>CM054057.1:739867834-741212560 GCA_028641055.1 Alopecurus myosuroides
CGCGCGCGCGCGTGGCAGCCACCGCGGCTGACGGGTGGGCCCCTACCCCCTGCGCGAACAAAGGAAAAATTAAAGGGGCAAAACTGCGGCCGAGGGGGATCGATCCCTCGACCTGCAGCTCGCGCGCGAAGGAACGAGGCCAGTGCGTCTGTCGTTTGTTTCGTGACAGTAAGCGATTGCGAGCAAAGATAACCCTGCTACTGCGCGCTAACTGAATTGCTTCGACAGCACTTCTCTGAACCACGACGACGCGGGACAGAACACGGCGATCGCCGGCCGGCGGCAGGACAGCTGCGGTGCGGGGTTGCGCGGGCTTGCAGGAGGTCGTGGTGCGGACGGATCGGGAGGGAGAGGGGAAGGAACAGGGGAGGCGCGCACCTCGTTCGCTCGAGGAGGTCGAGCTGCTGACGGACAAGTAGCGATGTCCTCCTCCGGCGATGGCGTGGCGTCCACGGCCGCTCCCGGCAAGCGACGAGGGGACGGGGAGACGCCAGGGACCGCCGCGGTTCCATTCCCATCACCGGTTGCTCCTCGAGGTGCCCAGATCGTGGCCGCGATGAGGGGGGTAGTGGTGCTCACGGTGGTTCAGTTAGGTTCAGGAAAAGAACTAGCAGAGAGGAGGGGGAAAGATGGCGGCGATGGGAAGGAACTAGGGTTTCTGCGATCAGAGGGTAGGGGGGTAGGTTACTTAAGGCGAGGGGAGCCATGGTACGGAGCAGCATCGAGCGGGGGAGGGGGAGATCGCACGGTGGTGGAGGGGATCGTACTGTTGCTGACGTCGAGGAAGAAGACAACAGGGAAAAGGTAGTGGGCTAGAAAGATGGGTGGGCTGGGGAAGGAAAAGGAAAAGGGGGGATGGGCTGCCTCTCTCCTTGCTTTATTTTTTTTCCCTTCCAAATTTTTTTTTTTTGGGTAAATGATAAAAGGAAGAGAGAGATAGAAAATTAGGGTTTTTTGGGGGTTTGTTTTATGAGCTATTTTTATTAATTTTTACAACAGAACATAGAACCAAAAGCTAACATTATTGCACAAGTTTTAATTGGAATTTAAGTTGTTAAGTGAATTTTTCCCATAGAGTTTGGGGTATTTACTTGATGGGCTATTTGTTTTAATTTTTAAATCACAAACTTAAGGCAAGGTTAGCATTATGTTTCCCAGGATTGAAAGTTTTAATGTGATTCAAAATTGTTAGAGGAATTTTTCAATTAGGGGGTGAGGGTGGTTATTTGATAATTAAAGTTTAGTAATTTGCAAAACAATAATAAAAAACAAGTTTAGTTATTGGTTTCAAGATTGGTAATATTAGTTTGATTTTCAAGGGGTTAGTTGAATTTCAAATAATGTTTTGATTTGAGAGTTTTGGAAATAAGCAAATTTTATTTAATAAGTTCAAGCAATTATACAAACATTATTCAATTTAATTGGTTTGCAAAATTTTAATATTTAAACCCATATTGAAATATGATAAATAAGATTGATTTGATTTGAATGTTTGGAATTTGCCATTAGGGTTTTAATAACATGGAACATTTTATTAACAAGCAAGTTGATTAAAACAAATTCAACCAGTGAAAAACAATTGAGTGGTTTAGTTTGAAAGTTTGAAATTGGAAATTTTGAGCAAGGGGTGGAAGTTTAAATTGTTTTGAATTTTGATTTGTTTTGAAAAAACAGAATGCAATGCTCATGGGATGCATATGATGCAAGCAAAAGAAAACAAACACTCTCTAATAGGGTAACACCCCAGGTGTTACAACCTGATACGCGCGTAACACACGTTCGTTGGGAGACCCCAAGAGGAAGGTATGAAGAGCTGATACGTCATAAACGTATCCCTAATTTCTGATGCTCCATGATCATATTATGCCAATTGCTACATGTTTTCTCCCTTCTTTATGTCTTTTTTTATCGATTTTCTGGACTAACCTATTAACAAGATGCCAGAGTGCAAGTTCCCTGTTTTCTGCTGTTTTTTAGTTTCAGAAAAGTTGTTCTGGAAATATTCTCGGAATTAGAAAATTTGAAACCCGGAAGTCCTATTTTCCCCGGAAGCATCCAGAAGACCGAAAAGGAGCCGAAGAGGGGCAGCAGGGGGGCCACACCATACGGTGGCGTGCCCCCCGGCCGCGCCAGCTATGGGTGTGGGCCCCCTGGCCTCCACCGCCTTCGCCCTTACGTCTATTTAAGCCCCCTGGATGGAAAACCCTAAACACCTGATCAAAATCCCCGAAAAAGTTTCGCAACCGCCGTCACCGTCAACCCTAGATCGGGGGGGTTCTGAAGCTGTTTCCGACACCCTAACGGAGAGGAGATCATCACCGGAGCCTTCTACATCACCAGAGGCTTCTACATTACCATGTTTTAGTGCATACATCCACTTATTTTAGTCCAAATTTAGAGAAAACTTGAAACATCTTATATATTATGGAACGAGAAGAGTATATGCATTCGAGTGGGAGTGTCGTATTCCTTGTGCTAGATTTTCTTGCACAAGTCTTCAGCTCGTGCTCATTGATTAGTAGCTCTTATATGCGACGCGAGTTCCCATTTGGATTTCTTCAGCACCCGGACAGGACACACCCGATTGGGTCCAAATGCAATTGCTATCCAGGTCAAAGTTTGTTACGACTTGAGAGTGAGGTCTAGGACTCATGTTTTGTCCTAGCTACAAGCTTATTTTCTCCTGGCCCATGCTGATTTATATCCACCACTGTACTGCCCATGCACAAAACAGTGTATCCAGTTCCGCGCCACTATCTCTGACCATATAGTTTTTTTTTAAAATTTCTGACCATATAGTTTATTTCGGAAGTAACCGGTGACCCCGTTGTTTAGAAAATTAAAAAAAACTTAAGTTTAAAAAACTCTAAGCAAAATCCTGATTATTCTTAATGATGTATCATATGAAAGTGTACAATTTTAATTTAAAATACTTTGTATTTTGACCTACACAAAAATAAGAAAACCTGTACATTAAAAATGTGAATTGTTCACTATACTCTCATCTGTATATTTATCGTTTTTGTGCAGCTTTACCATATCCTTTACCATATTTCCGTACTGAGCTAAAAACGGATCGGATCGAATCGGATAATACTCTCTCCATATCCTTTACCATATTTTTTTGTCGGATGCGGAGCGGATCGGATATTGATTGGATACGGATGCGTATGCGGATAATATCGGACAACGGATTCGGATCGGAAACAGAGCGGATTCGGACCGAAAACAGGTAAACCTTATCGGATAAATACATACAAAGAGATGTAATGTCACTTGGCAAAAATTAACCATTTGAGAGCAGCCAAGCGTTCAAAATTACATCAAAACAAAGATAGTAACTAAATAGTACTTAAAAGTGTCACAAAATGATTGATAATTTTCAATATGAATTTGCATCTATCAACTAGGAACTTTTATAGAGATAAATAATAGCTCGCCTCTTGAGGGGTTTTCGTCGGAAGCAATTTGTAAATTGCGTCAAGATGTTGAATATAGGTTATACTAAGCTACGAGCGGGTGATTTGTTTTATGGGTCAATAGATTAAATGTATATTTAGAATGATAGTGCTATGTTAATCGGATTATCCTAATTGATAAGGACGGATAATCCGCGAATAAGTGCGGATAATCCGTATCCGTCAGATAATAGCAATACCATATCCGCTACCATATCCGTCGGATATCCGCTTGACCAAAATCCATATCCTCGTCCGTATCCAGCGGATTCCTATTATTGCATACCATATCCTTCAAAACGGATTCGGATGCAGATTCGGGGCGGAAATTATCCGTACCATTTACATCCCTATGCAAAGTTAACACCTCCCGCAGCTGGGCTCTGGCCCAAGATGGTAAAGGGTGCTGGCCCATGACAAAATTCATTAATTCACAGCCCACATAGCTGCTGTAGACTCTAATGGCAACTGATACACGGACAGAGCACGTACTGGTTCTTTCGCTGAGGACATCCGGTAGCAATGGCAATCGTCATTGTGTTGGTCCATCGGGCTGCTAAAGCATCTTGATGGTGATTGGTTTTGCAACAGGCTATAGTGATTCAGATTTCACGGAGAGTTCTAGAATAAGATGCATGCTTTTTAGATTCGTTCTGACACAGTCGGCAAATTAGGCGGCATGCATGCCGAACTGGAAAGGGGACGGGGATTGGAGACGGCACGAGTGACGTCACACGGCGGCGGCTCTAACGTGGAGAGCGGACGTGGAGTGGCGGGGTGCGGATGGGTCAATGAAGCGCTCCGGTCATGTCTCTAATTACAACTGGCTCTGCCGTTAACTTTTACCACGAAATTAGGACTACCTGGGCCTCCCGGGCCTAATCTTCTCAGCCATTAGATCAAACTATACTGGCCATATTTTAGGAGTAGTAAAAGGTACTGTAGAACTTGCCACAGCAATAAATTCGAGACACCGTAAACAACACACGTATTTCCTTAGGGGACTAGGCGGGGCATGCATAACGGTAGATAAGATAGGCTTATAGTATTTCTATATTCCGTCGAATTCATCTAGAGAATGCAAAAAAAATCTGATATTGAAGGTATTTTTTACTTTTAATATTTCCATACTTCTGAAATTGTAAGTGATTAAAGTTTACTTAAAACATGTGACTAAGAGACGACGTCACCTAGATAATTTCCTTATTCATACATGGCATATCTAAGATAAAATCATGTTATACTTGCTCTAAGTGTGTATATTAAATTCAAGATAAGATATCTTCATACTATGTACAAAATTATCTCAACAAACAAAATTATCTCTAAGATAACATCATTTTATGTCTCTCACTAAGAAATCATCTCAACAAACAGAACTTTTTTTTCCTGTTTTCTATCTTCCAAATCTGCAATCATCAAGGATCCATTGCAAAGATAACACAATTTTACTTGCCCTAGGACCATATGAACTCTAGGAAATTGTCGTGAAACCAAGCGATTACATGAGACACAACACACCACGTACAAAACATAGATGATGGCAAATACTCTGTAAAAATGGCGTACACGATGAAATTTTGAGGGCATCCTGAATATCCAGGATTGAAAAAAAAATAGAGTAGGTGTGTGCGCTGTAATCTAGGCCATATGGAACGTTCAGAACGAATTTAGCTTTAACAAGCCGAAAACCCAACTTTTTTTGCATTTCATCCTATTGACTACCCATTGGATCGTATGTGGTCTTATCTCCAACTAGTGGAGCAGCGACATGCCATGGATTCTGGGTGCAACACGTATGAGAGTGTCGCCAAGGATTTCTACAACTAATCAGGCCGGCGATTTGATAATAGGATTTCATCATGATGATGCGTAGTTGTTTTCACCTCTTTTGTTGGTTATATGGACACTATGCCTAGTCACGTCTTGGGCAAGATCAAATCCGAGGCCATCATTTGGGGTTTAGCGGGGGCAAAATATTTGAGTTTCTTGATTCCGCGAGAGTAATTTGCATTTGTACTATTTCTAGCCGCTTGGCTATGTCTTGTAAAACTCTTCTTATGGACACTTTGTGATCCGTGAGATGTAAAGTACACTTTGCAATAATTTAATAAAGCGGCCATATGCATCATTGTGATGCAGAGGCTGGGCAGCCCCTATTTCGAAAAAAAACACGATGCAATTTTGAGGGTATCATTGCCTCTAACCTTAATGGCATGGTTTAAAACTCTTGGGCACCTGCAATGTGCAAGTTTTTTTCTTAGTTATTTCTTCAAGATAGTATTTGAATGGCGGACTAACTTCAACGGCGGGGTTGACAAAATTGTGGAAATTGCCCTCTTTGCAACCAAGTTCAAGAGACGACGAGAAAACACTCTCGACAAGTGCCACTTTACCACTCGGATTTGGAAGGAGATTCTTTGCTTGGTGTGGTTGCCATGACATTATCACTGGGCTTTGGGCCAATGAGGCGGCCATCAATTCGTGGTCGTCCAACCTCGCCCTCGACCATGGTACCGCTAGGAAGGCTATCACCTCTTTGCTTGTGCTTGTCTCTTGGGAGGTGTGGAAGGAGCGTAATGTGAGGGGCGTTCCGTCACGCCGCGGCGTCATGGTGTGTGGTTAATAGTAGAATCAAAGACGAGGCAAGAGCGCGGTGTTTGGCCGGGGCCAAGTTCTTGGGAAATAATGTGCTCCCGGGAGAGTAATCTTCCTCTTGTCGAATTCCTAGGGATTGCACTAGACATCTATGTCTAAACTCTTTTTTATATTTCGTGAAATTGGTAAATCTTTTGCCTTGTTTCAAAAAAGAAAAAGAAAAAAAAAGCTAGCGGGCAAGACAAGCCAGATGAGACATTTGCATGAAAAGAAACAAGGGTCCCTTCGCACACCGTCGATCACATTCACCCCTACTTGTATGGATGGCAAATCATGAATCCTATAGCTCGGCGACATGTACGTACAACCGTGAGGTATCATCGTCTTGTCACCATCCCCTTGGAGCTGAACGATCCATGCCTAGAGCTAGCACTCTGCCTTGCATCCTTTCCATTAATTCTCCAGAAGCGAAGGACAGCCGAGGCCAACTTCCCTTGTGTGTATATCTGGCCATGGGCAGCCCGGCCCGGCCGGACCGACCCGTCCCGGGCCTGGAAATGTAAGCCCGGCGGTCGGGCCGGGCCCGGTGAAAGAGCAATTATAGACGCAGGCGGGCCGGGCCTATCGGGCTTGGGCGGGCTATCCCGGGCTCGTGCCCGATTCCTGCAGCCCGATAGTCGGGCCGGGCCGGGCTCGGGACTGAGTTTTGCCCAGTAAATTTTTTTACCGGCCCGAACTTTGGCCAGGTATACTTGTGTGAAGTCTGAACCAAAGGCGACACACACAGTCAGGCATGCATGTGACGACGATGTGACCGAGCGAGCGTATACGTGCACGTCCTCTCCTCCCATTCGTCTCGACGAGTAAGATGCCACTGGTAGAAAATAGGCCTTCCATACGACCCCATTAGGCCCCAAAATAATCGAACCGCGACCATAGGGGTCTTTAGTCGCGGTTCGGGAGGAAACCCGCGACCAACAGTCTGGGCCCAGCGCGCTCGGTCCACTGCTGGCGGACGGGAGGGGCTTTAGTCGCGGTTGGCCTGGCCAACCGGGACTAAAAGGTCCTCAGGCTGGCCCGAAGGCCTTTAGTCGCGGTTGTCCAGGCCAACCGGGACTAAAAGACCATCCCTATATATAGGACTCAGCTCGCTGCACTTAGCCACATTTGGTGTCACTTCTACTCACAATATTCACAAGGGGTGGTGGGTTTGCTTTGGTTCCTCGTATTCACACAAGGTGTTCGATGAAATGCCCGAGAGCATGAAACACACATGATATGAAGTGTCCGAGCCGCACTTGAGCTTTGTCATTTATTTTTTCCTCCGCGATCGCGACTATTAACTTGAACCTTTCATGATTTGTATTATTTCTAACGAGTTAGTTTAACAAATGCATGATGGTTAATTATATACTTTATATAATAATAATGCAGATGAATCGGCAATGGATGTACGGTAACCGACTCTCCGGCGAGTTCACTACGGGTTTGAAAGATTTCCTCGTAGTGGCAAATGCGAACAAGCACCGAGGTTTTATTATCTGTCCATGTGCTGAATGTAAGAATCAGAAGGGTTACTCCTCCTCAAGAGTCGTTCACATGCACCTGCTTCGGCACGGTTTCATGCCAAGCTATAATTGTTGGACCAAGCATGGAGAAAGAAGGGTTAGAATGGAAGAAGATGAAGAAGAGGATGATATCGATGTCAACTATCATGAGGCTTTCATGGAGGATGATGCTGAAGGTGGGGAAGGGTTTGGTGAAGGTGAAGAAGAGGCACATGATGAGCCCGCTGATGTTCTTGGTCGGACCATTGCTGATGCACGGAGACGCTGCGAAACTGACAAGGAGAGGGAGAATTTGGATCGCATGTTAGAGGATCACACAAAGTCGTTGTACCCAGGATGCGACAATGGTCTGAAAAATCTGGGCTACACACTGGATTTGCTGAAATGGAAGGGACGGGAAGGTGTAGCTGACTCATCATTTGAAAATTTGCTGAAAATGTTGAAGAATATGTTTCCGAAGAATAACGAGTTGCCCGCCAGTACGTACGAAGCAAAAAAGGTTGTATGCCGTCTAGGTTTAGAGGTTCTGAAGATACATGCATGCATTAACGACTGCATCCTCTACCGCGGTGAATACGAGAATTTGAATGAATGCCCTGTATGCACTGCATTGCGTGATAAGATCAGAGGCGATGACCTTGGTGACGATGTTGAGGGCGAGAAACCCAGGAAGAGGGTTCCCGCCAAGGTGATGTGGTATGCTCCTATAATACCACGGTTGAAACGTCTGTTCAAGAACAAAGAGCATGCCAAGTTGTTGCGATGGCACAAAGAGGATCGTAAGTCCGACGGGGAGTTGAGACACCCCGCTGATGGAACGCAATGGAGAAAGATCGACAGAGAGTTCAAAGATTTTGCAGCTGACGCAAGGAACATAAGATTTGGTCTAAGTACTGATGGCATGAATCCTTTTGGCGAGCAGAGCTCCAGCCATAGCACCTGACCCGTGACTCTATGCATCTACAACCTTCCTCCTTCGTTGTGCATGAAGCGGAAGTTCATTATGATGCCAGTGCTCATCCAAGGTCCGAAGCAACCCGGCAACGACATCGATGTGTACCTGATGTATGTAAAATGCATACATGAACTTTGCATGTTATTACTTGTTTTTACTACATATTAGCAACTTATATTCATGTTTTATAATGATTTGGGGGATTTTCTGAACAATCCCCCTTCTTTTGGTTCAAACCCTGTTTTTCTAGAAAACGTACTTTTTAGTGTTTCAGACTTTCCGGGAGCTTCGGGACTCCAAAAAGGGCAAGGCCAAAGAGCACGGTTCAGAATTTTCGAGACGAAGACCATGGGCCAAAGTAGAGGGCCAAAAGGCCAACCAGGTGGAAAAGAGGACCCTCCACTCGGGCAGATTCCTTGGCCGCGTGTGGGGCCCCCTTTTTGCCCCCGTGGCTCCGATGCCGTCGATCTTTCTTCTCCCGAGTGTCTCGTGACCTAAAAACGACTATATAAAGGGTCCCCTGGCCTTTTCGAGAAGGAGGAGACGCCGAGAGATGAAACCAGGAAACAGAGAGACAGAAGGCTGCCGCCGGAGAAGATCGGAGGGGGGAAACGCCGCCGGGGTCACCCCCGGAGGGCTCCACCCCCCTCCGGTGTGTTCATCATCAACATCTACAGCAAGATCAGCTCCATCTCTCCACTGTGATCTCTTGGAAAACACGATGTATGATGCAATACTATATTCCCTTGATGTATTGTGTCTCCCCGTCTATGTTTGAGTAGTGAATTGTTCTTGACAATGGTGAAATAGTTCGTTGATTGGTTGCATACAAGTTTGTTATCTTCTATGATTGTCTTTATGTACAATATATGAGTGCACGCATATGTTGGGGAATGCATGTAAGGTGATCACCGGTAGCATAATGGAGTGGTGGTGACTTGGGAGTGACAGTAACCTGAGACCGAGCCACAAAGTTAAGTTATTGGGGAATATAGATAGGGGACCTTAGAACGTAAGGCTATGGTGGGACTTTATGTCTTAATCAATCTTGTGAAGTCATTTACTTGGCCGCATGATCCATCATAAGGGGTTGTAGATCATTTACTTGACTATACATATTCATGGCTCCTTCCTAGAAGAAACAACTAAGACTAAAACATGTGCATCACTAATTATGACAACCACACGAACGAAACACCTATTGCTAGAACACTTGCTCCCTTGAGATACTTGAGATATTTGCTGCTTGCTACTTGTGAAACTTGCTTAGAAACTTGCTTTAGAAACTTGCTTTAGGATTACTTGCATTTTAAACTTGCTTCACTAGTTACTAGACAAACCACACTCCACGTCACTTGCTTTTAATTATTTAGTTCCTTTTAGTCAAACTTATTGCTTTGCATAAACAGCCATATAAGAGGGTTATAGGGCTTTAGAGAATAGATAGCTTACCTTCAGCTCCTCGTGGGTTCGACACTCAAATACTTATCGAAAGGTACTACAATTGATCTCCTGCACTTGGGAGTCATCAGTACCTAAGGCCATTAGTTGATGAACTTTTACAGTTGTGGGGCAGACCTGGTGTACCTGTGTGGGATAAGCACAAAGAAGAGGAATTTGACCTACGAGCGTTGCTTTTTGTAACCATCAACGATTGGCCTGCTCTCAGTAACCTTTCGGGACAGTCAAATAAGGGATACAAAGCATGCACGCACTGCTTACATGAGACTGAAAGTGTATTTTTGGATAATTGTAGGAAGAACGTGTACCTGTGTCATCGTCGATTTCTTCCCCGAAATCATAACGTAAGAAAGAAAGACAAGCATTTCAACGGCAAGGCAGATCACCGCCTGAAGCATGCGGAACGTACTGGAGCTGAGATATTTGATATGGTCAAGGATTTGAAAGTCATCTTTGGAAAGGGTCCTGGCGGACAATCAGTTCCGCTGGGAGTTGACGGGCACGTATCCATGTGGAAGAAGAAATCGATATTTTGGGAGCTACAGTATTGGAAAGTCCTAGATGTCCGCTCTGCAATCGACGCGATGCATGTTACGAAGAATATTTGCGTGAACCTGCTAAGCTTCTTGGGCGTGTATGGGAAGACAAATGATACAAAGGAAGCACGGCAGGACCAGCAACTTTTGAAAGACCCAGATGACCGGCATCCGGAATGGTTTCAAGGTCGTGCCAGCTACGCTCTTACCAAAGAAGAGAAGGTCATTTTTTTAATGCCTGAGCAGTATGAAGGTCCCTTCTGGCTTCTCGTCGAATATAAAGGGAATAATAAACATGGCGGACAAAAAGTTCCAAAACCTGAAGTCTCACGACTGCCACGTGATTATGACGCAATTGCTTCCGATTGCTTTGAGGGGGCTCCTACCGGAAAATGTTCGAGTAGCCATTGTGAAGCAATGTGCATTCCTCAATGCAATCTCTCAGAAGGTAATCAGTCCAGAAGATCTACCACGGTTACAGAACGATGTGGTCCAATGTCTTGTCAGTTTCGAGTTGGTGTTTCCACCATCCTTCTTCAATATTATGACGCACCTCCTGGTCCACCTAGTCGAAGAGATTTCCATTCTCGGTCCTGTATTTCTACACAATATGTTCCCCTTTGAGAGATTTATGGGAGTATTAAAGAAATATGTTCGTAACCGTGCTAGGCCAAAAGAAAGCATCGTAAAGGGCTATGGAAATGAGGAGGTAATTGAGTTCTGTATTGACTATGTTCCTGACCTTAAGCCGATTGGTATTCCTCAATCGCGGCACGAGGGGAGACTAAGTGGAAAAGGCACGATCGGAAGGAAATCAACGATATGTATGGATGGTCATTCTATGACTGAAGCACACCACACAGTTCTACAAAATTCGAGCTTGGTGGCTCCGTACTTCGAGCAACACAAGAATATTTTACGCTCAGACAATCCGGGGAAGCCTGAATCATGGATTAGAAAGGCCCACATGGAGACTTTCGGCGGTTGGTTGCCAAAACATTTAATGAATGACAATGATGTTGGAGATCAGCTGTACATGTTGGCCAAGACACCATCTTCGACTATAACGACTTTCCAAGGGTACGAGATTAATGGGAATACATTTTACACGATCTCCCAAGATAAAAAGAGCACCAACCAAAACAGTGGTGTCCGCTTTGATGCAGCAACCGAGAATAGGCAAAAGGTCACATATTATGGTTACATAGAGGAGATATGGGAACTTGACTATGGACCCACCTTTAAGGTCCCTTTGTTCCGGTGCAAATGGTTCAAGCTAACAGGAGGTGGGGTAAAGGTGGACGAGAAATACGGAATGACAATGGTGGATTTCAACAATCTTGGTTACCTTGACGAACCATTCGTCCTAGCCAAAAATGTCTCTCAGGTTTTCTATTTGAAGGATATGAGTAGCAAACCGAGAAAATGATCAGTACATCATGCGATGATCCAAAGCGCCACATTGTTCTTTCAGGGAAAAGAAACATCGTGGGAGTGGAGGACAAGACAGACATGTCAGAAGATTATAATATGTTTGGTGAAATTCCGCCCTTCAAAGTGAACACTGACCCAAGCATTAAGTTAAATGATGAGGATGCTCCATGGATACGGCACAATCGTAAGAAAGCAGGGACACAAGGAAGAATTGATGTGTAATAATTTATTGTACCAAACTTTGTTGAATGAATCATGTGAATTATATTATCTCTGATGTGTTTAAGACTAACTCCTTTGCAAAATATTTGAGAAAACGAGTGGAAAACATGGAAAACAGAAGGTTACTTAAATGTCTCAAAACCTTGTGAGATAAAATATCTGATTTCATAACTTTTATTAAAAACAGAAAACAGACGCGCTAGCGCGCCGCAGTGTCGCCGGAATACAAATTCTTTTATTAAAACCAGAAAACAGACGAACACTACTCCTCGTCGTCGTCGTCGGGGAAATCGTCGGTGACCTCCTCCGGGTCATCGTCGTCGCCGAACTCGTCGGTGACCTCCTCGTCGTCGTCGGAGGTGCATGATGGTATGTCCGAGATAGGCCCCCACCTCGTATCGTCGGAGGCCCAGACTTCGCCGGCGTGGTCGGCCCGACGAAGCTCTTGCAGCGCCTTCGTCCTCGCCTCCCGAGCGGCATCTAACGCGAGGTGGAGTTCGAGGCGGCGCTCCGCCCGCTCAGCCACGCGGGTCTGCCAGAGCTCCTCGTCGGCGCTCTCCTCCCCCGGGTTGTTCCGGTAATACTCGCGGACGACGCGGTCGTCCCTGGCGTCGACTAGGCCCTGAAACGTGCGGTGGCGGAGGTGGAGGTGGTCGGCGGCAGTGACGATCTGCGGCTTCGGCGCCCTGACCTCCGCTTCCCAGACGGTGTGGCAGTCGTTGAAGTTCATCAGCGACCGCGGGCGGTTGAGGCGCCAGGCCGCCGCGTCCCAGGCGCGGGCGGCCTCCGCCGCCGTCGCAAAGGAGCCGAGGGGGATGCGGTCGTCCCGCCAGCGGATATCTGCGCTGAACATTCCGTTCTGCCGTGCTCGGACGCCGCGGAAGCCGGTGGTGTTGTTCCTCCTCGGAGGCATGGTGGAAGCGCGACGGTGCGTGGAGAGGAGTGGGCGCGTGGAGAGGAGTGGGCGCGTGGAGAAGAGAAGACGCGCTCGAGGCGCGGCAGTTTATACCGCCCCCTCCTGGCCACGCGGCACAACTCCCGCGCCATGCGTCACAACTCCCGCGCCACGAGCCACCCTAACACAACCAAGCAAATAGTTGCACATTACTACCCACTCCGAGCTCAAAGTGAACACTGACCCAAGCATGGATTGATTTGTTAAAGATGGGGTGTAGAACAAAACAATCGGTATCACCATCATACAGCCCTACCGTGGCTACTGGGTGCAATATGCATACCAAATGCACGACAGGACGTATGATGGCGAATCCGGATGTTTTGTATTTGCTCGATGAACTGAATATATGATGTATCAAACCTTAAAGGGGGATGTCGAACAAAACAATCGGTATCGCCATCATACAGCCCCACCGTGGCTACTCGGTGCATATATGCGTACCAAATGCACGGCAGGACGTATGATGGCGAATTCGGATGTTTTGTATTTGGTCGATGAACTGACCGGTGTATGAAGGTGGGCTATATATAGGGTTCTCTGGCTCACAAAGTGTTGTGCTAGGGTTTTGATCCAACCGTTAAGAAACACCCTGATCCAACGGCTCACAACAGCTCGAAAGAAACACACCGTAGCCCTGATCGAACGGCTCACAACAGCTCGAAAGAAACACACCCCGAATCCAACGACTCACAAGCGTTTGAAAGAAACACGATCCGTGTGATTCTGATTGGTCCGAAACACGAACCATTTAGTCCCGGTTGGTGTCCCCAACCAGGACTAAAGGGATATGTTTTCTTCTCGCTATATATATGTATGCATTGCCACACCATTGGCATAAACACATACAAACTCACCACTTTCTCATGGCTTCTATCGTACCCACTCTAACCTTCATCCAGGCGGAGACTCTTTCCGCCTCGAACTACCCCTGCCCGCCCGGCTACAGCGTTCCCGCCGGTTGGATGCTGAGCGCCGGAGGAGTGCCGGTCCCTCCTCTTCCTCAAGGTGTGGCGCGTCGGGCGGCCATCACGAACCACTACTACCACAAGCTCACGCCGGAGCAGCGGAGGAATCCCAGTTGGAATCCTGACTATTGCCCTACTTGGGACGCCTTCTTCATTAATCAGCGTGAGGGTGCGCTCGCCGGGTACGAGGAGAACGGCCCGCCTCCTTCGAACTTCAACGAGGCCGGTCGTTGGCTGAGGTGGGGCGGCGGACGGACTATTCAGAGCGTCATGAACTACATCAGGGCTGGCCATAACCCCCGCCTGCGCTACCCTCACGCCCAGTCCTGGAGTCGTGATCCTCCGAGGGAGGCTAGAGCACCGTCCGACGATAGTGACGACGGCGGCGGCGACTACGACGACTACGAGTCGGAGTATTATAGGCCTAGGCAGGAGTATGACTAACTAGTAGATCGATGCACTCTGGCCATTATGTACTGCCTTGTTTATTTAGATCTATGCTCTCCGTTTAGATTTAGATCCAATCTTGTCATTATGTGTACTGTGCCTTGTTTATCTATCGAAATGCATGTCCCCCTCTCCTTAACGTGAGTCGTCTGAATCCAACCAATCAGGAAGAATCACACGGAAAACAGAAAACAGACGCGGGAAGCGGGAGGCGGGAAGACAGGGAAGAAATAGCGGGAAAAAAGGGAGTGGAAAGACAGGAGGAGGAAAGAAAGTGGTAGGAAGAAAGAGGCGGGAAGACAGGGAAGAAATGGCGGGAAAAATGAGTTTTTAAAAATGAATTAGTTTTATTTTTCTGAATTTTTTTGATATATTATTTGTATTTTTAAGATTTTAAAATGAATTAGTTTTATTTTTCTGAATTTTTTGATATATTATTTGTACTTTTAAGATTTTAAAATGAATTAGTTTTATTTTTCTGAATTTTTTGACATATTATTTGTACTTTTAAGATTTTAAAATGAATTAGTTTTATTTTTCTGAATTGTTTGACATATTATTTGCATTTTTTAGATTTTAAAACGAAAAGTATTTTGAAAAAGCACCTTTAGTCGCGGTTCGTGACACGAACCGCGACTAAAGGATCTTTCCGCGCGGGAACGGAAAGGCCGCGAAAACACCTTTAGTCCCGGTTGGGGACACCAACCGCGACTAAAGGTACCCCTTTAGTACCGGTTGGGGACACTAACCGCGACTAAAGGACCGCGGATGGTACCCGGAGGGGACCTTTAGTCGCGGTTGGTGTCCCCAACCGGGACTAAATGCTGGCCCTATATAATCCCGCTCCCCCGACATTTTTCTAAGGACCTTTCACTCGTCTTTTCCGCGCCGCACTGTTCGTCTTCTCCGCGCCGCCGTCGCCGATTCCGCCCGCAGAGACGCAGAGGACGCGCCGCCGTCATCTTCGGTAGGTGCCCGCCGCCCATGCGCCCGTCATCCCGCTGCTCCTCGTCCGTTCCCGTCGCCGCTCCTCGGCCGTGCCCTCCGTGACCGTCCTCCCGCCGCCACGACATCCTCCCGCCGCTCCTCGTCGGTGCTCCTCGTCCCTGCCTCCTCCCCATCGTCTCCGTTCCCTCCCCCGTGGCCGGAATCGACAAATTCGCCGGAGACCCGAGAGCCGAATCTGCCACCGCCGGCCACCGTGTGACGCCAGGGTGACGTCATCATGACGTCACCTGGCCACGTGTTGGCGAGGGTTTTTTTTAAATGACGTCATCATGACACATGGGGCCCACTGTATATGGAATTACAGAAAATAATTAAATCTTCTAAATTAAATAACTTTTAATTTATAATTCCAAAAACTATGGAAAAATATGCAAAATGTTCACAAAAATGTAAGCTATCTGTTTATATCATTTTCAATCATGTTTGACAAAGTTCAAAATGAGACCATATTTGAATTTGAATTAAATTCATTAAAATAATGAAAATAAGTTTAATTCAATAAATTCAGAATATTAAGGTAATACCAAAATGACCAGGAAAGCAAATGCAACCTAGCTATGGGGTTCTCCAAGTCATTTGAGCAACTAATCTTGGACACACCTTTAAAGTATGGTTTTCCTCCTCCGGTGGTCATCGTTCTTCCACCCAAAACCCTAGCAATCTGTTTTCCCTCCTTCTACGACAATATTTGCTAAGTCTCCTTTATACTTAATTAATTTTTACTACATGCATGTATGCAGGAGTGACATATGGCGGACGATAGAGCCTTGCCGCTTACGGATCAGGAGGCTGAAGGTTATATATTTGGCATCATAAACAACGAGATCCCTTGTGCTGGGCCCAGAAGATAGCAAGAAGAGGATGTGTCTCTTCTTTTCTGAACCTTGACGATCAAGAAGGTGAAGAAACGGACATTGTCGATGATCAAGAGGGTGAAGGAACGGACATTGTCGACGGAGGTCAACCGTCGACAAACGACGATCTCGAATTGCAAAGACCAACCACCTCCGGCGAGGTATATATATATACATTGATTCTCTCGTGATGCAAACTTACTGAAATGTGAATACATATGCATTAACGCGCGCGACTCTCTTTCTTATTTTAGCCCTCGGCCGGATCGAGTACGACAAAGCGTGGCAAATCCAAGGCGATGAAACCAGGAGAAACATATACCATCGAATTAGTCGGTGAAACTGGCAAGCCCCTACAGCACACCACAAAGTTTATCAACAAATGCGGAGTCATTGTTAGAGACAACGTCCCCCGATCACCGTCCAGGAATGGAAGGAGCCAAAGAAGGCACGTCTTGGTTTCAGTTTTGTCGACAAGCGAACGAAAAAGGATTGCTGGAGAAAGCTTATTGTACATTTCATTCTACCTCCGGAATACAACAAAGTCGATGAATTCGGTAACGAGGTTCCGGGTGGACGTCAGAGGAGGAGGCTAGTCAAAGAGTTCGCTCTTCAGAAGATGGCCGAAGCATTCCGGAACTTCAAGAAAAATTTAACCCGTGAATATGTCAACAAGGGCAAGACTCCGATTTTCACTGGACAAAATGAGAAACTGAAAGATGATTAGCTAGAATTTGTGAGGCAAAAGAAATCGGAGCATTTCAAGGAAATATCGAAAAAAAAATAAGGCTAATGCGGATAAGAAACAGTACCATCATGTTATGGGGCCAGGAGGATACCGCCTTACGGCGCCTAAGTGGCAGAAGATGGAGGACGGCCTGAGGGCGCGAAGAATCCCTCGAGGTACAGAGGGATGGGACGAAAGAGCCAAAATGTGGTGGTACGGGCATGGGGGATCGCTAGACCCGGAGACAGGGGCGTGTGTTCATCGGCAGAAAACGTTTGCTCCCACAAAATCCCTTATTGACGCAATGACCCAAGCTTAACAGGGCTTGATCACGTTCAACGGAGAGAAAGACGCACTGACATTAGCCCTCGGGAATGCTGAACACGGAGGACATGTACGAGGCAAAGGCAGAATGCCGTGGAAAGTAGGGTTTTCCCAGGAAAATGACCCGTACTGTTACAGAAGCCGTAAGAGAAAGACGGACCGGGATGCAGATCTTCTGGCGAAGCTTACATCGGAAGTTAGTGAGTTGAAGCAGACCGTGCATGGAATATTTGTGAAAGAAAGATCGGCGCCTGCAGGGCCGCATGAAGATCATGAAGCGGATCTCGGAAGCCAGCATCAGCGGAGAAGCAGCGTGGCTTCCACAAAGGCCCCGCCTGCATGTGCTAATGCACCGACGATCGAGATTCGTGCACCGGAGCCTCACTACCCCGTGGATGATGTAAAGGAGATGAAAGAATGTGATCTGCATTATCCCGTGGGGAACATTTCCACGAAGGTAGCTACCAGCAGTGTTTTACCCTGTACACCTGGAGCACTCCACCACAACAACCCCATTCCATATGGCTATGCTCGTGTCACGGTGGAAGACATAGTCCAAGTGTTTGAGGACCTGGAGATTGACATAGCTACACCCGAAGGGGAGAAAAGACTTGAGATGTCAAGCGCCAGTTCATTCTATGGAAAAAGAAGTACATAGTGTTTCCAGGTGAGGAGCCAATGCTAACAAGTCCACGCCCCCTCCGATGGTGGTGGTGGTGGTGGTGTTGCTGGTGCTGGTTCACCTACACCTCCTTCACGCCACTCGACACCGTCCCCCGATCCACAATCTCCGGCAGGTAAGCAGGCGTCGCCACCATCCTCCTCTGGTGGGTAAGCAGGCGTCGCCCCCCAATCCTCCTCTGGCGGGTAAGCAGCCGTCGCCCCCCAATCCTCCTCCGGCGGATAAGCAGTCGTCGCCCCCCATTCCTCCTCCGGCGAAGAAGCAGAAGCAGGCGGACAACAAGGAAACCCGCTCTTGGACTATTAACCCGGAGTCTTATGTACCTAAGACCACATGGATACCGGAGCCATCACTGAAGCCTATCCCCCCAAGGCCTTGGGAACTTAGTGATCGGGAAACCAAATTGGCCGCGAATGCTGAGTATGAGAAATGGAAGGCCGGTCAGAAGGCGCTAAGGGAGCCTAAGCCCAAGGAAGTATACCCTCCGAAGGTAAAGAAGTGGGCTACGAGTTTTTTGACGCAACCGTCCCAAGCCGAGCTGAATATGCCTGACGACTATGGAAGTGAACTTCGTAGGCAAGCAGAAATATTGAAGGAGGAGAATTAAGAAAGGAAAAAAAGCGGGAAACAAGTTGACCAGCTCGGTATGCAGAGTAAACAATCGACCCCCCCGCTAGCCGGTCCGGAACAGCCGGACGAGGTCAGCGGCAGCAATTGGATTGACTGTAGAGAGTGTCATGATAAATGCGTCCGAGATGGGTTTGACTCTTCGTGCCTCGTTAGGCCTTGACGATGCGCCAATGGGTGAGGTAGCATTTCAATATGTGAAATGGGCCTCTCGTCGAGTCTACGCGGGAAAAAAGTCTACCACCACAAATGCAAAATTTGCTACGTTGGTACAATAATTTCATATCATGAGCCGCCAAAGAATATGTTTATGTGGATGTTACAGAGGAGCATCACACCAAACGGTACTCTGTAACAATTGAAATGAGTGAATTGTTCCAGATGTTCAATCTGCGCGAGCTCGACAAATCTATCCTGGGTTGCTACGTTCTGTAAGTGATTTATTTCTACCTCATCTCGTTCTTCATTGCCTGCACTATATATAAATAGGAAGCCCAAATGGGGCTCCTAGGAGCATGGGCACCGGTATTAAATACCGTACATTTTAGGTATGTAGACATCATGAATACCTCGGGTATATATACCTTGGGTATGTAGTACGTATATATTCCCCTAGGTATGCACATAGTTGGGTATACATACGTAAAAAGTGTATATATACTTATACGTATATATTCATACTTGACAGGTATGCGTACACTTGTGTATACGTATTCTAGGTATGTAAGGTATGTAGATACCTTAGGTATGTATACCCCAGTGTATATATATGTCATACAAATCCAAGGTATAGGTATTCAAGGTATACACAATATGCACCGGTACAAATTGAACAGTATTTCGTACAGGAGCATGGGCACCATGGAGCATATGTTAATTTACCTAAATATATATATATATATATAATCCTAACTATATTGTTGCGTACTCTATTATGCAGATTGAAGATTTGGGAATGCAAAATAAGAAACATCCATGATGTTGGGTTCATTTACCCACAAATCATTAATGGAACTATGTTACAACGTCAGCCCGAAGACGTGGAGAAAGACTTGTTCAGGTTTCTTACAAAGCATCAACTCAAAAGTCATATTCTATTTCCTTACCATTTTGGGTGAGTGTTTCTTTCTTGTGCCCATTCTCTTTTGTTTACTCCATGCATGCTATGTCTAATCGATAAGTTATGCATGACTGTACATGTATAACGTGTCCGCAGGTTCCACTGGATGCTGCTAAAAATTGAACTTCACACCTCCACAGTTTATATCATGGACTCTATGGATACAGATGCAACGCTTTGGGCCGACATGAGAAAAATGCTGCAAAAGTAATTATTTTCAATCATTTGCGCTCTATATCGATCGGTCTTTTTTGTTCATTTCCTAATATGCAGTAGCTAATAACTCCCTTGTTCATTTAATTTTCTTTGCACTCTAGAATTTGGAGATGGTTCTCAGGAGAAATTGTCGGTGAATTCAAACATAAGCTAGATTTTAGAAAGTTAGTTAATGTGGATAATCAGCCACCGGGGACCAATCTATGTGGATACTATGTTTGTGAGAACATCCGGAGAGAAACCTCTGAGAAGAAGATGTCGGATAGCTTGCGGAAGGCGACGGATAACTTGCGGAGGAGGCTTAATCTAGAAGCTCGCTTCCGACCAATTCAAGAGGAATTAGCAGGTTTTTTCCTTAGACATGTCATCGATTCTAAAGTAGAACCACTGGTAGAAAATAGGCCTACAGTCCCGGTTCGCCAGGACCATTAATCCCGTCCGGGCAACCGGGACTAGCTATGCGCGACTAAATGCCCCCCCCCTATAGTCCCGCCACTTACGGACCGGGACTAAAAGCCCGTCCACGTGGGCGCTAGGGGTCCGTTGCGGCGGACGACCTTTAGTCCCGGTTCTTGTGGTTAACCGGGACTGAAAACCTGCGCAGGTTTAGGGTTTTAGGCCCCCTAAACCTGTTTCCTTTTTAATTTGTTTTGTTTTAATTTCAGTACACATATTCATGCATATATATATATATATATGAAATATCAAACAAGGAGAATTCAATAGGAATATATAATATATATTCAATATCGGGTGACCATATATACAACCTCGAACAAGTTTCCATATTACACAATTAAGATGGACGAGCATACACAAATTCGCACAAGTTTCAAAGTACTTAGGGCTTATACATGCGTATAAAAGTCATCGTCGGTGGACGCATGGAACTCTCCTTTCTTCTGGATGACATGCCTAAGGAAAAATCCTGCTATTTCCTCTTGAATTGGTCGGAAGCGAGCTTCTGGAGTCCTCCGCAAGTTATTGACCCTTCCGCTTTTCCTCGTCCTTCTTCCTCTCAGATATTTCTTTCCGTATGTTCTCACAGACATAGTATCACATAGACCGGTCCCCGGTGGCTGCTTATCCACACCTTTGACCACATTTTTAAATTTTAGCGCATCTTTGAATTCACCGACATGTTGAAGTGAGAGCCGTCTCCAAACTCTACAATGCAAATAAAATTAAATGAACAAGGGAGTTATTAGCTTAGAAAATGAACAAAGAGACCGATCGATATAGAGCGCAAATGATTGAAAAATAATTACTTTTGCATCATTTTTCTCATGTCGACCCAAAGATCTGTATTTGAATTCATAGAGTCAATGATGAAAAACTATGGACTTGTGAAGATCAATTTTTAGCAGAATCCAGTGGTACCTGCGGACACATTAGATGCAGAGTCATGCATAATTTATCGATTAACATACCATGCATGGAGTAAACAAAAGAGAATGGGAACATGAGAGAAACACTCACCCAAAATGGTAAGGAAATAGAATATATCTTTTGGATTCATGCTTTTTAAAAAATTGTACAAGTCTTTCTCCACGTCTATGGGGTGACGTTCTAACATAGTTCCATTAATGATTTGTGGGTCAATGAACCCAACATCATGGATGGACTTACTTTGCATTCCCAAATCTTCAATCTGCATAATAGCGTACGGAACAATATAGTTAGGACAATATATATATAGTGTAGGCAATGAAGAACGAGATGAGGTAGAAATAAATCACTTACAGAACGTAGCAACTCAGGATAGATTTGTCGAGCTCACGCATATTGAACAGCTGGAACAATTCACTCAACTCAACTGTTACAGAGTACTTTTTGGTGTGATGCTCCTCTGTATAATCCACATACACATATTCTTTGTCGGTAAATGTTATGAAATCTTTGTACCAACGTAGCAGACTTTGCATTAGTGGTGGTAGATCCTTTTCCTTCGCAGGCTCGACGAGAGGCCCTATCTTCATTTTAATGCTACATCAGCCACTGGCATATCGTCCATGTCTAAAAAGGCACGAAGACACACCGGCCTCGGACGCATTTTGCATGGCAGTAGCTACAGTCAATCCCATTGCTGTCACAGCATTTATGACCTCGGGGTCCTGTTCCGGAGCGGCTTTCACTATGAGGGGGGATATCGATTGTTTACTCTGCATCCCGAGCTGGGCAACTTGTTTCCCGCTTTGTATCATTTTTGCTTTTTTTTTCTCCTCCTCCAATATTCCTGCTTGCTTACGAAGTTCAATATCATAGTCTTTAGGCAAATTCTTCACAGATTGGGACACTGTCGATAAAAAATCCGTTAGCCCAATAGTCTACAATCGGAGGGAATACTTCCTTGGGCTCAGGCTCCTTTAGCGCCTTCAGTTTGCCCTTCCATTTCTCAACGTCAGCCTTCACGACCAATTTGGTTTCAGCGTCACTAAGTTCCCAAGGCCTTGGGGTGAGAGGCTTCAGTGATGGCTCCGGTACCCGTGTGGTCTTAGGTACATAAGGGTCCGGGTTAATAGACCAAGAGCGGGTTCCCTTGCTGGCCGCCTGCTTCTGTTTCTTCGATGGAGGAGGAATGGGGGGCGACGTCTGCTTATCCTCCGGAGGAGGAATGGGGGGCGACGTCCGCTTATCCTCCGGAGGAGGAATGGGGGCGACGACGTCTGCTTTTCCTCCGGAGGAGGAATAGTGGGAGACGTCTGCTTTTCCTCCGGAGGAGGAATCGTGGGCGACGGCTGCTTAACCGCCGGAGGAGGAAGATCGGGGGACGGCGTCGAATGGCGTGAAGGAGGCGTAGGTGAACCAGCACTAGCACCACCACCACCACCAGCACCTGCACCATCGTAGGGGGGTGGACTTGTTAGCCTTGGCGTCTCGCCTGGAAACACTATGTACTTCTTTTTCCATAGAATGAACTGGCGCTTGACATCTCCAAGTCTTCTCTCCCCTTCGGGTGTAGCTATGTCAATCTCCAGGTCCTCAAACGCTTGGACTATGTCTTCCCGTGACACGAGCATAGCCATATGGAATGGGGTTGTTGTGATGGAGTGCTCCAGGTGTATAGGGTAAAGCACTGCCGGTAGCCACCTTCATGGAAATGTTCCCCACGGGATAATGCAGATCACATTCTTTCATCTCCTTTACGTCATCCACGGGGTAGTGAGGCTCCGTGCACGACTCTCGATCATCGGTGCATTAGCACCTGCAGTCGGGGCCTCCGTGGAAGCCACGCTGCTTCTCCGCTGCTGGCTTCCGAGATCCGTTGCATGTTCTTGATGCGGCCCTGCAGCCGACGCTTTTTCTTTCTCAAGTATTCCCGCCACGACCTTCTTCAGGTCAGAAACTTCCATTGCAAGATTCGCCAGTTCATCTGCAGCCCGGTCCGTACCTCTCCTACGGCTTCTGTAACAGTACGGGTCACCCTCCTGGGAAAACCCTACTTTCCACGGCATTCTGCCTTTGCCTCGTATATGTCCTCCGTGCTCAGGATTTCCGAGGGCAACTGTCAGTTGGTCTCTCTCTCTGTTGAACGTGATCTTGCCCTGTTGAGCTTTGGTCATTGCGTCAACAAGTTCTTTTGTGGGAGCAAACTTTTCTGCCGGTGAACACACTCCCCTGTCTCCGGGTCTAGCGATCCCCCATGCCCGTACCACCACATTTTGGCTCTTTCGTCCCATCCCTCTGTACCTAGACGGATTCCTCTTGCCCTTAGGACGTCCTCCATTGCCTGCCACTTAGGCGCCGAAACGCGGTATCCCCCTAGCCCCATAACATGATGGTACTGTTTCTTTTTCGCATTAGCCTTATTTTTTGCCGACATTTCCTTGAAATGCTCCGATTTATGTTGCGTCACAAATTCTGTCCAATCATCTCTCAGTTTCTCATATTGTCCAGTGAAAATCGGAGTCTTGCCCTGGCTGACATATTCACGGAACAATTTTTTCTTGAAGTTCCGGAATGCTTCGGCCATCTTCTGAAGAGCGAACTCTTTGACTATCCTCCTCCTCTCACGTCCACCCGGAACGTCCTGACCGAATTCATCTTTTTTGTTGTATTCCGGAGGTAGAATGAAATGTGCAATAAGCTTTCTAAACATAATCTTTTTCGTTCTCTTGTCGACATAAGTGAAACCAACACGTGCTTTCTTTGGCTCCTTCCATTCCTGGACGGTGATCGGGACGATGTCTCTAACAATGACTCCGCATTGGTTGATAAACTTTGTGGTGTGCTGTAGGGGCTTGCCGATTTGACTGACTGATTCGATGGTATATATTTCGGAATCTTTCATCGCCTTGGATTTGCCACGCTTTGTCATACTAGATCCGACCGAGGGCTAAAATAAGAAAGAGAGTCGCGCGCGTTAGTCTTTGCAATTGGACCGAGGGCTAAAATAAGACCGAGGGCTAAAATATATACCTCGCCGGAGGTGGTTGTTCTTTGCAATTCGAGATCGTCGTTTGTCGACGGTTGACCTCCGTCATCAATGTCCATTCCTTCACCTCCTTGATCATCGACAATGTCTGTTCCTTCTTCACCTCCTTGATCATCGACAATGTCTGTTCCTCCTTCACCTTCTTGATCCTCAAGGTTCAGATAAGAAGAGATTACATCATCGTCAATGTCTGTTCCTCCCGGCTATGATATCTAATATATAACCTTCAGCCACCTGTTCCGCCGTCAGGTCTCTATTGTCTACCATATGTCACTCCTGCAGACATGCATGTAGTAAAAATTAATTAAGTATATAGGAGACTTAGCAAATATTGTCGTAGAAAGAGGGAAAACAGATTGGTAGGGTCGCTCAAATGACTTGGAGAACCCCATAGCTAGGTTGCATTTGCTTTTCTGGTCATTTTGGTATATTATACTTAATATTCTGAATTTATTGAATTAAAACTTACTTTCATTATTTTAATGAATTTAACTCAAATTCAAATATGGTCTCATTTTAAACTTTGTCAAACATGAATGTAATGATATAAACAGATAGCTTACATTTTTGTGAACATTTTGCATATTTTTCCATAATTTTTGGAATTATAAATTAAAAGTTATTTAATTTAGAAAGATTTAATTATGTTCTGTAATTCCATATACAGTGGGCCCCACGTGTCATGATGACGTCATTAAAAAAAACTCGTCAACACGTGGCCAGGTGACGTCATGATGACGTCACCCCTGGCGTCACACGGTGGCCGGCGGTGGCAGTTCAGGCTCTCGGGTCTCCGGCGATTCCGCGATTCCGGCCACGGGGGAGGGAACGGAGATGGGGAGGAGGCCACTGTGGTGCTCGCCACGGGGGAGGGGACGGAGATGGGGACGAGGCCACGACCACTGTTGTCTCGCCGGCGGCGAATGGCCGCGGTAGCGAGCGCGAGGGCGGCGCGTTCTCAGTTCGTGGTCGCCGTTCGAGGGCGGCGCGTTCGCGCGTGATTCGTGGTCTCCGTTCGATGGCGTTCGCGCGTTGGATCTAGGGCGACGGCGACGGCCCGCGGGGAACCTACCGGAGAGATGGCGACGGGACAGGGGCGGAGCAGGGTGGAGGCGGTGGAGAGAAGGGCTCGACGACGGGACGGCGACGGCGATGGAGACGGCGCGGTCCTCTGCGCGGGCGACGGCGACGGGGCAGAAAGACGAGCAGGCGCCGGCGCGAGGGAAGAAGAGGGTTTGTGACTTAGAAAATTTTGGGGCAGGAAGGCATCGCACATATATAGTTCCAGCCTTTAGTCCCGGGTGGTGTCACGAACCGGGACTAAAGGTCCCCTGGGGTACCCTCCGCGGGCCTTTAGTCCCGGTTGGTGTCACGAACCGGGACTAATGGTGAAAATTTTCGCGGCTTTATCGTTCCCGCGCAGAACGAGCCTTTAGTCCCGGTTCGTGACACGAACCGCGACTAAAGGTGGTTATTCGAATAGAAATAAAGATGCGTGCAACCTTAAAAATACAAATAATATATCAGAAAATTCAGAAAAATAAAACTAATTCTTTTTCCAATCTTAAAAATACAAATAATATATCAGAAAATTCAGAAAAATAGCACTAATTCTTTTTCCAATCTTAAAAATTCCCATAGATCTGATATCTGCTGCTAGTCATACTCCTGCCTAGGCCTACGACATGAGAAAATTCAGAGCCCAGGACTGGGCCTGAGGGTAGCGCAGGCGGGGGTTATCGCCGGCCCTGATGTAGTCCATGACGCTCTGTAGAGTCCGGCCGGACCACCATAGCCGACGACCGGCCTCGTGAAAGTTCCCAGGAGGCAGGCCGTCCTCCTCATACCTGGCGAGCGCCCTCTCACGCCGATTGATGAAGAAGGCATCCCAAGTATGTTGGTTATCGGGATGCCAGCTGGGATCTCTCCGCTGCTCCGGCGTCAGCTCGTGGTAGTAATGGTTCGTGATGGCCGCCCGACGTGCCACACCTTGAGGAAGAGGAGGGACCGGCACTCCTCCGGCGCTCAGCATCCAACCGGCGGGAACACTGTAGCCGGGCGGGCAGGGGTAGTTCGAGGCGGAAAGTGCCTCGGCCTGGTTGAATGTTAGAGTGGGTACGGTTTCGTTTGGGTTAGGGTTTCGTTTGGACCAATCAGATAGAATCACACGGATCGTGTGTTTCTTTAAAGCGCTTGTGAGTCGTTGGATCCGGGGTGTGTTTCTTTTGAGCTGTTGTGAGCCGTTCGATCAGGGCTATGTGTGTTTTTTCGAGTTGTTGTGAGCCGTGGATGAGGTGGTTTCTTAACCGTTGGATCAAAACCCTAGCACAACACTTTGTGAGCCAGAGGACCCTATATATAGCCCACCTTCATACACCGGTCAGTTCATCGAGCAATACAAAACATCCGGATTCGCCATCATACGTCCTACCGTGCATTTGGTATGCATATTGCACTGAGTAGCCACGGTAGGGCTGTATGATGGTGATACCGATTGTTTTGTTCTACACCCCCCTTTAACACATCCATCCATGCTTGGGTCAGTGTTCACTTTGAGCTCGGGTAGTAATGTGCAACTATTTGCTTGGTTGTGTTAGGGTGGCGCGTGGCGCGGGAATTGTGACGCGTGGCGCGGGAGTTGCGACGCGTGGCGCGGTAGTTTGTGACGCGTGGCCAGGAGGGCGCGGTATAAACTGTCGCGCCTCGAGCGCGTCTTCTCCTCTCCACGCACCGTCGCGCTTCCACCATGCCTCCGAGGAGGAACAGCACAACCGGCTTCCGCGGCGTCCGAGCACGGCAGAACGGAATGTTCAGCGCAGATATCCGCTGGGGGGACGACCGCATCCCCCTCGGCACCTTTGCGACGGCGGCGGAGGCAGCCCGCGCCTGGGACGCGGCGGCCTGGCGCCTCAACCGCCCGCGGTCGCTGATGAACTTCAACGACTGCCACACCGTCTGGGAAGCGGAGGCCAGGCGCCGAAGCCGCAGATCATCACTGCCGCCGACCACCTCCACCTCCGCCACCGCGCGTTCAGGGCCTAGTCGACGCCAGGGAAGACCGCGTCGTCCGCGAGTATTACCGGAACAACCCGGGGGAGGAGAGCGCCGACGGAGCTCTGGCAGACCCGCGCGGGTCAGCGGGCGGAGCGCCGCCTCGAACGCCACCTCGCTTAGATGCCGCTCGGGAGGCGAGGACGAGGGCGCTGCAGGAGCTTCGTCGGGCCGACCGCGCCGGCGAAGTCTGGGCCTCCGACGATCCGAGGTGGGGGCCTATCTCGGACATACCATCATGCACCTCCGACGACGACGAGGAGGTCACGGACGAGTTCGGCGACGATGATGACCCGGAGGAGGTCACCGACGAGTTCCCCGACGACGACGGCGAGGAGTAGCTAGTGTTCGTCTGTTTTCTCTTTTTAATAAAAGAATTTGCATTCCGGCGACACTGCGGCGCGCTAGCGCGTCTGTTTTTTGTTTTTAGTAAAAGTTTGGTACAATAAATTAATTAGAGATAATATAATTCAAAATGATCCATTAAACATGATCCATTCAACAAAGTTTGGTACAATAAATTATTACACATCAATTCTTCCCTTGTGTCCCCGCTTTCTTACGATTTGGACGTATCCATGGAGCATCCTCATCATTTAACTTAATGCTTGGGTCAGAGTTCACTTTGAAGGGCGGAATTTCACCAAACATTATAATCTTCTGACATGTCTGTCTTGTCCTCCACTCCCACGATGTTTCTTTTCCCTGAAAGAACAATGTGACGCTTTGGATCATCGCATGATGCACTGATCGTTTTCTTATCTTTCCGTTTCCTCGGTTTGCTACTCATGTCCTTCAAATAGAAAACCTGAGCGACATCTTTGGGTAGGACGAATGGTTTCGCATCCACCATTGTCATTCCGTATTGCTCGTCCACCTTTACCCCACCTCCTGTTAGCTTGAACCATTTGCACCGGAACAAAGGGACCTTAAAATAGGGTCCGTAGTCAAGTTCCCATATCTCCTCTATGTAACCATAATACGTGACCTTTTTCCCAATCTCGGTTGCTGCATCAAAGCGGACACCACTGTTTTGGTTGGTGCTCTTTTTATCTTGGGAGATCGTGTAAAATGTATTCCCATTAATCTCGTACCCTTGGAAAGTCGTGATAGTCGAAGATGGTGTCTTGGCCAACATGTACAGCTGATCTTCAACATCATTGTCATTCATTAAATGTTTTCGCAACCAACTGCCGAAAGTCTCCATGTGGGCCTTTCTAATCCATGATTCAGGCTTCCCCGGGTTGTTCGAGCGTAAAATATTCTTGTGTTGCTCGAAGTACGGAGCCACCAAGCTCGAATTTTGCAGAACTGTGTAGTGTGCTTCAGTCATAGAATGACCATCCATACATATCGTTGATTTCCTTCCGATCGTGCCTTTTCCACTTAGTCTCCCCTCGTGCCGCGATTGAGGAATACCAATCGGCTTAAGGTCAGGAACATAGTCAATACAGAACTCAATTACCTCCTCATTTCCATAGCCCTTTACGATGCTTCCTTCTGGCCTAGCACGATTACGAACATATTTCTTTAATACTCCCATAAACCTCTCGAAGGGGAACATATTGTGTAGAAATACAGGACCGAGAATGGAAATCTCTTCGACTAGGTGGACCAGGAGGTGCGTCATAATATCGAAGAAGGATGGTGGAAACAGCAACTCAAAACTGACAAGACATTGGACCACATCGTTCTGTAACCGTGGTAGATCTTCTGGACTGATTACCTTCTGAGAGATTGCATTGAGGAATGCACACAGCTTCACAATGGCTACTCGAACATTTTCCTGTAGGAGGCCCCTCAAAGCAATCGGAAGCAATTGCGTCATAATCACGTGGCAGTCGTGAGACTTCAGGTTTTGGAACTTTTTGTCCGCCATGTTTATTATTCCCTTATATTCGACGAGAAGCTAGACGGGACCTTCATACTGCTCAGGCATTCAAAAAAAATGACCTTCTCTTCTTTCGTAAGAGCGTAGCTGGCACGACCTTGAAACCATTCCGGATGCCGGTCATCTGGGTCTTTCAAAAGTTGTTGATCCCGCCGTGCTTCCTTTGTATCCTTTGTCTTCCCATACACGCCCAAGAAGCTTAGCAGGTTCACGCAAACATTCTTCGTAACATGCATCACGTCGATTGCAGAGCGGACATCTAGGACTTTCCAATACTGTAGCTCCCAAAATATCGATTTCTTTTCCACATGGGTACGTGCCCGTCAACTCCCTGCGGAACTGATTGTCCGCCAGGACCCTTTCCAAAGATGACATTCAAATCCTTGACCATCAAATATCTCAGCTCCAGTACGTTCCGCAGGCTTCGGCCGGTGATCTGCCTTGCCGTTGAAATGCTTGCCTTTCTTTCTTACGTTATGATTTCGGGGAAGAAATCGACGATGACCCAGGTACACGTTCTTCCTACAGTTATCCAAAAATACTTTCAGTCTCATGTAAGCAGTGCGTGCATGCTTTGTATCCCTTATTTGACTGTCCAGAAAGGTTACTGAGAGCAGGCCAATCGTTGATGGTTACAAAAAGCAACGCTCGTAGGTTAAATTCCTCTTCTTTGTGCTCATCCCACACAGGTACACCAGGTTTGCCCCACAATTGTAAAAGTTCATCAACTAATGGCCTTAGGTACACATCGATGTCGTTGCCGGGTTGCTTCGGACCTTGGATGAGCACTGGCATCATAATGAACTTCCGCTTCATGCACAACCAAGGAGGAAGGTTGTAGATGCATAGAGTCACGGGCCAGGTGCTATGGCTGGAGCTCTGCTCGCCAAAAGGATTCATGCCATCAGTACTTAGACCAAATCTTATGTTCCTTGCGTCAGCTGCAAAATCTTTGAACTCTCTGTCGATCTTTCTCCATTGCGTTCCATCAGCGGGGTGTCTCAACTCCCCGTCGGACTTACGGTCCTCTTTGTGCCATCGCAACAACTTGGCATGATCTTTGTTCCTGAACAGGCGTTTCAACCGAGGTATTATAGGAGCATACCACATCACCTTGGAGGGAACCCTCTTCCTGGGTTTCTCGCCCTCAACATCGTCACCAGGGTCATCGCCTCTGATCTTATAACGCAATGCAGTGCATACAGGGCATTCATTCAAATCTTCGTATGCACCGCGGTAGAGGACGCAGTCGTTAATGCATGCATGTATCTTCAGAATCTCTAAACCTAGAGGGCACACAACCTTCTTTGCTTCGTACGTACTGGTGGGCAACTCGTTATTCTTCGGAAACATATTCTTCAACATTTTCAGCAAATTTTCAAATGATGAGTCAGCTACACCTTCCCGTGCCTTCCATTTCAGCAAATCCAGTGTGCAGCCCAGCTTTTTCAGACTATTCTCGCATCCTGGGTACAGTGACTTCGTGTGATCCTCTAACATGCGATCCAAATTCCCTCTCCTTGTCAGTTTCGCAGCGTCTCCGTGCATCAGCAATGGTCCGACCAAGATCATCAGCGGGCTCATCATGTGCCTCTTCTTCACCTTCACCAAACCCTTCCCCACCTTCACATCATCCTCCATGAAAGTATCACCGAAAAGGTCATGATAGTTGAAATCGATATCATCCTCTTCTTCATCTTCTTCCATTCTAACCCCTTTCTCCATGCTTGGTCCAACAATTATAGCTTGGCATGAAACCGTGCCGAAGCAGGTGCATGTGAACGACTCTTGAGGAGGAGTGACCCTTCTCATTCTTACATTCAGCACATGGACACATAATAAAACCTCGCTGTTTGTTCGCATTTGCCACTACGAGGAAATCTTTCAAACCCGTAGTGAACTCACCGGAGAGTCGGTTACCGTACATCCATTGCCGATTCATCTGCATTATTATTATATAAAGTATATAATTAACCATCATGCATCTGTTAAACTAACTAGCTAGCTGGAAATAATACAAATCATGAAAGGTTCAAGTTGCTAACCGCGATCACGGAGGTAAAATAAATGAAAACGCTCAAGTGTGTTTCATGCTATGGGGCATTTCATCGAACACCTTGTGTGCATAGTAGGAACCAAAAGCATACCCACCACCCCCTTGTGAATATTGTGAGCAAATGTGGCCAAGTGCAGCGAGGTGAGTCCTATATATAGGGATGGGCCTTTAGTCCCGGTTCACCTGGACAACCGCGGCTAAAGGCCGTGGGGCCGGCCCGAGGACCTATTAGTCCCCGTTGGTCTGGCCAACCGGGACTAAAGCCCCTCCCCTCCGCCAGCTGTGGGCCGAGCGCGCTGGGCCCAGACTATTGGTCGCGGGTCTCGTCCCGAACCGTGACTAAAGACCCCTATGGTCGCGGGTCCATTATTTTGGGGACTAATGGGGGCGTACCGAAGGCCTATTTTCTACCAGTGAACACTATACGTCCGACGACGACCAATTCAAGATGACTTAGCTGGATTTTTCCTTTTGCATCTCCTAGATTAAAACTTGTTCGAAGTTGTGTATGGTCATCCATCGTAATTGTGTATGGAAACTTGTTCAAAAGTTGTATATGGTCACCCGAGATTGAATATATATATATATGTATATACTATATATTTCTATTGAATTCTTCTTGTTTGAAATTTCATATACATGTATATAGTAGCGTAGAATATATATGTGTACTAAAACTTCATCAAAATTAAAATAAAACACAAAATAAAATATAAAAGAAATAAAATAAAACAAATTAAAAAGAAACCAGGTTTAGGGGGGCTAAAACCCTAAACCTGCGGAGGAGGCCTTTAGTCCCGGTTAGCCACGAGAACCGGGACTAAACCTCATCCGCCCTGACGGACTCCTGGCGCCCACGTGGACGGGCCTTTAGTTCTGGTCCGTAAGAGGCGCGACAAACGGGGAGGCCTTTAGTCACGCATACTTAGTCCCCGGGACTAAAGGGCTATTTTCTATCAGTGTGCGTGCTCCATCTATCCATGACCAGTCACCGCCTCGATCTACCTGTCGATCGATCTCGATCTTGCTCTTGTCTCTTGCACGCCTAGGATAGCAACATGCATAAAGCTGCAATAATGCAAGCAAACCCTAGCTAGCTTAGACAGGGCAGCTAAGCTAGCTAGGTCAACTGACTGATTGGTTGGTGTATCTCGGACACTGTTGCCTCGCGCTTGGTCCTCACTGCGCAACACTAGCTAGGTAGGTCTCGTGTGAGGGAGGGACACCGAGCTACCGTCTGTTGTCGGCTACCCATGCACGCGCGTACTTGTTCTACAGTTCACGGATAAGACGACGATCAAGTGTGCAAGGGAGACCACTAGATCGGGATGCAGGCGTGGTTTGTCCAAGCACGCATCACCTAGCTAATCGTGATTGGAGGACCAAGAAAGGTACGTTAACGCAGTCGTATGTACTCCCTCCGTTCAACAATAGATGACTTGCATTTGTCTATATATGGATCTATCTACAACTAAAATATGTCTAGATACATCCATATATAGAAAAAGGGAAGTCATCTATTGTTGAACGGAGGGAGTACATACCTAGCTTGCTTGCTCAATGATAGTATGATTTGTGTGGGCGGCATGCATGGTTGGTCGGCGAATGGTGATCCACTCTCTGCTGCCGTCGTTTCCTCTCCGAGGTCGACGTATTCCCCGGCCGGTCAGAGCAAGTTCAATAGTATAATTAGCAGCTGGCTATAAGAAATTGTCATGTCACCTATAGCCAACTATACAGCCAACACGTACAATAGTGAGATATAAAAATGTGATATTTTATTGATACATGACCCACTTTCCACTCTCACAAGGTGTCTAGGAGCACGTGCTGCAGTTAGCTCTTTCATTAGAGTCCACTCCTCTTCTCTCTCCTCCGGGTTATCGTAAAAATATTATTCTAATCCTTATAACCCGCTTATATAATCTTATTGTACTTGCTTTCGTACGACCACGATCTGTCAAGCCGGAAGAAGATTGGGTTCATCAGTCGCCAGGAGCCCAGCGTGGATTGTTCGTTGGTGCGCATCTCCAAAGGAGCGTACTGCCCAGAGGTCCTATTCCAAGGTGATTCCCGTACGTACATCACCAGACAGCACAAAAGCGGCCGTCTCTGCTGTCATATCTGACCTCTCGTATCTATGCGGACTGGAAGAACGCATATCATCATCCACAGACCACTGGCCACGTACGTACGGTACGGTGATTCACCTTTGACTAGCCACAGATTTTCTGATTCGACGTCCGGCACTTTCTTCCACGGAAAGTCTCTAGCCCCACAACCGCAATCTTTTTGAAGCAAAAAAGAGAAAATGAATTCTTCAACGCACACGCGTATATATGTTACTCCGGACAAACCTACCAACCGGGAGATATGGTTCAGCCATTGCTTGCTTCCATCGCCAATGGGCCCGGGGCAAGATCTCTACTTCTTTTATGGAAGCTACATCCATGATTGGTGAAAGTATTCAAGCTGCGGGCGGCTCGATGGCCTGCCACGGATCAATCCTCAGTATATATAGTCGGTTACAAGGTATGTACAAGAAGATTTGGAGATCAAGTCGGTTACATGTCGTTAGCCACTAGGACTCGACCGTCGTATACGTATCCGATCAGTACTATCCAACACGCCCCCGCAGTCTGAACTAGGAGGTTCACCGACGTGAAGACTAGACCTGAATTCTTGAAACAAAGCTGTGGGCAATCCCTTTGTAAATATGTCCGCAAACTGAGAACTCGAAGGGACATGTAGAACACGAACCGAGCCAACAGCGACCTTCTCACGCACGAAATGAATATCAAGTTCAATGTGTTTGGTCCTGCGGTGTTGTACTGGATTGGCAGATAAGTAGACTGCACTCACATTGTCACAATATACCACTGTTGCTGAATTAATAGGACGGTGTAGCTCCATGAGTAAGTTACGAATCCAGCATGTCTCAGCCACAACAGCAGCCACAGCCCTGTATTCCGCTTCGGCACTGGAGCGGGAAACAGTGGGTTGACGACGAGAAGACCACGATATAAGATTGTCACCCAAAAATACGCAAAACCCTGAGGTTGATCGACGTGTATCCGGGCATCCAGCCCAATCCGCATCCGAGTAGGCAACCAAGTGATGAGAGGTGGAAGAATGTATGGTAAGACCGGCATCTAGCGAGCCGCAGAGATAACGCAAAATGTGTTTGATAAGATTAAAATGAGAATCACGCGGATCATGTCAAGGCAAACTTGTTGAACCGCATATGAAATTTCGGGACGTGTAAGAGTTATGTATTGTAGAGCACCCACAAGGCTGCGATAGTGGAAGGGATCGGAATAGGGAGAGCCAGCCGAGGTGGAGAGTTTAGCTTTGGTATCTATTGGAGTGGGAGAAGGATGACAGTCACTCATGCCTGCCCGTGAGAGAATGTCTAGAATATATTGTCGCTGAGAGAGATGAAGAGAGTTAGGGGTTCGAGTAACAGAGATCCCGAGAAAATGATGAAGGGAACCGAGATCCTTCATAGCAAAGGCAGAACTTAGTGTTTTGATAATATTGTGGAGAAGAGAGGTGGTGGATGCGGTGAGAATAATTTCATCGACATAGAGTAAAAGATAAGCACAATCGGTTCCCTGGTTATAGATAAAGAGAGAGGCATCGGATTTGGATGGAAGAAAACCAATTGATTTGGCTTGGGATGCAAATTTTTGAAACAGGCTCGAGGAGCCTGTTTGAGGCCATATAGTGATTTTTGGAGCCGACAAACATGAGATGGAAATTTTGGATCGAGGAAACCCGAGGGTTGTTGGCTATATACCTCTTCTGTTAAGGTGCCATGGAGAAAAGCGTTTTTGACATCGAGTTGGTTGATAGGCCAAGACTTGGAAAGAGCTAGAGAGAGTACAATGCGTATGGTTGCGGGTTTAACAACCGGGCTGAAAGTCTCGTCAAAATCGATACCGGGATGTTGAGTAAAACCACGAACAACCCATCTAGCTTTGTGACGTGCAAGAGAACCGTCAGAGTTGAATTTGTGTCGGAAAATCCACTTCCCGCTAACAATATTGGCACCCGGAGGAGGAGGGACAAGAGTCCACGTGTTATTTTGTATGAGAGAGCATCGTACTCGTCTTGCATCGCTTGGCGCCATGAGGGATCACGGAGAGCGATGAGATAGTTGTGTGGTATGGGGGTTTGTGTAGTGACCGAGAGATTAAGGCGATCAATGGGAGGTGGTAGGCGACCCGTTGTGCTGCGAGTGCGATGTGGTAGGGGATTTGGGATAGGTAGTGTAGGTGTTTGAGAGGGAGTGGATGTGGTAGAGCTCATGACACGAGAATTAGTGGGGCTGGATGATGAGTGCATGGAAGACATGGGAGATGCGTAGGAGTTGTCTGCCGCGGCAGAGAAATTAGGTGAATGTGCTGCCGCGGTAGAAGAACTGGGAGAAAACCCTGCCGCGGTAGACGGTGAGCTAGCTGCCGCGCGCTGAGGACTGGCTGCCGCGGCAGAGAAAATAGGCGTATTTGCTGCCGGGGCAGAGTTTGTGGTAGGTGTTTCCGGTGGAATAAAGGGATGGGGGGCTGGGTCGAATTGGATAGTTGGGTTGTCTTGCATGTCGTCTAAGGTGGTAATGGAGTTGGAAGGTGGAGATGTGGTTGCGGTGTTGGCGTAGGGGAAGGTGTTTTCATCGAAGGTGACATGGTGAGAGATGAGAATACGACGGGTGGTGAGGTCTAAGCATCGATAGCCACGATGACGACAGGGATAACCGAGAAACCCACAACGAATAGCTCGGGGTTCTAGCTTGTTTTTGGCGGTGGAAGCACTATTGACATAGCAAAGACAACTGAAAACACGTAGATCATTATAACGTGCATATTTTCCATAGAGAGAGAAATAGGGTGTACTTTGTGGGTGTGAGGTGGTAGGTCGAATATTGATGAGATAGGTTGCGGTGTGTAGAGCCTCGGCCCACTGGGATGGAGGCATGGATTCTTGGAATAACAGGGTGCGAATGACATTATTTGTAGTGCGGATGGCTCTCTCGGCTTTTCCATTTTGTTGGGATGTATATGGACAAGATAGACGATACAAAATACCGTGCATTGTACAGAAGCTATTTAGTTTAGTGTTATCAAATTCTTTGTTGTTGTCACATTGAATAGAACATATAGGCAGATTGAATTGGGTTTTGGCAAGGGCATGGAGGGCAAGGAAAGTCTCAAAAACGTCGGACTTTTTGCGAAGTGGGAAACTCCAAAAATAATGCATGTAATCATCAACAACAATGAGATAGTAACAAAAACCAGAAGAACTAGGTATAGGAGATGTCCATAGATCACAATGCAAACGTTCAAAAGGACGAGTAGTGTGCATAGTAGATGCATAAAAGGGAATCCTAACATGTTTTCCTAATTGACAAGCATGCCACAGGGAAGGTCCTGTTTTATTGGATGGAATTTTTTGTTGTTGATGAAGACGACGTATGGTGTGGTTTCCTGGATGTCCAAGACGGCGATGCCAGAGGTCCGATGAGTGGAAGGTGGTGAGGGCTTCATTAGGAGGAGCTTGGGTCATGGAGTAGAGGGGCCCGGACTATTGCATCGAAGAATCACGGTCCCGGTTTTGAGAGCCTTCACAGAGAAACCAAAGGGGTCAAAATCGACAGAACAATTGTTGTCAATGGTGAATTGGCGAACGGAAATAAGATTCTTAATGATATTAGGTACTACTAGGATGTTACGAAGATGAAGTGGTTGAATTTGAGAGGTAATTGTTTGGGAACCAATGTGAGTAACTGGAAGAGTTGCACCGTTGCCGACGGTGGCATGTTGAGGGGAAGAGATTTTGACAGAGGAGAGATTACCATAGTCGGATGCCATGTGGGAGGACGCGCCGGAGTCCATCTGCCAATCGTTGCCGGGGAGTTGCAAATTGTTCAGTGCCGTGATGAGTGCAGGATCCAGGGCCGGCTGCTGATGAACCGGTGGCGGGTTGGTGTAGTTGTTGTAGTAGGTTCCATATGCAGCATACGCTTGGGGCGAGTGTGGACGTGCACCGAGAAGGCCCGGAGCGTGAGCACGCCAGGGTGCTGCTACAGGTGCAGATGGACGGGGCTGCCACGGCGACTGCTGCTGAAGAGATGCACGTGTTGGAGCGACAGTCCAGGGGTTGTACTGCCAGGGGTTGTCACGGCCGCGATCGCGTCCGGCACGACCACGACCGCGCCCGCGGTAGTTGTTGGAGAAGTTAGGGCCGCGTCCGCCAGCGCGGTCGCCCCCGTGGTGATCACTACCGGTGCGATCACTGCCTGTGGTCGGTGAAGGACCGTTGCCACCTGATGGAGAGATGCTGTTCCCGCTTGCCCAGAGCGCAGTCGAGGCAGCATGTTTGGCATCAGTCTTCTTTTGTGTTTCTTCGAGGATGAGGGCCGACCGCGTTTGCAAGATGGATGGAAACGGGACCTGAAACGGCAAAAACGAGCGCAGGTGCGCATAAGCATCAGATAGTCCGCGGAGGAGCGTGAGAACGAGGGTCTCATCGCTGATGGGCTGGCCAACATCAGTGAGAGAGTCAGCCAGGGTCTTCAGTTTGGCGCAGTAGTCGCTGATGGAAAGATCTCCTTGCGATGTGTTACGGAATTCCGCCTCCAGCTGGATGGCGCGGTGCTTTTTGTTGTCGCGGAAGAGGTTCTCAATGGCATCCCAGATGGTGCGCGCCGTGGAGCCGGGGCGCATGACGATGCCGAGGAGATCGACGGAGATGGAGCCGTAGATCCATGAAAGCACCGTGTAGTCGTATCGTGCCCAGTAGGAGTTGGGCGAGGTATCGGAGGGAGTAGCTTCAGCGTTGCCGATGACGTGAGCCGTCAAGCCATAACGGCCGAGCACGACGAGGAAGAGCTCGCGCCAGTTCGAGTAGTTGCCCTCGTTAATATCGAGGGTGATGGGAACGTGGAGCTTGATGGAGGAGGCATAGGTAGAGTGGAGCGGCAGAGGTGGGTTTTCGGCTTGCTGTTTGGAGAGATCAGCGGAGGTGAGGATTTGGCTATCAGAGGTTGTGGTGCGCGCGGTGAGAGTGGAGGCGCGTGCGTCGAGCTCTGCGGTACGTCGTTGGAGATCCTTCTCCTTTTCCTCGATCTCGAGAAGCTTTGCAGCGATCTCATCGGGGGTCATGGTGGCTGGGCTAGGAACAGAGGGGGAAAACTAGGGTTAGGGTTTTAGGATGGAACGCGCTCTGATACCATTAAAGTATTCAAGCTGCGGGCGGCTCGATGGCCTGCCACGGATCAATCCTTAGTATATATAGTCGGTTACAAGGTATGTACAAGAAGACTTGGAGATCAAGTTGGTTACATGTCGTTAGCCACTAGGACTCGACCGTCGTATACGTATCCGATCAGTACTATCCAACAATTGGGTTGAGACACTGGTGGCTCTCGGTAAAATAAAACTAAAAGTAACTCCTGTTTTTTTGTGAAACACACGCAAACGCTCGCATACACCCACCTCTATGAACGCACGTCCACACATCCTATCCTATGAGCACCTTCGAGAGACTGATTCAGCGGATCGAGTGTTGAAATTACGAAGTCGCCATAAACGCCTCGCTGTCGACGGGAACGTCGCCTCCCACCGAAGAATATTCAGACTTAAATGAGAAACATCAGCGTCAAATCTGGGATTTTAACTCTGGTGAGTTGAGGGTTCAACCACCCCCTAACCATCCTACCACACACAGGTTCTCAACTAAAAGTAACTCTGCACATTTCGATTTTACCGTGTGTTTTCACCGGACACTACTGATCCTCTCACGGAAAAATATTCGGTACAAAACAAGACACTCTATAAACAAGAGGAATCATGTCCATTCTAACAGTGGTCGACGGGTCCCGGAAGGTATAACTTACCTAAACAACTATATATATAGAATTGCTTAACCAAATTCAATTTATTTTGCATACGTAGTAGCATTTTGGATAATTATTTCTTGAAGGTAGTACACAAGCCACCATAACTTGGTAGTTCAAACAATAGATAGTAAAAATTGCGCCATAGCAAACCTAGAAAATAAAGGGTCACCCCCCCCCCCCCCCAAATGGAGAGCAAAACCGACACCCTGCAAAATGGATGGACAGAACTAAGAGTACGGTGGAGATGCTCTCAGCTTCCGATCATGATCTCCTTGAAGTCGACGTTCTTACCGGCTGGTCATACAAAATGTCTAGTCGCCAAGAGCGAGTGCATGCATGATTAGTCCTTGGTGCATCTCCATTCTCCAAGGATTGAAAACCACTACCTGGATGTCGTATTCCAACATGATTCTCCTAGAAAAAGAACACGCTCAAGACGCTCCTCCTCGTCCCCGCGGGCGAGGCAGGGGCGAAACCCTAGAGCGCCTCCCTCTCCCCTCCTCCTCCTCCCCTTCCCTGTCGCCATCGGCGGGAACCGCCGGGCCAAGCCCGTGCGGTGCCGGTGGCGGCGGGCTCTCCACTACGCGCGCGCCTGGGCGTTCTTGCGGAGTGGCGTTGCTGGCGGCGGTGTGGACTCGGCGTAGAGGCCTCCAACCGTCGGTCTGGCTTCGCTGGATCCCGGCGGTGCGGAAGATTTCTCCCTCCTCGCGTGCACGGTGAGTGGAGTCCAGGTAATCTGTGCCCGGGCTCCGCTAAGGCAGCTCCGACCCTGTTGTTGGTGCGCCACAAGTACCAATATGGTACACCACGTCTATCAAAGGAATTTCACTTCACACCTCCTATGGATCGTCTTTTCAGTTTTGTAAAAAAAAAATGGTAAAAACATTTAAAAATAAAATGATTTGGGATGTAGCTAGGTTTTACAGCCTAGTTGTTAGCAAAAATTAAACACATGAGTTTTAACTTTGTTTGCGGAAAAAGGTGAAAAAATTAAAAAGGCTACTCTAAGAGTCGTCTCCCAAGTGACAATCACATTCTCCTTATTAAAGAACGAGGTAAAACCACTTTTAGCAAGTTGAAGAACCGAGATGAGATTATAGCCAAGGGACTCGACAAGGAGAACATTCTCAATTGACAAGTCATTTGAGATGGCCACCTTGCCTCGTCCCAGTACCTTTAGTTCCGAGTTATCACCAATAGTAACGCAATTGAGATGAGTTAACGGAGGTTGAATATCACTCGTTGCGTCATTGCTTCCGGTCATATGTTGGGATGCACCACTATCCACCGTCCATTTGCTCGAACCGGAAGCACTTCCCTACAATAGATTAATGTGTTGATTTAGGTACCCATCGTTGAATGGGTCCTCTTTTGTTAGCAACAAGGGTCTTTGGAACCCAAATACTCCAATGATAATCATCACCATAAGAAGTACCAACATATTTAGCATACACATGACCATCTCTAGATTTCATAAGAACATAAGATGGGCTGTATTTTCCGGCAAAGTCATTATGAGTGGTGCTCCCCCTAGAGGTGTCACCACCCACAGTGGTGTTGGTCTCCTTTTCTTTGGTCACCTCTCCCTCTTTCACAAATCTTACTTCTTGTGAGGAAGAGGTGACTTTCTTCTTGTTCTTCTTCTTGTACTTCTTCTTTGACTTTGCTACATAGCCAGGTCCCTCCTTTCCATACTTATTTTTTTTCGAGAAATCACCGGAGAGAGCACAAAGGCTCTCACCTGAATTTTTCATTTTTTAGTATGAGGCACGGGTGGAGTCCCGCGCCACTGTTTTTACAACACAAGATTTACAGAGGGGGGTAGAGAGGAGTGTGATCCAGATATCTACATCCGATCGGTGATCAACCGGGAGTCTCTGACGCCACAAAACTGCGTCATCCTTACAGTTTTTGCGGGCTAGTGAAAGGGAGGGGGTGAGCGCACTAAAGACTACGCCATTTCGGTGTTTCCAAATGTGCCAGAAGCACAGCTGACGCAGCGTCGACGCGGTCCTAGATGGGATGGTTGGAGGAAGAGGGCAGGACCCAGCGTCGCTGCACCTGAAGCTGGCAGTGGCGGGGGCACCAAGCGCGCGCCAAAACTGCTGCGCGAACGGGCAATCGAAGATCACGTGCTCAGGCGTTTCCAAAGCAGCGTTGCAGAGGGCGCAACCGCTAGCATCCTCGTCCAGAATTTTCTTGCGCGCAGGTTGGAGCGACACTGAATCCGTCCCTGCACAAGGAGCCAGGTGAAGAACTGCACCTTGGAGGGAGCACGGCTCTCCCAGACGAACTCCGCGAAATCGCAATGCACGCCACCAATTGTGGAGAGGCGGTAGAGAGCAAACATCTCCAGGCGTCCGTCAGGCTTGCCGCAGAGCGGCAGAGATCGCACGTCAGGGTGGGAGGTGAGCACCACACGGGAGACCCACGATCGGAGCTCGAGCAGCTGTTGCGCCGCGGTGGGGGAGAGACGGGGGACGAGGCAGGCGTCCACCCCGTTGCGAAGCACTTGGCAGACAGTAGCCGTGGGGGCGGTGACATGGGAGAAGAGCTCGGGGACGATGCTGCAGAGGGCGCCCTCTGCAGCCAATTGTCGAGCCAGAACGCCGTGCGCACGCCATCGCCGATCTTGACACAGGAAATGGAGCGGTACAGGGGGAGCAACCTGAGCAGCCCACTCCAGTGCGACCCGCACAGCGCAGCAGAGCTGCCGATGGTGTCGATGGCCGCGCCGTCCAGGGAGGACCACACCCATCGAGGCCACGCCTCGTCGACGGCGGAGTGGAGACGGTGCAACAGCTTGGTTTGCAGGCAGGAGTTTTGAACAGCGAGGGCGCGAACACCGAGGCCCCCGTCCTTCTTCGCTCTGCAGACCCGCGCCCAAGCCACCAGGCAGCGAGCCCCGGATGCACGGTCGCCCACCGCCCAGAAGAAGGAACGGCGAAGCGAGTCCAAGGCCTCCAGGACACCATGGGGGAGCGTGATAGCTCCCATCGCGTAGGTAGGGAGGGCGTCGAGCACCGCGTTGAGGAGCACCAGCCGGCCCCCGCGGACAGAAGCAGCGCACGCCATCCCGACAGGTACTTATCAACCTTGGCGATGAGGGGGGTGAACACGGACAGCTTCAGCTTCTCCGCCGACAGGGGCAAACCAAGGTAGGTTTGGGGGAATCCTTCCACTCGGCATTGGAGGGCGCCCTGGATATCAGCAATGGCCGCGGCGTCAACATGCATTGGCACGAGCGAGCTCTTGGCGTAGTTGATCCTTAGTCCGGTGGCATCCTTGAAGCTCTCGAGGATGGAGCGCAGCCGCCGCGCAGAAGAGGCATCGGCACGCATGATGATAAGGGTATCATCTGCATACTGAAGCACGGGACAGGGTGCGCCGTCGACCAGGGGGTGGAGGAGGGCATCATCAGCTTTGATCACTCTTCTCACTTCCTACAAGATTAGTTGCAATACAAGATATTCTAGGCAATGTATTCATGCAAGTAGATGAAGATGACATATCTTGCTTGTTTGATTGTTGAGCTAGGAGATTGTCACGAGACTTGGTTAGCCTTGTCATGAATTTCTTTAAGAGACATGAACTCCTTCTTTAGTTTTTCATGACTAGTAACTAGTTCCTCGTGAATAATTCCTAGCTTCAACTCTTCATGTTCAAGTGTTTTAATGAGAGCAAGAGATTGTTCATTATCCTTTCTAAGCTTAGAGACACTCATGGCAAAGTTTTCTTCAAGACTAGATAATTTCTCTTCAAGAGAAGAACGAATGGAACACTCATTCTCAAGAGCCATTTCAAGCTATTCGTCATTGCAAGTGTGACCTCCATGGCTTTCTAAAGTCATGATAATCTCCTTTTTTTCATCTACAATAGAGTTAGCCTCATCAAGTTGCCGCAAAAGGGCATTAACTTTCTCCTTAGTCTCACCTTTGAGGCTAGCTAGCCAAATGCCTAACTCTTTTGCCTCACTATCCTCCTCACAAACATTTTAAACACAATCCAATAATGAAGGAGGGTTAGTGATAATGGTCTTGGAGTTAGGAGAGCATACCGAGGTGGCTTTTTCCATAAGACATGTAGGTCGGGTAGCCACAATTTAATTGGGGGATTCAAATAGAGAGATTGATGGAGATGATGTGGTAGCTATGACGACGTGAGAAACTCCTACCACTTCATCTTCTCCTTCATCTCCGGAGACATAGGTTTCAAGAACCGCCCCTTCTTGGACATAAAGAGCCCTTGGCACTCTTCTAGCGAAGTTCTTGTTTTGTGGAGCCTTGGCCTTGTTTTTGCGAACAAGCTTGCCTTTATTTTCTTCTCTTGGCTCAAAAGGGCGCTCCTTCACGAAATGGTTTGCACTACCACAGTTGTAGCATATCCTTGGTCGCTCCCCCTTCTTCTTGTATTTCTTGTTTCGTGGAGGTCTTGGAGAGCCGGCCTTGTGAGCTTCCCATGTCTTCCAATATCCATGCATAGCGAGAGCGATGCACTTGTGAGATCTGGTGTAGGTGTCCTCATAGTCTTCCTCATCATCATCCTCTTCTTCACTATCATCAACTCAAGCCATTGACTTTGACTTCAAAGCGAGGTTGGGTGACTTTCCCATTCCTCTAGAGCAAGCTAGAGCATCATCAGCACTGTTGTGTGATAGAGAGATGGCGATGAACTCACTAAGCACACCAATGGAGTTGTGAGTATTGTAGTCCGCTCTTGTCCGGATGCTAGTGGAGAGATTCTTCTCAAAGGGTGTAATGGCTTTGAAAAATTTCATCTTTATCCACTCATCGGAGATCTCTTCCTTTCCAAAGTCTCTCAATTGATTGGCGAGAGTGACAACTCTTCTATATAGCTCTTCGGGAGTCTCATCCTCTTGCATAACGAAGTTCTCGGAGTTGTCAATGGCCACATCATACTTGGAAGATTGGATGCTAGCATTTTGCTTGAAACAAGGTGTCAAGTTTGTCCCAACCTTCCTTGGCGGTCTTGCAACCACGAATGTGAGTGAGATGCTCCCTTGGGAGAGCCTTCTGGATGACAACGAGTGCAGTCTTGTTGAATTGAGATTCCACATCCTCCCTTGGAGTCAAGTTGCTTGGGTCATGCGGATGAAACCCATGAATCACACTCCTCCACAATGCGGTGCACGATCCAGAAATATGTGACTCCATTTCAAACTTCCAAGAAGAGAATCCATTAGTGTTAAGCATGGGAGGAAGTCCAAAATTAAGAATGTGTGGCATGGAAACAATTGGGTGAATGAAGTCATAATTTTGAGGAGGTGGAACATGTGAGTGGGCCCCGGAACCGTTAGCCGTTTGATACTTGGAGCCACCGGAACTCTCCTTTGCCTTGGCTTTAGCCTTTTGTGTGGCTTTAGCCTTAGCTTTGGCAATGTTCTCTACGATTTGGGAATCGTCCAAAACCGTTTCCTCTTCCGAACTATCCTCATCGGAGACGTGGGGAGAGTTCGAGGGCCCCTTAGGTTTACCCATCATGATCTCCAACATCTTCTTGATGGAGGAAACCTCCGAGCCTACAGTAGAGCTAACCTTGGACAATTGGGTTTGAATAGTACAAACCGTTGTCTCTAGGCTAGCTATATTGTCGGCCATTTTGGAGAGCTCCTCCTTAGAAGATTCGGGATCATCTCCGTTGACCATGATACTCTTAGGCTGTTAAGCCCAATAAAAGAGTCGAGGCTCTGATACCAATTGAAATTACACAAAGGTAAACTAGAGGGGGGTGAATAGGTGACCTAGAAATTTTAATCCTTTTTCAATTTTAATTGGGTTTTAGGAAGTAAATAACTTGGTTATCTAGATGTGCAACTAGGTAGACCCCCTAAGTGACAAATAACGAGTATGCAACGGAAGTAAAAGTAAGGCACAAGATAACCACAAGTGAAAGCACGGAGACAAGGATATGTTTTCCGTAGTTCCTTCTTAAAAGAAGTATGTCTATGTTGGAGAGGTGGGGAGCCACCTAGGCGCTCCTCAATAGCACGGATGTGCACATCTTGTTCTCCTTGAGCTTCTCCGGTGAGGGAGATTCTCGTTTCCACTATGAGGTCGACTTGAAGGCGTTGACCAAACCTTTACAAGTAGTTGAGGCTACTCCACAAGTGAGATGGAGGCTCTCAATAATCCGAAGCTTCTTGATACAAGGTGGAAGATACAAGCACTAGGGTTTCTCTAGGATGACAAAGCAACCAAGATATTACAAGATCCCAAGAGGTATGGTGTGGGAATACAATTTTTGGCTTGGTAGAAATGTAGATCTAGGCCTCCTCCATGAGATCCTTGAAGGGCATCGAGTTTGGTTGGAGGAGGAGGGATATCGAGGCGTTTTGACCTCTTGAATAATGGAGGAGAGAGAGGAATGGAGGAACTGACTATCTAGAGGAAGAAGACAGCTATTTATAGGCTCCTCCAATTTCTGACCGTTGTAGTACGCCAGGGTCGAAATATTCCGGGATTAGCACCGGAAATTTCCGGTGCAGCTAGGCTGGATATTTGAAATATCCGGGGGACGGAATTTTGAATATTTCGGGGCCGGAATTTTTCGGCTAATATTCCGCCCCCATCTCTGCGTGCGGGCAACAGCACCACGCTGGAATTCTGCTAAGGACCAGGGCCGGATATTTGAAATATCCGGGGCCGGAAATTTGAATAATCCGGGGCCAGAAATTTCCGCCCAATAGTCCGTCCCCATCTCTGCGCGCGGGCACCTGTGAGATCTCCAAAATCTGCTAAGGACCTGAGGGCCGTGTCGTGGTGGAGTCACGGCAGATGCCATAGGATGGCTAAAGATGTGGGAACGATGGACGCTGGAGGTGCTCGGGGAGGGATCACGCGACGAGTAGCCGCGTGAGGTAAGAACTAAGCAATGCAAACAACACGATCTACCCAGGTTCAGGGCCCTCGTGAGGAGGTAAAACCCCTACTCCTGCCTTTCTCTTTGTATTCTGGTGTCTCACCGAGTAGCCACAGTACAATGTTCTTGCTACCGAGTAGCCACTCTTCTCTCTTTGTGACGAACTAGGTCAAGAATCTAGGGTTTCCCTGTGTCCCAGCATGCGATCCTCACGCAGGAGGCGGCGGGGAACCTTATATACACGGTGCACAGCCGGATACGTCCAAACATGGACAAGTGTCGACATAGTGTGCACATCGTCCTTCTTCCGAGTTCCCGCTGACAGCTTTGGTTCCTAATCTTGGCTGCATCCGGAAAGTCGTTGGGCAAAACCAAGGGGACAGTCTGGTATCACTGTGCCAAACACAGAGTAGGTCCCCCTTATCCTGCGACCGCCTACTTCCACACTGTCACTGTCAGGCAGGCCGGTCCCAGATGAACAGTAGTTTGAATAGTGCCAAGTACGGACCCAGGATACGCGGGATCCTGTGTCAGAACGGCTGCTTTGACTTCTGGCCCGAGTAAATTCCCGCCAATCTTACTCGGACCAGCTCTTCTACTCGAATGGACATAACTTGCTTAATATCTCCTTCTGGTCATCTTTTCGTAAGACCGAGTAGCAGTCGACCGGGTAGCGAGTACCGGGTAGGCGGCTACTCGACCAAACTTCTCTTCTGACTGTTGCCTTTACCACTTGCCTTTACCCTACTCGGGGGTAACCCCCCGACAGCAGTCCCCGAAACTGGTAGAGTTTTGCGAACTCGTTCACCAGGCTCTGCCAGCTTAAAACCAATCTTTGCAACATCGCCCTTGAACCTCAAGATGCCGACTGAGACCTCCGAGTAGCACTCTGGAAAGTACCTTTGGTCTCTTTTCTTCCGAATAGGGCTAGTCTCCTTCTCTGTGTCCGAGTGAGAGGACTTAGAGAATTTCTCAAGCAGAGTCTCTGCAGCGCAGAGCGCAATCCAGCCTTCCGTGCTGCAACTGGACACGTGTCAAGCATTCGCGACCCCGACGTCTCGCTGCCCAGGACACGATGTGCCATGCGCCCAGTTTTCACGGAGTGGGCCCACCGGCTCGTCATGTCGCATCAAGCGCAGTAATAACCCACGATCCGGTCGTGGGATCAACTGTGGCCGTTACGCGCGCGTTCCGCGCTTGCGTGCGTTTCTAACCGGCCACAGGCCCCACCACACCAGAGTTATGGCCACGATCGATCCCACTACCCCGATGGCAACGGTAATCTGAGGAGAGGGTATAAATACCCCCATCGGTAACTTCCTTTTCTCCTTCCTCAGTACTTCCTTCTTTCGCCTCTCTGTTTCTTCTCCGCCGCCGTGCTTTCCGCCGCCGCGCAACTCTTTGCGCCGCCGCGGATTCATTCTCTCCACCAGATTCTTCCAAAGCTTCCACCACCTTCTCACTCGCTGCCATGGCTGCTCGCGCCGGCTGGGCAGGTTCTGATGTTACCGTCGACGACTGCTCCTGGCTCGTGAACACCCGGAGGGTTCCTCCTGGTGTTCAGTGCCGGCCGTCCGACGGCGAACTCGTTCCGGCCCCGCGGGAGGGCGAGCATGTCGTCTTCCTCGCGCACTTCGCGCGAGGATTCGGCCTGCCGGCTTCCGATTTCCTCCGCTCTTTTCTGGACCACTTCGGTGTTCAGATGCATCATCTCCCCCCAAATGCAGTCGTCTTCCTCGCCTATCACACCGTGGTGTGCGAGGCCTTTCTTGGCGTCCGCCCCACGGTGCAGACATGGCTGAAGTACTTCCACCTCCGCCAGCAGAGCACAGGGAAGAAGGACGGCGCGGCCTCTGGCAGCCGGATAACCGACACCGGCAGCGCCATGATGGTGCAGCGGACGGGAACCAATCACCCTCGCATCAAGGGCTTGGATTCCGTCCGTATGTGGCAGAAATCCTTCCTCTACGTGAAGAATATCCCCGCCACGAAAGGGGGAAAGGTAACGGACTGCATCAACCTGCCTGCCTGGAGCAACCGAGCTCCATCCGGGCAGAATTGGAAGACGAAGCCCTCCAACGACCGCAACGCCGTGCAGATAGAGGAGCGGCTCGCTGAGCTAATCGGAGAGGGCCTCAAGAGCGATGATCCCGTCGCCTGCTGGATCCGGAACCGGGTGTTGCCTCTGCAGCAGCGCTCCCACCCAATGTGCTACTTGGGAGGCCCCCGCGATTGCACTCGGACGACCACGTTCGAGCTCAGCAACGCGGACGTCGCCGCGCACGCAAGGTCCATCCTGACTACGGGCCTCCGAGATAACTGGCAGTATGGGTTCATCCCCTTCAGCCGCACGAAGCCGATCCCACGGGTACGTTCTCCTTACTCTGCTTCCAGTATATATGTAATCCGAGTAGATAGCCTTCTCTTCTTGCCGCGACTAGCAATTGCATTCCGCGCCGAGTAGAGCACTCTGCAGAACTGCCTAGGCTTAGTATGCTTGATGTTTGCACGCCTTGTCGAGTAGCTTACTTAGAAGAAATACTTAGGCTTAATGTGCTTGTTGTTTGCACGCCTTGCCGAGTAGGACACTTAGCAAATTTCCCTAGGCTTAGTGTGCTTTGTGTTTGCACGCCCATCCGGGTAGAATGCCTTCACGCTACTCGGCTAATTTGCAATGTTTCTCTGTCTTTCAGGTCCTTGACCGCCAGCTCGCTGAGAGCTGTGAGCGCTTCGAGGGCAACTGGTCATCTGACCGAGAGGAAGATGACCAGGCCTCCTTCGAGACCACGAACCAGCTCGATCCTTCTGACGCCGCCCAGGCGGGTGATCCTCCCGCGGAATCGTCCCTTCGCGACTGGTCTGATGATGAAGTTGAAGGTAATTTGAACTTATCCCCTCTGACCGCGAGTAGCGCAAACCAATCGCTTTCTGCTTCTGAAGTGCTTTTCTTCCTTTCTATTTCACAGATGTCGCTGATGCTGGCGGCGAAGACGAGGATGAGGATGAGGACGAGGCGGCCCAGGTCGTCAAGCCTCTTGCAGTTGCCGCTCCTGCCACCCGCAAACGGACAGGTAGTGGCGCCCAAGAACCTCCCGCCAAGAAGAAGAAGACGACCGAGAAGGCGACCAAGAGGGTCGTGAAGAGAAAGAAGCCAGCGATTCCTTCCCGCAAGCGGTAAGTTCCTTCTCGGTTGTACGCTTTGGCTCACCTCGTTCTTCTCGGTTGACTCCCAATCCTTTCGCCTCGCTGTTTTCTTTTGATTTCCTCTGCCCTCTTCTTATTTCTGACCCCAATTTTCTCTTCAGAGCCCCCTTGGACGCGGACGCCACTCTTGCGTCCACCGAGACTCAGAAGAAGGCTGCCATCGATGTCGACAATCTAATCGACCTCGACGGCGATGAGAACGACGCCGCCAACGCACGATCAGAGGGTACCGATGCCCAGAACGCCGAGCCAGAGCCACAGTCCCGCGCCGAGCAGGAGGCGCAGGACGCTGCTCACCAAGAGAAGCCACCTTCTCCTCCGGCCAACACCGCTGAGGAGAACTAAGATCAAGAGACAGCGATGCACCATGACGCCGCCCTTGAGCGGCAGGAAGAAGAAGAGGAGCAGCCAGCAACAGGGGCTGCTGGACAAGAAGACCCTGCGGGCCAGCCGCGGGTAGAAGAAATGGATGCCTCACAGCCGGATCCCGCTGCCGAGCAGCGGGTAGAAGACGCGACTGGGCATTACCCTCTGAGCGACGTGCAACCAGTCGCCGCGCAGGGTAACGCCTAGCCTGATGCCGCACCGGATAGCGCGCCCCTGGCGCCACCAATAGATCAGGGTAGCGCTCAGCCTGATTCCTCCTCGGTGCAGACAACCGAGGCTGCACCCAGCCCTCCGGCCAGGCCGCTTACAAGGAAGAGTGCCCAAGATGCTGCAGAGAAGGAGGCAGCCGAGAAGAAAGCCATCGAGAAGGGGAAGGCTGAGGAGAAGAAGACCGAGAAGCAGAAAACCGAGAAGCCAACTGCCCAGAAAGAGAAGACAAAGAAGCGGGCTGCCGACATGCCACCGCCAACCTCAACTGGCCAGTCCAGTCAGCTGGTTATTCACGATCCCAACGCGGTTGCTGCCGCCGCCGCTGCAGCTGATCAGCCCTGCTACCCTGACTACATGGTGAAGGTTAGCCATCAGCACCAGGTCGGCTTTTCCCCCAAGGACCGGAATCTTGCTCTTCAGAAAGGGAGGAAAGCCGTGGCAGTGGACTCCAGGCCCCCGGCCCCAAATCAAGACAAATCCATCTCCATTGCCTCTCGTGGAGTTCAAGACCAGGCGATAACGTCCCAGAGCCTCGAGCAAGTACTCGACTTGATCGGCTTCATTGACGCCAAGTGGGACAGCAAAGTTCTCGGCAACCCCAATTGGAACGGCATCGATCTGGGCGACATCGACCATATGCGTCAGGATTGGAACAAGGTGGACTTGGGTTGCAAACCCATGACTGTCTCGACCACCTCTGCTACACTTGCTGCCAAGATGTTCGTCCACCGCAAGAACGCCGAAGACCTCGAGCAATCCTACGCGGTAAGTTCCTATTCATCCTCTCCGAGTTGCATTTTCACTTCTTTTCCACTCTTCTTCTTTTCCTTATCCATCACCCAATCCCCGAGATTCTGGCCGAGTAGGCGGACACTCTCCCGCGTAGCCACCTTCTCGGGTTGAATCTCAAGTACTTTGCCTGATTCTTGTTTCTTTTGCTTCTCAGAACAGCGTACTGAAACGGACCAACTTGCATCGTCGGCTACTCTGGAATCATGCCATTGCCAAGAGGCGCATTGCCGCCTTAGAAAAAGAGAAAACGATCGCCGAGGAAGCCGACAAGGAAGTGATGAATAGCATTCTGAGGCTGTCTGAAGTTGAAGGTACGCTTCTAGCTGCGCGGTTCTTGCGTTTGGTGTTTACGCCCGCTTTTGCTTTTTGCGCTAACTAATTTTACTCTGCAGGGAAGCTGAAGGCCCTAACTGACGAGCACGAGAACTGCCGTGCCTTCGTCGAGAGTGGCCAGGCCACCATTAAGAGATTGGAAGGTACGTTGCCGTCTACTCGGCCTTTCCTGTACTTCTTTCTTTCGCTTCTCTGCTAACCGTGCTCTGCTCTTTTCAGAAGATCATAAGAAGTTTGTTGAAGAACATCAGGATTGCCTCAAACCGGCTGAGGTGCAGCAGCAACTGTCCAGCCAGGCTGTCGAGCTGATGAAAGAGCACACTACTGAGATGGAGAAGCTCCAAGTCCAGCTGCAGACTGCGCTCCGGGATGCCATCAATCTTGGTGCCGAAAGGGATCGAGTAATCGCCGAGAAGGCAAAGAGTGAAGCAGCAGCCAAGGCCAGGGAGAGAACCCTTAAGCAAGAGTGTGAGGTGCTAACGAAGACCAACGCTGGGCTCTTCACTCAGCTCGAGGAGCTCCGCTTGATTCAAGAGAAGCATATATCCAACGAGGAAGCTTGGAAGACCCAGTTGTTGGGGCTGCGCCATGATTTGAACAGTAAGTGCTCCCTTTTCTCCGCTTCTCCGCTACTCGGCTGCGCATTTCTTCTCTTCTTCTCGTTTTATGCTTCCACTCTGTTACCGTTTCTGATCTTCTCGATAGCTCTTGCAGGAATCTTTCCCAACCTTGAATCTTCTAGCGTGCCCGCCCTGGAAAAGGTCCGAGCAGCTCGTGCCGAGAAGGGCGAGCCTTTGGACACCAGGGCAGAGATCGAGGAAAGTATCATGATTATGCAGAGCCAGTGTCCGCGGCTAGCGGGCGTGGGCACCGAGCTGGTGCGCGTCGCCTTCCAGATCCACAATGTCTTCTGGCCTGATGACTCCGCGCCGACAACGATATCTGGGCTTGCCTTGAAGCTGCAGCGCGTGAAAGCTGAATTGAAGAAATGGCGCGCCTCGGGAGCTCGGGCAGGTGCGGACATGATGCTGCTCTTCGTCACCACTTGGTACGAGAACCTGAATATGCAGATTATCCGCGAGATGCGCCGAGACTCCAAGTGGGAGAAGGACCCCGACTGCGTGGCTATTCGCCAGGTGATTGCTCACGAGATCGCGCAGTATGCCGACACAGCGACCTTCATCGACGGCCTCACCGAGCCCGACACCGAGGTGGACAAGGGCGAGGATGAGGAGGAAGACGAGGAGACGGACACCGACGAGCCGGACCTGAGCTACTTCGACTCTCCAGCTGCCAAGGACGGGAAGGGGAAGGCCGCGGTCATCGCGGGTAGCGATGAGGAGGACGAGAACGTGGAGATGTCGATCGACACCTCCGCGCTCGAGTTCGGCACCTCGTCGAGAGCTGCCCTTGACGACACCGTCAACCTTCGCGCCCAAGCCAGCGGCTCCACCTCTGCGACAACGCCCGTCTCGGTGGCCACGGCCACTTCAGACCTGGTAGCCACTGAGCCCAATGCCGAGGACGAAGCAGCGAAGTCTGTTGATGCCAGTGCAGAGGAGGACACAACCATTGCCACTACCGAAGACAAGGCAGCTAAGGCTAGCACCGAGAACGCCGCCTCGACCTGAGTTTTACCCTGCAGCTTTATTTCTCAAACACTTATCAGATCCCCGGGATGCCGGGTGCAAATGTATCAGACTATTTATTCCGTTGCTACTCATTTTTATTCCCACTTGTTATTTTCAACTTAATCAATTTGTTCAGCCTGGGCTCGATGCCGGGTTGCGTTATCATGCGAGTCCCCGAGTTGCATTTCTTATTCACTCTCTCTTTTCGTCTCAGCTCTACCCGCAACTTGTTGCTTTTTTGGTATTCGAGTCACAAGAGTTAAAGAGTAGAGCTGCAAATACTTAGCCGCTTAGAAACAATCATAGTAACGCAGCCCACCACTTAGCCGAAAAGACAAGACACAGAACAGTAATAAAAGCACCCTACTCGGTTCCTGCACTCTTCCTTTCCTTAGTACTTTTTCTTGTGCTCATGGACCTTTTGCTTGTTCTCTTGCTTGCCATGAAGCCGGGTTTCGGACAGCAGCAAAGTCGAAGAGTTGGCATGTAGGTTTAAACACAGTACTCAATGTACCTTTGAATTTTGAAGTAGAGCAACCGAATAGGCAAAAGGTAAAGCCGAGTAGAAACACTTAGAGCAATTCTGGACGAGGGCAGTCCCCGAGATCAATTTCAGATTGCAGAATAGAATTTCAACTCGGATAAGAGGGTACATACACATCTTTGCTCACGAATGAAAACGACGGAGTAGAGCTACATTCCAGGGGCGCTTGGTTTCCTCTCCAGCTTTATCTGCCCTGTTCGCCTGTGGTGGGCGCGCATCTATAAGATAGTAAGCATCGTTGTGCAGCGCTTTGCTCACAATGAAGGGCCCTTCCCATGGAGGAGACAACTTGTGCATCCCGGCTGTGCGCTGCACGAGCCTAAGGACCAAGTCTCCTTCTTGGAAAACCCTTGGGTTCACCTTTCGGCTATGATAACGCCGCAGGTTTTGCTGGTAGATAGCCGATCGTGACAGAGTCAGCTCTCTTGCTTCTTCAAGCAGGTCAACGTCGTCTTCTCGAGCTTCTCTCGCCTCCACCTCAGTGTAGAGGGTTACTCGGGGGGAGTCATGCTCTAGGTCTATTGGCAACACGGCCTCAGCCCCATATACCAAGAAGAATGGCGTGTAGCCGGTTGACCGGTTAGGGGTAGTCCTTAGACTCCACAACACCGCTAGCAACTCGTCTAGCCAACACCCAGGTGTTTTCAGCAGTGGCTCCATCAGCCTTGGCTTTATGCCTGCCAGTACCATGCCGTTTGCTCTTTCAACTTGTCCATTGGAGGCTGGATGCGCGACTGACGCAACGTCTAGTCGGATATGCTTATCTCTGCAGAACCGCGCCATCGCTCCCTCTGCGAAGTTTGTGCCTTTGTCGGTGATGATGCTGTGCGGGTAGCCGTATCTCAGGATCACATCCTTCACGAATTTCACAGCTGTGGCCCCATCGCACCTCCGAATAGGCTTCACCTCGATCCACTTGGTGAACTTGTCCACCATGACCAAGATGTGAGTCATGTTGCCTCTAGCTGGCTAGAAGGGTCCGACCATGTCCAAACACCAAACAGCAAATGGCCAAGTGATAGGAATGGTTTTCAGCTCGGAAGCAGGCATGTGAATCTTACTCGCGAACATCTGGCAGCCATTGCACTTCCTCACGATGTCTTCAGCTTGTTGCAGTGCTGTGAGCCAGTAGAAGCCATGCCGAAAAGCTTTCTTGACCAACGCCCGAGAAGAGGCATGGTGCCCGCATTCTCCTTGGTGTATCTCTACCAGAATTTCTTCTCCTTCTGCTGGGTCCACACAACGTTGCAGCACGCCGGTGGCACTTCTCTTATGCAGCACATCTCGGACTATAGTGTAGCCCTTGGATCTTCTCTGAATCTGCCTTGCAGCCACTTCATCTTCTGGCAGGGTGCCGTCCCTTAGAAAGGATAATATGGGCAAGGCCCAACTCGGTGTCTCCCGTGTGGGAAACACTGGTTCGTCCACTTCCATTGGGACAGGTACCTCTGGTTGCTCTTTAGGGTTGGGAGCGCTTCTCTGGAGCCCAGATCGATTGGCAAGGACTTCCTCAATGAATGCGATAGTCCCCGGGTTAAGGACAGCAGTCCCCGAGTAAGGAATGGCAGTCCCCGAGTAAGGAGTGGCAGTCCCCGAGTAAGGAGTGGCAGTCCCCGAGTAAGGAGTGGCAGTCCCCGAGTAAGGAGTGGCAGTCCCCGAGTAAGGAGTGGCAGTCCCCGAGTTTCCTGTAGCATTCTCCCAGTCAATCTCCATGGGATCAGATTCCTCACTTGGCAGAGAAGGAACAAATATGGACTCCGAGTTGGGAGAAGGCTTGATGGACGGCTTCCTCAAGTGCTCCAAGGCAACTCCCGCCGGGATGGATTGCCGAGAAGATCCCAACTTGGATAGCTCATCTGCCGCTTCGTTCTCTGCTCGGTGGATGTGCTGGAACTCGCAGCCCTCGAAGAATCCAGTCATAGACTGCACCAGGAAGCGATAGGATGCCATGTTTGCATCTAGAGCATCCCATGTGCCAGAGACTTGCTGCACCACCAGATCTGAATCGCCATAGCATATAATGCGCTGTACGCCAACCTCCTTGGCTACTCGCAAGCCATGCACCACTGCCTCGTATTCTGCTACGTTGTTGGACGCCTTGAAGTGAATCTGCAGCACATACTTGAGTTGATCTCGCTTGGGTGACGTAAGCACTACGCCAGCACCAAGGCCTTCCTTCACCTTCGAGCCATCAAAGTGCATTTTCCAGTAATTAGAAACTGGAGTAGGAGGTTCATACTGCACCTCGGCCCAATCCACTAGGAATTCCGCCAGAATCTGAGACTTGATGGCTTCTCTTCTCGCGTACGCGGGTGCATACGCGGCCAGCTCGATCGCCCACTTGGCTACTCTGCCACTCGCCTCTTTGTTGCCCATGATATCCGAGATGGGGGCAGAGCTCACAACCGTGATAGGATGCTCTTGGAAATAATGCTTTAGCTTCTTGGCGCCCAGGTACACGCCGTAGGTCATCTTCTGGTAGTGCGGGTAGTTTTGCTTGGAGCTGGACAACACTTCACTGAGATAGTACACTGGGCGCTGCACACTCTTGCCTTCTTCTTCTCGTTCCACCACAATCACCACACTGACTATTCGGTTAGTCGCAGCAATGTACAGCAGCATTGGCTCCTTGGGTAGCGGACTAGCCAAGATGGGAGCGCTAGCCAGCATTTCTTTCAGCTCGTTGAATGCCACATCCGCTTGCGGAGTCCAGACAAACTTGTCACTTTTCTTCATCAATTGGTACAGAGACAGGGCCTTCTCGCCCATTCGGCCCAGAAAACGGCTCAGAGATGCCAGGCAACCAGTGAACTTCTGCACGTCTTTCAGGGATCTCGGCAAAGACATGCTCTCAATAGCTTTTATCTTTGAAGGATTGGCTTCAATGCCCGACTAGACACCAGGAAGCCGAGTAGCTGCCAGCCGGGACACCAAAGGTGCATTTACTCGGATTCAGCTTCATTTTGTACTTGCTAGGTTAGCAAAGGTTTCCTCCAGGTCGGCAAGCAGAGTATGTGTTTTATTCGTTTTGATGACAATGTCATCTACGTACACCTGCACATTCTTGCCGAGCTGGTCGTGCAAGCATTTCTGCATGCATCTCTGATAGGTTGCACCCGCATTCCTCAAGCCAAAACACATGACACGATAGCAATAAGCCCCGTACGGGGTAATGAAAGCAGTCTTTATTTGATCAGCAGGATTGAGTGCAATCTGGTGGAAACCAGAGTAGGCATCTATGAAAGACAACAGTTCACAACCAGCAGTGGAATCGATCACCTGATCGATGCGAGGTAGCGGGAAGGGATCCTTGGGGCATGCCTTGTTCAAGTCGGTGTAGTCGACACACATGCGCCATGCAGTGGCAGCCTTGGATCCTCCTCTTCTTCTCGACCATGACCGGGTTGGCTAACCAATCCGGATGCAGCACCTCCATGATGAAATTGCTTATCAGCAACTTGGTGATCTGGTCACCAATGGCCTTCCTTCTCTCATCTCCGAAGCGGCGCATAGCCTGCTTCACTGGCTTGGCGTCAGGACGCACATGTAATGAGTGCTCAACCAACTCCCTCGGGACTCCTGGTAAATCTTCATTGGACCAGGCGAATACATCCCGATTCTCACGGAGGAAGTGGATGAGCTCGCTTTCCTATTTCTCTGCCAACCCGGAGCCAATGATGGCTACGCGGTCGGGGAACTCGGGTCGACCTGGACCTTCTTGGTCTCCTGAGATGCCTGGAATGCGGTCCCGTGTTGGGTACTCGGCACGCCTTGCGCGCCAGCTTGCGCGGATTGCGCCATAGCCACCACCTCCTACATCTTCTTCTTCTCGGCAGCAATCACCATCGACTCCGCCAACTGGGAACCAGCAGAGGCACACTCCATGGACTTCTTGTAATCACCAGAGATAGTAATTATGCCATTGGGACCAGGGATCTTCATCTTCAGATATGCGACATGAGTAGAGGCCATGAACTTGCTCAGAGCAGGCCTGCCGAGTAGAGCATGGTAAGGGCTCTGATGATCAACCACTTCGAACTGCAGGCGCTCTGTGCGGCAGTTCTCCCTGGTGCCGAATAGCACATCTATCCACACTCGGCCAATCGGGTTGCACGAGATCCCGGGCACAATACCATGGAAAGTGGTCTTGCTGGGCAGCATCATGTTCTCGGCCAGGCCAAGCTTCTCAAGTGTGTCTTTGTACACGATGTTGATGCTGCTGCCGTTGTCGATTAGCACCTTACTGAACCTCACATTCTTCTCGGGACCCAGGAAGGTAGGATCCAGCACTAAGGCATAGCTACCCGGGTTTGGCATCACCTTGGGATGATCTACTCGGGACCACCTGATCTCCTGGTCACACCAATACATGTAGTGAGGGACAGCAGGAATCACTGCATTGACCTCCATGGCACGCCTGTGCTGTGATTGCTTGTCGACTGGCTCAGAGGTGAAGATCATATAGCTCTCGTGGTGCTCTTGGTACTGGTTGGAGCCTCCGTCCCCATTGTTGCCGTTGTTGTTGTTGCCCTGGTAACTGTTGTTGCCTCTGTTGTTGTTGTTGCGGTTGTAGTTGTTGTTGTTGCGGTAGCTCTCATTGTTGAAGTGACGGTTGGCCCCAAAGCCACTTGGTTCACGTTTTCTCTTCTCGGGTACACTGGCGGCCGAGCTGCGGGTGCGCGAGTAGGCTGCACATTGGCATTGGCCGCTGGCAGAGGAGGAGGAGGAGGCAGGCCATCATTCTTGATCACATCCCACCACTCGCACTGCCGAGTAGTGTGGTTAGCAGGCCTCGAGGGGTGGTGAGTGTGAAAACTGCATGGACCATCCTTCATGTCGTCAAAGACGAACTTCCTCGGCTGCTCGGAGTTGCCGCTACCCGACTGAGGAGTGCGGAATGGTTTCTTGTTGCCTTGGCCCTGGTTCTGGTTCTGCCCGTAGGCTCCAGCAGGTTTCTGCCTTTGGCTACCACCAGCTCCAACAGTCACTGCATTCACCTCCTCAGGGTCATACCGAGTATCTATTCGGTCACCCCTGCGCTTGTTGCGGAACTCGTTGCGCTTGTTGTTGCTAAAGTTTCTTCTCGGCTCAGAGGAGTCCATCAGGGGCTGAGTAGGATCACCGAGTGCGTACTGATCCGCAATCTTGATGGTCTCCGCCAGAGTGTCTGGCATCTCCCTCTGCAATCTCTGCCACAACATGCTGCCATGCCTGCATCCCTGCGCAAACCAAGTGATGGCCTGGGCTTCATTCACACTCTCACAGGTGTTCCTCAACGTACTCCACCGAGTAAGATACTCGCGGTCTGTCTCGTCTTCTCGCTGCCTGCAAGCGGACAGCTGCTGTGGCCTATTCGGCCTCTTGTAGGTGCTGGTGAAGTTGCTGACGAAGGCATCCGAGAAGTCCAGCCAGCAATTTATGCTGTGCTTGGGCAAGTTGTTGAGGCAAGTGCGGGCTGGACCCTCTAGCATCTGCGGGACGTACCGCACTGCCCATCTCCTGTTGCCACCCGCAATGTGGACTGCGGTGACGTAATCATTGAGCCAATCTTCGGGCTTGGTGCTGCCATTGTAGCTCTTGGTGCCCCTTGCGAGCTGGAAGTTCTTCACGGACGGCTCGTTCATGATGCGCGGGCCAAAGCACTCGGGGCCAGGAGGACCCGTGTTCTCCAACCGAGCTGACAAGTTGATCCGGTCCAGCTGATGCCTCGCATCTCCAGGCGCCAACACGCGCTCGCCAACACGGTCCTGAATGTCATAGCCAGCCATCTCCATGGCCGAGTAGCCGTCATCATATCTATCCACCTGCACAGCTGCAGGCTGCTCCACCGGGTTGGCGACTGGCGCCACTGCGCGCGGCTGCTGCCTCTGCCGAGTAGGCGGAGCAGCGGGACGCTGAGAAGGGACCTGGGCGTTGCTCCACTCGGGCCTGGCTTTGAGCTTGATGGGCTTGAGAGCCTGCTCTTGCAGCGTTGTGTTCCTGCCCGGGCTGCTGCGGCACAGCAAGCTGTCTCGCGGCAGCAGCTGGGTCATACACCTGCATTTGCCTATCTCTGGCGGAGCGTCCGCTGCGGCTCTTCTCGCGGCTGGGGTGCGGAGACGAGGCCTGATCGTTAGATCTAGCCGCGTGCGAGTGCACCACCTGCGAGGCTCCAGCACCCGGGTCGGCCTTCCGGAACTCTTCATTCTGCCTAGCAGCCTCCAACACCAACTCGTTGAGCCTTTCCTGCTGCCTAATACGCGCGTCGCCGTCGAGACGAGGCAACTCGGCAGCTACTGCCTCTGCAGCTCTAAGTGTCTTGGCAGGTGTGCTATACCTAGGCCTAGTGGAGGTGTTTGCGGTGGCAGACTGAGCAGGAACCTCTACCACTGTCGCCATCTCGGCACCCAGGTTGCGCCGCGTGGCGCCTACTCTGCTAGCTCTCCTAGTGACCGGCGTGAAGCCGTGAGCCCTGTTGTACTCAAGCTGGTCTAAGCTAAGCTCTAGCCTGACCTTGTCCAACTCCGCCTGCTCGGCGAGCAGTTCCTGGCGTTGCCGCTCGAGCTGCTCCTTCATGCTCAGGAGCTCGAGGTCGGTGGGAGGCGGCATGCCATTCCGCCCAGCCGACGCGGGAATGGTCGGAGTGGTGGAGGGAGGGAGGTTACATTCCTTCTCGTAAGGCCTGTGAGTCCTGCCACCAGCGATCGTGGCAGCAAGATCCTCGACGACGGCCGCGGCGCCAGTAGCAGCCGCGCCAGCGTTTGCCGCCAAGCCGGTCACCATCACCTCAGCGCGGTCCGCAGAGCGACACGCGGGCCTTCCGCGAGCAGCGATCACCGCAGGAGGGTCCTCCGCGTCATGCACCAGCTCGGGGTAGACGCGGTCGACGACGGTGGCGACGTAGACGAGGTGAGAGCCGAAGGAGATCACCGAGCCGCCCTCCGGCATGGCCCTGCCGCCGAAATCGCCGGCGTTGTCGGTGACGAAGTCGAAGGAGCCGAATCTGTGGACAAGGCCACAGACTACGCGCTCCGCTGAAGAAGATCCCGTCCGAACAGAAACTCCAGCCAGCGCCGCTGGTTGCCCCACGGTGGGCGCCAACTGTCGTGGTGGAGTCACGGCAGATGCCATAGGATGGCTAAAGATGTGGGAACGATGGACGCTGGAGGTGCGCGGGGAGGGATCACGCGACGAGTAGCCGCGTGAGGTAAGAACTAAGCAATGCAAACAACACGATCTACCCAGGTTCAGGGCCCTCGTGAGGAGGTAAAACCCCTACTCCTGCCTTTCTCTTTGTATTCTGGTGTCTCACCGAGTAGCCACAGTACAATGTTTTTGCTACCGAGTAGCCACTCTTCTCTCTTTGTGACGAACTAGGTCAAGAATCTAGGGTTTCCCTGTGTCCCAGCATGCGATCCTCACGCAGGAGGCGGCGGGGCACCTTATATACACGGTGCCCATCCGGATACGTCCAAACATGGACAAGTGTCGACATAGTGTGCACATCGTCCTTCTTTCGAGTTCCCGCTGACAGCTTTGGTTCCTAATCTTGGCTGCATCCGGAAAGTCGTTGGGCAAAACCAAGGGGACAGTCTGGTATCACTGTGCCAAACACAGAGTAGGTCCCCCTTATCCTGCGACCGCCTGCTTCCACACTGTCACTGTCAGGCAGGCCGGTCCCAGATGAACAGTAGTTTGAATAGTGCCAAGTACGGACCCAGGATACGCGGGATCCTGTGTCAGAACGGCTCCTTTGACTTCTGGCCCGAGTAGATTCTCGCCAATCTTACTCGGACCAGCTCTTCTACTCGAATGGACATAACTTGCTTAATATCTCCTTCTGGTCATCTTTTCGTAAGACCGAGTAGCAGTCGACCGGGTAGCGAGTACCGGGTAGGCGGCTACTCGACCAAACTTCTCTTCTGCCTGTTGCCTTTACCACTTGCCTTTACCCTACTAGGGGGTAACCCCCCCGACAGGCCGGAAATTTGCCCCGGAATATTCCGGACAAAATCCTCCCACCCTCTGTGTGCGGGCAGATGGAGAATGATACTTAGTCATTTGAAGAGGCCAGAGGGGCCGGAATATTCCGGTCCAATGGCCGGATATTCCGCCCAATATACTCCGGAATTTCCGGTGTCAGCTCCTGAAATATCCGGTGGCAATATAGATCATTTCCAGAAATCCTCTTTGAACTTTTTGAGAGTATTATCAATAATCATCTGAAAGGCCAGCTGCAAACACTTAAACAACATTGCTAGGGAGAGGATACCCGCGTTGTTATCATCACCAAAATCATTAGAGGGGTTATGAGCTTTCAGCAGGCCCGACCGCGCTAGCCCTGGCGCCGCTTGAGAGGTCGGAAGGTTGTAGCCCGCGTAAATGCTTGCCGTGCGGCATCGGCAACCACCATCCCATCGCCTGGTGGACAGTTGCTTCCCGTCGTCGCCATTAACATGGGCGGAATGACCTCTTGCACAACGCCTTTATCCGCCTTGGGCGCGCCTGGTATATGACGAGTGGAGGCCGCATGTCGGATGGGCTGGCCGGACAATGTCCCATGCCATAGGCAGGCCGCTAAGTTTGGCGGTGGGCTGTTGCGGACACAATTTTCATGTGTGTACACGTTTTGGGGCGCCGCTGTGTGCCCTTTTTTTTTTAGGACTTCTACAGTACCCGAAATTAATAGGAACCGTCCATTTCCCCTTATCAAATGGCTTGTGTGGCATTGTACTCCAGGATTGGCGCACGGAGTATTGCCTCACAAATTCAGCCAAGACTCGTGGAGTACCTACAACGGAGGGGTATTTGGGTCTCTTCACGTCAAAGATTTTTTGGGCAAATGTTTTTCCCATAGAAATGTTCATCCCCAAATGAGACGAGAGCACAACTTAATCGGCAAATCGGAGGAGGATCCAGGCGGCAGCCCCTGACAGAGGAGCGGTGACGGTGGGGCAGGACTAGGGCCATGGCTGCCGCCGCCAATGGGGAATAATAGGAGGAGGAGCATCCCACAATTGTCCGCGTGTCGCTGCTTGCCATGGCTGCCGCCGCCGGCTGGGAACGGGAGAAGGATCACCATACACTCGGTCCGCGCGGCTCCGCTCGCCATGGCTGTTGTTGCTGGCAGGGAATGGGAGGAGGAGCACCACACGCTCGCCCGCGCTCCCCTGCTTGCCATGGCTGCCGCATCGGCGAGACAGCCAGCCTCCCCTGGCACTTGATCCCGCGGCCGGTCCTGGAGACCGCCCTCCACGGACCTGCGTTCGGCGAGTCTCAGCTCCTCCTCAACCCCCTTCCTTTACTTCCCCACGGCGCTCCCAGCTTGGCCCGGTGTCCCGGCCCTGACAGAGGAGATGACTGACTGAATTGTCACGGACTTGTATATGTACTACTGAATTGTGCTACGTATCAGTAAATCAAGTCAAGTGTGCTCCTTCTCCATCGAATCCCCGTTTTACTAACGTTTAAGTTCTCGCTAAATCAATCAATCAACGCAGGAGGACCAAGAAATTATTCATCAATCAACGCAGGAGTGCCGCTTGATCTACGGATCAGGGCTCCATAGGCGACAGTTGATTCTTCATCTTGATTGTAATTGATTTGTCGCATTCTAGTACACTTTTATTTTATACATTTGTCGGCCGTGTGCATCTTGTTATGCAGAAGCCGGGTGTAATACTTTCTATAAGTAATAAAGCCCATTATAAAAAAAACTTACGGTCAGATTTAGCTGGTACTCCAGCGACTGGTTTTGGAGCACCAGGTGCTGTAAAAATTTGCCTTTTTATGTGAACCTCAGTGTGTGCTTGGGGCCGTTTGAGGGTGCCGATGAAGATGCTGCGAGACTTTTGTAAGAAAAGAAACAAGGGTCCTTTCGCAGACCGTCGATTCTAGTTGCACCGTTGCACGGCAAATCACGAAGAATCCTATAGCTTGAGTGGCACGTACGCATTATTCACCACACGTACGTACATATCCACCATCCGTTTGTCATCTCCCAGAAGATACTGCTCTGCCTCCCCCTTCCCATTCTCCAAAAGCAAAAGGACACATGCAAGATGTGACCGAGCGAGCGACAGGGCAAAACATGCGTGTACGTTCTCTCTTCTTCATCTCTGGACCGGTAGCTAGCTAGTAGTACAGTACGATGCTGGATCTATCCATGACACCGCCTCGATATGCCTGTCCATCTCCATCTTTGTCTCTTGCATAAAGCTGCAATAATGCAAGGTACATTATGTTACTGTTGCCTCGCGATTGGTTCGTGTTCCTCGCGCTTCATCCATCACTCCCCAGCCCTAGCTAGCAGCAACGCAAACCGTTGTCCTCAACGAGCGCATGCACTTTTTGCAAGAAGAGAAACAAGGGTCCGTCCTTTCGCACACCGTCGATCACACTCACCCCTACTCTACTTCCATGGCAAATCATATAGCTTCAGCGGCACACACCACACGTACAACCGTGAGCTAGCTATCATTGTGTTGTCACCATCGTTCGTTTGACGTGTCCTTGAGCTGAACAACCCATGCCGTCTCTCTCCCTTGTAAAATGGCTCACACTCTGCCTTTTGTGTGAACCCAAAGGCGACTCCGGCATACAAAATGTGACCGGCGAGCGACAGCGCAAAATATACTTGCACCTTCTCTCCTCCTCTTCGTCTAGCTCCACCGGTAGTCACCACCTCGATCTGGCTCTTGTCGATCTCTTGCACGCCTACCACAGCAACACGCATAAAGCTGCAATAATGCAAGCAAAACCTAGCTACATAGGAGCAGGGGCCGCCAAGCTAGCTAGGTTAACTGACTCATGTCCATTCTCGGCCACTGTTGGTCCCTCATTAGCTAGATAGGTCGATGCAAACCTACCGTTGTCGGTTACACTTGTTCTAAGCTAGTCCACGTACGAATAGCTGGATGCATATTGCTTTGTAATGAGTGCACCATCACACTAGGGAACATGATCCTGTTCATGCTAAACTGTATTTAATTTATCATATGCACTTCATATTTGCACTAGTACTTCCATTTACACTAACATGTACTCTCTTCGTTCCTAAATGTAAGATGTTTAACCCTTTTCCACATTCACACATGTGGACATGTATGTAGATGACTTTTAGTGTATATGTTCACTCATATTAATACGCATATAGATAACATGAGCAATAGGTATAACATCTTATATTTGGGAACGGAGAGAGAGTACGTATATACATTTGTTCTCCATCTTTGTAGTGGGAAAAAAATTATATTTTCGATTTTTCGAAATACCAAGTTGTGATGCCTTGTGTACTACCTTCAAAAAACATTTATCCCAAAGTCGTCAAGAAAACAAAATTCGACATAGAACATACTACATTATGTTGTAGTGTTAAATTTTCGCATTTTTTCTACAACAATTTTCTATTATGTAGGAATCAAATGTTTTTTTTTGGATATAATCCAATTTAGAAATACATGTATAAAAAAATTGGCTATAAATGCAGAAAAAATCGTATTTAGTTAGAACTTCTATAGCTTTAGCCCCTATCTAAAAAACGTAAAGGAAAGTCAAAAGTTTGTTGTGGCTTTAGATCCTCTCTAAAATATGTATGGCCACGTTTCGCTGGTGTTCTCATTAATTCGGAATATGCAAAGGGTATGTGCCTACATGCTGTCATAGCGGTGAGTGTATACCCGTGTATTTAAGCGTATGTACTAACCTTCGCACACAAAATGGAAACATATTACATGTATTTCTCAATGTGTGTGCTTCCATAAAAGAAGTAGATCTTGATCTTATCTCGTCCCGGTTGGCGACCAAGGCAAGCAATGGATGTGGACCATATCGCCCGGTCGGTTTGTCCGGAGTCTGTTCAATGTACGTGTGCGTCAATAATTTATTTTAGAATTGTAGTACTTTTTTCGTCTTAAAACAATTTGTTTAAATTTATCTAAATATAGATGTATATATACTAAAGCACATCTATATACATTCATATTTAACTTAATTATTTAAAACCGGTCAGTATTTTATTGTTTTGGCCCGAAAGGAGGTGAGCTCGAGACTACCCGTGGAAAAAGCGCCGCCCATTGCAATCTGAGAGCTGTTGCCAGTCAATGGTCAGCTAGCCACGGTGGCATGTCGATGATGCCACAGTCCGCATATACTCACTCTGTCTCATATTAAGCGTCGCAAAAGTGGGTAAAAATAGATATATCTAGACATGTTTTAATCTACATACATCTATTTATGTCTAATTTTGCGACACTTAATACGAGAAGGAGGGAGTATACAGGAGCTGATATATGAGGTAGACACGTAACGTACGAGAGCCTTTTGTGTTGTCGCAGTACGTGCGTCGTCTGGTGCTGTACGCGAATCATGTTGGAATACGACATCCATCTGGCAGTAGTATTCAATTCTGGAGATGCACCAAGGACCAATCATGCATGTACTGGCTTTTGGCGGCTAGTCATTTTGTATGACCAGCCGGTGAAAACTTCGACTACAACCAGACCACGATTTTACTCCCTCCGTTCATAATAATTAGGAAAAAGTCTAAAACAAATCTTGAACTTGTAGACCAAAGACAAATCGAACCCTCAACTCCTATTCCCTGAAGTTGACACTCTGAACTTTTCAATCCCGGTCCATTTTAAACCTTTAAACTGTTTTCCCCACGCAAAAAACAACAACTCAATTTGTTACAGTCACTTACGCCAGTGGCCCACTTGTCATATCTTTCTCCTCCCGATCTCTCAACCATCCCTTTTCTCTGCCACTAAACTCCATGGCCTGCCTCCTCGCGTCACCCAGCTGCACGAGTTGCAGCAGTATAGATGCGCGGTGGACTAGGAGCTTCAGCACGCCAGAATCCTGCTCGGGATGGGAGCAGCACCTCTGATTCCATGGAGTTGTACGCCACGAAGCTCGGCCTAAAGTAGGTGGATTATGCAGGGTGCCGGGATGGTCCAGCTCGGCCTCATGGGCGTCTCGGCCGCCACGCCGGGGTGGTCCGGGTGGAGTTCGGTTGAAGGGCACCGCCGCGCCCGTGGGAGACGCCGGAGACGACGGCTTTCATGCGCTGGATGCGACCAGTCAATTCATCCGCCTGCTCGGCCTCAGGGGCGTCTTGGCCGCCACGCCGGGCTGTCGCGACCAACGCCAGGAGCCAAGATGTTTTCCTCGAACGTCCGTGTCGCGGTGACAACATCCGGGAACGCCATCTGCCTGTACGCACAAGGCTTGCTAGATCTTTGTTATTTCCTCCAAGTCCCAACTGATTCAATCCTAACTAGATGGACTTGCTCCCGTCTTGGTTGATATTGCTTCGGTCCTAGGATTGGCAAGCTATAGCTACATGTAATCGATCGATTGACCAGAGATGCCGGAGTTAGCTACGTGCTAGATAAGGAAGGGGATGAATATGACATGTGGGACCCAATTGTCAGTGACAGTTCCACATTATCCTAGCCGGGTTTGTAATATCCCGATGCGCCAAACAGGTTTGGGGTTTAAAATAGACCGGGATTGAAAATGTCAGAGTGCCAACTTCTGGGATTAGGAGTTGAGGGTTCGATTTGTCTTTGATCTACTAGTTCAGGGTTTGTTTTGGACTTTTTCCTAATAATTATCTCAAAATTGAGCAAAATTTATGTCTCAAAGACGGACGAAATAGTTTATTTATGGGGTTGTGCTGTATCTTTTTTTTAAAAACAGGGAATGGCCCCGAAAGGCCCAGAACTGCATTAATGGGGCGGCGAAATTACATTGAGGACCTCTGAGGTAAAGGAATTAACAACCGGGCCCTCAGAAATTACAACCAGGACCTTACAAAGATTACAAGAAAAGCAATCCAGTCCTTCTCCATTGCCGCCGGTAGAACTTGACCTCCAGACACAGGCAGGAGCGACGCCACCGGGGACTCGCCACTTGGGGCACCACCTCTGTTGTTCCCCACGCCGAGATCGACTGAGATCTTCCAGTTAAGGAAGAAGAAGCTCGGAGATCTGAAGAATCCGAGCGCGGAGTGGCCTCCTTGACCAAGCATAGCCTCATCACCTCGCGGCTTCGGCTTGGGAACTCCGCATGCTTGAGCAACTCGTGAAGCCAGCGACGCATCACCAACTTCACCTTCCCTCGACGACCGAGTTGGAAGAAGCATATGCATACCTTCATCTTCGATCCCCTCACCGTGAGGGCACCTGAGAGAGCGGTACTCTCTGCATATTGACAACAGCGGCCGCAAGCGAGCTTATTGAGGAAGGCGCCTTCCGATTTGCCCCGCATCTCCTGCTCACACAGATTGCAAAGTTCAACAACATCGAAATTAATATTTATATTACAGATAATGTTCAAACAAGCGGTCCAAATTCACAATCAATATACACATGGCCACAAGTTTTCACTCATTTGCTCAGCGCAATCACACATGCGAGACTATATCATTCTGCTAGATCGTATGAGTTATTTCATTGCGAATTTGATTATTGTGGTCCACACAAGTAGTCATTATATTCTCGAACCCATGCACAATTTTTAGGGCTTAAATAAAAAAAATTGTTAGCTACGATCCGCGCAAAATGATCGTTGAAAAGCAGCACATGGCCCGTCGTTCTAAACCGGTTCTTATTGGCCATCCTTCCAACCCCTCCACCTTCCGTGTTTGGGATCCTCGTCAAGCTCTACCTGCGCCGCTATTAGAATGGCGAGAACCATATGGTTCTCTTCATAGTCGACATGGAGGGCCTTGTCCTCCGTCATTATGTGAAACGTAAATTCATCGTCGCTATCTATTGTGTATCTAAACAACAACCAAAAAATAAAATAAAGAAGAATAAAAAACAAAGCAAACCTATTTTTTGGCAAAACCATAGAAGACCTAGCGGGTGGGCGGGAGCGGGAACTCCGTCATATCGGTGGGAAGATATTTCTGACGGCAAAACGGCAACCAAGGACGGCTGCGACATCGGCAGCAACATGAAGAACTGCTCGGTGGCTGCAGCCTCAAAACGGGCGCAAAAAAGGGACGACAAAAGGCGACGGCGGTTCTAGGAATAGCCGGATAGGAGAAAATGGCTACTGCCGGCACCTGGCTTTTATCTATTGGGGTGTTGGACAGAAAATTATGTAGGACCTACCTTTGGGTGTCGTTGCGGCCAATTTTCTGTCCGACACCCAACGGTACGGTGGGGGTGTGTGTGGAGACGCTCTTGGAGTAACTTAGAGTAGTAACATGATGTTGTTACTAGTCTATGTTACTATCTTACTAGTGGAGAGTAACATATGTGCGGTGTCATGCATATATGCATTTATTAGGTTGTAGCCATATAGTGCATTGAAATATGTGATGTGATGTGATGTGATGGTAACTAGCGATGTTACCACTATCATGTTTCTCCATATTAATTACTTTTCACGTCAGATTTTTTGCATACGACGTTGATATTACTGGTTATTTACTCCCCGCTATGAGCAGGGCTAAGTGGATTGACTAACCATGCACATACTGCCGCCCACGATTGAACAAGGTAGCATTCTACATACGCTGCATTAAGGTACCTGTCTCGTGATCCAATCACCATTAGCTGATGCGTGCTTGGACCAACCACCCATGCATGCGCATCTCTAGTGGTCTCGTACGTGGACTAGCTTAGAACAAGTGTAACCGACAACGGTAGGTTTGCATCGACCTATCTAGCTAATGAGGGACCAACAGTGGCCGAGAATGGACATGAGTCAGTTAACCTAGCTAGCTCGGCGGCCCTCCTATGTAGCTAGGTTTTGCTTGCATTATTGCAGCTTTATGCGTGTTGCTGTCGTAGGCGTGCAAGAGATCGACAAGAGCCAGATCGAGGCGGTGACTACTGGTGGAGCTAGACGAAGAGGAGGAGAGAAGGTGCAAGTATATTTTGCGCTGTCGCTCGCCCGGTCACATCTTGCATGCCTGAGTCGCCTTTGGGTTCACACAAGGGAGTCGGGCTGACCTTTAATTTTGGTGCTTGGTCAAGGAGGCCACTCCGCGCTCGGATTCTTCAGATCTCCGAGCTTCTTCTTCCTTAACTGGAAGATCTCAGTCGATCTCGGCGTGGGGAACAACAGAGGTGGTGCCCCAAGTGGCGAGTCCCCGGTGGCGTCGCTCCTGCCTGTGTCTGGAGGTCAAGTTCTACCGGCGGCAATGGAGAAGGACTGGATTGCTTTTCTTGTAATCTTTGTAAGGTCCTGGTTGTAATTTCTGAGGGCCCGGTTGTTAATTCCTTTACCTCAGAGGTCCTCAATGTAATTTCGCCGCCCCATTAATGCAGTTCTGGGCCTTTCGGGGCCATTCCCTGTTTTTAAAAAAAAGATACAGCACAACCCCATAAATAAACTATTTCGTCCGTCTTTGAGACATAAATTTTGCTCAATTTTGAGATAATTATTAGGAAAAAGTCCAAAACAAACCCTGAACTAGTAGATCAAAGACAAATCGAACCCTCAACTCCTAATCCCAGAAGTTGGCACTCTGACATTTTCAATCCCGGTCTATTTTAAACCCCAAACCTGTTTGGCGCATCGGGATATTACAAACCCGGCTAGGATAATGTGGAACTGTCACTGACAATTGGGTCCCACATGTCATATTCATCCCCTTCCTTATCTAGCACGTAGCTAACTCCGGCATCTCTGGTCAATCGATCGATTACATGTAGCTATAGCTTGCCAATCCTAGGACCGAAGCAATATCAACCAAGACGGGAGCAAGTCCATCTAGTTAGGATTGAATCAGTTGGGACTTGGAGGAAATAACAAAGATCTAGCAAGCCTTGTGCGTACAGGCAGATGGCGTTCCCGGATGTTGTCACCGCGACACGGACGTTCGAGGAAAACATCTTGGCTCCTGGCGTTGGTCGCGACAGCCCGGCGTGGCGGCCAAGACGCCCCTGAGGCCGAGCAGGCGGATGAATTGACTGGTCGCATCCAGCGCATGAAAGCCGTCGTCTCCGGCGTCTCCCACGGGCGCGGCGGTGCCCTTCAACCGAACTCCACCCGGACCACCCCCGTGGCGGCCGAGACGCCCATGAGGCCGAGCAGCTGGACCATCCCGGCACCCTGCATAATCCACCTACTTTAGGCCGAGCTTCGTGGCGTACAACTCCATGGAATCAGAGGTGCTGCTCCCATCCCCGAGCAGGATTCTGGCGTGCTGAAGCTCCTAGTCCACCGCGCATCTATACTGCTGCAACTCGTGCAGCTGGGTGACGCGAGGAGGCAGGCCATGGAGTTTAGTGGCAGAGAAAAGGGATGGTTGAGAGATCGGGAGGAGAAAGATATGACAAGTGGGCCACTGGCGTAAGTGACTGTAACAAATTGAGTTGTTGTTTTTTGCGTGGGGAAAACAGTTTAAAGGTTTAAAATGGACCGGGATTGAAAAGTTCAGAGTGTCAACTTCAGGGAATAGGAGTTGAGGGTTCGATTTGTCTTTGGTCTACAAGTTCAAGATTTGTTTTAGACTTTTTCCTAATTATTATGAACGGAGGGAGTAAAATCGTGGTCTGGTTGTAGTCGAAGTTTTCACCGGCTGGTCATACAAAATGACTAGCCGCCAAAAGCCAGTACATGCATGATTGGTCCTTGGTGCATCTCCAGAATTGAATACTACTGCCAGATGGATGTCGTATTCCAACATGATTCGCGTACAGCACCAGACGACGCACGTACTGCGACAACACAAAAGGCTCTCGTACGTTACGTGTCTACCTCATATATCAGCTCCTGTATACTCCCTCCTTCTCATATTAAGTGTCGCAAAATTAGACATAAATAGATGTATGTAGATTAAAACATGTCTAGATATATCTATTTTTACCCACTTTTGCGACGCTAATGAGACAGAGTGAGTATATGCGGACTGTAGGCATCATCGACATGCCACCGTGGCTAGCTGACCATTGACTGGCAACAGCTCTCAGATTGCAATGGGCGGCGCTTTTTCCACGGGTAGTCTCGAGCTCACCTCCTTTCGGGCCAAAACAATAAAATACTGACCGGTTTTAAATAATTAAGTTAAATATGAATGTATATAGATGTGCTTTAGTATATATATACATCTATATTTAGATAAATTTAAACAAATTGTTTTAAGACGAAAAAAGTACTACAATTCTAAATAAATTATTGACGCACACGTACATTGAACAGACTCCGGACAAACCGACCGGGCGATATGGTCCACATCCATTGCTTGCCTTGGTCGCCAACCGGGACGAGATAAGATCAAGATCTACTTCTTTTATGGAAGCACACACATTGAGAAATACATGTAATATGTTTCCATTTTGTGTGCGAAGGTTAGTACATACGCTTAAATACACGGGTATACACTCACCGCTATGACAGCATGTAGGCACATACCCTTTGCATATTCCGAATTAATGAGAAACACCAGCGAAACGTGGCCATACATATTTTAGAGAGGATCTAAAGCCACAACAAACTTTTGACTTTCCTTTACGTTTTTTAGATAGGGGCTAAAGCTATAGAAGTTCTAACTAAATACGATTTTTTCTGCATTTATAGCCAATTTTTTTATACATGTATTTCTAAATTGGATTATATCCAAAAAAAAACATTTGATTCCTACATAATAGAAAATTGTTGTAGAAAAAATGCGAAAATTTAACACTACAACATAATGTAGTATGTTCTATGTCGAATTTTGTTTTCTTGACGACTTTGGGATAAATGTTTTTTGAAGGTAGTACACAAGGCATCACAACTTGGTATTTCGAAAAATCGAAAATATAATTTTTTTCCCACTACATGGAGAAACAATGTATATACGTACTCTCTCCGTTCCCAAATATAAGATGTTATACCTTGCTCATGTTATCTATATGCGTATTAATATGAGTGAACATATACACTAAAAGTCATCTACATACATGTCCACATGTGTGAATGTGGAAAAGGGTTAAACATCTTACATTTAGGAACGAAGAGAGTACATGTTAGTGTAAATGGAAGTACTAGTGCAAATATGAAGTGCATATGATAAATTAAATACAGTTTAGCATGAACAGGATCATGTTCCCTAGTGTGATGGTGCACTCATTACAAAGCAATATGCATCCAGCTATTCGTACGTGGACTAGCTTAGAACAAGTGTAACCGACAACGGTAGGTTTGCATCGACCTATCTAGCTAATGAGGGACCAACAGTGGCCGAGAATGGACATGAGTCAGTTAACCTAGCTTGGCGGCCCCCTCCTATGTAGCTAGGTTTTGCTTGCATTATTGCAGCTTTATGCGTGTTGCTGTGGTAGGCGTGCAAGAGATCGACAAGAGCCAGATCGAGGTGGTGACTACCGGTGGAGCTAGACGAAGAGGAGGAGAGAAGGTGCAAGTATATTTTGCGCTGTCGCTCGCCCGGTCACATTTTGTATGCCGGAGTCGCCTTTGGGTTCACACAAAAGGCAGAGTGTGAGCTCCAGGCCATTTTACAAGGGAGAGAGACGGCATGGGTTGTTCAGCTCAAGGACACGTCAAACGAACGATGGTGACAACACAATGATAGCTAGCTCACGGTTGTACGTGTGGTGTGTGCCGCTGAAGCTATATGATTTGCCATGGAAGTAGAGTAGGGGTGAGTGTGATCGACGGTGTGCGAAAGGACGGACCCTTGTTTCTCTTCTTGCAAAAAGTGCATGCGCTCGTTGAGGACAACGGTTTGCGTTGCTGCTAGCTAGGGCTGGGGAGTGATGGATGAAGCGCGAGGAACACGAACCAATCGCGAGGCAACAGTAACATAATGTACCTTGCATTATTGCAGCTTTATGCAAGAGACAAAGATGGAGATGGACAGGCATATCGAGGCGGTGACTGGTCATGGATAGATCCAGCATCGTACTGTACTACTAGCTAGCTACCGGTCCAGAGATGAAGAAGAGAGAACGTACACGCATGTTTTGCCCTGTCGCTCGCTCGGTCACATCTTGCATGCCTGTCCTTTTGCTTTTGGAGAATGGGAAGGGGGAGGCAGAGCAGTATCTTCTGGGAGATGACAAACGGATGGTGGATATGTACGTACGTGTGGTGAATAATGCGTACGTGCCACTCAAGCTATAGGATTCTTCGTGATTTGCCGTGCAACGGTGCAACTAGAATCGACGGTCTGCGAAAGGACCCTTGTTTCTTTTCTTACAAAAGTCTCGCAGCATCTTCATCGGCACCCTCAAACGGCCCCAAGCACACACTGAGGTTCACATAAAAAGGCAAATTTTTACAGCACCTGGTGCTCCAAAACCAGTCGCTGGAGTACCAGCTAAATCTGACCGTAAGTTTTTTTGATAATGGGCTTTATTACTTATAGAAAGTATTACACCCGGCTTCTGCATAACAAGATGCACACGGCCGACAAATGTATAAAATAAAAGTGTACTAGAATGCGACAAATCAATTACAATCAAGATGAAGAATCAACTGTCGCCTATGGAGCCCTGATCCGTAGATCAAGCGGCACTCCATGTGGGATAAAAATATCCCTCGCCACTTTTTCCAGCCGTACACACGTCTCCGTAAAAAGGGCTCGAAACTCCGCCCGTTGTAATATGCACCGTGAACGGAGAATACCTGTGCAACGGAATAGAACCTGCAAACGAGAGAAATTTGTATCATTAAAAATCTTGTCATTTCTACACAGCCAGAGCGACCATATTACGGCTAACCCTCCTACCCTAAACATAGTTTTAAACCTATTATCAATTCCATTAAACCAATTGCCAAAAATATTTGCAATGGATGTTGGAGGATATAAGTTCGAAGCCATTTGGATAGCTGATCATATAGATCTCGCAAAGAGGCACTCGAAGAATAAGTGTTTTGTCGTCTCATCCATCGGACATGAGACACACTTTGTACTTTCATGCTAATTGCGCTTGACAAGATTATCTTTAGTTAATATGACTCCTTTACGAAGGTAGCATGCAAAGATTTTCATCTTCAGAGGTATCTTCATGCGCCATATTTTTTTATTGTTATCGACCGACACATCTGAATGTACCAACGCCCTATACAAGGAGTCAACTGAGAACTGTCCGTTCTTAGTTAGACTCCATCGAAATTCATCGGTGCCTTGTGATAGCTGGATCGCAGCCAGTCTATCAAGCAGGGCATTCCAAGATGGTAGTCTTGGTCCGATAACATCTCGCCTGAATGACACATTTGGTGGGACCGTTTGCATTACCATTGCTAACGTATCACCTTTGTATTGAACAATATTGTATAAGGCCGGATACTGGTCTCGGAGGGTGGCATTACCTAGCCATTGGTCGTCCCAAAACCGTATCTGAGATCCATCCCTGATGTTAAATACCCCATAGCGAAAGAAACGCTTCTTTGTCGTCATTAGGCCGGCCCAAAAATGCGAGTCACCTGGTTTCCAAACAACCTGTGATAACGCTTTTGTGCCGATGTATTTTCTTTCTAGGAGAGTTTGCCAAACACCATTTTTTGTAAGCAGATTAAATAGCCATTTACCTAGAAGTGCTGAGTTTTTGACCTTAAGGTCATGTATCCCCAGCCCTCCCTGATCTTTGGGTCTGCAAACCACATCCCATCTTGCCAGTCGATATTTTTTCTTCTCATTATCCCCTTGCCAAACAAATCTCGATCGGAAGTAATCCAACTTCTTCAAGAATCCATTGGGTAATTGGAAGAATGATATCATATACAGTAGCATATTAGTGAGGACTGAATTTATGAGTACCAATCTTCCACCTAGGGATAATAATTTTCATTTCCAACTTTCTAGCCTTTTTCGCAAACGTTCTTCAACGTGTTTCCATTTGGCATTAGTCAGTCTCCTATAATGTATTGGAATACCCAAATACTGAATAGGAAACCGACCTTGCTCACATCCGAATAGCTCGGAGTAGTGAGCAATTGCCTCCTGGGCTTCGCCAAAGCAAAACAATTCACTCTTATGAAAATTGATCTTTAATCTAGATAGCTGCTCGAATGCTGAAAGAATTAACTTTACATTCGTTGCTTTCTGGAGATCATGTTCCATAAAAATAATTGTGTCGTCTGCATATTGAAGAATAGATAGTCCCCCTCCACAAGGTGAGGTACCACTCCTTCAATGAGGTCATTTTCTTTTGCTCGTTCAATCATGATCGCTAACATATCCGCCTCAATCCTTTTTTTGTCTGGAAGTATTTGCCTATATCATCATTGATTTTAACAGCAACACTACCTCCAGAGACAAAATTAAGAATCATGGCACACCATTCTTCTGAGAAACCTTTCATTCTCAGAGTTTGATGTAAAAACGACCAATTAACTTTATCATATGCCTTTTGAAAGTCAATTTTGAAAATCACTCCATTTAACTTTTTGGTGTGCATCTCATAGACAGTCTCGTGTAAAACCACGACCCCATCAAGGATATTCCTACCCTGCATAAACGCAGTTTGTGTAGGTTTCACCACATGATCAGCCACCGCGTTAAGCCGCATGGTAGCAACTTTCGTAAAGATTTTGAAGCTAACATTAAGTAGGCAGATAGGACGGTATTGTTGAATCCTTTCTGCTTCCTTAACCTTAGGCAACAAAATGATATCCCCAAAGTTAAGGCGAAACAGATCCAGTTGGCCCGCATGCAAGCAATCAAATAATTCCAGTAAATCATACTTCATGATGTCCTAGAAATGCTGGTAAAACTCTGCCGGAAAGCCATCTGGTCCTGGCGGCTTATTATGTTCCATCAAAAAGATAGCCTTCTTAATCTCCTCTTCAGTGAAGGGAGCATTAAGGAAGTTATTCTCTTCGACAGATACTTGGGGAATATCATCTGTTCGCGACTCATCCATCGATACATTTGTATCCCTCGGAGCCCCAAACAAATCTTTATAGTACTTTGTAATATAGGCCTTGAGCTGTTCTTGTCCTTCGATCAGGCCTTCATCCTGTATGAGAGAGTGAATCCGATTTTTCCTATGTCGCCCATTGGCTACATTATGGAAAGAGCGTGTATTCGAGTCTCCTTCTAAGATGAATTTAGCCTTTGATCTCTGGTACCATTTGATCTCTTCCTCACGCAATAATGTGGCTACTTTCGTATTAGATTGGCTTTTTAGCTCAATTTCCTGCTGATTTAGTAGCCTACTTTCTGCTATGAGGTCAAGTTCATTAATAATGGTGCACAAGCGCTCTTTTTCTTTTATTAAGTTACCAACGGTATGTCTAGCCCAACCCCGAAGATATCTACGAACATTTTGTAACTTAATGTTCCATCTTCCGATCGGAGTACACCCAACCACTGGTTTAGCCCATTCCTTTTTAACTAGTTCATCAAAGCCATCCCGCAGCAACCATCCCAATTCGAATTTGAACTGTGGTTGAACCGATGGCCTTAATGTACCAATAGAAAGTAGAATGGGTGCATGATCCGATAGAGATTCAATACGTTCTAGAGCTCGTAATGTGACCAATGGGTATTTATCTTCCCAATCAGTGGTCATAAGTACTCAATCCAGTTTTTCGTATGTCGGCTCCGGGAGACTATTAGCCCATGTGAACTGTCTCCCGGTCATATGAACCTCTCTCAAATCCAAGCTGTCTATGACCGCATTGAACAAGAAAGGCCAATGCCTATCGAATCTTCCTTTGCTTTTTTCATGTTGGAATCTTAGCATATTGAAATCCCCACCTATAATCATAGGATACGGGTTCTCATTTGCCAGGTTCACCAACTCGTGAAGGAATGCTGCTTTATGCTCTTCTTGGGCAGCACCATAGACGGCAACCAAACTCCATATGAAATTATCAGCCCTGTTCCGGATATGTGTCTTAATATGGAAGTCACCATCCGACTGCCAATAAATCCATAGAATCTGATTTAACGCCTAATAAAATACCGCCAGATCTTCCACGAGGAGGAATAGAATGCCAAGTAAACTGGACACCGCCTGAAAGACGGTCCAAAACACTCGGTGTAAAATCCCTTCTACCCGTTTCCGAAATAGCCAAAAACTCCAACCTATGATCCACCACATACTGAGAAAAATTCAAATGCTTAGCCAAGTCACCGAGACTTCTGCTATTAGCGAATATGCCGTTCATTGGGAAACATGTGGAGTTTTTGTTTTCTTCTCGTTCTTACGAGTTAACTTATTTCTTTTATCCTTGGCAGATTTAGATTTACGGCCTGAGGCATAAAGATCATTTAAAGATCCTAGCCCATCCTCATCCATACCCACCTCCGTCACCTCACCCACCAAATGTGATAGAAGCTGTCCATCAATCGTGGCATGCACTTCCTCATCATCTAAGGGTGAGATGATCGGCTTAGTAGATCCACTTGGAGAAACCCGAAGGCGATCATACTCCACGTGTTTCAATACATTAGTCGAGACATTAATTTCATTCTCATTTCTACCTAACATAACTCCTACATGAGCTAAAGAAGATGCTATTTTAGAAGTTGAAAAAGGTATAAATGAGCTAGAGTTGGCAGACATACCCACAACATTAGTAGAAAACATCGCCGCTTTACGACGCATAGCCTTGGCGAGCGCATCTTCATCCGTAGACGAAGATCCATCCGACGCCACTGCGTGCCGAGCACTACGCCGAATCGATGCGTTGTTCACCATAGGAGCCTTCGGCACTGCGGAAGGGGGCGGCGGTGGCGAAGATGCCCCCTCGACCACTGTGTAGCCCGGTGCAGAAGAACCCGAAGAGCCGAAGTCCTTTCCCGCCTGGGCCGCTGCCAGTCCGCCCTGTGGCGACTCCCGAACAGAAGAATGACGGGTGCTCGACGCATCTGCCGTCGGTGCCGGCCCGCCTGTATCGCCCGCCGTGGGCCGCACAGCTGGGTTCCGCGCAGCCTGATCCAGTAGGGCAGCCCCAAGCTGGGCGTTGCCCACATCGACGTGGTGCCGCGCCAGCCCACCGGAGGAACCGGAAACCGGCCCGTCTCGAGCTGGGCTCACCACCCGCGCAACGGACAGCTGGGCGCCGCCATGCGCTGCGCGCTGCCTAGCCTTCGCAGTACGCGGTGCGACGCCCGCGGCGACATCAGAAAGACTCGCCTGGCCCACCTGGGAGGAAACAGTCTTTGGCTGCTCTCCGTTATGTGTACAAGCATCCAACTGATCCACCCCTGCATCATCAAATTTCTCCATCAACTCCGTACCGCCGTCCACTCTAGAAACCAGCTGTCTCGGAGCCAAACCAGAATTCTGCAGCACCACATCCACCACACTCCTACCCTCAAAAGAGCAGAACTGGCGTACAATCTCCTTACCACGCGGCGTCTGAGGATTAAGATTTACGGGAGTAACCGCCACATCCCTCAATAACACATCCAAAGACATGCCCTGCTGTTGAGATGGACCAACCTCGGGTCTCGGATCAATCACCATATTGTCACTGTCCGAAGAACCCTGCAACGGTGGATCACCCTGCCTCTGCTGTCCCGCCGAGTCACCCTCCTCCATACCTCTATCTGAGTCCCCGCGACGTTCCCACATAAACGGTACGAAATCAGGGTCGGGCACATAATCCGCCGGCTCAGGCCGGTAAGTAAAGGCATATCCCTTCAGCAAAAGCACCCCTCTAGTCGTAATGAATGGTCCTAGTCTATTAGTCTTTTTGAAGCAGTCATCATCAACCATACCAATACGAATGCGGACTAAACCCCGGCGACGAAGCGTAAGCAAATCCACATCAATAGTGGTACCAATGAGAGAACCCGCAACCCACAGACCAAGAAAGTGTCTCATCTCATCCGGTACCCCAGTAACATGAACCCATTGCTGATGCAACTCCATAATAGGCTCAACCACTGCCGGTGACCACTGGCTGAATAACGGTCTTGTAGATTGAGATGGAATACCAAGGACTATTCCATTGAAACGCAGCAACTCATCTTTGGTGGGAAAACGCACCATGAAGGAATCATCTCCTCTAGGTACCGCCTCCCACACCCAAGATGGTGTCGGGCACATCCTCGCAATCTGCGTCTCTACCTGCGACGCCGTCGCCGCCGTCCCCTCCACCATGACTAGAGCTGTCGGAGAGGAACTAGGCGCCAGACCCGCCTTGAAGACGCTATACGGTAGCATGCTGAACATAGTCTCCCTGTTACCTTGCCCTGCAACTATCACATTTGGCCTCGGCAACTTCAAAACTGGACATTTCTTCGTGGGGTGCGCACCATTATCACACACCAACCAATAGTGCTGCACAGTGCAATCTTTTGTCGCATGAGAATCGATTCCGCACTTCCAACACCAAGATTTTCTCTTCTTTGAACCCAAATCAGCCGCCACCGTAGCCGCAACAACCGGCGCGCCCATATGTTGTGACGCGACAACCTACTGCGACGGCGCGTCCTGCTGTGCAAGCACCCCACCATCCTGCTGCTGCATCGCAGGCTGAGCAACAGCCTTCTTCTTCTTTTTCTTCCTCTTCTGACTCGGTTCCGGCGCCGCGGGCTGCGCCACACCGAAAGAAAACGCGGGCGCTCCTGGCTGTTGACCAGCACCGTAGTTTGGCATCCCCGTCCCCGGAGGAATAGGGGCAAACACAAGCGGTCCACGGCCGAAAGCGGCCCCCGTCACATGCGGCATGGTGACCGCTTGTGCGGCCGCACCGACTTGCTGTCCGCCCCCGGCCGGAGCCACCGCTCTCGGAACAGCCGGGGCAAACGTGGGAGGTCCGGCAAAGGCTACGAAGACCACGCCTCTGCTTCCCCGCCCCGCAGCGACCGCGGGAGGAGGGACACCACCGGGCGCAGTAGGGCGCGGCGCCGCCATGAGGACCTGCGCGAACAACGGCCGGCACGAATCGCTTGCAGAACCGGCCTGGATCACCTCACGCAGCGGATCGCTAGGGTTAGGCAGCGGCTGGACGCAAGAACGCTCGATGTCGTATCGTTCAATGTCTCGAATCCAGAGACCAGCGAACCGATCAGCTTGGTGACCCCATCCTGCCGAAGTCGTGGGCCCCAACCTGGGTCCACCAGTCAGCGTCTCGGGAGTTTGAACCCCGGACCCACGCGCGAAACACGGATCAACGGGGCTCGAAAACTCAACCGAGCCGCCGGCCGGCGACCCCCGGCCATCAGCTTCACGGAATTCCGGCGGGAGGAAGTCTCCTAGGCAGGCGGGCGGCGTGACCCTAGGGCGAGGTAGCGGGCCACGCACCCCAGCTTCACCGCCGAGACCCGCATCAGATGGCCACGTGCGGCCATGGCCTTGCCCGATCCCGCCCCATTCTCTCCCGACTCCGGCGGCGCCTCCACCTCGTCGACCGACCTGCAAGGAGACTCACCTTCGGAAGCCGACGCTGGCTTCTCCCAGAAGCGCGACGCCGACGTCGGGAACCCCACCTCGTCCCAAAACTCCCTCGCGAGTTCCTGGTCAGACTTAGGGACTCGCCGGACGTCGTCCCTCGAGACGACTCGAACCTCCGCCAGCACATGCTCCCCGCACGCCCTCGCCGTCTCCTCAGCCTGCAGGTTCCCGGATTCCACGCCGTCCAGAACGTCGAAACGGGATCCCGATCCGGAGGCAAACAGTGCCCCGAGCCCAGCGGGGGCTAGGGTAAGCCGCCGCGCCCTCCTCTCCGGCTGTGCGCCAGGTCGGCCTTCACATGGCGGCGCCACAGCCTTAGGGAAGGGTCCACAGGCGCCATCGCCCGTGTCCTCCATTTAGTCTTTTTCCTGTCATCCCAATAGACCCTCGAGCTCTACCCATGTGGATTAAGTTTTTGGCTGCGCCGCCGTCCCGGACGCCTGCAAGCTATGTTTGTGCATGACCTGCCCCAGCCTGGCGCGGCTCGTCGCTGGCAAGTTGGACCAGAGCGACGGCATGCTCAGTGACGGGGGGTCTTATATATGTTCTGTTACGCGTAGTACTACAATGTATTTCACGGGCTGACATACCGAGATGATTCTTTCACCGGTAGAAAATAGGCCTTTTGTCCCGGTTCGCAAAGGCCATTAATCCCGGCCGTGCAACCGGGACTAAATATGCGCGACTAAAGGCCCCCCCTTTAGTCGCGCCTCTTACGAACCGGAACTAAAGGCCCGTCACGTGGGCAGATGGCGTGCGCCGGAGGCGGGAGGACCTTTATTCCCGGTTTTTGACACGAACCGGGACTACAGGCTATTTCGTTATTTCTTTAATTCATTTGGATTTCTAATTATTTTTCACTCCAATTTTTCATTCCCTTTTTTTCACTCCAATTTTTCACTCCCTTTTTTTTTCCAGAATTTTTATTATTTGCTTAGTGTCTAACTACAATTATCTCTAGTCATATTACTTACTCGTGGTGAAACTTCCCGCTCAGTCACCCATCCTCCCACTACACTAGCACTGCACGCTTAACTTCCGAGTTCCATCCCGTCCCGCATCCAAGTGTTTCGCACGCATGTATGTGATATACTAGTATCATATCAATCATATTAACATGTTGGTCGATGCCACATTTCTTTATTGTCTGAATTTCAAATAAATCTTTTAATAAACAAAAGTAATGATGTAATTAATAATTTTGAATAAATAAATAAACATTAACTTTTTAATTTGTATTATTTCTAAAAAATATTCAGAAAAATAAAACTAATTTATTTTAAAATCTTAAAAATACAAATAATATATCAAAATATTCAGAAAAATAAAACTAATTCATTTTAAAATCTTAAAAATACAAATAATATATCAAAAAATTCAGAAAAATAAAACTAATTCATTTTCCCCTTTCCTAAATGCAAAATGAAATCTGATAAAATTCATGAACCAAACCATATGAAATCTAAACCATATAAAATTTGCAGATCCAAGTTTGAACTATTATTTTGGACACAAGAACTATTTTGGCAATGACTATCTGTGAGAATGATTTGAACCTAACTTTTAAAATACATAACCAAAATGGAAAAACTAAAATGTTCTGGATAGATATTGAAAAGATCTATCCATAGCACTTAGCCTCACATCAAGGTCAACAACCAAATGAAAATACCATCCTTTTTAATAAAAGACCAGTAGGATCTTCTATGATTTTTAGAATGAGTTCAAAAATGAATTTTGAAGTAAATCCAACTGGATGAGTTTGGTATTGACTTGATCTATGTTTTCCTGGCTTAGATTAATTTTTGGAGCTCTAGATTTATTTTTGGTGAACAGATATAGAAGCAGTAGTTTTTCTGTTTTGTTTTCTTGATTTGTTTTTGTTTGTTTTGATATGTGTGTTTGATCTTATCTTGTTTCCTAGCTTGTATAGAGTGTTAGGACTTGATATTAGGTTGTTTGCTTGCAGAACATCTACCTTAGAAAGTGTGTGCATGATTCGAAACCCAAATAAAAATGGAACTAGCGTTTGTTACTTTCTAGTTTTATTATTTTGGAATTGTGTGTGAGCTAGATCTTTATGTGATTGCTTTAGTAAATTTTGTGCTATGTTTAACCCGTGATTTTATTTGAGCCATTACATAACATAGCGGTACATATATCCATTACATAATATAGAAATAATATAGTTAGGAATTAATATAGAAATAATATAGGAATTAATAGAAAGACATATATCCATTACATATATCGAACGCAACATAGCGGTACATAGATGCGGTACACAAATAACATCTACTCAAGCTCCGAAGAGTAGATGCGGAACAACTCGAAGGCAACGTATGCATCTATTGCTGCATACTCGAGATTGATCCGGTCAAGTGGGTTCTTCCTCCAATACATGTGATTCCTCGAGGGGAAACAAGTCTTCATGGTTTTGTAGTCGGGGTGGATGAAGGCAGTTGCCATCTGAGCCATCCCGGTCTTGTGCCCGTACAGCTCATCAAAATGGATAAGGTCCTGAAGATCAATGTAGTGATCTTCAGGTATCTCAATACCCAACGTGCGCATCAACTTCTGCCGGTCTTGAGTGATGTCAACGCTACAGAAGTCGTAACCCTTGTTGACAAGAAAATCAACAAGTTCTGGAGATTGCTTTGAACTACTGCAACAACAAAGATGGAACACGTGTTAGATTTTGTTGCAACACGTGTATTCTTCCAATGCAACAACTATTCTACAAGAGAGATTGTATGTGTGCGTACCTTGCCCATTGGAAGACCAAAACGGTCTCCTTGTAGGCAATCTGGATGACGGCCACATCCTTCTGATTGGCCGTATACTCTAAATCAAGCTCGAAAAACTTATGGTGTTCATCGGCTTCTTCATAGAGATTGACCAAACGGTTAAGAGCTTGGGGGAGCCTCTCGCATATATTGGCATATGCCACGTGGAGATTCTTGCGGCATGGTGTGGGCACACGGAGAACGTTCCAAACGGGAGAATCCATGGGTGCTTGGTGGAGGGAGAAGAGAGGAAGAAGAGAAGAGAGGAAGAAGAACAGAGAGCCCTCGCACTGTAGCAATGGCCTTCTGCCTCTCGCTCGCGAAATAAAACCGCGCGGGAGGCGAGCAGTTTGGATTTTTAGTCGCGGGTGGCCAGGCCAACCGGGACTAAAGACAGGGAGGCGAGTAGCTCCGACCTTTAGTCGCGGGTGGCCAGGCCAACCGGGACTAAATCCCTCCGCGCGCTACCCCAACCGCCACTCAAGACCTTCAGTCGCGGGTCGCCTCCCGAACCACGACTAAAGACCCCTTTAGTCACGGTTCGGACATTTTGGAGACTGAATGGGGCGTATGGAAGACCTTTTTTCTACCAGTGTTTTTGCCTAATTATTTGCTTCTACTAAGTGAGTTAATCCTATAATTTCTTGGTCCTCCCGCCTTGATTGATTGATTTAGCGAGAACTTAAACGTTAGTAAAACAGGGATTCGATGGAGAAGGAGCACACTTGACTTGATTTACTGATACGCAGCACAGTTCAGTAGTAGATATACAAGTCTGTGACAATTCAGTCAGTCATCGCTCCTCTGTGAGGGCCGGGACACCTATGATAACTTTGTAATTTAAGACTCGGTCCGCCGGCCCAGTCCCTCGAAGATGCTCATAGGGGTGGGATGTGCGGTCGTGCGTTCATAGATGTGTGTGTATGCGCCTGTTTATGAGCGTTTGCGTGTCCCTCGGGCCCATTGGCGATGGAAGCAAGCAATGGCTGGACCATATCTCCCGGTTGGTCGGTTTGTCCGGAGTATCGTATATACGCGTGTGCGTTGAAAAATTCATTTTATCTTTTTTGCTCCAAAAGATTGCGGTTGTGGGGCTAGAGACTTTCCGTGGAAGAAAGTGCCGGACGTCCAATTTGGAAATCTGTGGCTAGTCAAGGGTGAATCACCGTACCGTACGTACGTGGTCAGTGGACTGTGGATGATGATATGCGTTCCTCCAGTCCGCATAGATACGAGAGGTGAGATATGACATCAGAGACGGCCGCCTTTTGTGTTGTCCGTTGCTGTACGGCAATCACCTTGGAATATATAGGACCTCTGGGCAGTACGCTTGAAGATGCGCACCAACCATCGAACAATCCACGCTGGCTCCTGGCTTCTGATGAACCCAATCTTCTTCCGGCCGGCTCGACAGATCGTGGTTGTATGACCGGCCGGGGAAAACCATTCGCCGACCAACCATGCACGCCGCCCACAAATCATACTAGCATCATTGAGCAAGCTAGGTAGTATCTGCATACGACCCCATTAACGTACCTTTCTTGGTCCTCCAATCACGATTAGCTAGGTGATGCGTGCTTGGACAAACCACGCCTGCATCCCGATCTAGTGGTCTCCCTTGCACACTTGATCGTCTTCTTATCGGTGAACTGTAGAACATGGGTAGCCGACAAACAGACGGTAGCTCGGTGTCCCTCCCTCACACGAGACCTACCTAGCGCAGTGAGGGACCAACAGTGTCCGAGATTTTTTTTTTTTTTTTTTTTTGATAAAGGGCTTTATTACTCGAAAAAGTTCAAGCATTACACCCGGCCTCTGCATCGTTAAATGCACACAGCCGAAATCGAAATCATAAAATAAACAGAGCGACACTACTACAAAACATCTGTTGTAGACTGTCGATGCTATGGAGCCGCTATCCGTAGATCAAGTGGCCATCCATGTGGGATAAAAATATCCCTCGCCACCTGCTCCAGTGTGCACATGCCTCCGTAAAAAGGCCTCGTAACTCCCTCGCTGTAATGTGGACCACGAACGGAGAATACCTGTGCTCCTGAATAGAACCTGCATACGAGAAAAATTCTTATCACTGAAAATCTTGTCATTTCTACATGCCAGAGCGACCAGATAACGGCAAGCGCTCCTACCCTAATAATAGTCTTAAAACGTTTAAACCATTTAACCAGTTGCCGAATTGTTCGCAACGGAAGTAGGTTGATAAAGATTCGAAGCCATATGGATAGCGGACCATATAGAACGCGCAAATGTGCACTCAAAGAATAAGTGTTTAATTGTCTCATCATGAGAACAAGAAACACACTTAGAGCTTCCATGCCAATTACGCTTGACAAGATTATCCTTAGTAAGTATGACCCCCTTACGAAGGTACCACGCGAAGATTTTAATCTTTAGCGGTACCTTCATACGCCATACATTTTTGAAAATATCGACTGGCAAATCCGATTGGATCAAAGCTCTATACATGGAGTCCACCGAGAACAAACCATTCTTAGTGATCTTCCAACGAAACTCATCAGCGCCTGGTATAAGAGTAACCATAGTTAATCTATCAACCAAGTTCTGCCAAGACGTTAGTCTAGGCCCGATTAGGTCTCGTCTAAACGTAACATTAGGAGGTGATGTTTGCATGACCGTAGCCAGCGTATCATCCTTCTGTCGCGCTATCGTGTACAAAGCCGGATATTGTTCTCGAAGTGTGGTATTACCTAACCACTTGTCCTCCCAGAACCGTATCTGTGATCCATCCTTAATCTTAAATACCCCATAGCGAAAGAACTTGTTCTTATTCGCCATAAGTCCAGCCCAAAAGTGTGAACAGTGTCCGAGATACACCAACCAATCAGTCAGTTAACCTAGCTAGCTTAGCTGCCCTGTCTAAGCTAGCTAGGTTTTGCTTGCATTATTGCAGCTTTATGCATGTTGTTGTCGTAGGCGTGCAAGAGACAAGAGCAAGATCGAGATCGATCGACAGGCAGATCGAGGCGGTGACTGGTCATGGATAGATGGAGCACGCATCCTACTGGTCGAGACGAGGGGGAGGAGAGGACGTGCACGTATATTTTGCGCTGTCGCTCGCTCGGTCACATCTTGAATTGCTTCCATCGATCGTCACATGCATGCATATGCCTGTTGGGTTCAGACTTCACACAAGGGAAGAGGGATGCTGGAAATCCTTATTTTGCTTTTGGATAATGGAAAGGAGGAGGCAGGGTAGTGTGTTCTGGGACAGCATGGGATGTTCAGCTCCAAGGAGACGTCAAACGGATGGTTGTACAGCATGGTGGTGAGTAATGTACGTACGTGCCGCTGAAGCTATAGGATTCGTGGTTTGCCATGGAAGTAGCGTAGGGGTGGGTGAGTGTGATCGACCGTGCGCGAAAGGACCCTTGTATCTTTTCCTGCAAATGTCTCATCTGGCTGGTGTTTCCTCCGTTTTAGTTCATACAGATATTCGGAGTTTACCGTACTATTGCGGGCCGGTGAGTGTTTTGCCGGTATCAGTCGTCATCCATCACGATCGGGTTGCTCATCCCTGTATTGCACGTGGTGTCACTAGTGGAAACGACCCCTCTCGTCCAGGGGGCCAGGGGGCACCTGTCCCGGTTGCAACCAGATCCAGGACCTATGCCACCCATTGGTCCCGGTTTGTGTGCCCGGGGCAGCAGAAATCGCCTGGAAGCATTGGTCCCGGTTCGTGCCAGGGACCGGGACCAATGCCTAGCCACAGGCCACGTGGCACGCGAATGAGAATTTGTCCCGGTTCAGGCCACGAACCGGGACCAATGTCCCCCTTCCCCTATATATACTGCCCCAGCCCCCCTTCCATCTTTTTTTTTGCTTGGAGATGTGAAGGAGGTGGGTGTTGGTGTGTGTTATTTTACTATGCACAGGAGGTGTTCGACGAAATTCTCGAGCCACACATAAGCTCATTGGAAATGGTATCTTCGACCGAGGTTAGCAAACTTATCTTTTTCATCTGTACCTGATACATAAAAAAGTAGTATTTTTCGATGTACTGTGGTCATTTCTGTATTAATATGTTATTGTAATATATTTTGATAAACTTAATTATACGATACAGATGGATGCACGGCAGCGATGGATGTACGGTGACCGACGCACTTCCCAGCTATATGGCAGGCCTGAATGCATTTCTTGTTGTAGCTCAGGCGAACAAAGATAATGGCTTCATGTGTTGCCCATGTGTTGATTGTCGGAACGTCAGAGAGCACTCTTCCGAAAGAATACTTCACGGCCATCTACTTCGGAGAGGTTTCATGCCCAGCTATAATTGCTGGACGAAGCATGGAGAAAGAGGGGTTGTGATGGAAGACGATGAAGAAGAAGAAGATCCTTTGTTCCCTGAATACGACGATACTGCTATGCAAGAGAATGCAGAAGAAGGAGGTGATCAAGAACAGGCATCAGAAGAGGCCGATGATGATCTTGGCCGAGTTTTTGCTGATGCAAGGGAAGACTGTGAAAATAAATTGAAGAGGTTGAAACTGGACAACATGTTACAGGATCACAAAAAATTATTGTACCCAAATTGCGAAGATGGTAGCACAAAGCTCGGTACCACACTGGAGTTGCTGAAATGGAAGGCACAGAACGGTGTGACTGACAAGGCACAGAATTGTGTTGTGTATCATGTAATCGGTCAGTTGGTTTCCCGGTAATTTCTCGGAGTTTATATGCTCCTAGCGTGAGTAAAATGGTGTTATCTTAATTTGCAATGGTTCCTTGATGTTTGCTGACTTGGAAGACAGAAAACCGGGGAAAAAATTCGTTCTCTTTGCTGAAATGATCTCTTAGTGAGAAACATAGGAAAATTATGTACATTACAGGAGGAGGGGGATTATCTTAGGAAAGAGATTTCTTAGTGAGAAAGATAAGATAATTCTCTATGTGATGTCATCTCATGGTCACATGTCTTACGTTAACTTTTTTTAGGGAATGTTTTAGTAAACCTTAATCCCTCGCAATATTGCATATGTTTGCAAATATTAAAAGTCAATAATATCTCCAATAAAAAAATTGTCTTCTCTAGACTATCTCAGCTACCATTATGCATGCTTGCTAGTCCCTTAGGCATCCACGGTTTGCCAAATTTGGGTGCCAAATACCTTATTTGGCTTTTGGCATCGGTTCACTATATTGTAGAGGTGCCAAAGCAAAATAATTTGGCGTAGGAGCAACTAGAAGATCCAATACCAATTTTTTTTAAGAGAATAAAATAGTTGGATGAAGGGGTGAGACTAGAGAGAGAGTGTGCAGCTCAAAATAATTTATTATTACTTTATACATGGTGGGTCACACAATAAGGGAATTTGGCATTTGGCATTGACTTTGACACATTATAGATAACATAGCAAGTTTAGCCCTAATGCCAAATAAATCTATTTGGCAAATTTGGCTTTGGCAACCCTGTGGATGCTCTTAGACTAGCCATAGTGGTAGTATCTTAGCTAATATCATGGAAGTTGGCCCAACAAAAAAGTTGATGTGGCATGTAATTAAGAAAGATAGAGAAGATTAGAGTATCATAGGTAGATACTGTATCATGACACGTAAAACTAAAAAAAATTAATGACAAATAAATCTTGTACACCAATTTGCATTGATATTCTACAAAATAATAAATAGAATGTGATTATGATACTTATATACGATACTATGCATTAGACCTGTCCCAATGGGGGTTTCCTAGCGAGGGTTAATAGACGTTTTGTTTATGTGGCACAGTACTTAATGATGAGAGAGCGCGATGTTGTATCTTAGCTAAGATACAGCATTGCCACGCTATCATAGGTAAAAATGGTTAATAACTCAATCAAATCTATGCATGAACACCAAATCATTAAATTTAGAGATAACTCTAAGAAACAATTCATTGGACTAGTAGTCTCTTAAATTATTAATGCATCTATGGTAACATGATAAGAAACGATGCATTGGGACATACCTTATGGAGGTAGTATCATATACTAGTATCATGTGCATGATACTCTCCATTATGACCAGTCTTAAGAAAATTCGTGTGTTGTTTTCAGTGGCACGAATTTATTGCTCTTTTAACCTGGCGTAGACAGAATGGTCAATTTGGGCTCCGCCAGTCGTATATATGTTACTTTCGCACTCTCTTTGCCCTCTACATAGCGACATATGGGTCAACCGAAAGCTATCAGCCTTGTGGCACTCTCTATTTCTCAGTGTACGTGCTTTCATACTGTGACATCTTATCGAGCATAGGAAGAAAAGATGCCAAAATGGACAATTCAGCCTGCAAGTCCCGAAAAAAGAAAAACAAAAAAACACGAGTCCTGCATAAATTCTGCTACGCGAGCCTAGATCAAGAATATAACTCCAGTGATGTTGCTTTCCAGCAGGGATACGCAAAAGAAACTGGATGGTGACATCTGGCTCCCGATCTATTTTTAATAATTCAAAAATTCATTTTAAAAGATCTTTAAAAAATTGAAAAAAATCCAAAATTTTCTCAATGATCTATCCCTCAAATCGTGTAAAATTGCAATTTGAAATAATTTATATTTTTATATGCACAAAAATGATAAATATACAGATAGAGTATAGTGAACAATGCACGTTTTCAAATGTACAGATTTTGTTATTTTTGTGTAGCTCAAAATACAAGTATTTTTAATTAAAATTTTACACTTTCATATGATACATCATTAAGAATAATCAGGATTTTTCTTAGATTTTTTAAACTTACAATTTTTTAAATTTTCTAAGCAACGGGGTCACTGGATACTTCCAAAATAAACTATATGGTCAAAGAGAGCGGCGTGGAACTACACTGTTTATTTCTTGGGCAGTACGGTCGTTCGAAATAGGCCGTAGCACCACTATATTAATATAGCAATCACCCGATACAACAGTTATAAAATAGGTTAACGGCTGGGGCTGTACAGTGATATAAATCAGCATGGGCCAGGAGAAAATAAGCTTGTAGCCAGGACAAAACATGTGTCCTAGACCTCACTCTCAAGTCGTAACAAACTTTGACCTGGATAGCAATTGCATTTGGACCCAACCGGGTGTCCTGTCCGGGTGCTGAAGAAATCCAAATGGGAACTCGCGTCGCATATAAGTACTAGTAATCGATGAGCACGAGCTGAAGACTTGTGCAAGCAAATCTAGCACCAAGGAATACGACCTCCCACTCGAATGCATATACTACCTCCATTTCATAATATAAGATGCATATTGTTGATCGTATAGGGTTTGGGGTGGAACGGTGTAATCCCCAGGGGGGCACCGGTTACGTGTTATATGGATGAGGAAAAGCCCCTCATCGTGGCAAGTACAAGGGGGTACGTATACGTGTGGTGTACTACACCATCACGTATACATACGGAAACACAACAAGCTAATACAACTCTAATACATATAAGTACTAGTTGAATGCCCGTGCGTTGCTACGGAATTAATTATTTTCTCGAAAAAAATCTCCAAAAAATTGTCAATGTAAGCAAATATTTATGTATAAGAAAGAAAAAGACATCCATAAGATATTCTATAAAACCATAAGATTCGACATCGTATATATTTATGTTGACAAACGGGATAATTTGACATCGTTCGAACATGAAGTAAACACCTGACTAATACTCCTCCTTAATGCTATTTAGATATTGTCGTACAATGTCAGGAATATTGTCTTGGGCTTCATTTCCATCGTACTTGAGCAAGTGTAACAAAAATTTCTTTCTCAGCTTAAAAGCATCCTACACAAAACAGTTCTTATCATTAGATTGAATATTTCATGTGAATGTGAAAATGATAAAAAATGTGCAATAGAAATACGCACCGTGCGTATTGGATGAACCAATGTTGTACCATTCCATGAGAGCATAATGCAAAAAACAAGATACCCAGACAAATTTCTGCAGATGAATGGCTTATCATTATGCTGAATAGTAAATAGACAAAATAAACCACTTGAATTTATTTGATAAGATAGAGAGATACTCACTTGGACGAAATATTTGGAATAACAAATGATTTACGTGGCCAGGAGAATATGTCGGAATTCCAGCCGGGTTGTGCTAATGCGAGTGCATCATTTAGATAGATAGAAATTCTTTGTAGTTTCAATTCCATGTCGTGTTTTCGCATCATCTTGCTCTCCGGCGGTGCCTCTATAGACAGAGGATCCAAAATGTATACACATGATGCGTCTTTATCGATGGAAAACAAGATGAAGTGGCCCATGGACGCAGAGGGAAGAAAAAGCTGCATATGCACGATCATTAGAAAGAAGTAAAACATGACAATGATGTAGAAGTGAACTATCATTACCAATTTGCGTGACGAGATATTGCTCGTAGCTCGAATCAGCGTCTGCGATGCTGGTTTCGAGAGCAGCCTCGATGTTACTCGCCAGAAGATCTGAGGCTTCTTCGGCGGAAGCTGGCGGGTAGCACGTCACCACCTTCAAGCTCTACGGAGGGAAAAGGAAAAAAAGAAAGAAGATCTTCAATCGACAAAATCTCGAATTGGAGAACAACAAAGGAAGAACAAGGAAAAACTCACCTCGGCTGGGGGAGGTTTAGAAGCCTCGAATGGCTCGAGAGAACAGGCCGAGTAGGCCTCGCCCTTCTTCAGCTTGGTGATGGCCGCAATTTTTTTCTTGAACTCAGCGTTTGAGAGAAGGTCTTCGCAGACGCGGCTTGGGTCTTGGGTGCCTTGGCAGTCCCACATGGTGGATGGCCTCACCTGAAGGGGATGGATCCTTCGTCGAAGAAACAAACTTGCGAGGTGAATTCCATTCAACAAAACACCCAACGCTTTGTCGCAGAAGTTCGCCACTTTCGCGAGTAGCGGGGAGACGATCTTGCTGTCTTCAGCGGAGAGCTTGTGCGACCAGGACTTCCACCGCTTCAGAATAGCGAATGGGTGGAACTCAGGAGCCCCACCCGTGCTGTTATCGACGACGTAGAACCACTTCTTTAGCCATGCTTGCGCTGAGTCGATGAAATACATCTCCATGTAGGGGATGTCGGTTCTCGCCTGGATCCCGAAAGCCCCGGTGCGCAACGGCTCCCCCATCTTCTCGTCTGGCTGCGCTTGTTCCCGGAAGATCCACACCTTGAAGAGGGCCTTCCAGAGGCCCCAGTAAGGGCGGATGCCCAGGAAGCACTAGCAAAGCACGATATGTGCTGAATCGCGTTTGGAGGCAAGTCGTGGAGCTGTATGCCATAGACATACAGCAACCCGAGGAGAAAAGGATGGAGGGGGAGAGAGACCGCGCGAGACGTGCTCCGCGAAGAGCACGCGCTCTTTCGCGTGAGGATTGGGTACCTCTTCCTTCTTGGACAAGCGCACCCGCTTGTCAGTGTCAGGCGGGAGCAGTCCCTCCCGCTGCATCTTAGTGAGACTCTTCCTGGTGGTGCTGGCGGCACGGCAGTCGCCCGTTTTCACGGCAGGCGATGCTGAAGCATCTCCAGCCTCCTTCGAAGACAATGCGGCGGCACCGTGTTTCCTTCCTCCAGCCATTGGAGCTCTCTGGTGTTTGCAAAGCGGGAGATGTGCGCGAGGAGGAAGAAGGAGAGAAAATGGTCGGGAGATTTACCCATATCCTAAGGACGGCTACTTATACACAGGCCGGGATAATCTGGCCGTAGATCTGGCCACGGCAACGCCTGCTCGCAGGTGCTTCCCCCGGCGAGGGCGGTGTCGCACGGCGCCGGACGGAACTGCGGCAGCGCCGCCGACACCGTCAGGAGCGCCATCCCCTGCCACGACAAGCGCGCGTCATATATAGTTAGCTTCAGCTATCTCTTTCGTGCATAGATGCATCGTGCGAAATGAAGGAGCATATACGTACGACTTGGTAGACGAGGGAGGCGGCGGCGATGGTCCAGAAGCGGCCGACGACGGCGTCGGCGAGGTAGGCGCCGATGAGCGGGGTCATGGCGCCGGTGCCGCCGAAGTTGGTGAGCGTGGTGGCGGCCTTGGCGAGCGGCATGTGCATCTGCTGGGTGAGGTAGATGAGCATGTTGGTGGAGAAGCCCACCACGGCCAGCTTCTCCGCCACCTCGTTCGCTGACATTCATCCACAGTTGAGCTCATCTTACAAGCAAACTCAATTCGAATTTAGTACTACTAGCAACTAGCAAGAGACTGTGCTATATGATTTGCTCACCAAAGATGTAGGGCATTGTTCTCAGGCCGCCCTTCTTCTTGATCTTTGTCTCGTCCATGGCCACCGCCGGCTCAGCCTCCATTCTCCCTGTTCTCGTGGTGGCGATGGACTGATGGTGATGACGACGATGTACAATGGCGAGCTCGTGATAGCAGCGGCACTGGGCTAGCTTCACATATTTATAGATAAGCTTTTAGCTGCCACTCTCTACTCTAGTAGTACAAACTTGTAGCATACAAACTCCAAGCTTAATTTACGAGGAAAAGGAAATAGTACTACATATACTACTTTGGTGCCAGGTTGATTAAGTGCCTTAATTACTCATGTGCACGATTTTAAGAACTCATTTTATCTTTTTTGCTCCAAAAAAAAAAAAGATTTTGCGAGTGTCGAGACTTTCCGTGGAAGAAAGTGTCGTCCAATCTGAAAATCTGTGGCTAGTCAAGGGTACGTGAATCACCGTACGTGGCCTGTGGATGATGATACGAGAGGTGAGACATGACAGCAGAGACGGCCGCCTTTTGTGTTGAAGCCATATCATTGAGCTAGCAGAACAGTTGTATGTACATTGCCTTGTACTCCCTCCGTTTCATATTAGATGACTCTCATATAGATATATTTAGACATATTTCAGTACTACATACATCTAGTTGAGAGTCATCTAATATGGAACGAAGGGAGCAGTGAGTAGCAGAACAACTCGGTAAAAACAAATCAAAAGCATGGTATCGTCTTGATTGGTGTGGTATCGTTTTATGTACTCAAAAGCATGTGTTTTATGCAATTTACAAATAGCTGGATGCATATTGCTTTGTAATGAGTGCACCATCACACTAGGGAACATGATCCTGTTCATGCTAAACTGTATTTAATTTATCATATGCACTTCATATTTGCACTAGTACTTCCATTTACACTAACATGTACTCTCTTCGTTCCTAAATGTAAGATGTTTAACCCTTTTCCACATTCACACATGTGGACATGTATGTAGATGACTTTTAGTGTATATGTTCACTCATATTAATACGCATATAGATAACATGAGCAATAGGTATAACATCTTATATTTGGGAACGGAGAGAGAGTACGTATATACATTTGTTCTCCATCTTTGTAGTGGGAAAAAAATTATATTTTCGATTTTTCGAAATACCAAGTTGTGATGCCTTGTGTACTACCTTCAAAAAACATTTATCCCAAAGTCGTCAAGAAAACAAAATTCGACATAGAACATACTACATTATGTTGTAGTGTTAAATTTTCGCATTTTTTCTACAACAATTTTCTATTATGTAGGAATCAAATGTTTTTTTTGGATATAATCCAATTTAGAAATACATGTATAAAAAAATTGGCTATAAATGCAGAAAAAATCGTATTTAGTTAGAACTTCTATAGCTTTAGCCCCTATCTAAAAAACGTAAAGGAAAGTCAAAAGTTTGTTGTGGCTTTAGATCCTCTCTAAAATATGTATGGCCACGTTTCGCTGGTGTTTCTCATTAATTCGGAATATGCAAAGGGTATGTGCCTACATGCTGTCATAGCGGTGAGTGTATACCCGTGTATTTAAGCGTATGTACTAACCTTCGCACACAAAATGGAAACATATTACATGTATTTCTCAATGTGTGTGCTTCCATAAAAGAAGTAGATCTTGATCTTATCTCGTCCCGGTTGGCGACCAAGGCAAGCAATGGATGTGGACCATATCGCCCGGTCGGTTTGTCCGGAGTCTGTTCAATGTACGTGTGCGTCAATAATTTATTTTAGAATTGTAGTACTTTTTTCGTCTTAAAACAATTTGTTTAAATTTATCTAAATATAGATGTATATATATACTAAAGCACATCTATATACATTCATATTTAACTTAATTATTTAAAACCGGTCAGTATTTTATTGTTTTGGCCCGAAAGGAGGTGAGCTCGAGACTACCCGTGGAAAAAGCGCCGCCCATTGCAATCTGAGAGCTGTTGCCAGTCAATGGTCAGCTAGCCACGGTGGCATGTCGATGATGCCTACAGTCCGCATATACTCACTCTGTCTCATATTAAGCGTCGCAAAAGTGGGTAAAAATAGATATATCTAGACATGTTTTAATCTACATACATCTATTTATGTCTAATTTTGCGACACTTAATATGAGAAGGAGGGAGTATACAGGAGCTGATATATGAGGTAGACACGTAACGTACGAGAGCCTTTTGTGTTGTCGCAGTACGTGCGTCGTCTGGTGCTGTACGCGAATCATGTTGGAATACGACATCCATCTGGCAGTAGTATTCAATTCTGGAGATGCACCAAGGACCAATCATGCATGTACTGGCTTTTGGCGGCTAGTCATTTTGTATGACCAGCCGGTGAAAACTTCGACTACAACCAGACCACGATTTTACTCCCTCCGTTCATAATAATTAGGAAAAAGTCTAAAACAAATCTTGAACTTGTAGACCAAAGACAAATCGAACCCTCAACTCCTATTCCCTGAAGTTGACACTCTGAACTTTTCAATCCCGGTCCATTTTAAACCTTTAAACTGTTTTCCCCGCAAAAAACAACAACTCAATTTGTTACAGTCACTTACGCCAGTGGCCCACTTGTCATATCTTTCTCCTCCCGATCTCTCAACCATCCCTTTTCTCTGCCACTAAACTCCATGGCCTGCCTCCTCGCGTCACCCAGCTGCACGAGTTGCAGCAGTATAGATGCGCGGTGGACTAGGAGCTTCAGCACGCCAGAATCCTGCTCGGGGATGGGAGCAGCACCTCTGATTCCATGGAGTTGTACGCCACGAAGCTCGGCCTAAAGTAGGTGGATTATGCAGGGTGCCGGGATGGTCCAGCTGCTCGGCCTCATGGGCGTCTCGGCCGCCACGCCGGGGTGGTCCGGGTGGAGTTCGGTTGAAGGGCACCGCCGCGCCCGTGGGAGACGCCGGAGACGACGGCTTTCATGCGCTGGATGCGACCAGTCAATTCATCCGCCTGCTCGGCCTCAGGGGCGTCTTGGCCGCCACGCCGGGCTGTCGCGACCAACGCCAGGAGCCAAGATGTTTTCCTCGAACGTCCGTGTCGCGGTGACAACATCCGGGAACGCCATCTGCCTGTACGCACAAGGCTTGCTAGATCTTTGTTATTTCCTCCAAGTCCCAACTGATTCAATCCTAACTAGATGGACTTGCTCCGTCTTGGTTGATATTGCTTCGGTCCTAGGATTGGCAAGCTATAGCTACATGTAATCGATCGATTGACCAGAGATGCCGGAGTTAGCTACGTGCTAGATAAGGAAGGGGATGAATACATGTGGGACCCAATTGTCAGTGACAGTTCCACATTATCCTAGCCGGGTTTGTAATATCCCGATGCGCCAAACAGGTTTGGGGTTTAAAAAGACCGGGATTGAAAATGTCAGAGTGCCAACTTCTGGGATTAGGAGTTGAGGGTTCGATTTGTCTTTGATCTACTAGTTCAGGTTTGTTTTGGACTTTTTCCTAATAATTATCTCAAAATTGAGCAAAATTTATGTCTCAAAGACGGACGAAATAGTTTATTTATGGGGTTGTGCTGTATCTTTTTTTTAAAAACAGGGAATGGCCCCGAAAGGCCCAGAACTGCATTAATGGGGCGGCGAAATTACATTGAGGACCTCTGAGGTAAAGGAATTAACAACCGGGCCCTCAGAAATTACAACCAGGACCTTACAAAGATTACAAGAAAAGCAATCCAGTCCTTCTCCATTGCCGCCGGTAGAACTTGACCTCCAGACACAGGCAGGAGCGACGCCACCGGGGACTCGCCACTTGGGGCACCACCTCTGTTGTTCCCACGCCGAGATCGACTGAGATCTTCCAGTTAAGGAAGAAGAAGCTCGGAGATCTGAAGAATCCGAGCGCGGAGTGGCCTCCTTGACCAAGCATAGCCTCATCACCTCGCGGCTTCGGCTTGGGAACTCCGCATGCTTGAGCAACTCGTGAAGCCAGCGACGCATCACCAACTTCACCTTCCCTCGACGACCGAGTTGGAAGAAGCATATGCATACCTTCATCTTCGATCCCCTCACCGTGAGGGCACCTGAGAGGAGCGGTACTCTCTGCATATTGACAACAGCGGCCGCAAGCGAGCTTATTGAGGAAGGCGCCTTCCGATTTGCCCCGCATCTCCTGCTCACACAGATTGCAAAGTTCAACAACATCGAAATTAATATTTATATTACAGATAATGTTCAAACAAGCGGTCCAAATTCACAATCAATATACACATGGCCACAAGTTTTCACTCATTTGCTCAGCGCAATCACACATGCGAGACTATATCATTCTGCTAGATCGTATGAGTTATTTCATTGCGAATTTGATTATTGTGGTCCACACAAGTAGTCATATTCTCGAACCCATGCACAATTTTTAGGGCTTAAATAAAAAAAATTGTTAGCTACGATCCGCGCAAAATGATCGTTGAAAAGCAGCACATGGCCCGTCGTTCTAAACCGGTTCTTATTGGCCATCCTTCCAACCCCTCCACCTTCCGTGTTTGGGATCCTCGTCAAGCTCTACCTGCGCCGCTATTAGAATGGCGAGAACCATCTGGTTCTCTTCATAGTCGACATGGAGGGCCTTGTCCTCCGTCATTATGTGAAACGTAAATTCATCGTCGCTATCTATTGTGTATCTAAACAACAACCAAAAAATAAAATAAAGAAGAATAAAAAACAAAGCAAACCTATTTTTGGCAAAACCATAGAAGACCTAGCGGGTGGGCGGAGCGGGAACTCAGTCATATCGGTGGGAAGATATTTCTGACGGCAAAACGGCAACCAAGGACGGCTGCGACATCGGCAGCAACATGAAGAACTGCTCGGTGGCTGCAGCCTCAAAACGGGCGCAAAAAAGGGACGACAAAAGGCGACGGCGGTTCTAGGAATAGCCGGATAGGAGAAAATGGCTACTGCCGGCACCTGGCTTTTATCTATTGGGGTGTTGGACAGAAAATTATGTAGGACCTACCTTTGGGTGTCGTTGCGGCCAATTTTCTGTCCGACACCCAACGGTACGGTGGGGGTGTGTGTGGAGACGCTCTTGGAGTAACTTAGAGTAGTAACATGATGTTGTTACTAGTCTATGTTACTATCTTACTAGTGGAGAGTAACATATGTGCGGTGTCATGCATATATGCATTTATTAGGTTGTAGACATATAGTGCATTGAAATATGTGATGTGATGTGATGTCATCTAATATGGAACGGAGGGAGTACAAGGCAATGTACATACAACTGTTCTGCTAGCTCAATGATATGGCTTCAACACAAAAGGCGGCCGTCTCTGCTGTCATGTCTCACCTCTCGTATCATCATCCACAGGCCACGTACGGTGATTCACGTACCCTTGACTAGCCACAGATTTTCAGATTGGACGACACTTTCTTCCACGGAAAGTCTCGACACTCGCAAAATCTTTTTTTTTTTTGGAGCAAAAAAGATAAAATGAGTTCTTAAAATCGTGCACATGAGTAATTAAGGCACTTAATCAACCTGGCACCAAAGTAGTATATGTAGTACTATTTCCTTTTCCTCGTAAATTAAGCTTGGAGTTTGTATGCTACAAGTTTGTACTACTAGAGTAGAGAGTGGCAGCTAAAAGCTTATCTATAAATATGTGAAGCTAGCCCAGTGCAGCTGCTATCACGAGCTCGCCATTGTACATCGTCGTCATCACCATCAGTCCATCGCCACCACGAGAACAGGGAGAATGGAGGCTGAGCCGGCGGTGGCCATGGACGAGACGAAGATCAAGAAGAAGGGCGGCCTGAGAACGATGCCCTACATCTTTGGTGAGCAAATCATATAGCACAGTCTCTTGCTAGTTGCTAGTAGTACTAAATCGAATTGAGTTTGCTTGTAAGATGAGCTCAACTGTGGATGAATGTCAGCGAACGAGGTGGCGGAGAAGCTGGCCGTGGTGGGCTTCTCCACCAAGCTCATCTACCTCACCCAGCAGATGCACATGCCGCTCGCCAAGGCCGCCACCACGCTCACCAACTTCGGCGGCACCGGCGCCATGACCCCGCTCATCGGCGCCTACCTCGCCGACGCCGTCGTCGGCCGCTTCTGGACCATCGCCGGCGCCTCCCTCGTCTACCAAGTCGTACGTATATGCTCCTTCATTTCGCACGATGCATCTATGCACGAAAGAGATAGCTGAAGCTAACTATATATGACGCGCGCTTGTCGTGGCAGGGGATGGCGCTCCTGACGGTGTCGGCGGCGCTGCCGCAGTTCCGTCCGGCGCCGTGCGACACCGCCCTCGCCGGGGGAAGCACCTGCGAGCAGGCGTTGCCGTGGCAGCTGGCGGTGCTCTACGTGGCCCTGCTCCTGAACGCGGTGGGCGCCGGCGGGTACCGGCCGTGCATCGTGGCGTTCGGCGCGGACCAGTTCGACGAGTCCGTGTCCGCGGAGCGCGCCAAGACGTGGGGCTTCTTCAACTGGTACTACTTCTGCAACGGCGCGTCGATGCTGGTGGCGGTGACGGCGGTGGTGTACGTGCAGGACAACGTGGGGTGGGGCTGGGGCCTGGGCGTGCCGGCCGCCTGCATGGGCGTCTCCCTCGCCGCCTTCGTCGCCGGCTACCCCATGTACCGCCGGCTACAGCCGGCGGGGTCCCCGTTCACGCGGCTCGCGCAGGTGGTGGTGGCCGCCGTGAGGAAGCGAAAGCTGCGGGTGGACGACACGGCTGGAAGTTTGTATGAGAACGATGAGTTGGATAGGCCCATCTCCATGTACGGCAAGCTGGTGCACACCAAGCAGCTCAGGTACGTTGAATCCACAGATTTTCCTCCTCTGATCCTGAAGCATATCCCTGACCAGTAGAAGAGGGACCAAGACCATTCATGGACAAGAGGACATAGCAGATGAGAAGGCGATGTCAGCAAATGCCGCCAAAAATACTGCCTCCAGCGACTGAGCTGAGCCTGAGTTCTTTTCTGCTTTCTAGCTCAAAGCAACCCGTGTTCCAGTCCTAATTTCCCACGTTTGTTCCCATTACACAACTTCTAGGTGCCTTTCACCTGGGTTCCCATTCTTAATTTGCTTCCTATGCGTAATCCACGCCTAAAACTTACCAAGATGAGCAGATACAACACGCCTAATCCCTTCTGTCATCGGACTTTCCTTATTTCATAACACTCACACTTTTACATCCTAACCCCAGCAGTTTCCTGTCAATAAGCTTCTCCTCTTCTTCACATAATTCTGCTTCAATCTTCGAGTCCATCGACAACGACCTGTGCAAGCCAGGCAGAAGCTGGTAAGAAATGATGTGCATCAGGGACAATGGTTCTCTAATATTACAGGGGCATCAAAAGTAAATCATCATCAGTAGGCTGGAATTGCAGCCAAACGTGAATCATCATCAGTAGGCTGGAATTGCAGCCAAACGTGAATCATCATCAGTAGGCTGGCATTGACAAACTTAATTTTGGAAGCTGGGCAGAATTGCAAACTGCAGAGCACGTTTAAATCCAACTTCAATATGTAGTAGTAGTTTGAAGAATCTGTCCGCAACTTCTTATTTAGGACCCAAACACTTTCAGTTTTGAATATAAAGAAAACTACTCTCGGTTTTATTAATATCCACACATGTGAATACTTTCTAAGTAAGTTTTCAAATTGTATTTCAAAAAGAAAAAGTTTTCAAATTGTAATTTGTGTACAGCTTCGGGAGGAACCTCCAAACAGGGAGATTTTCAAGTGAAATTCAACTAGGGTTTCGGGCTTCCAGCCGGTTTGAGTTTCCATATCATCACAAGTGTGTGTTAATTCAACAGTTAGGTATCTCCTCGTAGCAGACCATAATAAACAGCGGCGTCTCTCAGCTTCGACAGCCATAGATCAGAGAGCAGCAACAGCCGGTACATAGGAGGCAACCATGGCACAATTCCTGCCACCGTTTCTTTCTTTTTTTTTGCTTTTCCTCTCATGAAATGCAGGCTCGTTGGTCACCATGGAATTTTTTAAACTAACCAATCTGTTTCCTGACCCCATCGGCCAGCTTCTTCAACCGTGCTGCCATCGTCACCGACGGCGACCTGCTCACGACGGACGCCTCTTCCGGCAAGCAACCACGGTCCTCCGTCCCCAACCTGTGGCGGCTGAACACGGTGCACCGAGTGGAGGAGCTCAAGTCGGTGGTCCGCATGGGCCCAATCTGGGCGGCGGGCATCCTGGTGATCACTGGGTCCTCGCAGCAGGGCACCTTCTCCCTGCAGCAGGCGAGCACCATGGACCGCCGCGTCATGCCGCATCTGTCGTCCTTCCAGATCCCCGCGGGCTCCATGACCGTCTTCGCCTTGCTCCCCATGGTCATCACCCTCTTCATCTACGACCGCGCGTTTGTCCCGTTTGCCCGCCGCTACACGGGTCTCGACCGCGGTATCTCCTTCCTCCACCGAATGGGCATTGGGTTCACCATCGCAGTGACGGCTTCCCTCGTTGCTGGATTCGTCGAGCGCCACCGCAGGGAGGCCGCCGCGGCTGCTGGAACCACCGACGCAGGGACAGCCCCGCTGTCCGCGTACTGGCTGGTGCCACAGTACGCGCTGCACGGGATAGCGGAGGCGTTCACGTCGGTGGGGCACCTCGAGTTCATGTACGACCAGGCACCGGAGAGCATGCGGAGCACGGCGACGGCACTCTTCTGGCTGTCCATCTCGCTGGGGAGCTACGTGAGCACGCTGCTCATCACGGTGGTGCACCGGTGGAGTGCCGGCCCCGACGGATCAAACTGGCTGCCTGACAACATCAACCATGGCAAGCTGGACTACTTCTACTGGGTCGTGACGCTGCTGCAGGTCATGAATCTGGTGTACTACCTGATATGCGCCAGGCGATACACGTTCAAGCCTGTGCAGCACCACAAGGCAGAGGAGGGAGATGACAAGTCCATAGTGGAGCTGCAAGAAAATGTTTGAGTGAGTAACACTACGCAGTCTAGTACTACTCTCTATGATGTACATGCAGGTACAGGTCTAGCTAGCTAGAAGAAGGTAGATAGATCTGTGGAGATTGAGGTGAATGTATATGTAGTTCAGGACTTGTATGGAGATCATGAACAGAGAGATATATTGCTGATTCACTACCTAGTTGAGCTAATATCAGATTTCTACAAATCTGTAATTCTGCTCTCTATCTTTATAAGCCGATCTGTCATGATGTGGATTGTTCCAGTTATTTACAAGTGTGATGGCGAATTTATCTGACCAATTTGTCAATGTCAGAAATGAACTGATCTTCACAGCATAGTACTTAAATCACAACTAAGCAGTGCAGTAATATTTTTTCTTGAAAACAAAAGAAACATAACATTCTTGTTTATACTGTTCCTCTCAAATAAAATTTCTAGCTTCGTCTTTGATATGTGCAGGCACGCGCTGCACTGTCAGGGTTCAATTCATGAGAATGAGAACAAATGGTGCAACTCACAGCCTTAGGATATGGGACTAATTGGACCTCGAATATTGAAAACGGAAATGGAGTATATTATTGTCTCAAGTTTCAGTTGGCCGGCTAGGCCCGGGAGTATGGGCTGTTCATTTTGGCTTTGGGTCCTGAAGAACAGGGAATGAGTGCGGACTAGGATCATTCTGAACTGTTTGATCGCTGATTCAACTAGGGAGTATGTAGTACAATGTAATATTGTACACATTATTTTTCCATTTTTAGGCTCAACGAAGTGCAACTGGAAATCTGTAGAAAATGATTACGAATCTGTACTAGTGCCTAATTTCAGTTTGAGCTCACAATGTTTCATTCTGTAACACTGCTAAATGCAGCAAAAACCTGCTACTACACAACATCTCATGACACTGAAACACCCAGGAGCAACAAAACTACAGGAGTAGAGTGGGTAAGTAAACGCCAGACTCGTGATCTTGTAACTATAAACTCCAACAGTTTGATTCAATATGCCGACATCTCAATTGGGGAATAAACTCTAGAGTTTCAGTTGACCTCCTAGGGCAGGGGGGGACGGTCGATGGGGGTTGTTCTCTCGGGTCTTGGGGAACGCAGAACGAGGGTGGGCTAGGCTAATTTGGGTGGTTACTATTTACAGCTTAAGCTTCTGCAATTTTGCTTCAATGTTTAGGCTCCATGAACTATGAAGTGAAACTGGTATTTTTCATGGATTAACAGCAAGTGCGTAAAATAATGTTTAATGACAAATCTCATAGCAGAAGGTTTTGATCAGACAAGGTATTTCTGGTACAACTCTGCTAAATGACAGTAAAATCATGCAACCAGCACCTCATAGCACCCAAAAGACCCCATGATCACACAGGAGCAGAGTGGCTCAATGAATACCAATCTCGCCGTCCTGTCACTAGGAATTCCAATGAATTCTATTCAATACCCCTGAACACTTTGACATCTCGCTCAGTAACATGCTAAAAATCATGGAAAAGGCGAAACATTTAGGGGTAATATTATTACCACATCACGGACATGAAGAGCCAGTCTTCATCAGGCGGTGGGCTTGCGCTGGAACCCCTGGGAGGGGTCGAGCGGGTCGGCGGGGGAGGGGAGCACGGCGGTGACGGTGGCGGCGGGCGGCCCGACGGGGAGGCGGCGGGAGACCATCTCGTCGACTCTGGCGGGGTCCCCAGAGAGGAGGGCCTCTACGGTGCCGTCGCGGCGGTTGCGAACCCAGCCGGCGAGCCCGAGCGCGCGCGCCGTCTCGACCGTCCAGTCGCGAAAGAAGACGCCCTGCACACGGCCCTTCACCACCACCCGCACCGCCTTGGGGGCTGCTGGCTGCTGCGGGGGCGGCGGGGTCGCGGAGGCGGCGGCGGCGGCCATGGCGCGGCGAGAGGCGGCGGCCGGGAGGAGGAGGCGGGTGGCCTTGACAGAGATGGAAGGGAACATTCTGGAGGAGGGCGCTCAGAACTTTGAGATTCCAGAGATGCTTTGCCATTCGAGTGACCGGATCAACAGAGAAGGACGCAGATTAAATTTTTAAAAACTTAAAAGATTTTTAAAACATATAATTGTTCCGTCTTTTAGCCTCTTTAACCCAAAAAAAACTTCCGCTTTATAAATAAAGCAATTGTCATAGCCAGTTCATACAACACACCCCACAAATAGAAGGAAAGACAAGAGGGTAACATTTCGCTGGGGCAAGAACACAAATAAGCCCAAAAGCCATAATAGAAACAGAAAATAAAAGGAAAGATAACAGGTAGGCGGACAAATGCGTGGGGAGGCGACAAATGCGTGGGGAGGCATGGTCCCACCCAACCGCGGGGCTCAGCTCGTAGGGGAGGGAGTGGAGTAGATGTGTCTCGCCATCACCACGAGACGGTCCAGCATGTCGTCCAGCTGAGCCATATCCCGCTGCCTACACAACTGGTGCCACTGCTGCAAAAAGGCGAGACATTTGAACATCGAGTCAGTAGCGCGCCGAAGAAAGATATGTTCTATCACCATCTTATTCCTAATCGTTCAAAGAGTCCATGTCATCCCAGCAAAGATGAGCCAGAAGAGGCGACGTCCCCTTCCGGTACTTCTCGCCTGGAGTTCCAGGAATTCGCCTAGGTCCGAGACCCTCCAGTCGGGTCCCAGACCTTCAGAAACGAAATTCCATAGGAACCGGACCGCGGGGCATGTGAACAAAATATGGGTCCCCGTCTCGGGAGTCCCACAAAGAGCACACATGCCATCACCTGACACATGACGCTTCCGAACCTCCACTCCCGAAGGAATGCGGTCCCGTAGTAGCTGCCACACAAAGATGTTGAGCTTTAACGGTAGGGGAGCTTTCCACAAATTAGCGGACCACTCCTGCCCCGGCCCGTGAAAGAGACTCCGGTAAGCCGACCTGAAGGAGAAGGAGCTCGAAGGCGCTAAACTCCACGCCACACGATCCGGAGCTCCATCTAAGGAACCCGGTAGGGCGGCTCTAAGCTCAACCCATGTTGTCGCCTCTACCGGACCAAAAGTCCTTCGGAACGAGATGTTCCAAATTCCGTTCGGTGCAGCATTGGCAACTGAAAGCAATGGATCTTACCAAATTGCAAAAAGATTCAGGTAGACCAACTGTAGCGGTCTATCCCCAAGCCATATATCTATCCAGAAGAGGGTGTGGCTCCCATCCCCAACTATGAAGCGCGCCCCCCTCCGGATCTCAACCTTAATGGATTGGATGGACCTCCAAAATTGGGATCCCTCCCGATGTTCGCAGGACAACAGCGGGCAGCCTCTAAGGTACTTTGCTTTAATAAGTTGGAGCCAAAGCCCTCCATCGTCCTGCAGGATACGCCATACCCATTTGAGCATGAGAGCGGTGTTCATCTTACGTGACGCGATAACCCCTATGCCCCCAAAGTCCTTGGGGGCGCACACATGCGCCCATTTGACCATATGGTACTTCTGCTGACCATTGGAAGCCGACCAGAAGAACCGCGTTCTTTGTCAAAAGCCTTATGGGCCCCTTCAGGGAGAAGGTAGAGGCCCATCATATACATGGGTAGACTGGAAAGGCAAGAATCAATAAGTACGGATTTGCTCCCCTTAGAGGTGAACCTACCGCAGCAAGGTTCCGCCTTTGTCCTGACAGTTCGGACATCCTATGAGGGGTTCGAGATCTCTAATCAAAATCCTCGAATCCCCAAGCGGAACCCCCAGATACTCCACCGGGAAGGATGACAGTTTGAAGTTGAAATTGTCTGCAATCCGTTGTTTCTCTTGCTGGGGATAACCCATCACCACCAGTACACTCTTGTCAAAGTATATTTTGAGGCCCGACATGGCTTCAAAACAGAGGAGGAGGAATTTGAGGTTACATATATCCAGGTCTGAACCCTCCACCATGATCATCGTGTCATCCGCATACTAGAGGAGGGTCACCCCTCCTCCTGGGATAAGGTGGCCTACCACACCCGAGATGTGGCCGGCCTCCTTAGCCAAGTCTAAGATAGTCGCAAGGGATTCCACTGCCAGGTTGAACAAGATGGGGGATATAGGATCCCCCTGTCTCACCCTACACGAGGACCGAAAGGACGGTCCAATCTCCCTATTTATATTAATAGCCGTGTTGCCGCTCATAACCAGCTGCATAATCCAGCACGTGACCCGGTTATCAAAACCCCTACGTTCGAGGATTTGGCGCAAAAACGCCCAATCCAACCAATCATAAGCCTTCTGGAAGTCCAGCTTCAAGAAGACACCCTTAAGGTGCCGAACATTCACTTCATGAACAATTTCATGAAGCGCCAGGATCCCATCATGAATATGTCTTCCCTTAGTAAAGGCAAACTATTGAGGGTGGGTTAACCGTTGTACCACCGGAGCCACCCGAAGCGCAAGCACTTTAGCGAAAACGCGTTGAATGACATTGATCACCGTGATAGGCCTGAACTGGCGAATATCTGTAGCCCCTGCCAGCTTGGGGATTAGAGTAATCACCCCCAAAATTCATACACGACATCACCAGTGTTCCAATATAGAATTCTTGGAACATTGGCATAATCACCGCCTGGAGATGGCTCCAAAATCTCTGAAAGAAAGAAATCGAAAGGCCATCAGGTCCAGGGGCAAAATTTGCCTTCATATCCATCACGCAGAAAAGAGCTCCTTGTAGAAGGAGTAAATATGGGCAGACAGCTCATGTGTCTCGCCGAAAAGAGCTCCTCGTAGAAGGAGTAAATATAGGCAGACACCTCCTGTGTCTCCTCTAGGAGGCGACCATCCGCCCATAATAGCGGTATCGAGCACTTCCGGCGTCGCCCGTTAGCGATAGCATGGAAGTAAGCCGTGTTGGCGTCTCCCAGTAACAACCATTTCTGGCGGCTACGCTGGCGCCAGAAGATCTCTTCTCCCTTATACACACTCATCAATGACGCGTCCAAGGCATAACGCTGAAGCCACTCATCCGGGGACAAACTGTAACATCCCAGTGTTTGGGAAGTATAAGGATCTAAATTTAATATGTGCATTTGCAAAGCATGCATATAAAAGTATGGGAAATTTTGGCGCGAAAGTTTAAACAAAACAAAGTGACCAAAGTTTCACTTGACATGATGAAATAGGTCTAGTTCATCTAATCAGGGGTACATTTGGAGTGATCTTTATTGCATAGCATCTCTACAAAACCCAAATCATCTGGTTACACAAACCATAATGGGTTGTGACCAAAACAAATCCTCAACAACTTTAACCACAAGTCTATAAGGGACTTGGGATAATTCACTAGGTATCTAGAACTCAAAGAGGGGTGAGTATCCAAATTACATATCTGATGATCATACTTCCACCAATGAGTAATGCATAATTGAACCATCTCATCAACAGAGATGTGATAACAACAACTCCCTAAGTTACCAATTCATTTCCATAACGTCTCTAAAAATCCTCTCATAACTATCAGGTGAACCATCACAAGTACATAACAAAGAATCAATAGAACACTACTGATACAAACAAGTGTTAACTCAAAACCCACAAGTGGAAAATGATATAATAATTGTATTATCATATTTATCGAATATGTACATATCTCATCCATCATAAAAGAAGTATCTACAAGAAGAAATGAATCTTCTTCAACCACTGATAAACCCTGATCATTACATATGATATTCCCAAATCTCTATGTCTACATTATGCATGACAAAGATTACAAATGAAGAATATAAAGTAGAAACATGACACTCCGAGTAACCAACTAACAACTATTACATAAGTCATTAAACCCTAATAACATTCACATGCTCATTGTCTTATTCATCTTATATAAGTGAGCATATGAGATATCAACACATCAAGGAACCACTTGATCAACTTACTATTAATTCATCATTCCATAAGCACTCCACACTTCTATCAAATCAACCTTCAACAAATAAAGTATCTCTGGAGACAAGTATTGAGTAACAACAAGTAATAACATCTATTAGAGGAATTGAATTGATAACTAAGTAAACAAATCCTATATGATATAATTACATATCTTCTAGGAAATAAAATAAGAAGTTTATGTAAGGATAATAAAAGCATGAACTAACTCTTAATCTAGATCTTGATATGTCTAGACCATTCTATCTTGTTTTCCAATCTTCTCTGGATCATTTTGCAAGAGAAGAACCCACAAGAAAAGAGGAACTACCTCTAGAAGATCTTCAAGAAGATTATTTAGAGTGTGCTAGAAGTGCTACTCTAACTTACTATAAGAGTATTTGGAAACTCCTATATATTGATCTGATCTTATTAACACTCTTGAAACAGTATGATCTTCCAATGTTAGTGTTATATAGAAGTAATTTGATAACAAGACTAGCTACCTTGTTAACAGCTCACTTTTGTATACTCAAACACTTGTCATACACAAATAAACAAAAGATGGAATAACCTGGTACATCTCAGCCTATTGTATAAGATTAGTAATTTGGAGGCAAGTCTGGCCCACTTGTCAACAAATTCTTCCTGTATGCAAATGACAACTTGATGTTATAAAATAACTCTACATTCTTTTATAATCTTCTAAGTAAAATCTTTGCTTGGAACAACTGGTTCTTTCCACCACAAGGGTGAGATAGTTGAAGATGGAATCCATGAGTTTATCTTCCTTGCAAATGACAAAGGCAGTACTAGAAGAGTAGTAGCAACTGGAGAGAAGAACATCAAGCAATAGAAGAACATGAAGCAACACTGCCTCAATAAGGGAACATGAGCAGTTATCCAGTGAATCATTAGGTATTATTGGAGACCCTATAATCTCTATTCTTTGTCAAGCTCATCTGAGATGAGGAACACATAATTATATCTTTAATGGAAACAATTATCAAGAGAGAAAATAATAACAAGCCATTACATCCACATGTCTTGATATGTGAAGGTAGATAAAAACAAGCTTAATACCTTGTTTTCCAGATTCTTTTCATACACAAGGCTAATAGATAACAACAAAGATTCATCTATAGATAACCATGTAAATGATTACATGCTCTTAAACCAACAGGGGATAACATCCATATTGGAACCTATGTGGAAAACAAGCAAATAAGATTCCAAAGCCGCTCTTGTTTTCCACATGGTTAAGTGCATTAAATAACAAATATGGCTTGCACCCAATACAAAGAAATGTCCACCAGACTTGATAAGAACCTTAGTTATGAAAATAACAAAGCCACCTAAAAGAAAACAAATCCCTTCACCAATTAAAAATTATCTGGTATGACTTGGAGTGATATTTCATAATTGGTGAATTTTCCATAACAGATAAAAACACTACTCACTAGTGTTACCAAACTAGTTTCTATAAGGGATTATACCTAAAATTGTCCAATTATGATACACCACCTTGGTATCCACAAGATGGAGTGTGTACTTTTATTAAACATGCTTTAGCATAATTTTAAAGCTATTAAATAAATTAAAAGAGGAGAAAACAACAAATCACTTAATCTAGCACCCTAAATAAAAAATATAAATATTCTTCAAATTCACCAAAAGAAAACATGTGAGGTTGCAAATTGGATGAGCTTTCCAAATATAATTTTTAATAATTTTTAGCTTTACAATTTGACCCTGAAAACAATTGTTTTCTCTCTATTTTAAAGCCAAAAGGACCTCCTGGTAAAACTTAATCCTCTCAGGGGGGTTATGGGGGAAAATCCGTTTTGTCGTCCTCCAGGCCGGCAGAGTCGTGGCCGAGCCGCCACCGATGCATGGCCACCTCCTGCTCGCCGCCCTCGACAAGAGAAGGACATCACATCACAGCCCTTCCTCCCCTCTATCCCGTGGAGTCATTTCCCCTCTCCCTCGGTTGCTCTGTTTCCCGCAAAACGGAACCCTAGTTCGTCGGGCCGCCGCCGTGCGCCGTCGATTCCGACCACCTGGAGAGAAGCTGGAACCACTAGAGGATGCGCCATCCTCTCTTCTACCTCCTTGTTGAGCCTCGCAAGCCGGGATGCCCTGGAGCCGAAGAATTCGGCCTTCGTCCTCAACTCCGGCCGCAAGATGCCGAGGAAGCTCCCGACGCCGTTCGTCTCCCTCTCGCCTCGTCGACTGCTCCATCGCGTTAAGGGTACCATTCTGAGCACTCTGGTGCCTCCTGTTTGATTTCCCGCCGTCGCAATCGATGGGTAGGCGTTGGCCGTGTAGCGCCGCCGTGCCCTTGCACGCCGGCGAGCCGCCGGTGACCATTTGGTCACCGCGCCGCTACCTACACGCTCGCCTTGATCTCCTCTAGCCAGTGGAACAAATCATCTTCACCAATTCGCACCCAATCGCCCGACTGAAAACTCACAGTACCAATCCCCTCCATTGATGACGTAGTCATGACGTCAGCATGACGTTCTAAACATTTTCCTTTTTTATTTCTTTATTATTAATTAAAAATCAAACTGACAGGTGGGACCCACCTGTCAATTTGAATATTGGCAGAAAATTTATAAACCCTATTAATTCAATAACTTTTAATCTAATAATCAGAAAAATATAAATAAAATATGGAATTGGTTAGAAAAATATAATCTAAATGATTATCAACTTTTTAAAAATATTTGATAAAGTTTAAAAATTAATATTTTCTTTAATTAAATCAATCATTTAAAATTGAGGAAAATAGGAAATAATTCATAAAATCAGAAAAATACAAGTTATATACCAAAATGCTCCAAATGAAAAATGTAACTCATCTATGATGTTTTCATGGTCATTTGACCAAGTTTTCATGTGTGCAACATTTGCCTAGTCATTTAATTCATTTAAAATTAATAAATTAATAATTTATTCAAATATTTTCAGAAAGCATTAAATGATATATCAAATTTGAGAGAAAAGCATTTCTAATTCAAATATGTCAAACATTAAACATTTTATTCAACTTATAAACTTGTTTCCAAAAGTATAATAAAAATCTATAATGTTTCATTATAACCAGAAACAACCACCACATCATTATTTTCTTTACTAATAAAACCTCCATGTTTTCACACCTAATAAACTTATCATCACAAGGCAATATAAAGTTGTGTGATGATAGAGTTAGTTATATTAAACCATCATTTTCAATTAAACTCTTTGGCATATGCTCTACACATTTTTGAATATAAAAGAAAAGGTGACTGTTATCTTTTCAATAGTTGTTTTCCATATGTCATTGTCTTATTACCTAACCAAGTAATAACCACTTCTAACTAAACATAATAACAATGGTTTGCTAAGTAAAAGTGAAACATATGTAATTCTAAAAGAACTAAGAACCACACCACCACAAGTAATGAAACACTTCACCTAGACCTGTGTGATTAAGATATCGTATCAAACGTGACTTACACTCGTAGCTGGGGTATTTTCCAGGGTAATTCGCGATGCATCTCATTACTATGCATGTATCATCTTGCCAATGTTTTCTGTAGTCCTTACCGGGACTACTTTGCTATCTTTCAGAAGTCGGGATTCTCTACGCGACCCTCGAACCCCGAAGATATTGATTATTATGGTTATTTCAATCTGAGGCAAGTTCATCACTTGCTCATATCCTTTGCAGTACTTCATAACAAACTAATTTCAAAAACTACATCGTATTACCACCTAGTCTCAAAAGAATGCATGATCCTATTTTTTTACAATAATATGACTAATTGAATGACTACCCGAGTGGTAGTGTTCTGTTTGGTGGGTGGATGGAACCTTGGTAAGATGAATAGGTCAAAGGAAGGTCCCATCTGCACGGGAACGTATTACCTAGGAATTAATCACAACTGCCATCAGGATTCTTGCGCCGTAAATTCGCGTTAACCATGGGCCTTCTATGGGGGGAGTAAGTCAGCTGCGATCTTTTCTCGTTCGCATGTCAACGCGCTGCCAGAGACGTACGCTGTAGGTCTTGCGAGGCTACATGCACATGGGTGGGATCCCTTAATTCCCACGGACTCTTCGGGTCTATGATGGTCTGCCAGGGGCGCGTAGATATCCATCGTGAGGGGTGGAATCAGGCATTCAACCTGCTGGCAGAAATGGGTGGGCATGCGTTACGGGGAGAAGCACGGTTTGGCTTGGACCAACAACCGGGCCCCACACTTGAGTGGGAGTGGACATGAATGTATACCTGGTTGTGCAACATGGTCTTGGTCGTCCATGGGTAAAGTAACGCACCTCTGAAGAGTGTAAAAGGATGTGGCATGTTACCCCTTGTTCCGGGAAGGAGCTGTGAACGCCGCAGGAAAGGCAACTCCATGAAAGTTCTAATCCTGTAAAGATCTGGCGGGCATAGTATTCAGAATTAAAAGCAACCTCTTAAAGAAAGATTTACAAAAACCTTGCATTAGCTTATGACCCTTTTGAGTCTAAAGCTGTAGTTAGTGCATCAAACTATTCCCTATATATCATGAACTTGCTTAGTAACGCTCGTTACTCATTCGTTCCCGTTTGACCCCCTGCTTAGAGTTGAAGCCTTTGGAAGTCGTCATCGTGAAGGCATCGCTACCTCATGAAGCTAGATGGAGTGACCTACTACTTAGTCGGTAAAGCTTTGTCATCAACAACGCTGGTGGAGGAGAAGCTATCAAGGTGTAGGTGAAGACCATACTTGGACTTAGATGTTATAAGCCATAGATTAGGGCTAGCATCAGCCGTAGTAGATTTAGTTCCGAGCTAGAGTTCTTCTCCAGCTTGGATCTTCGAATTGCTTCTTCTGATGTTTCATCTGTATGAGATCTTCTTTGATTCTTCAAGGAGATTCTCAAGATTTTGTAATGAAGTTTGTATCCTATAGTTTTGCCTGGATCCGCTATGTTTCTGTTGTACTACTCTGAGGGATGTAATATTCACAGATAAGTCCTTCTGTGAGTATTATGTCATCGACTTGCGCACTACACATGAAGTGGTGTGTTGGGTCACCACAGATGGTATCAGAGCGAAGCGACCTTAGGTTTAAAACCTTTTAGGAGATCTGTAGGTTGGTAAAGACTAAAGGAAGCCATCTTATCTAAACCACATTTCCTACAACTATGATGACCATTCACTTGAGAATGATATAAGCATATTTGTATAGAATTTCTTACTCAACTTGAGTAAATCTACTTATCTATTTTCTTTATACCTAGGTATGAATAGTTAGAAGTCTGGAATGTATCAGTTTCAATGAGAAAAAGAGTGACATAGTCAGAGATGATTAAGTCAAAGTGAGGATTACCCCATTCTATGAATTAATAGGATGGAGTAGAACTCGGTATTGAGATAGTAAGGGAGTCCTAAAGGAGGGGTGTTTGGGAATCATGAAGAATCATTAGACCATGGTAACTACGGGGTACATACCATATCCTTAGTTAACCACTTTAGAGGTGAATCAGTATAGTATATTATAGTGTAGCATTAGGAGAAAGCATAAACATGGATGGAAGCTACATTACTACTCCTACGATGTGATCAACACCATGAAGGACCAACAGATGTTATGAGAAGCTATCATAACCAAGAGGAAGTACTTCAAATGGCATGGTACTTAGTCCTATAGGGAACCAAGTTAGACAACAACTACTATAGGATCAATTTGTCTTGGCTTATTACAGTGCAGTAAGGCATGCAATTGGAGTAATTACCTGGTCAAAGAGTGGTTGGGTAGAATGTGATTACAAGGTAATATATACCTACTTGTAGTGTATAGCATTTAAGAGCCTTGGTACTTGAGATGTTTTAATCAAAGTACTGTTATTTCACAGGCTTTTGATGCATGAGTGATAAATGCATTTGGGATTTATTGGATTTTATTTGGATCTTTGATTGACTAGATCTGTATATGAAGATTGAACTTGATGTGCAAATGCATGTGCAAACACTGAGTTCGATCTTCATGTTACCGGTCTAGAGGGTATAGGATTAGTATGAGAGCGTTCTGAGTTATCAGCAGATTGATACAACCACCAAAGCTGGAAGACCAGGAAATCAAGAAGCCAAAAATCCATGAAGCCACTGATGGGAATGGACCACATTCACATCTTGTTTGGAGTTGGTGACATACCTCATCAACACATGGAGATATACAACAAGTGAAGAGAAGGAAAACACATGAGTAGTTATATTTTGGAGGGAAACATGTAGAAGTTCAATAAATAAAGCTCATAGAGTCACCCTTTAGAAGTCAAAACCCAAAGGTATAGAAGGACCATAGGAAGTAACCAGAGGAATAGGTTATAGTCACCTATAGGAAAGAGTTAAAACTCGAGGAAACTCGAAAATATTTTCACTAAATAGATGAGTCTAAATCAATGTACACTATGTTGTACTAGCTTCGTTAAGCCGTATTCCTTTTGAGACCATTAGATTGAACCAAATGGAGTCCTAAACACAGACAATATCCAGTATACCGGAAGAATTTTATTGGTTATTCATCACCTGGTGGATAGACCAAATGTTATCCAGAAAGTTGTGAGAGATAGGAAACCATACCTATTCATCGGAGAAGGAAACTTGGTATCCACTATGTGGTGGAAATACCACGTGTTCTTCGTGAGACCACTAGGAAGGTATTGTAACAAATAGAGTTGTCAAAACAACCGGCAAAGTATTATATCATGGTGCAAGACAGTGGAAGTTGAACAATCAAGACAAGAGGCTACACATTCCAAGATCAGCACAAGAAACAGATGTGAAGATTCAACGGTCTATAGTAGTTCTCTCTACCTATCTGTACGTGAGAGAGATTGAACTTCGGGACGAAGTTATTTTTAAGGGGGAGATACTGTAACATCCCAGTGTTTGGGAAGTATAAGGATCTAAATTTAATTTGTGCATTTGCAAAGCATGCATCTAAAAGTACGGGAAATTTTGGCGCGAAAGTTTAAACAAAACAAAGTGACCAAATTTTCACTTGACATGATGAAATAGGTCTAGTTCATCTAATCAGGGGTACATTTGGAGTGATCTTTATTGCATAGCATCTCTACAAAACCCAAATCATCTGGTTACACAAACCATAATGGGTTGTGACCAAAACAAATCCTCAACAACTTTAACCACAAGTCTATAAGGGACTTGGGATAATTCACTAGGTATCTAGAACTCAAAGAGGGGTGAGTATCCAAATTACATATCTGATGATCATACTTCCACCAATGAGTAATGCATAATTGAACCATCTCATCAACAGAGATGTGATAACAACAACTCCCTAAGTTACCAATTCATTTCCATAACGTCTCTAAAAATCCTCTCATAACTATCAGGTGAACCATCACAAGTACATAACAAAGAATCAATAGAACACTACTGATACAAACAAGTGTTAACTCAAAACCCACAAGTGGAAAATGATATAATAATTGTATTATCATATTTATCGAATATGTACATATCTCATCCATCATAAAAGAAGTATCTACAAGAAGAAATGAATCTTCTTCAACCACTGATAAACCCTGATCATTACATGATATTCCCAAATCTCTATGTCTACATTATGCATGACAAAGATTACAAATGAAGAATATAAAGTAGAAACATGACACTCCGAGTAACCAACTAACAACTACATAAGTCATTAAACCCTAATAACATTCACATGCTCATTGTCTTATTCATCTTATATAAGTGAGCATATGAGATATCAACACATCAAGGAACCACTTGATCAACTTACTATTAATTCATCATTCCATAAGCACTCCACACTTCTATCAAATCAACCTTCAACAAATAAAGTATCTCTGGAGACAAGTATTGAGTAACAACAAGTAATAACATCTATTAGAGGAATTGAATTGATAACTAAGTAAACAAATCCTATATGATATAATTACATATCTTCTAGGAAATAAAATAAGAAGTTTATGTAAGGATAATAAAAGCATGAACTAACTCTTAATCTAGATCTTGATATGTTGTCTAGACCATTCTATCTTGTTTTCCAATCTTCTCTGGATCATTTTGCAAGAGAAGAACCCACAAGAAAAGAGGAACTACCTCTAGAAGATCTTCAAGAAGATTATTTAGAGTGTGCTAGAAGTGCTACTCTAACTTACTATAAGAGTATTTGGAAACTCCTATATATTGATCTGATCTTATTAACACTCTTGAAACAGTATGATCTTCCAATGTTAGTGTTATATAGAAGTAATTTGATAACAAGACTAGCTACCTTGTTAACAGCTCACTTTTGTATACTCAAACACTTGTCATACACAAATAAACAAAAGATGGAATAAACTGGTACATCTCAGCCTATTGTATAAGATTAGTAATTTGGAGGCAAGTCTGGCCCACTTGTCAACAAATTCTTCCTGTATGCAAATGACAACTTGATGTTATAAAATAACTCTACATTCTTTTATAATCTTCTAAGTAAAATCTTTGCTTGGAACAACTGGTTCTTTCCACCACAAGGGTGAGATAGTTGAAGATGGAATCCATGAGTTTATCTTCCTTGCAAATGACAAAGGCAGTACTAGAAGAGTAGTAGCAACTGGAGAGAAGAACATCAAGCAATAAAAGAACATGAAGCAACACTGCCTCAATAAGGGAACATGAGCAGTTATCCAGTGAATCATTAGGTATTATTGGAGACCCTATAATCTCTATTCTTTGTCAAGCTCATCTGAGATGAGGAACACATAATTATATCTTTAATGGAAACAATTATCAAGAGAGAAAATAATAACAAGCCATTACATCCACATGTCTTGATATGTGAAGGTAGATAAAAACAAGCTTAATACCTTGTTTTCCAGATTCTTTTCATACACAAGGCTAATAGATAACAACAAAGATTCATCTATAGATAACCATGTAAATGATTACATGCTCTTAAACCAACAGGGGATAACATCCATATTGGAACCTATGTGGAAAACAAGCAAATAAGATTCCAAAGCCGCTCTTGTTTTCCACATGGTTAAGTGCATTAAATAACAAATATGGCTTGCACCCAATACAAAGAAATGTCCACCAGACTTGATAAGAACCTTAGTTATGAAAATAACAAAGCCACCTAAAAGAAAACAAATCCCTTCACCAATTAAAAATTATCTGGTATGACTTGGAGTGATATTTCATAATTGTGTGAATTTTCCATAACAGATAAAACATACTCACTAGTGTTACCAAACTAGTTTCTAAGGGATTATACCTAAAATTGTCCAATTATGATACACCACCTTGGTATCCACAAGATGGAGTGTGTACTTTTATTAAACATGCTTTAGCATAATTTTAAAGCTATTAAATAAATTAAAAGAGGAGAAAACAACAAAATCACTTAATCTAGCACCCTAAATAAAAAATATAAATATTCTTCAAATTCACCAAAAGAAAACATGGTGAGGTTGCAAATTGGATGAGCTTTCCAAATATAATTTTTAATAATTTTTAGCTTTACAATTTGACCCTGAAAACAATTGTTTTCTCTCTATTTTAAAGCCAAAAGGACCTCCTGGTAAAACTTAAATCCTCTCAGGGGGGTTATGGGGGGAAAATCCGTTTTGTCGTCCTCCAGGCCGGCAGAGTCGTGGCCGAGCCGCCACCGATGCATGGCCACCTCCTGCTCGCCGCCCTCGACAAGAGAAGGACATCACATCACAGCCCTTCCTCCCCTCTATCCCGTGGAGTCATTTCCCCTCTCCCTCGGTTGCTCTGTTTCCCGCAAAACGGAACCCTAGTTCGTCGGGCCGCCGCCGTGCGCCGTCGATTCCGACCACCTGGAGAGAAGCTGGAACCACTAGAGGATGCGCCATCCTCTCTTCTACCTCCTTGTTGAGCCTCGCAAGCCGGGATGCCCTGGAGCCGAAGAATTCGGCCTTCATCCTCAACTCCGGCCGCAAGATGCCGAGGAAGCTCCCGACGCCGTTCGTCTCCCTCTCGCCTCGTCGACTGCTCCATCGCGTTAAGGGTAACTGACGAAGGCATGGATCCTGGGCCCTACGAATAAGGGCACCCCCTCTCGCACCTTCTAACCAAGGCCCAACAGGAAGCGCCCTTGGAGTACTCTAGAAGGCCCATGAAAAGCCCACCCGCATCAACTTGCGGGCTAAGTTAGGAATTGTAACCAACTCAAGCTAGGGTTTGTATCCTCTCCGGGTTGGACTCGAGACCTGGCTATCTATATAAAGCCAGGAGAGCCTCAAAGGAGAGGACCAAGTATTACCGCACGACCACAAAAGCCTTGAAACTCGAGATCTACTCTCGATTCGAGCACCTGTAATCGATCTCATCGTTTAATACAGATCAGCAGAAGGCAGGAGTAAGGGTTTTACCTCTTCGAGGGCCCCGAACCTGGGTAAATATCGCCTCCCTGTCTAGCCGACGATTCCACCAGCGCCTATGACATCTCCTAGTCGAAACCCGATAGGGTCACCTGAGGGATTTGCGGAGCCAGAGCTTCGACAATTGGCGCCGACCGTGGGGAACGCGGGCGCTGGATCACCGGCATCTTCGGCTTCATCGACATCCAACTCCCGTTGGAAACCATCGACTACGGCTCCGAACAATCCTGTACGGATCGGATCCGTCATAGTCACGCCTCACTCGCCGGAATCACGTCCGGTATTCGAGGATCTGGAGAAGAGCGTCACCTTGACGTTCGGAAGCTTTAACTTCATGGCAAACCGAGACGGGATCCTCCACTTCTCGGATGAATCTGAACCCGAATCTGGAGCCGTCAACTCGCGCTTCCATGTGGAGAAAAGCGGCGAGTCCATCCGCTTCAACGCGATCGACTACCACGCGCTTTCGACAGAGGAACCTCTCGGGTGCAAAGAACCTCCCGATCTACGCCTAGGACACAGGGCCACAACTGGCCCAAGTCTGCATGGCAGGATCGGAACAGCCCTCGGAAACTGAATATAGCGCAACCGAGCGCGATCTAATCGGCGTCTCGCGGGAAGCCTGGAAAAGAGCAAAGGAATCCATGCGAAAGAGTCAACCACCCGCAGCAGGTGCCACGCAAGAAGACCTAACCGCCTACCACTATCACCTAGTGAGAGCGGCCTCAAACATCAAGGACGCCCGCGCAGATCTAGCCCGCGCGCAAGAGAGCGGCGGATGAGTCAAGCCTACGTCGAGCCGAGCTGTCCCTTGCCCCTTCGGTCGGTACCCGACCCGTGGGAAAAGGACCGCAGCATCAACAAGGGACCACGAATCCATGGCTGGGACCCACAGGTCCACCACATCTTCTTTCATGAGGGTTGACGACGACGGGAACGTCTACCCGCAAACTCCAGCCGCCGCAATTCTAGCCGCGGCCACCTATGCAGATGAACCAACCAACGGACAGCGATCCTCGGGTGGAACAATACAAGCACATCCGCAAAGGTTAGGGCTGGCCGCCGCAAGGCTCGCCTCCCAAGATCGCAAGGAACAATGGAGAAGGCGCGACAAGAGAAGGACAAAGACAAAGACGCGCCCCGCAGGCATAGGAGCTCCTCTCCAAGAAAGGATAAATCGCCACGTCGTGGCCGCGGAAAAGAAGCCCGGCGCCGCGGCGACAGCCGAAGCAGCAGCGAAGACAGCCCGAGAGACAAAGATTCGCGGCATCACAGCAGCCGCTCGAGAAAGAAGCAAAGAACCAAGAAAAGATAGCGACCGCGACCGGTCCGGGTACGACGCGCGATCCGATCTCGCCCAGAAGAAAGTGGATAAAGCAAGGGCCTCACGGTACCGCGAACGCTCCTCATCCGGGTCTTCGGACGACGAAACTTGCGGAGCACTTTGCTTTGCTCGCAGTATTCGCGAAGCGCCTCTACCCAAGAGATTCAAGCTCAGCTCGGAGGTGACAAAATAACGATGGCTCACTTGAGCCCTCCCAGTGGTTAAGCGACTACCTCACGGCAGTAAAATGCCAACGTGGTAACAAGAACACGGCCATGCAATACCTCAATTTGCACCTGGCCGGAGCGGCCCGCAGCTGGCTGGAAGGAGACCACGATCTTGCTATGCATCATGGGACGACCTGCATCGCGATTTCTGCAAAAACTTCCAGTCGACCTATAAAAGACCAGCTACAATCGAAGAGCTACGGGCTTGCAAACAGAAAAGTGGCGAATCCACGCGAGAATACATCCAACGGTGGAACACACTCAGGAACACCGCAGGGACAATCTCTGAAGAAGTGGCGATTGAGGCCTTCGCCAAAGGAGCAAGAAGAACCGCGTTTCGAGAAGAACTCGGGCAGAGCTGCGCCCAAAACCATAGGGGAGCTCATGGTTATAGCCGAAAAATGGGCCAACGGAGAAGACGCGGTACGCAATGAAGAACATCATCACCCACATGACGAAGACCGTCATGGGCGAAGAAAAAGAAGAAAATACTACGACCACGACGATAGAGAAGAACTAGTGGCGGCAGAGTTCACGCGAAGTCGCGACTCCGGTCGTCGTGGAAGTCGCGAATGGAGGCCAAAGGAAGAAGAAAAGTCACCCGAGGAAGACCTCGATGGATACTGCTCGCTACATCTGTTCACAGACAAGCGCACGGGCAAGACTAAGGCAACACACCTTCTCAAGGATTGCCGAAAGTTCATCGGAATCTCGGACGCGCTAGCCAAGAAAAGATTCGCCTCCACCCAAAACTATCCACCGCTACCAGGAGGCGGACAACAATTCCAGCTACCACCGCCACCACCTCCACCAGCCAACCCAAACATGGCACTCGCCGCACTGCCAGCACCACAGCAGCCAAACACGGGAGCAAATACATACCCGACTCCGCACGGACAACTCCTCGGGATGATACAGAAGGTATGCCCCTCTCGCAGAGCTCAAAAAACTAACTCGAGACAAATATGCATGGCAGTGCAGCCGCCCAACGAAGCCCGAGTACCTGAAGATGGCCGAACAGCCAATCACGTTCTCGAAGGAAGACCACCCGCCACGAGTCTATCGACCAGGACACGCCGCCCTTGTCATTCAAGCTCAAATTGGCAATTATGACCTGGCCCGCGTATTCATGGACGGCGGCAGCGGCATCAACATCATCTACGCGGATACACTCCGTCGAATGAACAAAAACCTGGACGGCCTAACGGAATCAGAAACATCCTTCCACGGGATAGTTCCGGGCAAGGCAGTACGTCCACTCGGAACAATCAACCTCGAAGTTGTGCTGGGCTCCCCACGCAACTACAGAAGGGAATTTCTGGACTTTGAAGTCGTCGACTGGCCCTCGCAGTACCACGCCATTCTTGGTCGAACAGCGTTCGCCAGATTCATGGCAGTACCACACTACGCGTACCTGAAGCTCAAGCTACCTGGCGAATACGGTGTTATCACCATCGACGGCGACTTCCAGAAGTCAGACAAGTGCGACATAGAATTCAACGAAATCGCGAAATCTTTCGGGATGCAGGAAAATCAGGAGCTGGCAAAAACAACGGACCACTCCGTTATGCCCCTCACGAAGAAAAATGCACCTGAGCTGGAATTCAGTGCCAACAGCGACACTCGCAAACATCAAGTGCACCCGACGATTCCGCCAAGACCGCGATGGTCTCCTCGACCCTCTCGCCAGCATAGGAAAGCGCGCTCGTCAAGCTCCTCCGTGAGTACTGGGAGATTTTTGCCTGGCAGCCTTCAGATATGCCAGGTATACCCAGGGAGTTTGCCGAGCACTCACTCGAAGTTTTTCCCGACGCTAAACCCATCAAACGACGACTCGAAGATTCTCAGGCCCAAGCAAAAGGCGCTTGGAGAAGAAGTAAATAGGCTGCTAGCCGCCAAGTTCATTAGGGAGATCAAGATATCAACCTGGTTGGCAAACGGTGCTGGTCCCCAAGAAGAATACGGATATCCTTCGGGTGTGCATCGACTACACGTCATTAAATAAGCACTGCCCCAAGGATAACTTCCCTCTACCACGAATCGACCAGATAGTGGACTCTACGGCAGGTTGCCAACGTCTCCTTCCTAGCGCCTACTCGGGATACAATCAGATCCGAATGAAAAAGGAAGATGAAGAGAAGACGGCATTCATCACACCCCACGGTGTATACTGCTACACGACAATGCCCTTCGGGCTGAAGAACGCAGGCGCAACATATCAACGTTGCATGCAGAGATGCCTCGCCAATCTCATTGGCAAGAATGTACAAGTATACGTCGACGACATCGTCATTAAAACTCGAGTAGAGGACACACTCCTTGAGGACATCAAAGAAACATTCGACGCCCTCAACGCATACCGGATCAAGCTCAACCCGACAAAATGCGTTTTCGCATCCCTGCAGGAAAACTTCTCGGATACCTGGTTTCTGCCAGAGGCATCGAAGCCAATCCGGAGAAAATACAAGCTATCCTCACCATGAAGGAGCCCACCAATCTACGCGGAGTTCAGCAGCTCGCAGGGCGACTAGCCGCCCTAAGCAGATTCATCGCACGATTGGGAGAGCAGGCGTTACCCTTCTACAAGTTACTGAAGAAAACAGACAAATTCGAGTGGACACCTGAAGCCAAACAAGCGTTCGCAGACTTAAAACGATCACTGCAGAGCAGGCGCGTTCTCGCAACACCGCAAGAAAAGGAGCCACTCTTTCTTTACCTAGCCGCCACAAACCAGGTCATCAGCACTGCAATTGTAGTCGAACGACCTGAAGATGGCAAGGCATATGGAGTCCAACGCCCAATATATTACATCAGCGAGGTACTCTCGCCATGCAAGCAGCGATACCCCACTACCAGAAGCTCGCATATGGAGTTGTCCTCACAGCCCGGAAGCTCAAACATTACTTCCAGGAACACGCCATCACAGTGGTTAATGATGCGTCACTCGGGACAATCATGAACAACCCTATGGCATCCGGAAGAATAGCGAAGTGGAGCATCGAGTTGGGCGCTTGGCACCTTGGGTAACGCAGTCAAGTCTCAGGTTCTTGTGGAATTCATCAGCGAATGGACAGAACTACAAACACCCGGACCACCGAGTACACAAGCAATTGGATCATGTATTTCGACGGGTCCAAAAGAAACGAAGGGGCAGGAGCTGGAATCGTTCTTATCTCGCCTCGTGGAGACAACTGCACTATGTCCTGCGACTAGACTTTCCACCTGACGACCCAGCATCGAACAACGACGCGGAATATGAAGCACTGTTGCACGGAATGAAGATGGCGATTGCTTGTGGAGCTACCGGTTGATGATTTATGGCGATTCCAACCTCATAGTGCAACAAACAATGAAAGAATGCGACGCCGTTGCTGAAAACATGATCGCGTACCGCGACATGTATAATATCGAAGGAAGCTTCAAAGGATGCGAGTTGAAGCTATCGCAAGATCCAGCAACGAAGAGGCGGATAGACTGGCAAACATGGGTTCACGAATACACCCATACCGCCAGGAATATACTTCGAACGGATGGTCAAGCGATCGGTCAAATTGAAGAAGCTGCAGAAACACCGGCAGCGCCAGAAACAGAGGTCAGCCCGCAGTCGCGCTTTATCGAGCTTATTCATAATATATCACGACAGGTTTTTCTGGTCGAGCCAGTCTGGACGCAGAAATATCTCGACTACCTGCTCAATAAAAACAGCTCCCAGCCGATCCACGCGAGGCTCGACAGCTAATCAGGCGTAGCAAATCCTTTCGGGTAATCAACGGAGAACTGTACAAGCAAAGCATCTCGGGCATCCTTCAGCGGTGCATCGCACCCGAAGACGGCAAAGAGCTACTCCGGGATATACACCAGGGTGACTGCGGACATCATGCTAGCTGGAGAGCAATACTGGGCAAAGCCTTTCGAGCAGGGTTCTACTGGCTAACGGCAGCCAACGATGCAAAAAACCTGGTCGACAGATGTGGCGCTTGCCAGCGATTTTCACCCAAGCCACACGCGCCAGCTACAGAGTTGACATGATACCCATCGCCTGGCCCTTTGCCCAATGGGGGCTTGACATGGTTGGCCCACTGCGCAAATCTACTCCAGGAGGGTACACACATTTGCTGGTCGCGGTCGACAAATTTACCAAATGGATCGAGGCTATGCCAGTGACTTCGGGTAGCGCCCAAGCGCAATTAAGTTCCTCGACTCCATAGTATGCAGATTCGGGGTACCACACGACATCATCACAGACAATGGTACGAACTTCACCGCAAAGGAGACACAACAGTTCTGCGAGGAAAGGAATCAATCTGAAGTTCGCTTCCGTCGCCCACCCGCAAACTAATGGCCAAGTCGAGAGATCCAACGGCTTAGTTTCAGCTGGAATCAAAAGAGAGATTGCTGGATCGGCTACATCCCGCTGCAGGACATTGGGCAGAGGAGCTACCTCCGTACTTTGGAGTCTCCGAACAACTCCCAATAGGTCAACGCAATATACACCATTTTTCATGGTATACGGGGCAGAAGCCGTCCTCCCCGAAGAGGTTCGATTCAGCGCTCCACGAGTTGTAGCCTACAGCGAAGAAACCTCCAACAAAGCTCTCGCAGAAGATATGGATGCACTCGACGAAATCCGAGACATCGCACTCGCAAGATCCGCAGTCTACCAACAATCACTGCGCAATTATCACAGTCGCCGCATACGCCATAGATCATTTGTGGTTGGCGACTTGGTGTTGCGACTGAAGCAAAAAGAAGGACACAAGCTCGAACCTCCTTGGGAAGGACCTTTCATCATACACGAAGTGATCCCAGGAGGAGCCTATCGACTGAAGAATCCAGAGACTGGAGGCATATACTCCAATCCGTGGAATATCGCGCAACTGCGCAAATTCTACCCCTAGGTTTATTTTGCAACAATAAGGCTATACTAGCCAAACTTGTAGCTGAACACATGACTTCTCAGTCATAGCAATAAAGACATGATTCCCCTCATCATATTTACCCGACAGCTTTCACAGTTTACTACATGCTGAAAAGTTACAGGTACAAACACCCCATAAAATACACGGGGGCTACACCTAAAATATGCATCACGGAAAAAAAATTACAGAATACAAGGTGGCACACCTTAAATTCAGTTCCTACAAACTCAAGACAAACTACAGGATATTTACATCCGATCAAATCAGTCAAAACGCTGGGCATTCTTAGCCGCCAAGACCCTATCCACTTCTTCAGGTCAGGAATTTTCCGCAGGACGGACAGGAGCATCATAGTACGGCGCAATATCTTCGATTGCATAATCTGGACGCCGAGCTACGGAGTTCAAGTCTATCTCTGGTTGCCATATTCGGACAAATGAGGAGAGCACAACCGCGCCGCAGGTCATCTGATTGCGAACGCACGCGCGAACTCTCCTTCTCGCCCAAATAACCTGAGAAGATAACTCCAGTCTTCGGGACCTCTCTCGAGTGGATAAAAAGCAGCATTCACCGCAATCAAGGCTTCGTGGAAAGAACCCACGAGAATTCTCGCCTGGCGGACTCGAAACTTCAAGGTGGCCATTACAAAACCTCGACTGCGATCAGACCAGAAGTTACTCGCATGAGGATTTGTGTTGTTAGCCCCTTGGGTGAATGTGGTTTTCCACCCACTGCTTTTCTTCCCTGTCATCTGGTCTCACAACTAAGAAGCAAACGCACTCAGTAAGATCACAAATACAGCAGAGGAAAAGGCATAGGGGGCTACACTACTTACAACAGTAAGTCCCTTGCAATCGAAGACAATTCACCAATCAGAAATTGCTCGCGCTCAGCCGCCAATTTCTGCTTGGAATCGCCACGTCAGCGACTCCGCGCAGTGCTTTCAGCTTACGCTCGCCTTCCTGCACCTTATCACGAAGACCAGCTAAAGTGCCCACGGCAGCCACTAGTGGATTTATTGGATTACCACGTCCACTCGAAGATTCAGCGGCAGACACAGTCGCCTGAAGGAGTACACGGAAAAGAAATGAGACGCCCTACTAGAGTTACTTCTAGTCGCACATTTGACTACTCGCTCGGGGTACTCCCATCGGGAGCCAAGGCATACACAACAAGGACGAATTCTAAACGCAAAACGCTTCGATTAAAGATCAACAAAGGTACGGGAATGCATCCCAAAATTCGTTACATCCAAACAACAGAAACAAAGGAAAAAGAGTCTACGAAGCCACGTTGGTGCTGCCACTAGCGGCAGTCGACCTCCCTTCTTACGAGCAAACATCTCAGATAATTTCCGAGCAAGAAAGTGGCTTGCTCGGAAAACGAGATAGCCGTACCTTCTTGCCCGTGGAAGGGTCGACCGGCATGGACGAATAAGCCTCCTCCAGACCTTCGACTCCGTTCGCCAGAGCGAATTGAATCGCAGTCTTTGCGCCAGCTTCTGATTGAGCAACCGCAAAGGCCTCCAGGAGATCGCCTTCCGAGAAGACCTTCGACAACTCGCTCAGCGCAGGCGCAGGAGTACCGCTGGCGACGGACGGCCATGCACTCGTGCCAAAGCTTTGGAAGCATTATCAATCAGGGAAAAAATCAGAATGCCTCCTGAGCTGCGCGCGAGAGTGTCGGTCAGCACGTCCACCCGCTGAATCCCAGGAATCCAGAGGAACATTCAGAAGATCTACGGACAGACAAAATGATGCTTAGCAAGATCAGCAGAATGAAAAATTTCAAAAACCTAAGATACTTACCCGCAAAGCGCTTGGCGAGAGGACGAAGGAACGCGACAGTGTCGTTGTCAGCCTTACTGCCGGCCTCCTCCAACTCCTTCACGGCCTTCCGCGACTCCGCAAGCTTCGTATGGAGTTCCTCGATTGCTTGCGGGAAGCTTCCAGTTCTTGCCGGGTAGTCGCCAGTTCAGCTTCCTGGGCAGTTACTCTGAAAGTTTAGTCTTTTCAGACTCTGCGAATTCGGCTCGAGCTGCACAAAGGATGTTAATCAGAAAAAGAATGGATGACACGAAAGCCAAAGAGATAACGAAACTTACCTTTAAGGAGGTCGCCTTCAGATTTGAGTCGGGTAACTTCTGATCGAAGCGACTCGCAATCTGTTTCGGCCAGAACGACGCGGCGACCGATCGCCGCAAGGGAATCGACGAGCGAGTGAAAGCACGAAGATAAAGAGTTAGAAGAAAAGAGGTTTGAGCCTGTACCCGATTATTTACAATCGACTACAGCCTCGGGGGCTACTCCATCGGGAGCACTGCGTGCACCGAAGAAGACAAAATACGGAGAAGTGAAGAAAGAAACTTTTGAGCCTGTACCCGATTACTTACAATCGACTACAGCCTCGGGGGTTACTCCCATCGGGAGCACTGCCGTGCACCGATAAAATTTTTACTGGGCAGATCAAAGAGATAGAAGATTACCTGTCCGGTGGCGCGGGAGAGTGGATCCGCAGAGCTATCCGTCGCCTCCTTCGAGACCGAAGTTCTAGCGGCGAAGCTAGGAATCTCCGCCCCATAGTCGCAACATCAGGCGCAGCCTTGGGAGAATTCTGGACGGTGCCCGCGGTAGGAGTCTCATCCGCGTCTTTGCCTTATTCCTCTTTTCGGGAGGAACAGCAGCGGCAAACCTACTCGGGCTGATCGCCTGCAAACTGCGTTAGAAAACAAGGAAACATCAGCATAGACAAACAAAGATTGTTCGAATAGAAATACGGAGAAAACACTTATCGTCATCCTCCTCGTCTTCATCCAAATCATCCGCGTTCCAGGCGGCTGCGAATGGGGCCTGAGGAGGAAGAGATTGGAGCGGAGTCACGAAAATCGGAGGCGACGTCTCCAAAGATTTATCTTTGGAGGTGACTTCATCGTCATTCACCCGACGACGCTTCGGAGGGACGTCACTCGAGTCCTCAGCGTCATCCGAAGAATCATGCTCAGAACTCGAAGAGGCGTTGGCCACGCTAGTGTCGACCACACCGTCCTGGTGACTTGACTGAAGGCATGAGGCATCATCACCAGCAACGGGCGGATAGCAATTTGCTACAGCTAGGCTCTGCAGAAAAAAGAAGACAAAGAAGATCTTATCGGCAAGAAAATTCCAAAGATGAAAGTAAAAAAAAAAAAAAAAAAAAAAAAAAAATAATAAATAAAGACAGAAAAAACTAACCTCAGCTGGAGGAGGATTTGAAGCAGAATAAGCCTCGACTGAGCAATCAGGGTATTGCTCCCCAACTTTCAGTCGAGTGATGGCAGCAATCTTCTTCTCGAATTCTACATTCGAAAGCTCTTCTCTGCTCACTCTACTGGGATCTTCTGCGCCTTGATACTCCCACATGGTGGAAGGCCTCTGCTGCAGCGGCTGGATCCTACGCTTCAAGAAAAGGCCGGCCAGGTGAAGCCCGTTGAGCACTACTCCCGAGGTCTGGTCTCGAAGAGCAGCAATTCTTGCGAGCAGGGGCGCGACCGTCTGGGTCTCCTCGGCTGTCATCTTGTGGTTCCACGACTTGCGCCTTGTCAGAACTGCGAGTGGGTGGAACTCGACAAGTCCGCCCGAACTGTTGTCGGCGACGTAGAACCATTTCTTCCGCCGCCTTGCGCGGAATCGATGAAGTGCATGTTGAAGTACGCGCTCTCGTGGCGCGCCTGGATCCCGAAGCCACCCGTACGAAGCGGCTCGCCGGGCTCGGACTCCACCCGCGATTTTTCGCGGAAGATCCGGATCTTGAACAGCGCCTTCCAGAGCGCCCAGTGCGGGGCGAATGCCAAGATAGCATTCGCAAAGCGCGATGAAGCACGCGATGTGCTGCACCGCGTTTGGGGGAAGATCGTGAAGCTGTATGCCATAGGCACACAGCAACCCGATGAAGAAGGGATGAAGGGGGAAGGAGAGGCCCCCGAGTCACGTGGTCCACGAAGACCACGCGTTCGTTCGACTGGGGGTTAGGTACCTCTTCTCTTTTCCCGAGGCGAACACGTTTGTCCGCCTCCGCCGGTAGAAGACCCTCCCGCTGCATCTCCTTGATGCTCTTGGCGGTGGTGTTGGAGTGCGCCAGTCGCCGGCGCGAGTGGCGAGGGGCGCAGAGGGCTCGCCTGATGCCGAAGTTCCAGCCCCGCGTTTCTTCCCACCGGCCATCGTTCGCAGCGGAAGCTTGAGCGCGAGGAAGTTGAAGACGAGTGCGAGGAAGAAGATGAGCGCGAGGTGGAAGACAAAGACGGAAAGCGAGGAAAATTTCACTGCGGCGCTAACACCCTTATTTATATACGGGTAAAGCAATCTCAGCCGTACGATACGCAACGTGGCACCTATCGCAGTTGCCACGCGTAAGGATGAAACGAAGCGGCGGCGTACGCTGTTTCGTGCCACGATCTTAACAAAAGATCGTGCGCATTTACTGCGCATTTCGCGTAAAAAACGGGGAGTGACGTCTCGTTTCCGGTCAAAAAGCTGAAAGGTGGGCCAGTTTCTGCTGCCACTCCGTCACGTCCCATCGGGAGAAGAGGAGCACGCCTTGACGTCATGGCGTTCGTCATTCCGAAAGGAAATTTTTTGCGAATGGAATTCCAAACGCGAAATTATCTTCGCACGAATATCTATTCCTTCGGATAGAACACATTCTTTCCATGAAAAAATTCATGAATCAAAGCCTCTTCGGACAAGAGAAACATGCCTTACACACGAAAACTCTTTCGTACAGGCACAATTTTCCAAAACATGAAAACTCTTTCATACGGAGCTAACATTTCCAACACGAAACTTTTTTCGTACGGAACTCATACCAATCTAATCGGGTAGAAAGAACCCACCTTATGCGTGATATTTACGCATCACAAAAACCTGGATTGTACAGCCGACTAGGCACATCCGGATGCCATATTCTTCGAATATGAAGGTAAGACCCAAAAAGATCTTTCTTTTGGGCCTGGAATCGCACTCGAAAGCTGCGTCCTCCGGCATAGTTCCGTGTCAACAACACGAAGAAAAATCCTAGCGGACGCGCCGGGTACCCCCTTAGGTTAAGTTCGACTCGATAAGTCCACAACGGCCCAGTCGTAACGATCACCTCATCGGATTCGAGTCGGAGGTCTCGAATCTGTGTAGGCCAGGAGTGTTTTTGCCCTAGTCGCAATTAATTGGCCCTGATCTCTCGGGAGAGCCAAGCCACTGAGCCACATCCTTCTGCTAATATAGCCGCAAAAACTGGCACTAATGCTGCTCGATACTCGAGTATTTTTATTCAAGAAACAGGGAACACACCCTTCGTAGGCAACAACTGTCGAGCTGAACTTCTAGAAGGAGATCAAAGAAAAGGTCTGACCGTCTACCCGACTGAAAATAAATCCCAGTCGAGCATACGCTCGGGGGCTACTGACGAAGGCATGGATCCTGGGCCCTACGAATAAGGGCACCCCCTCTCGCACCTTCTAACCAAGGCCCAACAGGAAGCGCCCTTGGAGTACTCTAGAAGGCCCATGAAAAGCCCACCCGCATCAACTTGCGGGCTAAGTTAGGAATTGTAACCAACTCAAGCTAGGGTTTGTATCCTCTCCGGGTTGGACTCGAGACCTGGCTATCTATATAAAGCCAGGAGAGCCTCAAAGGAGAGGACCAAGTATTACCGCACGACCACAAAAGCCTTGAAACTCGAGATCTACTCTCGATTCGAGCACCTGTAATCGATCTCATCGTTTAATACAGATCAGCAGAAGGCAGGAGTAAGGGTTTTACCTCTTCGAGGGCCCCGAACCTGGGTAAATATCGCCTCCCTGTCTAGCCGACGATTCCACCAGCGCCTATGACATCTCCTAGTCGAAACCCGATAGGGTCACCTGAGGGATTTGCGGAGCCAGAGCTTCGACAATAACATTCTGAGCACTCTGGTGCCTCCTGTTTGATTTCCCGCCGTCGCAATCGATGGGTAGGCGTTGGCCGTGTAGCGCCGTCGTGCCCTTGCACGCCGGCGAGCCGCCGGTGACCATTTGGTCACCGCGCCGCTACCTACACGCTCGCCTTGATCTCCTCTAGCCAGTGGAACAAATCATCTTCACCAATTCGCACCCAATCGCCCGACTGAAAACTCACAGTACCAATCCCCTCCATTGATGACGTAGTCATGACGTCAGCATGACGTTCTAAACATTTTCCTTTTTTATTTCTTTATTATTAATTAAAAATCAAACTGACAGGTGGGACCCACCTGTCAATTTGAATATTGGCAGAAAATTTATAAACCCTATTAATTCAATAACTTTTAATCTAATAATCAGAAAAATATAAATAAAATATGGAATTGGTTAGAAAAATATAATCTAAATGATTATCAACTTTTTAAAAATATTTGATAAAGTTTAAAAATTAATATTTTCTTTAATTAAATCAAATCATTTAAAATTGAGGAAAATAGGAAATAATTCATAAAATCAGAAAAATACAAGTTATATACCAAAATGCTCCAATGAAAAATGTAACTCATCTATGATGTTTTCATGGTCATTTGACCAAGTTTTCATGTGTGCAACATTTGCCTAGTCATTTAATTCATTTAAAATTAATAAATTAATAATTTATTCAAATATTTTCAGAAAGCATTAAATGATATATCAAATTTGAGAGAAAAGCATTTCTAATTCAAATATGTCAAACATTAAACATTTTATTCAACTTATAAACTTGTTTCCAAAAGTATAATAAAAATCTATAATGTTTCATTATAACCAGAAACAACCACCACATCATTATTTTCTTTACTAATAAAACCTTCATGTTTTCACACCTAATAAACTTATCATCACAAGGCAATATAAAGTTGTGTGATGATAGAGTTAGTTATATTAAACCATCATTTTCAATTAAACTCTTTGGCATATGCTCTACACATTTTTGAATATAAAAGAAAAGGTGACTGTTATCTTTTCAATAGTTGTTTTCCATATGTCATTGTCTTATTACCTAACCAAGTAATAACCACTTCTAACTAAACATAATAACAATGGTTTGCTAAGTAAAAGTGAAACATATGTAATTCTAAAAGAACTAAGAACCACACCACCACAAGTAATGAAACACTTCACCTAAACCTGTGTGATTAAGATATCGTATCAAACGTGACTTACACTCGTAAGCTGGGGTATTTTCCAGGGTAATTCGCGATGCATCTCATTACTATGCATGTATCATCTTGCCAGTGTTTTCTGTAGTCCTTACCGGGACTACTTTGCTATCTTTCAGAAGTCGGGATTCTCTACGCGACCCTCGAACCCCGAAGATATTGATTATTATGGTTATTTCAATCTCAGGCAAGTTCATCACTTGCTCATATCCTTTGCAGTACTTCATAACAAACTAATTTCAAAAACTACATCGTATTACCACCTAGTCTCAAAAGAATGCATGATCCTATTTTTTACAATAATATGACTAATTGAATGACTACCCGAGTGGTAGTGTTCTGTTTGGTGGGTGGATGGAACCATGGTAAGATGAATAGGTCAAAGGAAGGTTCCATCTGCACGGGAACATATTACCTAGGAATTAATCACAACTGCCATCAGGATTCTTGCGCCGTAAATTCGCGTTAACCATGGGTCTTCTATGGGGGGAGTAAGTCAGCTGTGATCTTTTCTCGTTCGCATGTCAACGCGCTGCTAGAGACGTACGATGTAGGTCTTGCGAGACTACATGCACATGGGTGGGATCCCTTAATTCCCACGGACTCTGCGGGTCTATGATGGCTTGCCAGGGGCGCGCAGATATCCATCGTGAGGGGTCGAATCAGGCGTTCAACCTGCTGGCAGAAATGGGTGGGCATGCGTTGCGCGGAGAAGCACGGTTTGGCTTGGACCAACAACCGGGCCCCACACCTGAGTGGGAGTGGACAGGAATGTATACCTGGTTGTGCAACATGGTCTTGGTCGTCCATGGGTAATGTAACGCACCTCTGAAGAGTGTAAAAGGATGTGGCATGTTACCCCTTGTTCTGGGAAGGAGCTGCGAACACCGCAGGAAAGGCAACTCCATGAAAGTTCTAATCCTGTGAAGATCTGGCGGGCATAGTCTTCAGAATTAAAAGCAACCTCTTAAAGAAAGATTTACATAAACCTTGCATTAGCTTATGACCCTTTTGAGTCTAAAGATGTAGTTAGTGCATCAAACTATTCCCTATATATCATAAACTTGCTGAGTAATGCTCGTTACTTATTCGTTCCCGTTTGACCCCCTGCTTAGAGTTGAAGCCTTTGGAAGTCGTCATCGTGGAGGCATCGCTACCTCATGAAGCTAGATGGAGTGACCTATTACTTAGTCGGTAAAGCTTTGTCATCAACAACGCTGGTGGAGGAGAAGCTATCAAGGTGTAGGTGAAGACCATACTTGGACTTAGATATTATAAGCCATATATTAGGGCTAGCATCAGCCGTAGTAGATTTAGTTCCGAGCTAGAGTTCTTCTCCAGCTTGGATCTTCGAATTGCTTCTTCTGATGTTTCATCTATATGAGATCTTCTTTGATTCTTCAAGGAGATTCTCAAGATTTTGTAATGAAGTTTGTATCCTATAGTTTTGCCTGGACCCGCTATGTTTTTGTTGTACTACTCTGAGGGATGTAATATTCACAGATAAGTCCTTCTGTGAGTATTATGTCATCGAATTGCCCACTACACATGAAGTGGTGTGTTGGGTCACCACACAAACCCCCGGCATCAGCCATAGAGTCCAACGTTTGGAGCAGCGATGCTTTGTGTCTCCGAAGGTCCGCTCTCATGTTCTCCCCCCACCCGCGCATAAATTGGCGGATCAACTTAGCACAGTGGTGCCAAACATCGACCGCATTATACACATGCGGGGGGAGGCTGCCGCCTCCACCCAGTCTTCCCTCTTTGTGCTCTGAGGGCCCTCACCCGTGTGGGGTCTGACCATACCCCCTTCTATTCTCGTCTGGAGGGGCGTTGCCCCGAGACCTAACCGATTCCACTTTGAGGACTTCTGGCTCAAGCAGCCGGGATTTGTGGAATCGGTTGCACTCCGAATAGGGTCAACCTGATTATTAGTCCAGTTATAGCGGGGCCCCACCCTGTCTATCTCATGAAGCGCAAGGTCGGCAATGAAGTCGTTGAACAACCGCATCCTTGGGAGGTCCACGTTGTCCGAGCTCTTGTCTTCCTGAGACCTAATTAGGTTGAAATCCCGTGCCACAACCACCGGGATGGGGCAACGCTCCACTTTTGCCATCAGCTCGGCCAGGAATTCAGTGGATCTCCTATGGTCCGCGGGTCCATATAGAATTATAACCTCCCAACGGAGATTAGATCGTCTATAGGTGAGCGACATGCTCACGAAGAATTCCCCGAGGTCCATGTCATCCACCTGGAAGGTATCCTCCTTAGCACCGAGGAGGATCCCACCTCAGTGTCCTGAGGCAGGGAGCCAATGCCAAGCAAACTTGAAGTGGCTCAATCTATGTAGTTCAGCAATGGAAAATACTTTTCTGATTGTTTCTTGCAATCCCACAATATCCAAATTTTCTTGACGCATGTACTCAGAGAGCTGGAGCTGACGGCCGTCCGCCCCAAACCCCCGCATGTTCCAAATAAATGTAGACACGCTCATTGGGAAACATTGCCTGGTGTGGTCCCCGTAGGAGGGACCGAGGGGGCCCTACCATTGGTCGAGGGCCTAGACGTCGCCTTGGGGGGCCGTCCCCGCATCATTCCAAGCTGGGGAGGAGCTATGGGGGCATCCTGCTCTAAGGGTCGAGGAGAACATAATTACCAGACCCCGGTGTTACCCGTGATGGTCCGCCTGAGCGCGAGCAGCCGCCAGAGATCCCTCATAAATCTCTTTAGCCCTAATAGCCTAAATCTTCTCTATCCTGGGGCCACATTCCCCATGGAAAATCACGCCACAATCAGGAGCAACCTGTTCTAAATGCTCCATGGAAACCGTATCGAGAACCGAGAACCTAGATCCAGAATGGGAGCTGAGGAGGCGAGAACAGAGGGGGATGAGCGGGACATACCAGGCTCAAAGCAGCGGACCGCCTGCCGGCGAGACGCAACCTCGCCCACTGTCGGCTCGACAGCCTCCACCCCCGTCCTGGCGCGGGCTAGGCGTGCGCTGCGGCGAGTCGTGGCCCTAGGCGCGGGAGTGGTGGTGATGACCGTGACGGTGCAACAATTGACGGGGGAGTGGTTGCTTCTTGATGAATTTGAAATCCCCAGCAACGACGCCAGGAACTTGTTGATGGAGTGTAGTTGACGGCCTCGTTGGTAAACCCCAAGAGAAAGGTTGTGAAGAGTGTAGCAGCAAGTTTCCCTCAGAAAAGAAACCAAGTTTGGATCGACCAGTAGGAGGGCAAGAAATCTCTGAAGGTTGATGCAGCTGAGGTGGCAGGGCGCACTACCGTTTCAGCAGCAACGTGGAACCTACACAACACAATCAAATCATTCTGTCCCAACGAAGCAGTGAGGTTGTCAATATCACCGGTTTTGCTGAACACAAAGAGGTTAAACGTATGGTGTGGAAAACGGTAGGAAAACAGTAGGAATAGTATGCGAGCAGTATGAAAGCAGTAGGTGTTTTATCAGTATGAGGAAAAAGGACCGGGGTCCACAGTTCACTAAAGGTGTCTCTCCGTGGAAGATAAATAACATGTGTGGTGAACAAATTACAGCTGGGCAATTGACAGAAATGAAGGTTGCACCGTAGTGCATATGCAAGACATAAAGATTACTATGTGATTTATGCAGGCATTACAAAAAAATACATAGACCGTTATCCAACTGCATCTATGACTAAAAATCCACCCTCCGAATATCATCCGAACAAACGTTGGGTATTAAGTTGCAAGCAATAGATAATCGCAGTAAGCAAAGTGTGTAATGTAAACAATAACATCATCATTAGACAAAGCATTTTTGTTTTCTCCCTAGTGGCAACAACACATCCTCCATCCGTCATGTTTCTGTCACTCGAGCACAGATGAAAAGGAGGCATGAACCCACTATCGAGCATAAATACTCCCTCTTGGAGTTACTAGCATCTACTTGGCCAGAGCATCTACTAACAATGGAGAGCATGCAAGATCATAAATAACATAAGCATGAAAATAACATGATAGATTGATAATCAGAAGACATAGCATTCAACATTCATCAGATCCCAGCAAACACAACATGTAGCATTACATAAAGATGATCTTGATCATGATAGGCAACTCACAAGATCTAAACACCAGGTACAAAGTGAAGAGAACAACCATCTAGCTACTGCAATGAACCTATAGTCCAGGGATGAACTACTCACGCATCACTTCGGAGGAGGGCATGGTGGTGTAGACCCCTCCGGTGATGATTTCCCCCTCCGACAGGGTGCTGGGGAGAGCTCCAGAACCCTCCCGATCTCGGGATGACGGTGACGGCAGCCTCGGGTGTTTCTCGGGAAAGGTGGGATATCTCTAGGGTTTATGTCTCGGGGGGATTAAATAGGCGAAAGGGTAGAGGTGGTGGAGGCCTGTGGGGCCCACACCACCCCCCGGCGCGGCCAAGGGGGGTGCCACCCTATGGTGTGGGCCCCCTGACCCCCCCGGTCTCTTCGGGACTCCGTGGAACGTTCGGGAATTCTAAGACTTCCGGGCTTCGAATTTCCAATTCCGAGAATATTTCCAGAACAACTTTTCTGAAACTAAAAACATTAGAAAACATGGAACTGGCTCTGTGGCATCTTGTCAATAGGTTAGTCCGGAAAATCGATAAAAATGACATAAAGTGTATAGCAAACATGTGGGAAACGATAAGAAAACAATATGGAACATCAGAAATTAAGGATACGTTTATGACATATCAACATCCCCAAGCTTAGTTCCCTACTCGTCCTCGAGTAGGTAAACGATAAAAACACATAATTTCTCAGGTGACATGCTACCAACATAAATTTGATCATCAATAATGTAAAAGCATAAGTAAGATGAGATCATAGAACTTAAACACAAGCATGATAAATAGAATTTTAATAATAAAGCATAATAATCACCTTGCATCATGAGAAGTAACACAAATAAAAGATCATGAATAACAATGCAACGAAAAATATATATTTGTTTCAAGTATAGAGAAAACATGTCAAAGTAATATTTTGCTAGTCCTTAAGAGTGGGGCAAAACATAAATGCCAGGACACCTTCAAAGTTCATAAGGAAGACTAGAACAAATAATTAGACAAGAAGCAATAACATAACATAAATTAACTAATAATGTTTCTAGGACAAATGCACATAAAACTCAGAATGGAAAAAATGCTCTCTCAACTGTGCATAAAGTTAGGAGATGAAGACTCAACATAAAAGTAAAGAAAGGCCCTTCGCAGAGGGAAGCATGGATCACTCATGTGCTAGATCTTTTATTTTATTAAATAGACGTATAAAAACATGACACTCCTCTCAACCATATTTCACAAACCATGACTAACCGAATCCTCGGGTGCCTTCCAACAATCACATACCGTGGAGGAGTGTCTATATTTTAAGAGAGGTGTATGCTTATGTCAACGAATGGTAAACAGAAAATACAGTACGTCAGAAGCCAACTAGACTTCACAAGAGCGGCTCCCATAGAAGGACGCATCTGGGTAGAAGGTCATCCCTTTTTTACACAATTATGCTTTGACTGATAAATCAGGGGCAAAAATAGTGAAGAGAATTTGTGTTATTAATTTGGGGTTGGGCACCCCGCTGCCAGCTCTTCTATCATTGGATAAGCGGATGAAGCCACTAGTCTAGGGTATGAAAGTCCAATCAACAAGTGAGATAAATATTCTCTATTTACGTCCTCATGAGCTAAAACAGGAGCACAAAACATGAGTAATTTTGAAAGTTTTAAAGGTAACACATGAGCAATTTACTTTGGAGTGTCGGTTAAATACCACATGTAGGTAGGTATGGTGGACACAATGGGAAAATTTTGGTTTTTGGGGGTTGGATGCACGATTAGAGCTCATACTCAGTACAGGTGGAGGCTAGAAAAAGACTGGGAGCAACAAATCAAGAGAGCATAAGAGCCATAATCATGCATAGCGACATAAACATCATTAATCAAAGCATAAGTGGTACCACAAGTTCAAAAACTAAATGATCATGAAGGCTATTCATGACTGGTTCATAGTCATAAACATGGTGTGAGAATGCGCCAAGTCAACCAAATAAAACATTCAAAGGAGAACACCACAAATTTATGCTTCAATATAAGAACAACTCATGATTCTTTCAATGGCACATCAAACACTCTCAGCTATTTGAGGCTAATCATTCTACTCAAGAACCACAAGGCTTTAAAACTAAAATAACATCTAGCATGATATGAAAAAGTCTAGCCACAGTCTATACAAGTTTCTACTTGCACCGTTAAAAATTCTACCTCAAGCAGCAGTTTGTTTTCCCCACAAGCACCATACAAATCATGCTTTACCAAAAAAATCTATAAATGCTACAGAAATCAAACATGAGAGGACTCACATAAAACTACTAAAACTAACAGCTCTGACTAAGAGATGCAACGAAAAAAAAGAGCTAAACAGATTTTTTTGCAGCAACTAGAAGAAAAACTAAGAATACTAACATGGCAAGTATTCAAACGAAAAAGCGGAGCGTGTCTCTCTCCCAAACAAAGAATGCTAGGATCCAAATATATTATTGCAGCAAGGAAAACAAAAGAAAACAAAGGAAAACAAAAGAAAACAAAAGAAAAACAAACAGACGCTCCATGTAAACTTCATATGATGTGACCGAATAAAAATATAGTTTCACGAGAAGTGACCTGATAGATAGTTGATGAAGAAGTGGATGCCTTGGGAATCCCCAAGCTTAGATGCTTGAGTCTTCTAAAAATATGCTTGGATGAACCACGGGGGCATCCCCAAGCTTTGACCTTGCACTCTTCTTGATCACATATATCACCTCCTCTCTTGACCCTTGAAAACTTCCTTCACATTACACTCAAACAGTAATTCGCATTAGAGGGTTAGTGCAACAATTAAAAATCCATTGGTTCTGTATGGCACAAGTGCTATTGATACTTTTAAACATTATCTACATCCACTGATGTTTCGTAAATCAAAGAAATCCACTTGACATCGCAAAAGAGCAAATGCAAGAAAAATGGCGGAATCTGTCAAAACCAGAACTGTCTGTAAAGACGAATTTTTTTTGAGGCACTTACGTTGCTCAGATCGAAAAACTTGAAGAACAAAAAAATTGCGGAATTAACTGAGGAATAAGATCAAAAAATTGTAGATCATTCTGATCCTCCAGGATTTTATACGACTTTTTTGCGGTGGACGGCAGAAATCTGTTTCCTGCGCAGAAATCCGAAAACCAACTCCAACTTTCGTCAGAAACCTTACTTGGCACTACTAAAACATGAAAAGAAAGATACAAATGAGTTTCTACAGAAGTATAAAGCCCCTTGACTCAAAGAAAACATAGAAAAACAAAGCAAAAATAAAACCAGGGGTTATCTCCCAAGAAGTGCTTTTCTTTAACGCCATTTAGCTAGGCCTAGAAAAGTGGAATCAAGTGTTTTCAAGGGAAGAAGATGCTCACATAAGAAATATGAATTAAGCAAAAGAGAGCATCAGCAGAAAGTATAAAACAAATTTAAGTCTAGCCCACTTCCTATGCATAGAATTCTTGTAAAGAAATAAATTAAAGAAGCTCAAACTAGAAATCATGGCAAGGTAGAACGAGAGTAATTCTAAACTTTCAACAAAAAGAGAGGTATTTTAGTAACATGAAAATTCCTACAACCATATTTTCCTCTCTCATAATAATTTTCAGTAGCATCATGAACAAACTCAACAACATAATTATCACATAAAGCATGTTTGTCATGGTCTAAAAGCACACAATTCATATCAAGCTCGAAAAAAGGGGGATCAAAATTTAAAATCATCTCTTCTTTTTTCCCACTTTTAGCAATAGCAAAGGAAGATGATTGATCACTCATAAAAGGTATAGGACACATTATAGCAATCCTATTTTCAGTAGCATTATAATTTATAACATCAAGTAACATAGGACCATCATTAAGAGCATTATCATAAGATTTATCCAAGTAGCATGGATTATCATAAATAACAGTAGCAATATCATTGTCACAAGTTTCATTCATAGTAGAATCAAGGTCACAAGCATAGCAAGTATCAATTTCATCAAATAATGTATGAGTTAAAGAGTTACTATCATTGGGAGGTAGACAGGGGTAGCTCCATTCTTCCTCCTCTTGATCATTGCTCTCCTCCTCTTTTTCATCCAATGAGCTTCCAGATTCAGCAGTTTCTTCTTCCATAGGTTCCTGCAAGGCATTAGTCTCTCCCTTTGGGGGAGAGCATTTATTAAGATATTCCATTATGTAGTAGTTACAATACTTGTAATTATCAAAGCAATATTCAAGTATAGCATAAATCTCGTATTTATAAGGTGCATCATCAATACTTTCAAGTAAATAAGCAATTTCGAATGCACCCTTCCAAGCAATAAATTCTTCAATTTTTTCCACATCATATAATTCATAATTTCCCTTAACATAAGAAGTTATGGTAACATCATCATTATACTCACATTGAAAAGGGAGGTGTTTTTATCTCCTACAACAGCAAGATTTATCAAATCAATAAGTAACATTATAAGTAGAGAAGAAGTTTTTAGCATAGTCATGCAATTTATTAATTTGCTCCCATAAGAGTATTCCTTTTTGTGACAAGCGGTGTTCCTTATAATATTTTTGTTGTTTATCTATGAACCCACCTTGCCTAAAAGATCTAGTTTCAAAGACATCAAACATTGATAGCAAGCATGGTAAAGCAAAAATAACAACTAGAATAAGAACTAATTGTTTTTTGTTTTTGATAAAGAGAATCAAACAAGACAAAATAAAATAAACTAAGCAAAATAAAAACAAGTAAAGAGATTGGAAATGAGAGACTCCCCTTGCAGAAATTCTCTTCCTCCCCGGCAGCGGCGCCAGAAAACTTGATGGTGCAACAGTTGATGGGGGAGTGGTTGCTTCATAATGACTTTGAAATCCCCGGCAACGGCGCCAGAAAACTAATTGATGGAGTGTAGTTGACGCCCGCGTTGGTAAACCCCAAGAGAAAGCTTGTGAAGAGTCTAACAGCAAGTTTTCCCTCAGAAAAGAAATCAAGGTTGAATCGACCAGTAGGAGGACAAGCAATCTCTGAAGGTTGATGCAGCTGAAGTGGCAGGGTCCACTACAAGTTCAGCAGCAACGTGGAACCTACACAACACAATCAAATCACTCTGTCCCAACGAAGCAGTGAGGTTGTCAATCTCACCGGTTTTGCTGAACATAAAGAGGTTAACGTATGGTGTGGAAAACAGTAGGAAAATAGTAGGAACAATATGAGAGCAGTATGAAAGAAGTAGGTGTTTTATCAGTATGAGGAAAAAGGACCGGGGTCCATAGTTCACTAGTGGTGTCTCTCCGTGAAAGATAAATAACATGTGTGGTGAACAAATTACAGTTGGGCAATTGACAGAAATGAAGGCGGCACCGTAGTGCATATGCAAGACATAAAGATTACTATGTTATTCATGCGGGCATTACAACAAAATACATAGACCGTTATCCAACTGCATCTATGGCTAAAAATCTACCCTCTGAATATCATCCGAACAAACATTGGGTATTAAGTTGCAAGCAACAGATAGTCACGGTAAGCAAAGTGTGTAATGTAAAAAAAATAACATCATCCTTAGACAAAGCATTGTTGTTTTCTCCCTAATGGAAACAACACATCCTCCGTCCGTCACGTTTCTGTCGCTCGAGCACAGATGAAAAAGAGGCATGAACCCACTATCGAGCATAAATACTCCCTCTTGGAGTTACTAGCATCTACTTGGCTAGAGCATCTACTAATAACGGAGAGCATGCAAGATCATAAATAACATAAGCATGAAGATAACATGATAGATTGATAATCAGAAGACATAGCATTCAACATTCATCAGATCCCAGCAAACAAAACATATAGCATTACATAAAGATGATTTTGATCATGATAGGCAGCTCACAAGATCTAAACATGAGGTACAAAGTGGAGAGAACAACCATCTAGCTACTGCTACGGACCCGTAGTCCAGGGATGAACTACTCACACACCACTTCAGAGGAGGGCATGGTGGTGTAGACCCCTACGGTGATGATTTCCCCCTCCGACAGGGTGCCGGGGAGAGCTCCCGAACCCTCCCGATCTCGGGATGATGGTGATGGCCGCCTCAGGTGTTTCTCGGGAAAAGTGGAGGCCCTATGGTGTGGCCCCCTGAGGCCCCCCTCCGGGTCTCTTCGGGACTCCGTGGAACCTTCGGGAATTCTAAGACTTTCGGGCTTCGAATTGTCCAATTCCGAGAATATTTCAAGAACAACTTTTCTGAAACTAAAAATAGCAGAAAACAGGGAACTAGCTCTGTGGCATCTTGTCAATAGGTTAGTCTGGAAAATCGATAAAAATGGCATAAAGTGTATAGCAAACATGTGGGAAACAATAAGAAAACAACATGGAACATCAGAAATTAAGGATACGTTTATGACGTATCAGACCGCACCCAAGGCACGAGTGTGAGGTGCCTGAGTAGCTGGCATGAAGGGGAACGTAGCATAGAAAACAAAAAATTTCCTACGCGAGAGATACCCGAAAGGCCAAGATCTAATCTATGAGACGAAGTGCAACGGGAAACAAGAGGGTTAAGGAGAACACATACCCTCGAAGACTCAAAGTGGTACGAGATCAAATCTCGTTGTTGGCGTAGTCGTACTCACACCGATCCCGATAGCGAGAAGATGGCACCGCAATCCGGCGGTGCATCCGTGATCGGTCACACGTACGGTTGATGACGACCTCCGTTCCCTCGTTCCAGCGGGGCGTGGAAGTAGAGGATCCCTCGGAACTCCAGCAGCACGACGGCGTGGTGTGGTGGAGAAAAACATTGCTCAGGGCTTCGCCAAGCGCACGAACAAGTGGTGGAGCAGCGGCATGAGGGAGGAAGAGATGACACAAGTGTGTGTGTTGGGAGAGGGAGCTCTCACCCCTCCTTTTATAGGAGGGGATGGCAGCCACGAATTTTTGGCTGCCTCCACCTCTCCCTCATCATGTGAGTGGAGTCTCCACTCAACCCACTCATTCTTCCATGAATTCCCACTCAAAATCCCAAGGGTTTTCTTTAATAAATAAATAAAACAATTTTATTTCTTTATTTTAATATTTGTTAATTCCATTAACAAACATTAACATATAACCCCTTGAGTTAGTTGTTAAATCTATTAACAACCATTTGATAAGAATCCCCTTGAACTATTTCAAAATTACTCGAAACAATTTCGGTGACTATTTCAATATTCCCCGAAACAATTTCGGTGCTGTCCAAACTTTTCTCCGATATTCCGTATCCTCTCAAATGCGTCATCGAACCTTAAGTGTGTCACCCTACGGTTCGCGAATAAGATAGACATGATCAAGACTCCTCTCCGATCAATAATCAACAGCGGGATCTGGAGATCCGTGATGACTATATATTCAACGATGACTCTCGTGATCGTGTGAACCAACAACGCCGTGAACTATTCCCTTTGTCTCGCGATATTTACTTGTCCGAGATTCGATCATGGTATCAACCATACCTTGTTCAATCTCGTTACCGACAAGTACTCTTTTCTCGTTCCCGTGATATAACATCCTTTGTGATCATATCACGTGCTTGCAAGCGGTTTCGATGTGATATCACCGAGAGGGCCCAGAGTATATCTCTCCGTCATTTGGATGGACAAATCCCACTCTTGATCCATGATCCTCAACTAATACTTTCCGAATACTTAACGACACCTTTATAGTCACCCTATTACGGTGTGACGTTTGATGCCATCAAAGCACTCTTCCAGTATCAGTGATTGACATGATCTCAAGGTCTAAGGAATAAGTTACTTCGTATGTTTGATATAACAATGTAAACTAAATGACTGATCGCATTGCTATATTCTCTTTGGGTATATGTTCATCACATCATTCTTCTAATGACATGACCCCGTTATTAATAACATCCAATGTTCATGATCAGGAAACCTTGATCATCTATTAATCAACGAGCTAGTTAAAAGAGAGGCTTTACTAGGAACCATTGTTTGTTTATTAAGCACACATGTATCAACGTTTCCGGTTAATACAATTCTAGCATGAGAAATAAACATTCATCATAAAAACAAGGAATAAGATAATAACCATTATTATTGCCTCTCGGGCATATTCCCTTCAGTCTCCCACTTGCACTAGAGTCAATAATCTAGTCTGTAAGCATTTTAACACATATGGCGTACCAGTGTTATTACCATGCTTCGCATGCGGTAAACATCATCAAAAAGATCTGAACTGTTCAGGTCCTATTGTATTTGCATGTTCTTTGCGTCTACACGCATCACTCATTCTCTAATGAGATGGCTTTGTATATATATGGTCAATTGGTGAAAACTTAATTCCTTAGCTTAAACTGATGTCACTAAGATTGTGAAAATGTAGCTTCATAGTGTTAGCATTCTTGGAAACTCACCAAGTTCCGGTGATACCTTAATTCCTCAGCTTAAACTGATGTTACTAACATTGTGAAAATGTAGCTTCATAGTTTCAGCATTCTTGGAAATTCACCAAGTTCAATAAAGAACTCCTTGACACAAAATACGCTTATAATCAGTTCTTAACACAACGATATACTTTAGCCTTTGTTGTAGTATCTGTCACAATATTTTAATTTTGAAACTCTTTCAAATCCAGCATGGAACTTTCTTCCATCCTATTGTGCTACCGTTCATCACATATTTTAATTGAGATAAAATTACTTGAATAAATGACAAGACTATTAGTGTAACATATTACAACTAATATTTTGTCATTACTATATAGGAAAACATATCCTTAGCATTTCTAAAATGACACAAGGATCTCTCCCACTGTTGTCTAATCATCATATGAATTATCCTACTATAACATTTTATAGCATAGGACTCATCTGGTTGTGTACATAGCATGGAAACATGACTTAGAAATCTCAATTTCAATGATGCTCATCATGTGTCAAAACACATGAATCTTGCTCAATTATTTTCCATGTGACAAGAACTCCTTCTTATCAATTTTATATTGACTTACTTCAATATTTCATCTATGTAATTTGGCTTCAATCATATCAGGCGCTTGAATCCATCTTTTATAGACATCGATGCCCAATATCTTCCAAGCCTTTCATCAATATGAAATCGAAAATCTTAACCGTGTTAATTTAAAATACATATTTTCCAATCAACCATATGTTATCTACATAAAGTATTGGAAATATGTCATAACGCTCCCACTTAGTTTCTTGTAACTTTACAAGCATCTTTATCGTTCATGATGGAATCAAACTCTTTTGATAACTTCATTAAGGTAAAGATTTCAACTTCGTTATGCTCACTTCAACCATTGAAGTGTGCATACCTTTCTAGCAACCTTTTTGAATTTTACAAAACTCTCAGACTGTGTCAAGTACACATCCTTGATAAAACTTCCTTGAGAGGAGAGTTGGTTTTGTTGTTCAACTGCCATATCATAATATGTAACCTTTTGCTAGAACTATCCGCAAAGACTAAAGCATCACTACGGAAGATCATAATCTTGTAGTAGTTAACTCTTTGAACTTCGTAGAAAACAACTTTTCGATAAGTACAACTTTCAAAAGATGTAAAATCCATGTCTTTGTCGCTATATAGACCCTTTTGCTATCGCTAGGCATCATGCCTATCGAAAGGACTACCAAGTCACATACTTGATATTCATACAAGGATACTATGGCGGATATAATGACTCATAGTCAATTTTACGAAGTCAGGGCCCATCATTTGCTTCCTTTATAAGGTTCAGGTCCTTTTGTTGTCAAAACAACACTTTACACTTAAACCACAAGTTGTTCTAAGTACAAAGTTTTTGGACTTTACTGGTACAGTTCGCAAACTCATTTGAAGTATCTACAACATTTGTAGTGTCTTCTACTTAGTCAAAATAGTAAACCCCGGAACAACTTCCAGTGCTGCGCTACTCTTGACATGATAACGAAGATTCTCTATCCTCGTTGAGTTTGTACTGTGCTCCCACTCACTTATTTCGCAAGAACTACTTTCTCGAGAAATCAACCCTTTTTGACAAACAACATTTGTCTTTTGGTTCGGTGATAGGAGAAATACCCAATGTTTTATTTAGGATAACCTTATAAACATATATTTATCCTATTTTGGTTGTAAACATTTTACACATGCTATGCATACCAAAACTTAAGAAAGTGACAATTCGGGTCACTACCCAAACCATATCTTATATGTTGTCAATTTCAGCGGATCATGATGGTGCTCTTTTCAGTGGAAAAACGGTTGTCACTAATGTATAAACTACAAAATTATAATGGCAATTTTATTAATCTTACCATGTCAAACAAGGTTTGATTTTGTCTCTTGAATACTCCAATCTAGTGTGGGGTATTCGAGAAGTATAAGTTGTAGAACAATTCTGCAACTTCTCAGATGTTTTGCTAAACTTGTAACTCAAACTTTATCCTTTATGATCCAATCATAAATACTTGATTATCTTGTTACATTGATTTTAACTTCATATTAACAACCTTTTGAACCAATTCAAAATGTCAAACTCTGTTCCCTTTAAATAGATATACTCACATATCTACTTAAATCATCGACAGAATTTTATGAATGAAAAATTAATCCACCATACATGACTACACATAATGGACTATATACATCAATATGTATAATCTCCACTAAATTAGTCGTCCATTCTACTTTGGCCTAAGAACGGAATTCTAGTCATCTTTTGGAAAAGGTCTCACAAGCGTCAATAAAATGACTCCGGAAGTCCATCAATATGGAGTTCCTTCATGTTTTCCTTTCCGATATGAACTAAAATGGTGGTGTCACAATTTAAGTGAAAATCTTTTACGTCTTGCAACGTTTAGCATTCAGTCTTATAGATGTTTACTTTACCAACATGATTTATATTAACATATCCATCAATTATGGAATATGGTCATCGTTTGAACAATCTCATTTGTTCTCACAAAAGACTAGAACAAAATAACAACTTATTAAGTTCTTAAAATAAATCTTGAATGTTTGGTTCGATACGATAATGAACACAATAACACTTTATTTATGTTCTTGTCATAATCGATTCCACATCTATTACTAGTTCCTTTTAGGCCCTTGTATTTCTTGCATTGCGTTGCTTTGTATGACAACTCATACCAACCAATGTGGTATCAAAATACCCAAAAATACTTTGTTAACTAGTAATACATCTATAACTTGTATATCAAGTATATACTCCTGAGCTGGACTTTTCCAGTTATCTTCTTTTTCTGCCATATATCTATTTGTAATTCTATTTTCAATATTCCCTTTCCTTTATAGAAGAATCATTCAACATCAAACAATGCTAGTCTTACTAGCTCATTTTCTTTGGCGTGTTAGTCATATACTATCACCCATTGAGTCATACTTTGAGTTTGATTGTTCTACTAATATCACCATATTAATAGTATTCTTCTAGATTCCACTCTTAGCAATCTCCAAGTAAGGTAAACTACTTTACCCATACTTCTAGTCCATCCCCTCATAACAATTTTATGATTAAGCTACTATAGCTCGAAGGAAGGGATTTAGAGGATAATTTTGAGCGCCCAACTTCTTGGAATATTCAAACGCCTAGCGTCTTCAATCATTGCATATATTCAGATAATATAAGCAAACATTGTCACGCTAAATTTGCATATATTCAGATAATATAAGCAAACATTGTCACGCTAAATTATACTCAGTCATGTTGCCACAAATAAGTTTCTAGATATCAATATATCTTTCACTTGATTGTTTCTGAAAACAACTCTTTTCAGTTCCTAAATCACCTTGATCAACAAAACATTCTTTTGAAGATAAAGTAATACGGAAGCAACCATGACTCTGGATTCTAAGTAGGAATTATTTGCTCTCTAGATTAATCAATCATTAACCACATGGAGCTAGGTAGGAAATACCAAAAATCTACAATAGGACTCAATTTTAAATTTCACTAATACGGTACCAATATTAAATGGTATTTACCAGATCATAACAGTTATATCTCAATTAACAATCTAAGTGTAAGGCAATTATAGATGCCAATGAATACTACAATTTGTGCAAATTCACTTTGATTGGTTGTTCATGATAAATAAGTTCAAGTTAATTCAAAAATTAAACCATGAACTCCCACTCAAAACAACATCCCTCTTAGTCGTCTTTAGTGATTACACGAACCAAATTCACTACACCAAAACCGATCATCACGTGAGATGATGTAGCTTCAAAGGCGAACATCTACATGTTCATCATATCATCCATATGACTCATGCTTTACCTTTCGGTTACGTGTTCCGAGGCCATGTCTGTACATGCTAGGCTCGCCAAGTAGAACCGTAGTATTGCGTGTGTTTCAAGGCCATGTCTGTACATGCTAGGCTTGAAAACACCCGTTGTATGCGAACGTTGAGTCTATCACACCCGATCATCACGTGGTGTCTCGAAACGACAAACTTTCTTAACGGTGCATACTTAAGGAAGAACACATTATTATCTTGATATTAAGTGAGAGGGATCATCTTATAATGCTACCATCGTTATCTAAGCAACACAAGATGCATAAAAAGGATTAACATCACAAACATCACATGTAAGGATAACGTGATATGATATGGTCCTCCTTGCACTTGATCTCCATCAAGTTCATTATGGTATGATCTCAATCATTCCACCGGCGTGGTACCAAGTACCATGGCACCCCAATCTTGATTGTCCATCAATAAGAAGACAAACATATGGATACCTTCCGGTATATCAATAATTTACAAAATAGATCATCTCATAATCAAATTTGTAATATTGACCATATCACATCACATGCCCAGCAAAAACTAGTTAGACGCTTCTAATTTATTTTTGCATATTTTACGTGGCTTAGGGCTTTCGAGGATAGAACCGTTCATACCTACGAACATCAACCACAACGTTGATAAACACATTTTTAACAACCCTTCATAGATTAGATCTTAACTATAGTAGGAGAAACAGACACCGCCGCAAGCCACTTATGCAATACAAGTTGCATGTCAGCTGTGGAACAAGTCTCATGTACGTGGACATGTAAGGTTAGTCCGGGCCGCTTCATCCCACTATGCCACTAAGATCATAAAATAATCAAGGAGGTAATAACATGATCATCAACGCCCACATACACCTATGTGTTCTACCCGTACAAAACATCTACGCATAGATCGGCTCTGATACCACTGAAGGGGAACGTAGCATAGAAAACAAAAAATTTCCTACGCGAGAGATACCCGAAAGGCCAAGATCTAATCTATGAGACGAAGTGCAACGGGAAACAAGAGGGTTAAGGAGAACACATACCCTCGAAGACTCAAAGTGGTACGAGATCAAATCTCGTTGTTGGCGTAGTCGTACTCACACCGATCCCGATAGCGAGAAGATGGCACCGCAATCCGGCGGTGCATCCGTGATCGGTCACACGTACGGTTGATGACGACTCCGTTCCCTCGTTCCAGCGGGGCGTGGAAGTGAGGATCCCTCGGAACTCCAGCAGCACGACGGCGTGGTGTGGTGGAGAAAAACATTGCTCAGGGCTTCGCAAGCGCACGAACAAGTGGTGGAGCAGCGGCATGAGGGAGGAAGAGATGACACAAGTGTGTGTGTTGGGAGAGGGAGCTCTCACCCCTCCTTTTATAGGAGGGGATGGCAGCCACGAATTTTTGGCTGCCTCCACCTCTCCCTCATCATGTGAGTGGAGTCTCCACTCAACCCACTCATTCTTCCATGAATTCCCACTCAAAATCCCAAGGGTTTTCTTTAATAAATAAATAAAACAATTTTATTTCTTTATTTTAATATTTGTTAATTCCATTAACAAACATTAACATATAACCCCTTGAGTTAGTTGTTAAATCTATTAACAACCATTTGATAAGAATCCCCTTGAACTATTTCAAAATTACTCGAAACAATTTCGGTGACTATTTCAATATTCCCCGAAACAATTTCGGTGCTGTCCAAACTTTTCTCCGATATTCCGTATCCTCTCAAATGCGTCATCGAACCTTAAGTGTGTCACCCTACGGTTCGCGAATAAGATAGACATGATCAAGACTCCTCTCGATCAATAATCAACAGCGGGATCTGGAGATCCGTGATGACTCCTATATATTCAACGATGACTCTCGTGATCGTGTGAACCAACAACGCCGTGAACTATTCCCTTTGTCTCGCGATATTTTACTTGTCCGAGATTCGATCATTGGTATCAACCATACCTTGTTCAATCTCGTTACCGACAAGTACTCTTTTCTCGTTCCCGTGATATAACATCCTTTGTGATCATATCACGTGCTTGCAAGCGGTTTTCGATGTGATATCACCGAGAGGGCCCAGAGTATATCTCTCCGTCATTTGGATGGACAAATCCCACTCTTGATCCATGATCCTCAACTAATACTTTCCGAATACTTAACGACACCTTTATAGTCACCCTATTACGGTGTGACGTTTGATGCCATCAAAGCACTCTTCCAGTATCAGTGATTGACATGATCTCAAGGTCTAAGGAATAAGTTACTTCGTATGTTTGATATAACAATGTAAACTAAATGACTTGATCGCATTGCTATATTCTCTTTGGGTATATGTTCATCACATCATTCTTCTAATGACATGACCCGTTATTAATAACATCCAATGTTCATGATCAGGAAACCTTGATCATCTATTAATCAACGAGCTAGTTAAAAGAGAGGCTTTACTAGGAACCATTGTTTGTTTATTAAGCACACATGTATCAACGTTTCCGGTTAATACAATTCTAGCATGAGAAATAAACATTCATCATAAACAAGGAATAAGATAATAACCATTATTATTGCCTCTCGGGCATATTCCCTTCATGGCAGTCGTGCCGGGGACCCCTGAGGTGGAGTAGGAGGGGTCCCAGGCGAGCGGGTGTAGCAGACCACCTCCGGAGAGCGCGGCGAGTCTGGATCAGCAACCTCCATACTCGCCCCTCCCAAGTCAGCCGCCTCCGAGCCAGAGAGAGGAGAAGGCAGGCCGTGAAGAGCATCCGCCACTAGGCTCGCGAGGTCCAGGGAGCCCGGACCCTCATAGAGGTTGGACCCGTACTGTGAGAGGGACCCACCCATAGACAACTGCAAGACCTGGCGGGATACGTCCACCAGGGCCAACTTAGCCGGCGCACTCAAGGAGAGAGCGGCCGAAGCTGGCAGGGACGGAGCAGGAGAGGATACCTGAGCAGAAGTGGAAACTGTGGCCGCCGCCCCAGCAGGAGGGACGGCCCCCGGCATAGGAGCCGTGACAGCTGGGGGCGGTGCCACATTCCTGGGGCTAGGGTCAGAGTCATCACCTGAAAGTGTCATCCTCCTCCTCAGATGAACTGTCGTGGTGCGGGTACGGAGAACGGCGTGAAGGAGGGGAAGTGGTTCTAGGCTGGTCTCGCTCCGCCTCCACCTCCACAGAAAGGGGTTTCTCCACCCCGTGGAAGTAGAAAGGAGGCATAGGAGCCTCCAGCTTGGAGACATCCGTTACCATCATATGCATACGGACATGACCACGTCCTAGGAGCGAGGACTCGTCCACCTCCACAAGACGGCCCACCGCCTGAGAGATCTGGTCGACAATGGGAAGGACCTTGGACTCCAAGGGGATCCCGTGGATCCGAATCCAGACCTGGGCCAGAGTAGAGAGGGAGTCCAGGTCGGTGGAGGCGCGCTCAATGGTGACCTTGATGTTGCATCCCCGCAGGGTGGTCGAGTCTCCCCACGCCAAGGCCTTGAGGAGGCTCTGCGACGGAAACTCCACCGCAAACTCGGAGTCGAAGAGCGCGGTCACCAGCCACGACGCCTCAGGCTCCAGCTGAAGGAACGCCGCACGGATAGTCTCCGCAGAGAGCACCACTGACGGGGACCGATCCGGGTCCGGGAGGACCGTGACGACGGCCATGAACTCCGGCGACGAGAGCTTGATGCCCCCACGTTGATGTAATAGACGCCACCATCAATGCCATGTCCCAACAAGGAGAGGGTCGCCCTCCGTGGCGGCACTGGCATGACCACAGACGGGGATCCGCGACATCTCCCACGACCTCGGGCGTCGAAGAGATCACACCATCCGGACCCGACACATTTTTCTTCTTCTTCTTCTTCTTCTTACTCTTCTTCTTCTTGGCCGCCGCCGCCGTGGAGGTGTTTGTCACCGGGGGACGATCATGACGCGGAGGAGGCAGCGAGCGGCCACGGCGGTCACGACTGTCCTGCCATGAGCCTCCACGGAACTCCTCCCACCGGTTGTCCCCACGAGCCAGCTCCTGTGCGCCCCCTGCTACTGGACAAGGGCAGCCCGCAGCTCCACCTCCCGCGCAAGGGTGGAGGTCGACCCGCCCCGGGGAGATGCCGGGCGAGACCCGAGCGCCGGGCACAACCCCAAGAGGCCAAGGCCCTCAGCACGGCAAGGAGGAGAGCTCCGCCCTGCCCCCCAAGCCCAGTCGTGGTCGGCCCGGCGAGAGTTCTCCCGCAGGCCGGCGAGCAGGGAGTCGGTAAGGTAGGGTTCCATGGCCGCGGGAAGGGGAGGAACGCGGTGGAGGGGACCAGCCACGTCGCGGAGGAGAGGAAGCAAGGCTCGTCGGCGAGCGTTCCCGGCGCGGCGACGAGGGGTCTTCCTGGTGGCGTTTCATCGGCTCAGAGGTGACGGCGGCGAAAGAACATGTGAGAGGGGCTAGGGTAGAGATGTAGCGCACGGTTCGAGCCAAGTGGCCGATTCGCTGCTCCTGGCGGCGCGAGGCAGGGAACCCTAGCGCCAGCGAGTGGGCTCCCCGCGGAAGCCAAAGCAGAGACCGGGAGGGGCCATTAGCCCACTCAGACCCCGGCCCGTGAGCCACGCGAGGATCCTGGCTTCTCCAGTCCAGGATGGGCTGGGCTGCTGAGGGGGCCAGCGTGGGCCTAGGGCTCCGAGGGACAGCCGACCCAGCCCCAAGCAGCGAAGGCGCATGTCCCTCTCCGTCTTCCCCTAGGTGCAGAACAAACGGTGGCCGGCCACGGCCAGCTCGCGCCGCCAGTCGCCGGCGACGATGGGATAGAGGCCTCCGGGCATGGCCCAGCAACCCACTTCCCTCCATCACCAGCAGCCGACACCCTTCGGGCCAGCACCGTTGACCTAGCACCGAGCGGAGGACGCGCTACCGCGGGAGTCCGTCGTGCCGGTCGGCGCCAGGGGGAGGTCAGCGCTGCCAGGAAATCCGCCAGCATCGGCAGGGCCGGAGGGGAGCACCATCTCTGTACCGCCAGACGCTCCATCTCGGCCGCGTCTTCTTCATCGGCAATGTCCGCCCAGCGCCGTGCTCCCGTCTCCACCGGCGAAGAAGCCCCCGTGGGCGCGTGGTCCTGACGCGCAACCAGTGAAGGCCCCATCGACCTCCACGGAAGAGCCAGCGCCGGCGAGGTCCTCGCCGGGAGGGGATCCGCAGCGCCACGATGGCCATCAGCACGGGAGCGCCCAAAATCGCCAGCTCTCCACCTGCTGCAAAACCACCCTGCTGAACCTCCCTTTTAGCATGTTTCACCGGCGATACGCGGTTTCTCTTCTTCAACGCACCTGTTTTAGTCTTATAGGGCACAAAAATTTTAGGACACATCTTCTCCAACGGTTGCCCTATTTTAGGGCATGGTGGCCACACCAAAATGCTTGTTTATTCGATATTTGAGTGATATAAATTGATATATGCACATAGTATGATCTTGAAGCATGATAAAAATAGCACACACACGAATTTAGTTCAATTCATAGCATAACCTAGTGCAAATCATGACATAGTATCACAAAACGACACATAGTTCAAACATGAACAATACATAATCCATCATAGTTCAAACCATGAAAGACAACACATCATCAAGCCTCGGTGTTGTGCGCATCACCACCCTTGTCCTCCTCGATGGTTGCTTCTTGATGAGTAGGGATCGAAGAATCTCCCATGGCACCACTCGCGTTGCTCGTAGGAGGTGCCATTAAGCCGGAGTGCGGGTCGGAGATGGCTCCAAAGCCGTCTCCGACGGCGGCGGTGGTGGGAGCTCGGCCTCCATGGGGATCTCCTATGTCGATTTGGTCTTGGAGCCGCGGCCAGCGTTGAGCTTTTTCTTCCTCCCCTCGAGCGCGGTCGTCAAAGCTCGCTTGTCACCGCCGCCAGGTGTGAGTGCTTCCGGCCGAATTCCGGGCACGAGCGGCTCCTGGGCAGCGGCCGGCGATGGATTCGCGCCCATGGAGGCGGAACATGGTGGGCAAAAACCGGTCGGCGAGCCATCGGAACCCTAGGGTTCTCTGACACCGCGGGGGCGTTAGCGGCGACGCGGTCGGCGCCCGTGAGCGCAAATAGGGCGGAGAGGGTCGCCGGCGGCGTGTCGAGTTCCGGGAGGGGAGCACCGTCCCCGTCCATGGCGCGGAGGCGGCTGGCGACGGTCAAATCGGGAGGGGAAGCGGCGAAGCGGAAGCGGTTCAGCGTGACAGTTGGAGTCAGCACGCGGTGAAAAGAAAAGGATGGGGCACGTCTCCGCACGGCCCTCTCTGCCCCATACCATATTTGAGGCAGAGAGGAGCGGAATTTGGGGCTGCCCCGTTTTAGGACATGTGATAGGACACCTGCTAGAGAGCTCGCGCCCATGGAGGCGGAACATGGTGGGCAAAAACCGGTCGGCGAGCCATCGGAACCCTAGGGTTCCCTGACACCGCGGGGGCGTTAGCGGCGACGCATTCGGCGCCCGTCAGCGTAAATAGGGCGGAGAGGGTCGCCGGCGGCGTGTCGAGTTCCGGGAGGGGAGCACCGTCCCCGTCCATGGCGCGAAGGCGGCTGGCGACGGTCAAATCGGGAGGGGAAGCGGCGAAGCGGAAGTGGTTCAGCGTGACAGTTGGAGTCAGCACGCGGTGAAAAGAAAAGGATGGGGCACGTCTCCGCGCGGCCCTCTCTGCCCCATACCATATTTGAGGCAGAGAGGAGCGGAATTTGGGGCTGCCCCGTTTTAGGACATGTGATAGGCCACCTGCTAGAGAGCGCCTTTTGCCCTCTCGTGTCCTAAAAACGGTTTTAGGGCACCAAGGCTAATATGGGACATCTATTAGAGATGCTCTTAAGTGTCGAGAAGCACCTTTATAAGCATTGAAAATTTATCCGAGAGCTTTCTAATAACTTGTTCCTCCGTCTATTTCGGCTTAAAATCGGTCGCAATTGTATTCTAGATTTTTGTTTGTTGGATCCAAATCTGAAGTTGACCAACGTCCCTGCAATTCACACCCATAAAGGCTGAATTCTTCAAAAATTAACTAGGGAATACATGGATTTCAAAGAATAAACTCCATTAGATCCATATCTCCAAATGCGGCTGGTCCTCTTTAGCATTTAAATTCAGAGTGTTATAGCAAGTCATGCCATTGCTCCATCATTTCCAAAGTGAAAGTCCATCTAAAATTACATCTAAGCTGGGAACAATCCCACAGCTCTGGAATGGTTTTGGTCCGTTGGGTTGAAGCAAAATAGATATCCCAAAACTGGGTAGCTAGATTTGTATTGCCAAACCATACGCCCTCCTAGAACTTAATAGACTTACCATTTCCTATTTTCCACCTATACACAAATCTAACAGTCCTAGATGCCCACATCACCCCTTTCCAGAAGGTGGAAGGCAGGATATCTTGACAACACAGACTGTTGGGGCTTCTAGTTTGATACTCCCTCCGATCCGTTATTTGTGTCGCATCTGTGCATAGAAATTATACACAAGTGTACTACTCCCTCCGACACTTTTTTCGGATCGGAGGGAGTAATTTCAGTTTGAACTGAAAAAGAAATTTCTAGGTGCCTGATCCCTTTTTTTCTCATATCCCACATGAATATGTGCATCCTGCGGTAAGTAGGCCCAGCTGATCTCCGGGCCCATAGGGCTAGAAACTCAGCATACACTCCACTATCTTCGTGCTCAGGAATGTACTCCTCGGTTCCACATAGTGACATAGATACGCCTGTTTTAGTTGTCAACTAATATGGGACGGAGTAAGTACATTTTTTTCTGAGATATTCTCCCGCTGACAAAAGCATACGTCGAAGCTCCCGTGGGAAGACATTGCATGGGTAGGCTCCGAAATTTCTTCTTTTTTAATGAGAAAGTTTGAACGGGGTACCCTGCTTGATCTCACCTTATTGAATTTATTTAAATGGGGTGTAGGCTCCAACCGGCCGGCCAATCTGCAATGGTTCCTTGTCCTGCATGCTCCCGCCACCAGAACACAAGAGACAATAAACTGAGTGAAACAAAGGAAAGGGTAAATACCGGGAACGAAACCATTGACAAACCCATGGATGACTTGTTGTATACATGAATTCATGGCTCCCGACCGTAAGCAGGCAATTAAACAAGCCAACAACCCCACAAAAAATAATAGTTAAGACTAAGACAAACACAAACAGATGATCAAGGTCAAAATCTCCGTGCGTGTCAATGTACTCTTTATGTACGTGATAAGAGTAATATCACTCCCCAGTCCCAGTAGTTGATTGACACTCCTGGAAATTCCACCCATGAATAACTGTATACAGACGACGACTTGCATCGACTTACTGGCAGAGAAAAACATAAACATAATTTGTACCCGGTCTAATGCGCGCGCGGTGATAAACAAAAACACACAATGGAGGTAAAAGTCTCCATGCATGCGCGTTAACGTACGCTGATCAGTACTCCCAGTAGTTAATTGACGTCACTCCTTGAAATCTTCTTGCATGAATAGATACACATTCAGTATTGTATCACGACTTGCATTGCCTTGACAAACATACCTCGCATCGATTTAACCAGCTGCTGGTCTAGTGCGTGGTGTGCATACACGTACCATGAGTAATCGGCATCCAACAATGCCAGGAGCCCTGTTAGTTCTCATAGTATGCACCTTCTTTCGAGCAGTGGCAACTGCTGCGGCAGGGAGCTCCATGTCGTTGCCAGGCTGCCCTGACAAGTGTGGCGATGTGCCCATCCCATACCCCTTCGGCATCGGTGCGCACTGCGCCGCGGCCAGCCTGAACAGCTACTTCAACCTCACCTGCAACGCCACAACCGATCCGCCGCGGCCAATGGTCAGGGATCACAAGGGACATGTTGAGATCATTGACATCTCGCTGGAGCGCGGCGAGATGCGCGTGCTCAGCCCTGTGAACTACATGTGCTTCACGTCAGAGACAACATTCAGCAGTTCCTTGGGAGGGTACGAGCTGCAGACCACGCCCTTCCTCCCATCCCCGTCGCGCAACCGCTTCACAGTCATCGGCTGCAACACCCTAGGGCTCATCAGCGGGCTCAAAGGCGCCAGAAGCCAGTACCTGGCTGGCTGCTACTCCTATTGTGGGTGCCTCAACGACACCTGTGACGGCACGCCATGTGCTGGGTTGGGCTGCTGCGAGGCCGCCATCCCCCCCAACCTCACCTCCTTGGAGGTCACGTTTCAGATGAACCAGAGCAAGGTATGGGGCTTCAACCCATGCTTCTACGCCATGGTGGCCGAGGTTGGGTGGTACAATTTCAGCCAGCATGACCTCGTTGGTACACTTGGGTTTATTGATGATCGAGCAAAGAGGGGTGCCCCTGCCGTTGCTGATTGGGCCATTAGGAACGGCTCGTGCCCAGAAAAGGTGAAGGACGCACCTAGTGGCTACGCCTGCGTCAGTGCAAACAGCTACTGCATGGCCGCCAGCAATGGTCCAGGGTACTTGTGCAAGTGCTCCAAAGGATACGAGGGCAATCCTTATCTTCTCAACGGCTGTCAAGGTTAAGTACTCACTCAAACATAACTTGCGTAGATTTCCAGGGATACTACTAAATTAACACACTGATGGAACTCGATCTAAACCAAATCCAGTGTTCACTGAACTGAACACCGTGAAACATCTCTACCAACACTCACCAGTAGCAACTGCAATCATTAACACATAGAAAAATATACACCTTATCTCTAGGGCATGCAAATTATCAGCACATACTATAATATTAAGTTGAAAGAAATTATGGAAAGTGAACCAATAGCATTACAGAGTGAATTCCCTACTTGAATTTATTAACTGTTGAACCTTTCTTTAGCTGACATATATGATATAATAATGAGAATAATATGTATATATCACATTTAGTTTGATGCTTCTAAACGATTTCCTTAATGTCTTCAGACACAGACGAGTGTGCATTGCGTAAGCAGGGCCCCAAGTATGAAGATTTGTATCCGTGCCGAAAAGGGGTCTGCTACAACACACCGGGAAGCTACTTATGCCAATGCAAGAGAGGAAAAATGCCTGACGGTACAAATTTTGGATGCCGATCTCTGCCTTCTTCAACTAACAAGTTGTTTATTGGTAAGCATCCTTCATTTAAAATAATTAACCTATATCCCATACTTTCACTGTTTCGCTACATTAAGACATGTTCCGAAAACACACACAGACACATACACTAAAAAAAAATGTTCCTCAAAAACTGTTTTGCAGGACTTAGCGTTTCAGCAACTGTGGTGATGGCCTTAGCATGCTTGCTGCTCATGCAATTTCAAAGGAAAAGGTACAAGAGGGACAGAGATGAGTATTTCAAACAAAATGGAGGTCTCCAATTATATGATGAGATGAGGTCAAGGCAGGTTGACACAATTCGCATACTAACAGAGAAAGAGATAAAAAGAGCTACTGACAACTACAATGAAAATCGAGTGATTGGATGTGGTGGTCATGGAATGGTCTACAAAGGAACTTTGGATGATCAAAAAGTAGCCATAAAGAAGTCCAAAGTAATCAACGATGATTGCAGGGAAGAATTTGTTAATGAGATAATAATCTTGTCACAAATCAACCACCGAAACATTGTGAGGTTAATAGGTTGTTGTCTGGAGGTAGATGTCCCAATGTTGGTCTATGAGTTTGTCTCCCGTGGTACATTATCTGAATTTATTCATGGTGCTGATTGTCGAAGATCACCAATCCCATTGGATCTTCGCCTGAAGATGGCTACACAATCAGCAGAAGCTCTTGCTTACTTGCACTCATCGACATCTCGCACGATCCTGCATGGGGACGTCAAATCTGCCAACATTCTGTTGGATGATCAGCTCAACGTGAAGGTTGCAGATTTCGGAGCATCAACACTCAAATCCATGGATGAAAATGAATTCGTCATGTTTGTACAGGGTACCCTTGGCTACCTTGACCCAGAAAGCTTCATCAGCCATTGTCTCACCGAAAAAAGTGATGTATACAGCTTTGGAGTGGTTCTTTTGGAGCTAATGACGAGAAAGAGGGCTATATATAAGGACGTTTTCAATGAAAAGCAATCATTGTCCTACAGTTTTCCCTTGAAGTTTCACAAGAAGGAGCACCAAACTATGCTGGACCATGAAATTCTAGAAGATGCATGTATGGGGGTGCTCGAAAACATGGCCAAACTTGCAGTTCACTGCCTTAGCCCAAGGGGAGATGACAGGCCAACTATGAAGGAAGTTGCAGAGAGGCTAGACATGATGAGGAGACTCAAACTCGACACAACTGGTGCTAACATGTCATGTGGGGGGCAACTTACAGCCGTAAGGACAAGTCCTAGGGGGGCAACTTACAGCCGTAAGGACAAGTCCTAGGCGCCCTCTCTAGTTATCTTTAGTTAATATATCGATTTAGAAACCAGAGTTTGGATATAGAAAGGTTTTGTCCCGAAGAAGGTTCTCCTGCTATATTCTAATTCTGTTAGGATTTCTTTCTTTTCAAGATTGTAACTTTCTTTGTAAGCCCTCATGGTCGCTGAATAAAGCAATCAATATACAACTATCTCTACCAGAACGGGTTGCCGGGAGTTCAAGCCCCGACCACATGTAGATCACGACTACAATCTCCGCTCTACTCGATTTGTGTCCAGCAACCTAGGCCGTGACAGAACAGCTATCGGGAAAACTATGGATGACCATCTTTGGTTGTTGTCCCTTTGAACAAGACAGCACACAGGACCATCGATATGTCCGAACAGGTTGAAGATCTTGCAAGATAATGTTTGTACTTTCATATGCACACATAATTATCTTGTTTCTGGTGCGCAGTGATCCCAACCACTGTTTCTAATATGTGTGTAATCTGATCATGAGTATAGAGGCCTTGTTTTGGTATTGAATTACTACGGACAGGCGCATATCACCACACCACTGATATTTTTTGTTTTCTGGCCCCAGCGTACCATCGGCGTGGATACATGGTGAACCGCCATTGGTAGGTTTCCTGCTATAAGCAGTTTCCTTATAGTGTTGTAGTGATCTGAAGCAAATTTTTTACTTTTCTATTTATTTTTTAGGGTAGGAGGTAAAGAGTTATAGAAGTACTTAACCTAAGACATTTTTTTTTGCATTTATAGCCCCTATTTAGATACATGTAATTTGAATTATATCCAATAAATAAGAAGAAATTCATTTATTTCCCGCATAATAACAAATCGTTTTAGAAGAACCCAAAATATTGACATTAACAATATAATGCAATATGTTCTTTGCGCAAAAATTTTAAGCATTTTTAATAAATAAATCTTGAAGGTATGTAGTACACAGCACAAGGCTCCATAACTTGGTATTTCAAGAAATAAAAATACAAACTATTATTTCACGAGAAAGATGGAAAATAAAGGTAGATTTGTGCATGCTAGCGTGAAAAGAATTTGCAGTCCAAATATGAAGTGCATAAGATGAAGAGAATATTTGCTGGCCGTACTTTCATTCTCGTTGAGCAAAATATCACGTAAATTACCTTGGACCATTCCTTCTACTAGCAAATGAAGCCTTTTTGTTTGCAGGTAATACTTGTAAATGAACCTTGAAGCTTTTCGTACAGTCGGCGAGTGATACAGACCTGGCAGTGGCAGCTGAAGCCCACTGCTCTGCTACTATCACTAACTCTCCATACAGGGAACAGCAAGCAGTGACAGCACGTACAGTCGTACATTAGTCTAAATCCGCTTCTTCAACTGGTACTACTTGTGCAACGGGGCGTCGATTCTGGTGACGGTGGTGTACGTGCAAGATAATGTGGGGTGGGGCTGGGGCCTCACCCACACAGCTCCGCAAGTCAGCAATCAAATACAAGGCACAAGTCATTGCTTTTGCTTTCAGGTCGTCAGTAGGAGCCCTAATTTACGTAGATACCCAAATTCCGAACCAAGGCTCTAGTTCAAAGCTCCGTCGTACCTAAGAATCAAGTCATTACAAATTTCTCCTCCTAGTAACGGGCATTGATAGGCAGCAGCATCTCTCACCTTTGACTGCCATTGATCAGAGAGCAAAAACGGCTGGTACACAATTCCTGCCACTGTTTCTATTTTGCCTCCTGAAATGCATGCTCCCTTGATCACTATAAAATTCTTGAAACTAATCAATCTGTTTCCTGACTCCGTCTGCCAGCTTCTTCGACCGTGCTGCCATCATCACTGATGGCGACCTGCTCACAACGGACCTATGATGAGGACTGTTCCAGTTACTTAGAAGTGTTTGATGATGACTGTTCCAGTTGTTTAAAAGTGTTTGATGGCAAATTTTTGTGACCAATGTGTCAATGTCAGAAACTAACTGATCTTGGCAGCGTAATTCTTAAATCACAACTAAGCGGTGCAGCAACATTTTTTCTCGAAAATAAAAGAAACATAACATTCTTGTTTATACTGATCCTCGAATAAAATTTCTAGCCTCGTATTTGATATGTGCAGACACGCACTGCACTGTAGGGGTTTAATTCAGGAGAATGAAAACAAGTGTTGTAACTAACAGCCTTAGGATATGGGACTAATGGGACAATGGATATTCAAAACGGAATTGAAGAATATATTATTGTCTCAAGTTTCAGTTGACCTGCTAGGCGCGGGAGTATGGTTGTTCGTTTTGGCTTTGGGTCCAGAAGAACAGGAAATGACTGTGGACTAGGATCATTCTGAACTGTTTGATCGCTGGTTCAACTAAGGATTATTTAGTACTCCCTCCGGCCCAAAAAGGATGTCTTAATTTTGTCTAAATTTGCATGTATCTATACACTAAAACATGTCTAGATACATGCAAATTTGGATAAAGTTGAGACATCCTTTTTGGGACGAAGGGAGTACAATGTAAGATTGTACACATTCCTTTTCCATTTTTAGGCTCAACGATGTGCAACTGGAAATTTTAGGAACTACCGGCAAATCAGTAGAAAATGATTACGAATCTGTACTATCGCCTAATTTCAGTTTGGTCTCACAAGGTTTCATTCTGTAACACTGCTAAATGCAGCAAAAACCTGCTACTAGTATATTTTCTTATCAGACACAACATCTTATCACACTGAAACACCCAGGAGCAACAAACTACAGGAGCAGAGTGGCTCAATAAATGCCAAACTCGTGATTTCATGACTGTAAACTCCAACAGTTTGATTCAATACGCTGACATCTCAATTGGGGAATATGCTCTAGAGTTATAGTTGACCGCCTAGGGCAGGGCAGATGGCCGATGGGTGTTGTTCTTTTGGGTCTTGGGGAACTCGGAATGAGGGTGGGCTAACCTGATTCTGAATAGTTCGTGCTCACCAAGCTCAACAGGGTGGTTACTATTTACAACTTCAGCTTCTCACACTTTTTCTTCAAGTTTTAGGCTACATGAACTGTGAAGTGTAACAGGTATTTCTCAGGGATTAATAACAAGTGCATAAAAAGGATTAGGAAAAATCTATACTAACACCTAATCTCGGCTTGATCACACAAGGTTTCCTGGTGCAACTCTGCTAAATGACAGAAAAATCATGCAACCAGTACATTTGCTTATCAGACACCTCGTAGCATCCAGAATGCCATGATCAAACAGGAGGAGAGTGGCTCAATAAATACCAACTAGCCTTCATGTCACTAGGAATTCCATTTTCAATAGTTATATTCAATACCACTAAACACGCTGGCATCTCGCTCAATAACATGCTAAAAATCATGAAAAAAAAAGCGAAACAATTAGGGGTAACATTATTACCACATCACAGACATGAAGAGCCAGTCTTCATCAGGCGGTGGGCTTGCGCTGGAACCCCTGGGAGGGGTCGAGCGGGTCGGCGGGGGAGGGGAGCACGGTGGTGACGGTGGCGGCGGGCGGCCCAACGGGGAGGCGGCGGGAAACCATCTCGTCGACCCTGGCGGGGTCCCCGGAGAGGAGGGCCTCGACGGTGCCGTCGCGGCGGTTGCGGACCCAGCCGGCGAGCCCGAGCGCGCGCGCTGTCTCCACCGTCCAGTCGCGGAAAAAGACGCCCTGCACACGGCCCTTCACCACCACCCGCACCGCCTTGGGGGCTGCTGGCTGCTGCAGGGGCGGCGGGCTGGCGGATGCGGCGGCGGCGGCCATGGCGCGGCGAGATGCGGCGGCGGGGAGGAGGAACGGGCGGCCGTGGCAGAGGTGGAAGGGAACATTCTGGAGGAGGGCATTCAGATTTCAGAGATGCTTTGCTATTCGAGTGACCGGATCAACACAGATGGAGGGAGTAGTATATTTGTTCCGGTTTTTTGAAGACAATATAGGAGATTTTTCGTTCTTTAACATGCCGCTGACTTTCCCACGAATTTGTAAGAAAAAAATTAACTGTCCGAGAGAAGCACCATCATAAGCACGGATATTATCCGAGAGCTTTCTAATAACTTGTTCCTTCTATATTTTGGCTTAAAATCGTCCACAATTGTATCATACTTCACAAAATCAATTGCTCCCACGATATTCATATAATGCTTTTCAATATTTTGTTCCTCTTCCCCTTTTCTCTCTCACGCCCAACCATGATATCTTTCTTTCTACTCTTTTCTTTCTTCTTCGACTATGGTTGTTGTTATGGTCAAAATTTTCTCGCCTCTCTGCATGTAGAATTTCCGCACTAGCTGATTATCCCAAAAGTTCAAACTGATGGAAAGGGGCTAGGCAATATATTTATATTCAACACTCCCCCTCACGCCTAGCCTATTTTAGTTCTTAGCGTGGTTCGGTGTAGGACGCAAAATCTTTTTTCCTTTTGTTTTTAATACTGTCCGAGCAGGGTCTTTGTCGAGACATCGTAGTAGAGTTCATAGACGGGGGTGCCATGAGCTTACTGGTAGAACCGCGGGGGACGTAATAACACTGCAAACGAGAACACCGAGTTTACCCAGGTTCGGTACGACGCATAGGCGGCGTTCCTACTCCTGCAATCTCACTAAATCAGAGTTGAAGCGTGAAGTATATAAAGTATAATGTGAGTATGGTTTCGCTAACTCGGCGAGGATCAACTTCTCGACAAGTTGGCTTCTAGCTAATTGTCTATATTGTTCTCTACTCCCGTCCGGCTTTATATAGATAACCGGGTTAGGGCTTACAGAAAAAAAAAAACCTAGAAGACTACGAAAAGCACCTAACTTGGAAAGTAAGGAATCCGTCTTCTCCTCCAAGCCACGCCACTTTGGGCCGTGATCCGAATTCTTCTAGAATTCGGCTTCCTGCGCGTCAGCTTACTGGGCCGCCCAATGGACTATGTTCTATTCCATGTGGGCCACCCTGGTAATCCGGCCTTTAGGCCAATGCCGGACATACCCCTAATTGGCATATATCCGACAGTAGCCCCCAAGAAGGATTAATACTTCATTCTGCCGCTCTCTGTATTGGTATTTTTTTCTTAGAATGTCGGTGTTTTGTCTTTATTCTTCTTTCACCAAACTCTCTTAACCCAAAACTCGGATTTCACCGAGACGACTTTTCTTCTACGAGCCTTCGCGGAGAAGCAACCTTGTTACGCTAGCGATGAAATCCTGCTGATGGCACGGTCGTTTGGGTTCAGTCAAAGACTGAAACCATATCTCTGACAGATTCTCTCGTGGGAAACGAGGAGATAGCAATAATCACCCCGCCCCCTCATTTTCCGGAAATTTCGGGCGTTACACGAGTCGCGCATCCAACGGCTAAAAGAGCCGTTGGCGCTAATATTCGCGCGCCTCGGCTATATATAGTCGCCTCGGGTCTCCGTTTTCTCTTCCGCTTCTTCTTCCTCCTCGAGGACTCAGAGCACCAGAGTACCTAGCGCCCTTACGCCCCGAGCCCAAGTTTCAGAGAACGCAGAGACCCGAGCCCCCGAGCTCCTCCCTGGAAAAACCATCGGAGGATTAAACTCCCGGCCGTGACGCCCGAAGATGGTCACCGGAAATTCTCCCCGTGCTAACGACTCCGCGAACGTCGTCGTCGACATCGAGGACATCATCAACTACCTCGACCCCGTCTTCAATTCTCCCCCGCGCACTGCCGCAGGCGCGCCGGAGGGATCCGCCAGCGAACCGGCGGGAGGGGATCAGCCTCCCGCTGCCGGAATCATGCCGCCGCCAACGACCACTCCCCCTCCTCCCCCTCGTCCCCCGAGACTACGGAGGAGGAAAACACTTCTCACGGCGGCGAGGACGTTGCCTCTTCCGCCACTGCTGGAGGCGAGGAAGAAGGAGAGGAGAATGCCGGTAATTGAAGCCACTGCAATGTGGTTCCGTCCCTTCTCCCGGCAATGGAGAAAGACTGTCGGGGGGTTACTCCCGAGTAGGGTAAAGGCAAGTGGTAAAAGCAACTGTCAGAAGAGAGGTTTGGTCGAGTAGCCGCCTACCCGGTACTTGCTACCCGGTTGACTGCTACTCGGTCTCACCTCAAGATGACCAGAAGGAGATATCGACCAAGTTCTGTCCATTCGAGTAGAAGAGTTGGCCCGAGTAAAATTGGCGGGAACCTACTCGGGCCAGAAAGTCAAAGGAGCCGTTCTGACACAGGATCCCGCGTATCCTGGGTCCGCACTTGGCAGTATTCGAACTACTGTTCATCTGGGACCGGCCTGCCTGACAGTGACAGCATGGAAGTAGGCCGTCGCAGGATAAGGGGGCCCTACTCTGTGTTTGGCACAGTGATACCAGTCTGTCCCCTTGTTTTGCCCAACGACTTTCCAGATGCAGCCAAGATTAGGAACCAAAGCTGTCAGCGGGAACCCGGAAGAAGGACGATGTGCACACTATGTCGACACTTGTCCAGGTTTGGACGTATCCGGCTGGGCACCGGGTATATAAGGTGCCCCGCCGCCTCCTGCGTGAGGGATCCGACGATCGAACACTTGGTGACCTAATTCTTGACCTAGTTCATCACGTAGAGAGGAGAGTGGCTACTCGGTAGCAAGAGCATTGTACTGTGGCTACTCGGTGAGACACCAGAATACATAGAGAAAGGCAGGAGAGTAGGGGTTTTACCTCCTCACGAGGGCCCTGAACCTGGGTAGATCGTGTTGTTTGCCGTGTTTACTTCGTACCTCACGCGGCTACTCGTCGCGTGATCCCTCCCCGAGCACCTCCAGCGTCCTTCGTCCCCACATCTTTAGCCATCCCATGGCATCTGCCGTGACTCCACCACGACAGTTGGCGCCCACCGTGGGGCAACCAGCGGCGCTGGTTGGAGTTTCTGTTCGGACGGGATCTTCTTCAGCGGAGCGCGTGGTCTGTGGCCTTGTCCACAGATTCGGCTCCTTCGACTTCGTCACCGACAACGCCGGCGATTTCGGCGGCAGGGCCATGCCGGAGGGCGGCTCGGTGATCTCCTTCGGCTCTCACCTCGTCTACGTCGCCACCGTCGCCAACCGCGCGTACCCCGAGCTGGTGCATGACGCGGAGGATCCTCCCGCGGTGATTGCTGCTCGCGGAAGGCCCGCGTGCCGCTCTGCGAACTGCGCTGAGGTGATGGTGACGGGCTTGGCGGCAAACACTGGCGCAGCCGCTACTGGCGCTGCGGCAGTCGTCGAGGATCTTGCTGCACTAAGCACTGGTGGCAGGACCCACAGGCCCTACGAGAAGGAGTGCAACTTGCCGCCTTCCACGTCTACGGTCATTCCCGCGTCGGCTACGCGACCTGGCATGCCAACTCCCACCGACATCGAGCTCCTGGCCATGAGGGAGCAGCTCGAGCGGCAACGCCTGGAGCTGCTTGCCGAGCAGGCGGAGTTGGATAAGGTGAGGTTGGAGTTGAGTCTAGATCAGCTCGAGTACAACAAGGCTCACGGCTTCACGCCAGTCGCTAGGAGGGCTAGCAGAGTAGGTGCCACTCGGCGCAACCTTGGCGCCGAGATGGCGACAGTTGTAGAGGCTCCTGCTCAGTCTGCCACCGCAAACACCTCCACCCGGCCCAGATATAGCACACCCGCCAAGACACTTAGAGCTGCAGAGGCTGTAGCTGCCGAGTTGCCTCGTCTTGATGGCGATGCGCGTATTAGGCAGCAAGAAAGACGAGTTGGTGTTGGCTAGGCAGAACGAGGAGTTCCGAAAAGCCAACCCTGGTGCCGGAGCTTCTCAGGTGGTGCACTCGCACGCGGCTAGATCTAACAATCAAGCCTCGTCTCCGCATCCCAGCCGCGAGAAGAGCCGCAGCGGGCGTTCGGGCAGAGATAGGCAAATGCAGGTGTATGACCCGGCTGCTGCCGCGAGACAGCTTGCTGTGCCACAGCAGCCCGGGCAGGAACACAACGCTGCAAGAGCAGGCTCTCAAGCCCATCAAGCTCAAAGCCAGGCCCGAGATGAAGCGCGTCCAGGTCCTTCTCGGCGTCCCGCCGCTCCGCCTACTCGGCAGAGGCAGCAGCCGCGCGCAGTGGCACCAGTCGCCAACCCGGTGGAGCAGCCTGCAGCGGTGCAGGTGGACAGGTATGATGATGGCTACTCGGCCATGGAGATGGCTGGCTATGATGTCCATGATCGTGTTGGCGAGCGCATGCTGGCACCGGGAGATGCGAGGCATCAGTTGGACCGGATCAGCTTGTCGGCGCGGCTGGAGAACACGGGTCCTCCTGGCCCCGAGTGCTTTGGCCCGCGCATCATGAACGAGCCGTCCGTGAAGAACTTCCAGCTCGCAAGGGGCACCAAGAGCTACAATGGCAGCACCAAGCCTGAAGACTGGCTCAATGACTATGTCACCGCGGTCCATATCGCGAATGGCAACAGAAGATGGGCGGTGCGCTATGTTCCGCAGATGCTAGAGGGTCCAGCCCGCACTTGGCTCAACAACTTGCCCAAGAACAGCATCAACTGCTGGCTGGACTTCTCGGATGCCTTCATCAGCAACTTCACCAGCACCTACAAGAGGCCGAATAGGCCACAACAGCTATCCGCTTGCAGGCAGCGAGAAGACGAGACAGACCGCGAGTATCTTACTCGGTGGAGTACATTGAGGAACACCTGTGAAGGTGTGAATGAAGCACAGGCCATCACTTGGTTTGCGCAGGGATGCAGGCATGGCAGCATGCTGTGGCAGAGATTGCAGAGGGAGATGCCGAATACTCTGGCCGAGACCATCAAGATTGCGGATCAGTACGCACTTGGTGATCCTACTCAGCCACTGATGGACTCCTCTGAGCCGAGAAGAAACTTCAGCAACAGCAAGCGCAACGATTTCCGCAACAAGCGCCGAGTAGATACTCGGTATGATCCTGAAGAGGTGAATGTAGTGACTGTTGGAGCTGGTGGCAGCCAAAGGCAGAAACCTGCTGGAGCCTACGGGCAGAACCAGAACCAGGGCCAAGGCAACAAGAAGCCATTTCGCACTTCTCAGTCGGGTAGCGGGAACTCCGAGCAGCCGAAGAAGTTTGTCTTTGATGACATGAAGGATGGCCCATGTAGTTTTCACACTCACCACCCCTCGAGGCCTGCCAACCACACTACTCGGCAGTGCGAGTGGTGGGATGTGATCAAGAGTGATGGCTTGCCTCCTCCTCCTCCTCTGCCAGCGGCCAATGCCAATGTGCAGCCTACTCGCGCACCCGCAGCTCGGCCGCCAGTGTACCCGAGAAGAGAGAATGTGAACCAGGTGGCTTTAGGAGCCAACCGAAACTTCAACAATGAGAGATACCGCAACAACAACAACTACTACAACCGCAACAACAACAACAGAGGCAACAACAACAACTACCAGGGCAACAACAACAACGGCAACAATGGGGGCGGAGGCTCCAATCAGTACCAAGAGCACCACGAGAGCTACATGATTTTCACTTCTGAGCCTGTCGACAAGCAATCACAGCACAGGCGTGCCATGGAGGTCAATGCAGTGATTCCTGCTGTCCCTCACTACATGTATTGGTGTGACCAGGAGATCAGGTGGTCCCGAGTAGATCATCCCAAGGTGATGCCCAATCCGGGTAGCTATGCCTTGGTGCTGGATCCTACCTTCCTGGGTCCCGAGAAGAATGTGAGGTTCAGCAAGGTGCTAATCGACAACGGCAGCAGCATCAACATCGTGTACAAAGACACACTCGAGAAGCTTGGCCTGGCCGAGAACATGATGCTGCCTAGCAAGACCACCTTCCATGGCATTGTGCCCGGGATCTCGTGCAACCCGATTGGCCGAGTGTGGATCGATGTGCTATTCGGCACCAGGGATAACTGCCGCACAGAGCGCCTGCAGTTCGAGGTGGTGGATCATCAGAGTCCTTACCATGCTCTACTCGGCAGGCCTGCTCTGAGCAAGTTCATGGCCTCTACCCATGTTGCATATCTGAAGATGAAGATCCCTGGTCCCAGTGGCATCATTACTATCTCTGGTGATTACAAGAAGTCCATGGAGTGTGCCTCTGCTAGCTCCCAGTTGGCGGAGTCGATGGTGATTGCTGCCGAGAAGAAGAAGATGTATGAGGTGGTGGCCATGGCGCAATCCGCGCAAGCTAGCGCGCAAGGCGTGCCGAGTACCCAGCATGGGACTGCATTCCAGGCATCTCAGGAGACCAAGAAGGTCCAGGTCGACCCCGAGTTCCCCGACCGCGTAGCCATCATTGGCTCCGGGTTGGCGGAGAAATAGGAAAGCGAGCTCATCCACTTCCTCCGTGAGAATCGGGATGTATTCGCCTGGTCCAATGAAGATCTACCAGGAGTCCCGAGGGAGTTGGTTGAGCACTCATTACATGTGCGTCCTGACGCCAAGCCAGTGAAGCAGGCTATGCGCCGCTTCGGAGATGAGAGAAGGAAGGCCATTGGTGACCAGATCACCAAGTTACTGATAAGCAATTTCATCATGGAGGTGCTGCATCCGGATTGGCTAGCCAACCCGGTTATGGTCGAGAAGAAGAAGGAGGATCCCAAGGCTGCCACTGCGTGGCGCATGTGTGTCGACTACACCGACTTGAACAAGGCATGCCCCAAGGATCCTTTCCCGCTACCTCGCATAGATGCCTACTCTGGTTTTCACCAGATTGCACTCAACCCTGCTGATCAAATAAAGACTGCTTTCATTACCCCGTACGGGGCTTATTGCTATCGTGTCATGTGTTTTGGCTTGAGGAATGCGGGTGCGACCTATCAGAGATGCATGCAGAAATGCTTGCACGACCAGCTCGGCAAGAATGTGCAGGTGTACGTAGATGACATTGTCATCAAAACGAATAAAACACATACTCTGCTTGCCGACCTGGAGGAAACCTTTGCTAACCTACGCAAGTACAAAATGAAGCTGAACCCGAGTAAATGCACCTTTGGTGTCCCGGCTGGCAAGCTACTCGGCTTCCTGGTGTCTAGTCGGGGCATTGAGGCCAATCCTTCAAAGATAAAAGCTATTGAGAGCATGTCTTTGCCGAGATCCTTGAAGGATGTGCAGAAGTTCACATGTTGCTTGGCATCTCTGAGCCGTTTTCTGGGCCGAATGGGCGAGAAGGCCCTGCCTCTATACCAGCTGATGAAGAAAAGTGACAAGTTTGTCTGGACTCCGCAAGCGGAAGTGGCATTCAACGAGCTGAAGGCAATGCTGGGTAGCGCTCCCATCTTGGCTAGTCCGCTACCCAAAGAGTCGATGCTGTTGTACATTGCTGCGACCAACCGAGTAGTCAGCGTGGTGATAGTGGTGGAGCGAGAAGAAGAAGGCAAGAGTGTGCAGCGCCCAGTATATTATCTCAGTGAGGTGTTATCCAGTTCCAAGCAGAACTACCCGCATTACCAGAAGATGACCTATGGTGTGTACCTAGGCGCCAGGAAGCTGAAACATTATTTCCAGGAGCATCCTATCACGGTTGTGAGCTCTGCTCCCATCTCGGACATCATGGGCAACAAGGAAGCAAGTGGTAGAGTAGCCAAGTGGGCAATCGAGCTGGCCGCGTATGCACCCGCGTACGCGAGAAGAGAAGCCATCAAGTCTCAGATTCTGGCGGAATTCCTCGTGGACTGGGCCGAGGTGCAGTATGAACCTCCTGCTCCAGTTTCTAACTACTGGAAGATGCACTTTGATGGCTCGAAGGTGAAGGAAGGCCTCGGTGCTGGCGTAGTGCTTACGTCACCAAAGCGAGATCAGCTCAAGTATGTGTTGCAGATTCACTTCAAGGCATCCAACAATGTAGCAGAGTATGAGGCAGTAGTGCATGGTTTGCGAGTAGCAAAGGAGGTTGGCGTGCAGCGCATTATATGCTATGGTGATTCAGATCTGGTGGTGCAGCAAGTCTCTGGTACATGGGATGCTCTGCATGCCAACATGGCATCATATCGATTCCTGGTGCAGTCTATGACTGGGTTCTTCGAAGGCTGTGAGTTCCAGCACATTCACCGAGCAGAGAACGAAGCAGCAGATGAGCTATCCAAGTTGGGATCTTCTCGGCAATCCATCCCGGCGGGAATCGCCTTGGAGCATTTGAGGAAGCCATCCATCAAGCCTTCTCCCAACTCGGAGTCCATATTTGTTCCTTCTCTGCCAAGTGAGGAATCTGATCCCATGGAGATTGACTGGGAGAATGCTACAGGAAACCCGGGGACTGCCGTCCTCTACTCGGGGACTGCCACTCCCTACTCGGGGACTGCCACTCCTTACTCGGGGACTGCCATTCCTTACCCGGGGACTGCCATTCCTTACTCGGGGACTGCCACTCCTTACTCGGGGACTGCTGTCCTTAACCCGGGGACTGTCGCATTCATTGAGGAAGTCCTTGCTAATCGGTCTGGGCTTCAGAGAAGTGCTCCCATCCCTAAAGAGCAACCAGAGGTACCCGTCCCAATGGAAGTGGACGAACCAGTGTTTCCCACACGGGAGACACCGAGTTGGGCTATGCCCATATTATCCTTTCTAAGGGACGGTACGCTACCAGAAGATGAGGTGGCTGCAAGACAGATTCAGAGAAGATCCAAGGGCTACACTATAGTCCGAGATGTGCTGCACAAGAGAAGTACCACTGGCGTGCTGCAACGTTGTGTGGACCCAGCAGAAGGAGAAGAGATCCTGGTAGAGATACACCAAGGAGAATGCGGGCACCATGCCTCTTCTCGGGCGCTGGTTCAGAAAGCTTTTCGGCATGGTTTCTACTGGCTCACAGCACTGCAGCAAGCTGAGGACATCGTGAGAAAGTGCACTGGCTGCCAGATGTTTGCAAGTAAGATTCACATGCCTGCCTCCGAGTTGAAAACAATTCCTATCACCTGGCCATTTGCTGTTTGGTGTCTGGACATGGTCGGGCCTTTCCAGCCGGCTAGAGGCAACATGACTCACATCCTGGTCATGGTGGACAAGTTCACCAAGTGGATTGAAGTGAAACCTATTCGGAGGTGTGATGGGGCCACAGCTGTGAAATTCGTGAAGGATGTGATCCTGAGATATGGCTACCCGCACAGTATCATCACCGACAACGGCACAAACTTTGCTGAGGGAGCAATGGTGCGGTTCTGCAGAGATAAGCATATCCGACTAGACGTTGCGTCAGTCGCGCATCCCGCTTCCAATGGGCAAGTTGAAAGAGCAAATGGCATGGTACTGGCAGGCATAAAGCCAAGGCTGATGGAGCCACTGCTGAAAACACCTGGGTGTTGGTTAGACGAGTTGCCAGCGGTGTTGTGGAGTCTAAGGACTACCCCTAACCGGTCAACCGGCTACACGCCATTCTTCTTGGTATACGGGGCTGAAGCCGTGTTGCCAATAGACCTAGAGCATGACTCCCCCCGAGTAACCCTCTACACTAAGGTGGAGGCGAGAGAAGCTCGAGAAGACGACGTTGACCTGCTTGAAGAAGCAAGAGAGCTGACTCTGTCACGTTCGGCTATCTACCAGCAAAACCTGCGGCGTTATCATAGCCGAAAGGTGAACCCAAGGGTTTTCCGAGAAGGAGACATGGTCCTTAGGCTTGTGCAGCGCACAGCCGGGATGCACAAGTTGTCTCCTCCATGGGAAGGGCCTTTCATTGTGAGCAAAGCGCTGCACAACGATGCTTACTATCTTGTAGATGTGCGCCCACCACAGGCGAACAGGGCAGATAAATCTGGAGAGGAAACCAAGCGCCCTTGGAATGTAGCTCTACTCCGTCGTTTTCATTCGTGAGCAAAGATGTGTATGTACCCTCTTATCCGAGTTGAAATTCTACTCTGCAATCTGAAATTGTTCTCGGGGACTGCCCTCGTCCAAAATTGCTCTAAGTGTTTTTACTCGGATTTACCTTTTGCCTATTCGGTTGCTCTACTTCAAAATTCAAAGGTACATTGAGTACTGTGTTTAAACCTATATGCCAACTCTTCGACTTTGCTGCTGTCCGAAACCCGGCTTCATGGCAAGCAAGAGAACAAGCAAAAGGTCCATGAGCACAAGAAAAATTACTAAGGAAAGGAAAAGTGCAGGAACCGAGTAGGGTGTTTTTATTACTGTTCTGTGACTTGTCTTTCCGGCTAAGTGGTGGGCTGCGTTACTATGATTGTTTCTAAGCGGCTAAGTATTTGCAGCTCTACTCTTTAACTCTTGTGACTCGAATACCAAAAAAGCAACAAGTTGCGGGTAGAGCTGAGACGAAAAGAGAGAGTGAATAAGAAATGCAACTCGGGGACTCGCATGCTAACGCAACTCGGCATCCAGCCCAGGTTGAACAAATTGATTAAGTTGAAAATAACAAAGTGGGAATAAAAAGGAGTAGCAACGGAATAAAATAGTCTGATACATTTGCTCCCGGCATCCCGGGGATCTGATAAGTGTTTGAGTAAAAAGTTTGCAGGATGAAATCAAATTCAGGTCGACGGGGCGTTCTCGGCGCTCGCCCTGGTTGCTTCGTCTCCCTCAGTGGCCATGGTGGCGTCCGCCTCTGCGCTGGCATCAACAGTCCTTGCTTGCTCGGCGTCAGGCTCGGTGGCGACCTGCTCGGAAGTTGCAGTGGCCACCGAGATGGGCGTTGTCGCGGAAGCAGAGCCGGTCTCGGGGGCGTGGGGGCGTACCGTGTCGTCGAGGGCGGCTCCTGATGAGGTGCCGAACTCGAGGGCAGCTGTGTCGATCTCCTCGGCCTCTTCATCGCTACTCGCGACGACCGCGGCCTTCCCCTTGCCCTGGGGAGAATCGAAGAAGCCCAACTCGGGATCTGTTTCTTCATCCTCCTCCTCGTCCTCCTCCATCTCGGTGTCGGGCTCAGGGAGGCCATCGATGAAGGTGGCCGTATCGGCGCACTCCGCAACCTCATGCGCAATCAGTTTGCGCGTGGTCACGCAGCTGGGATCCATCTCCCACTTGGAATTGGCGCGCTTCCCGCGGATGACCTGCATGTTCAGATTCTCGTACCAGGAGGCGACGCAGAGCAGCATCAAATCAGCGCCCGCCCGAGCTCCCGAGGCGCGCCACTTCTTCAATTCGGCCTTCACATTGCGCAGCTTCAGAGCAAGGCCACCGATGGTTGTCGGCGCGGGATCTTCGGGCAAGAATAGCTTGTGGAGCTCGAAGCCGACGCGCACCAGGTCGGTGCCCACGCCGGCTAGGCGTTCGAAATGCCCTCGCATCACCAGCAGGCTGTCCTCGATCTCGGCTCTGGTGTCCGCAGCCTCGCCCTTCTCAACACGAGCTGCTTGGGCCTTGGCCAAAGCAGGGGCGCAAGCGGACACGATGTCAGGAAAGATTTCTGCAAGAAGCAAGCGACAAGTTCAGTAACAGAATCAGAGAAGAGGTATGACCGAGAAGAAGAGATGCAGAAAGGAAAGAACTTACTATTCAGCTCGTGGCGCAGCTGCTGCAGCTGGATCTTCCATGTTTCTTCATTGGACACATGCTTCTCCTCAAGCAAGCGGAGACCATCCAGCTGAGAAAAGAGCCCAGCATTGGCTTTTTTCAGCACCTCACACTCCTGCTCGAGGGTTTTCATCTTGGCGTTGAAGGTTGTTTCGGCCTTGGCCTTCTCGGCGATGGCTCTGTCCCTCTCGTCACCAAGCTTGACAGCATCCTGGAGTGCCTTCTGCAGCTGGAGTTGCAGCGTCTCCATCTCGGTAGTGTGTGCACTCTGCAGAGCTGTAGATTGGCTTACTAATCGCACCTCCACTTCAGCAGGTTTGAGGCAATCTTGATGCTCCAAAACAAACTTCTTATGATATTCTGAAAAGAGCAAAGCACGGTTAGCAGAGAAGCGAAAGGAAGAAACAGATACAAGGGCGAACCGAGTAGACAGTGGTTTACCTTCAAGCTTCTTGATGGTGGCCTCGCCATTCTCGACAAAGGCACGGCAGTTTGAGTGCTCGTCAACCAGGGCCTTCAGTTTCCCTGCAGAGTAGAAATGGTTAACGCAAAAAGCAATAGCGGGCGTAAACAAAAAACTCAAGAACCGCGTAAGCGAGAAGCGTACCTTCCACCTCGGACAGCCTCATGGTACTGTTCATAACTTCCTTGTCGGCTTCCTCGGCGCTCACCTTCTCCTTCTCAAGGGCGGCAATACGCCTCTTGGCAATGGCATGGTTCCAGAGAAGTTGGCGGTGCAAGTTGGTCCGCTTCAGTACACTATTCTGAGAAGCAAAAGAAACAAGTGTCAGGCAAAGTATTTGAGATTCCACCCGAGAAGGCGGCTACTCGGAAGAGTGTCTGCCTACTCGGCCAGAATCTCGGGGACTGGGTGATGGATAAGGAAAAGAGGAAGAGAAGAAAAGAAGTGAAGATGCAACTCGGAAAAGATAAGTTGAGGCTTACCGCGTAAGACTGCTCGAGATCTTCTGCGTTCTTGCGGTGCACGAACATCTTGGCAGCCAGAGTAGCAGAGGTGGTCGAGACGGTCATGGGTTTGCAACCCAAGTCCACCTTGTTCCAATCTTGGCGCATGTGGTCGATGTCGCCCAAATCGATGCCGTTCCAGTTGGGGTTGCCGAGAATCTTGCTATCCCATTTGGCGTCGATGAAGCCAATGAGGTCGAGTACTTGCTCGAGGCTCTGGGATGTTATCGCCTGGTCTTGAGCTCCCCGAGAAGCAATGGAGACGGATCTGTCCTGGTTTGGGGCCGGGGGCCTGGAGTCCACCGCCACGGCTTTCCTTCCCTTCTGAATAGCGAGAGTCCGATCTGTGGGGGAGAAGCCGACCCCGTGCTGTTGGCTGACCTTCACCATGTAATCCGGGTAGACGGGCTGATCAGCTATGGTAGCGGCGGCAGGAACCGCACTGGGGTTGCGGATAACCAGCTGCCTGGATTGGCCAGCTTGTGCCGGCGGCAGCTTGTCGGCAGCTTTCTTCTTTGCTTTCTCCTTCTGAGCAGTCGGCTTCTCGGAGATTGGCTTCTCGGTTTTCCCTTCCTCGGCTGCCTTCTTCTCGACCGCCTCCTTCAGAGCATCTAGGGCTTGTTTCCTGGTTACTCGCCCGGCAGGAGGGCTGGCTGCGTCCTTGGTCTGTGGCACCAAGGAGGAATCTGGCGGTGCAGAGCCTTGATCAATGGGTGGCACCACGGACCCACCACTTTGTGCAGCATCTGGTTGCGCGCTACTCTGTGCAGCGCCTGGTTGCGCACTGCTCAGGGGATACTCCTCAGTCATGGTTGTATCTTCTACCTGCTGCTCGGCAACGGGATCCTCTTGTCCGGCAGCGTCTGTGGCTGGCTGCTCAGGTTCGGCTTCTTGCCGCTCGACGGCGGCGTCATCATCGTGCATCTCCTGATCACGGTCTTGGTTCTCCTCGGCGGTGCTAGCCGGAGGAGAAGGGGGCCTGTCCTGGTGTGCGGCGTCCTGCGCCTCTGGATCGGCGCGGGACTGTTGCTCAGGCCCTGCTCGCGTGTTGGTGGTGTCGGCCCCATCGCCCTCGAGGTCGACAACATTGTCGACGTCGATGGCAGCTTGTTTCTTGGCCTGGTCAGGCGCGAGAGCAGCGTTCGCATCTAAGGGAGCTCTGGTGAGAAAGGAAAAATCAGAAATTAGAGGGAAGCAGAGGAAGAATAAGAGAAACAGCAAAGTACGAAATCGGGAGTTAACCGAGAAGAAAACTTACGCTTTGGTGGAGGGGATCGTTCGTCTCGTTCTCTTCACGACCGCCTTCTTGGTCGTCTTCTCGGCGGGTTTCTTCTTCTTGGCGGGGGGCTCTAGGGCGCCGCTGCCGGTCCGCTTGCGGGTAGCAGGTGCGGCAACTGAGAGAGGATTGGCCTCAAGGGCTCTCTCGCCTTCATCCTCATCATCATCCTCAGCATCTGCAGCATCCATGAAATAAAGAGGAAGAAAAACACTTCAGAAACAGTAGGCAAAGGGCTTGTGCTTTTCGCAAAGAGAAAGCGTGAACTCAGTTACCTTCTAACTCATCGTCAGACCAGTCGCGGAGCGACGTTTCGGCAGGCTGCTTCTCTGTCGAGGGGGAGTAAGGAAGATTGATCTGATCCACGGTCTCGAGGGAGGCCTGGTCATCTTCTTCTCGGTCATCTGACCAATTAGCCTCAAAGCACGCAAAGCTTTCAGCTAGCTGGCGGTCAAGGACCTGGAGAAAGAGAGAAACATGGCAAGTTAGCCGAGTAGCGTGAAGGCATTCTACTCGGATGGGCGTGCAAACACAAAGCACACTAGGCCTAAGGAAATTCGCTAAGTATCCTACTCGACAAGGCGTGCAAACATCAAGCATACCAAGCCTAGGCAGTTCGATAGAATAATCTACTCGGTGCAGAAGGCAATTGCTAGTCGCGGCCAAGAGAGAAGATTTTCTAGTCGGACGGCATATGTTGAGAGCGGAATAAGGAGAACGTACCCGGGGGATCGGCTTCGTGCGACTGAAAGGGGTGAAGCCATACTCCCAGTCGTCGGGAAGGCTCGTGGTCAGAATTGACCTTGCGTGATCGGCGACATCCGCGTCGCTGAGCTCGAGTGTGGTCGTGCGGGTGCAATCGCGAGGGCCTCCCAGGTAGCACATTGGGTGGACGCGCCGCTGCAGCGGCAGCACGCGATTCTTGATCCAGCAAGCGACAGGATCGTCGCTCCTGAGCCCTTGTCCGATGAGGTAGGCGAGCTGCTCCTCCATCTGTATCGCGTTGCGGTCGTTGGAGGGCTTCGTCTTCCAATTCTGCCCGGTTGGAGCTCGGTTGCTCCACGCGGGCAGATTGATGCGATCCGCTATCGGTCCCCCTTCCGTGGCGGGGATGTTCTTGACGTAGAGGAAGGACTTCTGCCACATGCGGACGGAATCCAAGCCCTTGATACGAGGGTGGTTGGTTCCCGCCCGCTGCAGCATCATGGCGCTGCCGGTGTCGGTTACCCGACTGCTACCGGCCGCGCCGTCCTTTTTCCCCTTACTCTGCTGACGGAGGTGAAAGTATTTCAGCCAAGTCTCCACCGTGGGGCGGACGCCTAGAAAGGCCTCGCACACCACGGTGTGATAGGCTAGGAAGACAATGGCGTTTGGTGGAAGGTGGTGCATCTGGACACCGAAGTGATCCAGGAAGGAGCGCAGGAAGTCCGATGCCGGCAAGCCGAATCCTCGCGCGAAGTGTGCGAGGAAGACGACATGCTCGCCCTCCCGCGGGGCCGGAACGAGCTCGCTGTCGGACGGCCGGCACTGAACACCAGGAGGAACCCTCCGGGTGTTCACGAGCCAGGCGCAGTCATCGACGGTGACGTGCGAACCAGCCCAGCCGGCGCGAGCAGCCATGGAAAGGGGTGAGCGGATGGCGGAGAGTTGGAAAGATTGGGTGGAGGAAACGAATCCGCAGCGGCGCAAGGAGTTGCGCGGCGGCGGAGAGCTCAGCGGCGGAGAGGAAACAGGGCAGAGAAAAGGGAAAGTACGAAGGAGGAAGAAGGGGAAGTTACCGGTGGGGGTATTTATACCCTCGCCTCAGGCTACCGTTACCATCGGGGTAGTGGGATCGATCGTGGCCATGATTCCCGTGTGGTGGGGCCTGTGGCCGGATAGAAACGCACGCAAGCGCGGAACGCGCTCGTAACGGCCACAGTTGATCCCACGACCAGATCGTGGGATATTACTGCGCTTGATGGGACATGACGAGCCTGTGGGCCCGCTCCGTGAAAACTGGGCGCGTGGCACGTCGTGTCCTGGGCAACGAGACGTCGGGGTCGCGGATGCTTGGCACGTGTCCAGTTGCGACACGGAAGGCTGGATTGTGCTCTGCGCTGCAGAAACGCCAGAGGAGAAATTCCCCAAGTCTTTTTACTCGGTTGCAGAGTAGAAAGCTGGTACTACTCGGAAGACATGAAGCTCAAGGTACTTTCTAGAGTACTACTCGAAGTCTCTTACTCGGCATCTTGAGGTTCAAGGGTTGTGTTGCAAAGGTTGGTTTTAAGCTGGCAGAGCCTAGTGAACGAGTTCGCAAGATTCTACCAGCTTCGGGGACTGCTGTCGGGGGGTTACTCCCGAGTAGGGTAAAGGCAAGTGGTAAAAGCAACTGTCAGAAGAGAGGTTTGGTCGAGTAGCCGCCTACGCGGTACTTGCTACCCGGTTGACTGCTACTCGGTCTCACCTCAAGATGACCAGAAGGAGATATCGACCAAGTTCTGTCCATTCGAGTAGAAGAGTTGGCCCGAGTAAAATTGGCGGGAACCTACTCGGGCCAGAAAGTCAAAGGAGCCGTTCTGACACAGGATCCCGCGTATCCTGGGTCCGCACTTGGCAGTATTCGAACTACTGTTCATCTGGGACCGGCCTGCCTGACAGTGACAGCATGGAAGCAGGCCGTCACAGGATAAGGGGGCCCTACTCTGTGTTTGGCACAGTGATACCAGTCTGTCCCCTTGTTTTGCCCAACGACTTTCCAGATGCAGCCAAGATTAGGAACGAAAGCTGTCAGCGGGAACCCGGAAGAAGGACGATGTGCACACTATGTCGACACTTGTCCAGGTTTGGACGTATCCGGCTGGGCACCGGGTATATAAGGTGCCCCGCCGCCTCCTGCATGAGGGATCCGACGATCGAACACTTGGTGACCTAATTCTTGACCTAGTTCATCACGTAGAGAGGAGAGTGGCTACTCGGTAGCAAGAGCATTGTACTGTGGCTACTCGGTGAGACACCAGAATACATAGAGAAAGGCAGGAGTAGGGGTTTTACCTCCTCACGAGGGCCCTGAACCTGGGTAGATCGTGTTGTTTGCCGTGTTTACTTCGTACCTCACGCGGCTACTTGTCGCGTGATCCCTCCCCGAGCACCTCCAGCGTCCTTCGTCCCCACATCTTTAGCCATCCCATGGCATCTGCCGTGACTCCACCACGACAAAGACGGCTTCGTGCTGAAGGACAAATGGCGGGTGGGCGAAGACGACGTCGATCCGTCTCCACAACCCGGCGAACGCGTGCTTCTAGCGTCCCATATCAACAGAAGTATGGGCTTTCCGCCTTCCGCGTTTTTCTGCCAGGTCTTAGACCATTACAAAATCCAACCACATAATCTTCCGCCAAATTCCATTATGTATCTAGCCGGATTCCAGGCCCTCTTTGCGGGTTATCTAGGGATAGAACCCCGCCTGGATTTCTTCCAATATTGTTTTAATGCTAAACACAACACCTCTGAGGGTGTACTTCCGACTTGTGGAACCATATCTTTCAACCTCTATAGGTATAGGGAGGATTGGTTCCCCAAGATCAAAACCTCCGAGTCCGTCAAATTATGGACGGGATCGTTCTTCTATCACGTGGATATTCCGTTTCCTGGAAAGGAAACAGGCATTCCGCCTTTTGTCAATTTCGCGGCCACTCCCCAAAACAATTGGGCGTTGGACACAGTCCAGGTCCTGCCTCTAAGCCTGATGGGAATCAAGAGGCGAATCGTGAAACTCGTCTCTTCCACTCCTCCGTTAACCGGCATGGACACAATCATATGCTGGTTCGGAAGGTGGATTCAGCCCCTTACTTATCGTGGAAAACAGCTTATGTGTGAATACACGGGCCCGGACGATGCGATAAGGGAAACGAAGAGTGCTTTGAACAAGAAAGAGTTCAAAAAGCGCGTGAATCAACTCGTCTCTACTCGTTACCAATACGAGGAGAGACGGGAAATGTATCACGCGAAGAACCCTGCTCCCAAGGTACGTTTTTGTCATTTGGGGAATTTCTTGAGTTCTATCTTTTCTCGGATGTTTATACTAATCCAGATTTTTGGTTATTTCTTTTTCAGCTCCTCGAACTTGCTGAAAGAGAGCTTGCCACCGATGACGAGTTGGCTGCTTTGAGAGCCAACTTCCAATCAGCTGGAGGAAGGAAACGCAAGAAGGTTTCCTCCAGCCAGGAAGTCATAGACCTTGACGGTGTCCCCGTCGCCACTTCCAGGTAAAAACCCGGGCTTTTACGTTTGTATGCTTTTCTTTCTCGGATTTTTCTCCTTTCCTATTTTCTAGCCTTGCCCCTACCACACTTAAGGGAAAGGCAGGGAGAAGCTTAAGGATGCTGCCCACCGTGGACCCAAGCTGTCTCCCGCTGCTGCTCCAGATACTCCAATGGCGGCTAGGAAGGAGAGCTCGGCTGAATATCCTCTGCAGACCAGACAGCCCATTGCACCCGACACGGATGCGAGGGAAAGGGCGGAACCCGAACAAGGTGGGCCTTCGAACCCTCCTGAGGCAGAATCTATGCCAACATTTGAGGAAAAGTTCAAGGTAAATCAAGAATCATGCTTCGACGAACGCGGATGCATTCATCCGTGGGCGAAGAAGTACTTTGCACGAGCTCCCTTAATCCATCCTTGGCCAAAAGGCAGACTTATTGTTAGGAATAATTATGTATTCTCGCCTCGCCAGGTCATGCAAGACGGCCTCCACCATATGGGAATTACCTTCGCAGAATACGCTAAGGAATTTTCCGAGAATCTCGCGGGCTTGCAAAGGATGAGCCAGGTAAATACCTCTAGCCCCCAAGTATTAAGACAAAACTATACTTTTCTGCTTTTGCATTAATGCTTTTTTTTATTTTGCCTGCTCAATTTTGCCTAAGCAACTTTTCCTTTTGTCTACTTTTCAGCAAACCGCCGAGAACATAAACATGGAAGTTTTCTCGAAGCTTACCATTAAGAACCAGGAAGTAAAATCTCTACATGGTATCCTTAATGATAAGGACTCGGAACTAACCGAGGTTCAGAAGCAGCTAGAGGAGACAGCAGGTAAACATGCTTTTCATTCCTGGTTTCTGTTTCTAGAATTTTTTCTATGTCTTTTTCTGATTTATTAACTCTTCAATTCTTTTTTCTTCTCAGCTTCTTTGGCTAAAGCCAAACAGATTAGTGAGGATGCTGGCAACGCTGAAGCCCTCCGCAAAGAAAACTCGGAGCTTTACAAGATGACTGTTGACGAAGGGATGGACCTTGGATCCTGCGAGTAAGGATACCCCGTCTTAGGCCCAAGGCTAAAGCCCAAGAAGAGAGGCCCTTGGAGTATTCTGGAAGGCCCACTTGAAGCCCACCCGCAATGCCTTGCGGGCTAAGATAGGAAACTTGTAACCGACATAGGGTTAGAGTTTGAGTCCCCCCGGGTAGGGTTTGAGACCTGGCCATCTATATAAGGCCATGAGAGCCACCGGGAGGGGACCAAGCAATACCGCACCACCAAAGCCTTGAGCTCGAGATTGTACTCTCGACTTGAGAAACCATCATTGTAACCGATCTATTCGATAATACAGATCGATAGAGGCAGGAGTAAGGGTTTTACCTCTACGAGGGCCCCGAACCTGGGTAAATCGTGCCCCCTGTCTAGCCGACGATCGTCACTAGCGCTCATGGGTTCTCCTATTCGAAACCCTATGGGATCACCTGAGGGATTTGCCGAGTCACAGATTCTACAATTGGCGCCGTCTGTGGGAACGGCAGGCGCTGGATCTCCGGCATCTTTGGCTTCATCATCCAACTCATGTTGGAAACCTTCGACTTCGGCTCCGACCAATCCTATTCGGATCGGATCTGTCGTGGTCACCCCTCACTCGCCGGAATCAAGCCCAGTATTCAGCGATCTGGAGAAAAGCGTCACCTTGACGTTCGGAAGCTTGAAGTTCTACACCAACAAGGACGGGATCCTCCACTTCCCTGAAGAATCAGGATCTGAGTCAGAAGCCGTCGACTCGCGCCCTCATCTGGAGAAAAGTGGCGAGTCCGTCCGCTTCAACTCCAGCGACTACTATACCCTCTTGACAGAGGAACCTTCCCAAATCCAGAAAGCTTTCCGAGCTACACCTAGGGCGCACGAGCCACGACTGGCTCAGGTCTGCATGGCAGGATCGGAACAACCCCCAGAAACAGAACAAAGCGCTGCAGAGCGCGCTAAGATCGGCGTCTCGCGGGACGCCTGGGACCGAGCCAAAGATGCCTTGCGAACAAGCAAGCCGCCTATGGCTGGAGCGCCACACGAAGATATGGTCGCCTACCACTATCATCTAGTGAGAGCGGCCACAACTATCAAAGAAGCTCGGAAAGACCTGGCCCATCAGAAAAGATTGGCGGATAATCGAGTCAACGCCGAGCCGAGCTATCCCTAACACCTTTGGTCGGAACTCGACCCACAAGGAAGGGATACGCATCGAGAACGACATCCATGGACGCCGAGTCCCTGGGCGGGATCAGCAGGTCACTCGGACATTCCCTTATGCGGGTTGACGAGGACGGAAAAGTCTACCCGCAAACTCCTGCTGCCGCAGTCCTGGCCGCAGCAACCTACATGCAGATGAACCAGCCAGGGAAGAACGACCCTCGAGCGGAGCAGTACAAACAGGTTCGGAAAGGATTGGGCATGGCGGCCTCTAGGCTCGCCTCCTACGACCGCAGGAAAGCTGCCGAACAGCAAGAGAAGGAAAAAGAAAAAGAGGCATCGCGCAAGCATAGGAGCACTTCGCCTAGGAGAGACAAATCACCTCGCCGCGGTCGAGGAAAAGAAGCTAGCCGACGCGGTGATAGTCGAAGCAGCAGCAAAGGCAGCCCGAGAATAAAAGCTCGCGACGTCATAGAAGCCGCTCACGGAAGCACAGCAAAGAGCCAAGGAAGGAAATTGATCGCGACTAGCCAGGATATAACGCGCGGTCAAATATCGCACAAAATAAGGTGGACAAGGCAAGAGCTGCAAGGAACCGCGCGCGCTCTTCGTCCAGTTCTTCGGACGACGAGACCTGCGGCGCGCTGTGTTTCGCCCGCAGCATCCGCGAGGCACCCCTACCCAGGAGATTCAAGCTCAGCACAGAAGTAACGAAATACGATGGTTCGCTCGAACCTTCGTCGTGGCTAAACGACTACCTCACGGCAGTAAAATGCCAACGTGGGAACAAGAACACGGCTATGCATTACCTCAATCTACACTTGGTTGGCGCGGCACGTAGCTGGTTGGAAGCAAGGCCAAAATCCTGTTACGCATCGTGGGACGACCTGCACTACGACTTCTGCAAGAACTTCCAGGCCACCTACAAGAGACCAGCAACCATTGAAAAACTGCGGGCCTGCAAAGAGAAAAGCTGCGAGTCCACCCGCGAGTATATTCAGCGATGGACCACGCTCAGGAACACCGCAGGAAATATCTCAGAGGAAGTAGCGGTTGAGGCCTTCGCGAAAGGCGCCCGACGAATTGCTTTCAGAGATGAGCTGGGCCGAGCCGCACCCAAAACTATTGGGGAACTGATGATCATAGCCAAAAAATGGGCTAATGGAGAAGACGCGGTGCGCAACGAGAGAACATCATCGCCCGCGCCCGAGGACGACCGCCATGGTCGAAAGAAAAGGAGGAAATACTACGATCACGACAATCGGGAAGAGATGGTAGCGGCGGAATTCACGCGAAACCGCGATAATGGACGCCGCGGAGGTCGCGAGTGGAAACCAAAAGCTGAAGGCAAAAGTCCCGAGGAAGACCTTAACGCGTACTGCTCGCTACATCTATTTACAGATAAACGCACGTGCAAAACTAAGGCAACACACCTCCTCAAGGATTGCCGAAAGTTCATCGACATCCACGAGGCCTTCTCGAAGAAAAGTAGATCAGCAACCAGTCAAAATTACCCGCCACTTTCAGGAGGAGAACACCAAGGATTCCAGCCGCCACAACCCCTACCTCCACCAGGAAATCCAAACATGGCGCTAGCCGCACTACCTGCGCCACCCGCACCAAACGCCGGAGCTAACGCGTACCCGAACCCGGCTGGACAGTTAGGGATGATACAAAAAGTCTGCCCATCCCGAAGAGCTCAGAAGACAAACACGCGGCAACTGTGCATGGTTGTGCAAACCCCGCCAACAAGGCCCGAGTACCTGAAGATGGCGGACCAATTGATCACCTTCTCGATGGAATACCACCCACCACGAGTCTATCGACCAGGACACGCCGCCTTAGTAATCCAAGCGCAAATTGGTAATTACAAACTGGCTCGCGTATTTATGGACGGAGGCAGCGGCATCAACATTATCTACGCGGATATGCTCCGCCGGATGAACAGGAACCTGGATGGACTTGCGGAATCAGAAACATCCTTCCACGGGATAGTTCCAGGAAAGACGATCCGTCCACTCGGAACAATCAACCTAGAGGTTGTGTTGGGCAATCGATGCAATTACAGAAGAGAATTCCTCGACTTTGAAGTAGTCGACTGGCCCTCACAGTACCACGCCATTCTTGGTCAAACAGCGTTCGCCAGATTCATGGCAGTACCACATTACGCGTACCTGAAGCTCAAGCTACCCGGGGAATATGGTGTAATCACCATCGACGGAGATTTCCAGAAGTCCAACAAGTGCGACATCGAGTTCAACGAGATCGCAAAATCTTTCGGGATGCAAGAAGAACTGGAGGAGATAGCAAAGACCATGGACCACTCCGTGATGCCCCTCACAAAGAAAAACGCGCCAGAATTGGAATTCAGCGCCAACAGCGACACTTGAAAACATCAGGTGCACCCGACAGACTCTGCGAAGACGGCGATGGTTTCAACTACCCTCTCGCCAGCATAGGAAAGCGCGCTCGTCGAACTCCTCCGTGAGTACTGGGAAATTTTCGCCTGGCAGCCCTCAGATATGCCAGGAATACCCAGGGAGTTCGCCGAGCACTCACTCGATGTCTTCAAAGATGCAAAACCCATCAAGCAGACCACTTGACGGTTCTCAGAATCCAAGCAGAAAGCACTTGGAGAAGAAGTAAACAGATTTCTAGCAGCAAAATTCATCAGAGAGATCAAGATATCCACTTGGTTAGCAAACCCAGTGCTGGTCCCAAAGAAGAACACCAACATCCTTCGAGTGTGCATCGACTACACGTCGTTGAATAAGCACTGCCCCAAGGATAACTTTCTCCTCCCGCGAATCGACCAGATCGTGGACTCCACCGCGGGCTGTCAACGCCTCTTCTTCCTGGACGCCTACTCGGGATATAATCAGATCCGGATGAAGCAGGAAGACGAGGGAAAGACAACATTCATCATACCCCACGGTGTGTACTGCTACACGACAATGCCCTTCGGGCTAAAAAACGCAGGCGCAACATATCAGCGCTACATGCAAAAATGCCTCGCCCAGCTCATTGGCAAGAACGTACAAGTGTACGTTGACGACATCGTCATCAAGACTCGAGTAGAGAATACACTCCTCGAAGACATTAGAGAAACATTTGACGCTCTCAACGCATACAGGATTAAGCTCAACCTGACAAAATGCGTCTTTGGCGTCCCAGCAGGACAACTTCTCGGGTACCTGGTCTCCGCCAGAGGCATCGAAGCCAACCCAGAGAAGATACAAGCAATCTTGACAATGAAGGAGCCAACCAATCTACGCGGAGTCCAACAGCTCGCAGGGCGACTAGCTGCCTTGAGCAGATTTATCGCACGATTGGGTGAGCAGGCGTTACCCTTCTATAAACTGCTGAAGAAGACGGACAAGTTTGAATGGACACCGGAAGCTAAGCAGGCATTCGCAGACCTGAAGCGATCCTTGCGGAGCAGGCGCATTCTGGCAACACCACAAGAGAGGGAGCCACTATACCTATACCTAGCCGCAACAAACCAGGTCATCAGCACGGCCATCATGGTCGAACGACCTGAGGAGGGCAAGGCATATGGAGTTCAAAGACCAATCTACTACATCAGCGAGGTGCTATCGCCGTGCAAACAACGATATCCTCACTACCAGAAGCTCGCATATGGAGTCGTTCTCACAGCTCGAAAACTCAAGCACTACTTCTAGGAACATACCATAACAGTGGTTAATGATGCATCACTCGGTACAATCATGAACAGCCCAATGACATCTGGAAGAATAGCCAAGTGGAGCATCGAGCTGGGCGCTTGGGACATCATCTATGCAGGGCGCAATTCCGTGAAATCCCAGGTACTCGTGGAATTCCTGAGCGAGTGGACAGAGCTACAAACACCCGGGCCGCCGGAATACACGAGTAACTGGATCATGTACTTTGACGGATCCAAGAGAAACGAAGGAGCAGGAGCTGGGATCGTCCTCATATCACCCAGAGGTGACAAGCTGCAATACGTCCTACGACTGGATTTCCCACCCGATGATCCAGCATCAAACAACGACGCAGAATATGAGGCCCTGTTGCATGGGATGAAGATGGCAATTGCGTGCGGAGCCACCCGACTAATGATCTACGGCGATTCCAATCTCATCGTGCAACAGACAATGAAAGAGTGCGACGCTATCACTGAGAACATGGTAGCCTATCGTGACATGTACAACTTACTCGAAGGAAGTTTCAAAGGGTGCGAGCTGAAGCACATTGCAAGATCTAGCAACGAAGAAGCAGACTGGTTGGCGAACATGGGTTCCACAAATACACCCATACCGCCAGGGATATATTTCTAGCGGATGACTAGGCGGTCGGTGAAAGTCAAGAAAACTGCAGGAACACCCGCGGCATTGATTTAAGTCTGTGGTTGTCGCACCCGGACTTCTAAAGGATACTCGCCGTTCCGTTGAACAGTAGTAGATTGGATTACGGGGCTTACCGGCACCCGCGTCCTCTTACGAGCAGGCCAACACACGTATGTGTGACAACCAACCCCTATCTGTTCATCGTCGACGTAAACTATCCCGTAGAAATCAGGATACTACCATTGACGTACTTCATACCATACACACATGGTACGTCAACGGCTTATAACAGAATGATAGCACAACATATCTCTAAGACACAAAAGATTGAAATAAGTTGCAACTGGCCCTCACTAGGGCAGAGATAGCAAATACAATCATCCAGAGGACACATGTCCCAACATAACATCATTACATAGCAGCGGAAACACTCAAAGGGTCTGAGTACAGACAAATCCAAATAGGCTTAAGAAGCCGGGAATGAAAGGAAAACGAAGCCCATCCACGTAGTCTCGGATCCTGCCCGGGTCCGCTACCTACTCGTCAGCAGCCTCGTCAAACTCCACGTAGTAGCCGTCACCTGGATCCTCGTAAGCGTAGTCTGCAGAAACCACAGCCCCAAAGGGGTTAGTACATAAACGTACTGGCAAGCAAGACTCACAGTTCACCAAAGTGTAGCCCGTCAACACCAAGCACAGATGCCTTGGGTTCAACGGAAGAAAGGGGATATAAAAGATGCTGCAACTGGCTGCGCTAACCAACTACAGAGATTCTACCACTTCCGGCTAACAGAAAGAAGATAAGATCGAGTATTGTAACCAACTGGAAGATAACTTCAAACAAACCCATCCTGGATCTCGCCCCTTATCCAAAGAAGCAATCCGAGGATAACTCACACGGTTGGATTAACGAATGAATCAAGTTGTTGTGTCAATAATCCTATTACTAGTCAAGTTGTTAATCATTGGGTGTGAGATTATGATTCATTAGGTTTAAGTTGTCCTGAGTACTTGTTAGCCAGTACTTTCACCAAGTTAACCATAACCGCGGAAAACACGGCTTCTCGAGAAGATTATCCCTGCAGGGTTGCACCAATTTGGCCGTACACGTATGAATAACCCGCCAGATGGGATGCCTCCCACCAAGCGGGGCACTCAACACAACTCAACTCTTCTTCGCATCAAGCCCAGAGCACCTTGGGCGCACGGCTAATCGAGCCCAGAAGAAAATGGACCCTCATAGCACTCTAAGAACGTGTCCCCCTATATGCCGACTACGAAAGTTCCACCCTGCGCTGGGATCGTAAAAACATGCATGCGGCAAATGGAAAACACGAACTAAATGAGGCGATTTGGACGAGATGCGAATCGAATCAAATTGAGGGGGGCGCCCATACTCGCTTCCCACATGCGGGTAGTGCGCTCATCATGGATCAGTAGACAAGACCCTTTTCCTATTAGGGTCGACACTAGCAGGCCTCAAAACCACACAGGCCTCCTGCCGGTGCCTTATCATCAATTTATTATTTAACAATAACATTAGCATGATTGATTGATTAAACATCGAGCCCCCAGAACATAATAAAAATATAGTAACTGAAAGTAACGGGTAACAGACTCGAGCAAAACAACCTAAGCATGCTAGTAAGACACTGGCTCAAACAAAGGGGTTGTAGGGGTGGAGGTGAGGCAATATCAGGGTTAAGGGATTCATGTGATAGGTTCGTAACAGAAACAACTACTACTATGGCTTAGCAGGAATAGACAACGGAAAGTATCGGTAACCAATGTTGAAAGGAACACAATGGTTCATGTGAGTGATAACTTGCCTGCAAACTCAGCAGTCTGGTACTGAGCTAGATCCTCAGAAGGGGTGCTGTAAAGATCGTCTGTCTCAACGTCGTCGTCTATTCGAGAAGAAGCAAACAAACAAGGCAGAAATATAAACAATCAATATCATGGCATAGTGCACAATCATGGGATGATGCATGACAATTTAATAGATGCATCAAAATAAACTAGTGGACATTGGTAACACAATTTAAATGGACCCATATGCAATTGGATTGCATATGGAAAAAGGTCCATGAATTAAGTGGGAACAAATGATCTACAACTTATTACCATGTGAAATTTTATTACCATGATGCATGCATGATGATAACAACAAAATAACAACAATAGATGCAATTGGTAAAGGATTTTGACAAGTTGGGAAAATATTTATTAAGTTTGGAAATTTTGGGTTACTTAAAGATGTCACACAAGCATTTGTTGTTTTCATCAATTTAAAATGTTCAAAACAAATAACAAAATTCATATTTGAAAAGAATACCAAATTTTAGTTGGATTACATGTTTTAAATATTGAAAAAGGAATTAGGATGAATTTATTATGACTTAAACAAACTTGAACAAGTTTTAAATGAATTTAAAACAAGTTTGAATATTATTTGAATTTTATTTGTTCAAAACATAAATTCAAATTCACATTTGAAAAGTTTATACTTTTCTAGTTGGAAAACATATTTTGCATGTTTAAAAATAATTTAATTTGAGCAAGTTATGATTTTATCAAATTTAAATGATTTAAACAAGGTTTAAATTATTTAGGCAATTTAAATTATTCAAACCATGAAACAAAATTTATATTTGAAAAGGTTATTTGAAATAGCATGGAAAACATATTTTATTTGCATTATTTGGATTAAGAATGAATTAGTTATGAATTTTAGCAAATTGCAATTGAATTATTTGAATTCAAATTTGAATTGCATTTTGAAAATTCAAAACAGAAAACAAATGCTATAGATTGATAGACAATTTAATTTAGAGCAGTGCACATATTTTATTTTTGTTATTTGGAATTATAAAACTAAAGTTATTGTCAAATTACTTTCAGGGACCAATCTGTAAATTAAAAAGGCTTGTTTTGAAAACAGAGAATTGGAAAAAACGTTTGTTACCGCACACAGGGCTACCCCAGCCACTGCCAGTGGGCCTAGGGCCACTGTGTGCGTGCGTGGCAAGTGTGTGGCTGACAGGGGGCCCTCCCTGTCAGCGCTGCGGTCGAAAAAGAAGGGGTTTTTGCGGAGCCAGGGACTCGAACCCTGGATCTCCCCCCCGTGCGCGCGCTGCCTGAACCAGTGCGGTGTGCGTGTGTTTCTGTCAGATAACAGGGCGCGCACAGTTTGAGGTGTTGCTCGTGGATCTGCAGTTAACTGACGAACAAAACCTTGTCTGAAACTTTGACAGTTGCCCGGTGGCTCAACTGCGGCGATCACCGTGTGCTCGAGCTCGAGGTGCGTGTGTGTTGCTGTGATGAGGTGTGCGCTCGCGTGCGCGTGCTTGCGGGCATGTAACAGAGAGGAGGAGGAGGTCACGGTGGCCTCACCGGCGTTGGCGTGGAAGCAGAGGCTCGGGGACGAGCTCGACGGCGGTGCTGCGGACGGCGGCGTGGACTCCGTGCGTCTCCGGGCTCGTGCGAGTGTCCAAACTGAAGAGGGGGAAGTGGGGGTTTAATTTCTGGAGCTAGGTGGGGTGGAGGAGTGCCATGGCGACTGCGGTGGTCGGAGATTCAGACAGGTGCTTCTCCGGCGAGCTGACAGAGAGGGAGGAAACGCGGCGAGATGAGAGGGTAACGGCGGCGGCCTCGAGGGAAACAGGAGCCTAGGGTTCTAGGGCTGCGGCGCGGCTAGGGTAGCTCTTAAATAGGCCACTAGGGCGCTGGATCGCCGTCGCTGCATCACCGTGCCGCCGTGGCATGCGTGGATGCACGGCCGTACCTGAAACAGACGACGGGGGCGGTGATCGAACCGGTACGGGCCACTGCGGGCTGGTTAGATGGGCTGGGCCGAATGCCCCCCCTGCGCAGGTTTGTTTCCTTTTCCCATTTTCTGTTTTGTTTATTTTTTTTGCAGAAAACAAATTGGAAGAAAAGGTAGGTTTAAAGTTAGTAAAAAAAATTGGAAAAAAATTATGGTTAGGTTAGTTTTTAACATAGCAACTAATTGCTAACTTTTATTTTCCAAAAGTTTTCAAATTACTTGCTGTTTATGAACTAAACCAAATTTGGATGAATTTTAAGTATTTAAATGATTATTATTGAAAACACTTCTTAATAGGGTGAACCCTATGATTTAGTTAGAACAAAGAGTGGAATTGTTTTTGAAATTTTCATAAATCCAATTGGGTGCTGATTTGGAGATTTGATTTGAATTTTGAATGCAATTTGGAATTAATGGATTGATTAAAACCCTCATTTTTAATAGTTGATCACTATGAAATAAATGGAAACAAAATGAGATTTGGTTTGAACTTTTGATTTGAAATTATTGTAACATGACAAGTATGAAACACATCATTTGAAATTGTTTGAATTTCCATTTTGAAAACAGAATAAAACAGATGCAAAACAAATAGTAAACAAATGCAAACAAGGAAACAAAACATTCTAGGGGTATCTCATACTTGGGATGTTACAACTAGGCGGTCGGTGAAAGTCAAGAAAACTGCAGGAACACCCGCGGCATTGAAAACAGAGGTCAGCCCGCAAATTGCTATTATCGAGCTCATCCATAATATTTCGCGACAAGTTTTTCTGGTCGAGCCAGTCTGGACGCAGAAATACCTCGACTACTTTTCCACCAAACAGCTCACACCAGACCCTCGCGAGGCTCGACAGATAATCAGACGTAGCAAATCCTTTCGGGTTCTCAACGGCGAGCTATACAAACAGAGCATCTCAGGCATACTGCAACGATGCATAGCACCCGAAGATGGCAAGGAATTACTGCGAGACATCCACCAAGGAGACTGTGGACATCATGCTAGCTGGAAAGCAATCATGGGAAAAGCCTTCCGAGCAGGATTTTACTGACTTACAGCAGCCAGGGACGCAAAGGAACTGGTCGATAGGTGCAACGCTTGCCAGCGATTCGCACCAAAACCACACGCACCCGTTACGGAACTGCATATGATACCAATCGCATGGCCTTTTGCACAATGGGGGCTAGACATGGTCGGACCATTACGCAAGTCCACACTAGGCGGATATACACACTTGCTGGTCGCAGTCGATAAATTTACCAAATGGATCGAAGCCATGCCAGTAACCTCAGCCAGCGCCCAATGCGCCGTCAAATTCCTCAATTCTATCATATGCAGATTTGGAGTACCACACGACATCATTACTAACAATGGTAGCAACTTCACGGCAAAGGAAACACAGCAGTTCTGCGAAGAAAAGGGCATCACCTTCAAATTCGCTTCAGTTGCCCATCTGCAAAGCAACGGCCAAGTCGAAAGATCCAACGGATTAGTTTCGGCTGGCATCAAGAAACGTCTACTCGATCGCCTACACCCGGCAGCGGGACATTGGGCAGAAGAGATACCCTCCGTGCTATGGAGCCTCCGCACAACTCCAAATCGATCCACAAACTACACACCATTTTTCATGGTATACGGGGCCGAAGCAGTCCTTCCCGAGGACATCAGGTTCAGCGACCCACGGGTTGTTGCTTACAGCGAAAAAACCTCCAACAGGGCACTCGCGGATGATATGGACGTACTCGACGAAATGCGCGATATTGCACTCGCAAGATCCGCAGTATACCAGCAGTCGCTGCGAAACTATCACAGTCGCCGTGTACGCCACAGAGCCTTCGCAGTAGGAGATCTGGTGCTACGGCTCAAGCAGAAGGAAGGACACAAGCTCGAACCACCATGGGAAGGACCCTTCATAATACACGAAGTTATCCCAGGTGGCGCCTATCGACTGAAGAATCCGACGACTGGAGGCATCTATTCCAACCCTTGGAATATTGCACAACTCCGCAAATTTTATCCCTAGATTCATTTTTACTCGTCATAATAAGGCTATATTAGCCATCTTGTAGCTCGAAAGAAAAATACATGACTTCTCAGTCATTGCAATAAAATACATGGTTTCTCAACCATAGATACTCGAGTTCTCCATCCTTAAATGCTAAAAGCAACAGGTATACACCCCCACAAACACACGGGGGCTACACCTAACACAGCATCACAGGAAGAATTTTGTATACAAGGTAAACACCTTAAAACAGTTTTTTACAACTACACAGCACAACAGGATACATACATCCTACAATCACACATGGCGATGGGCATTCTCAGCCGCCAAAACCCGATCTACCTCAGCCGAGGTCAATCGAATGATTTCCTCTGCCGCAGGTCGAATAGCCCTATAATGAGGAGAAATGTCGACGATTGGACCATCAGGAAGTCTAGCTACGGAGTTGAAATTCACCTCAGGATGCCACAAACGGACGAAAGAGAGGGCCAGTACCGAGCCGCAAATCATTTGATTGCGAACACACTCGCGAATTTCTCCTTCTCGCCCGAACACCCTGAGAAGATGGCTCCAATCCTCAGGACCCCTCTCCAACGGATAGAAAGCAGCGTTCATTGCAATCAAAACCTCGTGAAAGGAACTCACGAGTATCTTCGCCTGGATGACCCGGAACTTCAAGGTAGTAAGCACAAAGCCTCGACTATGATCGGACCAAAAGTTACTCGCATGGGGCTTTGAGCTGCCAGCTTCCTGAAAGATGTGGTGGTTCTCCACCCACTGTTTCTCACTCATATCATCCGGCTGAACAACTGAAAAACAATGGTATATGATCAAAGAAAGATACAGGACAAAGAAGACTAGCGGGCTGAACTACTTACAGAGCAAATCCTTGGCAACAGACGCCAATTCATCCATCACAAACTGCTCTCGTTCAATCGCCAGCTTTTGTTTGGACTTGGCTACATCCGCTACCCCACACAATGCTTTTAGGTTGCGTTCACCATCCGCAACACGATCACGGAGGCCTGCAAAGGTCCCAACAGCGGCAACAAGAGGATTTACTGGGGTAGCAAGTCCACCTGAAGACTCAGCAGCAACCCCGGCTACCTGGAAGAATACATGGAAATTGAAGGAATAAGATGCACAATTCGAGATATAACAATCACCTATTCGACAGGTGCTCGGGGGCTACTCCCATCGGGAGGAAACACATAACAAATCAGTCACAGTAAGCATCTCAGAAAGACATCTCGATTAAACGATGAAAATACGGGAATGCATCCCAAGGTTCATTACAATCGAAAGAGCGAAATACAAAGAAAATATACTAGGGAGCTGCAGTTGTGCTGCCGCTCGCGACGGTGCCTCTTTGAGTCTGTAGCCAATCGCACGCGATCAACTACAGCCTCGGGGGCTACTCCCATCGGGAGCACTGCCGTGCACCCGATAAAAAACAGATCCAAACTGACAAAACACTGAAGAAGCAAGCAGCAAAGTTTACCTGGCCTTGGGCGAAGGAAAGGGGATCCGCTGGGCTACCCGACACCTCCTTCGGAGTCGAGGCCCCAGCAGCAAAACTAGGAATTCTGTATTCCATAGTCGCCGCAGTGGGGACTACACTCGGCGAATTCTGCACGGTGTCGGCGGTAGGGGTCCCACCCGCGGTTGCAACCCTCTTCCTCTTTTCGAGAGGAAGGGAAGAGACGAATCTACGAGGGCTGATAGCTTGCAGACTACAATGAAGACAGTATGTCAAAAGACGCGAAAGGAAAATGTTCGACTAAGAACAAGAAGAGAAACTTACTCGTCGTCATCTTCGTCATCCAACATATCCGCATTCCAGGCGGTCTGGATATTTGGAAATGAGGGAGAAGGAGCGCGCGTGCGTAGTGGGGTCACGATGAGGGGTCCCTTCCCGGGTGATTCCTTATCCAAAGAGTTATCCTTGGAAGTGGCCTCATCATTCTCCACTCGACGGCGTTTCCGATGAAGAAGATCACTGTCCGACTCCTCCGCGCCATCCGAGAAGTCGTGCTCGGAACTTGACGAGGCGTTAGCAACGCTGGTGTCGGCAGGGCCGTCCAAGTTACTCGCCAACAAATCCGAAGCCTCCTCCCCAGACATTGGCGGGTAGCAGGTGGCCACGGCTAGGCTCTACAAAAGAAGACAGAAGACAAGGGAGATAAAATCTCAGTCGACCAAATTTGAAAACAAGAAAAAAAATGAAGTCAAAGGGCGACACAAACTTACTTCGGGTGGTGGAGGCCTTGACGCCTTGAAAGCTGCGACAGTGCAGTCGGGGAAGGTTTCGCCCACCTTCAAGCTGGTAATGGCCGCGATCTTCTTCTCGAACTCGACGTTCGAGAGCTCTTCGCGGCTCACGCGACTGGGATCTTCGGCACCCCGATACTCCCACATCACGGAAGGCCTGTCCTGCAGGGGCTGAATCCTGCGCTTGAGGAAGATGCTCGGCAGGTGCAGCCCGTTCAGCACAACTCCAGCAGCTTGGTCCCGAAGGACGGCCACCTTGGCGAGTAGCGGCGTAACAACCTGGTTCTCCTCAGCCGACAGTTTATGCGCCCAGGACTTCCGCCTCTTCAGGACAGCGAATGGGTGGAATTCCTGAATTCCACCCGAGCTGTTGTCGGTGACGTAAAACCACTTCTTTCTCTACCCTTGAGCGGAGTCGATGAAGTGCATCCCGAAGTAGCTGACGTCCGATTTCGCCTGGATTCCGAAGCCACCCGTGCGCAGCGGCTCGCTAGGCTCAGATTCTACCCGCGATTTCTCGCGGAAGACTCGAACCTTGAAGAGGGCCCTCCAGAGGCCCCAATGTGGGCGAATGCCCAATAAGCACCCGCAGAACATAATGAAGCACGATATGTGCTGCACTGCATTCGGAGGCAGATCGTGGAGCTGTATGCCGTAAACATACAGCAACGCCGCGAGAAAGGGGTGAAGAGGGAAAGAAAGCCTGCGCGATACGTGGTCCGCAAAAACCACGCGTTCATCGCGCGGGGATTGGGTACCTCCTCCTTCTTGCCGAGGCGCACCCGCTTGTCAACTTCCGGAGGCAGCAACCCCTCCCTCTGCATCTCCTTAATGCTCTTCATTGTGGTGTTGGGCGAACGCCAGTCGCCCGAGCGCGGTGCGGGTGGCGCAGGAACTTCCTCTGGCGCCTTCGATGAAGAAACGGCGGCGCCGCGCTTCTTCCCTCCTTCCATTGGCGCTGGTGCGAGCTCGAGGAGAGAGGAAGTGGAGAGCAAGGAAGACGAAGAACGAAGAAGACGAAGACTGGGGAAATTTTCACCGTTCCACCCAAGGCCTGCATTTATACACAGAGCCAGTCAATCCTGACCGCTCATTGAGCCACGTGGCATCCATCGCGGCCGCCGCGTGCGAAGGCGAAACGAAAGGGCGGCGGATGTTGTTCCGTGCCACGATCCTAACAGTGGATCGTGCGCATTTACTGCGCGCAGTTCGCGTAAAAACCGGGAACGACGTCTCGTTTCCGGTCAAAAAGCTGACAAGGTGGGCCAGCACTTCTGCTCTCGCTCCGTCACGTCCCATCGGGAGGATAAAAGTGCGCCATGACGTCATAGCATGCGTCATCAAACTGGAGTGTCTTTCGAATGAAAAGTCCAAACACGAAAATAACTTCGTATGGAAAAATTATGATGTGAAATTTCTTTCACAGGAAAACAAGACCCCAAACACGAAAGCTCTTTCATATGGGCATAAAACTCCAAACACGAAAAATCTTTAGTATGGACAAAAATATCTTGGTTTTCCTAATCGTGAAACCACAGACCTGAAACTCTGCGGATGTGCAAATCCCGCCACCCCGTCACATGATGTCTACACATCAGAAATCTGGATTGTTCAGCCGACTAGGTACATCCGGATGTTGTATTCTTTCGAATATGAAGGTAAACCCAAAAGATCTCTCTTGAGGGCCTGGAATCGCACTCAAGCTGCGTCCTCCGGTAAAGTTCCGTGTCAACAACACGAAGAAAAATCCTAGCGGGTGCGCCGGGTACCCCCATAGGTTAAGTTCGACTCGGTAAGACCTCCACGGCCCAGTCGCAATGATCACCTCATCGGGTTCGAGTCGGAGGTCTTGAATCTGTGTAGGCCAGAACTGTTTTTGCCCTAGTTGCAATTAATTGGCCCTGATCTTTCGGGAGAGCCAAGCTGCTGCGCCACATCCTTCTGCGAAAAACAGCCCTAAAACACAGGCACTTTCACTCGCTCGATACTCGGGTATAAAAGCTCATCACACAGGGTATACACCCTCCAAGCGGAAAACAACCATAATGGTTATCCGAAGAAATGCAAGACGAAAAATCTGACCGTCTACTCGACTGGAAAATCCCAATCGAGCAAACGCTCGGGGGCTACTGACGAAGGTATGGACCTTGGATGTCGGATATATACCGGATAGGGGTATATAAGATGGTAGTCAAAATGCCTGGTTACCAGGGTGGCCCAAGTGGTAGTGGGCTATGGTCCATTGGGCGGCCCAGTAACTTGACGCACAGAAGCCGGATTCTAGAAGAACCCGGCTCACGGCCCGTGTGATCTGGCTTGGAGGAGAAGACGGATTCCTTACTTTCCAAGTTATAGTTACCGTAGTCTTCTAGGTTTCCTATTCTGTAAGCCCTAATCCGGCTATTATATAAAGCCGGACGGGAGATAAACAAAACAACGAACGAATAACAGGGAAGCTATAGGCCAACTCGCCGAGAAGTTGATCCTCCGCGAGTAGCTAGATCTAAACCTCACATTGTAATCCTGTTTCCAGGCTTTAATCCTGATTAGTGAGAAGTGCAAGAGTAGGCACGTCGTACTGTCGCGACGTACCGAACCTGGGTAAATCCTGCGTTCACTGTCCATCACGCGATCCCGTTACCCCACGTCTCTACCGTAGTCTCATGGCACCCCCGTCTATGAAAACTACTGCGATGTCTCGACAGTTGGCGCCCACCGTGGGGCAAACGACGTTAGGCGTGAAGTTCCGATCTGGGATACTCGCCGGAATCGGAAGATCAATCACTGTCGGAAGCTTGGAATTCAACGATGATGTCGGACGCTTCCTCGACAACGGATCCTACATACCGGCGCAAAACCACCTGGTAAGTGCCTGCGTGTTGCCGATCGGATCTGCTAACATCTTTATCGGACTAACTGCAGAAGCAATGGGGTTTTGCGGTGGAAGCAAATTTATCCCACCCGCCCTATACCCAGTCGAGGATGACTATGATACCGGATTCTGCTCAGATCGCCGACAAAAAAGTAACACACACTTTATCGGCATGGTACAGTCCGAAGTCGCCGAAAACACGGATGACGGAAATCCCGTGCAAGAGGCAGACAAAAACACACCCGTCATACAGGCGGAAGATCCGACATCTGTCAACACGACGATGAACTCGGAAGCTGACTCTGTACTAGCCGCCATTGAGGCGAGATTGGAATCAGAAATCGGATCTAATGATTTTGATTCCGAAGACGAAGACGCGGACGCCTTCGAAAGGAAAGTTAAATCTTTTCAAGAGGGATTCCATGAAGTGCTAATGGCGAAACCGGCTGATACCACGGACGCCGGCAGCCAGGAAAGCCCTAAAACCCCTCCGCCAGAGGAAGAGAGAGAAGACGGAGAAACTTCTCCGATATTTCCTAATGTAAAGGAATTGACAGAAGATGAGCCTGTCAAAAAGCCTCCCTCTTCCAAGAAAAAGCACCGTGCTGCTAAGAAACTCCAATACAAAATCCGGAAGAAAAAATCAGCTGATCTAGCTGATGAAAACCTGGAAGTAGGAGATGCCAGCGGAACAAAGCCTGCGGAGAAGAAAATCAAAGAAATCCTTGCTCCGCCATTGACGAAACAGGAAGAACAGCAGCTGTTGCAAACGCCAGTGGGAATAAACGAACCCCCTGAGATGCTGGAAGCCAGGAGACGAGCTTTCCAACGGCAACAGAAACATCTACTCAGAACTCGCGAACACCTCCAAAAAACCCAGGATGACATTAAGCTCATGAAGGAAGAAATTGAGGAGTACGAGAGAAAGAATAGATCTGGCATTAAACCTACAAGGTTACCCGGAATCGTAAGACCGGAAGTACTGCCGCCAAAAGAAAGGTTTCACAACCCATCTTGGCAAAAGCAGGTAAACGGCAAAGATGCCAGAGGCGAACCAATTTATAAAATCGCAGCCGAAAACGCGGAAGCAGCGTTCGCCATCCTGAACAATGATCTGTACTCCAACGGTGAAAAACTTCAAGGGGTGTATGCTTTCCTAGGAAAAGCATTGCAACAACAACAGCGGGCCCAAGAGCGATCAGGAAGACTGCAGGATAACTCCGCCCTATGCAAAACAGCTACTTGCGCCGCTGGAGCACCTGGACCAGAGGAACCTGGAGATTCAGACAATTCAAAGGATAAAAAAGAGGATCCGAGAAAAGACAAGAAAAACCCCGACAATAGGGATGAAGCGTCCCGAACCGGATCCCATCCCCCGAAAGGTGGACTCAAACCCCACGATCGGGAAGAAAAATACCGGAATGATGGCAAAACAATGCCACCTCCGAGAAACCCAGCTGAGAAAGCCGGAAGATACGATATACCTCACAGGCGTGAGAGATCCCGGACACCTCCTAAGGATAAAGAAAGGCACAGGAGCAGGACTCCGCCTAATCCGAAAGGGCGTGATCATGGAAGAGATAGGTACAATCCCGGAAAAGCGCGTCCGCGCAACATTGGAAAAGAAGGGAGTAGATCCCCTTCTGTCCATTCAGCCGGAAGATATTCCGCACACATTGATAGAGTGGAAAAGGATGATCTATACTTTGGTCCTAAGTGTTTCACTCACAGGATCCGAAGGATAACCCTGCATTCTGGCTTCGCCAAAGTTGGTCCAACCTACCAAAAATATACCGGCAGCACAAACCCGGACACCTGGCTCTCAAATTACTATACAGCCGTCCAGATCAAAAATGGGACAGACCTGGAAGCTGTAAAGTTTCTACCCCTAATGTTACTGGACGGAACCAGAGATTGGATCAATGGATTACCATCAAGAACTGTCGACAGCTGGGATGATATGGCTAGAGTATTTACTCAGCATTTCCGGGGAACATACAAACGCCCGAACAGCATCAACCAGCTGAACCGTTGCACCCGATTCGAGGATGAACCATACGTGGATCTCATCTCCAGATGGACGACAATGAAGAATAGCTGTTCTGGAGTAACTGACGTACAAGCAATGCATGCTTTCGTCAATGGCCTAAAACCCGGACTTGTACCGTTCATGGTTGGTTCCAAACAGCACAAAGATCTCGGATCTATGCTTACAACCGCCAACGAACATGCTGCAGCCGAAGACGACATCAGAGCAAGAGGGGGCAATATCGAATCACTGATACTTGCTAAGAAAACTCCTCGTTCTGACAAAAAAGGAACTCCAGAAACAACGACAAAACCCAAAGAGGTTAACATAGCCTTTGGAAGTGAAAAAGGGAATAAGTGGAAAGGACGCAGTCCAGATCCAATCAACTACACTCCAGAGGAGTGGGAGAGGATTAAGTCGAAACCCTGTGTCCACCATTCACAATTTGGAAAACCCACCCATACAAACGCGCAATGCCGGCTGAATAAGCACATGAAAGGCAGTGCAGGATCCGGAAATAAGGGGAAGGGTTCCAAAAGGAAACCCACCAAACAAAAGCCAGAAGCTGAAAAAGAAGAAAGTGAATCGGACACTGATGAAAAAATCCAGGAGCAACAGTGAAAGGGCGAACCCAAATTTCCGAGAGTTGATGGAGAAGCAATGCTAACATTCCTAGCAACTCCGTCAGCAAAGGTGGCCAAAAGAACACTTCGAGAAATAAACGCGGTTGTCCCGGCAACCCCGAAATTCTTGAAGTACTCCAACACACCAATTACCTGGGATCAGTCTGACCATCCCGGGAATATCCCTGAACCCGGCACACAAGCTCTTGTTGTAAGACCTATTGTCCAGAACACTAGGCTAAGAAGAGCGCTGATGGATGGAGGATCCAGCATTAACATAATGTACTTGGATACACTAAAGCATCTGAAGATTTCCGAGTCCCAGCTCAATTACAGCAACATACGCTTCCATGGCATTATTCCTGGCAGACAAGCACGATCCGTAGGAGAAATTTCCCTAGATGTCACCTTCGGAGATAAAGATCACTTCCGGCAGGAAAAAGTATCCTTCAAAGTAGTGCCGTTCGAAAGCGTGTATCACGCAATACTCGGACGTCCAGCTTTCGCCAAATTCATGGCAAGATCCTGTTATATCTATAACAAGCTGAAGATGCCAGGACCCAAAGGAGGAGTAATCACCATAGCCGGTGATTTCAAGCTAGCAAATGAGTTGGAGAAAGAAAACGCCCTTTGCGCTCAGAGAGTCATAGCAAAGGAAGAACTGAAGGAATTGGCCAAGGAGGTATCGCCGACAGAAATGCCGGCAGGAAAAGAAACCCGGAAGCCAACAGACAGCTTCAAGGCGTGCGAGAATACAAGACAGGTAATCCTAGATCCCAAAGATCCGACAAAATTCGTCGTTGTAGGGACTGGGATGACCGACAAATAGGAAGGCGAGCTCATCAAGTTCCTCCGTGAGAACTGGGATATTTTTGCCTGGTGTCTAGCTGACATGCCAGGCGTACCCAGGGAACTTGCTGAGCACCAACTCAAGGTAATTCCAGGATCAAAACCCGTCAAACAAGGTCTCCGTCGATTTGACGGAAGAAGACGGAAGGCTATTGGCAAGGAAATTATCCGGCTTTTAGCAGCATATTTTATCCAGGAAGTAATCCACACTGAATGGTCTGCAAATCCGGTATTAGTACCGAAGAAAGACACTACTGCTCTTAGAATGTGTATAGATTACACATGCTTGAACAAATTGTGTCCAAAAGATAGGTTTGCGTTACCGCGAATCGATCAAATAATAGATGCCACTGCAGGCTCTGAGCTTTTATGCTTTTTGGATGCATACTCCGGGTACCACCAAATACGCATGAAAAAGGAGGATCAAATTAAGACTTCTTTCATAACCCCGTACGGGACGTATTACTACGTAACCATGCCATTTGGCCTGAAGAACGCAGGTGCAACCTACCAGCCTTGCATGCAACGTTGTCTGCATAGTCAGATTGGCAAAAACGTCCATGTTTACGTGGACGATATTGCTGTCGTAACCAAGGAAAAAGATACACTCCTTGAGGATTTGCGAGAAACTTTCGAAAACTTGCGCACTTACAAGATGAAGTTAAATCCATCTAAGTGTGTATTCGGGGTTCCCTCAGGAAAACTTCTGGGTTTCATCGTTTCTCACAGAGGAAAAGTTAACCCGGAAAAGATAAAAGCCATCTTGAACATTTCGAAGCCCACATGCGTAAAAGATGTCCAAAGATTGACGGGTTCCGCCGCTGCCGTCAGCAGATTTATTAGTCGGCTGGGGGATAAAGCCCTACCACTCTACAAGTTGCTGAAGAAATCCGATAAATTTGAATGGACAGAAGAGGCCGATGCAGCGTTAACCCAATTAAAGGAAACTTTGATGAATGCTCCGATTTTGGCATCCCCAAAAGACGAAGAACCCATGTTACTGTACCTTACGGCTACAAACCGGGTTATTAGTGCCGTAATTGTTGTGGAACGGAAGAAGGATGAACAAAGCATACCAGATCAGCATCCGGTATATTACATAAGCGAAGTTTTCTCCGAATCCAAACAAAGGTACCCGCATTATCAGAAACTGGCATATGGTGTGTTTTTCGCATCTAGAAAACTACGCCATTACTTCCAAGGGCATTCCATAACAGTGGTATGTAAAGCACCACTAGGGGATATAATAAACAATGCGGAGGCAACTGGCCGGGTAGCCAAATGGGGTATCGAGCTAGCAGCCTTCGACATTAAGTACCAGCCAAGGACGGCAATAAAATCCCAGGTTTTGGCAGACTTTGTCGCCGACTGGACGGAAGCAATGGAGAAAACACCAATGCCGGAGTCCGAGTACTGGATCATACACTTTGACGGATCCAAGATGAAGGAGGGCGCTGGAGCTGGTGTAGTCTTAAAATCCCCTAAAGGCGATACAATGGAATATGTATTGCAAATACACTTCAACGCCAGTAATAACGTGGCAGAATACGAAGCTCTGCTTCATGGCTTGCATATTGCAAAGGAAATAGGAGTAAAGCGCATCTTGTGCTATGGAGACTCGGATTTGGTACAGCATCAGCTTAACCAAACTTGGGACGCAAAAAGCCCTATAATGGCCGAATACAGAAGAACGGTGGACGAATTCGCCATTTGTTTCTTTGGGTTCGAGGTACTCCACATCAAAAGGGAGGAAAACTGGAACGCGGATGCGTTAGCCCGCATGGGATCAGAAAGGGTGAAAACTCTACCACCAGGGGTATTTGTTCAGCACTTGCATGAGCCATCCATAAAAGGTGGAGATGTTGATTATCCTCTGGCTTCCGAATCCATTGAAGTTATGCTCGTTAAACCAGATTGGACGATTCCATATTTAAACTTCGTAGTCAATCAGAAGTACCCGGAAGAAGCAGATGAAGTCTTGCAAAGACAAATACAATGTCGATGCAAAGGATACACGGTAATTGATAACTGCCTGTATAAACGCAGTACTTCCGGAATCTTTCTGCGGTGTATCTCACCAGAAGAAGGAAGAGAAATACTGGAAGAAATCCATGCTGGAGATTGCGGACATCATGCTCAATCAAAAAGCATAGTTAAGAAAGCATTCCGCGCTGGGTTTTTCTGGCTAACAGCCAAGACAGACGCTGAGCACATAGTTAATACATGTGCAGGGTGTCAATATTACGCCAAACAGACTAATTTGCCGGCCCAAGCACTTAAAACTATCCCCATTACGTGGCCGTTTGCGGTCTGGGGGCTAGACATGATGGGACCGTTCAAAACTGCAAGAGGCGGACTTACTCATTTGCTAGTAGCAGTGGATAAGTACACCAAATGGGTGGAGGCCAAACCCATCAAAAAGCTGGATGGTGCAACTGCTAGAAATTTCATCATCGACTTGGTGATGAGATACGGTGTTCCACACAGCATAATAACCGACAACGGGACAAATTTCTCCATTGGAGAGTTGGCAAGATATTGCCGACAAACGGGAATTCGCCTAGATCTAGCATCTGTGGCACACCCGCAATCCAATGGACAGGTTGAGCGAATGAATAGCTCAATCCTGCAAGGAATACGCCCAAGACTCGAATCTCCTCTTCACAGAGCGGCCGGAGCATGGGTAGAAGAGCTACCTTCCGTGATTTGGAGTATTCGAACGACGCCAAATAGGTCAACTGGGCAAACCCCGTTCTTCCTAGTTTATGGCGCGGAAGCTATTCTTCCAACGGACATGATCCATGATATTCCAAGAGTGCAAGATTTCGACGAATCAGATGCCGAAGAAGCACGACAGGATGCCGTTGATCTCCTAGAAGAGGAACGAGAGCTTGTGTTTCAAAGATCCGCCATTTACCAGCAAGGTTTGCGACGTTACCATAGTCGGAAAATCAGGCATCGTTCTTTTAAAGAAGGTGACCTAGTGCTGAGGCTGGTGCAGCAAAGGAAGCATAAATTAGCCCCAGTATGGGAAGGACCATTTGTCGTAAGTAAAGCCATGAAGAATGGATCGTATTATCTTGTCGACATTCGAGATACGGAAGATGATCCCGAGAAGCCGAATCGCAAAAGAAAGAGAAAGATAGATGATGAGCTAGGAGAGACAAAGAGGCCTTGGAGCATCCAGCAGTTGCGTCCCTTCTATACTTAGTTCAATATCTATGTAAACATCTTTTGAGATCATGAAATAAAGTCGTCGGAATTCTGATATCCATGTTTTCACAAGTTCACTAAAGTACAAAGCATGATTCCACCTTATCTATTTCCCAATGATCTTACAAAGTACTCAATGTTAACCCGAATTGTACCTGCGTGCTCGGCGTTAAAAACCTGAATGATTTCAGCCTGCTAATGGCTAAAGGAAACTCGGATTGTGCCTGCGTGCCCAAGTTTCAAAAAGTTCCTTAAAATTCTCTAAGCATTATCTGATCGAACGTGTGTTGGGTCATTGAAGCTAGTTTGTAAAAAATGTCTTTAGTATGATCCATGTTTCTGAGTTTGAACTGATTGGTTATATCCAGTTACTCAGCATGATGCTTCATAATACTACTGAGCCATTTTTTCAAAACGCTAAGGACAGTTAAAACACATATGCCAGAGAACTTAGAAGATAAAGGAATAATTAAACCCGAAAATCTTGCAAGGAATTTCATAATTCAAAGCTGCAAAAGGCGGAGTTCTTGTTTTGACAAACGAAATAGAAGCATTACAATATGAATTACATTGTAAATATAGTGCTCCTATTATACAAATCCACCATCTAGGTCAAGTGCAGTCCTTCAAACATCCGAGTCTTCCTCGCTGCTTTCATCCTCGGGGGCTGCGGGAACCTCTTCTTCTGGATAGGTGATGGAAATGTTGACCATAGAAGCAATCTTGGTGGCGTGACCTTTGACTTCATCAAAGATGGCGGTTCGCTGATTTTCCGTATATCCTTGAGGGACACCAGATGCCACGCGCCAAGATTTCGCATCAGGGTAATGCAGACGCATAAGGCCTAGGGCCATGCGCGCACCACCTCGTGTGGCGGAGCGTAGGATGGATTCCTTCGATCCCGCAACCTCCATGATGGCACCCGGAAGTTTGTAAACTTCCGAGAATTCTATAGTACTTGTGGGAAGGAACTTGTTAATCAACTGCATTCCTGCATTTCTGATTGCATTCCATACCTCCCCAAAAGCTCGGATTTTCTCAATCCGAGAAATTCCTGGAATATTCCCTGTTTTGTCGACAAAAGCAACCAAAAAAGGTTAGGCGACAAAACACGGAAAATAAGACATGGAGAAATTGGTAAAAGGAACTAACTTACCAAGAACCTTGTCAATTTCGGTGCCTTCTTTCATGCGTGGGAATAGCATACTTTCCAAATCATGGATAATAGATTTATCTTCCGCCGCCTGCAAAGAAGCCTTAGATTGAGCAATCCCAAGGGTCAGATTACTGGCTTCCAGGTCTTCTTGAACTTTCATAAGCTCCTTGCGAAGTCTCGAGTTTTCTGAACGGAGCCGAGATGCATTGATGGCGTCCTCCGCTAATTCTTTGGCTTTAGCTAAAGCAGCTAGAGGGCATGAAAAACATTTCGAGTTTATAAAAATTCGGGAAAAAATTTATCTGGATAAAAACTGCAGAGAATAAATACCTGTTGTTTCCGATAATTGTAGATGAGATGACGCCAGCTCGTTGCTTTTTAACTCAATAATAGATTGAAGGGTTTTAACTTCTCTATTCTTGAGGTTAAGCTTCTTAAAAACTTCTAAGTTTATGGCATCTGCGGAATGCTGAAACACGGAAATGAAAGCCAAATGCTTAAGTATGAACAAGCATACAAAGAAACATTAAGAAGAACTCAGGTTTTCAACTTAATGCTTGGGGGCTAGAAGTATCACCTGGCTCATTTCTCGCAAGTCGGCCAAGGTCTCGTTGAATTCTTTGGCATATTCCGAGAAAAGAATCCCAACGTGATGAAGGCCATCTTGTATGACCTGGCGAGGGGAAAATATGATATCATTGCGAACAACTAATCCGCCTTGTGGCCAAGGGCGAATTAGAGGGGCATGAGCGAAGAATTTTTTAGCCTCTGGACGAATATATCCAAGGTCGTCGAACGGTTCTTCCTTTATCCGGATGTTACTATCCAAATTGGAGATGGGTTCGTTTCCAACAGATGACCGGAGATTTCCACCCGTCTATGTTTCCGTTCTCCCCCTCATGCCCATGGTCGCAGAAGAAGATTCTTCTTTGATAGTAGTCTTATGTTTTTTCAACTTCTTTGTCTTCAGAGGAGTTGGGGCAAGGATGAAAGAAGAATATCCGAGAGATAAAAATCTCGAAGAACCAAAGGAGAATGACAATTAGGGAGGCTCCAGTAAAATACCTGGATGTGGCGATGGGAATTCCATCAACAGTCACCGTCTTGCCGAAAATCGCCTGTCTTTTACGTTTCCGATCATTATAAAAGCTAGCATGTAATTCGCTAAGCTCGATGTCGGAAGCAAGATCAGCTCCTTCAAGTTCATTGAACTAGGAAAGAACTCACGTTATGTCGAAGGTCAGAAAAAGAAGCTAATCTGAAGAAAACCTGGAAGCAAGGAAAGTATAAATACCTTAGGGGCCAGATTCTCCACGTGATAAATCGCCAGATTTTCTTCAATCTGACCGCTGGTGGCAACCAGTTGGTGAAGTCGTTTTATAAAATCATTTTTGGTATAAGCCTTATCTGTTCCTCTCATGCTATCTTCTAGTCCTTTGTATTCGCAAAGGAGCCGGGAACGAAAAGAGAGAGGTTGGATACGGCGTCCGAACCAGCATAAAACGGTGTCCTTCCCAGTCAAAGAAGGCTGAGAGGAAGTAAGCTTGGCGATGCGCCGCTTTATCTTCATCAGGTTTTCCGGCAATATTTCTACTGCTGCAACTGTCCAACTCTCACGAGGAGTGGCGGCGGAATTAACAAATGGAGGAACCCCGGTTTCTTTGCCCGGGAATGGAATGTCCTGATGGTAAAAGAAAGAACCCAGCCAAGATTGGGCAGGTTCCGGCATTTTTATCTTTGGGTACCAATCCTCTCTAAACTTCCGAAGGGTGAAAGATATAGTTCCGCAGATAGGCGAAATACCATCTGTGATGTTATGTTTTACCTCAAAGCAATATTGCCAGAAATCTAGATTAGGAGTTATCCCGAGATACCCTTCGAAAAGGGCTTGGAAACTAGCTAAATAGAGGATGGAGTTTGGAGAGAGGTTATGTGGTTGAACGCCATAAAAGTTAAGGACGTCTAGGAAAAAGGCGGAAGGAGGAAAACCCATACCTCTCGCGATATGAGAGGTAAGGAGGACGCGTTCTCCGTCTTTTGGCTTGGGCTCGGGTTCACCTTCCGAGTTCCGCCATTTGCCTTTAACTATTAATCCCTCCCTTGACATCCGCGAAGAAGGACGAGAGGAGTATTACTCGGACTCCAGTTGCCGACAAACTCTGTTTCTTCGTTGGCTCCGGTAGCGGAGTACTCGTCGTCACGGGATAAGATTTTCTCCTCCGCCGTCTTGGGAGCAAACGGCGGGGAAGGTGCGGAGCTCGAGCCCGCAGCGTTCGCGGCGGCGGAAAGATCCTCTCCGCCCGCCGCAGAGGCCGTGGTCTTTTCCGGCTCGTCGCCGGCGTGCTTTGGGGATCCAAGCTGCGGATCCAGGTCGTTGATGATGTCGTCGACGGTGAGCGCGGCGGAGCGAGTGGGGGACGACGGCGAGGATGCCATTTGGTGGCGGCGCGTTGCGCTGGTGCTCTGGGTGCGTTTCGTGCGCTCGGGACGGTTCTTCGCTCGGGAGCTTGTGCGCGGCAATGGCGTGGACAGTGAGAGTGCGGAAGGTTTTTGGCGAGGACGAAGACGGCTACTTATAGCCAGAAATCCGTCAAGATACGTGCCAACGGCTATTTTGACCGTTGGATGATCAACGCGTGTCACTCGCCGGAAAATCCGGGAAATGAAACGACAGGGTAATGATGGTTATCTCCTCGTTTCCCGTGAGAATCTGTCAGAGATATGTTACTGGGTTTTCCGCGTGAAACCCAAACGTCCCTTACGTCAGCATGATTAAGGGCGCTGACGTAAGAAGTTCCTTCTCCACGAAGGATCGTGAGAGAAAAGCCGGATTTTCAGGATTCCGAGTTTCACGTTACCATCTCTTTCAAAAGAAAAAGAATAAGAAGAATCAAGACTGCTGATTGAAATTTCTCGGAAAAAGCACATTTGGCGAAAGACGGCAAATCAGAGTTTTAATCCTTCTTGGGGGCTACTGTCGGATATATACCGGATAGGGGTATATAAGATGGTAGTCAAAGTGCCTGGTTACCAGGGTGGCCCAAGTGGTAGTGGGCTATGGTCCATTGGGCGGCCCAGTAACTTGACGCACAAAAGCCGGATTCTAGAAGAACCCGGCTCACGGCCCGTGTGATCTGGCTTGGAGGAGAAGACGGATTCCTTACTTTCCAAGTTATAGTTACCGTAGTCTTCTAGGTTTCCTATTCTATAAGCCCTAATCCGGCTATTATATAAAGCCGGACGGGAGATAAACAAAACAACGAACGAATAACAGGGAAGCTATAGGCCAACTCGCCGAGAAGTTGATCCTCCGCGAGTAGCTAGATCTAAACCTCACATTGTAATCCTGTTTCCAGGCTTTAGTCCTGATTAGTGAGAAGTGCAGGAGTAGGCACGTCGTACTGTCGCGACGTACCGATCCTGGGTAAATCCGGCGTTCACTGTCTATTGTAACATCCCAAGTATGAAAAATAGCCATTAGAATGTTTGCTCTCTGTTATTTTATGTTTTGCATCATGACATCATATTCATTGCATTTGTTTTGCTTGTTTTCCATTTGTTTTTCTCTGTTTTGCTTTGTTTTCCAACTGTTTTCCTTTGTTTTCCTTTGTTTTCTATTTGAATTTCAAACCAAATTTCAAACCTTTTGTTTCATACTTGTGATGTTACAATTTCCAAAATGATATTTCAAATCAAAACAATCAATTGTTTCCATTAAAGTTGTGATTTCAAAATTGTTGATTTGTTTCTAATCAAAAATTTATCTAATACCAAACCATTTCCAAATTCAATTATATTTCCAAAAAAGCAACCTTTTGAAAATTATGAAAATGACAAAACACTTCCATCATTTGTTTCCATTAAACTAAGGTTCAAACTAATTAAATTATTGCTTTCAATATTTCACTTAATATTCAAAATTCATTCAAATTGCATTCAAAATTCAATTACATCTTCCAAACAGCAACCATGTTTAATTTATGAGAATTACAAAACTTTTCCAATCATTTTTGTTTCAAATCAACTTGAGGGTCCAAAACTAATTAGATGTTTCTTTTTAATAAATCACTTAATCTCAAGTCCATTCAAATTTCAATCAAATTCCAAACAACAAAACATTTGAACTTTTTGAAGAACCAAAACTTGCAAATGTTGCTGTTACCATATTTACACTATACCAAAATTTTCCTAAATTTTCTCATAACAAAAACCCCTTTCTTTTCCTCCTTGTTCAAATCTGCAAAAAAAAAAAATAACTAGAACAAAAAATAATAATAATAAAAACCAAAACCCCAAAGAGAGAGAGGGGCAGGCCCAGCCCATCTCTCCCCCTTGGCCCATACCCCCTCGCTGCTTCTTCCTCCTCTGTACGGCTGCGCATCCAGCGCCTCCACGTCGACAGAGAAGGTGAGCAACGGCCATCACCACCTCCTCCCCCTCCTTAAGACCAGCTCGATGCCCTAGCCCCCTCTGCCCTACTCTCTCCCCTCCACTCTCCCTCGATGCCGCCATCTTCTTCCTCTCCTCCCACCTCTCTTCCTCTCCGCTCTGCTACCTCTCTGTAGCTAACTAAACTCCACCCGAGCCACCTATCTCTCCGGCGATCGCCGCCGAGGGAGGCCTCCTCCTCGCTGCCTGACGCCGGGAATGGAATCCCCCCACCGCCGGCTACCTCTTCGACGTCACCACAGCGTCCGGGAGCGTCGGATGCGCCGCCGCCATCCACTCCTCGCCGCCGGCCGCCTCCCTGCTCCGCCCCGACGTGCGCCTCCTCCTGTACTTCCCTCGAGGTGAGCGCATCACCTCCCCCTCTCCCCCTCGTCTCTCCTCCCTCTCCTCCATCCCCTCCACACCCACGATCGCGCCTCCCTGCCTCCTCTCCGGCGAGCACACCGCAGCGGGAGGTTCGCTGTCGCCGTGATCTGTCCGTGCGCTAACTGAATTTTCTTTTTTCAGTTAACTGTCGCGAGCCACCACCTTATACCCCCCGCGCCTCCCTTCTGTCAACAAGTTCAGCAACTACCGCATTGGTAGCAACCCTTGCGCGCAAGCCCCAGGTGCTGGGTTCGATTCCCCCCAGAGGCAGAAAAGCCACACCCTTTTTATTTCTGCCTTTTACTTTTCTGCCCGAATTTCAGAAACCCAGATCTGACCCATTAATTCTAAAATCCATAACAAATCGAATCTTGCTCCAATTTGAATGATTCAAATTCCTGTGGATTCAAAATCTTGTGCCCTTTCCATTAGTAACAAAATTGCAACATGTTTCTGTAATAATTTTTGCACTAATTAATTAATTACTGAAAATGCAATTAAAAGTTGAAACTTTGGAATTTCATAACTTTAGTTCTGTTCATCCAATTTGAGCAAACTTGGGCTCTAAAAATTTGTCTTAACAAACTCTACACATTGGTATTTTATTTGGTCACAATTGAATTAATTTTGAGCATGTTTCCCTCTGTTTACTAAAAAGGGCAGAATAAGAATGTTTAGGAAAAATTGCATAATAAATTCAATAATCACCCAAAAATTATGTTTAATAGCTCAAAATGTTCAGTGAAGCATTTGCTACATGTTTTCAACCTTTTCAATGCAATTTGTTATTGATTTCCCTAATTAAAAGTGGTGCAATAATCCAATGCTTTAATTAAACCCTTTTAAATTGCAAAATTCATAACTTGGGCATAAAAATTCCAAATTCAACAAACTAAACATGTTTTCCATTCAATTTTTCATGTACTTTCCAAATATCAACTTTGTTTACTGTTTTGAATAATTTAAATTGCTGAAAACAACTGTTTCTTAATTAATGCATTTAAAATTGCCAAATTAATAACTTGCTCATTTCAAATCCATTTTCAACAAATAAAATATGTTTTCCATGCTAAATTAAACCACCTTTCCAAATATAATTTTTTTTCCATGTTTTGAATAATTAAAATTGGTTAAATGATTTAAACCTTGTTTAAATCATTTAAAATGGCTAAATTCATAACTTGCTCAAATTAAATTATTCTTGAACATATAAAATATGTTTCAAACCATAAAAGTATAAACTTTTCAAATATGAACTTCATTTAATGTTTTGCACAAATAAAAATTCAAATAAGTTCATGTTTGAATTAAATTCATTTAATTCTTGCTTAAACTTGTTTAATTCATAAATAATTTATTTGAAATCCTTTTTCAACAAGTGAAACATGTATTCCACCTAAAACTTTGTGTTCTTTGCAAATATGAACTTTGTTATCTGTTTTGAACAATTAAAAGTGGTGAAAACAACAAATGCTTGTGTGACACCTTTAAGAAGCACCTTTTCACAACTTAATAACTAAAATCCTAAACTTGGTAAACCTTCTTTCTAATTGCTTCTATTGTTGTTTTCTTTCTGTTTTCCTCATCCATGCATCATGCTAATCCACTTTCACCTGTTGGTTAGTTGTAAAACAATTATTTCAACCCTAATTCATGGGCTTTTCATATGCAACTCAAATTGCATGTGGGTCCATTTAATTATGTTATGTTACCATGTCAACTAGTTTATTTCTGATGCATCAATTAAATGGTCATGCATCATCCCATGTTTGTGCACTATGCCATGATATTGATTGTTTGTCTCTCTGCGTTGTTTGTTTGCTTCTTCTCGGATAAACGACGACGTTGGGACCGACGATACTTACGACACCCCTTCTGAGGATCTAGCTCAGTACCAGGCTGCTGAGTTTGCAGGCAAGTATTCACTCACATGAACCATTGTGTTCCTTTCAACATTGGATACCGATACTTTCCGTTGTCTAATTCTGCTAGCCCTATGAATCGTTGCTTCTGTTACGAACCTATCACATGTTATCCTGTAACCCTGATATAGCCTCACCTCCACACCTATAACCCCATTGCTTGTTGCCCGTGTCCTACTAACATGCTTAGGGTTGTTTCTGCTCGAGTCTGTTACCCGTTACTTTCTGTTACCATATTTCTATTATGTTCTGGGGCTCGATGTTAAACAACAACCTGTTAATGCTTTGGTTAATAATAATTTGATGATAAGGCACCGGCAGGAGGCCCGGCGTGGTTTTGAGGCCTGCTAGTGTCGACCCTAATTAGGAAAAGGGTCTTGTCTACTGATCCATGATGAGCGCACTAACCGCATGTGGGAAGTGTGTATGGGCGCCCCCCTCAATTTGATTCGATTCGCATCTCGTCCAAATCGCCACACTTAGTTCGGGCTTTCCATTTGATGCATGCATGTGCAGGTGCGAACCCTTGGCGCCAGGGTGGAACTTTTGTAGTCGGCATTTAGGGCGGCGTGGTCTTAGAGTGCTATGAGGGTCCCCTTTTCTTCGTGGGGCTCGATTAGCCGCGCACGCACAGCATGTGGTTCTTTGGGCTTGATGCGAAGAAGAGTTGAGTTGTGTTGAGTGCCCCGCTTGGTGGAAAGGCCATTCCATCTGGCGGGTTATTCTTACGTGTACGGCCAAATTGGTGCACCCCTGCAGGGATAAATCTTCTCGAGAAGCCGTGTTTTCCGCGGTTATGGATGACTTGGTGAAAGTACTGGCTAACAAGTACTCAGAACAACTTACACCTAACTAATGATAACTTGACTAGTAATAGTCTTATTGACACAATAACCTGAACCATCATTAATCCAACTGTGTGAGTTATCCTCGGATTGCTTCTTTGGATAAGGGGCAAGATCCAGGATGGGTTTGTTTGGTGGTTAGTTGCAGTTGGTTACGATACGCTATCTTATCCCCTTTCTGTTAGCCGGAAGTTATGGCCTGCGCCTCCTCCTCCGCTTCCGCGCGCGCCGCTTCCTCGGCGTCCTTCTTGGACAGCTCCACGGCTGCCAAGAACGCGGCGTCCTCGTCCGCTGTCGCCGCCACCGCTTGCACCGCCGCGGCTCCGCTTGCACTCCCGCCACCGCTTGCACTGCCGCGGCTCCGCTTGCACTGCTGCAACAGCTCCCAATCGGCGCACCACCTCTCGAACTGGGGGCCGCGCATCGGCCTCGGCGGCGGGTCGACCGCGTAGTACCGGCCGGCCTCCGCGAAGTCGACCAGCGACGGCGGCATCGTCTCGGGGAAGGCCACGTACCTCCACGCGGCGCGGCGACTCCCGGCGAAGGAGTGCTTGCAGTGCACGCGCCACGCCTCCTCGAGCGTCTTCGGCTCGTGGCGGCGCTTCGATCCGGCGGTGGAGGAGTTCGATCCGCGGGGAGAACTCGTCGCCGGGAGGAGGAGGCTTTAGGGGCGGACGCGTGGAAATGCAGAGGAGGAGAAATGCGGCGGCGTGGGAGGCGGGATTGCTCGCCGGAGCTAGGGTGGCGCGCGGCGGAGCTAGGGTTGCGGGTGGGGGGTTGGACCCCACCCCGACCCTCACCCGCTACTTGTAGGGGGCGGCGGGGGCGATTTCGCAGGCCCCCTAAATTTCCCGCACGGGCCGGGCCGCATACGGGGGCTGCTAGATGGCCATTTTGGCTCGCACCCCGTATGCCGCCGAAATTATAAGGGGTGCCCGCGCTTTAGGGGGTCTGTTAGACATGCTCTTATATCCTCCATTAAGTCTTTACACATGAACACATTTACATGGCAACAAGTAGAAGGCATACATACAAAACCGATGGACGCATGCATTTTAACTAGTGTCACCGCGCACATTACAGATATATAGGTAACACGCAAGGGCAGTGGGCGGTACTCTAAGCAAGCAGCGTTTTTCTTTTTTCAGTTACATGGATACGCCGTATCAAAGAAACATCCCAAACATTAAGTCGACAAGATTACTCTGCTGTTCCAGCGATCTTCTTCTTCAAGCTCTCGATGTCGGTGGCCAGCTCTTTCCTGCTCTCCTTGAAGAGGAGGTAGCGGTAGACGAACCAGCCGGTGTAGCCGAGGCCGACGAGCTCCAGGAGCTTGGGGAGCTGCACAGACAGAGCATGCATATCAGTTGAGGGCAGGATTACTACTTTTGGAGGAAGTAAGAGGAGGCCCGGCACGTACCAGCGGCACGGAGTTGATGGCGCCGACGACGACGGTGGTGAGCCAGAGCGCGACGACGGCGCCGCCACTGTAGAGGAGGAAGGTGGGCTTGTCCTCAATCGCCTCCCACTGCAGGAGAAGAGAACGGGTGACGACACATGCATACATTGCACTACATTAGCTGGTACTGCATCTATAGGGTAGCTGGTACAAACCTTGCCCTTGAGGTCCTCGATGATCTCGTCGCCGCTGGCCGAGGTGTCGTCGGAGGCGGCCTTCACGCGGAGCAGCGACGGCCTCGGCGCATCTGTAGATAATCCGGTGAAGTACTAAGCGTCAAGCTTGCAGAAAACGTTGGACGAACAAGTAGTTCAGATGATAGTACCATGTTCACTCACCTTGGAGGCGGAGCTGGTGGAGGTTGCGCCGGGGCAGGAGGACGGAGGAGGCGGCGGAGCGGGGTGCGGCGGCTCCGGCGGGGAGGCGCGCGCCGCCGAGGAGCGCCACGGAGTACGCCGTGGCAGCCATTGCAGAGCAGAGCAGTGCCTTATCGCTAGCGCTCTCTTGCTATCCCTTCTCGGCCTCTCGCTCTGATTTCGCCGAACAAACAAAAAAAGGCTAGAGCGGCTGTTGTGTAGGCGGGGGCTCTTGTGCTCGTGTCGCCCCGTGCGTTTTGGTCCCCTGAACCGGGGTGACGTGGCGGGATGCCGGGCTCTGATTCGCTGCCTCCCTATCTTCAAATCCATATCATGCCTCCCATACCAGGCAAGTCTTTTGGTTGGTGCTCAGGAATTTGGGTTGCAGAATGCAAAGGTCCATCTGTCAACTTTGTTGCCAATTTTGCTGTTGCAGAATTCCTAGCACTACAGTATATATATTTACTTTAGGATATTCTTCTGTGAAATTTTGCTACTGCATCATACTAGCACTTCATCCTTCCTGGCTGGCGGGGCATCATAGCCATCAGTTCAAGAGCAGTTCATCAAGCAATCAAGTGTCAAGTGAAGCAAGAGAGTAAAGATTATATACTCCCTCCGTCCCAAATTATTCGTCGTGGATATGTTACAATATGGATGTATCAATACACACCAAAATGCATCTAGATACATCCATATCTAGATTATATACTCCCTCCGTCCCAAGTATAATAATGTCGTCGGCACGTGCTGGCTGAATGGTAATAAAACATAGCAAATAGTTTGTCAACGTGCTCTAGCTGACACGAGGCGCGATTGCAAAAAAAATACAATTCATAAATATCCGGTTTTTCGTTTTGTTTCCTGTCCTTGATCTATCTAAGTGTTTGAATGCTGCTCAATCTTGGCTTCTGGGACCGGCCATCAGCTTCACGCCTGACTCTGCTTCCTTCCGCTGCAGGAATTACAGCACTGCCCTGTTCTGGCGAAGACACCTTCAAGGATACGGCACGGGCTGCACAGTTCCTGCTTCCGGATCATGAGCCACATGCGGCGCAGTTTCACGGACTGCGCGCCCTGTCCTCTGTCGTTTTTCATCTCGAAACTTTCTACTAACCCGCATCAACCTAACCATCGCTGTCCGAGAAATATATGTGTTTTGCTGTGCTGGCTTTCTTTGTGGGCTTATCATCATCATCTTGCTCAGACTCGTCTTCTTCCTCGGATTCATCTTCTTCCTCGGATCCGTCTACTTCCTCGGATTCATATTCATCCTCGGATGCATCTGCGGTTCGTTCCGTGAAGACGAATTCAGCAACAATTGGCAGATGATCACTGCCCATTTCCTGATGATTGTTCAGCACGACATCATTGTTAGCAGTTCAATTCTGAACTATGTATAAACAGGGCAACTTAAGTCCAGGACTCCGAATCAGGACATCACCATAGTTTAAACCATATAGTCCTCATTTCACCTAAAATAACTGTTGACGAATTAGCATATGATGCATATATGTAACGAGGAAGTACCCTGGTTGGAAGACCCCTAGTTCTCCTCAAAGCAACCCTAGGTAGCGTGTCCAAAACTCTAGAGCATTCAAGCCCACGAGTATACCTTCAACAAACAAACACAATCACATTGTATATGTATAAAACATGATTCAGGCTCCTAGTGAGAAAGAAGCATACCACAAATAATCAACAGTGCCAAAAAACTTCTTGTGGTATGAGGTTGCTAGGGGTTCACCATTATAACCCCTGTTGCTTGAATTTCCCTAAAATGATCGGCATTTTGTTTCAGCTATATGCCGGATAGTCCAAGAGTACTTCCATTTTCACTAGAAAATACTACCTTTAACATAGCATAAGAACTAGAGAGCTTCAATGGGTGTCTAGCAACCATGACATTTGAGTATCCTGTCGCATTTCTCACTTCTTGGGCACTCCATGACCTACAAGGAAACTAGTTACAAGTCTTAAAATGAAGAGATGTGCAATGTCAACTAAAATCTGACAAGAAAGACTTCTTACCTATCATGCTCGTATAAATAAGATTCAGAGCTATCAAGTAGTCCAGACAACTTCCTTTTATCATGCAAAGAAATGTTCAGCTGGTGACACAAAAAAGGGACACGTTGTAGTCAATTCCATAATAACCGGAGGTCACTATAACTTTGGGGGTATCTACGAAATATCTAATGCATTCTTTCACCTTCATTGTCGACAGGAACTTGTAGATGGCACTCTGGTCCGAGGGAAAAACAAGTAAGCGATAGAACCGATGAAAGAAAAATGTCAGCACCAAATCACGGGATACAAAATTTATTAAAAAGATTTAAAACTTATTAACAATTTAATACGGCCTAGTTGGTACGACATTACATCCGCAACCAATCTAAAGCACTATCACTAATGTGCAGTAATGTGTACAATTCAGTTCCAGGAAATAAGCACTCGCTGGTAATTATCTTTATGTGAGAATTTCAGTGCGGGATATGAATGATAAAAACATACATCAGGTGTGCTGTTGAAATCACCGGCAAGCACAATTGGAATTCCATCCCATTTTTCAGCAAGAGCATTTGCCTTCTCCAGTAGCATTCGGATCTGGAGAAAGGAGAATTATGAGTGAACCATTTTTTGGGAAAAGTTGGAGGGAGTAAAAAAAAACATCTGCCAAGTTTGAAGGAGTCAACAGTCATGTCAAACTGTTCACTCTATTCATATCAGCTAATGAGAATCATGCAGAACATCTTGTGACAAGACTAGAGAACTACAAAAAATACACTAGACATACACGAAACAAATGCTGTTGACTTTGACTAAACTGATATACCTGTCCCAGTTTTACATCTCCAAGCCTTGGCTTAAACAAAACATGGATATTCCCGATCACAAATTTTTGGGTTCCATTAAGCTGAAAAGGAAACAGATAAGAAAAACAATTATTAATAGAGCCATTCTACTAACAAGTAACAATAGAAAAACATTGATTTCTTTACTATAAATCAACAGAAGCTTGAAAAAGAACATTTATACAAAGGATATTAATTGGCAAATCTGTTTCAAAATACACAATTTTAGTACATCATGTGGTTCAGCACCTAGTTATATTTCAAGAAAGCCATAAGTCGATAGCAAATTATATACAATACGTAGCACATGTTGCTGGATAGAGTTATTTCAACTCACAAAAAAAGATAAAGCATTTCAACTCACAAAGAAAAGATAGAGCAATTGTATATAGGGAAGTTGCACCCAGAATTGGGAAGAAAAGAGTCAAATAAAGAAAAAGATGGAGTCTCTTCTCCTCTACCTCCTGCTAGTTCTACCCCTATAAACCACCCTACCTATAATGATCCCAACGATGGTGAGTGAGTTTTGCTTGTAAGTTCAGTTTTCTACATGATGCTTTACATCTTCATGGTAACCTTCTTATTTAATTAATGGAGTTTAAGTAAAATTCCTTTTTCTTATTTGCAGGAAAATCTTATGCTATATTCAAATCTAAAAGTATTGCTGATGTTGCTATTTCAAAAATTAATTCACGCTTGGTAGTGCTCTGAAGGTAACTGACTCTATTGTGTTGATACTTGTTGGAATGATGAAATCTACTATACTTTGTATTCGGTGTTTTCATGTAACTTCACGACTCAGGCCAATATCAACCAAGGTTATAAAAAGCGCACACGCTTAAGCTCGCTTAGGCACTGAGCGGTGGCAAAAGCCTAGTGGTTAACTAGGCTTATATGTGTGCTTAGCTCTTTAATCCTTCAGAAAAGGGAAATGCAGAGGCAAAACGCTCAATCAGCGCTAACCTTGATATCATCTAGGGAAAGCATTACTACTTGAAGACCACTAATAGCTCCTTACTTTGGTTTAATGATTGAACCAACTAGTACTTTGATGTAAATCCAATACCTCAAAAACTAATAGTTGAGCAACATTATTCCACAGATTGAATTCACTAAAGTCAATGCTATCTTCCTCAAGCAGACGTAGCCTACATTCCAAAACAAAGAAATAATGAAAATGGCGCTTTGTTAAAACGAATGGAGATAACAAGGGGCGACATTAGACATACCGTTCTGACTTCCAAAAAGTAGCACATCCATCTCCAGCATTCCCAGTGCGTCCCTAAGGATAGCACCAGACTCGCCTAAGGATTCGAAAGGTTTCACATTTTTTTACAAAGAAGTGTTGTATGCAATTATACCTTAAAGATACATTCATAACCTCTGCTCTTCATTTCTGCAGCAACTTCCCGGAATTTATCCACCTCCTATTGTCCGAATTCACAAAGAGTTATATATAGAGTAGAGCAAAAATGATGGGATCACCGATGTGCAGGTTGACTTCTTGCCTGAAGGCACACTAAATCAGAGTCCCAGTGCCTAATCTCACGGAGAATAAGCCTTCTCCTCGAATCCCACCTCATTGCATCCCAGGGGACGTCCCAGTAAAGGTGAGGATTGTTCTCCGCGTGGACATCCGCCAAGATGTTGTACGACATGATTGTGCATGAATCTACCAAAAGAAAGCGTAAGTAAGTAAGAAACTAACAATCCAAGAACAACATCCATCTCAGCAACACAATTCCACACAATCTGGTACGACTTTGTCATAGGCAATAGAATTCCGAAATCAACAACCTATACTGATGCAACTTTGTAACAGAAGCACACAGAAAGATCGCAAATTTGTGTGTGTGTGTGTGTGTGGGGGGGGGGGGGGGGGGGGGAATTTGCAATCAGTTGGGTATGAGTTCACTAACTTCTATTTCTGCAAACTGGTTCCACTAACTAACTAACTGATTGACCTAGTTAATTACTTCCACAATAAGGATACCTCCGCCCGAGGTGGAGGCATTGTCCGCGAAGACCCACTGCCTAAAGGGCACCGGGGTGTGCGGAGCGCGTAAGCCCTGCCAGGCGCGGCGAGGCGCGTCTGCGGGGCTCTGCCAGCGGCGAGGCGGGCCTGCGGGGTTCTGCCAGCGGCGGTCGTAGAACGGAGCGACGTATTGGGAGGATGCGCAGCCTGCCGCCGCACCGTAGGCCTGGGGATAGCGCCCGCGCTTCCGGGGGCGGGGAGCCGGCGGCGAGAGGGGCGCGCGCGAGGCGTTGTAGGCCATTGCGGCGAGGCTGTGGGCGGTGGGCCGTCGTGGGTTGGGGTGGGGTGGGGCAGGTCGGAGAGAGGGGAACGAGATTAGACGGGTTGAGGAGGGATCTCAGGATCTGGATCGGACGGCTGATATCCGCTGCCAATCTAGGTTATTTTCTTAACCACCAGTCCACGGAAATAGATTTCCCATAAATCACCAATATCCATTTAAAAAAATATATATTGAAAATATAGAAAAAACCCAATCTTACTCAAGCAAAGAGAGAAGCTAAAACTAAAACTCGAAACTCGTGAGTAGCTCGCAAGTCGACTCGGTTTGCCTCGAACTCGTTGTGAAACGAGCCAAGTTTTCGTTTTTGACAAATGGAGCCGAGTTTACCGAGTACTCCTCTAGTTCGTTTAACTCGGTAAAAAGAGTGGCTACATGATATATTGTTTATATGAACATATTTTTTTGGTTATTGTAGCTTAGGAACTATAAATTATTTAATGATGACATGTTTTTATTGATTATTCTGATGACTATATTATATATGTCCAAATATAAATAATTATTATTATATACATAATATACGATATTGACTTTTTATAGTTTTATAAAATTAAACAAGTTAAACGAGTAGCTCGCGAGTTAGCGAGCCAAGCCGAGTTTCGATTTTGGGCCCGTTTGTTGAACGAGCCGAGCCGCTCGGCTCGTTAGTTGACCGAGGTTAAGCGAGTCAAGCCGAGCGAATTCCAGACCTATAAGTTAATTTCCTAACCACCAGTCCAACAATAGTTCTTAGAAATACCAATATATATATAAAACAATCTTGAAGCTTTTATGGGGAAGGGTACCTTGCGGTTACCCATCTAGCATGTCGCACTTGGTAGAAAGAGACAGAACCGCCAACGCCTCTCCTTCCCCTTATCGTCTCTGGTGATCTGCTTTGGTCTTCTTCCTCGCTCTTGCAACCGTATGTTAAATCACAGTTTTTCTCGCACGTGGCACAACGTGCTACTGCAACGCGTCACCACTCGTCCTCACCTCTCCTCCTCCGCCGAGTAGGTGTTGCCCCAGCATACCTCTAAGCTTGGGAGGGTGTCGTGTTCTTCTCCCGCGCGCATGCCACCCACCCCGAGACATGAAGGTTCATCCTCGTCTACGGCAACGCCATCACCAGCTAGGCAAGTCGACCCTGATGTTGCATGCTCTGGCTTGGGTGGTGGCGATAGAGAGAGGGAGCTACGCGTGTAAGATAGAACTAAGCGACTCCGGTGTGGGAGGACAGTTCATGTGTGTTTCCTATGTACTTCTTTTTTTAAAAGGTACTATGTACTTCTGGTTTCTTTTGAGGGGAGTTTATTGAGCACGTAGAGGCCTACTAGATGGATCTAGCGTGCTTTGCCACGCCATTCTTTGCTAATGTCGCTTAAAATATCACGTTTCAAACTTAGAAAATACCCACTGAAAATCAATTATGTACCAACATTATTGCTTTGAAATGAACTGTATTTATTAAACTATAGCATCGCACCGTGCTACTGCAAAGTTACTACAACTTATGCGACCTTTGAGTAAAACAAAATTTCGAGGGTATGCAATTGCATACCATACATTTATAGAAGAAGAGTTTGATTCCAGAAACTCGACAGCCAATGCTGGAAACAACACCGCTGTCGCACCCACGCGCACACTTCTAGCATACCTAAGGGACTACTCTAAGTGAAAACCTTGTGCTCCCGCTACTATCCACATCTTCATGTCCTCAACAATCCTTGCCGCTAGAATGTCTTCGTTGCAGAACTCGCTGGTGTTTCCAAAAGCTCTTGCATTTCTCTAACGCCAAATACTCCAGCATACCAGCGTCACAAGGGAGTCCACAAATTTTCTATGTTTTGTCCTGACTACGTCCCTCACGGTTGACCACCGGATCTCTAGGCTATCTTCCTCAGTCGGGTCTGGGGTTTGGATCCGGAGTCGGCTCTTGACACGCCACCAAACCTGCTTGGTATGTACACAATGCAGCAGTAAGTGGTAGGACGTCTCCATCTCCTGATCACATAGTTTGCAGGTGTCTGGCGTCTCCTGCTGCCCATGCCTCACTCGTCTATCCGATGTCCAAATTTTGTACCGAAAGGCTAGCCACATGAAAAAATTGCATTTAGCCGACACCCAACACTTCCAGAACCCATTTGCCGATGGGAATCTAATATTGCCTTGCATGAACATCTTGTATGTCAAACTAGTTGTATAACATCCTAATGACGAGGCCGGCCAGCTGAACACATCCTCTGTGGCTTCCCCCCTCTACACTCTCTGAATGGCCATCCAAAGTTTGACGCACTGCATTGTCGTGATCATTGTTAGTGGAACCATGATGTCTAAAATCCATCTATTATTTTGCAAAGCCTCTTCCACAGTTCTCTTGTTGGCAGTCTTGGTGCTGATGAGTTGGCGAAGAGCAGGGGCGATCTCCAAAGTCTTGTAACGGCCGGGGTTTTCCCCAAATAGGAATTGTTTGTTTGGTTTTTTTTTTCATCATGTCATCATGCCATCTGCATCATAAAACTCACCAAACATTTAATTTTTTTTGTCAATCCTATTTTTTCATGAAAATTGAGTTGAGTTTGTGGCTCTAAAACTTATTTTTGGTTTTTCTTAGTGCCTAAAACAATTTCTGGAAAATATTAAAACAAATCAAGAGAAGAAAAAAAAAAATTTAAGGGAGAAAGAGAGAGCAGCCCAGCCCATCCCATCTCCGAGCCCACCTAGCCTTCTCCTACCTTCGTCCGTACAGGCACGAGGAGCGCAGGTCGCTTTCAACCACGACCCCCACCTGCTCCCTCCTCCCCCTCCTTTATCTACCCATCCTCCAAGCCCCCAAACCCTAGCCTCCCTTCTCCCTCTTCCTCCTTGCCCGCCGCCATCTCCCTTCTTCTTCCTCCTCTAAATTCCCCACCTCTCTGTAACTTCTGAAGAAGAACCGGAGCCCCTCCATGGCCGCCCCTTTGGGAGCATGGCGCCGCCGCTACGCTCGTCCTCCGGCCAAGGTTTCCGCGGGAATGGAACCTCAAGGGTGCGGGCTACGTTTTTGCTGAAGACGGCGCGGCCGGAGCCGGACTGCAGCGACGGCGCCGTCGAGCCCTTCTTCCCCGGCGAGCTGCTGTGCCTGAGGCCGTCTCCGTCAGGCTCGACCTCGCCAACCCGTCCCCGAGCTCTCCTATCCGTCCCCGCGCACTCCCGCGACGCCTGCCCGTGGTGAGCACCCTTCTCCCGGCCTAGGCCCCCTCCCCTCGTGCTCTGGACACGCTGCCGTCGTGCAGCCGTCGTGGGTCTCCGGCGAGATCGATCTGTCCGTCCTCGTCAAGTTCTGTAACTGAATTGTGCAGTTTCAGATTTGTTCCGCGCAGCAACACCTCTTATGGGCCGAGCTCCCCCTTCCTATCACAACCGATCAGTAGCCCAGCTGGTTAGCTCCCTTGCGCGCGCCCAACAGGTGCTGGGTTCGATCCCCCCCCCCCCCCAGGCAGAAAAGCCACACCTTTTTTCCCTTTTTCCTTTTTTGCCCGAATTTCAGAAAAGCAGATCTGAAACCTTACTTGTAAAATCCATATAAAATTGAATATTGCTCCAAATTCAACGATTCAAGTTTCTGTGGATTCAAAATCTTGTGCTCTTTCTGTTAATGTCAAGTTTGCAACATGTTTCCGTAATAATTTTTGCACTAAATAATTAATTACTAAAAATGCAATAAAAATTGGAAACTTTGGAATTTCATAACTTCAGTTCTGTTCATCCAATTTAAGCAAACTTGAGCTCTAAAAATTTGTCTTAACAAACTCTACACATTGGTATTTTATTTGGCCACAATTGAATTAATTTTGAACATGTTTCCCTCTGTTTACTAAAAAGGGCAGAATAAGAATGCTTATGAAAAATTGCATAATAAATTCAATAATAACCCAAAAAATATGTTTAATAGCTCAAAATGTTCAGTGAAACATTTGCTACATGTCTTCAACCTTTTCAATACAATTTGTTTACTGTTTTTCTTAATTAAAAATAGTGCAATAATTCAATGCCTTATTTAAACCCCTTAAATTGCAAATTCATAACTTGGTCAATTCAAATCCAATTCCACATGTAAAATATGTTTTCCATGCAAAAATTGAATAAGCTTTCCAAATATAAACTTTGTTTTCTGTTTTGAATAAATTAAATTGCTGAAAACAACTGTTTCTTATTTAATGCATTTAAAATTGTCAACTTAATAACTTGCTCATCTAAAATCCAAAGTCAACAAATGAAATATGTTTTCCATCTAAAATTGTGTGTTCTTTCCAAATATAAATTTTGTTATATGTTTTGAACCTTTAAAATTGATGAAAACAACAAATGCTTGTGTAACTCATTTAAGAATCCAAATTTCATAACTTAATAAATAAAATTTCTAAACTTGGTAAACAACATTTCAAATTGAAGCTATTGTTGTTTTCTTATTGTTTTCATCATCCATGCATCATTCTAATCAACTTTCGCATGATGGTTAGTTGTAGATCATTTAATTCCACCTTAATTCATAGGTTTTCCATATGCAATCCAAATTGCATATGGGCCCCTTTAATTATGTTACCATGTCAACTAGTTTATCTTTGATGCATCCTTAAACTTGTCATGCATCCATATCTTGATCATGCTGGATCTTTTGCCGTAGTAGTAATTGTTGCATCCGGTGTTTGTCTAGTTCGTTGCTTCTTCGCGGATAGGACGTTGAGATGATGTGAGCAACGACAAGTTCTGCGGATGTACATCTACTTGCTCGATCTCAGGCACGTATACTCACTTGCTACCTATGTCTGCCTTTCATCACTTGTTACCGATTCTTTCCGTTGTTCTTATTCTAGCCTTATGACTCGATGCTTGTGTCTCGATCCTATCATATGTTTACCTTGCAGACATGATATAGCCTTCCTTCCAATTCCTATTAATTGTTGTTTGTTTACCTTGTTGGCCCTCGTGTCGTAGTTGCATGCTTAGTGTTGTTTGCGCTCTAGTCCTGTTGTCCTTTTGTTCTACCACCTGTTTAGTTGATAGTTGGGTTTCAATTCAATCAACAACATGTTAATGTTTTGGGTAATAATAATTTGATGATAAGGTACCGGCAGGAGGCTCGGCGTGGTTTTGAAGCCTGCTAGTGTCGACCCTAATTAGGAAAAGGGTCTTGTCTACTGATCCATGATGCGCGCACTAACCGCATGTGGGAAGCGAGTATGGGCGCCCCCCTCAATTTGATTCGATTCGCATCTCGTCCAAATCGCCTCATTTAGTTCGGGTTTTCCATTTGCCGCATGCATGATCTTGCGAACCCAGGCCAGGGTGGAACTTTTGTAGTCGGCATTTAGGGAGACACGTTCTTAGAGTGCTATGAGGGTCCCCTTTTCTTCGTGGGGCTTGATTAGCCGTGCGCTCAATTGCACGGGGTTCTTTGGGCTTGATGCGAAGAAGAGTTGGATTGTGTTGAGTACCTCGCTTGGTGGGTTGATCCCCCGTCTGGCGGGTTATTCTTACGTGTACGACCAAATTGGTGCATCCCTGCAGGGTTAAATCTTCTCAAGAAGCCGTGTTTTCCGCGGTTATGGTTAACTTGGTGAAAGTACTGGCTAACAAGTACTCAGAACAACTTACACCTAACTATGATACTTGACTAGTAATAGTCTTATTGACACAATAACTTGATCCATCATTAATCCAACAGTTTGAGTTATCCTTGGGTTGCTTCCTTAGTAGGGGGTAACATTGGATGGGTTTGTTTGGTGAGTAGTTATAGTTGGTTTCGATACGCTATCTTATCCCCCTCTCTTAGCCGGATGTTGTAGTGAGTCTCTGTAGTTTGTTATTGCAGCCCGCTGCCGCTTATTTGCAATAATCCCTTCCTTTCAGTTGAACCCAAAGTATTTGTATCTTGTGATGACTGGCTACGCCGGTATCTTGTGAGTATGGTTTATCCACTTGCCAGTACTTAACCGTACTGACCCACGAATCCTTTTTCGTGGCTGCATATTCAATATTGCAGTCAACAGGTCTGAAGTCTGACGACATTAGCTTGGGAATCCCTCCGGCTTGGCCTGGGCAGGGATTGGACGCCATCGGTTATCTTCAGGACTCTTAGTCCAATTTGTATCTTGTCCGTAGTCAGACACTATGTTGTTTCTTCCGCTGTTATTTGGATCTTTGTATTGTATCAGTTGTATCCTTGACTCGTTTGAGTCGTCTTGTATATATATTTTCTGTTGTTGTTGCGGAATATTCGTGAAACTGTTGTAATGTTATCACAAGTGGCAACCTGGAATCGGTTATTATGTGGATTTTGGCGGGAATGCTGAAATCTGCATAGTGCCCGATCTCGGGGCGTCACAAATGGTATCAGAGCATGGTTTCCGATTCCCGATGTTGTTTCGATACGAATGGTTATCGAAGCAACGGGTCCGCAAAGCCTGTAGGATAACCTCGCTAACGGTCATTGTTTCTAGAGTGTCAAAAAACTATTTTTGCTAAACTGTTTTGGAAACATCTCAATAGGATTCTTGTTTTCTCCTTATCTCTATTCTATTTCCCCTCCCGTCTTATTTGTTTTGGAGTCTCCTCCTTGTCTATCTTTCAAAGTGTTAGGATCCTACGTGGGTGGACGTTTTCTGAGCCTTTAACCTAGTAGGTTCGATCATCGGAAGATTCCTGGTGGAAGAACATCGTCGTCACTCCGAGCAAGATTCTCTTGTTAGTGGTGTCGAGAAACTGTTGTTAGTGGTGTCGAGAAGAAGAGATCCGCCCACTGACCCGGGAAATCAACCGCAACACGAAGACTCCGTAGTTGAAACCTCTCTTCCCCTTGCCTTGGGTGGATTGCGAGGGCGCAATCCCTTGTTAGTGGTGTCGTCTGTAACGGCCGGGGTTTTCCCCAAATAGGAATTGTTTGTTTGGTTTCTTTTTTTTTTGCATCATGTCATCATGCCATCTGCATCATAAAACTCACCAAACATTTAAATTTTTTTTGTCAATCCTATTTTTTCATGAAAATTGAGTTGAGTTTGTGGCTCTAAAACTTATTTTTGGTTTTTCTTAGTGCCTAAAACAATTTCTGGAAAATATTAAAACAAATCAAGAGAAGAAAAAAAATGTTTAAGGGAGAGAGAGAGCAGCCCAGCCCATCCCATCTCAGCCCACCTAGCCTTCTCCTACCTTCGTCCCGTACAGGCACGAGGAGCGCAGGTCGCTTTCAACCACGACCCCCACCTGCCCCTCTCCCCCTCCTTTATCTACCCATCCTCCAAGCCCCCAAACCCTAGCCTCCCTTCTCCCTCTTCCTCCTTGCCCGCCGCCATCTCCCTTCTTCTTCCTCCTCTAAATTCCCCACCTCTCTGTAACTTCTGAAGAAGAACCGGAGCCCCTCCATGGCCGCCCCTTTGGGAGCATGGCGCCGCCGCTACGCTCGTCCTCCGGCCAAGGTTTCCGCGGGAATGGAACCTCAAGGGTGCGGGCTACGTTTTTGCTTAAGACGGCGCGGCCGGAGACGGACTGCAGCGACGGCGCCGTCGAGCCCTTCTTCCCCGGCGAGCTGTTGTGCCTGAGGCCGTCTCCGTCAGGCTCGACCTCGCCAACCCGTCCCCGAGCTCTCCTATCCGTCCCCGCGCACTCCCGCGACGCCTGCCCGTGGTGAGCACCCTTCTCCCGGCCTAGGCCCCCTCCCCTCGTGCTCTGGACGCGCTGCCGTCGTGCAGCCGTCGTGGGTCTCCGGCGAGATCGATCTGTCCGTCCTCGTCAAGTTCTGTAACTGAATTGTGCAGTTTCAGATTTGTTCCGCGCAGCAACACCTCTTACGGGCCGAGCTCCCCCTTCCTATCACAACCGATCAGTAGCCCAGCTGGTTAGCTCCCTTGCGCGCGCCCAACAGGTGCTGGGTTCGATCCCCCCCCCCCCCCCAGGCAGAAAAGCCACACCTTTTTTCTGCCCTTTTTCCTTTTTTGCCCGAATTTCAGAAAAGCAGATCTGAAACCTTACTTGTAAAATCCATATAAAATTGAATATTGCTCCAAATTCAACGATTCAAGTTTCTGTGGATTCAAAATCTTGTGCTCTTTCTGTTAATGTCAAGTTTGCAACATGTTTCCGTAATAATGTTTGCACTAAATAATTAATTACTGAAAATGCAATAAAAATTGAAAACTTTGGAATTTCATAACTTTAGTTCTGTTCATCCAATTTAAGCAAACTTGGGCTCTAAAAATTTGTCTTAACAAACTCTACACATTGGTATTTTATTTGGCCACAATTGAATTAATTTTGAACATGTTTCCCTCTGTTTACTAAAAGGGCAGAATAAGATGTTAAAATTGCATAATAAAATTCAATAATAACCCAAAAATTATGTTTAATAGCTCAAAATGTTCAGTGAAACATTTGCTACATGTCTTCAACCTTTTCAATACAATTTGTTTACTGTTTTTCTTAATTAAAAATAGTGCAATAATTCAATGCCTTATTTAAACCCCTTAAATTGCAAAATTCATAACTTGGTCAATTCAAATCCAATTCCAACATGTAAAATATGTTTTCCATGCAAAATTGAATAAGCTTTCCAAATATAAACTTTGTTTTCTGTTTTGAATAAATTAAATTGCTGAAAACAACTGTTTCTTATTTAATGCATTTAAAATTGTCAATTTAATAACTTGCTCATCTAAAATCCAAAGTCAACAAATGAAATATGTTTTCCATCTAAAATTGTGTGTTCTTTCCAAATATAAATTTTGTTATCTGTTTTGAACCTTTAAAATTGATGAAAACAACAAATGCTTGTGTAACTCATTTAAGAAGCCAAATTTCATAACTTAATAAATAAAATTTCTAAACTTGGTAAACAACATTTCAAATTGAAGCTATTGTTGTTTTCTTATTGTTTTCATCATCCATGCATCATTCTAATCAACTTTCACATGATGGTTAGTTGTAGATCATTTAATTCCACCTTAATTCATAGGTTTTCCATATGCAATCCAAATTGCATATGGGCCCCTTTAATTATGTTACCATGTCAACTAGTTTATCTTTGATGCATCCTTAAACTTGTCATGCATCCATATCTTGATCATGCTGGATCTTTTGTCGTAGTAGTAATTGTTGCATCCGGTGTTTGTCTAGTTCGTTGCTTCTTCGCGGATAGGACGTTGAGATGATGTGAGCAACGACAAGTTCTGCGGATGTACCTCTACTTGCTGGATCTCAGGCAAGTATACTCACTTGCTACCTATGGTTGCCTTTCATCACTTGTTACCGATTCTTTCCGTTGTTCTTATTCTAGCCTTATGACTCGATGCTTGTGTCTCGATCCTATCATATGTTTACCTTGCAGACATGATATAGCCTTCCTTCCAATTCCTATTAACTGTTGTTTGTTTACCTTGTTGGCCCTCGTGTCGTAGTTGCATGCTTAGTGTTGTTTGCGCTCTAGTCCTGTTGTCCTTTTGTTCTACCACCTGTTTAGTTGATAGTTGGGTTTCAATTCAATCAACAACATGTTAATGTTTTGGGTAATAATAATTTGATGATAAGGCACCGGCAGGAGGCTCGGCGTGGTTTTGAAGCCTGCTAGTGTCGACCCTAATTAGGAAAAGGGTCTTGTCTACTGATCCATGATGAGTGCACTAACCGCATGTGGGAAGCGAGTATGGGCGCTTCCCTCAATTTGATTCGATTCGCATCTCGTCCAAATCGCCTCATTTAGTTCGGGTTTTCCATTTGCCGCATGCATGATCTTGCGAACCCAGGCCAGGGTGGAACTTTTGTAGTCGGCATTTAGGGAGACACGTTCTTAGAGTGCTATGAGGGTCCCCTTTTCTTCGTGGGGCTTGATTAGCCGTGCGCTCAATTGCACGGGGTTCTTTGGGCTTGATGCGAAGAAGAGTTGGATTGTGTTGAGTACCTTGCTTGGTGGGTTGATCCCCCGTCTGGCGGGTTATTCTTACGTGTACGGCCAAATTGGTGCATCCCTGCAGGGTTAAATCTTCTCGAGAAGCCGTGTTTTCCGCGGTTATGGTTAACTTGGTGAAAGTACTGGCTAACAAGTACTCAGAACAACTTACACCTAACTAATGATACTTGACTAGTAATAGTCTTATTGACACAATAACTTGATCCATCATTAATCCAACAGTGTGAGTTATCCTTGGGTTGCTTCCTTAGTAGGGGGTAACATTGGATGGGTTTGTTTGGTGAGTAGTTATAGTTGGTTTCGATACGCTATCTTATCCCCCTCTCTTAGCCGGATGTTGTAGTGAGTCTCTGTAGTTGGTTATTGCAGCCCGCTGCCGCTTATTTGCAATAATCCCTTCCTTTCCGTTGAACCCAAAGTATTTGTATCTTGTGATGACTGGCTATGCCGGTATCTTGTGAGTATGGTTTATCCACTTGCCAGTACTTAACCGTACTAACCCACGAATCCTTTTTCGTGGCTGCATATTCAATATTGCAGTCAACAGGTCTGAAGTCTGACGACGTTAGCTTGGGAATCCCTCCGGCTTGGCCTGGGCAGGGATTGGACGCCATCGGTTATCTTCAGGACTCTTAGTCCAATTTGTATCTTGTCCGTAGTCTTACACTATGTTGTTTCTTCCGCTGTTATTTGGATCTTTGTATTGTATCAGTTGTATCCTTGACTCGTTTGAGTCGTCTTGTATATATCTTTTCTGTTGTTGTTGCGGAATATTCGTGAAACTGTTGTAATGTTATCACAAGTGGCAACCTGGAATCGGTTATTATGTGGATTTTGGCGGGAATGCTGAAATCTGCATAGTGCCCGATCTCGGGGCGTCACAAGTCTCCACCCTGTCAAGCCATCTGTCCTTCCAGAAAAAAGTTTTCTTTCCATTACCAACTTTGATCCTGGCAAGACTCTCGAAGGCCTCTGTGGCCAACGTATCCTTTAACATTGGCAATCCCTGCCAGGGTCTGGATTCATCTGTTCTCCTCAACCACTCACATCTGACTCGCAGGGCAAGACCTTGCAGCTGCAAACTTTTGACTCCTAGACCTCCAAAGTAGTATGGTTTGCAGACATTGTCCCACTCCACCAGGCACTGGCCGCCTTGGGCATGCTCTGATCCAGACCAAAAGAGACCCCTCATCCATTTATTAATCTTTTCTAGAATCCAACATGGTGCTACCACCACTAACAATTGGTGAATCGACCTTGCATCCACCACCGATTTCACCAATGTTAACCTCCCTGCTCTCGCAATCATCCCACTCTGCCAAGCTGGCATGCAGGCTAACACCTGATCCAGCAGCGGCTGTCACTCCCCCTTGGTCAGTGGACGGAGGGCCAGCTGAAGCCCAAGGTACTTGATTGGAAACTTGGCGACGTTGCAGTTTAAAGTCTGATCCACCAGGGTTTCGTCCTTCTCGTCCCCCCGAATAAGTGTTGCCGAGGTCTTTGCGTAGCTCACCCGTAGACCTGAGGCTTCACCAAAGATGCGTAAAATGTGTTGGGTGGACACCAGCTCTTGGGTTGTAGGTCTTACAGACAACACCACATCATCGACATACACAGGCAGACGTTGCTTCGAATACAGAGCAAACACAAAACGCAGAGTACAGTCCCTCTTCCACAGCTTTTGAGATAGTCATTGTGATCACCTCCATTGCAAGCACAAACAGCATGGGGAAATGGGGTCCCCCTGACGAAGCCCTCTGACGTGATAAATCTTCCTTCCTGGCACTCCATTGATGAGAATCTTTGTACTTGCGGTGTTCAAAAGTATCGAAATCAGTTTGCACCAAATTTCACTAAATCCGATCTTTCTAAGAACCTTGAATAGAAAGGCCTGATGCGCGTGTAATACACGTTCGTTGGGAGACCCCAAGAGGAAGGTATGAAGAGTACAGTAGCAAGTTTCCCTCACAAAGAAACCAAGGTTGAATCGACCAGTAGGAGGAAGGAGTAACTTCAGAAGGTTGATGCAGCTGAGATGGAAGGGCGCACTACCGGTTCAGCAGCAACATGGAACCTACACAACACAATCAAATCACTTTGCCCCAACGAAGCAGTGAGGTTGTCAATCTTGCCGGTTTTGCTGAACACAAAGAGGTTAAACGTATGGTGTGGAAAACGACATGAGAATAGTATGAACGTAGTAGCAGCAGTGTGAAAATAGTGGAAGCAGTGTGTGTATTATCAGTATGAGGAAATGGACCGGGGTCCATAGTTCACTAGTGGTGTCTCTCTATAGAAGATAAATAACATGTGTGGTGAACAAATTACAACTGGGCAATTGATAGAAATGAAGGCTGCACCGTAGTGCATACGCAAGACATAAAGATTACTATGTGATTCATGCGGGCATTACAACAAGATACATAGACCATCATTCAACTGCATCTATGACTAATAATCCACCCACCAAATAACATCCGAACAAACATTGGGTATTAAGTTGCAAGCAAGAGATAATCGCAGTAAGCAAAGTATGTAATGTAAACAATGTAAACAAACCAAACACCGTTGTTTTCTCGCTAATGGCAACAACACATCCTCCATCCGTCATGTTTCTGTCATTCGAGCACAGATAGAAAGGAGGCATGAACCCACTATCGAGCATAAATACTCCCTATTTGAGTTACTAGCATCTACTTGGCCAGAGCATATACTAATAACGGAGAGCATGCAAGATCATAAATAACATATGCATGAAGATAACATGATAGATTGATAACCAGAAGACATAGCATTCAACATTCATCGGATCCCAGCAAACACAATATGTAGCATTAGATAAAGATGATCTCGATCATGTAGGGTATTACGTCATAAACGTATCCTTAATTTATGATGTTCCTTGTTGTTTCCATGTTGTTTTCTACATGTTTGCTATACACTTTATGTCATTTTTATCGATTTTCTGGACTAACCTATTGCAAAGATGCCACAGATCCAGTTCCCTGTTTTCTGCTGTTTTTAGTTTCAGAAAATTTATTCTGGAAATATTCACAGAATTGCGAAATTTGAAGCCCAGAAGTCTTATAATTCCCGAAGGTTCCACGGAGTCCCGAAGAGGCCCAGAGGGGGGGCGACAAGGGGGAACACCATAGGGCGGCGCGCCCCCTGTCCGCGCCTGGGGGTGGTGTGGGCCCCTTGGGCGTCCATCGCCATTGCCCTTTCGCCTACATAATCCCCCCGATACGTCAACCCTAGATATATACCACATTTTCCCGAGAAACACCCGAGGCCGCTGATGACCCACAAGTATAGGGGGTGTATCGTAGTACTTTCGATAAATAAGAGTGTCGAACCCAACGAGGAGCAGAAGGTGTTGACAAGCAGTTTCGAATGAAGGAATAACTGTAAATACTGAAAGATAGATTTGTAGGGGTTTTTGATATTGCAGATAAATAAAGTGCGAGTAAATAAAATGCAGTAGTAATAACTGCAGCAAGTGGCACAATCCTTTATTCAGCAAAGTACAAGCCGGTGGGTTTACTTATGATTGACAAACGTTCTCAAGGACACACGGGAGGTTTCTGTCAAGTGCTTTTGTTCCATGCAGCTGAATAATGTTAGGTGTTTTGATAAGTGTTGTGTGGGTGAACCTATGCTAATGTATCGTCCCATCCAAGACTAATACATACTTGTGATTATACCCCTTCCAAGCATCCGCAACTACAAGAAAGTAATTAAGAAAAATCTAACCACAGATTTAAACTCCGGGATCCGACGCTCCCTCGTGTAATGGTTTCCTAACGGGGGTTTAGGATTCTGTCACTCCGGCAACCCCACAATTAGTAGCCAAATACACGATGCATCCCCCTAGGCCCACAAATGGTGAAGTATCATGTAGTCGACGTTCACATGACACCAGTAGGAGAATAACACCACAACTTAAATATCAAACATTAAATATTATACAACATTACTTCACTACTAACAACTTGACTTCTCCCATGTCCTCAAGAATAACACGAACTACTCACAAGACATCATATGGATCATAATCAGAGGTGATATAATGGATGATAACAATCTGGTCATAAAGTGCAAACACCGATAAATCTCACAAACATCAACTACTAACACCCACACCGGGAGAGAGATCTAATGCAAAACAACGATAGAGGCCCCTAATTGTTACAGCGGGATGACGGTGGATCATGAGGGTGATGGTGATGGTGATGATGGTGATGATGATGACGATCTTGATGATGCCCGGAGTGGTGACGGTGACGATGGTGGTGATTTCCCCTCTCCGGAGAGGAATTTCCCCGACAGATTTCTCCCTGCGAGAGAGCTTTACTCTCTCGGGTGTTTTCCGCCCGAGGCGGCGGCTAAATAATTATTCGACGATGGTATGAGGCTTAGGGTTTCCTCGGGGCCAAGCATGCAAAAAATACCCCCAGAGGTGGGCCAGGGTGGCCACACCCCTAGGTGGCGCGGCCAAGGGGGCGCCCCACCTCATGGTGTGGGCCCGTGGTGGCACCCCTCTGGCTCTCCTTCTGGCTGGGTTCCTCCTCTGAACTTCTAAGACACCCTCGGTGGCCCTCTTCTTCTTCTGATCTTCTGAAATATTGTGTCTCAGCGGTGCTTTTTCTATCAGATTCCTGGTCCCGGTGTTTATTCTCCAAAAAATATGAAACATGCAAAATAAGATAAAATAACATAAGGGATGCATCATAACATGAAATATATCGATGAATAACAGAAAATTATGATATAAAATAGTGATGCAAAATGGACGTATCAACTCCCCCCAAGCTTAGACCTCGCTTTTCTCTAAGCGAAACTGAACTCAGTAAACATGACCACAGGTTTATGGAGTGAAGAGTCGACAAATAAAATACGGACAAGAAGCATCACATTTATCTATGCTCCAATCATTATAGACAACAACTTCCTCTCATATAAATTAACCTGAAACGAGTAAAGGGAGTCACAAACAAAGATGCAAAAGAGAATCAAAATTTGTGATGGAAAACTTCGTTCTTGGTCAGAGAACATTTAATGAAATCATACTTATCTTAGGTGAAGTCTTTATAACAAGGTTTATATTGTAGAGTTTAACATGTTTAATTATAACAACTCTTTTACATTGATTCATAGCTTTCAAAGTAACATTCATTCAGATAATAAAGCATGTGCTAAACAAACAAGGATAGAAAACATGATTGAATAAATCAACATATAGATGATGAGATCACAACAACTCAAATGCTTGCTGGAGACAGAAAGGAATGGTTTTACTGACTCAACATAAATGTAAAAGAAAGGCCCTTCACAGAGGGAAGCATTGACCACTCATGTGCTAGAGCTTTTATTTTAATAAATAGAGGTATAAAATGCATGACACTCCTCCCATCCATCTTACACAAACCATGGCTAACCGAATCCTCGGGTGCCTGCCAACAATCGCAAACCGTGGAGGAGTGTCTAAATTTTGAGAGAGGTGTATGCTTATGTCAACGAATGGCAAACAGAAAATACAGTACGTCACAAGCCAACTAGACTCACAAGAGCGGCTCCCATAGAAGGACGCAACTGGTATAGAAGGTCATCCCTCTTTCTCTTTTATTTACACAATTATGCTTTGACTGATAAATGAGGGGCAAAAAGAGTGAAGAGAATTTGTATTATTATTTGGGGCTGGGAACCCCGCTGCCAGCTCTTCTAGCATTCGGATAAGCGGATGAAGCCACTAGTCCAGGTGTGTGAGTCCAATCAACAAGTGAGATAAAGATTCTCTATTTGCGTCCTCATGAGCTAAAACAGGAACACAAAACAAGGATAATTTGAAAGTTTTAAAGGTAGCACATGAGCAATTTACTTATAGTGGCGATGAAATACCACATGTAGGAAGGTATGGTGGACACAAATGGCAAGGTTTTGGTTCCGGGTTTGGATGCACGAGTAGAGCTCATACTCAGTGCAGGTTTTTTGGCTAGCAAGGTTGAGTAGAAAGCATAAGAGTTGAGAGAAAACAAGCAAATATACATATAATGAAACTAATCATGCAATCTTCATTGAAAGCCCAAGCGATAACTTGTAAATACTAAGTTTATGAGCTAATAGGCAAATTCATGTTTCTTATGCTAGCACCTCAAATTATTATTTCTATTGACCCAAGCTAAGTTTGCCAAAACCAACTAGATTAACTTGATGATCTCCAGAGTGATACCTAATACTAACAACAAGCTCAACAATATGACAGAAATTGAAAATTAAAATAATGTGCAAAGAAAGTAAATGATGAAACTTCTCATTAATATTTCAAACCGGCAACTCACACCAACGGATACAATAATAACCAACTAAGGAGAGATACTTCCATACTGCAAACCATCCTATATGATAACTTCTCTACTCATGATATGACTCTACTGAAAAAGTAAAAAGATGAAAGATAGTGATGTGATATCGCGGCACTCCCCCAAGCTTGGAACAATCCGAGTGGATGCCAATACCAATGACGAATCAATTCTTCGGTGGTGGTGGCGACATCACTCGGAGAGGAGTCAGAAAGCCTTTGATGATACCACGAAGCTCAATATTTTCTACTTCCAGAATTGCTACCTCAGCCTTGAAAATACGATATTGTTCGCAGAATTGATCGGCGACCCGGTGTGCTTCAGCTATCACAGGGAACACGTTGGGGTCTTGATCCCGAGGCACGGTCCCCTGCACATTATGAGAGTAGCGACGCTGAGGGTTAATGGATCCCACAAAGGTGGGGTTCCTTGTTGGTGCTGGTGCAGCCCTCCGGATCTCTTCCCTGAAACTGTTAACCATGTCTTCCCTCCTTGCATCTATCTCTTCCTCCGTCGCCCATCCCGCAAAAGCACCCTCGTTGATGTCTTGCTGGATTTGTTGAAGATGACGTGCAGCGTAATCCTCAATGCTAGAGCTGAGGGAGGACATCTTGACCTAGAAACTCTGAACTCCTGACAGGAAAACAGCTCGAAATAGAAACACGACGAGAAAACAATATACGGACCTCGGGGGGTCCGGGGGATTATATAGCAAAAATTTTCATAACGAAAGTAAATTCCAGGTCGAAAACGAGTCAGAGAGGGGCTCCGGGGCGCCCACACCATGGGCTGGCGCGGCCAGGGGTGGGCCCGCGCCACCCCATGGTGTGGAGCCTCCGGGCTCCGTCTCCACCTCGTTTCCGGCTCATAATTTTTCATATTTTCCAAAAACAGTAAAAATAAAAGTTGGAAGATGTTTCGCGAACGTTTTCTTACCAAAACTGATACCTATTCGAAAACTGACTCTGCAGTTTCTGAAATATGCTTTTGAATAAATTCCTCCGGGATCATGGCTCAAATACAATCAACATTTTCATTATAAGGATCTAAAGAAATATAATGCTTGAGTCTTTGACCGTTCACCACTTGTGAGGAGTTGTCTTCAAGGGAAACAATTTTAATTGCCCCCGAAAGATATACCTCTTCGATAAGAAAAGGTCTTTCCCATCTCGAGAGTAATTTTCCTGCAAAAAATCTAAGACGACACCTATACAATATCACTTTCTCACCAACATGAAATTCTCTTTTAATAATTCTCTTATCGTGCCACCTTTTAACTTTCTCTTTAAAGAGCTTAGCATTTTCATATGCTTCACTCCTCCATTCATCTAGAGAACTTAAGTCAAGAAACCTTCTGACCAGCAAGTTTAAAATCTCCATTTAGGTCTTTCACTTCCCTATAAGCTTTGTGTTCTAATTCTAGGGGCAAGTGACAAGATTTTCCATAAACCATCTTATAAGGAGACATGCCCATGGGATTTTTATCAGTAGTTATATAAGCCCACATAGCATCATTTAATTTCTTAGCCCAATTTTTTCTAGATTTGTTAACAGTCTTTTGCAAGATAGATTTGATTTCTCTATTTGATAATTCTACTTGCCCACTAGTTTGAGGATGATAGGGTGAGGCAATTCTATGATTAACATCATAATTAGAAATAGTTTTTCTAAAACCACCATGAATAAAATGAGAACCCCCATCAGTCATAAGATATCTAGATACACCAAACCTAGGGAAAATGATGTCTTTAAGCATTTTTAATGAGGTTTCACCATCAGCACTTTTAGTAGGTATAGCTTCTACCCATTTAGTAACATTATCAACAGCAACAAGAATATGAGTGCAGCCTTTTGAAGGAGGGAAAGGACCAATAAAGTCAAATCCTCAACAATCAAACGGTTCAATAACAAGAGAATAATTCATAGGCATTTCATTACGTCTAGAAATATTTCCAACCCTTTGACATTGATCACAGGATAAAACAACTTTTAAGCATCTTTAAAGAGAGTAGGCCAATAAAAACTTGATTGTAGAACCTTATGTGCAGTTCTATCTCCAGCGTGATGTCCTCCATAAGCACTACTATGCCATTTTCTCAATATCTCTCGTTGTTCATTTTCAGGAACACATCTTCTCATACTACCATCAACACCTTCTTTATATAAGTGTGGGTCATCCCAAAAATAATGCCTCAAATCATAGAAGAATTTTCTTCTTTGCTGAGCTGTAAAGGTAGGAGGCAAATACTCCGAAACAATAAAGTTAGCATAATCAGCATACCATGGACTCTCTTGAGAGCTCACTTTTATTGCAGCCAACTGTTCATTAGGAAAACTATCATTAACAGGAATAGGGTCATCAGAGATATTTTCTAATCTAGACAAATTATCAGCAACAGGATTTTCAGCACCCTTCCTATCCACGATATGTGAATCAAATTCTTGTAAAAGAAGCACCCATCTAATAATCCTAGGCTTAACATCTTTCTTTTCCATAAGGTACTTTATAGCAGCATGATCAATATGAATAGTAACTTTAGAATCAACAATATAGTGCCTAAATTTATCACAAGCAAAAACTACGGCTAGGAACTCTTTCTCAGTGGTAGCATAATTCTTTTGAGAAACATCAAGAGTTTTACTAGCATAATGAATAACATTTAGCTTCTTATCTATCCTCTGTCCAAGAACAACACCTACAGCATAATCACTAGCATCACACATAATTTCAAACGGTAAATTCCAATCAGGGGGTTGAACAATAGGGGCAGATATTAAATCGTTCTTTAAAATTTCAAAAGCTTCTTTACAATCTTCATCAAAAACAAAAAGTACATCCTTTTGAAGAATGTTAGTAAGAGGCTTTGATATTTTAGAGAAATATTTAATAAACCTTCTATAGAAACCAGCATGACACTATGAATACCTTTGACATCCCTAGGATAGGGCATTTTATCAATAGCTTCAACTTTAGCTCTATCAACTTCAATACCTCCTTCAGAAATTTTATGTCCAAGAATAATTCCTTCATTAACCATAAAATGGCATTTCTCCCAATTAAGAACAAGATTAGTCTCCTCACATGTCTGCAAAACTTTATCAAGATTCTGAAAACAATTATCAAAAAAAGTTCCATAGATGGATAAATCGTCCATAAAGACTTCCACAATTTCTTCACAAAAACCATAAAAGATAGTAGACATGCATCTTTGAAAAGTAGCAGGAGCATTACATAAACCAAAAGGCATACGTTTATAAGCATAGGTTCCAAAAGGACAAGTGAAAGTTGTTTTCTCTTGATCAGGCTTTCTAACAGCAATTTGTGAGAACCTAGAATAACCATCAAGAAAGCAGAAATGAGTTTTCTTAGACAACCTTTCTAACATTTGATCAATAAAAGGTAAAGGATAATGATCTTTCTTAGTAACCTTATTAACTTACCTAAAATCAATGCACATCCTATAACCAACCATTACTCTTTGAGGAATAAGTTCATTGTTTTCATTTGGCACAACAGTCATCCCTCCTTTCTTAGGGACACAATGCACAGGACTAACCCATCTACTATCAGTAATAGGATAAATAATACCAGCATCAAGGAGTTTCAATACCTCATTTCTCACCACATCCTTCATCTTAGGATTTAAACGACATTGATGTTCAACAACTGGCTTTGCATCAGGTTCAATATTAATAGCATGCTGACATATAGTAGGAGAAATCCCCTTCAAATCATAAAGAGTATAACCAATAACGCCTCTGTGTTTCTTCAATATTCCCAATAATCTCTCCTCTTCTTTACATAAAGTTTAGAACTAATAATAATAGGATATAATTTCTTATCATCAATATGAGCATATTTAAGATTTTTAGGCAAATGCTTTAAATCAAAAACAGGATCCTCCTTGGGTGGTAATGTGGTACCCAAGTCTTCCACCGGTAAATTATGTTTCAGCATCATTGGCCGGTGTAAGAAAATCTCGTCAATTTCATTCCTTTCTTCCCTAAAGACATCACTTTCGTGGTCTTCCATGTATTGATGCAAAGGATTGTTAGGAGCAAGAGCAATAGCAGCCAATTGTTCAAATTTATAATTCTCATTAGGCAATTCAGCTTCATAAGGTGCTTTAGCAAATTTGGAGAAATTAAATTCATAAGACTCTCCATCAAACTTTGTAAGAATTATCTCCTTTTTACAATCAATAACATCACCACATGTATTTAAGAAAGGTCTACCAAATATAATAGGACAAGTCTCACTAGCAGAAGTGCCTAGCACTAGAAAATCATCTGGATATTTAGTTTTACCACATAAGACCTCCATATCTCTAACAATACCAATCGGAGAAATAGTTTCCCTATTAGGAAGTTGAATAATCACATCAATGTCTTCAAGTTCACAAGAACCAATTTCATGCATGATTTCTTTATAAAGCTCATAAGGAATAGCACTAGAACTAGCACCAATATCACACAAACCATAATAGCAATGATCACCTATCCTAACAGATGGCACAGGAAAACTAGGTTTCCTAGATTTACCAGGATGGGAGACAATATTAGAAGCATATTCATAAAATATGATGTGTCCCTCTTCTACATTTTCAGAAACAAGGTCTTTTACTATTGCTAATTTAGGTTCTACAATTATTTGTTCCTCGGGTTCTACAGGTTTTTGATACGTCTCAAACGTATCTATAATTTTTGATGTTCCATGTTGATATTATGCCAATTGCTACATGTTTTCCGTATGTTTTCCTACGTTTTCTTATGTTTTTCGGGACTAACCTATTAACAAGATGCCACAGAGCCAGTTCCCTGTTTTCTGCTGTTTTTAGTTTCAGAAAAGTTGTTCTCGAAATATTCTCGGAATTGGAAAATTCGAAAGCCAGAAGTCCTAAAAGTCCCGGAAGCATCCAGAAGTCCCGAAAAGCCCCGGAGGGGGGCCAAAGGGTGGCCACACCACAGGGTCGCGCCACCACCCCCTTTCCGCGCCACCTAGGGGTGTGGGCCCCCTGGCCACCTCCCGGTATCGCCCTTTCGCCCATATATACTCCCTGAGGCATAAACCCTAAAAGAATCGACCTTTTCCGCAAAATACATCGGTAGCTCCGCCGCCGCCGACGACAAGTTTCGCGGGACAGATCTCTGTTCTCGCACCCTGCCGGGACGGGGAAGTGCCCCCAGAAGTCATCTCCATCGAATCCACCACCATCTCCATCGCCGTTGCTGTCTCCTATGATGAGGAGGGAGTAGTTCTCCCCCGGGGCTGAGGGCAATACCGGTAGCTATGTGGTTCATCTCTCTCTCTCTCCCATGGTGTGATCTTTATGTGATCATGAGCTTTTTAATCTAGTTGAATATGTAGATTGATCTTCATATGTTATGCTACTCAAGTGGTTTCGTTGTCTTCGTAAACACTTTGATCACGGGGCAAAGGTGATAGTGTGTGCTCCGTGTGGTTTAGCATGAAATTTATATCTTGTGTTGGAAGGTGAACCTATGAAATTGTGGCGTTTGTTTACTAATTTATGGCTTTCGTATTGACATTGGGGTGCCCTAGAGAGGGAATATAGACTTGAGGAGTGTTGTTAAAGCCCTACGCAATGATTAGTGTTCGTTATTCGACCGGAGAGTGGTTCGGAGTAGCATAGTGAAGAAATGATATTTATGCATTCAATTATGTGAGCATTATTGAGAGTGTCCTCTAGTGAAAGTAGGAGCCCTAGGCCTTATTTCCAATCATTGAAACACCGTTTTCCGCCTGTTCTGCTACATGTTTGCTTGCTGCCATTTTTATTTCAGATTGTTGTTATCACTTATTATCATCCATATTACTTGCATTTTACTCTCTCTTCGCCGAACTAGTGCACCTATATACCTGATAAGTATATTGGGTGTGTTGGGGACACAAGAGACTTCTTGTATCTTGATTGTAGGGTTGCTTGAGAGGGATATCTTTGACCTCTATCTCCTTGAGTTCGATAAACCTTGAGTGATCCACTTAAGGGAAACTTGTTGTTGTTCTACAAACCTCTGCACTTGGAGGCCCAACATTGTCTACAAGAATAGAAGCGTGCGTAGACATCAAGCTATTTTCTGGCGCTGTTGCCGGGGAGGTAAGGTAAAAGGTACTCGCATCCTCGGGTGTGAGCGCTCGAAGTTATTTCCTCTAGATTCTGCAATTATATCTTTTTGTTTCTTGTTTTCACTAGTTAGGCTTATTTTTACTCGCTGCTTGTTTTTATTTTTACTAGTAGTCTTAATGGAAAACAACAAAAATATGATAGAACTTTATAATATTTATTTTGAATTAGGACATGATGCTTTTGAAGAGAAAATTTAAAAACCTATGGAAGTTTGTTTGCATAATAGTGATAGCAATGTTATTAGCATTAATTATTTGGATACCATTATTTCTAGTACTATGGAAAATTCTAAGCTTGGGGAAGCTAGTTTTCATAAACTTTTTAGTTTTCCAGCTTTAGAGGAGAAAATTTGCTCTGATGATACTTTATCTCCCATATGTGATAAACCTAATGATGCTTGTGATATTTTAAATCCTCCTACTGAAAGCATTCCTTTTAAAATACCCAAAAAATTTGTTGAACTTGTCATGGATAATCGTTATTTTGGAGATGGAACTGTCCATCCTAGTGGTCATTTGCACTTTATGCATGAATTATGCGAGTTATTCAAGTGTGCAGGTATCTCAACGGACCAAGTTAAGAGGAGGCTATTCCCTTTGTCACTTGAGGACAAAGCAAGGGAGTGGTATAAACTACTAGATGATCCTCATCATTTGGAGTGGAAGGAACTTGAATCTCTCTTTTACTCTAAATTTTATCCTCCTCATGAACTATATTTAGATAGGAATTACATTTATAATTTTTGGACTCATGATGGAGAAAGCATTGCCCAATCTTGGGGAAGACTAAAAACATTAATACTCAAATGTCCTAACCATGAGCTTCCTGAGGAAATAATTGTTACTAATTTTTGTGCAAGGCTTTCAGGACATTGGAAGGATTATCTAGATGCCTGTTCAGAGGGTTCTTTTTGTAGTAAGAAGGATGAAGATAAGTGGGATCTTCTTGAGGGGATTCGAATCAATAGTGAAGATTGGAATAACAACCAAGGTAAAGAATCAGGTATAAACTATGAGTATGATTGCATTAAGACTTTTGCTGAAACTGCTGATTTTCATGAGATTAATGCTAAATATGGTATTGATCCTCAAATAGTTGTTGGCTGGTATAGATCCATTGCTTCTTATCTTAATATTCCTAAAGAAAATTGGGACATATATCATGAACCTTTTAAAGACACTTGCATGGAAAATGAAATTGTTATTGATGATTGCAATAAACATGCTCAAACTTCTGAAAGTACTATTTCTTATAAGCATGTTAATTTTTGTGGAGCACTTAGACCTTGTGAAAATAATCAAATTGAAGAAGAATATTGTATCCATCATAGTAATGAAAAAATGGAAAGTGGGATAGGGCTCTAAGTGATCTTGGTGAAAAAGGTTTTGCCCTCTATCCTTTTATTTGTGAACTTTGCTATGAAGTGGGTCATTTCAGTTTCCAATGCTCAGGCCATGATAGCCTTTCGAATCCTATGAGCACTGCAAGTTTGTATTGTGATGACATGATCACCCCTAATGAGCATGATGAACTTACATTATTTTTTGGGTGTGAAGAGTTATTAATAAAAACTTCTTTGATAGATATGAGTGCTTTTGATATGAATAGTGCCTTGCATGGATGCCATCTTTATTGTGTTGATAATTTCCATGCAAATACTTACATACAAAATATTATAAAAGAGGAGACTTTACCAAAATATGACAGGACTAATATTTGTTTTGTTCTTATTAATGAAGAGGAGAAATCCTGCAAAGTTCTTTGTATTGTTTCTGATAATAAACCAGGGTATGTGGAGAAGCTCCCTTTTAAGCCTCTCCCTCCTAAAGAGGGGAAGAAAAGGAGGAAGAAGAAGAGGAGGAGTAAAAAGAGAGAGGTAACTTTATTTCCCCCTAAGCATGTTGCTCATATTACAACTTTTGCCGATGAGTCTGAACTTGATGATTTTCCTATGCCTGTTATTTATGAAAGTGATCATGATTGGGAGAAACACACTACTTTTGATTTTGAAAATTTGTTTGGTACCAATTCTGAAAATGATGATAATAATTGTTGTACTATTAGTACCATCCATGTTCCTTCCAATGATGATATAGAAAGCTCTAAACTTGTGGATGATGTGTTTGAAAATCCCTTTGCTATTAATGATTATATGATTGATACAGCTCCTCCTAGTAAAAATGATGATATGTTTACAAATGAACGCATTTTGGAAGACAACTATTTTATTGCTTGTGATGATACTATGCCTCCAATAGATGATGATTGCAATGAGGAATATGATATTTTTAGTCCATCTACTATTGAGGAGAAAATTAATTATGATTTCAATATGCCTCCAGTCTTTGATAAATATTGTAAAGAAAGTTATAACATGGGATATAATTATAATCAACCTCATGAAACTTACCATAGTTATGGTGGGATTACCCAAAACCATCTCTTTAATATGCAACTTGTCTATCATGTTCGAGTTCTTTATGATAATCCTACTCCCGTTGTTATTAATAAGAATGACTATGCTTATGTGGAGAGTAATAATTCTTTTATGCAGGTGGCTCATGATAAGAATGTTTCATGTGATAGTTATATTTTTAATTTTATTCATGATGCTACTGAAATTTATTATGATAGTGGGAAACATGGTTTTATGCATCTCAATAATATTAAGTTTCCCCTCTTTATGTTGAAATTTTTGATGTTGCACTTATTTTGTCTTCCTATGCTAGTCACTTTGTGCTTCGTTGACTTGTTGTTCTACAAGATTCTTTTTCATAGGAAGCGGGTTAGACTTAAATGTGTTTTATATTTTATTATTGATTCTCTTTTATTGTGCTTCAACTCTTATTCTTATGTGAGCATCTTTTAAAAATCAGTATGCCTAGCTGAAAGGCGTTAAAGAAAAGCGCTACCGGGAGACAAACCGTTTTATTTCGCTGTTTTCAACCCATTTTATTTCGTTTTATTTGGTGTGATTTGCACCTGGGTGTTGTCTATTTTCTTAGCAACCCCTATATATTTTTTTGTTTTTTTGTTTTTGTTGAGCTAAGTAAAGCCTCCAGTGGAAAGTTGAGCCTATATTTCGGATTTCTGCGCAGGAAACAAATTTCTTCTGTCCACAGTTAATTCCGTTAAATATCACAGAAAATTCAAAATGACCCGAGGTTTTTTGTGATTAATCCTGAGTCATATACTCAACTTTTCTTAGAATACCACCTTTTGAGTTTATCACCATAAGAATTTTTAAAAAATCGATCTTTACATGCTGTTTTGTTTTGACAGATTTCTGCCATTTATCGTATTTGCATCTTAATCTCTTTCTTTTGGTGTTATTTTGAGAAAAAGAGTTTTGAAAGAAGTTGTGACAATAGATAATGTGTTTTTGAGTGTTATACTTGTGTTTAAACTGAACCAGGTGAATTTATTATTTCAATTGCACTAACGCTGCTAATGAAGATTGTGAGAATTTCGATGTGAAGGAAGTTTTCAAGGGTCAAGAGAAGAGGATGATATGATGTGATCAAGAAGAGTGACAAGCCTAATCTTGTGTATGCCCCGGTGGTACACCCAAGAAAAGTCCAAGAAGACTCAAGCATCTAAGCTTGGGGATGCCCAAGGCATCCCCTTCTTCATCGACAAATTATCAGGTCACTGCTAGTAAAACTATATTTTTATTCGGTCACATCTTATGTGCTTTACTTGGAGCATCTTTTATTTTTCTTTAAGTTTGTTTAGTTTTATTTGCTGTAGTTTATGGTTGGATATTATCATACTTGTGTGGGAGAGAGACACGCTCTGTTTTCATTGCTTAGAACACTCTAGTTTTCATTGTTATTATTCTGTGAGTGTTCACTTTTTGCTAGTACCACGTTTAGCCTTTGTTTTCATGCATCTCTTATTCAGAGCTGTTAGCTTTTGTAGTTAGGTGGTTCTCATATGTGTGTTTTCTTGGAAATAGGAATGCTTATGTGGTAGTTGGTATAGTGGAAAAATTCTCATGGTCTTTTAGATCACTAAACTGCTTCACTTGAATCACTGCTGTTGTTTTGAGATATTAATTTTCTTAATGGATAAACAGGAAGGACTAGTAAGTATAAACTTTTAATGGTTGGTCTAAGAAACTTGAAACTGTGCCACACTTAAATTACCAGCTGATGGAAACAATGGTATATGATTTCTACGAGTGATACATTTCTGATCGGCCTTTTGTTATGCGCTACGGTCGGGGTAGCTAACATTGACTTGTCACCGCCACGGACCCTCTTGGAGTGATTTGCACTTTGCCTTGTAAGATGATTTGCTTTCTGCAATCTTTTAACTCGTGAGTCTATGTTGCGGTTCCTGGCACTTCCACCATCCATATTTGCTAGTCTCTTCGGTACTGTGCATTGCCCTTTCTCACATTGAGAGTTGGTGCAAACTTCGCCAGTGCATCCAAATACCATGGGAGGACTTTGTTCTCCTACACATAAGCCCATATTTTCTTCCTCAAAACAGCCACCATACCTACCTATCATGGCATTTCCATAGCCATTCCGAGATATATTGCTGCACAACATCCACCTCCATTATGTTACTTGATGATGAGCTTCATGGTTATTTATGCATACTGCTACACTCGCAGGAGCATGTAGTTAGAGACATCAAACATATTCCATTATGAGTTATGAGTACTAAAAGTGTGATGATTCATTGTAATATAGGATGTTGCCCCTACCGGTGAGGATATTTATAAAATAAAAAATAAAATAAATGAAAAAGCCGGCCCCCCAAAAAGGGCCAAAGAGAGAATAAAGAGAGAGGAGGCGCATCGCTATCCTTTATATACTACACTTGTGCTTCATGTTTAGCACCAATACTTCAGTTTGGAGAGAGTTTTTCATATTATCATTCATTCATAACTATGTGGGGAACTTTACATTATAGAACTTGGCTTGTATATTCCAATGATGAGCCTCCTCAAATGAGCTCTAGGTCTTCGTGAGCAAGCAAGTTGGATGCACCCCCACTAGTTCCATTTGAGAGTTTTCATACACTTATAGCTCTATGTACATCCATTGTATGGCAATCCCTACTCCTTGCATAGCTTCGGTTGTAAGACTTTCTCTTGTCTAATGACCACTTTCAGCTTTGTGAGCCTTTCTTCCATTGACCTTCCAAACCCCCCCATAATGTTCTCTTAGCCATAACATCCCGGTGCCAGGGACCAACGCAGAACACTTGCTTGTTTTTAGCGCGCAAATAGTTTAAGATTCAAGCATTGCATCATGTGGAAAGCTTGACTTGATCCTAACAGGGGTTGTGAAGATCGTTTGACGTGCATGATATTGTTGTTCTTGAAAGCTTAAATCATCTCTAATAAACTTTGCACGATTGATAGTATTTTAGTATTGATTCAGTAAAAGTTTTGTTTCTTTCTTCTTATTTGTTTATGCATTACTTGTTGATATCAAATATAGATCACAACTTTAGTTCATTTCATCCTAGTTTACATGTTCTACTTTTACATATTATGATCAAGATTGTGTGGTAGCATGTCACCTTAGAAATTATTTTGTTTTATCGTTTACCTACTCGAGGACAAGTAGGAACTAAGCTTGGGGATGCTTGATACGTCTCAAACGTATCTATAATTTCTGATGTTCCATGTTGATATTATGCCAATTGCTACATGTTTTCCGTACGTTTTCCTACGTTTTCTTATGTTTTCCGGGACTAACCTATTACCAAGATGCCACAGAGCCAGTTCCCTGTTTTCTGCTGTTTTTAGTTTCAGAAAAGTTGTTCTGGCAATATTCTCGGAATTGGAAAATTTGAAAGCCAGAAGTTCTAAAAGTCCCGAAACATCCAAAAGTCCCGAAGAGCCCCGGAAGGGGGCACAGGGTGGCCACACCATAGGGTGGCGCCACCACCCCTGGCCGCGGCACCTAGGGGTGTGGCCCCCCTGGCCACCTCCCGGCATCGCCCTTTCACCCATATATACTACCCGAGGCATAAACCCTAAAACAATCGACCTTTTCCGCAAAATACATCCGTAGCTCCGTCCCCGCCGCCGACAAGTTTCGGGGGACGGATCTCTGTTCTTTTTTTTGAGGCTGTCACCGGGGGGGGGGGGGGAGAGAATCCCCACCTGAATATACTCAAAACTGAAGTTACACGTTACAGGAGGAGAGATACGCACGCCACATGTCGGCTGCGTCTCTGAGTTCCGTTTTTTTGAAACGGTGTGACCATAATGTCAGGTCCTGGATTATGTTCTTAAGAGTGAGGCTAGGTGTTTGATGGGAGGCCCTAAACGCCATTGCGTTTCTAGCGTCCCATATCTTCCAAAGGATAATTAGCACCAAAGAGTCCCATATACATTGTGGTAGATTTTGGGGGAGCGGCGCCTCCCAAATGTCGTCGAAGGAGAGGCTATCCGAATGGATGCCAATGCGTTGCCATATCGTCTTCGCGTGGATGCAGTCGAAGAAGAGGTGGGCTCGGTCCTCCAGGTCGGAGGTGCATCTGGGGCACCTAGAGTGGTCGAGGATGTGTTTGTGGCGCAGGTTTGCTCTGGTGTTGAGCCTGTCCAACGTGAGTAGCCAGCCAAAGATCTTGACCTTGGTCGGCACTTTGGAGTCCCAAACTCTGTCGGTGATGTGAGCGCGCATCCCTGGGCGCATGGCCATGTACGCTCCCTTGGTGGAGAATGTCGAGCCATCACGAAGGACCCGACCATAGGCACCATCCGTTAACACGAAGTCCTGCCCGGATCTCTGTTCTGGCACCCTGCCGGGACGGGGAAGTGCCCCCGTAAGTCATCTCCATCGACTCCACCGCCATCTCCATCGCCGTTGATGTCTCCTATGATGAGGAGGGAGTAGTTCTCCTCCGGGGCTGAGGGCTCTACCGGTAGCTATGTGGTTCATCTCTCTCTCCCATGGTGTGATCTTTATGTGATCATGAGCTTTGTAATCTAGTTGAATATGTAGATTTGTCTTCATCTGTTTTGCTACTCAAGTGGTTTCGTTGTCTCCGTAAGCACTTTGATCATGGGGCAAAGGTGACAGTGTGTGCTCCGTGTGGTCTAGCATGATATTTATATCTTGTGTTGGAAGGTGAACCTATGAAATTGTGGCGTTTGTTTACTAATTTATGGCGCTCGTAGTGATATTGGGGTGCCCTAGAGAGGGAATATAGACTTGAGGAGTGTTGTTAAAGCCCTACGCAATGATTAGTGTTCGTTATTCGACCGGAGAGTGGTTCGGAGTAGCATAGAGAAGAAATGATATTTATGCATTCAATTATGTGAGCATTGTTGAGAGTGTCCTCTAGTGAAAGTAGGAGCCCTAGGCCTTATTTCCAAGCATTGAAACACCATGTTCCGCCTATTCTTCTACATGTTTGCTTGCTGCCATTTTTATTTCAGATTACTGTTATCACTTATTATCGTACATATTAGTTGCATTTTACTCTCTCTTCGCTGAACTAGTGCACCTATATACTTGACAAGTATATTGGGTGTGTTGGGGACACAAGAGACTTCTTGTATCTTGATTGCAGGGTTGCTTGAGAGGGATATCTTTGACCTCTACCTCTCTGAGTTCGATAAACCTTGGGCGATCCACTTAAGGGAAACTTGCTGCTGTTCTACAAACCTCTGCACTTGGAGGCCCAACACCGTCTACAAGAATAGAAGCGTGCGTAGATATCAGTTTCCTTCCACTTTTATTAACCACACTAGATAACATAGAATGTTCTTTTACCTTAGCAGGGAAAGGCATTTTATCAATATAAGGTTCAGGCACAATTGAATCAACAGTATGAACTTCTATATCTCTAGCAGGAACACAATTAACAGTATCTTTATAAGGTGCATGGTACTTTTCCCATTCCTTTTTAAGAATATCAAAATAAGAAGAAAAAGCTTTATATAAGTTCGCAACAACTTGAGAATCAAGACCATAAACAATAATAACATTATGAAAATCATCAGATGACATAATTTTTTTAATGCATTCATAGTCATAATTTATACCTGACTTTCTACCTTTGTCATTCTCCCATGCTTCAGTTTTTTCTTCAATACGGTGAAGAAGATCCCATTTAGCTTCATCCTTCATACGTGTAAATGATCCAGAACATGAAGCATCCAATAAATCCTTATCATGAAGAGAAAGCTTTGCATAGAAATTATTAATAACAATACTACTGGGGAGCTCATGAATGGGGCATTTGAGCATTAGCAACTTCAATCTCCCCCATGCTTGGGAAATACTCTCTCCGTCATGAGGCCAAAAATTATATATATAATTCCGATCTCTATGAATTTCATTGGGAGGGTAGAATTTAGAATAAAAGAGAGGCACATTTTCCTCCCATCCAATAGTCTGGCTATTTTTCAGCAGTTAGAACCATTCAGCGGCTCGGCCTGTCAATGCTATAGAGAATAATTTCCTCTTCACTTGGCTCGTTGTAATACATGCACACTTGAACAAATCGTACAATTCATGTAAAAGGAGCAAATGATCACCATGATGGACAGTTCCATCACCTGAATAGTAATTATTCCTAACATGTTTAATAATCTTTATAGGTATTTTATAAGGATCCAAATCATCAGGCGGTGGGTCACTTACTACCCTAGCAGTGGCAGCAGTGCCCACAAATAAGGACTCAAAAGGAGACCCAAGCATAGTGTAATAAAGCAGTAGACAGTAATAAAAACAACACTTACAACAGAAGCTTCCTTTATCAATTCCACTTCCCAATAGCGCTTCACTCCCCGGCAACAGCGCCAGAAAATAGCTTGATGTCTACGCACGCTTCTATTCTTGTAGACAGTGTTGGGCCTCCAAGTGCAGAGGTTTGTAGAACAGCAGCAAGTTTCTCTTAAGTGGATCACCCAAGATTTATCGAACTCAGGGAGGTAGAGGTCAAAGATATCCCTCTCAAGCAACCCTGCAATTAAGATACAAGAAGTCTCTTGTGTCCCCAACACACCCAATATACTTGTCAGGTATATAGGTGCACTAGTTCACCGAAGAGATAGTGAAATGCGAGTAATATGGATGGTTATCACTAATAATAGCAATCTGAAATAAATATGGCAGCAAGCAAACATGTAGCAGAACAGGCGGAAAACAATGTTTCAATGCTTGGAAACAAGGCCTAGGGATCCTACTTTCACTAGTGGACACTCTCAACAATGATCACATAATTGAATACCTAAATATCTTCTCTTCACTATGCTACTCTTAACCCTCTCCGGTTGGATAACGAACACTAATTATTGCGTAGAGCTGCAAAAAGCATTCCTTAAAGTAAGCATTCCCATGTCTAGTTAACCCCAACGTTGTCACTATCAGCGCCCTAGAAGGTACTAGACAAACACCACAATTCATAGAGGAGACACACACGATGTGCACACTGTCACCTTCATAGCGCGAGACAAGGTGACTCCAAAGTTCATATTAATAAAACACTTGAGTAGCACAAGATGAAGAGTAACATCTACTTATTCAACTATATTACAAAGCTCACGATCACATATAGATCACACCATGGGAGAGAGAGATGAACCACATAGCTACCGGTAGAGCCCCCAGCCTCAGGGGAGAACTACTCCCTCCTCATCATAGGAGACAACAACAACGATGGAGATGGCGGTGGAGTCGATGGAGATGGCTTCTGGGGGCACTTCCCCATCCCGGCAGGGTGCCAGAATAGAGATATGTCCCCAAAACTTGGGGGACGATGACGGCGGCTGCGGAAGGTTTCGTGGAATTTTGCCGATTCTTTTAGGGTTTATGCACCGGGGAGTGTATATAGGCGAAAGGGCGATGCCGGGGGGGGGGGGGCAGGGGGCCCACACCACCAGGTGGCGCGGCCAGGGGGACCCACGCCACCCTATGGTGTGGCCCCCCTCCGGGGCTCTTCGGGACTTCGTGGACCCTCCGGGACTTCTAAGACTTCTGGCTTTTGAATCGTCCAATTCCGAGAATATTTCCAGAACAACTTTTCTGAAAATAAAAACAACAGAAAATAGGGAACTGGCACTTGGCATCTTGTTAATATGTTAGTCCCGAAAAACGTAGGAAAACATACGGAAAACATGTAGCAATTGGCATAATATCAACATGGAACATCAGAAATTATAGATACATTGGAGACGTATCAAGCAAAATAGTCTTGATGACCTACAAGTATAGGGGGTGTATCTTAGTACTTTCGATAAATAAGAGTGTCGAACCCAACGAGGAGCAGAAGGTGTTGACAAGCAGTTTCGAATGAAGGAATAACTGCAAATACTGAAAGATAGATTTATAAGGGTTTTTGATATTGGAGATAAATAAAGTGCGAGTAAATAAAATATAGTAGTAATAATTGCATCAATTGGCCCAATCCTTTCTTCAGCAAAGGACAAGCTGGTGGGTTTACTTATGATTAACAAACGTTCTCGAGGACACACGGGAGGTTTCTGTCAAGTGCTTTTGTTCCATGCAGCTGAATAATGTTAGGTGTTTTGATAAGTGTTGTGTGGGTGAACCTATGCTAATGTACCATCCCATCCAAGACTAATACATACTTGTGATTATACCCCTTGCAAGCATTCGCAACTACAAGAAAGTAATTAAGAAATAAATCTAACCACAGCTTTAAACTCCGGGATCCTACGCTCCCTCGTGTAATGGTTTCCTAACGGGGGTTTAGGTTTCTGTCACTCCGGCAACCCCACAATTAGTAGACAAATACACGATGCATCCCCCTAGGACCATAAATGGTGAAGTATCATGTAGTCGACGTCCACATGACACCACTAGGAGAATAACACCACAACTTAAATATCAAACATTAAATATTATTCAACATTACTTCACTACTAACAACTTGACTTCTCCCATGTCCTCAAGAACAACACGAACTAATCAAAAGACATCAGATGGATCATAATCAGAGGTGATATAATGGATGATAACAATCTGGTCATAAAGTGCAAACACCGATAAATCTCACAAGCATCAACTACTAACAAGTAATCCACACCGGGAGAGAGATCTAATGCAAAACAATGATAGAGGACCCTAATTGTTATAGCGGGATGACGGTGGATGATGAGGGTGATGTTTATGATGATGGTGGTGATGATTATGACGATCTTGATGATGCCCGGTGTGATGACGGTGAGGATGGCGGTGATTTCCCCTCTCCGGAGAGGAATTTCCCCGACAGATTTCTCCCTGCGAAAGAGCTTTTGTCTCTCGGGTGTTTTCCGCCCCAAGGCGGCGAAAGAATAATTCTTCGACGATGGTATGAGGCTTAGGGTTTCCTCGGGGCCAAGCACGCGAAAAATACCACCCAGAGGTGGGCTACGTGGCCACACCCCTAGGTGGCACGGCCAAGGGGGGTGGGCGGCGCCACCTCATGGTGTGGGCCCCTGGTGACCCCCCTCTGGCTGTCCTTCTGGCTGGGTTCCTCCTCTGAACTTCTAAGACACCCCCGGTGTCCCTCTTCTTTTTCTGATCTTCTGAAATATGGTTTCTCGGTGGTGCTTTTTCCATCAGATTCCTGGTCCCGGTGTTTATTCTCCAAAAATTATGAAACATGCAAAATAATATAAAATAACATAAGGGATGCATCATAACATGAAATATATCGATGAATAACAGAAAATTATGATATAAAATAGTGATGCAAAATGGACGTATCAGCCGCCGTCATCGTCATCCGAGATCAGGAGGGTTCTGGAGCCCTCCCCGGCACCCTGCCGGGAGGGGAATTCATCACCGGAGGGGTCTACACCACCATGCCCTCCTCCAAAGTGATGCGTGAGTAGTTCATCCCTGGACTACGGGTCCATAGCAGTAGCTAGATGGTTGTCTTCTCCACTTTGTACCTCATGTTTACATCTCGTGAGTTGCCCTACATGATCGAGATCGTCTTTATGTAATGCTACATGTTGTGTTTGCTAGGATCTGATGAATGTTGAATGCTATGTCTTCTAATTATCAATCTATCATGTTATCTTCATGCATATGTTATTTATGATCTTGCATGCTCTCCGTTATTAGTAGATGCTAGTAACTCCAAGAGGGAGTATTTATGCTTGATAGTGGTTTCATTCCTCCTTTGCATCTGTGCTCGAGTGACAGAAATGTGGGATAGAGGATGTGTTGTTGCCATTAGGGAGAACACAACGGTGTTTACTTAGTTTATATTGTTTACATTACACACTTTTCTTATTGCGATAATCTATTGCTTGCAACTTAATACCCAACGTTTGTTCGGGTGATATTCGTAGGGTGTATTATTAGTCATAGATGTAGTTGGATGACGGTCTATGTATTTTGTTGTAATGTCTGCATGAATCACATGGTAATCTTTATGTCTTGTATATGCACTACGGTGCAGCCTTCATTTCTGTCAATTGCCCAGCTGTAATTTGTACACCACACATGTTATTTATCTTTTATGGAGAGACACCTCTAGTGAACTATGGACCCCGGTCCATTTTCTCATTCTGATAATACACACACTGCTTCCACTGTTTTCATACTGTTTCTACTGTTCTCATACTATTTTCCACACCATACGTTTAACCTCTTTGTGTTCAGCAAAACTGGTGAGATTGACAACCTCACTACTTCGTTGGGGCAAAGTGTTTTGATTGTGTTGTGTAGGTTCCACGTTTCTGCTGAACTGGTAGTGCCCCCTGCCATCTCAACTGCATCAACCTTCTAAAGTTACTCCTTCCTCTTACTGGTCGATTAAACTTTGGTTTCTTTCCGAGGGAAACTGCTGCTGTGCCCATCATACCTTCCTCTTGGGGTTTCCCAACAAGTGCAAGACCTGCACCATCCAGCTATTTTTTGGCGCCGTTGCCGGGGAAGAAGAGAATTTCTGCACGAGGAGTCTCTCACTTCCAATCTCCTTACTTTGTTTTCGTTTTGCTTAGTTTATTTTATTTTATCTTGTTTGCTTCTGTTTATCAAAAACACAAAAAAATAGTTCTTATTCTAGTTGTTATTTTTTGCTTTATCATGCTTGCTATCAATGGTTGATGTCTTTGAAACTAGATCTTATTGGCAATATGGGTTCACGGAAGAAGAACAAAAATATTATAAGGAACACCGCTTGTCACAAAAAGGGATACACTTATGGGAGCAAATTAATAAATTGCATATCATTGCTAGAAACTTGTGCTCTACTTATAATGTTAGTTATTTCTTTGATAAAGCTTGTTGCTGTAGGAGGTATAAACAACTCCCTTTTCAATGTGAGTATAATGATAATGTTACCATATCTTCTTATGTTAAGGTAAAATATGAATTATATGATGTGGAACAAATTGAAGAGTTTATTGCTTGGAAGGGTGCATTCGAAATTCCCTATTTACTTGAAAGTATTGATGATGCAACTTATAAATACGAGATTTATTCTATAATTGAATATTGCTATGATATTACAAGGATTTTAATTACTACATAATTGAATATCTTAATAAATGCTCTCAACCTAAGGAGGAGACTAATGCCTTGCAGGAACCTATGGAAGAAGAAACTGCTGAATCTGGAAGCTCATTGGATGAAAAAGAGGAGGAGGGTGATGGTCAAGAGGAGGAATAATGGAGCTACCCATGTCTACCTCCCAATGAGAGCGACTCTTTAACTCATACATTATTTGATGAAAGTGATGATCCTATTGATTCTTTTAAAATATCCCTTTTTGATGAAATTGAGACTTGCTATACTTGTGATCTTGATACTACTATGAATGGAACTTTTGAGAGTGATATTTGTTATTTATGATAATCCATTCTACTTGGATAAATCCTATGATAATCCTCTATTTATTCCAACTGTTGATATGCATGATAATGAGGAAGTTTGTTTAGAAAATTTATATGATAATGCTCTAGATGATGGTACTATGTTACTTGATGTTATAAATTATAACGCTACTGAAAATAGGATTGATATAATGTGTCCTATACCTTTTATGAGTGATCAATAACCTTGTTTTGATATTGCTAAAAGTGGGAAAAAAGAGGAGCTGATTTTAAATTTTGATCCCACTATTTTTTAGCTTGATATGAATTGTGTGCTTTTAGACCATGACAAACATGCTTGATGTGATAATTATGTTGTTGAGTTTGTTCATGATGCTACTGAAAATTATTATGAGAGAGAAAAATATGGTTGTAGAAAATTTTATGTTACTAAAACACCTCTCTTTTTGTTGAAAGTTTTGAGATTGCTCTTGTTCTACCTTCCCATGATTTCTAGTTTGAGCCTGTTTAATTTATTTCTTTACAAGATTCCTATGCATAGGAAGAGGGTTAGACTTAAATTTGTTTTATACCTGCCTCTTGATGCTCTCTTTTTCTTAATTCATATTTCTTATGTGAGCATCTTCTTCACTTGAAAACACGTGAATCCACTTTTCAGGGCCTAGCTAAAAGGCGTTAAGGAAAAGCACTTATTGGGAGATAACCCATGGTTTTATTTTTGCTTTGATTTTCTCTATTTTCTTTAAGTCAAGGGGTTGTATACTTCTGTAGCAACTCCTTTGTATCTCTATTTTCATGTTTTAGTTGTGCCAAGTAAAGTTTCCGACGAGAGTTGGAGTTGGTTTTGGATTTCTGCGCAGGAAACAGATTTCTGATGTCACATCATATGAAGTTTACTTGGAGAATCTGTTTGTTTTTCATTTGTTTTCTCTTGTTTTATTTTGTTTTCCTTGCTGCAATAATATAGTTGGACCCTATCATTACTTGTTTGGGAGAGAGACATGCACCGCTTTTTTGTTTGAATACTCGTTATGCTCGTATTCTTAGTTTTTCTTCTAGCTGCTACAAAAATTCTTGTTTAGATCTTGTTTTCTTTGCATCTCTTATTCAGAGCTGTTAGTTTTAGTAGAGTTGTGTGAGTACTCTCATGTTAGCTTGATTTATCATTTAGAGAGTTTTTTTTAAAACATACTCTGTATGGTGCTTGTTGGGAAAAGAAACTGCTGCTTGAAGTAGAATTTATAACGGTGCAAGTAGAAGCTTGTATAGACTGTGGCTAGACTTTTTCGTATCATTGCTAGATTTTATTTTAATTACAAAGCCTAGAGGTTATTTAGTATCATGATTAGTCTCAAATAGCTGAGAGTGTTTAATATGCCATTGAAAGAACCATGAGTTGTTCTTGTCATATTGAAGCATAATTTTGTGGTGGTCTTCTTTGAATGTTTTATTTGGGTGACTTGGCGCATGCTCACACCATGTTTATAACTATAAACCAGTCACTTATAGCCTCTATGATAATTTAGTTTTTGAACTTGTGGTACCACTTATGCTTTGATTAATGACGTTTATGTCCCTATGCATGATTATGGATCTTATGCCCTCTTGATTTGTCGATCCCAGTCTTTTGCTAGCTGATACGTCTCCAACGTATCTATAATTTGTAACGTTCCATGTTGATATTATGCCAATTGCTACATGTTCTCTCCCTTCTTTATATGATTTTCACACGTTTTCCGGGACTAACCTATTAACAAGATGCCAAGTGCCAGTTCCCTATTTTCTGCTGTTTTTTTTTATTTCAAAAAAGTTGTTCTGGAAATATTCTAAAAATTGGACCCCACGAATCCCGAAGTTCCTATTTCCCCGGAAGCATCTAGAAGTCCGAAGAGGAGTCGAAGACGGCACCAGGGGGCCCTCACCATAGCCAGGCGCAACCCCCCTTGGCCGCGCCTGGGGGTGGTGAGGCCACCCTGGTGGCCCAACGACGTCGTCCTTTCGCCTATTTATTCCCCTCCAAAGTAAAAACCTAGGCACCTGATAAAAAATCCCCGAAAAGTTCTGCAGCCGCCATCGTCGTCAACCCTAGATCAGGGGGGTTCTGAAGCTGTCTCCCGGCACCCTGCTTCATCACCATGCCTGCCTCCGGAGTGATGCGTGAGTAGTTCATCCTTGGACTACGGGTCCATAGCTGTAGCTAGATGGTTGTCTTCTCCTCCTATGCCTCAATGTTTAGATCTCGTGAGCTGCCTAACATGATCGAGATTGTTCTTATGTAATTCTGTGTGTTGTGTTTGCTGGGGTCCAATGAATATTGAACTTGCATGCTTTCCGTTGCTAGTGGTTGCTCTGGCCAAGTAGTTGCTAGTGACTCCAAGAGGGAGTATTTATGCTCGATAGTTGGGTTCATGCCTCCTTTTTGCCTGTGCTCGAGTGACAGAAACATGACGGGGGAGGATGTGCTGTTGCCACTTGGGAGAAAACAGCGGTGTGAGTGCCCGCGTGCACAATCATTGCTTACATTACACGCATTGCTTAATGAGATTATATGTTGCTTGCAACTTAATACCTAAGGGGGTTCGGATGATAACCTGTGGGTGGATTATTAGTCATAGATGCAGTTGGATTACGGTCTCTGTATATTGTTGTAATGCCCGCACTAAATATCATAGTAGTCATCATGTCATGAATGTGCACTATGGTGCAACCTCTATTTGTCAATTGCCCAGCTGTAATTTGTTCACCTAGCATGCTATCTTTTATGGAGAGACACCACTAGTGAACCTATGAACCCCGGTCCATTTTCCTTCACTATTAAACAAACCACTACAATTCCCTGCTTTCTTTACTTACTGCAAGCATACACCACTTTCCACACCATACGTCTAATCTTTGTTTTCAGCAAGACCGGTGAGATTGACAACCTCACTGTACCGTTGGGACAAAGTAGTTTGATTGTGTTGTGTGCAGGTTCCGCGTTGTTGTTGACACCGGTGAGGCGCTATCACCACAGTCATTGGCATCAACCTTCTGAAGATCCTCTTTCTCCTACTAGATTGATAACCTTGGTTCTTAACTGAAGGAAGTTCTCACCGTTGTACTCATCACACCCTCTTCTTGGGGTTCCCAACACGCCATCTATAGCAACAAGAATTTCTAGCGCCGTTGCCGGTTAAAATTCATCATCATCAAGAAGTCTCCCCATCAAGGCACCATCAAGGCGTAGCACTAGCCTCCACATGTACGAGTATGATCTCTACTCGTGCATCCAACTCCCAAAAACTAAAGTTTTCCAATGTGTCCACCATACCTACCTACATGTGGTATTTAACTGCCACTCCAAAGTAAATTGCTCATGTGTCACCTTTAAAACTTTCAAAATTACTCATGTTTTGTGCTCCTGTTTTAGCTCGTGAGGACGCAAATAGAGAATCTTTATCTCACTTGTTGATTGGACTTTCACACCCTGGACTAGTGGCTTCATCCACTTATCCAATTGATAGAAGAGCTGACAGCGGGGTGCCCAGCTTCAAAGCAATACAACAAATTCTCTTCACTCTTTTTGCCCCTGATTTATCAGTCATAGAATAATTGTGTAATCAAAAGAGTAAGAGGGATGACCTTCTACCCATATGCGTCTTTCTATGGGAGCCGCTCTTGTGAAGTCTAGCTGGCTAGTGACGTACTGTATTTTCTGTTTACCATTCGTTGACATAAGCATACACCTCTCTTAAAAATGTTTTCAATACCTCTGTTTAATAAAATAAAAGCTCTAGCACATGAGTGATCCATGCTTCCCTCTGCGAAGGGCCTTTCTTTTACTTCTATGTTGAGTCTCCATCTTCTAACTTTATGCACAGTTGAGAGAGCATAGTTGCCATTCTGAGTTTAATGTGCATATGTCCCAGAAACATTATTAATTGATTCATGATGTGTTATTGTTTGTTCTATAATTATTTGTTCTAGTTCTCTTCATAAACTTTGAAGGTGTGCTGGCATTTATATTTTTCCCCACTCTTAAGGACTAGCAAATTATCACTTTGCCATGCTTTCTCTATACTTGAAACAAACGTATAACTTTCGAAGCATTTTTATTCATGATTTTTTATTTGTGTTAATTCTCATGATGCAAGGTGATTTCTATGCTTTATTGTTAAAATTTTATTTATCATGCTTGTGTTGAAGTTCTATGATCTCAACTTACATATGCTTTTACATTATTAATGATCAAGTTTATGTTGGTAGCATGTCACCTAAAAAATTATGTGTTTTTATCGTTTACCTACTCGAGGATGAGTAGGAACTAAGCTTGGGGATGTTGATACGTCATAAACGTATCCTTAATTTCTGATGTTCCATGTTGTTTCCTACATGTTTTCTATACACTTTATGTAATTTTTATCGATTTTCCGGACTAACCTATTTACAAGATGCCACAAAGCCACTTCCCTGTTTTCTGCTGTTTTTAGTTTTAGAAAAGTTGTTCTGGAAATATTCTCGGAATTGGAAAATTGGAAGCTCGGAAGTCTTAGAATTCCCGAAGGTTCCACAGAGTCCTGAAGAGGCCCGGAGGAGGGCCACGGGGGGGGGGGGGGGCACACCATAGGGCGGCGCGCCCCCTGGCCGTGCCAGGGGTGGTGTGGGCCCCTCGAGCGTCCACCGCCATTTCCCTTTCGCCTATATAATCCCCCCCGATATGTCAACCCAAGATATATACCACTTTTTCCCAAGAAACACCCGAGGACGCTGTCATCGTCATCCCGAGATCGGGAGGGTTCTGGAGCTCTCCCCGGCACCCTGCCGGGAGGGGAATTTATCACCAGAGGGGTCTACACCACCATGCCCTCCTCTGAAGTGATGCATGAGTATTTCATCCCTGGAGTAATGGTTGTCTTCTCCACTTTGTACCTCATGTTTAGATCTCGTGAGCTGCCCTCCATGATCGAGATCATCTTTATGTAATGCTACATGTTGTGTTTGCTGGGATCTGATGAATGTTGAATGCTATGTCTTCCGATTATCAATATACCATGTTATCTTCATGCATATGTTATTTATGATCTTGCATGCTCTCCGTTATTAGTAGATGCTCTGGCCAAGTAGCTGCTAGTAACTCCAAGAGGGAGTATTTATGCTCGATAGTGGGTTCATTCCTCCTTTGCATCTATGCTCGAGTGAGAGAAATGTGATGGATGGAGGATGTGCGGTTGCCATTAGGGAGAAAACAACGGTGTTTACTTAGTTTACATTGTTTACGTTACACACTTTGCTTACTGCGGTAATCTGTTGCTTGCAACTTAATACCCAATGTTTGTTCGGATGATATTCGGAGGGTGGAGTATTAGTCATAGATGCAGTTGGATGACGGACATTGTATTTTGTTGTAATGCCCGTATGAATCACATAGTAATGTTTATGTCTTGCATATGCACTATGGTGCAGTGCTACGCCTTGATGGTGCCAGGAATTCTTGTTTCTATGGATGGCGTGTTGGGAACCCCAAGAGGAGGATGTGATGAGTGCATCGGTAAGAATTTCCCTCAGTTAAGAACCAAGGTTATCAATCCAGTAGGAGAACGAGGATCTTCAGAAGGTTGATGCCACTGACTGTGGTGATGGCGCCTCACCGGTGTCAGCAACAACGCGGAACCTGCACACAACACAACCAAAATACTTTGTCCCAAAGGTACACTGAGGTTGTAAATCTCATTGGTCTTGCTGAAAACAAAGATTAGACGTATAGTGCGAAAAATGGTGTATGCTTGCAGTAAGTAAAGAAAGCATGGAATTGTAGTGGTTTGTTTAACAATATAGGAAAATAGACCGGGGTTCATAGGTTCACTAGTGGTGTCTCTCCATAAAAGATAGCATGCTGGTTGAACAAATTATAGCTGGGTAATTGACAAATAGAGGTTGCACCATAGTGCACATTCATGACATGATGACTACTATGATATTTAGTGCGGGCATTACAACAATATACATAGACCGTAATCCAACTACATCTATGACTAATAATCCACCCTCAGGTTATCATCCGAACCCCCTTAGCTATTAAGTTGCAAGCAACAGATAATCGCATTAAGCAATGTGTGTAATGTAAGCAATGATTGTGCACGCGGGCACTCACACTGTTGTTTTCTCCCTAGTGGCAACAACACATCCCCCCGTCACGTTTCTGTCACTCGAGCACATGCCAAAAAGAAGCATGAACCCAACTATCAAGCATAAATACTCCCTCTTGGAGTCACCAGAAACTACTTGGCCAGAGAAACCACTAGCAACGGAAAGCATGCAAGATCACAAATAACATATGCAATAAAGACTATAATCAACTTGGCATAAGTTCAATATTCATTGGACCCCAGCAAACACAACACACAGAATTACATAAGAACAATCTCGATCATGTTAGGTAGCTCACGAGATCTAAACATTGAGGCATAGGAGGAGAAGACAACCATCTAGCTACTGCTATGGACCCGTAGTCCAAGGATCAACTACTCACGCATCACTCTAGAGGCACGCATGGTGATGAAGAGGCCTCCGATGATTATCTCCTCTCCGACAGGGTGCCGGGAGACAGCTTCAGAATCCCCCTGATCTAGGGTTGACAACGACGGCGGATGCGGGACTTTTAGGGGATTTTTGATCAGGTGCTTAGGGTTTTCCTTTAGAGGGGCATAAATAGGCGAAAGGACGGCGTCGGTGGGCCACCAGGGTGGCCTCACCACCCCCAGGCGCGGCCAAGGGGGGGACGCGCCTGGCTATGGTGAGGGCCCCCTAGTGCCCATCTTCGACTCCTCTTCGGTCTTCTGGATGTTTCCGGGGAAAATGGGAACTTCGGGATTCGTGGGGTCCAATTTCGAGAATATTTCCAAAAAAACTTTTCTGAAATAAAAAACAGCAGAAAACAGGGAACTTGCACTTGGTATCTTGTTAATAGGTTAGTCCCGGAAAACATGTAAAAATGCTATAAAGAATGTAGAAAACATGTCGCAATTCGCATAATATCATCATGGAACATCAGAAATTATAGATACGTTGGAGACATATCAAGCATCCCCAAGCTTAGTTCCTACTCGTCCTCGAGTAGGTAAACAACAAAACAAAATAATTTCTGGGGTGACATGCTACCACACAATCTTGATCATAATATGTAAAATCATATGTAAGCAGAGATCATAGAACTTCAACACAAACATGATAAATAGAGCTTTAATAACAAAGCATAGAAATCATTTTGCATCATGAGAAGTAACTCAAATAAAAGATCATGGATAACAATGCAAAGAAATATATACGTTTGTTTCAAGTATAGAAAAAGCATGGCAAAGTGTTATTTCGCTAGTCTTTAAGAGTGGGGCAAAACATATATGCCAGGACACCTTCAAAGTTCATGAGGAAGACTAGAACAAATAGTTAGAGAACAAGCAATAACACATCATGAATCAATTAATAATGTTTCTGGGACAAATTCACATAAAACTCAGAATGGCAAAAATGCTCTCTCAACTGTGCATAAAGTTAGAAGATGGAGACTCAACATAGAAGTAAAAGAAAGGCCCTTCGCAGAGGGTAGCAGGGATAACTCATGTGCTAGAGCTTTTATTTTATTAAACAGAGGTATTAAAAGTTTGACACTCCTCCCATCCATCTTACACAAACCATAGCTAACCGAATCCTCGGGTGCCTGCCAACAATCACATACCATGGAGGAGTGTCTATATTTTGGGAGATGTATGCTAATGTCAACGAATGGTAAACAGAATATACAGTACGTCACAAGCCAACTAGATTTCACAAGAGTGGCTCCCATATGAAGGACGCATCTGGGTAGAAGGTCATCCCTTTTTCTCTTTTGTTTACACAAATATGCTTTGACTGATAAATCAGGGGCAAAAATAGTGAAGAGAATTTGTTTGCATTAATTTGGGGCTAGGCACCCCGCTGCCAGCTCTTCTATCAATTGGATGAGTGGATGAAGCCACTAGTCCCGGGTGTGAAATCCAATCAACAAGTGAGATATAGATTATCTATTTACGTTCTCATGAGCAAAAACAGGAACACAAAACATGAGTAATTTTGAAAGTTTTAAAGGTAACACATGAGCAATTTACTTGGAGTGGCAGTTAAATACCACATGTAGGTAGGTATGATGGACACAATGGGAAAACTTTATTTTTAGGGAGTTGGATGCACGAGTAGAGCTCATACTCAGTACATGTGGAGGCTAGCAAAAGACTGGGAGCGACAAATCAAGAGAGCATAAGAGCCATAATCATGCATAGAGACATAAACATCATTAATCAAAGCATAAGTGGTACCACAAGTTCAAAAACTAAATGATGATAGAGGCTATTAGTGACTGGTTCATAGTCATAAACATGGTGTGAGCATGCGCCAAGTCAACCAAATAAAACATTCAAAAGAGAATACCACAAGTTTATGCTTCAATATGACAAGAACAACCCATGATTCTTTCAATGGCACATTAAACACTCTCAGCTATTTGAGGCTAATCATGCTACTCAATAATAACAAGGTTTTAAAACTAAAATAAATCTAGCATGATATGAAAAGGTTCTAGCCACAGTCTATACAAGCTTCTATTTGCACCATTAAAAATTCTACTTCAAGCAACAGTTTCTTTTCCCAACAAGCACCATACAAGATATGTTTAACAAAAATACTCTACATGATACAACAAGAAAACATGAGAGTACTCACATAACACTACTAAAACTACAGCTCTAGATAAGATATGCATGCAAAACAAGAGCTAAATAAATGCAGCATCCAAACAAAGATTAAGAATACAAAGTATTCGCATGAAAAAGTGGAGCGTGTCACTCTCCAATAAAATAATGCTGGGGTCCAACCAAGCTTATTAAAAAAATAAAAATAAACTGAAATAAAAAATAAAAGACGCTCCAAGTAAAGCACATAAAATGTGACCGAATAAAAATATAATTTGACTGGAAGTGACCTGATAATTTGTCGATGAAGAAGGGGATGCCTTGGGCATCCCCAAGCTTAGACTCTGAGTCTTCTTCGATTTTGCTAGGATGTACCTCTGGGGCATCCCTAAGCTTAGTCTTTTCACTCTTCTTGATCATTTCATATCATCCTCTTCTCTTGACTCTTGAAAACTTCCTTCACACCAAACTTCTCACAATCTTCATTAGCAACGTTAGTGCAATCGAAATAATAAATTCACATGGTTAAGTTTCAACACAAGCCTAACACTCATAAGCACATTATCTACTGTCAGAACTTCTTTTAAAACTCTTTTTCTCAAAGAACACAAAAAGAAAGAGATTAAGATGCAAATGCAATTATTGGCATAAATCTGTCAAAACAGGACAACAGGTAAAGATGATTTTTTTCGAAAATCTTATGTTACTCAAATAAATAAGTGTTCAACTAAGAAAAATTGCGTATATAGCCCAGGATTACGCACAAAAAAACTCAGGTCATTTTGAATTTTCTGTGATTTTATACGAATTTAATAGTGGACAGCAGAAATCTGTTTCCTGCGCAGAAATCCGAAATATAGTCTCAACTTTCAACTACAGTCTTTACTTGGCTGAACAAAGACATAAAAGAAAAGATACAGAAGGTTTTCTAAGGAAATAGAAAACACCCCGGTGCAAATAAAACAAAAATAAACGACGGAAAACGGGTTGAAAGCGGAGAAATAAAACGAGTTGTCTCCCGGTAGCGCTTTTCTTTAACACCTTTCAGCTAGGCATAGAAAGCAACTCAAGTATTTTCAAGTGAAGAAGCATCAAAATCATAACTTTATATAATAATAGAGTCAAAAGGTAGCTTTATCATCTTTCTAGGAAAGTGTTCCATACCTTTCTTGAGTGGAAATTGATATTTAATACTCCCCTCTTTCATATCAATAACAACACCAACAGTTCTAAGAAAAGGTATTCCCAAAACAATAGGACAAGAAGCATTGCATTCAATGTTAATAACAACAAAATCAAAAGGGACAAGGTTATTGTTAACCATAATAAGAACATCATCAATTCTACCAAAAGGTTTCTTCTTAGCATTATCAACAAGATGAATATCCAAATAACAGTGTTCCAACGGTGGTAGATCAAGCATATCATAAAGCTTTTGAGGCATAACAGAGATACTAGCACTAAGATCACACAAAGAATTGCAATCAAAATCATTTACTTTTATCTTAATGATGGGCTCCCATCCATCATCTAATTTCCTAGGGATAGATGTTTCAAGTTTCAGCATTTCTTCTCTAACTTTCATGAGAGCATTGGCAATATGTTTAGTAAATGCCATATTCATGGACCTAGCATTGGGCCTTATAGAAAGATTTTGGAGGAACATAATAAGTTCAGAAATATTGCAATCATCAAAATCAAAATTATTATCATCAAAAGTAATGGCACCATTATCTCCCACATCTCTAAAAATTTCAGCACTTTTATCAGAAGCAATTTCAGCAATTTGAGGCAATTTAGCACGTTTCACCGAATGGGTGGAGACTTTGTTAACACCAACTACTTTACCATTGATAGTAGGAGGTTTACTAGCACTTGGAGGTTCAGTTTTACTAGTGGTGATGATAGTGCAAACTCTAGCAATATTATTCTTTCTAGCCAACTCATCTTCTCTTTCCCACCTAGCACGTAATTCAGCCATCAACCTAACATTATTATCAATTCGAACTTGGATGGCATTCAAAGTTTTACTTTCTTTAACATCATGTGGAAAAACTTTCAGTTTTAGAAAATCAACATCAATAGCTAGGCTATCTACTTTAGAGGCAAGACCATCTATTTTACCCAGTTTTTCCTCAATAGACTTATTAAAAGCAGTTTGTGTGCTAATAAATTCTCTAAGCATGTTTTCAAGATCAGAGGTAGAGCTTTTATTATTATTGTAGGAATTTCCATAAGAATTACCATAGCCATTATCAGGAGGAAAGGGCTTATAATTGTTTCCACCAAAATTATTTCTATAAGCATTGTTGTTAAAATTATTATTTCTAATAAATTTCACATCAACATGCTCTTCTTGAGCAACCAAAGAGGCTAAAGGAACATTATTTGGATCAACTTGAGCTTTACCATTAACAAGCATAGACATAATAGCATCAAGCCTTTCACTCAAAGAGGAGATTTTCCCAACAGAATTTACCTTCTTACCTTGTGGAGCTCTCTCAGTGTGCCGCTTTGAATAATTTATCATCATATCATCAAGAAGCTTTGTTGCATTGCCCAAAGTGATGGACATAAAGGTACCTACAATAGCTGAATCCAATAGGTTCCTTGAGGAGAAATTTAGTCCTGCATAAAAGTTTTGTATAATCATCCAAGTAGTCTGTCCATGAGTGGGACAATTCTTCACGATAGTTTTCATTCTTTCCCAAGCTTTAGCAACATGTTCATTATCAAATTGTTTAAAATTCATTATGTCACTTCTTAGAGATATAATCTTAGAAGGAGGATAATATTTTCCAATGAAAGCATCTTTACACTTAGACCATGAATCAATACTATTTCTAGGAAAAGATAGCAACCATTCTTTTGCTCTTCCTCTCAAAGAAGGAAATAATTTCAGTTTCATAATATCTCCATCCACATCTTTATATTTTTTGCATCTCACATAGTTCAACCAAATTATTAAGGTGAGCAGCAGCATCATCAGTACTAACACCAGAAAATTGCTCTTTCATAACAAGATTTAATAAAGCAGGTTTAATTTCATAGAAAGCAGAAGTAGGAGCAGGTGGAGCAATAGGTGTGCAAATAAAATCATTGTTTTTTGTGCTAGTGAAGTCACACAACTTAGTATTCTCAGAGGAACTCATTTTAGCAAAATAAAAGCAAGCAAATAAATAACAGCTATGAAGTAAACTATTTTTTTTTGTGTTTTTGATATAAAGAAGCAAAACAAGACAAAAAAATAAAAAAAAAACATTAAAAATAAAGAGGTTGAGAGTGAGAGACTCCCCTTTGCCAGAAGACTTCTTTCTCCCCGGCAACGGCGCCAGAAATTCTTCACTACGCCTCGATGGTGCCCGGAACTCTTGTTGCTATGGATGGCGTGTTGGGAACCCCAAGAGGAGGGTGTGATGAGTGCAGCGGTAAGAATTTCCCTCAGTTAAGAACCAAGGTTATCAATCCAGTAGGAGAAAGAGGATCTTCGGAAGGTTGATGCCACTGATGGTGGTGATGGCGCCTCACCGGTGCCAGCAACAACGCGGAACCTGCATACAACACAACCAAAATACTTTGTCCCAACGGTACAGTGAGGTTGTCAATATCACTGGTCTTGCTGAAAACAAAGATTAGACGTATAGTGTGGAAAATGGTGTATGCTTGCAATATGTAAAGAAAGCAGGGAATTATAGTGGTTTGTTTAACAGTGTAGGAAAATGGACCGAGGTTCATAGGTTCACTAGTGGTGTCTCTCCATAAAAGATAGCATGCTGGGTGAACAAATTACAGCTGGGCAATTGACAAATAGAGGTTGCACCGTAGTGCACATTCATGACATGATGACTACTATGATATTTAGCGTGGGTATTACAACAATGTACGTAGACCGTAATCCAACTTCATCTATGACTGATAATCCACCCTTAGGTTATCATCCGACCCCCCTTAGGTATTAAGTTGCAAGCAACAGATAATCGCATTAAGAAATGTGTGTAATGTAAGCAATGATTGTGCACGCGGGCACACACACCGCTATTTTCTCCCTAGTGGCAACAACACATCCTCCCCCGTCACGTTTCTGTCACTCGAGCACAGACGAAAATGAGGCATGAAGGTAACTATCAAGCATAAATACTCCCTCTTGGAGTCACTAGCAACTACTTGGCCAAAGCAACTACTAGCAACGGAAAGCATGCAAGATCACAAATAACATATGCAATAAAGACTATAATAACTTGGAATAAGTTCAATATTCATCGGATCCCAGCAAACACAACACATAGATTTACATAAGAACAATCTCGATCATGTTAGGCAGCTGATGACCCACAAGTATAGGGGATCGCAACAGTCTTCGAGGGAAGTAAATCCCAAATTTATTGATTCGACACATGTGGAGCCAAAGAATATTTGTGAGCCTTAACAAGTGAGTTGTCAATTCGCTTGCACCTGCAAGTACTTTTTTCGCAGTGGTTTATCAGTAGTAACAGTTTTATAGCAGCAAAAGTACTGAAATAATAGCATCAGTGAGATGAAAACAGCAGCAGTGGTGTTTGAAGTAAACAACAGGATTAAATACTGTAGGCATAGGGATGGATGAACGGGCGTTGCATGGATAATATAGTTCAAATAATGATCAAGTCATGGGCATTGTAGATAAATAAGATAAAGCATCCAAGCACTAAGTAACCATAGGCATGTGTTCCGTAAATAGTCGTACGTGCTCGCAATGAGAACTTGCACAACATCTTTTGTCCTACCAGCCCGTTTTCAGCGGGGTCTCAAGGGAACTACTGGTAATTAAGGTGTTCCTTTTAATAAAACACTGGAGCAAAGCATTAACACTCCGTGAACACATGTGATCCTCACATCGCAGCCATCCCCTCCGGTTGTCCCAATTTTTGTCACTTCAGGGCCTCGGGTTCTGGACAACAATGTGTGTAAACAACTTGCAGGCATGATCAAGAAACAATAATTATCATCGTGATTCAATAACAAGTTCATATCTGAGATCATGGCACTTGGGCCCAAAGTGGCAAGCATTAAGCATAACAAGTTGCAACAATGTCAATAGCACTAATATAGGATACTAGGCACTATGCCCTAACAATCACGGCATTATTACATGAACTATCTCATCCAATCCCTACCATCCCCTTCAGCCTACAGCGGGGAATTACTCACACATTTATGGGGGAAACATGGATGGTCGATGGAGAGGCGTTGGTGATGATGATGGCGATGATCTCCTCCACTTCCCCGTCCCGACAGGGCACCATAACAGGAACTTCTGATCCCCGAATCGAGGTTCGGGATGACGGGGACGCTCTGTTGTGTTTCTGTGGAATATGACGAACCCCTCAGGTTTTTGGGTTGGAGGCTACTTGTAGTCGAAAGGGGAGTCCGAGGGGGACTCTTGGGGGCCCACACCCTAGGCTGGCGCGACCAAGGGGGACCCGCGCTAGGGGGGTGTGGCCACCCCGTGGCTCCTCTCCTGGCCCCCTTCTGGCTCCCAGGGTCTTCCGGGGTGAAAACACCAATGGGGTATTTTCTGGGAAATTTCCCGAAAGTGGATTTTTATGCATAAAAACAAGACACCAAGGTAATTCTGTTGAAAACATCGTTAGTCCGTGTTAGTTGTATTGAAAACACACAAGTTTAGAGGAAAACAATAAGAAAAGAGATCGGAAAAGGAGTACGTTTTCGACGTATCAACTCCCCCCAAGCTTAGCTTATTGCTTGTCCTCAAGCAATTCAGTGACAACTGAGTGCGATAAAAGACTTTTACGAACACATTTGTTTCATATGATGTAAACATACTCACTATATGATCAAATACTTAATTATATTCATGATAAGATACATGCCAGATACTGTCACTTAATAGCTATGCAAACCATGAAGAGATAACAACATATTAATAATAAACAACATCAAGCATAACTATTTGGAAGATTGTAATATTCATAAAAAGGATCTAATAAAGTGGTATCTCGCTTGCCCTTAAGTGTGGGGCAAAACATAAATGCCAGGGCACCTCTGAAGTTCAAGGGAAGACTAGAAGTAAAGATATCAAAGATACAAGCATCAAAATTATACCACAATCAATCGTACTTTGGGACAAACACATCACACTAAGAATGACCATTGTGTTCTCAAGAAAGTGCTCAAAGAATATGGCGGAGACTCAACATAAAAGTGAAAGAAAGGCCCTTCGCAGAGGGAAGCATGGATCACTCATGTGCTAGAGCTTTTATTTTATTAAACAAAGGTATTGAAAACATTTTGAGAGAGGTGTATGCTTATGTCAACGAATGGTAAACAGACAATATAGTACGTCACAAGACAACTGGATTCACAAGAGCGGCTCCCATGTGAAGGACGCATCTGGGTAGAAGGTCATCCCTCTTTCTCTTTTGTTTACACAATTATGCTTTGACTGATAAATCAGGGGCAACAGAGTGAAGATAATTTGTGTGTATTAATTTGGGGCTGGGCACCCCGCTGCCAGCTCTTCTATCATTTGGATAAGAGGATGAAGCCACTAGTCCAGGGTGTAAAATCCAATCAACAATTGAGATAAAGATTCTCTATTTACGTCCTCATGAGCGAAAACAGGGGCACAAAACACGAATAACTTTTAGCAGGTTTTAAAGGTAGCACATGAGCAATTTACTTGGAGTGGCGGTTAAATACCACATATAGGTAGGTATGGTGGACACATTTGGCAAACTTTGGTTTTTGGGAGTTGGATGCACGAGTAGAGCTCATACTCAGTACAGGTGAAGGCTAGCAAATAGACAGGGAGCGAGAATCAAGAGAGCAACAACTATCATAATCATGTTTGCGACAAAGTAAAATTAACTGAGGCATAAAATTGACACTAGAACTCCGAGGCAAAATAAATCATCGAGGCTTATTGAACTTTTGGTTTCAGTCTTAGCATGCGTGATCATGTGCCAAGTCGATTCAAATGAAACAGTGAGAGGAGGCTACCACAATATCATACCTTCTACGGATAGAACAATGCGAACAAATATTCATATGAAAAGTCATTTACCATTAATAAATTGGAACAAAACATGAGAGAGCATGAACTATTAAGCAGCCATTAAGTCACATATATCTTATACGAACAAACTAAGCATGCTCACATAGATGGATATATGTACAAAAATGAAAGAAAATAGAGTTCATACCAGCCTCTCACCACAACTTGAATTGTCGTATATCGTCATTATTGCTCTTCACTTGTGGCTCGAATAATATATAACGAAAACCAAGCTCCAATGGAGTCACGAACAACTGTTGAACTCTGCAACAAACTTTACAAAACCAAACAAGAACAAAAAATATTTTTGGGTTTTTCAAAAGCACGAACAGAAGAGAACAAGCAAACAAAGAAAAATCTTTTTGGGTTGTCGAAATGAAACAAGAACAAAAGAAAGCAAACAAACAAAACAAAATATTTTTGGGTTTTTAAATATTAAACTGCAACTAAAAGATAAAGCAAAACAACTAAAGAAACAAATAGAGAGAAACAACATAAATCTTTTTGGTCTTTTTGTGTTTTGGAAAGCGAAAACAAAACAATAAAAACAAAAGAAGAGAAAGAAACGAAAAACAAGCAAAACAAACAAAAAGAAGCGAAAGAAACAAAAAAGATGGATATACGAAGAACCGACCGAACATGATATACAAATGAGTGTGATGTCGGTATACCTCCCCCCAAGCTTAGGCTTTTGACCTAAGTGGAGATCAATCAAAGCGCGGGAAATATCCCCACTGCGGTGGGTCATCCCTCGCGTGGTCGTACTCGGGCGCATAAGAGGAGGATGATGCAGCTGGCACATAGTCATAACCGGGGTGCTGGTATGGGATCACCGTGGCGTCGTAGGGCTGAACGAAATCACCATTGTTTCCCTCGTCGGCATCCTCCCCTTGCTGGGGGTGATGTTCAATGTATGTGTCCCGCTCACTCTCAGAAAGCTCCCATCCTTGCCTGTTATTAAGATCAAACAAAAGAGGTGCATGCAAAAGTACTTCTCTAACAATTTTAACAACTCTCCACCCGGATCGTTTGGAAAAAGTCAATTCAAAAGATAAATTATGTAAGTGAGCATGGGTAGAAAGAAACTTATGTTTAACCATGGAAACGAGATTAAGCCTCTCTATAGGAAACTGAAAGTCTAGAGGGTGTGGCTCCAAACCATGCAAACTAGCAAGCGCGAGGCAATAAGAGCTCCACAAACTCAGCCCTTCTCAAGGTTATGCGAGAGACAGTACGCAATCAAAGCGCAAAAATTATAAGACCTATCACATCTTAAGGCAGCTGCAATAAACGCCAAATCATAGACAGATAGCTTGCTGGAAGTTTTTCTAGCTAACACACATTTAGAAATAAAGTATGCAAAGTATCGAATGCTAGGGAGTTGAATTTCACGAATTTTACCACTCTCCCCTGTGAAGCTTCTGCCTTGGCAAATCTCTCCATATAAATCTAGTAGTGGTTTGGGCTGCCCACTTATTTTCTCATAAGACCCCCATTCGGGTACCTTAATAGCTTCACAGAAAATACTAAAAGGCAGGCTCATAGCTTTATTATAAATTTTATAGTAGACCATTGGGTTACTTGGAGACCATTTAAAACGAAAATCCTGCACCACAGACATAGTTAGTTTCACTTATTGGATAGGCTCATCCTCAATGAAACGCTCCAAACTTGCATTATGAACTAGAGTGTTAAAATCCTGCAGAATTCCTGTAACTTGCATAAATTCCCTGTCACGAATAGATTGATGGGAAACCCTCTCTTCACGGTGCACAAGCATGACCTCATTCACCTCCAACTCATGCTGGTTTAGTTGATAAGCATTGTTCTCCATCTCTGAAATTTTTCAACAATCATCATAAAAATTAATTTCACGCAACTTTAAGGTGGAGACAACCATAGGGACTTATATGAGAGCTAAACATACATCAAAACTACAGTATTTCTACTCAAATCAAGCATGCAAACTCACATAAGCTGTCACCTACTATGGCAAAATACTCAAGAAATACTTCACTAAACAAAATTCTACTTGGATCATCAGAGGGGTCACATACCGGAGATCAAACACACCAAAAATCAGCACAAATGATGGGTTGAAGAAGGAGATCGAAAATCCAGAGGAAGAACACCAAGAACACGGGATCCAGGAAATGTTTTCAGTTTGGGAGGTGAGAGAAGAGACTTGGGAAGTGGAGAGAATAAGTGGAGGGCCAGGGGGCCCCACACCATGTGCTGGCGCCACCCTGGGGTGTGCCTGACTAGTGGGTCCCCGTGGGGTCTCCTAGGTGGCTTTCTCCCTCATTTTTGACGTAAAAATTTATTATATTTTTTCTGGATTTTTTCGAGAAACTTTATTTTTGAGGTATTTCCAGAATTTTAATAATTAATAAAAACCGGGAAAACGTGGAAAACAAAACCAAAACAAGCACTAAAGAGGTTCTGTGACACTCTAATGAAAGAATATCCAAATAAAACAAAGGTGGTAGTGGTGAAAACAAAAGTATGTGTGGTGAAAAACATGCATAACCTCAGTAATCAGAGTGAAAACATCAGGAAAACATGCTTAAGGATGGTGGAAAACATGATTGTACTCAAGTAATAATGTGATAACAGAAGTAAACATGGTGAAAACAATAATGGGGAAGGTGAAAACATAGTGAAAACATTGTCCATTTCATTTAAAATCATTTTGTTAACAAGGGTGATCAAGTCTTGCTACCTAAATAATTTTATATGAATCAAAACTTTGTTTCTCACTAAATACTCATGTTACCTCAACCTTTATAGACATAGTCCCAATCATAATAATTTCATATTCTTTTGGTGGTGCTGGAATAGGACAATAAAATTCTCCAATCTTGATGGTCTCAATATTTTCAATGCAATTTAGACCATATTTTCTATCAATCTTCTTGGGAAAATAAACAGTGTGCTCTTTATCATTAACATTAAAAGTAACTTTCCCTTGATTGCAATCAATAACAGCCCCTCCAGTATTAAGAAAAGTTCTTCCAATAATAATAGACATATTATCATCTTCAGGCATTTCCAACACAACAAAGTCAGTTAATATCAGACAATTATTAGCAACTTGAACAGGAACATTCTCACATATACCCACAGGAATAGCAGTAGAGTTATCAGCCACTTACAAAGATATATCATTTGGTATCAATTTTTCTAGGAGGAGTCTTTTATAGAGAGTAAAAGGCATGACACTAACTCCAGCTCCCAAATCACACAAAGCAGTTCTAACATAATTATTTTTAATAGAACAGGGAATAGTTGGTATACCAGGATCTCCAAGATTCCCAGGAACGTTTCCATTAAAAGAGTAATTAGCAAGCATAGTGGAAATTTCCTCATTAGGAATCTTCCTTTTGTTAGAGACAATATCTTTCATATATTTTGCATAAGGTGGCAATTGAATAGCATCAGTTAAAGGAATTTGCAAGAACAAAGGTTTCATCCATTCACAAAACTTTTATAGTGTCCTTCTTCCTTAGATTTGTGTTTTTTATTAGTAAAAGGTATTGGTTTTTGTACCCAAGGTTCTCTCTCATTACCATGTTTATTAGCAATGAAATCTTCCTTAGTATACTTTGTAGTTTTAGTTTGCTTTTCAGGTTCAGCTACAGGTTCTTCTTTATCAGAAGCATCATTCTTTTCATTAACACTTTCAGTTTCAGCATCAGAGATAGATATACTATTAGGATCTTTAGCAAGTTCAAAAGATTCTACATCAGTTTTATGTTTCTTCTTGTTTTTCTTCTTAGTATGAATAACCTTATCTTTAGTTTGCTGAGAATCTTGTTCAATTCTTTTAGGATGTCCCTCAGGATATAAAGGATCATGTGTAGCAATACCACTTCTAGTTCTTATTTCATAAGCATGTTTTTCTTTAGAAGCATTAACTAGAAAATCTTTTTGCACTTTATCAAGTTGATCAATTTGAGTTTGAACCATTTGAAAATGTTTAACAAGCATTTTAACATGATTAGAGGTTCTTTCTATTATACCATGCAAATTATCAATAGCTCTAGATGTTTCCATTAGGTGATTTTTCACTCTCTTATTGAAATTATTTTGCTTGATAACATAATTATCAAATTCATCTAAACATTGATCAGGAGGTTTTCTATAGGGAATATCTCTACTATCAAAATATTGGAGAGAGTGTACCTCAATGGTGGATGAGTGAGGGATTGGCTTACATAATTCTTCTATAGGTGGAAGATTCTTCACATCTTCAGATTTAATACCCCTCTCTTTAAGAGATTTCTTGGCTTCTCTCATCACTTCATCATTTAATTCAATCATTACCCTCTTATTGGGTGTTGGTGTTGGTGTTGGTGTTGATACTGGAGTAGGGGTCAGTTGAGGCTCAATCATAGTCCAATCATCATGATTTTGGCTTATTTTAGCCGTTAATTCCTCAGCTTCTTCTAGAGTTCTTTGCCTGAAAACACAACCAGCACAACTATCCAGGTATGTCCTAGATTCAACAGTTAGTCCATTATAGAATATATCAAGAAGTTTATTATTTTCTAGCTTATGCCCAGGTGTAGCCCTCACTAAAGAACATAACCTTGCCCAAGATACATGCAATTTCTCTCCTTCCAATTCCTTGAAATTAAATATATTTTGTAAAGCAGCATGTTGAGCACTAGCAGAAAAATATTTCTGAAAGAAAACATTAACCAATCCAATAGGACTATCAATAGATCCAGGAGACAAATTGTTAAACCAAGTTTTAGCTCCATCTTTTAATGAGAAAGGGAATATTTTAGCAACAAAGTAGCTACATTTCTTAAGATCATCAGAGAATAAACTAATCAAAGAGGAGAGCTCATTCATATGTTTCATAGCACTTTCATTTTAAGTACAACGAAGAGGTTCTTTCTCAACAATAGATATATAAGATAAATCAAGAGAGAAATCATAATCCTTGTCCCTAATATTAATGGGAGAAGTGGCAAACTTAGCATCAGGAGATAATTTATATTTAACAGCATGACTCAAAGTCTCATAACAACATCATTATCCTTCATAGTATATATTTAACCAATAAGATCATCATTAAGATCAATATAGGCATCATCTAAATCATCAATAGGATTCTCTATAAGCTCAGGTGAAACAGCAGGAGTAACACGATTTTTATCAGGAGTTTTAGTGTTTGCAATATTTTTAGCTTTAGCAATAGTAGCATCTAAGAAAGGACCAAGAGAACCACTCTCATCAAGCACAGTAGAAGCATCATCAAAAGTATCAACAGTATTTTTAGATTCAGCAGAAGTAGCATGTGTAGCATGTGGTGGTGTAAGCAGCTTACTCATAACAGACGGTGAATCAAGAGCAACAGAGGTGTTCAGAGTTGTACCTCTTCTTGTAGTGGATGGTAATATAGGAAACTTTCCATCACGAGTCTTACCCATAATGAATGATGGCAGTAGATAATAATACTCTCCGGTGAGCTCGCAAATAAATCTATGCTCCCCGGCAACGGTGCTAGAAAATAGTCTTGATGACCCACAAGTTGAGGGGATCGCAACAGTCTTCGAGGGAAGTAAAACCCAAATTTATTGATTCGACACAAGGGGAGCCAAAGAATATTTCTGAGCCTTAACAAGTGAGTTGTCAATTCACCTGCACCTGAAAGTACTTTTGTTTGCAGTGGTTAATCAGTAGTAACAGTTTTATAGCAGCATCAGTAGTGAAATAATAGCAGCAGTGAGATGAAAACAACAGTAGTGGTGTTTGACGTAAACAACGGGATTAAATACTGTAGGCATAAGGATGGATGAATGGGCGTTGCATGGACAAGATAGTTCAAATAATGATCAAGTCATGGGCATTGCAGATAAATAAGATAAAGCATCCAAGCACTAAGTAAACATAGGCATGTGTTCCGTAAATAGTCGTACGTGCTCGCAATGAGAACTTGCACAACATCTTTTGTCCTGCCAGCCCGTTTTCAGCGGGGCCTCAAGGGAACTACTGATAATTAAGGTGTTCCTTTTAATAGAACACCGGAGCAAAGCATTAACACTCCGTGAACACATGTTATCCTCACATCACAGCCATCCCCTCCGGCTGTCCCAATTTCCGTCACTTCGGGGCCTCGGGTTCCGGACAACGATATGTGTAAACAACTTGCAGGTATGATCAAGAAACAATAATTATCATCGTGATTCAATAACATGTTCAGATCAGAGATCATGGCACTCGGGCCCAAAGTGGCAAGCATTAAGCATAACAAGTTGCAACAATGTCAATAGCACTAATAGAGGATACTAGGCACTATGCCCTCACAATCACGGCATTATTACATGAACGATCTCATCCAATCCCTACCATCCCCTTCAGCCTACAGCGGGGAATTACTTACACATGGATGGTCGATGGAGAGGCGTTGGTGATGACGATGGCGATGATCTCCTCCACTTCCCCGTCCCGACAGGGCGCCAGAACAGGAACTTCTGATCCCCGAATCGAGGTTCGGGATGGCGGCGGCGCTCTGTTGTGTTTCTGTGGAATATGACGAACCCCCTCGGGTTTAAGGGTTGGAGGCTACTTGTAGTCGAAAGGGAGTCCCAGGGGGCTCTAGGGGCCCCACACGCTAGGCTGGCGCGGCCAAGGGGGGACCCGCGCCAGGGGGTGTGGCCACCCTGTGGCTCCTCTCCTGGCCCCCGTCTGGCTCCCGGGGTCTTCCGGGGTGAAAACACCAATGGGGTCTTTTCTGGGCAATTTCTCGAAAGTTGATTTTTCTGCATAAAAACAAGACACCAAGGTAATTCTGCTAAAAACAGCGTTAGTCCGTGTTAGTTGTATTCAAAACACACAAGTTTATAGGAAAACAATAAGAAAAGTGATCGGAAAAGGAGATACGTTTTCGACGTATCAGGAGCTCATGAGATCTAAACATTGAGGCATAGGAGGAGAAGACAACCATCTAGCTACTGCTATGGACCCGTAGTCCAAGGATGAACTACTCACGCATCACTCCAGAGGCAGGCATGGTGATGAAGAGGCTTCCGGTGATGATCTCCTCTCCGGCAGGATGCCAGGAGACAGCTTCATAACCCCCCTGATCTAGGGTTGACAACGACGACGGCTGCGGAACCTTTCGGGGATTTTTGATCAGGTGCTTAGGGTTTTCCTTCGGAGGGTAATAAATAGGTGAAAGGGTGGCGTCGCTGGGCCACCAGGGTGGCCTCACCACCCCCAGGCGCGGCCAAGGGGGGGCTCGCGCCTGGCTATAGTGAGGGGCCCATGGTGCCCGTCTTTGACTCCTCTTCGGTCTTCCGGATGCTTCCGGGGAAAATTGGAACTTCGGGATTCGTGGGGTCCAATTCCGAGAATATTTCCAGAACAACTTTTCTGAAATAAAAAACTGCAGAAAACATGGAACTTGCACTTGGCATAGGTTAGTCCTGGAAAACGTGTAAAAATGCTACAAAGAAGGGAGAAAACATGTAGCAATTGGCATAATATCATCATGGAACATCAGAAATTATAGATACGTTGGAGTCGTATCATGCAGCCTTCATTTCTGTCAATTGCCCAGCTGTAATTTGTTCACCACACATGTTATTGATCCTTTATGGAGAGACACTTCTAGTGAACTGTGGACCCCGGTCCATTTTCTCATTCTGATAATACACACACTGCGTCCACTGCTTTCACACCGCTTCCACTGTTTTCATATTGTTGCTACTGCTTTCATACTGTTCTCATACTATTTTCCACACCATACGTTTAACCTCTTTGTGTTCAGCAAAACCGGTGAGATTGACAACCTCACTGCTTCGTTGGGGAAAAATGATTTGATTGTGTTGTGTAGGTTTCACGTTGCTACTGAACCGGTAGTGCGCCCTGCCATCTCAGCTGCATCAACCTTCTGAAGTTACTCATTCCTCCTACTGGTCGATTGAACCTTGGTTTCTTTCTAAGGGAAAACTGCTGCTGTGCTCATCATACCTTCCTCTTGGGGTTTCCCAACGAGTGCAAGACCTAAATATGAAGCATAAAGTGGAGAAGACAACCATCTAGCTACTTCTATGGACCCGTAGTCCAGAGATGAACTACTCACGCATCACTTTGGAGAAGGGCATAGTGGTGTAGACCCCTTCGGTGATGAATTTCCCTCCCGGAAGGGTGCCGGGGACAGCTCTAGAACCCTCCCGATCTCAGGATGATAACGACGGCAGCCTCGGGTGTTTCTCTAGAAAAAGTGGTATATTTTTAGGGTTCACGTATCGGGGGGGGGGGCGATTATATAGGCGAAAGAGCGATGGCGGTGGACGCCCGAGGGGCCCACACCACCCCTAGACGCGGCCAGGGGGCGCACCGCCCTATGGTGTGGCCCCCTGTGGCTCCTCTCCGAACCTCTTTGGGACTCCGTGGAACCTTCGGGAATTCTAAAACTTCCGGGCTTCGAATTTTCTAATTCTGCGAATATTTCCAGAACAATTTTTCTGAAACTAAAAACAACAGAAAACATGAACTGGCTCTATGGCATCTTGTCAATAGGTTAGTCCCAGAAATCGATAAAAATGACATAAAGTGTATATCAAACATGTAGGAAATAACATGAACATAACATGGAACATCAGAAATTAATGATAGGTTTATGACGTATCAACACCCCCAAGCTTAGTTCCTACTCGTCCTCGAGTAGGTAAACGATAAAAACACATAATTTCTAAGGTGACATGCTACCAACATAAACTTGATCATGAATCTTGTAAAAGCATATGTAAGCTGAGATCATAGTACTTTAAAGACAAGCACGATAGATATAATTCTAGCAATAAAACATAGCAATCATTTTGCATCATGAGAAGTAACACAAATAAAAGAGCATGAATAATAATGCACTCGAAAGATATATGTTTGTTTCAAGAATAGAGATAACACGGCAAAGTGATATTTCGCTTGTCCTTAAGAGTGGGGAAAAACATAAATGCCTGGACACCTTCAAAGTTCATGAGGAAAAGACCAGAACAAATAATTAGAGAACAAACAATAACACATCATGAATCAATTAATAATGTTTCTGGGACGAATGCACATTAAACTCAGAATGGCAACCATGCTCTCTCAACTGTGCATAAAGTTAGAAGATGGAGACTCAACATAAAACTAAAAGAAAGGCCCTTCGCCGAGGGACGCATGGATTAACTCATGTGCTAGAGCTTTTATTTTGTTAAATAGGGGTATAAAATGTTTGACACTCCTCCCAACCATCTTACACAAACCGTGGCTAACCGAATCCTCGGGTGCCTGCCAACAATCACATACCATGGAGGAGTGTCTAATTTTTTTTAGAGAGGTGCATGCTTATGTCAACGAATGGTAAACAGAAAATACAGTCCGTCACAAGACAACTAGACTTTACAAGAGCAGCTCCCACTGAAGGACGCAACTGGTGTAGAAGGTCATCCCTCTTTCTCTTTTGTTTACACAATTATGCTTTGACTGATAAATCAGGGGAAAACATAGTGAAGATAATTTGTTTGTATTAATTTGGGGCTCGGCACCCCTCTGCCAGCTCTTCTATCAATTGGATAAATGGATGAAGCCACTCGTCCAGGGTGTGAAAGTCCAATCAACAAGTGAGATAAAGTTTCTCTATTTACGTCCTCATGAGCTAAAGCAGGAACACAAAACAGGAGTAATTTTCAAAGTTTTAAAGGTAACACATGAGAAATTTACTTTGGATTTGCAGTTAAATACGACATGTAGGTAAGTGTGGTTGACACATTTGGCATACTTTGGTTTTTGGGAGTTTGATGCATGAGTAGAGCTCATACTCAGTACAGGTGGAGGCTTCCAAAACACTAGGAGTGACAAATCAAGAGAGCAATAATGGCCAATAATCATGCATAGCGACAAAAACGTCATTAATCAAAGAATAAGTGGTACCACAAGTTTAAAAACTAAATAATCATAGAGGCTATAAGTGACTGGTTTGTAGTCATAAACATGGTGTAAGCATGCGCCAAGTCAACCAAATAAAACATTCAAAGGAGAACACCACAAATTTATGCTTCAATATGACAAGAACAACTCATGATTCTTTCAACGACACATTAAACACTCTCAGCTATTTGAGACAAATCATGATACTAAATAAACACTAGGCTTTAGAATTAAAATAACATATAGCATGATATGAAAAAGTCTAGCCACAGTCTATACAAGCTTCTATTTGTATCGTTATAAATTCTAGTACATGTAGCAGTTTTTTCCCATCAAGCACCATACAAAATATGTTTGAACAAAAACTCTCTAAACGACACAGCAAGAAAAAATGAGAGTACTCACATAACACTACTAAAACTAACATCTCTGAATAGGAGATGCAATGAAAACATGAGCTAAACAGGAATTTTTGCAGCAGCTAGAAGAAAAACTAAGAATACGAGCACGACTAGTATTCAAACGAAAAAGCGGAGCGTGTTTCTCTCCCAAACAAGATGCTAGGTTCCAATGATGTTTATTTCAGCAAGTAAAACAAAAGAAAATAAATGAATAAAAGACGCTCCAAATAAATTTCATATGATGTGACCGAATAAAAATATAGTTTCACTAGAAGTGACCTCGTAAATTCTTGATGAAGAAGGGGATGCCTTGGGCATCTCCAAGCTTAGCTTCTTGAGTATTCTTACAATTTACTAGGATGAACCACGGGGGCATACCCCAAGCTTTGACCTTGCACTCTTCTTGATCACGTTATATCACCCTCTTCTCTTGACCCTTGAAAACTTCCTTCACACCACACTCAAAGAGTAATTCGAATTAGATGGTTAGTGCAACAATAAAAAATCCAAGGGTTCTGCATGGGAAAAAGTGCTATTGATACTTTTAAACATTAGCTATAGTTACTGATGTTTCGTGAAGCAAAGAAATCCACTTGACATCGTAAAAGAGAAAATGCAAGAAAAATGGCAGAATCGGCCAAAACCAGAACAGTCTGTAAAGAATAATTTTTTCGGGGAACTTACATTGCTCAAATAAAAAAAAAATTAAAGAACGAAAAAGTTGCGGAATTAGCTGAGGAATAAGCAAATGAAATGTCAGTGATTTTTCGGGAGTTTTCACGATGTTTTACGGTGGATAGCAGAAATCCGTTTCCCTCGCAGAAATCCAAAACCAACTCCAACTCAAACTCTCGTCGTAAACTTTACTTGGCACAACTAAAACATGAAAATAAAGATACGAAGGAGTTTCTACAGAAGTATACAGCCCCTTGAATCAAAGAAAACAGAGAAAAACAAAGCAAAAATAAAACCATGGGTTATCTCCCAAGAAGTGATTTTGTTCAACGCCTTTTAGCTAAGCCCAGAAAAGTGGATTCACGTGTTTTCAAGTGAAGAAGCATCCAAATAATAATTGTTTCGAATAATATAATCAAAAGGTAAATTAATTCTCTTTCTAGGAAAGTGTGCCATATCTTTCTTGAGTGGGAATTGAAATTTAATATTCCCCTCTTTCAGATCAATAACAACACCAATAGTTCTAGGAAAAGGTCTTCCCAAAACAATTGGACAAGAAGCATTGCATTCAATATTTAAGACAACCAAATCAACAGGGACAAGATTTTTATTAACCATGATAAGAGCATCATCAACTCTCCCCAAAGGATTCTTTCTAACATTATCAATAAGGCGAACATCCAAATAACAGGGTTCCAATGGTGGTAAATCAAGCATATCATAATTTTTTTAGGCATAACAGAGATACTAGCACCAAGATCACATAGAGCATTACAATCAAAATCATTCAATTTCATTTTAATGATAGGTTCCCAACCATCATCTAATTTCCTAGGGATAGAGGCTTCACATCTTGATTCATCCTTTCTAATTTGCATGAGAGCATTTGTAATATGTTTTGTGAAAGCCATATTCATAGCACTAGTATTAGGACAACTAGCAAGCTTTTGTAAGAACTTAATCACTTCAGTTATGTTACAATCATCAAAGTCAAGATCATTTTTAGAAAAGGTAATGGGACCATTGTCTCCCATTTTTCAAAAAAAAATTCATCACTTTTATGAGGAGCATTTTTAGCACTTTCAGGCAGTTTTGCATTTTTAATAGCAGAAGTGGAAGTAATGGTTCAAACATTAGCTATATTATTCTTTCTAGCTATTTCATCTTCTCTTTCCCGTCTAGCATGCAATTCAGCTAACATCCTAACATTGTCATCAATTCGAATTTGATGGCATTGGTTGCAGCAAAAGGATTATCATCTATAGTTTTAGGTTTAGCAGCCATCCTATTGATCAAAGAAGATTGTGCTTCAGACATGGATGAAATAGAAGTTTCAGCATGAGCAATTTTGATTTGCAAACCAGATATTTCCTTATTTAAACTCTCAAGTTGATAACTGATATTTTTTAGCATAATAGATTGTTCGTCCATGGTCTTAGTAAATAGTTTATTTTTCTCATATTGCTTTTGCATAAAGTTTTTAGTGGTTCTTTCAACTTCTGAAATTCTTTCATTAGTCATTCCAGTTCTATCATTATTACCACTATTAACAGGATATGACCTATAATTGTTGCTACCAAAATTATTCCTATAAGCATTGGTGTTGAAATTATTATTTTTAATGAAGTTCACATCAACATGCTCTTCTTGAGCAACCAAAGAGGCTAAATGAACATTGTTTGGATCAATAGGAGCATGGCCATTCACAAGCATAGACATAATAGCATCAAGTCTATCACTGAAAGAGGATGTTTCTTCAACAAAATTTACCTTCTTACCAGTTGTAGCTCTCTTAGTGTGCCATTCAGAATAATTTACCATCATATTATCAAGAAGCTACCGCCCCCAAGGTCATGGATATAAAGGTTCCTCCAGCAGTTGAATCCAGAAGGTTTCTTGAAGAAAAATTCAGTCCTGCATAAGAAGTTTGGATGATCATCCAAGTAGTCAGTCCATGAGTGGGACAATTCTCTACTAAAGATTTCATTCTTTCCCAAGATTTAGCAACATGCTCATTATAAAGTTGCTTAAAATTCATAATGATACTTCTTAAAGATATAACCTTAGCAGGAGGATAATATTTTCCAATGAAAGCATCTTTACACTTAGTCCAAGAATCAATACTATTTCTAGGAAAAGATTGCAACCATTCTTTAGCTCTTCCTCTCAAAGAGAAAGGAATTTTTTTTAGTTTAATAATATCTCCATCTACATCTTTATATTTTTTGCATCTCACATAGTTCAACAAAATTATTAAGATGGGCAGCAACATCATCAGTACTGACACCAGAAAATTGCTCTCTCATAACAAGATTTAATAGGGCAGGCTTAATCTCATAAAAATCAGCACTAGGAGCAGGTGGAGCAATAGGTGCGCTAATAAAATCATTGTTGTTGGTGCTAGTAATGTAACACAACTTAGTGTTCTCAGGAGTAGTCATTTTAACAAGACTAAAACAGGATAAACAGCTAGAATAAGAACTATTTTTTGTGTGTGTTTTTGATAAAGAGAAGCAAACAAGACAAAATAAAATAAACTAAGCAAAACAATAATAAAGTAAAGATATTGGAGGTGAGAGACTCTCCTTGCAGAAATTCTCTTCCTCCCCGGCAACAGAGCCAGAAATTAGCTTGATGCGCGTGTAACACACATTCGTTGGGAGACCCCAAGAGGAAGGTATGAAGTGCACAGTAGCAAGTTTCCCTCATAAAGAAACCAAGGTTGAATCGACCAGTAGGAGGAAGGAGTAACTTCAGAAGGTTGATGCAGCTGAGATGGCAGGGCGCACTACCGGTTCAGCAGCAACGTGGAACCTACACAACACAATCAAATCACTTTGCCCCAACGGAGCAGTGAGGTTATCAATCTCACCGACTTTGGTGAACACAAAGAGGTTAAATGTATGGTGTGTAAAACGATATGAGAACAGTATGAAAGCAGTAGCAGCAGTGTGAAAACAGTGGAAGCAATGTGAAAACCGCGTGTGTATTATCAGTATGAGGAAATGGACCGGGGTCCACAGTTCACTAGTGGTGTCTCTCCATAGAATATAAATAACATGTGTGGTGAACAAATTACAGGTGGGCAATTGACAGAAATGAAGGTTGCACCGTCGTGCATACGCAAGACATAAAGATTACTATGTGATTCATGCAGGCATTACAACAAGATACATAGACCGTCATCCAACTGCATCTATGACTAGTAATCCACCCTTCGAATATCATCTGAATAAACGTTGGGTATTAAGTTGCAAGCAACATATAATCGTTGTAAGCAAAGTGTGTAATTTAAACAATGTAAACGAAGTAAACACCATTGTTTTCTCCCTAATGGCAACAACACATCCTCCATCCGTCACGTTTCTGTCACTCGAGCAAAGATGCAAAGGAGGCATGAACCCACTGTCGAGCATAAATACTCCCTCTTGGAGTTACTAGCATCTACTTAGCCAAAGCATCTAAGAATAACTGAGAGCATGCAAGATCATAAATAACATATGCATGAAGATAACATGCTAGATTGATAATGATAAGACATAGCATTCAACATTCATCGGATCAAAGCAAACACAACATGTAGCATTACATAAAGTTGATCTCAATCATGTAGGGCAGCTCACGAGATCTAAACATGAGGCATAAAATGGAGAAGACAACCATCTAGCTACTGCTATGGACCCGTAGTCCAAGGATGAACTACTCACACATCACTTCGGAGGAGGGCATGGTGGTGTCGACCCCTCCGGTGATGAATTTCCCTCCCAGCAGGGTGCCGGGGGAGAGCTCCAGAACCCTCCCGATCTCGGGATGTCGATGACGGCGGCCTCGGGTGTTTCTCGGGAAAAAGTGGTATATTTTTAGGGTTCATGTATTGGGGGATTATATAGGCGAAAGGGCAATGGCGGTGGACGCCCGAGGTGCCCACACCACCCCTAGGCGCGGCCAGGGGGCGCACCGCCCTATGGTGTGGCCCCCCTGTGGCTCCTCTCCGGGCCTCTTCGGGACTCCGTGGAACCTTAAGGAATTCTAAGACTTCCGGGCTTCGAATTTTCCAATTCCGTGAATATTTCCAGAACAACTTTTATTAAACTAAAAACAACAGAAAACGGGAAACTGGCTCTGTGGCATCTTGTCAATAGGTTATTCCCGGAAATTGATAAAAATGACATAAAGTGTATAGCAAACATGTACGAAATAACATGAAAATAACGTAGAACATCAGAAATTAAGGATACGTTTATGACGTATCAAGGCCCAGGAAAGCGAGTCCAAAGCCCTGGGAAATATCCAGCTTGATCAACACTCCTTTCACTCTGTTTGTATTCATCTTCCGAGTGACTTGCCTGGCCAAGATGAAGTTGTTATGCAAAATCCTCGCTCTGACAAAAGACGACTGATTTGTGCTAACCAACTGTCCAAATTTAGATCACAACCGGTTTGCAAGGATCTTAGAGAACAGCTTGGCGAAGCTATGCACCAAACTTATGGGCATGTAGTCTCCAACTTCCATGGCGTCAGGCTTCTTGGGAATCAACGTAATCAGCACCCTATTGAGTTTAGCAAAACCCCTTCCATCTCCTATAGCCAGCTTCTGTAGGGTCACCATGAGATCGTTTTTAATAATGGGCCAAGCTTTGTGATAGAAAGCTCCCACAAATCCATCCGGCTCAGGAGCCCGGTCTGGCGGCAACTCCTTTATAGTGGCCCAAAACCTCTCCTCCGTGAAAAGACCCTCTAGATCCTGAAGATTATGCTCATTCAATCCAATGTAATCTAGATTTATTGCGTGGTTTCTCTCCCATAGCTGTCCCAACATCCCATAATAAGCTTGGAAGAAGGCATCTTCCTTTTTTGATTGATCTGTGATTAGAGTCTCACCCACTCTGACGACCGAGATGAAATCTTTGCCCTACGACCATTGGCCACTGCATGAAACAACCTGGTATTTGCACCCCCCCAACTTTTAGCCATCTCAATCTGGAGCGCTGCCTAGCCATAGTTCGCTCCAAGGAAGACAGATCCAGCACCGCCGGTTTCAGAGTTCTCCTCAACGATGACACCCCGACTGAAAGCTGTCGACTGTCCCGAGCAGCCTCAAGCCTGAATATTATTGAATTTGTGATTGCCAACTAGATCTTGATATTTCCTCTCTTGCGTCGTCCTCAGATCTACAAATAGGCTGCCAGATTTCTGAACATCACATCAAGCCGCTTGAAGGGGTCCACAATAGCATCATCACATTTCCATCCCTCCCGGACAACGTCCTCAAAACCCTCCAACTTCAGCCAGAACAATTCAAACCTGAAATGCTTCTTAGGCTTGAAAGAAGAGCACAATGGCATGTGCAAGGGTGTGTGATCTGAAATATTGCTCGACATGGCTTGCAAGATACAGTCTGGATAAGCAATGTCCCAATCAACCGATGTTAGTGCTTCTCTCGTTACTCCAAGTATACAAGCGACCATGCAAGTATATATGTCGTAACTCATGGGCATTCACGAAATTCCCGAACCTTCCAATCATATTCTTGTTCAGGTTAGCATTATTCTTTCTACTGCTGCAAGGATCATATTAAAATCATCTATGAAGAGCAATGGTTCAGGGCAAAGCAATCGTCACTCTGGAAATTCCTGGAGGAACTGTATTTTCTCCGCATCACACCGCTGTCCGTAAACCGCAGTTAGCCACCAACTTTTATTGTCCTTGGTTGTGACCTCCCCTGGCAGAGCAAAGGTATCAACGCTGACATGGACAAAGTCCAACACCGTCTTGTCCTAGGCCACTAGAATTCCCCCTCTAGTCTCGATTGCTGGAAGGAACGTGAATCCTTCAAAAGACGGTCCCAAACATTGCAGAATTGTATAGATATCTACAACCTCAAGCTTTGTCTCCTGCAGACAAACAAGGTTGACTCCCAAAGACTCTACAAACTCTCTCACGGCATTTTTCTTTGCCGGGTCATTCAGCGCTCGTGGGTTCCAACTGAGAATATCTACGTTTAAATCCATTTAGATAGCTACAGACTCCAACTATCCGGTGCTAAGGAAACCCGACCTCAATGTGCGCCCACCAGCGCACTCCCCATCTCCTGCAGATACTTCATGATCGGCATGACCTTTCCAAAAATTGTTGCAACCGCGTGTAGGTGCTCGTCCTTCATCGGTGAATCAAAAAGGCTCGTAAATTCTTGTAGAGAAGCTTCGTCCACCATCATGTTCTCTGGGACTATCCCTAGTACCTTGGCAGCACGTACTCTGCATCGGAGGCCTTTTTCAAAGGCTTGCCAGACGAGCTAGGCACAACAGCGCTCCGAGTGTATCTCCTAGGCGTGGAGGGAATAGTCTCTGAGTGCATCACCTTGGAAGCTTTCAACTCGCGCAGAAGGGGTGGTGCGAGTGTCTTAAGCACATTTGCACAAAAAGTCTTGAGCCTACCAAGCTGCAATGCCTCTTATTGCATGGGCAACTCTGTAGAGCATGGGCCAGCCACGCTCCTCTCCTCTTCTTCCAGAACAACCCTCTCATCCCAGAAACAGTATGCTCAGACAAGGAGACTTAAAAATATTATTCGGAGCCCCCCGGTCCGAGATAGGTGGTGTCCTGGTCTCTGACTGCATCCTAGATGACCGCTCCAGCAAAAACTCCTCGGAAGAAACATCCAATGTCCTCACCTCCAATGGCTGGTGGCACCCCCCTGACACGACGCCTGCAGCGCTGGGCCTGCCATGTAGACGGTGAGGCCCGTCACGCAGACGGTTGCACCCAGATCCAATGCTTGTGGCAGAAACGTGGTCAGGCTGGGGCCCATGCACACCTCCTCTGCCGAAACTTCCAGGAAGTTGCGCGCGTTCTCCATCAGCTCCACTACTGGGGGCGTAGCAGCGGTGGGCCCGTCACCGAGAGGATCCACGGGGTCATGCCGGCGGACATCACGAGTGCCAGTCTCGGGTCCCTCCACGCTGTTGACGTGGATAAGGACCCTATACCGCATCACCTCCACCTTCGATGAGCTCGCCTTTGGCGTAGGACTGCGCGGCCCACAAACGGTGTCACCATTACCAAACAGAATACTCGGAAAGACACGCGACAGAAACAGCGTGCACTCACCTAGGCCTGCCGGTTCCGGGATGGCCAGCGTCCGCGCAGTCGAGATGCTCGTAAGATCATTCGTCCAAGCCGAAAGCTTAAAAGTGGCAAGATCATCATGGTTGTTCATTTCCAGAGCAAAATCTCCCACCACGCACGATGTTCCCAGAAGGTCTTCAACGTCGTCGAGATCCCATGCGTGTGGAGGAATGCCCTCTAGGACGAGGCTCACCTTGTGGCTCAACGCCCCCTTGACCGACTGAGATTGTCGCGTCCACTGCCGGACGAAGAAGGTAAATCCATCTCCGATCAGCGAGGGTAGTGTGGCGACCCTGTTCGGCTCTCAGCGTTGGAGAACACGAGAAGAAAATCATCCGGCAGAAAACGGGGCACACGAGGATGTGGCTTATGTGAGTAATCATTCAGAAGTACATCGGTGTGAAGGTATTGACCTATAAGAAAGACGCCACCAACGTGAGACACTCCCCTCATGTTGAACCTGATATAGCTGCCTTTCCCAACTTGCTAGAGCATGTGTGCACTTGAAGTTGAAAAGAACCGAGCTGTAGATTTTTCATAGCCTTCCAAGCTCAGCTTGTAATCGTCTTCAACATTGAATCTCATGTCCAGCAAAGGTAGCACTGTCCCCCGCCACTGGTGGAGCAACCTAAATGTGAAGACTTTAACGTCACATCTTCAAACCGATTTTCAATCCAAATACATCAAAGTGAACGATCTTTGCGCTCACCATACCTAGCATGCATTGGGGGTACCTGAAGATTGGCCAAACTTTCCACAATTGCATTATTCCCAGTCTCCCAGATCACATCACATGAATCCCTAGCCACCACCACGGTTGTGGTCTTTAGGATATATCTCCTAGCACCATGTAAAACCCATAAGCAATGCTCCAACCTTAAGAACATGAGCATAGACTGATTCGCAAACATTGCCATCCATCCGACTTTTCAACAGGTCGCTCGCGTCTGCTCCCAGGGGGCGGCACGGGCGAACCCTAGCCGCCGCCGCCCCACACCCACTCCTCCCCATCCACCCGCCGCCGCCGGAGGAAGCCACCGGGGGCACAACCCTCCGCGTGGTGGACGGCGGCCGGCGGGTCCTCGCCTCCTCAGCTCAAACGCGGCGGGAGGCCTCCGGCCAGATGCGTTGGTCGGCCCTGGACGGCTTGCGCGGATGGCGAAGGACGGACGCCGGGGCGGCGGCTATTGGCTGGGTCTGCGTGGGCAGCCGGCGCTGGCCGGGGTGGTGGCGCCGCCGATGGGATCTGGGGTGGCTCGGTCATGGTGCGGCGGCCGCGTGGCGGCGGCGGCGCCGTTGGCTTGGCTCCCGGGCGGCGCGGCCTCCTCTGTCTTTGGCGGCGGGAGGCGGTGGTGCTAGGGACCGTCGGCGGCAGGGCTGCCGGTGGCGGCGGATGCAGAACCCTCCCGCAAATTCCCTGTTGGGAGTCGTTTCGCGGCGTCGGGGCTGCGAGACATCAGAATAAAGGAGGTGGTCCTTGGGTTTCCCATCGCGCGAAGATGAAGATCTTGACGTAGTTTCTCTTTGATCAAGCCGGGGTGTCGACCCGAAAGGCTCCGCCGGCGAACTCCCATGGGCGACGCCTGGAGATTGCTGGATCGGTGGAATTCGGTCACAATGCTCAGTCATCGAAGGTGAGATTGGAGGACTAGCAACGGTGTTCGGAGTCTTTGCATCGATGGGGAACTGGCTTGGAGTTACAAGATTTGTGGCAGCCGTATGTAAGAGGGGGCGACAGCATGCGTGAAGTCCAAAGTCCTACCTTTCAGGGTGAAAGCCCAAGGTCTGGCCTTAATTGGTTGTGCCTGGCACTGGTCTTCTTGGAGCGTTGTTTTGAGAGCGAGGATTATCTTCAGGGTGAAAACCCAAGGTCTGGCCTTACTTGGTTGTGCCTGGCACCGTTCTTCTTGGAGACGTTGTTTTCAAAGAGATGGACATCAGCTGTTGTTTAGGTGGTGGTTGTGCGGATACCGCGAGTACTGTAACTCTGTAGCGGGACTTTTCTTTTTATTTCCTCTTTTTATTGCCTTTCGGCTGTGTGCATCCATTGCGTTCTTGTAGAGGCCGGGTGTAATTTGTATCTCCGCGATATTAATATACTTCCCTTTATCAAAAAAAAAAAGATCATGAGCATATTGTGACACGCACCATGCGTCCCAGTGATGAGCTGAGTGGAAAAACAAGAAGCAGGGGCATCACATAAAGCACTAATCCACATCATCGTGTTCCCTACAAGGCTTCACAAATAAAAGAGAAACAAAAGAAACAACCAAATCGGTCACAAATCCATTCCCAAACCCCATAAGCTACAACAGTGGATGGCGCGACCAATCACACCATTGAACTGAACGAAAAAAATACCAAAATACAGAGAAAAGAAAAGAAGAAACAAACCACAACTAATATCCACAAGTTGGGTGAATGTTATAATTATTCCTAAATAAAAAGATAGAAAGAGACACATCCAAACCATATCTTGATCTATTTTTTGACGGAATGCAATTGAGACTGCTTTCATTAATATAAAGAGGAGACGAGCCGCTCAACGAGAGGAAGTTACAAGCGAAAGGAAAGGCAATAAACAGAGAAACAAAACAGAACTGCAAACAAAAATACAGAGCCAGTACGGGTAGTAGAGAAGGCTAACCAACTGCTCACTCAGGCGATGGATCTCAGCCTCACACTAATCGGGTTCGCGTGGTCGCTAGGCTGACTTTCTTAGGAGGGAGCGACCAACAAAGTTCCACTCCTGAGCCAACAGCCAAGTTGATAATCTTCAGGAAGACTGTCAATGGCGTGGACCGATTAAAAATCCGATCATTTCTTTCTTCTGTTGATGAGCCATGAGAAATAAATGTGATTTTCGTTGAGTTGAGTACTGAAGAATTGGACCGTCCGGGGAATTGAGCTTGTAAGTTACTGAACTTGGACTACTTGCCTGTTGAGCGACGCCCGGTCGAACTGAACTGAACTAAATCATATGCGGGACCATGAACTACTGCATCACCTGTCCGGCAGTCCTCCACAATGCCTCGATTGGGCGAGCTTGTTGAGGATTGCGACTGCTCGACCTGATTAAAAATTCGTTCATCATACCATCACGTCTGCTGTATGGACTATTATGGCCTTGAAAAGAGATGGTCGATTGCATGATGCATGGATTCCTCCGCTTCAGTTAAATCCTTGGCAAAATCTGAACAGATTAAGGACGGGACCATGGAAGCTGACCATACAATTTGCTACACATAATTCACAGGAAAAACAATACGCCACAACAAAATAATACAATATCTGCAGTTAACTCTTTCAAATTTGGCACATTGTTTCTGCTTGAAACCGAACGATGAGAACCATGTGCATGCATAGCTTTAACAACGTAAACAAATTCATATATGGAATACTTAATGATGGTTAATAGGAAGCAAAACATATATTGTCTCGGTATATTGCTAGCTGCGGCAGCAGTTGGGATGATACTTCGACCGGTCTAACTCGCATATACCAAAGTAATCGTATGTGGCCTGGCCTACAGGACTACAAACCCTGGTCAGCTGGAATGTCTCAGCAGATCATCCCAACCTTGTCAGCGCTCTCCCGTCGACGATCATGGACAGTCGACACGGACGTACGTCCTACGTGGTGATGCGCCTGTCCTGAGAGGCGCTGCCAGTATTGCTTGCTGATCAATGAGGCCATGTCGATCCAGAGGGGGAGGGAGTTACCGAGTCGGCAGCGAGGGAGCAGGAGCACCCAAACCAGCATGTCCCTGGCCATGCCGCTCCATGGGAGACGGACGGCATAGGAGCACGGGTCTCGGCGGGAACCGATGCATCGGGGCAGGGAGATGGGGGTTGTTCAGGTGACAGGGAGCTGAGAGCAACCAATGATGCGGAGCAGGACGAAGAAGCCGGGTCGGCGGCAGCGACGACAGACCAGCGGTGGAACGTTGAGGGAGAGGTGGATCTGGAAGTTGGGATCGGGAGGTTGGGAGGAAACGGAGTCTGAACTCGGAAGCCTTCTGCCAGAAAAAGAAAAGTCAAACTGACCGGTCCGCTACGTCCGCTAGTGAACGTGTCGCGATGAGATTGGAGGAAACCAGGAGCAAGGAGAGAGCTCAAATAGCCCTACGTGTAGATCTCTTAGAAGATACTAGATAATTCCCCGCGCGTTGCTGCGGGAATTGTTTAGAATATATAAGACTAATATTTGGTCACATGGAAGAGGAATACTTGTATGAGTAATTTGAGGTCCCCACAGAAATATTTACGATTGATTACTTTTGACTATTTTATTGTTTAGAATATTTGTTGAAATAAGTAACAAATGAACCGTAAACATTATTTAGAACTTAGGTTGGATGCCTTCTTCGTTGAGGATAACTGGGACATGCGGGATCCCTTGCAAGGTGTATTGAATGGGTGATACTCGGGAGGTTCCGTTGTCTTTTGTGAACGCTGCATCCTTTTAATGTGATGCACACTTGTTGTTCAGCAGTATTGTTCATCTTTGCAATGTGAGTTTCTATGATAAAATGAGATGAAGAGGGGGGAAGAAAAAAATTGAGCATCACAGCTCGCATCCTCGAGACAACGGATGTAGTTAAATATTGCAAGTGAGGGAAAACATACATGCATGTAGTAGCCATACCTGTTGCCTTCTTGCAGATTGTCCATCTATTTGCCAACAGAGAAAATATTGTTTGAAAGAAGATGATGAAATTTTGAAGGGTACAATATTTGTGGGTGATCTTATATAGATTTCTTGCCGCCATGGAGGATTTGCAACCGATGGTGCTGTTTAGCAAAAATTAATCATGTACTGAATGTACAGAAACTGACAAAATTGTAGTAACGTTGAAAGTTTATTGTCTGCCATTTAAGTGGTCCATGTATATATTAACACTCCCTCTAACCGAGCTAATATCCCCGCATCTTCGCAAATACTGACTGTTTGGCTCCCTTTAGTCAAGCGACTATGAAGAAGATGTTGGCAACTCGCCACAATCAAGTGTTTTAGAGTTTAGATCAAACGGAGCATAAGTATTGAGGCTGCCATGAACCACCTTATTTTACTATGAAATCCGTCTAATATTTTCCTAGTGAACTGTCGCTTGCATGCTTTAGAAAATCAATAAGGAAGAAGGAGAACACTTGATACATTTGACTGTGGTGAATGAAAATTGAAAAATCTGGTTCATAAGAAATATACATATACAGTTACATCTAAGCGCATTCAATGGCACGTACATAGTTAATTACTGAACAAAGAAATTTGTTGTATGAGATAGTATCTCAGATCCCAGAAGTCGGTAATTGGAGGCATATTCCGGTATGTCCTGCATGTATTGTTAAAGGTGGCTTACTGAAAAAAATAGCAATTCAAGTAAGTGAAGACTGAAGCTTGGACTAAATTATTGAAGTTCTAGTGTGCATATACAATACCTATGATGTTGCCTCTGAAGTTTCGCTTAACTCTGGATGTCTGTTTTGGTCTATTGCAATATAATTGTCTGCTTTGGTTCTATAGGAGAAGATATAGAATTATAAGTATTTTAGTGAGAGAAGTCACATTGATGCTTTGGGAAGAGATACATACTCCTGCTTTTGCCTTTTCATAGGACTATCCAGTTTACATATTTGCTAAAATATTTGTATAAACCGAATTATAATTATCTATCCAGTTTACCCATATTACATGAAAAACTTTCTGATCTATCCATGTTGGTAAATCTAACAAACACCACTGCTACTAATTTAAAATGAACTTCATTGAAAATTACTGAAACTTGTTAGCAGATTAATGAAATAAGTGCACACCTGACTCAACGCTAAAATTGAGCTTCAGTACCACGAATCTAATGAGAATCACGGTACAGCAATACCAGTAAATATCGAGTATTCTTAGTTACTTATCTAACATACATGGATTTGGATGAATCAAACAAATATCTAAGTACGTGACTCCCTGACATGTAGCTTATGGTGTTGAGTACAGAGGAAAAAAATGGCAGGAAGAATATATACCAATGGGAGGTGAGAGTTTGGGTATGCATGCAGGAAGGGGGCTAAAGGCAGTTGCTTCGGCGTCCAAGGCGTTCCACACCCGAGGAAGTAAAAACGTGCTACAACAAAGTCCTATGTCCGTAGGTTGCTGTCAAACATGCAGCGATTTAGATGAATCAAACAAAATTAAAAAATTATCAAAAAAGTAGGGATGAAGAAGTCACCTTCTGTAGGTACCTATCTTATCTAGCATGCAGGGAGCATGTGGTACGTAGGTTTACTTTTTCCTATGATTAAATACGTGTGACAAAAAACCCTTAATGGGAAGTTTTATACAGATCAGTTTATCTCACCATATAATACGTACACGGTTTTCTCTGAAATATCTTAAGAAAAAATATCTCATCTAAAAAAACAGGCACCTGTACCAAATGAATGAAAGCTAACTATGTCCAAAAGTGGGGTTTCAGTGCACAGTACGGCAATAGCAGGAACCCCGATCAAATATGCGGGAAAGTAAACTTTCTCTTGAATCAAATAACCTTGAACATGAACAATAGGGCATCATCAACCGTGACAACATGGACTATTTTTTCTTCTTCTTATAATCCTAGCTGGTACTGTTGCAGTAAATTTCTTACAAACATGGAGTAGTCGTTACCAACAGGAGTCTTCAGTGTGGTGTGCAACGATGAAGATCCAAATGTACTGGGCGGTCCTGTTGTTGATAAGTTGAGGCAGCACAACTGCACAAATTAGTGAAATAAAAAATGACGCATGGAGAAAACATGAGGGAGTTTCTCACCGGCAGCATGGAAGAAGCCCAGCCGTACGGGAGGCAGATGAGAGCAGATCCGATGATGTTGGGGCTCAGACTTTAAATAGGGATATTTGTGGGAGAACTCATCGGATGCTGCCATAGGTTTCCGATTCTTGCGGAGATGTGGGGAGGGGAAGCGACTGCAACGTTCACGGGATTGATTGGGAAGTAGAAACCGAAATACTGAATGGGTTTACTAAATGGAAATCATGGCAAGATCTGGTGTTGCTGGAGGAGACGAAGAGAGACCCGTGGGATGTGTGTGGGCTTTGGGTCGTGAGTCTTTTTTGGTGGGTTGTGATTAACTTTTGTGGGCTGTCACTAAAAGGCTCCTGACTGAACTAACACGAACGGGAGAAACACAATCAGCGAGCAAACAAACAGACTTGATGACATGTACCAATCAGATGGTTGCTGACGTGGAGACCCTGCATGTAGAGAGAAATAGACTTAGTGGGTTGCTCCCATTTAGATATTGTAGATTACTCCCTTCGATTCAAAAAAAGCATCGCTCACTTACTACAAAGTTTATACTAACTTAGTATAAAATTGGCGACCCTTTTTATGGATCGAAGTAGAAGATAGCAAGGTCACAATTTGCGCTGGGCCTTAATTTGGGCTTTGAGATTGGGACTAGCCCAAATGGGGTTAGGGGTTAGTGGTTCTTAGCGCATGGACACACCATGTCACATATAGTTGGGCCATCTATCCAAAAAGACTTGTTGCTCATCCGATGTTCCTGTTTTTTTTTTTAAACTGAAAAAAAAAGTGTCTTCAAAATTCTGAAAAAAATTATACAACTGCATATACATGTGTACTATGTACTTACAAAATTTCCAGCAAAATATCTTTTTATACATGATCTGCAAAAAAAAAGTGAAATGTAGCAAGTAAAATAAGTTATTTTCCACTTTTTTCAGAGCCACGATTTCATGATTTTTGTGTAGCCTACAACATAAAAAATTATCGAACAAACTAGATAGATATGTAGCTAACATGTATATGAATCACGTAAATTATGTTTAGAACTTTTTGAAACTTCAAAATAACATTTTGATTTTTTTTTAAATGCCAGGAGCACTGGAGATCAAAAGTCAAAAACCTCTCTCGACCATCTATGAAGTAAAACCGTTGAAAGAAAAATAACAATCACTCCGTATCAAAATATAAGATGTTTTAGCATTTTCTAGAGAAAACGTATCTAGACACGTTTTAGTGTATAAATACATGGGCATCTTACACTAAAATGTCTAGATACATGTTATGTAGGAAACGGAAAACATTTTACATTTTGATATGGAGGGAGTATGTATGAAGTAAAATCTCTATTCATGCGTGATGTCTAGTTGGTCGGATATATATGGATGATTAGGCAGAAGTGCTCCTTGCGGAGAGACGCACGGTCGAGGAAGAAGATAACGAGTCAGCATGTGACGTACTACAAGTGACAGGTTCCTAAATAAAGGAATAAAATAGATGGCTGGCCGTGCGAACGACTCCATGATGATATTACAGAAGTTCTATAATAGAACCTCGCGATTCGCGTGGAGCTGCTTTGTGTATTTTCTGTACATGATGATATGCTTAATTTGTTCCGAGCTTTGTTAAAGGAGATCTCGTTCCTAACCGTTCCTTTATAGAGGGAGAGAGCGTCGGCATTTTCTCTACTACCTAAAAAGCACGATTCGTTCCTTAGTCTGCCTTACGTCTCACCTTTCGTCCAACTCACTCAATACGTTGTCCATTGTAACACCAGCGATCCATTAGCGCCCGCATTAATTAGCGGTAATGACGCACATTCCATCCAAATCCCTTTGAGTCCACATTGAGTTGTCTCCTCACGAATTGCTCCTGTTAAGGACCCAAGCCGCAGGCCTTACGAACCACGGGCCCAGGCGAATTGAGTGACGCCGCCGCCGACGTCGTCTTCCCCGACTGCTCCGTCCGCGCCTGGCCACCATCTTCGACTCCTCTGGTGTCATCGCAGCCGTCATTGACGCTGGCGGTGCTCCTCGCCAAATAGGACATCGAGGAGTGTGCGCCAGGGCCGTGCAGGCGTTCAGCTCGAGGAACCCGTCGCACGGCGCCGCTATAGGAGACGGAGAGTAGGCTTGAGATTGTGTACCTAATCAAACAACCTGCGCCCCCTTCTTCCATAGCCGCGGCCGCCGCCACACGTCGACAAGGAGCAGCTGCAGCATCAGTGAGTAAGAGAAGGAGGAGATCAAGGGTTCCAACGAGAAAAAAGTGGTCAGTTAAGCATCAGCGGCAAGGGCGTTCCTGGCTCCGGCGGCCGTCGGAAGGGGCAGGAGAAAGGGCGCAATTTCCATTAGCCTTAGGAACGCGTGCATGTACTTCCCGTCGACCGGCTCTGAGCTTTTTGATAATCCCGTGCCGATTGCGTCCTCTGCCTGAATATTTGGGGCGACGGTTGTTGTACTACAGTTTCCCATGTGAAATCTCTGATGTCAGCTACAGCCTGCAGGTGTACAAGAAGACGGGGCAGTCATGGCTCAAGCCCGGTGTACATCAAATTGCCCCATGCAGAGCTAGCTTTGCCAGGTCCGATATGATGTTAATCAATTATTGTTCGTTTGTTGGTTGTGCATGTGTGATTCGAAGGTAGAAAAGCTAGATATAGTATAGTTATTTGAGTACATGAACATAGGAGTTTAGACTAATTGCATTTCCCCGATAAGTCAATTCTTCGTTTGTTGGTTGTGCATATGTGATTTGGAAGGTAGAAAAGCTAGATATAGTATGTTGAACATAGGAGTTTAGACTAACTGCCTTTTCCAAATAAGTCATCGGAAAAAATCTGCACTCATATTGCGATAAGTGGTTCGGTGTTAATCGATGAGCCACAACATATTATTCCGATGTTTATTCGGACAAATTGCAGTTCACGGACAACTTCAATATTGTATTATTCCACTAGGATGGTCACATGACATAGTTTGGACAGTTCAACCGGTGAGAACAATGGTATAATTGTCCATCTCCAATACTTTCAGCCTCACCCTTGGAGTTATTTACATTAGCCGATTATCCAATGGAATATGTGCTTATGCTAAATACATAATAATATTTTGAGGGTATTTTTGGCTGCTTGCGTTTTTCATTCTGAAATGATGTGATAACTCAGTTCATTCCCACTTATATATGTTACCCTTCAATATGTCAAATTTGTGTTGGCCTACTGTTTTCATTCAAATTATTTAAAAAATCTATTTCAGGTTGGTCAGGACCCAAACATTACCCCTCATTTCCGGTATATTTTATCATAAAATCATATCTCTTGACTTTTAAATATCAGTTCACACATCTTTTAGAAAGTTACTTTGTAGTTTGCTAAAGTTGTGCCTATAACCTGTTATGTTCCATGTTTTCCTTGCTTCCCTAGAATAAACTCCCGGTAGCCGCCTATCAATTCTTTGTTATGCTGCCTGCACATAATGTACAAAACGGCGCATCGAAAAGTAGATCAACGAAGAACAAGAACACGGATTTTTACGTGGAAAACTCTTGCGGGGAAAAACCACGGAACGCGCCATGACGTATCACTATAATTGGGAAGAGTATTACAATACACAAGAGGACAAACTCTCTACGTGTTAATATGGTGGATCTCTCTCTTGATCTCACAATCTCTCTCAATCTATTCTATGACTAACTCATACTATATATTGAGACAAATTACTCTCATTCTTGGCGGACACGAAATATTGTTGTATACATGCTATGTTTAGCACGGTTGTCTTGACGTAGTCTGGTAGGACTCCATATATAGTAGAACACTTATATGGGATTCGTAACATAATAAAATAACACATACGCCCTACATATTCTCTTGTTTTTCTCAATTCCAAATTCTTCATTCTTGGAGATTTCTTCTTGACATTAGCTTCACATATGAGAGCCGCTGGTAGCACTAGAAATAGACCTATATGATCAATTATTGGTTGCACCGAGTTTTTGGAAATTATTTAAGAAGCAATTTTCTTAAGTTTGTTAGAGTGCGGGTCTTTTTACTACAAAAGAGAACAAGATCATTTATTCGTAAGGCTACAGGTGCAATGCACGTGCCTGTTTAACAAAAATGCGAACAATGCTATAGGGTGGATATTGTGAAGTTTGTATTTTAACATTAAAGTGAGCAATGCAACGCATGGGCATTTCATTGATATAACACATGTCTATGTATCTTGCTGCTAGACTGGTTTATCGAGAGTTGAATGATTGTGTCTTTGATTTGATGGGAGTTCATTGGCGAAAGCCTCAGAGTAGGAGCAGATGATCGAATGGGCAGCGTCTATCCGTATTTTGACTCCTGCCCCAAATGATTTATTCGACTTTCCCTTCTTCGTCTACCCCTGACCTTGAGGGATGTGAAGGCCTTCGCGAAGTGGAACGAGGTGGAGACACACGACATTGGTGCACTGCATAACGCTACGTGGCAACACAAAAGGCTACATGTGTAATCATGCACGGCGCATATTTTTCTCACCCGTTGCAACGCACGGGCATGTTACCTAGTATTAATTAAGCAAACCATTCCTGGTGTTGCTACGCGTCACCATTTGTGCCTAGCTTTCTAAAAAGAGATGAATTATTGCCTCGTGTAGTATTCGCTCTCATATCTTTCTTTTTTCTGCACAGAGCTAGTGGCCTTGGATGCCATGTGCTTTGCTTTCGACGGATCACATTTGCGCACAGGTCACATATACCATTTTTTTTTTTTTCATCATCAGCAAAACCGCCGTGCATGCTCTGTTTTTTTTTTCTGCACCAAGTGGCCTTGGATGTCATGCACCTGCTAGTCGCGGTGGACAAATTTACCAAGTGGTTTGAATCTAAACCCATCAAAAACTTCATATATAGCAACCGCGACTAAGTTCCTTCAAGAGCTCATCTACCGCTATGGCTAACCTTCACAACATCATCCAGGAGAACGACACGAACTTCGCAGATTGCCATATGGCCGTATGGCCGAATTCTACTCCGTCGCACACCCACCGCCAAATGGAGGCTGAACCGGCCAACCAGATATTGCGGCAAGGGATAGATTTCAGATGTTTCTTAAGTTTCTTAAGTATTCGATAGACCAGCTACTTTTTTAGGAGATTTAGAGAATTCTCGTCAACTAGTTTTCTTAAGTAATAATTTGGGTGACAGAGATGGCAATGGGACTAACAGCTTAGTGCTGGCTCATGCATCTTCTTTGTGTGAAGATTATGCCACTGAAGGGGAGGTAGGTTTGGGGGATTGCAGAGATCCATGTTCCCAAGGTGCGAAAGTCGCACGATCTCAAATAAAGAAAAAAAACCGGGAATTGTAATCCAAATGAGAGGTTTTTTTTGGAATAGTAATGGGTTTGGGGACTTAGCGAAACATCTAGCTATTAATGAGACGGTTAGAGAGTTTAGCCTAGATTTCATTGCAATAATAATGGAGATGGGAAGATCGAGTTTTGACAGGCGACTATTAAATCACTTGGCCAGGGGGTATGACTATCGTTGGTATTGTCTCCCTCCACATGGTAGGTCAGGGGGTACTCTTGTCGGTTTCAACTCTGCAACTGTGACTGTACGGACAGTTGTTGCGGGGAATTTTTCGGTTAAATTTCATTTGCGGACAACGGACGATGGTTTCCTTTGGGCATTGGTTGTTGTCTACGGGGCTGCCCAGGATGACAAAAAACCGGAATTTCTAGCTGAGTTGGTACGCATTTGTGAAGGGGAAACACTACCTATTTTGGTTGGTGGTGATTTCAATATTATGCGTAGGCAAGAAGACAAAAGTAATGATAATTTTAATCCCCGTTGGACGTTTATTTTTAATGCGATAATTGAGAGTTTAGACTTAAAAGAGCTGGAGATGTCCGGCAGACAATATACTTGGTCTAGTAGAAGGGGTGATGCAGCGAATGAAACTCACGAGAAGCTGGATAGGGTGTTGGCTAGTGTGGAATGGGAGCAGAAATTTCCTCTAGTCACGGTACAAGGGTTGACTCGTTCAGGGTCTGATCATGTACCACTATTGCTAGACTCTGGGATGTCTGCAAATAGTGGAAATAAATCGTATTTCTCCTTCGAATTATCTTGGTTACGGCAAGAGGATTTTTATGAGATGGTCAAAAAAGAATGGCAAGCTATTTACAATGGGAACAATCCTACTGAGAGGTGGCAAAATAAGTTAAGACATTTGCGTAGTTTTCTACGTGGTTGGGCTTGGGACTTGAGCGGGGAATATAAGAAGTTAAAGCGTAAGTTGCTTCTTCTTATTGATGAGTTAGATCTGAAAGCTGAAAGTTGTGTGCCTTCGGAGGACGAAAGAAAGGCTAAACAGGAGGCTGACTCCTACTTAGCGAACCTTAGACATGATGAAGAGACTAAGTGGGCTCAGAGGGCTAAGGTTAGGTATATTCAGGAGGGGGGAACAATACTAGGTATTTTCACCTCATGGCTAATGGTAAACACCACAAAAAATGATATTTCAACTTGAGCAAGATCAAGGGACTATTATTTGTCAAGAAAATCTTAAAACATTCATATCTGAATACTACAAACAATTATTTGGGGCGCCGGTTCCCAATAATTTTTCACTAGACGAATCTCTTGTAGATGAGTTGCCTCAGGTGTCCCAAGAGGAAAATAGTATTTTAACCATGCCTTTTTCAAAAGAGGAGGTTTTTGATGCTATAGACCAAATGGAACTAAACAAAGCACTAGGACCAGATGGGTTCCCTGCTGAGTTCTATAAAAAAAAATTGGGAGGTCATTAAATTTGACTTAATGGCTATGTTTGTTCAGTTGTACACAAGGGAATTACAGTTGTTCAACTTGAACTTTGGTGTAATTACCTTGCTACCCAAAAAAGATGATGCCTGTAGGATTGAGAAATTTAGGCCAATCTGTTTGCTGAATATTAGTTTCAAAAACTTTACTAAAGTGGGAACTAATCGGGTTACATCAGTTGCCCAGAGAGTGATTAGGCCAACCCAATCCGCTTTTCTTCCGGGGATGAATATTTTGGAGGGGGTTGTCGTGTTACATGAAACCATTCACGAGTTAAAACAAAAAAAATTAGATGGAGTGTTGCTCAAAGTAGATTTCGAAAAGGCCTATGATAAGGTTAATTGGTACTTCCTCCAAGAGACACTTCGGATGAAAGGGTTCTCACCATAATGGTGTGCGTGGGTTGCCAGATTTGTTCAAGGAGGTAGTGTGGGGATCAAAGTGAATGATGACATTGGTCATTATTTTCATACGTTAGAAGGGTTAAGGCAGAGTGACCCGTTATCTCCTATTTTGTTCAACTTGGTAGCTGATATGTTAGCTGTCCTGATAACCGGGGCCAAGGAGGATGGGCAAATAGGCAGTTTGGTACCACGCCTAGTGGAGGGTGGGGTATCTATTCTACAATACGCTGATGACACCATCCTGTTCCTTGAACATGATGTTGAGAAAGCAGTTAACATGAAACTATTGTTATCCACTTTTCAGAAACTATCTGGTTTTCCATAAGAGCGAGATCTTTTGTTTTGGGGACGCTGTGAATGCTCAACGGGAGTATAGCCATATCTTCGGGTGTGAAGTTGGAGAACTTCCCTTTAAATATCTAGGTATCCCAATTCATTATTGTAAGTTGTTAAACAAAGAATGGAAACCGATTGAGGATCGGTTTGATCTTAAGTTGAGTTCATGGGTAGGAAAATTGCTTTCCTATGGGGATCGTCTAGTTCTCATTAATTTGGTTTTAACTAGCTTACCAATGTTTTTTCTGTCAATCTTTGAAATACCTGTGGGGGTACGTAAGAGACTTGAATATTTTCGATCTCGTTTCCTCTGGCAAAGTGATCAGCATAAAAAGAAATACAGATTAACCAAGTGTAATATTGTATGTCGGCCTAAGGATCAAGGGGGTCTTGGGATCGAGGTCCTAGAGCTTAAGAATAAGTGTTTACTTAGCAAATGGCTGTTTAAACTCTTAATGGGTGATGGAGTGTGGCATGAGTTGCTACATAACAAGTATACAAAAGGTATCCCATTATCTCAGGTTGAGGTTAGACCAACTGATTCTCCTTTTTGGAAAGGAGTGATGAAGGTCAAAAAGGATTTTTTTTGCTCACATTACTTGCACGATAGGTGATGGTAATAGTGTGCGGTTTTGGGAAGACACTTGGTTAGGGGAGTCTCCGTTAGCTATGCAATACCCGTCTCTTTATAATATTGTTACTTACAAGAACGTAGTGGTGTCTCACGTACTTGGAGGTGAACAACCTAATATTAGTTTTAGGAGACCACTCATAGGGGACAAATGGGTTTCCTGGTTGCATCTACTTGAGAGATTGATGGATATATCAATAGATGATTCGCAGGATAAATTTAGTTGGAAGTTGACACAATCTGGAGTGTATTCAGTTAAATCTTATTATGAAGATCAAATGAACGGGAACACAAGGTTCTTGCATAAGTATCTTTGGCGTTTGAAAGTTCCTCTAAAGATTAAAATTTTCATGTGGTTCCTTTATCGTAAGAAAATTTTAACCAAAGATAGTTTGGTGAAGAGACGATGGAATGGTTCCACGAAATGTGTGTTTTGTTGTATTGAGGAGACGTCTGATCACTTGTTCATATCGTGTGAATTTGCGAAAAAAAATTGGAGGCTAGTTCACTTTACCTTTTCTATTAACCCGCCGTTATCGATAGCTAATTTATTTGGTTCTTCGTTACATGGGGTAGATAAGGAGACCAAAGCAAGTATACGCATTGCTGTATGCGCTTTTATTTGGGCAATTTGGAATTGCCAAAATGATGTGATATTTAACAACTTAAACACTGGTCATTTTTTGCAGGTAGTATATTGTGCCACTCATTGGATTCATCTCTGGTCTTTCCTGCTCCCAGAAGGCCAAAGAGGACGTTTGGATTCTGGATGTACCCGGCTATTGGCGGTCGTCCGGGCTATCTTCAACCAGGCTGGCTGATTGCACACTAGGAGATTACATTATGTGTAGTCATTCTATTGTTTTGATTTTCTGTTGGCTTGTCTACACAAGCACACATCGGTTTCGTTGAGTTGTATTTTGGGATGATTATACTCTGGAGACTATTTTTAATATAATAAGCCGTGTGCATCTACTAGATGCAGAGGCTGGGTTTCCCGTTTAAAAAAATGTACCTCTAGAGAAGATGATGGATTGATGGTTAGACGAGTTGCCCTCCGTCGCTTGGAGCGGGCGAATAACTCCAATCCGGTCTATATATGTTGTTTACATGGAACTGGGAGTCCCCGCGATCCCGCCTGAAGTGCCGGCCACATCCGCCTGGCATCACACGAAGACCTATGAGATATAATCGCTTAAGGGCATATGCGGGCAAGTGCACCCCGGAAACGGTAGCAGGACCAAGAACGAGCCCTTCAAAGCTCATCATCCACATTGAGGATCACTAAGAAGCCTATCGGTAACCTGCAGACATGGTCCTCCGAGTCCTTCCCGGGGACCCGACGTCGTGAGCACGCTTGCATCGGCTGCTTCTCGCGACGTCTTAGAACCTACTCGTGCCATCGTGAGGAGGGAGCACTCCCTCTGCAGCATGAACTAGATAATATCACAAGAAGACTCGGGAGCCAAGACTGTGTGAGACGTGATCGTGTAAAGGGTGAGTTCTTGCGGGTCCCTCCAGTGGACAACTGTTAGGATCGTCTTCCCAATGTCGCCTCTGACACACCAATTTGTATCACTCTTTGGCCTCCACCTAACCACTAGAAGGTGAGCCAGGAGGACAACACCTTCGCCAAGCCTCTCTAGGTTACCTTGACGATCCCCTACCCATGCTCCTCGGTAGGTCTTCTGCGTGACCACCTGTAGAATCCTCTTAAGATGTAACATCCTAGTGTTTGGGAGGTTATAAGGATCTAAATTTAATATGTGCATTTGCAGAGCATGCATCTAAAAGTACGGTAAATTTTTGCGCGAAAGTTTAAACAAAGCAAAGTGACCAAAGTTTCACTTGACATGATGAAATAGGTCTAGTTCATCTAGTCAGGACTACATTTGGAATGATCTTTATAATAAGTATCTTAAGAAACCAAATCACTTGATAAGACAAACCATAATTGGTTATGATAAAAAAACAAACTATCAACAACCTTAACCACAAGTCTATAAGTGACTTGGGATAATTTATTAGGTAATTACAACCAAAGGGTGGTGAGTATCCAAATCACATAAGTGATAATCATACTTCCACCAATGTGTAATGCATAATTGAACCATCTCATCAACAGAGATGTGATCTTCTATATAACAACAACTCCCTAAGTTATCAGTTCATTTCCACAACATCTCTCCAAATCATCTCATAACTGTAAGGTGAACCATCACAAGTGAAGAACAATGTTTCAACAGAACACAAGTAATACATATAGGGGTTAACTCAAAACCCACAAGTGGAAAATGATATAATAATTGTATTAACATATTTATCGAATATGTACATATCTCATCAATCATAAAAGAAGTATCAACAAGAAGAAATAAATCTTCTTCAACTACTGATAAACCTTGATCATTACATATGATATTCCCAAATCTCTATATCTACATTAGGAATAACAAATTCAATGAAGTGATGAATATAAAGTAGATCATGACACCTGGGAGAACAAATAACAACTTTGACATAAGTCATTAAAGCTCAATAACTTTTACATGCTCAATCATCTTATACAAGTGAACATATGAAATCTCAACACCTCAATGAACCATTTGACCCACTTAATATTAAGTCATCATTCCATGAGCATTTCACACCTCTACTCAAATCCAACAATTCTACAACTGAAGTATCTCTGGATGCAAGTAAGGATAACAACAAGTATAACCTCTATTAGAGGAATTGAATGGAAAGCTAAGTAAAACTCATCATGTATGAGACAAGTACATATCTTTTGGGAAATAAAATAAGAAGTATATGGAAGGATAATAAAAGCATGAACTAACTCTTAGATCAAGATCTTGTTACTTTGTCTAGATTATCCTGTTTTTCCATCTTCTCTTAATCATTCTGCAAGAGAAGAAACCACAATAAAGGAGGAACCACCACATGAAGATCTTCAAGAAGATTATATTGAGTGTTCTAGAAGTGTTATTCCAATCTATCATAAGAGTATTTAGAAATTCTTATATATTGATCTGATCTTATTAACACTCTTGAAACAGTGTGATACTCCAATGTTAGTGTTATATAGAAGTAGTTTGGTAACAAGTTTCTAGACCTTGTTAACATATCACTTTTGTATACTCAAACACTTGAGTGTCTTACACAAACAAACAGAAGATTGAATAACCTGGTACATCTCAGCCTATTGTATATGAGTTGTATTTTGGAGGCAAGACTAGCTACCTTGTTAACAAATTCTTCTTATAAGGCACATGGCAACTTGATGTCATAAAATAAACTCACATTCTTTTACAATCATCTAAGTAAAATCCTTGCTTGGAGTAATTGGATGTTTTCACCAAAATGGTGAGACAGATGAGGTTGGAAACCAAGAGAGGAACCTACAAGCAATGGACAAAGGTGATAACTGAAGACTAGTGGTAACTAGAGAGAAGAACATGAAGCAACAGAAGACCATAAGAAGCAACACTGCCTTAGTAAGGGATCATAAGAAATTATCCAGTGAATCATTAGGATATAATAGAGCACCAATAACCTCTGTCAAGCTCATCAGAGATGATGAACTTATAATAATATCTTAAATGAAACACTTATCAAGTATGAAATAATAACCAGCCATTGCATCCACATGTCTTTGATCTGTGGAGGTAGATGAAAACAAGCTTAATACCCTCTTTTCCAAATCCTTTTCATAGATAAGATTAATAGATGATAACAAAAATTCATCTACACATAAACATACAAATGATCACTGGTTTCTAAAACAAGCATGGGATAAGATCCATATTGGAACCTAGTGGAAAACAAACAAATAAGATTTCAAAGCCACTCAAGTTTTCTATTTAATCAAGTACTAAAAACAACCTTTCTTACACACACCTGAGTAAAATGGCAACCAAAGATTGCTAAGAGATTCAATTATAAAAGATGACATGGTATCATAAAAGAAAACAAGCCCCTTCACCAATTAAAATCATTTGGTATGATTTGGAATAAAATTCCCTATTGGCTGGTTTTATTACTATGCCTAAGAAAATAAAACTATACTAAAGCTTACAAACTATTTCCAAAAAGGTATTATACCTAAAAATTATCCAATAGAAAACATATCATTATTTCAATAGCATATTAGTGGGGTTGTTTTCATGTCATAGAATACACTAAGTGATTTTTAATCCATATGAAATTTAAATAGAGAGAAAATAACAAAAACCACTTAATCTAGCACCCTAAATAAAAAATATAAATATTATTCAAATTCACCAAAATAAAACATGGTGAGATGTAAATTTTGATAAGGAATTCAAATATAATTTTTACTAATTTTTCTGTTCACAAAAAGGCCCCGAAAACAAGAAATTCTTCTCAGTTTTTCAGACAAAGGGACTTAGTTGTAAATTTCGGAAATTCCAGGGGGTTATCAAAGACGGGCATTTTCTTTTCTTTCTTCAACCTCTGGCCAAAAGGCCAGAGGCATGCCACCGCCTCCGACGCTGCTGCCACCTCCCCACGGCCGCCTTTCTGCGTGGATAAGAAGAGGGGAAGCCGTCTGCATCGTGCCCTCTCGCTCACTCCTCGCCTAGCCTTCTCTCTCTCTGTGAGTCTCGGAAAAACCGAAACCCTAGCTCTGCCTTGGCCGCCGTCGCGTCGTCGACTCCGGCCACCTCTTCACAAGTTAGGACCACGGGGAGATGCGCCTGGTCATGCTCCTCCACCTCGAGAATGCACGGCAGCTGGGAGGACCGGGAATCGCCGGAATTCTCCATCCCTTTCTCTCCGGCCGCCGCGGGAAACAGCACGCCGCCGGCAACCTCGATCTCGCCGAGCTTCACCGCCACCTCCACGAGCTCGAGGGTGAGCAGGGGAACCTAGGGGTGCCTTTAATTTCACATTTGGTGGGCGGATGTGTGCAGTCGCCGTCGGCCGAAACTCGCCGCCACGCTGGTGGCCGCCGGACTAACTCCGGTGACCATTTGGTCACATAACCACCACCTACGCGTTCGCCCGGAGCTCCTCTAGCTAGTACCATCCACGGAATGCATTAATTTCTTCCACATCGCGCAATTGCGAAGTAACTGTGAGGATTGGGAATTGGTGACATCACCTGTGACGTCACCATGACGTCATTAGTCCATTTTCTTTTATTTTTTGAATAAAAACTGATTATGACAGGTGGGACCCACCTGTCAATTTAAAATTGGCAGAAAATGAAATAAAATTAATAAACCAATAATTTTAAATCTATTAATCAGAAAAATATAACCATTATACCAAATTGATGAGAAAAATATAATATAAATGATTATCAACTTTAAAAAAATATTTGATAAAGTTTAAAAATTAATATTTTCTTTAATTACATTAAATCATTTAAAATTAAAAAAAATAGGAAATAATTCATAAAATCATAAAAATACAAGTTATATACCAAAATGCTCCAAATGAAAAATGCAACTCATCTATGATGTTTTCAAAGTCATTTAACCAAGTTTTCATGTGTACAATATTTTGCCTAACCATTTAATTAATTTAAAATTAATAAATTAATGTCTTATTTAAATCTTTTCAGAGAACTTCAAATGATATATCAAATTAAGGAGAAAGGTATTTCCAATTCAAATATGTCAAACAAAATTTTTTTTGTTTAACTTATAAAGTTGTTTCTAAGAGATTAATGGAATACTATAATATTCCATTATAACCAGCAATAACTATCTTAATATCATTTTCCTTCAAAATAAAATTCACATGTTTTCCACACTTACTAAACCTATCATCACATGTCCGTAGGAAGTATTGTGATGACAGAGTTCACTGTACTAGCTAATCATTTTCAATTAAACCCTTTATCATAACCTCTACCCTTTTTGAATATAAAATATAATGTGACTGTATCTTTTCAATAAGTTGATTTCCTTGTGTCATTGACCCAACCAAGTAATAACCACTCCCAACCAAACATGTGCTAAGTAAAAGTGAAACACATGTAAATCTCAAAGAACCAATAACCACATCACCCCAAGTATGAAACATTTCACCTAAAATCTGTGTGATTAAGATATCGTATCAAACGTGGCTTACACTTGTAAGCTGGGGTATTTTCCAGGGTATTTCACGATGCATCTCATTACTATGCATGTATCATCCTTGCCAGTGTTATCTGTAGGCTTTACCGGGACTACTTTGCTATCTTTCAGATGACAGAATTGTCCACGCGACCCTCGAACCCCGAAGACATTGATTATTATGGTTATTTCAATCTCAGCCAAGTTCATCACTTGCTCATATCCTTTGCAGTACTTCATAACAAACTAATTGCAAAAACTCTATCGTATTACCACCTAGTCTCAAAAGAATGCATGATCCTATTTTTATAATAATATGACTAATTGAATGACTACCCAAGTGGTAGTGTTCTGTTTGGTGGGTGGATGGAACCATGGTAAGATGAATAGGTCAAAGGAAGGTTCCATCTGAACGGGAACGTATTACCTAGGAATTAATCACAAATGCCGTCAGAACTCGGTGCGCCGTAAATACCGCATTAACCATGGGTCTTCTATGGGGGGAGTAAGTCAGTTGTGATCTTTTCTCGTTCGCATGTCAACGGGCTGCCAGAGACGTACACTGTAGGTCTTGCGAGACTACATGCACATGGGTGGGATCCCTTAATTCCCACGGACTCTACGGGTCTATGATGGTCTGCCAGGGGCGCGTAGATATCCATCGTGAGGGGTGGAATCAGGCGTTCAACCTGCTGGCAGAAATGGGTGGGCATGCGTTGTGCGGAGAAGCACGGTTTGGCTTGGAGCAACAACCGGGCCCCACACCTGAGTGGGAGTGGACAGGATCTCGAGCATGGTTGTGCAGCATGGTCTTGGTCGTCCATGGGTAAAGTAACGCACCTCTGCAGAGTGTAAAAGGATGTGGCATGTTACCCCCTGTTCCGGGAAGGAACTGCGAACGCTACAGGAAAGGCAACTCCATGAAGTTCTAGCTCCTGTGATGGTCTGGCGGGCATAGTTTTCAGAAGTAAAAGCAACCTCTTGAAGCAAGATTTACAAAACCTTGCATTAGCTTATGACTCTTTTGAGTCTAGAGCTGTAGTTAGTGAAGGGGAACGTAGCATAGAAAACAAAAATTTTCCTACACGCGATAAACCCAAATGGCCAAGATCTAATCTATGAGATGAAAGGCAACGGGGAGAAAGAGAGTCTTGAGATAACATACCCTCGAAGACTCAAAGTGGTACGAGAAAATATCTCGTGGTTGGCGTAGTCGTTCTCACGCCGATCCCGAGCGAGAAGAAGAGCACCGCAATCCGGCGGCACCTCCGTAATCGGTCACACGTTCAGCTCGATGAAGACTTCCGTTCCCTCGTTCCAGCGGGTTGTGGAAGTGGAAGATCCCTCCGGAATTCCAGCAGCACGACGGCGTGGTGGTGGTGAAGAATCCCACGGTCAGGGCTTCGCCAAGCCGGAGACCATGGAATGGAGCAGCGGATGGAAGGGAAAATGTGTGAGCAAGTGTGTGTGGAAGAGAGAGCCCTCACCCTCCTTTTATAGGGGAGGGGGAGGCAGCCCAAGGGGGGGGGTGCGGCCAGCCATGGGTGCCCCCACCCCTTCCTCTCTTCATGTGAGTGGAAGCTCCACTCAAACCCACTCAATTTCCCTTAATTTCCCACTTGGAAAATCCAAAGGTTTTTCTTTAATAAATAAATAAAACATTTTTATTTCTTTATTTATATTTGTTAATTCCATTAACAAACATTTGCATGCAGCACCTCGAAACATTTGTTAATTCTATTAACAACCGTTCGACGAAAAACCCCTTGAACTATTTCAATTTTCCCCGAAACTATTCCGGAGCTGCCCAAAATATTCTTCGGTATTCCGTATCTTCTCTAAACGCTTCATCGAACCTTAAGTGTGTCTCCCTACGGTTCGTGAATATTATAGACATGATCGAGACTCCTCTCCGATCAATAATCAACAGCGGGGTCTGGAAAACCGTGATGACTCCTATATATTCAACGATGACTCTCGTGATCGTGCGAACCTTTCAACGTTGTAACGATTTCCCTTTGTCTCGCGATATATTACTTGTCCGAGATCCGATCATCGGTATCCACTATACTTTGTTCGATCTCGTTATCCGACAAGTACTCTTTTCTCGTTCCCGTGATATAACATCCTAGTGATCAAATCACTTGCTTGCAAGCGGTGTTGATGTGATATCACCGAGAGGGCCCTGAGTATATCTATCCGTCATATTGGATGGACAAATCCCATTCTCGATCCATGAGCTTCAACCAATACTTTCCGAATATCCAATGCCACCTTTATAGTCACCCTTTTACGGTGTGATGTTTGATGTCATCAAAGTATTCTTTCGGTATTAGTGATTAACATGATCTCATGGTCTAAGGAATAATGTTACTCCGAATGTAAGACATAACAACAAAACTAAATGACTTGATCGTATTGTTATACTTAGTTTAGGGTTTAAGTTCATCATGTCATTCTCCTAATGACATGACCCCGTTATCAACAACATCCAATGTTCATGATCAGGAAACCTTGATCATCTGTTTAATCAACGGGCTAGTTAAAAGAGAGGCTTCACTAGGAACGTTGGTTTGTTTATTAATCACACATGTATCAACGTTTCCGGTTAATACAATTCTAGCATGAGAAATAAACATCTATCACAAACAAGGAATAACATAATAAACACTTTATTATTGCCTCTCGGGCATATTCCCTTCAGTCTCCCACTTGCACTAGGGGCAATAATCTATATTACATAGTGATGAATCTAACACCCATGGAGTTCTGGTGTTGATCATGTTTTGTCCTTGAGAGAGTTTTAGTCAACGGATCTGCCACATTCAGATCCGTATGTACTTTGCAAATCTTCACATCACCATCTGCGACATGCTCACGGATGGAGTGAAAACGACGCTTGATATGCTTGGAATTCTTGTGAGACCTTGGTTCCTTAGCATTGGCTATGGCACCATTGTTGTCACAATAGACAACCATTGGATCCAACGCACTTGGAACCACGCCTAGTTCGGATATGAACTCCTTCATCCAAACTGCTTCCTGTGTTGCCTCCGAGGCAGCAACATATTCCGCTTCTGTTGATGATCCCGCCACCACGGATTGCTTGGAACTCCTCCAGCTTACAGCTCCTCCATTCATAATAAATACGTACCCGGACTGAGACTTAGAGTCATCCGGATCAGTGTCGAAGCTAGCATCGACGTAACATCTTGCGACGAGCTCTTCTTCACCGCCATATACGAGAAACATGTCCTTAGTTCTTCTTAAGTACTTTAGGATATTCTTGACCGCAGTCCAGTGTTCCAAACCTGGATTGGATTGGTACCTACTAGTCAAACTAATAGCATGTGCCACATCCGGTCTTGTACATAGCATAGCATACATGATAGAACCTATGGCTGAAGCATAGGGAGTCTTATCCATCTTTTCTCTATCTTCTGCTGTAGCTGGACATTGAGTCTTACTCAACGTCTTGCCTTGCAACATAGGTAGGAACCCTTTCCTACTATCTTCCATTCTGAACTTCTTCAAAATCTTGTCAAGGTATGTACTTTGCGAAAGTCCAATTAAGCGTCTTGATCTATCCCTGTAGATTTTGATGCCCAATATATAAGCTGCTTCACCGAGGTCTTTCATCGAAAAACTCTTGTTCAAATAACCTTTTACGCTTTCTAAAAGTTCTATATCATTTCCAATCAACAATATGTCATCCACATATAGTACCAGAAATGCTACAGAGCTCCCACTCACTTTCTTGTAAATACAAGCTTCTCCGTATGTTTGGACAAATCCAAAACCTTTGATCACCTTATCAAAACGAAGGTTCCAACTTCGGGATGCTTGCTTCAGTCCATAAATGGAACGTTGAAGCTTACACACCTTGTCAGCATCCTTAGGATCAACAAAACCTTTGGGTTGCATCATATACAACTCTTCCTCAATGTCACCATTAAGGAACGCCGTTTTGACATCCATCTGCCATATTTCATAATCGAAAAATGCAGCAACTGCTAACATAATCCTAACTGACTTAAGCATCGCTACTGGTGAGAAAGTCTCATCATAGTCAACTCCTTGAATTTGTCGGAAACCTTTTGCGACAAGTCGAGCTTTATAGACGGTCACATTACCATCAGCATCAGTTTTCTTTTTAAAGATCCATTTGTTCTCAACGGCCTTGCGGTCATTGGGTAAATCCACCAAAGTCCAAACTTGGTTTTCGTACATGGATCCTATTTCGGATTTCATGGCTTCAAGCCATTTGTTGGAATCTGGGCTCATCATCGCTTCCTCATATGTCGCAGGGTCATCACCTCCATCTACCATGAAGTTTAATACGGGATCTCCGTATAGTTCAGGAGCTGCACGCTCCCTAGTTGACCTGCGAGGTGCGGTAGTTTCCTCTATTGGAGTTTCATGATCTTGATCATTAACTCTCTCTTCATCTGACGGGGTCGGCCCCGGAACAACTTCCGGTGCTGCGCTACTCGCCATTCCAAGAAGAGAAGGTTCAATAACCTCGTCGAGTTCTACCTTCCTACTATTCACACCTTTCGAGAGAAACTCCTTCTCCAAAAAGGATCCATTCTTGGCAACAAAAATCTTGCCTTCGGATCTGTGATAGAAGGTGTACCCTATTGTTTCTTTAGGGTATCCTATGAAGACGCATTTTTCCGCTTTGGGTTCGAGTTTATCAGGTTGAAGCTTCTTCACATAAACATCGCATCCCCAAACTTTTAGAAATGACAGCTTAGGTTTGTTTCCAAACCATAATTCATACGGTGTCGTTTCAACGGATTTAGATGGTGCCCTATTTAAAGTGAATGCAGCGGTCTCTAGTGCATAACCCCAAAACGATAGTGGCAAATCTGTAAGAGACATAGACCGAACCATATCTAATAAAGTACGATTACGACGTTCGGAAACACCATTTCGCTGTGGTGTTCCGGCAGGTGTGAGTTGTGAAACTATTCCACATTGTTTCATATGCATGCCAAACTCGTAACTTAGATATTCACCTCCACGATCAGATCGTAGAAATTTAATCTTTCTGTTACGATGATTTTCAACTTCACACTGAAATTCTTTGAACTTTTCAAACGTTTCAGATTTGTGTTTCATTAAGTAAATATACCCATATCTACTCAAATCATCTGTGAAAGTGACAAAATAACGATATCCACCGCGCGCCGATACACTCATTGGTCCACATACATCAGTATGTATGATTTCCAGTAAGTCTGTCGCCCGTTCCATAGATCCAGAAAACGGGGTTCTAGTCATCTTGCCCATAAGGCATGGTTCACATGTTTCAAATGATTCATAATCAAGTGATTCTAAGAGTCCATCAGAATGGAGCTTCTTCATGCGTTTAACACCAATATGACCTAAGCGGCAATGCCACAAATAAGTAGCAATATCATCATTTAACTTAATTCTTTTGGCATTCACATTATGAATATGTGTATCAACATTATCAAGATTCAAAAGAAATAAACCATTCTTCTCAGGTGCATGACCATAAAAGATATATTCATATAAATCGAACAACCATTGTTCTCGGACTTAAAGGAATAACCGTCCCGCATTAAGCAAGATCCAGAAACGATATTCATGCTTAATGCGGGCACCAAATAACATTTATTGAGGTTTATAACTAATCCCGATGGTAGACGTAGAGGTAGCGTCCCGACGGCGATCACATCAACTCTTGATCCATTGCCGACGCGCATCGTCACCTCATCCTTTGCTAGTGGTCGCTTGTTCTGCAGCTCCTGTTTCGAGTTACATATGTGAGCAACCGAACCAGTATCAAATACCCAGGTGCTACTGCGAGTACTAGTTAGGTACACATCAATAACAAGTATATCATATATACCTTTGTTCACTTTGCCGCCTTCTTATCTGCCAGATACTTGGGGCAATTGCGCTTCCAGTGGCCAGTACCCTTGCAATAGAAACACTCAGTCTCAGACTTAGGGCCATGCCTGTTTCTCTTCTCAGCAGTAGCAACAGATTTGCCACCCTTCTTGAAGTTTACCCTTGGCTTGCCTTTCTTGCCTTTCTTGAAACTAGTGGTCTTATTGATCATCAACACTTGATGTTCTTTCTTGATCTCCACTTCAGCAGTTTTAAGCATCGAGAGAAGCTCAGGAAGAGACTTCTTCATGCTCTGCATATTATAGTTCATCACGAAGTTCTTGTAACTAGGTGGCAGAGATTGGAGAACACGATGTATCCTAGCTCAATGGGAATCGATATTCCCAAGGCTATGAGCTTATCAGCGTACGCAGACATTTTGAGTACGTGCTCACTAACGGAGCTGTTCTCTTCCATCATGCAGCTAAAGAACTTTTCTGAAGCGTCATAACTCTCAACTGCGGCATGGGTATCGAAAATCATTTTCAATTCTCCCATTGTGGCATAAGCAGTGCTGTTCTCGAAACGTTTTCGCAGCTCTGGCTCTAATCCATAGAGGATGCCGCAGTGAACTATACTGTGGTCTTCTGTTGAGTCAGATAAACATTTTTATCCTCATCAGAAGCATCATCAGCGGGTTGGTCACCTAGAGGTGCATCAAGCACATAGAGCTTCTTGCAAGCGGTGAGGAGAATCCTCAGGTTAAGTGCCCAGTTGGTAAAGTTGCTACCATTGTTCGCTAATTTCTCTTTCTCCATGAACATATTGAAATTGAAGGTAGGTGGTGCCATGATCTACAACATATTTGCAAAGACTATTTAGACTATGTTTATGATAAATTAAGTTCAAGTTAATTCTAAAATTATCCCATGAACTCCACTCAAAAAAAATATCCCTCTTAGTTGTCTTTAGTGATTACACGAACCAAATTCACTACACCGAAACCGATCATCACGTGAGACGGTGTAGTTGCAAAGGCGAACATCAACATGTTCATCATATCATTCATATGACTCATGCTTTACCTTTCGGTTACGTGTTCCGAGGCCATGTCTGTACATGCTAGGCTCGCCAAGTAGAACCATTGTATTGCATGTGTTTCAAGGCCATGTCTGTACATGCTAGGCTTGAAAACACCCGTTGTATGCGAACGTTGAGTCTATCACACCCGATCATCACGTGGTGTCTCGAAACGACGAACTTTCTTAACGGTGCATACTTAAGGAAGAACACATTATTATCTTGATATTAAGTGAGAGGGATCATCTTATAATGCTACCGTCGCGATCTAAGCAAAATAAGATGCATAAAAGGATAAACATCACATGCATGGATAATGTGATATGATATGGTCCTTCTTGCACTTGATCTCCATCTTGTGCATCATGGTATGATCTCCATCATCCTACCGGCGTGGCACCAAGGTCCGTGGCACCTCCATCTTGATTGTCCATTACAACATATCACATGGATATGACATACAGCACGCAGGCCATAAAATAAGACAACCATATGGCTCCAGCCGGTATGTCAATAATTTACAAAAGATATCATCTCATACATAACGTTTGTAACATTGACCATATCACATCACATGCCCTGCAAAAACAAGTTAGACGCCTCTAATTTATTTTTTGCATATTTTACGTGGCTTTGGGCTTACGAGGATAGAACCGTTCATATCTACGTACAAAAAAAAACCACAACGTTGATAAAATATATTTTTGAACAACCCTTTGTAGATTAGATCTTAACTATAGTAGGAGAAACCGACACCCGCAAGCCACTTATGCAATTCAAGTTGCATGTCAGTTGTGGAACAAGTCTCATGTACGTGGACATGTAAAGTTAGTCCGGGCCGCTTCATCCTATGCCACTAAGATCATAAAATACTCAAAGAGACAAAAACATGATCATCAACGCCCACATACTCCTATGTGTTCTACCCGTACAATTCATCTACGCATAGATCCGGCTCTGATACCACTGAAGGGAACGTAGCATAGAAAACAAAAATTTTCCTACACGCGATAAACCCAAATGGCCAAGATCTAATCTATGAGATGAAAGGCAACGGGGAGAAAGAGAGTCTTGAGATAACATACCCTCGAAGACTCAAAGTGGTACGAGAAAATATCTCGTGGTTGGCGTAGTCGTTCTCACGCCGATCCCGAGCGAGAAGAAGAGCACCGCAATCCGGCGGCACCTCCGTAATCGGTCACACGTTCAGCTCGATGAAGACTTCCGTTCCCTCGTTCCAGCGGGTTGTGGAAGTGGAAGATCCCTCCGGAATTCCAGCAGCACGACGGCGTGGTGGTGGTGAAGAATCCCACGGTCAGGGCTTCGCCAAGCCGGAGACCATGGAATGGAGCAGCGGATGGAAGGGAAAATGTGTGAGCAAGTGTGTGTGGAAGAGAGAGCCCTCACCCTCCTTTTATAGGGGAGGGGGAGGCAGCCCAAGGGGGGGGTGCGGCCAGCCATGGGTGCCCCCACCCCTTCCTCTCTTCATGTGAGTGGAAGCTCCACTCAAACCCACTCAAATTTCCCTTAATTTCCCACTTGGAAAATCCAAAGGTTTTTCTTTAATAAATAAATAAAACATTTTTATTTCTTTATTTATATTTGTTAATTCCATTAACAAACATTTGCATGCAGCACCTCGAAACATTTGTTAATTCTATTAACAACCGTTCGAAGAAAAACCCCTTGAACTATTTCAATTTTCCCCGAAACTATTCCGGAGCTGCCCAAAATATTCTTCGGTATTCCGTATCTTCTCTAAACGCTTCATCGAACCTTAAGTGTGTCTCCCTACGGTTCGTGAATATTATAGACATGATCGAGACTCCTCTCCGATCAATAATCAACAGCGGGGTCTGGAAAACCGTGATGACTCCTATATATTCAACGATGACTCTCGTGATCGTGCGAACCTTTCAACGTTGTAACGATTTCCCTTTGTCTCGCGATATATTACTTGTCCGAGATCCGATCATCGGTATCCACTATACTTTGTTCGATCTCGTTATCCGACAAGTACTCTTTTCTCGTTCCCGTGATATAACATCCTAGTGATCAAATCACTTGCTTGCAAGCGGTGTTGATGTGATATCACCGAGAGGGCCCTGAGTATATCTATCCGTCATATTGGATGGACAAATCCCATTCTCGATCCATGAGCTTCAACCAATACTTTCCGAATATCCAATGCCACCTTTATAGTCACCCTTTTACGGTGTGATGTTTGATGTCATCAAAGTATTCTTTCGGTATTAGTGATTAACATGATCTCATGGTCTAAGGAATAATGTTACTCCGAATGTAAGACATAACAACAAAACTAAATGACTTGATCGTATTGTTATACTTAGTTTAGGGTTTAAGTTCATCATGTCATTCTCCTAATGACATGACCCCGTTATCAACAACATCCAATGTTCATGATCAGGAAACCTTGATCATCTGTTTAATCAACGGGCTAGTTAAAAGAGAGGCTTCACTAGGAACGTTGGTTTGTTTATTAATCACACATGTATCAACGTTTCCGGTTAATACAATTCTAGCATGAGAAATAAACATCTATCACAAACAAGGAATAACATAATAAACACTTTATTATTGCCTCTCGGGCATATTCCCTTCAGTTAGTGCATCCAACTACCCTCTATATCATGAACTTGCTGAGTAATGCTCGTTACTCATTCGTTCCCGTTTGACCCCCCTGCTTAGAGTTGAAGCCTGAGGGAAGTCGTCATCGTGAAGCCATCGCCACCTCATGAAGCCAGATGGAGTCATTCATTACTTAGTAGGTAAAGCATCATCATCAACAACGCTGGTGGAGGAGAAGCTATCAAGGTGTAGGTGGAGTCCATTCTTGGACTTAGTTGTATCAAGCCATAGATTAGGGCTGGCATCAGCCGTAGTGGATTTAGTTCTGAGCTAGAGATCTTCTCCAGTTTGGATCTTCGAATTGCTTCTTCTGATGTTTCATTTGTATGAGATCTTCTTTGATTCTTCAAAGAGATTCTGGAGATTTTGTAATGAAGTTTGTATCCTATAGTTTTGCTTGGACCCGCTGTGTTTCTGTTGTACTACTCTGAGGGATGTAATATTAATGGATAAGTCCTTCTGTGAGTATTATGTCATCGACTTGCGCACTACACATGCAGTGGTGTGCTGGGTCACCACATAAGATATAAAAGAAGGAGCAAGGCCTCCTAAGGGAGGGGCCGATTCATTCTAGAGAGAGATAACATAGGCTATGAAGGGAAGAGAGGTGACCAGCGCAGATCTGGATATGCCCTTCTTCTTCCTCCAAGAGCTAGCAGCGCATGATTCCTAGGAACCACTATTGTAGTCACAGACCTCATACAATCTATAAAAGAAAGAACAACGTAGGGTTTTACACTTCTGGGAAGCCTGAACTTTTGTAAACCGTTGTGTTCTAAGTTCCCGTGAAGCTGATTAAAACCTCTTTGCTCACCTTTCCGAATCTACAAAGGGGGTATCCTCACTCCCGGTGTCCATGACCTAGGACGCGACATATCTGACGAGTCAGGTAGGGGGCGCCAACATTCTGATCAGCTTCCTCTTTGTCACCTCCATCATCGGTGACACCAAGCATGCCTCCCAAGGCAAAAAAAATCGTTGAGAAGGAGAAGGTAGAAACGGGCGGGTCTGGCGCCAACATTTGCCCTGGGGCCGGGGTCTACATTTCCGATGCCACGCCCGCCAACCGTCTCTCACATGCCCTATGGGAGACACCGCCTCCGCTCAGCTCTCTCTCTCTCTTCGCAACCGTCCTGCGATTTTAGGCTTGTCTGGCTCTATGCATGCTATGTGATAATTGGCGAGTTCGAAAGTATAATATTCCCTAGGTGAAGAGAAGTATGTGTGCAGATATGGATCTGCCCTTCTCCTCGGGAACCACCATTGTAGGCACAAAACTCATACCAACTATACAAGAAAAACATGATGTAGGGTGTTACACTTCTGAGCGGCCTGAACCTGGGTAAACCGCTGTGTTTCGATGTGTCTTGAGTTTCTATGAAGCTTTTGAAACCTCTTTGCGTCCTTGCCGAATCTACAAAGTGGTTGTCCTTACTCCCAGTGTCGGTGATCTAGGACGTGACATCTGGCGCGCTAATTAGGGGGCACCAACATTCTGATCAGCTTCCTCTTCCTCGCCTCCATCATTGATGTCAGCAATGATGCCTCCCAAGGCCAAGAAAGTCGTCGAGAAGGAGAAGGTAGAAGTAGGTGGGTCGGGCGCCAACACCCGCCCTAGGACGGGGACTACGGCGTCGATGCCACAAGCCGTCAACGCTCTCTCACATGCCCTATGGGAGACACTGCCACCGCTCAACTCTCTCTCTCTCTCCTTCCTCCCTCCCTCCTTCCCTCCCTCTCTCTCTTTCTCATCTTCCCTACAGCAAGCTTAACATGTGCCTCCTGAACGTATGCAATCTCATTGGAATAGCTAAACACTTCAACTTTGAGTTGACCATGGAAAGCATTGCATACCTACATGTACAAAGGTGAAATCCGATATTGTTTTCTCCATGGTATAGATAACTTTGTGTCCTGCAGGCCTCTTCTAAGAACCGTTCCTGAACGTTCTCTCAATCTGAATACATTTAATTAAACATAGGTGCAAGCCACAGTTTGTCATACCCCGATCTCAATTCCACTCAATGATCTCAATAATCTCCGATACAAGTGTTCCACAACGTCGCGCTGGGAGGAGAACTCGATGCAATGCGTGAGAGAGGAGGAAGGGAAGCTGTCTATGATAGTCTTAATCAGTTACAAGCGAAATCAATGATTCCCCCATGGGACGCGACCTCGTCCCTAAATATCCTAGCCTTCACTCGGTCGACGTGGCGGATCCATCTTGGGTCTTGGGCCTGTCTGCCACACGTCCCTTGTGCTGCTCACGCTTCTCTTTTGTCTTCTTCTGTGCCTTCGATGCCTTGGCCAGCAGGTAGGTCGTGACAATACCCCCCACCCCTGCAGAGCCGGCATGCCCCCATGCCAGTGCTTGTTGGAACCTTTCCTTCAGAGCATGGAACGACTCCCAGAACACGTCTCTTCACTCAGCTATTGGACGCACCCATTTGCACATGCTGACAACACAGGGAATGAGGACTTGGATCAATGGCTGACAAAGCTAGCCAAGATACTGCCAGTGATACGCCACAATTTGGAAAGAGCAAAAGTACGCATGAAGGCTCAAACCGACAAAAACAGGTCAGAGCGTGAATTTGCAGTCGGGGACTGGGTCTACCTCAAGCTACAACCCTATGTACAATCGTCCGTGGAGTACATGCCATCTCAGAAATTAGGATTCAAGTTCTTTGGACCATTTCAGATACTTCAACGAGTGGGGAAAGTGTCCTACAAGCTACAATTTCCTAAGAAAGCACGCATCCACTCGGTGGTGCATGTGTCATTGTTGAAGAAGGCACTGCGACCAGGGGAATATGCCAGCCCCACTCTACCGGTAGCCCTCTTGGACGAAGCGGTGGCGGCGCAACCAGTGCGGCGCGAAGCAAATTCCACAGGTGCGTGTTCGTTGGGATGGTTAGCCTGAAACATTCTCAACGACCAATATTCTGCTATTGTTGCAGCAGTAAATGGGTGTTTTAGTGGTATAAAATGCCCATACTTCGATAATTTGTCAACAACCACAAGAATCACATCGAATCGACCAGATACTGGCAACCCTTTGATGAAATCTAGCCTCACTGAATGCCATGCTTCTAGAGGCACCGGCAATGGCTATAATTTCCCCGGCAGCTTTGTGTGTTCACTCTTGGCCTGTTGGCACACCTGGCAATGCTTCACATATTGCAAAATATCGTGTTTCATGCCAGACCAACCGAACAGTTGCCGCACCCTCTGGTATGTTACTCTGAATCCTGAATGGCCGCCAATGCAACTATTATGTAGAGGTTGCAAAATTGCCTCCTCCGCCTGTGTGTGCTGCCCCAGCCAGATCTTCCCGTGTTTTCTGATAACGCCTTCTTTCAGAGAAAAACCTTTGTCGTTGGTTGACTGGACACTCAGTTATGCCAACAATTGCTTAGCCTTCTCGTCCTGCATATACCCTTTCATCACTATCCCCAGCTAGCATGGAGACACTGTAGACACATCACAAGCCATCTGAGGTCTTCGAGACAAGGAATCTACTGCTGTGTTAGTGGTACCCTTTTTTGTATAGGATCTTGTACTACAGCCCAAGAAGTTTTGAAGAACGCTTTTTGCTGCATTGGATTGGAGTACTGAAATTGTGATCTCCTAGGTGAATTAAGCTTTTCTGGTCGGTGTGAATAACGAAGGGGCGATGGGCCAAATACATCTTCCATTTATCCACTGCCAGCAAGATTGCTAAGCACTCCTTGTCGTATATAGACATTGCTTGGTTCTTTGGGCCCAACGCCTTGCTTAGAAACGCCAACTGGTGACCTTTCTGCATGAGTACTACGCCCACCCCCGTGGCACAAGCATCTGCCTCCAACACAAACTCTTGGTCAAAGTCTGGCAACGCCAGTACTGGTGCCTAGACCAGAGCTCTCTTTAGTGTAAGAAATGCATCGTTCACTTGTGGGGATCACACGAATGGCACATTTTTCTTCAGGAGATTGGTCACTGGCCTGCTAATCACCCCAAACTGCTTGATGAACTTTCTGTAGTACCCAGTCAGTTCTACAAATCCCTTTAGCTGCTTAACGTTTGTCGGCTGCAGCCACTGTTCCATTGCATGAATTTTGGCAGGGTCTGTTGATACCCCACCAGCACTGATGATATGCCCTAGGTACTCCAATGATTGTTGTGCAAAGGTGCACTTGCTCCTCTTCAAGTATAATTTGTTTTGTTCAAGCAGCTGGAACACCTGCTCCAGGTGTCGTGCATGATCAGTCATGGTTTTGCTGTAGATTAACACGTCATCAACGAAAACCAAGACAAACTTGCAAATGATGTGGGCAAAGATTGTGTTCATCGCAGCTTGGAATGTTGCCGGGGCTGATGTTAAGCCAAAGGGCATCACACGAAATTCAAAGTGACCGTTGTGCGTTTTAAATGTTGTCTTGCTTTCCTCCCCTTCTGCCATCCTGATTTGAGGGTACCGGCCCGGAGCACAAATCCAACTTTGTGAAGTTCCGTGACCTAGCTAACTCGTCAAGTAGCTCGTCGACGATTGGAATTTGGTATCTATCTTTGATAGTGATTGCATTTAACTGACGATAGTTGGCGCAAAAGAGCCATGTTCCGTCCTTCTTCTTCACTAGCAGTACTGGAGAGGAGAAGGGACCTTGACTTGGTTTAATTATCCCTTGTTTCATCATTTCCTTAATTTGTCTTTCTATTTCGTCTTTTTGATGTAGAGAGTAACGATAGGTCTTGACATTCACCAGTTGCGCTCCTGCCATCAGTGGAATTCTATGGTCGAATGATCAATGGGGTGGCAACCCTTGTGGTTCAGAAAAACATGTATCATGTTCCTTTGGTATCTCTTGAATTTCGTATGGCATTTCTGCATTCGCTGGAGCATCTGTTATTGGACACAGACACACGAGCTGAGCGAGGGCGTGCTGTAGCTCGTCACCTGATATTGCTTCGCAGCTGACCAATCGATCCACATCTTTGCACATTCGTTGAGCCAATCCATCCCTAGAACCAGATCATAGCATGGGATAGAAAATACCCTGAATTGTCCTACAAACTCATGCTTCTGTCATTCCCACCTTAATTCTGACACTGCTTCATCGATCCTTGTTTCCCCCCATCTGCCACTTGGAAAGTAACAGGGTTTATCTTGGATGTGCTCAGACCGAGCTGTAACACTGCTTCTGCACTGATGAAACTCCCACAACTACCAAAATCAATAAGTATCAGCACCTGTTTTCCATTGACCATGCCTTGGAGTCGAATGCTCTTTGGTGATGTCGTTCCCGCCAGGGTAGTCTGCGAGATGTGCATCATGGACTCATCACTCCTAGTTGTAGTGTCCCCATCCTTTTCCTCATATGAACTGTCCAATTGCAAAACCTCCACCGATTCTTCCATCACATGTAGTGGAATCGACTTGCTGCAATGATGACATGGAGCAAATTTCTCTCCACATGTGAAACACTCGCCACGAGCTCTTCGATGCGCCTTTAGGATCTTCAACTTAGCATTCCACGGCGTTGCAAAGGCACTTTTTTCTTCAAGTTTGCCTTTTTCTTCAGGAGTAGCTCCCAACATACCTTTCCCCGGGTACCTTTTTTTGCTGTATCGATGCCGATGTTCAGGTGCTGGCCTTGTATACATGTACTAACGCCCATCTTCCAACAACTCCTCTTGTGTTTCTGCCAGTGATAGAGCCATGTCCACTGTTTTTGGCTTCTGAAGCTTGATTGCTCTCTGAATGTCTCATTTCAGCCCATTCACGAATTTTGTTACAAAGAACGCCTCGTCGTAGTGTTTATTATGGACTAGCACTTTGTGCCTGAGTGCTTCAAAATGCTGGTAGTACTTTTCCACACTATTAGTTTTCTTACAACGTTCCAGTGCTTCCAAGTATTTGTGGTGCCTATCTTTTCCAAACTTAACATGAATTGCCTCACACAACTCTTCCCATCCATCCACATCATGCTCTGCCTCATATGTTTGCATCCACAATGCAGCATTGGAAACAAAATGCATGGTAGCAAAGCTTGCCCACATCTCGTGATCTACTTCATACATCGCACAGTACTTCTCAAACACTGCCTTCCACCACTTTGGGTTATCAAAATCAAACTTTGGAAAATCTTTCTTTGGGGGGTGGGATCGATGATGCCCTGCCCTGGACTCATGGAACATGCTCTCCTCAAATACTCTAGATCTCTCACCGATTTCAAATTGCACAGGAGTGTGTGGAAAATCCTTACGATGTGTGCCCTTTGCTGGTATAATCATCTTCAATGCCGACGAGGTAGGGCCAAGGTGTGGTTCCTCAATTGCCGTGCCCGGTGTACGCGCCTCCGCCGCAGATCCCCGCTCCGACTCCAAGTTCTCCAGACGAGTATTCACCGCCTCCATCGACTGCTGGATACTCTTGATTGTGTCATCTACATGCGGCACCCACGTACTCAGCCCTTCCAGTGTCTTGTTGATTGACTTGAGCGCCACTATCGTCTCCGCACACTGTTTCCACAATTCGTCCCCTTGCTTCTTCAGGGTAGCGAGATCTGCTTGCGCCTTTTCCATAGCTCCTTCCGTCGCTTGATCCCACACCGCCGAACTGGAAACAAGCTTCAGCCGCCGCCGGAAAGATGCGCCTCCAATAGTACACGGATCCGCCGTGTGACCGGAATTTCACCACTCACAGAACGTCTGTGAGAAACCTTCACACCACCGTGAATCTGTACCCGATCGATCTACCACCACCACACGCCTCCGAGGTCGGTATAGATGACCGCGACCACTCCATCGCCGCGAGTTAAGAGTACTGGTGGGATTTTACAGGATAGCCCAACCGCCATCCCGCACTCTCGATTCGCCGCCGTGGATCTGAGATCGGAACAATTCCCCTCACTCTCTCTCTCTCTCTTTTTGTGGATTTTCGGAAAAAAGTTCTACCTACAGACCCAGATCTACCGCTCTGATACCATATGTCATACCCCGATCTCAATTCCACTCAATGATCTCAATAATCTCCGATACAAGTGTTCCAGAACATTGCGCTGGGAGGAGAGCTCAACGCTATGCGTGAAAGAGGAGGAAGGGAAGCTGTCTATGACCGTCTTAATAAGTTACAAGCCAAATCAATGATGCCCCCATGGACCTCGTCCCACTAGTGGAAACAACCCCTATCATCCAGGGGGCAAAATTCCATTCATCCCGGTTGCACAAAAATCCGGGACAAATGCTATGCATTGGTCCCGGTTTGTGCGCCCGAGGCAGCAGAAATCACCTGAGGGCAACTGTCCCGGTTTGTGGGGAGGCATTGGTCCCGGTTTGTGCCATGAACCGGGACCAATGCCTAGCCACAGGGCACGTGGCACGCGCATGGGCATTGGTCCCGGTTCATTCCACAAACCGGGACCAATGCCCCCCTTCCCCTACATATACTGCCTCACAGCCCCCCTTCCCTCTTTTTTTTGGCTTGAAGGAGTGAGAGAGGTGGGTGTTAGTGTGTGTTATTTTACTATGCACACGAGGTGTTCGACGAAATACCCGAGCCACACATAAGCTCACTGAAAATGGTATCTTCGACCGAGGTTAACAAACTTATCTTTTTCATCTGTAATTGATACATAAAAAAGTAATATTTGTCGATGTACTATGGTCATTTCTCTAAGAGATAACAAATATTTCTCTATTGAATATGTTATTGTAATGTTTTTTGATAAACTTAGTTATACGATGCAGATGGATGCACGGCAGCGATGGATGTACGGTGACCGACGCACTTCCGAGTATGTGGCAGGCCTAAACGCATTTCTCGTTGTAGCTCAGGCGAACAAAGATAATGGCTTTATGTGTTTCCCATGTGTTGATTGTCGGAACGTCAGGGAGCACTCTTCCTCGAGAATCCTTCACGGCCACCTACTTCGGAGAGGTTTCATGCCCAGCTATAATTGCTGGACCAAGCATGGAGAAAGAGGGGTTGTGATGGAAGACAATGAAGAAGAAGATCCTTTGTTCCCTGAATACGGTGATACTGCAATGGAAGACAATGCAGAAGAAGGAGGTGATCAAAAACAGGCATCAGAAGAGCCCGATGTTGATCTTGGCCGAGTTATTGTTGATGCAAGGGAAGACTGTGAAAGTGAATTGGAGAGGTTGAAGCTGGACAACATGTTACAGGATCACAAAAAGTTGTTGTACCCAAATTGCGAAGATGGTAGCACAAAGCTCGGTACCACACTGGAGTTGCTGAAATGGAAGGCACAGAACAGTGTGACTGACAAGGCATTTGAGAGTTTACTTCAACTAATGAAGCCGAAGCTTCCAAAGGATAACGAATTTCCTGAGAGTACGTACGAAGCAAAGAAAGCTCTCTGCCCTCTAGGATTAGATGTGCAGAAGATACATGCATGCATTAATGACTGCATCCTCTACCGCGGTGAGAAGTACGAGAATTTGGATGAATGTCCGGTATGCACTGCACTGCGGTATAAGATCAGAGCAGATGACCCTGGTGATGTTGACGGCGAGCCCCCCCGTAAGAGGGTTCCTGCTAAGGTGATGTGGTATGCTCCTATAATACCATGGTGGAAACGTCTGTTTAGAAACAAAGAGCATGCTAGGTTGTTGCGATGGCACAAAGAAGACCGTAAGAAAGACGGAAAGTTGAGACACCTGGCCGATGGATCGCAGTGGAGAAAGATCAAGAGAGACTTCCCGGACTTTACAGGAGAGGCGAGAAACTTATGGTTTGGTCTAAGTACAGATGGCTTTAATCCTTTTGGGGAGAAGAGCTCCAGTCATAGCACCTGGCCCGTAACTCTATGTATTTACAACCTTCCTCCTTGGTTGTGCATGAAGCGCAAGTTCATTATGATGCCAGTTCTCATCCAAGGCCCGAGGCAACCTGGCAACAACATTGATGTGTATCTAAGGCCATTAGTGGAAGAACTCTTACAATTGTGGGGCAAACCAGGTGTACGTGTGTGGGATGAGAACGAACAAAAGCCATTTGACCTACGGGCGTTGCTTTTCGTAACCATCAATGATTAGCCTGCTCTTAGTAACATTTCCGGACATACAAACAAGGGATACAATGCATGCACACACTGTTTAGATAAGACTGACAGTGTTTATTTGGATAAATGTAAAAAGGTTGTATACCTGGGGCATCGTAGATTTCTTCCGATCAAGCATCCCGTAAGAAAGAAAGGAGGGAAGCATTTCAGAGGTGAGGCAGATAACCGGCAGAAGCCTGACCTCCGTAGTGGTAACGATTTATTCGATATGGTCAAGGACCTAAAAGTAATCTTTGGGAAGGGTGATGGCAGCCAACCTGTTCCGAACGGCCCTGATAAGCGCGCACCAATGTGGAAGAAGAAACCTATATTGTGGGAGCTACCCTATTGGAAAGTTTAAGAGGCCGGTCTTCAATCGACGTGATGCACGTGACAAAGAATCTCTGCGTCAACCTGCTATGCTTCCTGGGCGTGTATGAGAAGTCAAAAGATACGCCAGAAGCACGGGAGGACCAGCAACGTATGAAAGATCCAAGCAACAAGCACACAGATACATGGCGCCATTACTTAAGCAGCTACGCTCTTACTAAAGCAGAGAAGGAAATCTTTTTTTAAGTCCTTTACAGTATCAAGGTTCCGTCTGGCTTCTCTTCGAATATAAAGGGGATAATAAACATGGCAGAGAAAAAATTCCAAAACCTGAAGTCTCATGACTGCCACGTGATTATGACGCAGTTGCTTCCGATTGCATTGAGAGGAATTCTACCGGAAAATGTTCGAGTACCCATTGTGAAGCTATTTGCATTCCTCAACGCAATATCTCAGAAGGTAATCGATCCAGAAATTCTGGCAAGATTACAGAGGGATGTGGTCCAGTGTCTTGTTAGTTTTGAGTTGGTGTTCCCACCATGCTTCTTCAACATTATGACTCATCTCCTGGTTCACCTATGTGAAGAGATTCATATTCTCGGTCCGGTGTTTCTACACAATATGTTCCCCTTTGAGAGGTTCATGGGAGTCTTGAAGAAATATGTTCATAACCGTGCTTGGCCAGAAGAAAGCATCTCGAAGGGCTATGGAACAGAGGAGGTCATTGGGTTCTGTGTTGACTTTATCCCTGACCTTAAGACGGGTGGTGTTCCTGAATCGCGGCATAAGGGGAGACTGAGAAGAAAAGGACCGATGGGAAAGAAAACAATGATACCCGGGGACGGGCATTCTTTCACTCAAGCACACTACACAGTTCTACAAAATTCTATCTTCGTGGCTCCGTATTTCGAGGAACACAAGAATATTGTACGCTCCACAAACCCGGGGAAGGATGACTCATGGATTAAACGCAAACACATGGAGACTTTTGGAAGTTGGTTGCAAACACATCTTATAAATGACACCACTGTTGAAGATCAGCTCTACATGTTGGCCAGGTCACCATGTTCGACTATTGGGAGTTTTCAAGGGTACGAGATAAATGGGAATACATTTTACACGATCGCCAAGATAAGAAGAGCACCAACCAAAGCAGTGGTGTCCGCTTTGATACAACAAACGAGAATGGAAAAAATGACACATACTATGGTTACATAGAGGAGATATGGGAACTTGACTATGGACCTTCTTTTAAGGTCCCTATGTTCAAGTGCAAATGGGTCAACCTGAATGGAGAAGGGGTAAAGGTAGACCCGCTTTACGGAATGACGAAAGTGGATCTCAACAATATTGGTTACAATGACGAACCATTCGTCCTAGCCAATGATGTGGCTCAGGTCTTCTATGTGAAGGACAAGTCCTCCAGACCAAAAAAAAAGAAAAAATAAGTAAACAAATACATCATACGAAGAGCCGAAGCGTCACATAGTTCTTTCAGAAAAAAGAAACATCGTGGGAATCGAGGACACGACAGACATGTCAGGAGATTATAATAAGTTTGTTGAAATTCCACCCTTCACAGTGAAACCTGACCCAACCATCCCGTTAAATAATGAAGATGCTCCATGGTTACGGCCGAAGCGATCATAAGCAAGGGACAAGGGTTCATGGACCGTCTCTACACGAAGAAAATTCAGAAGACTAGATAGGGATGTTGTTGGTGATGTGTAATAATAAACGTGGAATACATGATAATAGTTTCTGTTGAAAAAGTGTTCAAAAAAATTATTGCACCAGCGCTCGCGCCCATATTGCACACAAACATGCATCTTGGATAGATAAAAAAGATAGTACATAATGGCAAGAGTGGATCTAAACCTAAACGGAGAACATAGATCTACATAATGGCAAGACTGGATCTGATATCTGCTAGTCATACTCCTGCCTAACCCTATAGTACTCCGACTCGTAGTCGTCGTAGTCGCCGCCGTCGTCCTCACTATCGTCGGACGGTGCTCTAGACTCCCTTGGAGGATCACAAGAGAAAAAAAAAGAGTACAAGAGAAAACAAAATAAAACAATAGAAAACATAAAGGAAAACAATAGAAAACATAAAGGAAACAATAGAAAATAAAATAAATGATGAAGATTGTCCATGGTTGCGGCGAAATCCGAACAAAGTGACACAGAAGAAGAAGACGCAAACCGAAAAACTCTAGAAACTGATTTGTGGTTTTGTACGTAAACACTCTACGACCAGTGAGACAAGGAGTCTGTTAATTATGTTGCTATTAATGTAATTGTTACTAATTTAAAACAATATAAGATATTTATATTCAAATTATATACAAATAGTAAAATAGCTAATAGTTTGAATAGTTAGAATAATTATTTAGTTAAACAGAAAATGGATTAGAATTTGTTATGCAAATTCAAGCACTTTTCATGTTGAAATTTTTGTCAAATTCGAAAGTATATAGAAGTTATTCATGTGCATATTCAAACAAATTTCAAATTTTGGCGCTAAAACATTTGGGCGCGCAGGGTAGCAGCAAATTTCGAAATACGGCTGGTCCCGCACTGGTAGAAAATAGGCCTTCCATACGCCCCCATTAGTCCCCAAAAGTATCGACCCGCGACTATAGGGGTCTCGTCGCGGTTCGGGAGGAGACCCGCGACCAACAGTCTGGGCCCAACGCGCTCGGTCTACAGCTGGCGGACGGGAGTGGCTTTAGTCCCGGTTGGCCAGGCAAACCGGGACTAATAGGTCCCCAAGGCCTTTAGTCGCGGTTGTCCAGGTGAACCGGGACTAAAGTCCCATCCCTATATATAGGGCTCAGGTGGCTGCACTTAGCCACATTTGGTGTCACTTCTACTCACAATATTCACAAGGCGTGGTGGGTTTGCTTTTTGTTCCTCCTATGCACACAAGGTGTTTGATGAAATGCCCGAGAGCATGAAACACACATGATATGGTGGGTTTTCATTTATTTTACCTCCGCGATCGCGGTTAGCAACTTGAACCTTTCATGATTTGTATTATTTCCAGCTAGTTAGTTTAACAAATGCATGATGGTTAATTAATTATATACTTTATATAATAATAATGCAGATGAATCGGCAATGGATGTACGGTAACCGACTCTCCGGCGAGTTCACTACGTGTTTGAAAGATTTCCTCGTAGTGGCATATGCGAACAAGCAGGGAGGTTTTATTATCTGTCCATGTGCTGAATGTAAGAATGAGAAGGGTCACTCCTCCTCAAAAGTCGTTCACATGCACCTACTTCGGCACGGTTTCATGTGAAGCTATAATTGTTGGACCAAGCATGGAGAAAAAGGGGTTAGAATGGAAGAAGATGAAGAAGAGGATGATATCGATTTCAACTATCATGACGCTTTCGGTGATACTTTCATGGAGGATGATGCTGAAGGTGGGGAAGGGTTTGGTGGGTGAAGAAGAGAGGCATGATGAGCCCGCTGATGATCTTGGTCGGACCATTGCTGATGCACGAAGACGCTGCAAAACTGACAAGGAGAGGGAGAATTTGGATCGCATGTTAGAGGATCACACGAAGTCGCTGTACCCAGGATGCGACAATAGTCTGAAAAAACTGGGCTGCACACTGGATTTGCTGAAATGGAAGGCACGGGAAGGTATAGCTGACTCATCATTTGAAAATTTGCTGAAAATGGTGAAGAATATGTTTCCGAAGAATAACGAGTTGCCCGCTAGTACGTACGAAGCAAAGAAGGTTGTCTGCCCTCTAGGTTTAGAGGTTCTGAAGATACATGCATGCATTAACGACTGCATCCTCTACCGCGGTGCATACGAGAATTTGGATGAATGCCCTGTATGCACTGCATTGCGTATAAGATCAGAGGCGATGACCCTGGTGAGGATGTTGAGGGCGAGAACCCAGGAAGAGGGTTCCCGCCAAGGTGATGTGGTATGCTCCTAATACCTCGGCTAAAACGCCTGTTCAGGAACAAAGAGCATGCCAAGTTATTGCGATGGCACAAAGAGGACCGTAAGTCCGACGGGGAGTTGAGACACCCCGCTTATGGAACGCAATGGAGAAAGATCGACAGAGAGTTCAAAGATTTTGCAGCTGACGCAAGGAACATAAGATTTGGTCTAAGTACTGATGGCATGAATCCTTTGGCGAGCAGAGCTCCAGCCATAGCACCTGGCCCGTGACTATGCATCTACAACCTTCCTCCTTGGTTGTGCATGAAGCGGAAATTCATTATGATGCCAGTGCTCATCCAAGGTCCGAAGCAACCCGGCAACGACATCGATGTGTACCTAAGGCCATTAGTTGATGAACTTTACAGTTGTGGGGCAGACCTGGTGTACCTGTGTGGGATGAGCTTAAAGAAGAGGAATTTAACCTACGAGCGTTGCTTTTTGTAACCATCAACGATTGGCCTGCTCAGTAACCTTTCGGGACAGTCAAATAAGGGATACAAAGCATGCACGCACTGCTTACATGAGACTGAAAGTGTATTTTTGGATAATTGTAGGAAGAACGTGTACCTGGGTCATCGTCGATTTCTTCCCCGAAATCATAACATAAGAAAGAAAGGCAAGCATTTCAACGGCAAGGCAGATCACCAGCCGAAGCCTGCGGAACGTACTGGAGCTAAGATATTTGATATGGTCAAGGATTTGAAAGTCTTTGGAAAGGGTCCTGGCGGGCAATCAGTTGGGAGTTGACGGGCACGTACCCATGTGGAAAAAGAAAATATTTTGGGAGCTACGGTATTGGAAAGTCCTAGATGTCCGCTCTGCAATCGACGTGATGCATGTTACAAAGAATTGCGTGAACCTGCTAAGCTTCTTGGGCGTGTATGGGAAGACTGATACAAAGGAAGCACGGCAGGACCATCAACTTTTGAAAGACCCAGATGACCGACATCCGGAAATGGTTTCAAGGTCGTGCCAGCTACGCTCTTACCAAAGAAGAGAAGGTCATTTTTTTGAATGCCTGAGCAGTATGAAGGTCCCGTCTGGCTTCTCGTCGAATATAAAGGGAATAATAAACATGGCGGACAAAAAGTTCCAAAACTTGAAGTCTCACGACTGCCACGTGATTATGACGCAATTGCTTCCGATTGCTTTGAGGGGGCTCCTACCGGAAAATGTTCGAGTAGCCATTGTGAAGCTATGTGCATTCCTCAATGCAATCTCTCAGAAGGTAATAAGTCCAGAAGATCTACCGGTTACAGAACGATGTGGTCCAATGTCTTGTCAGTTTCGAGTTGGTGTTTCCACCATCCTTCTTCAATATCATGACGCACCTCCTGGTCCACCTAGTCGAAGAGATTTCCATTCTCGGTCCTGTATTTCTACACAATATGTCCCCTTTGAGAGGTTTATGGGAGTATTAAAGAAATATGTTCGTAACCGTGCTAGGCCAGAAGGAAGCATCGTAAAGGGCTATGGAAATGAGGAGGTAATTGAGTTCTGCATTGACTATGTTCCTGACCTTAAGCCGATTGGTATTCCTCAATCGCGGCACGAGGGGAGACTAAGTGGAAAAGGCACGATCGGAAGGAATCAACGATATGTATGGACGGTCATTCTATGACTGAAGCACACCACACAGTTCTGCAAAATTCGAGCTTGGTGGCTCCGTACTTCGAGCAACACAAGAATATTTTACGCTCGGACAACCCGGGGAAGCCTGAATCATGGATTAGAAAGGCCTACATAGAGACTTTCGGCAGTTGGTTGCGAAAACATTTAATGAATGACAATGATGTTGGAGATCAGCTGTACATGTTGGCCAGACACCATCTTCGACTATAACGATACCAAGGGTACGAGATTAATGGGAATACATTTTACACGATCCCCAAGATAAAAGAGCACCAACCAAAACAGTGGTGTCCGCTTTGATGCAGCAACCGAGATTGGGCAAAAGGTCACATATTATGGTTACATAGAGGAGATATGGGAACTTGACTATGGACCCTCCTTTAAGGTCCCTTTGTTCCGGTGCAAATGGTTCAAGCTAACAGGAGGTGGGGTAAAGGTGGATGAGGAATACGGAATGACAATGGTGGATTTCGACAATCTTGGTTACCTTGACGAACCATTCGTCCTAGCCAAAGATGTCGCTCAGGTTTTCTATTTGAAGGACATGAGTAGCAAACCGAGGAAACGGAAAGATAAGAAAACGATCAGTACATCATGCGATGATCCAAAGCGCCACATTGTTCTTTCAGGGAAAAGAAACATCGTGGGAGTGGAGGACAAGACAGACATGTCAGAAGATTATAATATGTTTGGTGAAATTCCGCCCTTCAAAGTCAACACTGACCCAAGCATTAAGTTAAATGATGAGGATGCTCCATGGATACGGCCAAATCGTAAGAAAGCGGGGACACAAGGGAAGAATTGATGTGTAATAATTTATTGTGTACCAAACTTTTTTGAATGGATCATGTGAATTATATTATCTCTGATGTGTTTAAGACTAACTCCTTTGCAAAATTTGAGAAAACGAGTGGAAAACATGGAAAACAGAAGGTTACTTAAATGTCTCAAAACCTTGTGAGATAAAATATCTGATTTCATAACTTTTATTAAAAACAGAAAACAGACGCGCTAGCGCGCCGGAGTGTCGCCGGAATACAAATTCTTTTATTAAAAAGAGAGAACATACGAACACTACTCCTCGTCGTCGTTGTCGGGGAACTCGTCGGTGACCTCCTCCGGGTCATCGTCGTCGGCGAACTCGTCGGTGACCTCCTCGTCGTCGTCGGAGGTGCATGATGATATGTCCGAGATAGGCCCCCACCTCGGATCGTCGGAGGCCCAGACTTCGCCGGCGCGGTCGGCCCGACGAAGCTTTTGCAGCGCCCTCGTCCTCGCCTCCCGAGCGGCATCTAACGCGAGGTGGCGTTCGAGGCGGCGCTCCGCCCGCTCAGCCGCGCGGGTCTGCCAGAGCTCCTCGTCGGCGCTCTTCTCCCCCGGGTTGTTCCGGTAATACTCGCGGACGACGCGTTCTTCCCTGGCATCGACTAGGCCCTGAAACGCGCGGTGACGGAGGTGGAGGTGGTGGTCGGGCAGTGACGATCTGCGGCTTCGGCGCCCTGGCCTCCGCTTCCCAGACGGTGTGGCAGTCGTTGAAGTTCATCAGCGACCGCGGGCGGTTGAGGCGCCAGGCCGCCGCGTCCCAGGCGCGGGCGGCCACCGCCGCCGTCGCAAAGGAGCCGAGGGGGATGCGATCGTCCCCCCAGCGGATATCTGCGCTGAACATTCCGTTCTGCCGTGCTCGGACGCCGCGGAAGCCGGTGGTGCTGTTCCTCCTTGGAGGCATGGTGGAAGCGCGACGGTGCGTGGAGACGAGAAGACGCGCTCGAGGCACGACAGTTTATACCGCGCCCTCCTGGCCACGCGTCACAACTCCCGCGCCACGCGTCGCAACTCCCGCGCCACGCGTCACAACTCCCACGCCACGCGCCACCCTAACACAACCAAGCAAATAGTTGCACATTACTACCCGAGCTCAAAGTGAACACTGACCCAAGCATGGATGGATGTGTTAAAGGGGGGCGGGTGTAGAACAAAACAATCGGTATCACCATCATACAGCCCTACCGTGGCTACTCGGTGCAATATGCATACCAAATGCACGGTAGGACGTATGATGGCGAATCCGGATGTTTTGTATTTGCTCGATAAACTGAATATATGATGTATCAAACCTTAAAGGGGGATGTAGAACAAAACAATCGGTATCGCCATCATACAGCCCCACCGTGGCTACTGGGTGCAATATGCATATCAAATGCATGGCAGGACGTATGATGGCGAATCCGGATGTTTTGTATTTGCTCAATGAACTGACCGGTGTATGAAGGTGGGCTATATATAGGGTCCTCTGGCTCACAAAGTGTTGTGCTAGGGTTTAGATCCAACAGTTAAGAAACCACCTCATCCAACGGCTCACAACAGCTCGAAAGAAACACACCGTAGCCCTGATCGAACGGCTCACAACAGCTCGAAAGAAACACACCCCGGATCCAACGACTCACAAGCGCTTTAAAGAAACACACGATCCGTGTGATTCTATCTGATTGGTCCAAACGAAACCCTAACCCATTTAGTCCCGGTTGGTGTCCCCAACCGGGACTAAAGGGATGTTTTCTTCTCGCTATATATGTATGCATTGCCACACCATTGGCATAAACACATACAAACTCACCACTCTCTCATGGCTTCTACCGTACCCACTCTAACATTCATCCAGGCGGAGGCACTTTCCGCCTCGAACTACCCCTGCCCGTGCGGCTACAACGTTCCCGCCGGTTGGATGCTGAGCGCGGAGGAGTGCCGGTCCCTCCTCTTCCTCAAGGTGTGGCGTGTCGGGCGGCCATCACGAACCACTACTATCACGAGCTCACGCCGGAGAAGCGGAGGAATCCTAGTTGGCATCCCGATAACCAGCATACTTGGGATGCCTTCTTCATCAATCGGCGTGAGAGGGCGCTCGCCAGGTATGAGGAGGACGGCCTGCCTCCTGGGAACTTTCACGAGGCCGGTCGTCGGCTATGGTGGTCCGGCCGGACTCTACAGAGCATCATGGACTACATCAAGGCCGGCGATATCCCCCGCCTGCGCTACCCTCAGGCCCAGTCCTGGAGTCGTGATCCTCCGAGGGAGTGCAGAGCACCGTCAGACGATAGTGACGACGATGGCGGCGACGACTACGACGACTACGAGTACATGTACTATAGGCCTAGGCAGGAGTATGACTAGCAGATATCAGATCATGCATCTATGCTCTCCGTTTAGGTTTAGATCCACTCTAGCCATTATGTACTGCCTTTTTTATCTATATATATATTCAGAAAACATGCCGGGACTAAAGGGGTTTTAATTTTCTGAATTTTCTGATATATTATTTGTATTTTTAAGATTTTAAAAAGAAGTAGTTTTATTTTTCTGAATTTTCTGATATATTATTTGTATTTGTAAGATTTTAAAATGAATTAGTTTCATTTTTCTAAATTTTCTGATATATTATTTGTATTTTTAAGATTTTAAAATGAAGTAGATTTATTTTTCTGAATTTTCTGATATATTATTTGTATTTTTAAGATTTTAAAATGAAGTAGTTTTATTTTTCTGAATTTTCTGATATATTATTTGTACTTTAAGATTGGAAAAAGGAAAAGTATTTGAAAAACCACCTTTAGTCGCGGTTCCTGTCACGAACCGGGACTAAAGGCTCTTTCCGCGCGGGAACGAAAACGCCGCGAAAAAAATACCCCTTTAGTCGCGGTTGGTGTCCCCAACCGGGACTAAAGGCTGCCCCTATATATTCTCTGCCCCCAAAAATTTCCAAGTCCCAAACACATCTCGTCTTCTCCGCGCCGCCCTCGCCGATTCCGTCTCCGGTTGCTGCCCGCCGCCCTCGCCGATTCTGTCTCCGGTAGGTGCCCGCCCGTGCGTGCTTGAGGATCTCTGGAGGACCGTGCACGACGATCGGAAACGACGACGACGGCCATGGCCCCCGCCGAAGGATATGTTTAGGGTTTGGCCGTGCCCGTGCGTGCGTGCTTGGCCGTGGCCGTGCCGTGGCCGTGCCCGTGCCGTGGCCGTGCCGTGGCCGTGGTCGTGCCCGTGCGTGCGTGCTTGGCCGTGCCCGTGCGTGCGTGCGTGCTTGGCCGTTGCTTGGCCGTGCGTGCGTGCACGGTGGTGCGTGGCCGTGGCCGTGCTCGCCGGGGAGAGAGGGGAGTGGCCGTGGCCCTCGCCGGAGGAAGACGAAACAGAGATGCTGACGTCACGGCCTGCGGGGGAAAAAAACGCTGAGTTGGGCTGCACTCGGATTCTCAAAAAAAAAAAAAGTTGGGCTGCACTCTTTTTTTGCAAAGTTAAAATAAATCCTAAGTAAAAAAAATTCCTAAGTCAAAAAATTGCCTACTAACCCTAAGTCTACTAACCCTAAAAATATATTTGTACTAATATTTGCTAATTCTACTAACCCTAAATATTCCTAAGTCAAAGAAAAGCTAAAAAAAATCCCTAAGTCTACTAACCCTAAATATTCCTAAGTCAAAAAAATAATGAAAATAACTTTTAATTCAATAAATTCAGAATATTAAGTGTAATATACCAAAATGACCAGGAAAGGAAATGCAACCTAGCTATGGGGTTCTCCAAGTCATTTGAGAAACTAATCTTGGACACATCTCTAAAGTATGGTTTTCCCCCTCCGGTGGTCATCGTTCTTCCACCCAAAACCCTAGCAATCTGTTTTCCCTCCTTCTACGACAATATTTACTAAGTCTCCTATATACTTAATTAATTTTTACTACATGCATGTCTGCAGGAGTGACATATGGCGGACAATAGAGACCTGACGGAACAGGAGGCTGAAGGTTATCTATTAGATATCATAGACGGAGAACATGATGTAATCTCTTCCTATCTGAACCTTGATGATCAAGAACGTGAACGAAAGGACATTGTCGATGATCAAGGAGGTGAAGCAACGGACATTGTGGATGATCAAGGAGGTTAAGGAATGGACATTGATGACGGAGGTCAACCGTCGACAAACGACGATCTCCAATTGCAAAGAACAACCACCTCCGGCGAGGTATATATATATATACATTGATCCTCTCGTGATACAAACTTACTGAAATGTGAATACATATGCACTAACGCGCGCGACTCTCTTTCTTATTTTAGCCCTCGGCCGGATCGAGTACGACAACGCGTGGCAAATCCAAGGCGATGAAAGATGGAGAAACATATACCATCGAATCAGTCTGTGAAACCGGCAAGCCCCTACAGCACACCACAAGGTTTATCAACCAATGCGGAGTCATTGTTAGAGACACCGTCCCGATCACCGTCCAGGAATGGAAGGAGCCAAAGAAAGCACGTCTTGGTTTCAGTTATGTCCACAAGAGAACGAAAAAGGAGATGTTCAGAAAGCTTATGGTACATTTCATTCTACCTCCGGAATACAACAAAAAAGATGAATTCGGTGAAGAGGTTCCGGGTGGACGTCAGAGGAGGAGGCTAGTCAAAGAGTTCGCCTTTCAGAAGATGGCCGAAGCATTCCGGAACTCCAAGAAAAAATTGTTCTGTGAATATGTCAGCAAGGGCAAGACTCCGATTTTCACTGGACAACATGAGAAAATGAGAGATGATTGGCCAGAATTTGTGACGCAGAAGAAATCGGAGCATTTCAAGGAAATGTCGAAAAAAATAAGGCTAACGCGGATAAGAAACAGTACCATCATGTTATGGGGCCAGGAGGATACCGCGTTTTGAAGGGAATATGCCCGAGAGGCAATAATAAAATGGTTATTATCTTATTCCTTGTTTATGATGAATGTTTATTTCTCATGCTAGAATTGTATTAACCGGAAACGTTGATACATGTGTGCTTAATAAACAAACAATGGTTCCTAGTAAAGCCTCTCTTTTAACTAGCTCGTTGATTAATAGATGATCAAGGTTTCCTGATCATGAACATCGGATGTTATTAATAACGGGGTCATGTCATTAGAAGAATGATGTGATGAACATATACCCAAAGAGAATATAGCAATGCGATCAAGTCATTTAGTTTACATTGTTATATCAAACACACGAAGTAACTTATTCCTTATACCATGAGATCATGTCAATCACTGATACCGGAAGAGTGCTTTGATGGCATCAAACGTCACACCGTAACAGGGTGACTATAAAGGTGTCGTTAAGTATTCGGAAAGTATTAGTTGAGGATCATGGATCAAGAGTGGGATTTGTCCATCCAAATGACGGAGAGATATACTCTGGGCCCTCTCGGTGATATCACATCGAAACCGCTTGCAAGCACGTGATATGATCACAAGGATGTTATATCACGGGAACGAGAAAAGAGTACTTGTCGGTAACGAGATTGAACAAGGTATGGTTGATACCAATGATCGAATCTCGGACAAGTAAAATATCGCGAGACAAAGGGAATAGTTCACGGCGTTGTTGGTTCACACGATCACGAGAGTCATCGTTGAATATATAGGAGTCATCACGGATCTCCAGATCCGCTGTTGATTATTGATCGGAGAGGAGTCTCGATCATGTCTATCTTATTCGCGAACCGTAGGGTGACACACTTAAGGTTCGATGACGCGTTTGAGAGGATACGGAATATCGAAGAATATTTTGGACAGCACCGAAATTGTTTCGGGGAAAATTGAAATAGTTCAAGGGGTTTTTCGTCGAATGGTTGTTAATAGAATTAACAAATGATTCGAGGTGCTATATGCAAAAGTTTGTTAATAGAATTAACAAATGCTGAAATAAAGAAATAAAAAGGTTTTATTTATTTATTAAAAGAAACCTTTGGATTTTCCAAGTGGGAAATTATGGGAGCATGAGTGGGTGTGAGTGGAGCTTCCACTCACATGAAGAGGGAAGAGGTGGGGGCACACCATGGCTGGCCGCACCCCCCTCTTGGGCTGCCTCCCCCTCTCCTATAAAAGGAGGGTGAGAGCTCTCCCTCCTCCACACACTTGGCCACTTCCCTTTCCCTCCACCCGCTGCTCCATTTCATGGTCTCCGGCTTGGCGAAGCCCTGACCGTGGGATTCTTCACCACCACCACGTCGTCGTGCTGCTGGAGTTCCGAGGGATCCTCTACTTCCGCGCCCGCTGGAACGAGGGAACGGAGGTCGTCATCAACCGTACGTGTGACCGATCACGGATGCACCGCCGGATTGCGGTGCCATCTTCTCGCTATCGGGATCGGTGTGAGTACGACTACGCCAACAACGAGATTTGATCTCGTACCACTTTGAGTCTTCGAGGGTATGTGTTCTCCTTAACCCTCTCATTGCCCGTTGCAATTCGTCTCCTAGATTAGATCTTGGCCTTTCGGGTGTCTCTCGCGTAGGAAAATTTTTGTTTTCTATGCTACGTTCCCCTTCAGTGGTATCAGAGCCGGATCTATGCGTAGATGTTTTGTACGGGTAAACACATAGGTGTATGTGGGCGTTGATGATCATGTTATTACCTCCTTGACTATTTTATGATCTTAGTGGCATAGTTGGATGAAGCGGCCCGGACTAACCTTACATGTCCACGTACATGAGACTTGTTCCACAACTGACATGCAACTTGTATTGCATAAGTGGCTTGCGGGTGTCTGTTTCTCCTACTATAGTTAAGATCTAATCTACAAAGGGTTGCTAAAAATATGTTTATCAACGTTGTGGTTGATGTTCGTAGGTATGAACGGTTCTATCCTCGAAAGCCCTAAGCCACGTAAAATATGCAAAAATAAATTAGAAGCGTCTAACTAGTTTTTGCTGGGCATGTGATGTGATATGGTCAATATTACAAATTTGATTATGAGATGATCTATTTTTGTAAATTATTGATATACCGGAAGGTATCCATATGGTTGTCTTCTTATTGATGGACAATCAAGTTTGGGGTACCGTGGTACTTGGTACACGCCGTGGAATGATTGAGATCATACCATAATGCACATGATGGAGATCAAGTGCAAGGAGGACCATATCATATCACGTTATCCTTTCATGTGATGTCTGTGATGTTAATCCTTTTTTTTGCATCTTGTTTTGCTTAGATAACGATGGTAGCATTATAAGATGATCCCTCTCACTTAATATCAAGATAATAATGTGTTCTTCCTTAAGTATGCACCGTTAAGAAAGTTCGTCGTTTCGAGACACCACGTGATGATCGGGTGTGACAGACTCAACGTTCGCATACAACGGGTGTTTTCAAGCCTAGCATGTACAGACATGGCCTTGAAACACACGCAATACTACGGTTCTACTTGGCGAGCCTAGCATGTACAGACATGGCCTCGGAACACGTAACCGAAAGGTAAAGCATGAGTCATATGGATGATGATGAACATGTAGATGTTCGCCTTTGAAACTACATCATCTCACGTGATGATCGGTTTTGGTGTAGTGAATTTGGTTCGTGTAATCACTAAAGACGACTAAGAGGGATGTTGTTTTTGAGTGGGAGTTCATGGTTTAATTTTTGAATTAACTTGAACTTATTTATCATGAACAACCAATCAAAGTGAATTTGCACAAATTGTAGTATTCATTGGCATCTATAATTACCTTACACTTAGATTGTTAATTGAGATATAACTGTTATGATCTGGTAAATACCATTTAAGATTGGTACCGTATTAGTGAAATTTAAATTGAGTCCTATTGTAGATTTTTGGTATTTCCTACCTAGCTCCATGTGGTTAATGATTGATTAATCTAGAGAGCAAATAATTCCTACTTAGAATCCAGAGTCATGGTTGCTTCCGTATTACTTTATCTTCAAAAGAATGTTTTGTTGATCAAGGTGATTTAGGAACTGAAAAGAGTTGTTTTCAGAAACAATCAAGTGAAAGATATATTGATATCTAGAAACTTATTTTGTAGCAACATGACTGAGTATAATTTAGCGTGACAATGTTTGCTTATATTATCTGAATATATGCAAATTTAGCGTGACAATGTTTGCTTATATTATCTGAATATATGCAATGATTGAAGACGCTAGGCGTTTGAATATTCCAAGAAATTGGATGCTAAAAATTATCCTCTAAATTCCTTCCTTCGAGCTATAATAGCTTAATCATAAAATTGTTATGATGGGATGGATTAGAAGTATGGGTAAAGTAGTTTACCTTACTTGGAAAATGCTAAGAGTGGAATCTAGAAGAATGCTATTAATATGGTGATATTAGTAGAACAATCAAACTCAAAGTATGACTCAATGGGTGATAGTATATGACTAACACGCCAAAGAAAATGAGCTAGTAAGACTAGCAATTGTTTGATGTTGAATGATTCTTCTATAAAAGGAAAGGGAATATTGAAAATAGAATTACAAATAGATATATGGCAGAAAAGAAGATAACTGGAAAAGTCCAGCTCAGGAGTATATACTTGATATACAAGATATAGATGTATTACTAGTTAACAAAGTATTTTTGGTATTTTGATACCACATTGGTTGGTATGAGTTGTCATACAAAGCAACGCAATGAAAGAAATACAAGGGCCTAAAAGGAACTAGTAATAGATGTGGAATCGATTATGACAAGAACATAAATAAAGTGTTATTGTGTTCATTGTCGTATCGAACCAACCAGTCAAGATTTATTTGAAGAACTTAATAATTTGTTATTTTGTTCTAGTCTTTTGTGAGAACAAATGAGATTGTTCAAACTATGATCATATTCCATAATTGATGGATATGTTAATATAAATCATGTTGGTAAAGTAAACATCTATAAGACTAAATGCTAAACGTTGCAAGACGTTGAAGAGTTTCACTTAAATTGTGACACCACCATTTTAGTTCATATCGGAAAGGAAAACATGAAGGAACTCCATATTGATGGACTTCCGGAGTCATTTTATGACGCTTGTGAGACCTCTTCCAAAAGATGACTAGAATTCCGTTCTTAGGCCAAAGTAGAATGGACGACTAATTTAGTGGAGATTATACATATTGATGTATATAGTCCATTATGTGTAGTCATGTATGGTGATTAATTTTTCCTTCATAAAATTCTGTCGATGATTTAAGTAGATATGTGAGTATATCTATTTAAAGGGAACAGAGTTTGACATTTTGAATTGGTTCAAAAGGTTGTTAATGAAGTTAAAATCAATGTAACAAGATAATCAAGTTTTTATGATTGGATCAAGGATAAAGTTTGAGTTACAAGTTTAGCAAAACATCTGAGAAGTTGCAAAATTGTTCTACAACTATACTTCTCGAATACCCCACATTAGATTGGAGTATTCAAAAGACAAAATCAAACCCTGTTTGACATGGTAAGATTAATAAAATTGCCATTATATGTTTGTAGTTTATACATTAAGGACAACCGCTTTTACACTGAAAAGAGCACCATCATGATCCGCTGAAATTGACAACATATAAGATATGGTTTGGGTAGTGACCCGAATTGTCACTTTCATAAGTTTTGGTATGCATAGCATGTGTAAAATGTTTACAACCAAAATAGGATAAATATATGTTTATAAGGTTATCCCAAATAAAAACATTGGGTATTTCTCCTATGACGAACCAAAAGACAAATGTTGTTTGTCAGAAAGGGTTGATTCTCGAGAAAGTAGTTCTTGCGAAACAAGTGAGTGGGAGCACAGTACTAACTCAACGAGATTAGAGAATCTTCGTTATCATGTCAAGAGTAGCGCAGCACTGGAAGTTGTTCCGGGGTTTACTATTTTGACTAAGTAGAAGACACTACAAATGTTGTAGATACTTCAAATGAGTTTGCGAACTGTACCAGTAAAGTCCAAAAACTTTGTACTTAGAACAACTTGTGGTTTAAGTATAAAGTGTTGTTTTGACAACAAAGGACCTGGACCTTATAAAGGAAGCAAATGATGGGCCCTGACTTCGTAAAATTGACTATGAGTCATTATATCCGCCATTATATCCTTGTATGAATATCAAGTATGTGACTGGGTAGTCCTTTCGATAGGCATGATGCCTAACGATAGCAAAAGGGTCTATATAGCGACAAAGACATGGATTTTACATCTTTGAAAGTTGTACTACTTGAAAAGTCATTTTCGACGAAGTACAAAGAGTTGACTACTACAAGATTTTGATCTTCCGTAGTGATGCTTAGTCTTTGCGGATAGTTCTAGCAAAGTTACATATTATGATATGGAAGTTGAATAACAAAACGAACTCTCCTCTCGAGGAAGTTTTATCAAGGATGTGTACTTGACACAGTCTGAGAGTTTTGTAAAATTCAAAAAGGTTGCTAGAAAGGTATGCACACTTCAATGGTTGAAGTGAGCATAACGAAGTTGAAATCTTACCTTAATGAAGTTATCAAAAGAGTTTTTTGATTCCATCATGAACGATAAAGATGCTTGTAAAGTTACAAGAAATTAAGTGGGAGCGCTATGACATATTTCCAATACTTTATGTAGATGACATATGGTTGATTGGAAAATATGTATTTTAAATTAACACGGTTAAGATTTTCATATTGATGAAAGGCTTGGAAGATATTGGGCATCGATATCTATAAAAGATGGATTGACGCACCTGATATGATTGAAGCCAAATTACATAGATCAAATATTGAAGTAAGTCAATATGAAAATGACAAGAAGGAGTTCTTGTCACATGGAAAATAATTGAGCAAGATTCATGTGTTTTGACACATGATGAGCATCATTGAAATTGAGATTTCTAAGTCATGTTTCCATGCTATGTACACGACCAGAAGAGTCCTATGCTACAAAATGTTATAGCAGGATAATTCATATGATGATTAGACAACAGTGGGAGAGATCCTTGTGTCATTTTAGAAATGCTAAGGATATGTTTTCCTATATATAATGACAAAATATTAGTTGTAATATGTTACACTAATAGTCTTGTCATTCATTCAAGTAATTTTATCTCAATTAAAATATGTGATGAAGGGTAGCACAATAGGATGGAAGAAAGTTCCATGCTGGATTTGAAAGAGTTTCAAAATTAAAATATTGTGACAGATACTACAACAAAGGCTAAAGTATATCGTTGTGTTAACAACTGATTATAAGCTATTTTGTGTCAAGGAGTTCTTTATTGAACTTGGTGAATTTCCAAGATGCAAAAACTTTGAAGCACCATTTTCACAATGTTAGTAACATCAGTTTAAGCTGAGGAATTAAGGTATCACCGAACTTGGTGAGTTTCCAAGAATGCTAACACTATGAAGCTACATTTTCACAATGTTAGTGACATCAGTTTAAGCTGAGGAATTAAGTTTTCATCAATGAACCATATATATATACAAAGCCATCTCATTAGAGAATGAGTGATGCGTGTAGACGCAAAGAACATGCAAATACAATAGGACCTGAACAGTTCAGATCTTTTTGATGATGTTTACCGCATGCGAAGCATGGTAATAACACTGGTACGCCATATGTGTTAAAGTGCTTACAGACTAGATTATTGACTCAAGTGCAAGTGGGAGACTGAAGGGAATATGCCCGAGAGGCAATAATAAAATGGTTATTATCTTATTCCTTGTTATGATGAATGTTTTCTCATGCTAGAATTGTATTAACCGGAAACGTTGATACATGTGTGCTTAATAAACAAACAATGGTTCCTAGTAAAGCCTCTCTTTTAACTAGCTCGTTGATTAATAGATGATCAAGGTTTCCTGATCATGAACATCGGAAGTTATTAATAACGGGGTCATGTCATTAGAAGAAAGATGTGATGAACATATACCAAAGAGAATAGCAATGCGATCAAGTCATTTAGTTTACATTGTTATATCAAACACACGAAGTAACTTATTCCTTATACCATGAGATCATGTCAATCACTGATACCGGAAGAGTGCTTTGATGGCATCAAACGTCACACCGTAACAGGGTGACTATAAAGGTGTCGTTAAGTATTTCGGAAAGTATTAGTTGAGGATCATTGGATCAAGAGTGGGATTTGTCCATCCAAATGACGGAGAGATATACTCTGGGCCCTCTCGGTGATATCACATCGAAACCGCTTGCAAGCACGTGATATGATCACAAGGATGTTATATCACGGGAACGAGAAAAGAGTACTTGTCGGTAACGAGATTGAACAAGGTATGGTTTGATACCAATGATCGAATCTCAGACAAGTAAAATAATCGCGAGACAAAGGGAATAGTTCACGGCGTTGTGGTTCAACGATCACGAGAGTCATCGTTGAATATATAGAGTCATCACGGATCTCCAGATCCCGCTGTTGATTATTGATCGGAGAGGAGTCTCGATCATGTCTATCTTATTCGCGAACCGTAGGGTGACACACTTAAGGTTCGATGACGCGTTTGAGAGGATACGGAATATCGAAGAATATTTTGGACAGCACCGAAATTGTTTCGGGGAAAATTGAAATAGTTCAAGGGGTTTTTCGTCGAATGGTTGTTAATAGAATTAACAAATGATTCGAGGTGCTATATGCAAAAGTTTGTTAATAGAATTAACAAATGCTGAAATAAAGAAATAAAAAGGTTTATTTTTATTTATTAAAAGAAAACCTTTGGATTTTCCAAGTGGGAAATTATGGGAGCATGAGTGGGTGTGAGTGGAGCTTCCACTCACATGAAGAGGGAAGAGGTGGGGGCACACCATGGCTGGCCGCACCCCCCTCTTGGGCTGCCTCCCCCTCTCCTATAAAAGGAGGTGAGAGCTCTCCCTCCTCCACACACTTGGCCACTTCCCTTTCCCTCCACCCGCTGCTCCATTTCATGGTCTCCCGGCTTGGCGAAGCCCTGAACCGTGGGATTCTTCACCACCACACGTCGTCGTGCTGCTGGAGTTCCGAGGATCCTCTACTTCCGCGCCCCCTGGAACGAGGAACGGAGGTCGTCATCAACCGTACGTGTGACCGATCACGATGCACCGCCGGATTGCGAGCCATCTTCTCGCTATCGGGATCGGTGTGAGTACGACTACGCCAACAACGAGATTTGATCTCGTACCACTTTGAGTCTTCGAGGGTATGTGTTCTCCTTAACCCTCTCATTGCCCGTTGCAATTCGTCTCCTAGATTAGATCTTGGCCTTTCGGGTGTCTCTCGCGTAGGAAAATTTTTGTTTTCTATGCTACGTTCCCCTTCACGTTTCGGCGCCTAAGTGGCAGGCGATGGAGGACGGCCTGAGGGCAAGAGGAATCCCTCTAGGTACAGAGGGATGGGACGAAAGAGCCAAAATGTGGTGGTACGGGCATGGGGGATTGCTAGACCCGGAGACATGGGCGTGTGTTCATCGGCAGAAAATGTTTGCTCCCACAAAAAACCTTGTTGACGCAATGACCAAAGCTCAACAGGGCTGGATCACGTTCAACAGAGAGAGAGAGAGACCAACTGACCCATGCCCTCGGGAATCCTGAACACGGAGGACATATACGAGGCAAAGGCAGATTGCCGTGGAAAGTAGGGTTTTCCCAGGAGGGTGACCCGTACTGTTACAGAAGCCGTAAGAGAAATACGGACCGGGCTGCAGATCTTCTGTCGAAGCTTGCAACGGAAGTTAGCGAGTTGAAGCAGACCGTGGCGGGAATACTTGAGAAAGAAACAGCGGCGGCTGCAGGGCCGCATGAAGAACATGCAGCGGATCTTGGAAGCCAGCATCAGCGGAGAAGCAGCGTGGCTTCCACGGAGGCCCCGCCTGCAGGTGCTAATGGACCGATGATCGAGAGTCGTGCACCGGAGCCTCACTACCCCGTGGATGATGTAAAGGAGATGAAAGAATGTGATCTGCATTATCCCGTGGGGAACATTTCGATGAAGGTAGCTACAGGAAGTGCTTTACCCTATACACCTGGAGCACTCCATCACAACAACCCCATTCCATATGGCTATGCTCGTGTCACGGTGGAAGACATAGTCCAAGTGTTTGAGGACCGGGAGATTGACATAGCTACACCCGAAGGGGAGAGAAGACTTGGAGATGTCAAGCGCCAGTTCATTCTATGGAAAAAGAAGTACATAGTGTTTCCAGGCGAGACGCCAAGGCTAACAAGTCCACCCCCCTCCGATGGTGCAGGTGCTGGTGGTGGTGGTGCTGGTTCACCTACGCCTCCTTCAGACCATTCGACGCCGTCCCCCGATCCACAATCTCCGGCGGATAAGCAGCAGCCGTCGCCCCCATTCCTCCTCCGGCGGATAAGCAGCAGCCGTCGCCCCCCCATTCCTCCTCCGGAGGATAAGCAGCAGCCGTCGCCCCCCATTCCTCCTCCGGCGAAGAAACAAAAGCGGGCGGACAGCAAGGGAACCTGCTCTTGGACTAATAACCCGGAGGCTTATGTACCTAAGACCACACGGGTACCGGAGCCATCACTGAAGCCTATCCCCCCAAGGCCTTGGGAACTTAGTGATGATGAAACCAAATTGGCCGCGAAGGCTGACGTTGAGAAATGGAAGGCCAATCAGAAGGCGCGAAAGGAGCCTAAGCCCAAGGAAGTATACCCTCCGATAGTAGACAAGTGGGCTACGGGTTTTCTGTCGACACCGTCCCAAGCCGAGAAGAATTTGCCTAAAGACTATGATAATGAACTTCGTACGCAAGCAAAAGCATTGGCGGAGGAGAAAGAAAAAATGAAAAAAAAAGCGGGAAACAAGTTGACCAGCTCGGGATGCAGAGTAAACAATCGGTCCCCCCCGCTCATAGTGAAAGCCGGTCCGGAACAGGACCCCGAGGTCAGAGATGCTGTGGCAGCAATGGGATTGACTGTAGCTACTGCCATGAAAAATGCGTCCGAGGCCAGTATGTCTCTTCGTGCATTTTTAGGCCTGAACGATGCGCCAATGGCTGAGGTAGCATTACAATATGAGAAGAAAGGGCCTCTCGTCGAGCCTACGCAGGAAAAGGATCTACCACCACTAATGCAAAGTTTGCTACGTTGGTACAAACATTTCATATCATGGTCCGACAGAGACTTTGTATATGTGGATGTTACTGTCGCACCTGGACTTCTAGGGGATACTCACCGTACGAACTGAACAGTATTCTGATGGGATTACGGGGCTTACCGGCACCCGCGTCCTCTTACGAGTAGGCCAACACTTATGTGTGACAACCCATCGCTACTGTTCACCGTCGATGTAAACTATTTCGTAGAAATCAGGACACTACCATTGACGTACTTCATACCATACACACATGGTACGTCAACGGCTTTGAACAAAAGGATAACACAACATGCCTCTAAGACACAAAAGATTGAAATAAGTTGCAAATGGCCCTCACTAGGGCAGAGATAGCAAATACAATCATCCAGAGGACACATGTCCCAACATAACATCATTACATCTCAGCGGAAGCAGTCAAAGGGGTCTGAGTACAGACAAATCCAAATTGGCTTAAGAAGCCGGGAATGAAAAGAAAACGGAGCCCATCCACGATGTCTCGGATCCTGCCCGGGTCCGCTAACTACTCGTCAGCAGCCTCGTCAAACTCCACGTAGTAGCCGTCACCTGGATCCTCGTAAGCGTAGTCTGCGGAAACCACAGCCCCAAAGGGGTCAGTACATAAACGTACTGGCAAGCAAGACTCACAGTTCACCAAAGAGTAGCCCGTCAACACCAAGCACAGATGCCTTGGGATCAACGGAAGAAAAGGATATAAAAGATGCTGCAACTGGCTGCACTAACCAACTACAGAACATACTACAACTTCCGGTGTAACAGAAAGAGATAAGATAGCGTATCGTAACCAACTATACCAACCACCAATCAAACCCATCCTGGATCTCGCCCCTTATCCAAAGAAGCAATCCGAGGATAACTCACACAGTTGAATTAATGATGGATCAAGTTGTTGTGTCAATAAGTCTATTACTAGTCAAGTTTACCATTAGTTAGGTGTAAGTTGTTCTGAGTACTTGTTAGCCAGTACTTTCACCAAGTCAACCATAACCGCGGAAAACACGGCTTCTCGAGAAGATTTATCCCTGCAGGGTGCACCAATTTGGCCGTACACGTAAGAATAACCCGCCAGATGGAAGGCCTTTCCCACCAAGCGGGGCACTCAACACAACTCAACTCTCTTCGCATCAAGCCCAAAGCACCACGTGCTGTGCGTGCGCGGCTAATCGAGCCCCACGAAGAAAAGGGGACCCTCATAGCACTGGAAGACCACGCCGCCCTAAATGCCGACTACAAAAGTTCCACCCTGGCCTCGGGTTCGTACCTGCATATGCGTGCATCAAATGGAAAGCCCGAACTAAGTGTGGTGATTTGGACGAGATGCGAATCGAATCAAATTGAGGGGGGCGCCCATACACGCTTCCCACATGCGGATAGTGCGCTCATCATGGATCAGTAGACAAGACCCTTTTCCTATTAGGGTCGACACTAGCAGGCCTCAAAACCACGCCGGGCCTCCTGCCGGTGCCTTATCAGCAAATTATTATTACCTCAAATTAACAGGTTGATGTTTAACATCGAGCCCCAGAATATAACAGAATAATAACAGAAAGTAACGGATAACAGACTCGAGCAAAACAACCCTAAGCATACTAGTAAGACACGGGCCCAAGCAACGGGGTTTTAGGACTGGAGGTGTGGCAATATCAGGGTTTAGGGTATCATGTGATAGGTTCGTAACAGAAGCAACGATACATATGGCTAGCAAATATAGACAACGGAAAGTATCGGTAACCAATGTTGAAAGGAACACAATGGTTCATGTGAGTGATAACTTGCCTGCAAACCCAGTAGCCGGGTACTGAGCTAGATCCTCAGAAGGGGTGTCGTAAAGATCGTCGGTATCAACGTCGTCGTCTATCCGAGAAGAGGCAAACAAACAATACAGGAAGAATAAACAATCAATATCATGGCATAGTGCACAATCATAGGATGATGCATGTCAAATTAATAGATGCATCAAAATAACCTAATTGACATGGTAACACAATTTAAATGGACACATATGCAATTTTGAGTTGCATATGAAAAGCCCATGGATTTTGGTTAGGTTATTTGTTTTCCAACTAATCAACAGGTGCTAGTGGTTTAGTATGATGCATGCAAAAGGGAAACAGCAAAATAACAACATTAGAACCAACTTGGGATGAGGTGTAGCAATTTAGAATTTTATTATTAATTTAGGGAATTTTTGGGTGCCTTAAAGGTGACACACAAGTATTTGTTGTTTTCAACCATTTAAATTGTTCAAAACAAATACCTAATCTCATATTTGAAAAGAGCATGAAATTTTGGGTGGATTACATGTTTCAAATATTGAAAAAGGAATTTGGATGAAGTTATTATGACTTAAACAAAATTAGACAAGTTTTAAATGAATTTAAAACAAGCATGAATTTTATTTGAATTTTTATTTGCTCAAAACATAATTTCAAACCCATATTTGAAAAGTTTATACTTTGGTGGTTTGAAAACATATTTTGCATGTCAAAAATTTTATATTGAGCAAGTTATGATTTTATCAATTTTAAATGAATTAAATAAGCATTAAATTATTTAGGCAATTTAAATTGTTCAAACCATGAAACAAAATTTATATTTGAAAAGGTTATTCAAAATAGCATGGAAAACATATTTTAGTTTCATTTATTGGATTAGGTATGAATTAGTTATTGAATTTAGAAATTTGCATTTGAATTATTTGAATTCAAATTTGAATTGTATTTTGAAAATTCAAAACAGTACACAAATGGCATAGTTGGATAGACAATTAAATTTAGGACAAAACACATATATAACTTTTATTTATTGGGGTTATAGATTAAAAGTTATTAAATTTTAAAGTTTAGGGTTTAAATCTGCAATTAAAAGGATTTAATTTGAAAACAGAAACGTGGAAAACGTTTGTTACTGCGCTGCTGTCTACCCCTAGCCACTGCCCGTGGGCCAGGGGCCAGCGTGGTGCGCGCGCGCGTGCGTGGCAGCCATAGTGGCTGACGGGTGGGCCTCTGCGCGGGGAAGGAAAATGCCCAAAGAAGGTTTGGTGTTGCGGGGACTCGAACCCACGACCAGCCGCGAGATTCAGACGTGCTGTTACCAGTGCGGTAATTCTTCAGTTTTGACAGAGAGGGGAACGCGGACAGGTTTAAGTGTCAAGCTGTTATCTGAATCTCACAAGCGCGCGCTGGCTAACTGAACTAACTGACAAAGACTTGATCGTTGCTCGCCGGCGGGGAGATACGCGGCCGTGCTCGATCTGCTGGGGTGCAGTGGGGTGGTGGACGTGCACGGTACCGTGGAGGGTGCAACAGAGAGCGAGAGGGAGAGAGGTAGCACGATGGCTCACCGGGAGTTCGTCGCGGTTGCAGAGCTCGGGCAGACGGCGGCGACCGCGGCGTGGACGAGGACGGCGGGGAGGATCCAGGGGGTCACCGTGAACGCTCGGGTGTCCAAACGGTAGAGGTGTTAGCGGGGGTTCGATTTCAAGGGCTAGACGAGGGACTGGTGCGGTGACGTGGTTGCGGCCATCGGAGGTTCAGAGATGAACTTCTCCGGCGAGGGGCGACAGTGAGCGGGAGGTGGTCGGGAGAGGGGCAGACGGCGGCGGAAAAGAGGGAAATATGGCGCCTAGGGTTAGGGTAGGGCAGCGGGGCTCCTAGGGCGGCTTTATAGCCCCCGGGAGCGCCTCCTGGCCGTCGGGTGGCGCGGCAGCGACGTGGCACGGCGGGGATTGCTGCCGTACGCGGGGACGATGAGGGAATAGATCAGAAAAAAAACGAAGCGTTATCTGCGTTAAGTGTCGGGCTGGGCTGCGCGCTGAGGGAAAGAAAATGGAGTAGTGGGCTGGGCGCAGCCCACTCTCCCTGTTGGCGCCAAAAATCGTTTTGAACTTTTACTTCTCCTTTTTTTTTTGCTGAAATAGTATTTGGAAGAAATGATAGGTTTAAACTTAGGGAAAAATTTGGAAAAAATTTCGGTAACCTTATTAGGTCATTTGCAAACAGGTTTTAACTTTTATTTTCAAATGTTTGAATATTTGCTTGCTGTTTGAAATTTAAACCAAATTTGGGGAATTTAAATATTACATGATCATCAATAAAAACCAATTTTAAAATAGGGTAACCCCTATGTTAGATTATAAACCATTGATCAAAATTGTGTTAATTTGCATGGATTCAATTGTTGTTGTTTGATGCTTGAATTTGGAATTTTAAATGTGTTTGGAAATTAAATGATTGGTTTAAAACCATCATTTTCACAAGTGATCACTATGGCATAAAATGAAACCAATTGGTTGTTATTATTTGTGATTTTTATTTAAAATGTTGTAACAGAGCAAGTATGAAACCATTGTTTGAATAAGGTTTGAATTTGAGTTGTGAAAATAGTGGAAAACAATTGCAACAATTAAGAAACAAATGCAAACAACATGGAAACAATATGATGACATGATGCAATACTTTAATAAACATGCAACAAACATTCTAAGGGGATGATTTTCATACTTGAGATGTTACAAAACGCCCCCCCTTGAAGGAATCGCGCCCCGAGATTCCTACTGAGAAAGGAAAAGGTCCGGATACTTCTTGCGAAGATCCTCTTCGGTCTCCCCGTTGCCTCTTTATCGAATGATGCGACCACTGCACTTTGAAGAACTTGGTTCTCTTGTTGCGAGTCTTACGCTCGGTCTCATCGAGAATACGAACAGGGTGCTCCTCATAAGATAGATCATCTTGCAGTTCAATGGAATCATGATCAACTGCACGATCTGGATCTTTGAAACACCTCTTGAGCTGTGACACATGGAACACATCGTGCACCTTGGATAGCTTTTCTGGAAGTTCAAGACGATAAGCATTCTCTGCACGCCTTGAGAGAATGTTGAAAGGACCAATGTATCTTGGTGCAAGCTTTCCTTTCACACCGAAACGATGAGTGCCTCTGAGGGGAGTTACACGGAGATATGCCTTGTCACCAGGTGCATAGACCATATCCCTGTGCTTGCTGTCATAGTAGCTTTTCTGACGAGACTGAGCAATCCTGAGATTGTCACGAATGATACGAACTTTCTCCTCGGCTTCCTTAACAATGTCAGGGCCTAAGAGTGAACGTTCACCAGCTCCAGACCAATTGATTGGACTCCTGCATCTGCGGCCATAGAGTGCTTCAAATGGTGCCATGCCTAGGCTTGCCTGGTAGCTGTTGTTGTAGGAAAATTCAGCATATGGAAGGCAATCCTCCCATTTCATGCCAAAGGAGATACCACATGCTCTGAGCATATCCTCGAGAATCTGATTGACTCTTTCGACTTGCCCCTGAGACTAAGGGTGATAAGCTGTGCTGAACAGAAGTTTGGTGCCCAATGCTTCTTGAAAACTCTTCCAGAAATGAGAAGTGAATATGCTTCCACGGTCTGAGCTTATTTCCAATGGAACACCATGAAGAGGAACGATCTTTGCTGTGTAGAGCTCTGCTAATTGGCTAGCTGAGATAGTTTCCTTGACAGCAAAGAAGTGAGCTACTTTACTGAGACGATCAATAACAACGAAGATTGCATCGTTGCCCTTTTTGGACTTTGGAAACCCAGTAACGAAGTCCATTTCAATCATGTCCCACTTCCACTCAGGAATTTTCAGAGGTTGGAGTAGACCGGCTGTTTTCTGATGGACTGCCTTAACACGTTGACAAACGTCGCATTCAGAAACGTATTGAGCAATTTCACGTTTCATGCCAGGCCACCAATACAGAGTCTTGAGATCCTGGTACATCTTTGTACTTCCAGGGTGAATGGAAAGAGGAGTTTCATGAGCCTCCTTGAGAATGATATCTTTGAGACTTTGAACCTGAGGAACTGCAATGTGTCCTTCGAAGAACACAGTTCCTTTATCATCAATCGAGAAAGACTTGAATTTCTCCTTGCCTTCCTTGATGTGCTCAACCATCTTCTTGATTTCAGTATCACGAAGTTGTTCAGAACGAATCTTGTCCTCGAGAGTTGGACTGGCTGTCAAGCTAGCAAGGTAGCCTTGAGGAACAAGACCAAGGTTCAGCTTCTGGAATTCTTCATGAAGTGGAGGTTGGCTTTCCATGATCATGAGATTATTGCAATAGGACTTGCGACTGAGAGCATCGGCCATAACATTAGCCTTGCCTGGAGTGTAAGAAATGGTGAGATCAAAGTCTTTAATCTTTTCAATCCATCTCCTTTGCCTGAGGTTTAGATCTGGCTGAGTGAAGATGTATTTCAGACTCTTATGATCGGAAAAGATTTCCGTTTTGTTACCCAACAAGTATTGTCTCCATTTCTTGAGGGCAAACACAACTGCTGCAAGGTCAAGATCATGTGTGGGATAGTTTTGCTCATGTGGGTTCAACTGACGTGAAGCATAAGCCACAACTTGACGTTCTTGCATAAGAACTGCACCTAGACCTTGGAGAGATGCATCGCAGAATAACTGGAAAGGTTTGGTAGTCTGGGCCAACCAGAACAGGTGTGGAAGTGAGTTTAGTCTTCAAGAGATTGAAACTCTCATCACACTGTGGAGTCCAAACGTACTTCTTGTCCTTCTTTGTGAGATCAGTGAGAGGTTTGGCAATCTTGGAAAAGTTTTGGACGAAACAACGGCAATAGCTAGCCAAACCAAGAAAGCTTCTAACTTGTTTTACCGTCTTAGGAGGTTTCCAATCAACAATTGCTTTAACCTTTTCTGGATCAATGGCTATGCCCTTGGCGGAGATGACATGACCAAGGTAAGCAACTTCTGGAATCCAGAACTCACATTTGGAGAACTTGGCATACAGACGATGCTCGCGAAGTTTCATGAGAGTGAGACGAAGGTGTTTCTCCATGCTCTTCCTCGGATTTTGAGTAGACTAGAAATATCATCGAGATATACCACAACGAACTTGTCGAGGTATTCATGGAAGACAGAATTCATGAGTCTTGAAAATGTCGCCGGTGCATTGGTGAGACCAAAGGACATGACGGTGTACTCATATAGACCGTACCGAGTGGTGAAAGCTGTTTTTGGAATATCTTCCTTTCTGATCTTTATTTGATGGTAACCCATCCTCAAGTCCAACTTTGAGAATATTGAGGCTCCAGCAAGTTGATCAAAAAGATCATCGATACGAGGAATTGGATACTTGTTTTTGATAGTTTTCTCGTTGAGAGGACGATAGTCAACCACGAGTCTTTTTGTTTGATCCTTCTTGGCAACAAACATAGTTGGGCAACCCCAAGCGGAGGAACTAGGTTGAATGTAACCTTTCTCCATGTACATATCGATTTGCTCCTTCAACAATTTCAGTTCAGGAGGAGCTATCTTGTATGGATGCTTAGAGATTGGAGCATTACCTGGTTCAAGCTCGATCACGAACTCAACTGCTCTGTCCGGAGGCATCCCTGGCAACTCTTCTGGAAAGACGTCAGGGAATTCACAAACCACCGGAACATTTTCAAGCAGAGGTAGAGGTTTAGCATCCAGGGTGTACAACTGAACAGAACTTGATTCACTTGGAGAATAGACTATCTGGCCGGAAGGGTGGAACAGAGTTATTGACTTCTTAGCACAATCAATCGTAGCTTTATTGGCCTTCAACCAATCCATGCCAAGGATGACATCAATGTCAGAATTGCCAAGCAGAATGAGGGAAGCAAGGAATATGTGACCTCCAATCAAGATCTGATTCTCGTGACTGATCTTGGAAGTTTGCATAGTTGCTCCAGGGGAGTTTACTACTAGCGGGGAACCCAAACCAACAAAAGGTAGCTTAATTGTTGTTGCAAAGATCTTTGACACGAAAGAATGCGATGCTCCGGTATCAAACAACACTTTAGCTGGGTTAGAGTTTACGGGGAATGTACCGAGAACGACGTCAGCAGCTTCCTCAGCTTTGTCGGCCTTGATATGATTCACCCTCGCGGTCCTCCCGACATGCCTGTTGTTGGAGTTGAAGGCTTTAGCCCGGGGAGCACGAACCATTGCCTGGTTGGTGTTGGGGCGAGGAGGTGGTGGAGGTAGCTGCCTCTGAGTGCACTTATCAGCATAGTGTCCAGTCTGCTTGCATTTGAAGCAAGTGACGACACGAGGTGCATCTGGCCTTGGCTGCCCCATTGAGAACCTCTGAGCCTGCATCTGAGCTGGGTTGGGTGGGCGGGGACCAAAGCCTGGAGAAGCTTGGGCATATGGAGCCCTAGTGACAGCACTGTTTGGCACCCAGATGCGGCGCTTCTGCGGAGGGGTGGTCATGTTGGAGGAGGAACCACCCTCACGCGAGTGCTTGCGCGACTCTTCGAACGCCTTGCGCCCATTCTCCTCATTGAGCGCGGTGTTCACGAGCTCCTCGAAGTCCTTGCACTTGATGTTGGTGAGAGCGTACTTCAGTTCCGTTAAAACCTCGGCGGAACCTTGCCATCTTTTTGGCCTCAGTGGACACCTCATCACCAGCATAACGAGCGAGGCGATTGAACTCACTCTGGTAGCCAATGACGTCCAGCTTGCCCTGCTTAAGAGAGCATAACTCCTCACGCATCCTTTCCATGAGACCATCTGGGATGTGGTGCTTCAGGAAGGCATCCTTGAAACAACCCCAGGTGATAGGGTATCCAGCTCTCATGGTCTGGTAGTTCTCCCACCAGGTAGCTGCCTGACCCTTCAGTAGGTAGGTGGAATACTTGACTTTATCCTCCTCAGCAACGTGAGCAATGTCAAGAGCCCTGGCCATCTCCCTGATCCAGTCATCAGCATCCAGAGGCTCCCGTGTTGCCACGAAAGCTCTCGGCCCCAGACTCAGAAACTCCTTGATGCTGACTCGCGGAGCATTCTGGTTGTTGTGCTGGTTAGCCTGGATCTTGGCCATCTGAGTCACGACCTGAGTCATCTGAGTCAACAGCTCCGTGAGCGGAGGTGGTTCAGGCGGGTTGCTCCTTGTTGGCGGCATCCTGAATAGAGATGCATTTTAGCACAACAACAGAAAAGGATAGACTTGGTAACCGAAAGAGAGATTATTCCGACGCATGAATAGATAACCAACAGGTACATCATCACATGTTCAAATACATCAGAATATCCAACAGACCAATACATGGTTCGAAAGCCAAAGGATAACTAAACATAGCTATGAATGGATACATCGGTACTCCCATGCTCATCACGCAGGACGGCGGCGAGTAGTACGACGAGAGATACGGTGAGGAGGAATCCCACGGAAGTAGGTAGAACGACGATCCACGTAGAGCGGGACTGCTCTGAGAGGGACTCTCGGTGTGCTGAAGTAGAAAGCGTCGTCTCCCTGTGCTCCAAAGCGTGGAATCCCAGTGTAACCAGCTCCGAGGTTGAGGAGTGGGCCTCTGATCGGCTCGTAACCTCCGGCATCTGGCAAACTACGTCCCACTGTCTGATGGAAACGTGCAAAGCGCTCATCTCCAACAAAGTCTGTGGTGTACGTAGCCAGACGAGTCAAAGCAAGATAGAGCTGCTCCCTGACTGAGGCCAACTCCTGAGAAAGTGTGGTGGCAACAGCGTCACTGTGTCTCACAAACTGAGCGGTGGTGTGCAGCCTGGTGTTATCATGCTCGTAGACATCCAGGTTGTCGTAGAGGGTGAAGTGAGCTCCCGCTGAAGTGATGTAACCACGGGGGATGTGGCGATAGATAGAATCGTCAAACCCCCAGTAGTCAACACGGAGGACGGTGAGACTCACGTAAGCTGCCTGCTGCACGGCCATATCCACTGTGGAACCTACTGCCTCGTAGCGGTGGACAACGCTCCTGCCATCATCTGACAGAATGTAGACGATGGCCTGGTAGTAGGTCTGGTCAAACTCTCGCTGCTGCTCGTAGGCCTGGTACTCTGGTGCCCAATGGAACCCCAGATAAGTGACCATGTCTCTCAGCATCTCCGGATAACCGGCGGTGCTCTCACAGCGAGTCATCCGAACCACCTGCGGGAAGAACCTGAGATCCATCTGCAGATGATTTGGGAGGTTTTGATTAGACGCCGGTAGAAGAACTGAAGTGGAAAGCAACAACAAGGTTCAACGGACGAAAAGGATGTTGAGAAGAACAGGATATCGAAGCAACAACGGGAAACACGAGACCAAAACTCCTGAGGTACTACGGAAAAACCCATCCGGGCTTCTAAAGGATCAATATCTACTGCTTAAGGAATAGAGGATTTGCTTCCGGGGCTTACACGCCTCCGTTCTCAATCATGAGTAGGCAACATGATAAATCATGTCACAACCACCTCCATTCCTATGGTCTAGTAGATATAACTATCCTTGAGAAACCAGGATACGTGAAATCCTAACTTGAAAGTTTAGGTGAGAAGGGAAAACAACGTTGCACTTCCTTACCAGAAAAGGGTGGGTGGGTGGAAAGAAGAAAAATGGCAGAATTCCTACTCTCACGTTTCATTTTTCCTATATAGCTACAAAATAGTTTCTAGACTCAACTGCGACCAGTAAAAGGGATCCTACAGGCAGACAGGCTCTGATACCATTTGTCGCACCCGGACTTCTAGGGGATACTCACCGTACGAACTGAACAGTATTCTGATGGGATTACGGGGCTTACCGGCACCCGCGTCCTCTTACGAGTAGGCCAACACTTATGTGTGACAACCCATCGCTACTGTTCACCGTCGATGTAAACTATCCCGTAGAAATCAGGACACTACCATTGACGTACTTCATACCATACACACATGGTACGTCAACGGCTTTGAACAAAAGGATAACACAACATGCCTCTAAGACACAAAAGATTGAAATAAGTTGCAAATGGCCCTCACTAGGGCAGAGATAGCAAATACAATCATCCAGAGGACACATGTCCCAACATAACATCATTACATCTCAGCGGAAGCAGTCAAAGGGGTCTGAGTACAGACAAATCCAAATTGGCTTAAGAAGCCGGGAATGAAAAGAAAACGGAGCCCATCCACGATGTCTCGGATCCTGCCCGGGTCCGCTAACTACTCGTCAGCAGCCTCGTCAAACTCCACGTAGTAGCCGTCACCTGGATCCTCGTAAGCGTAGTCTGCGGAAACCACAGCCCCAAAGGGGTCAGTACATAAACGTACTGGCAAGCAAGACTCACAGTTCACCAAAGAGTAGCCCGTCAACACCAAGAACAGATGCCTTGGGATCAACGGAAGAAAAGGATATAAAAGATGCTGCAACTGGCTGCACTAACCAACTACAGAACATACTACAACTTCCGGTGTAACAGAAAGAGATAAGATAGCGTATCGTAACCAACTATACCAACCACCAATCAAACCCATCCTGGATCTCGCCCCTTATCCAAAGAAGCAATCCGAGGATAACTCACACAGTTGAATTAATGATGGATCAAGTTGTTGTGTCAATAAGTCTATTACTAGTCAAGTTTACCATTAGTTAGTAAGTTGTTCTGAGTACTTGTTAGCCAGTACTTTCACCAAGTCAACCATAACCGCGGAAAACACGGCTTCTCGAGAAGATTTATCCCTGCAGGGGTGCACCAATTTGTCCGTACACGTAAGAATAACCCGCCAGATGGGAAGGCCTTTCCCACCAAGCGGGGCACTCAACACAACTCAACTCTTCTTCGCATCAAGCCCAAAGCACCACGTGCTGTGCGTGCGCGGCTAATCGAGCCCCACGAAGAAAAGGGGACCCTCATAGCACTGGAAGACCACGCCGCCCTAAATGCCGACTACAAAAGTTCCACCCTGGCCTCGGGTTCGTACCTGCATATGCGTGCATCAAATGGAAAGCCCGAACTAAGTGTGGTGATTGGACGAGATGCGAATCGAATCAAATTGAGGGGGGCGCCCATACACGCTTCCCACATGCGGATAGTGCGCTCATCATGGATCAGTAGACAAGACCCTTTTCCTATTAGGGTCGACACTAGCAGGCCTCAAAACCACGCCGGGCCTCCTGCCGGTGCCTTATCAGCAAATTATTATTACCTCAAATTAACAGGTTGTTGTTTAACATCGAGCCCCAGAATATGACAAAATAATAACAGAAAGTAACGGATAACAGACTCGAGCAAAACAACCCTAAGCATACTAGTAAGACACGGGCCCAAGCAACGGGGTTTTAGGACTGGAGGTGTGGCAATATCAGGGTTTAGGGTATCATGTGATAGGTTCGTAACAGAAGCAACGATACATATGGCTAGCAAATATAGACAACGGAAAGTATCGGTAACCAATGTTGAAAGGAACACAATGGTTCATGTGAGTGATAACTTGCCTGCAAACCCAGTAGCCGGGTACTGAGCTAGATCCTCAGAAGGGGTGTCGTAAAGATCGTCGGTATCAACGTCGTCGTCTATCCGAGAAGAGGCAAACAAACAATACAGGAAGAATAAACAATCAATATCATGGCATAGTGCACAATCATAGGATGATGCATGTCAAATTAATAGATGCATCAAAATAACCTAATTGACATGGTAACACAATTTAAATGGACACATATGCAATTTTGAGTTGCATATGAAAAGCCCATGGATTTTGGTTAGGTTATTTGTTTTCCAACTAATCAACAGGTGCTAGTGGTTTAGTATGATGCATGCAAAAGGGAAACAGCAAAATAACAACATTAGAACCAACTTGGGATGAGGTGTAGCAATTTAGAATTTTATTATTAATTTAGGGAATTTTTGGGTGCCTTAAAGGTGACACACAAGTATTTGTTGTTTTCAACCATTTAAATTGTTCAAAACAAATAACTAATCTCATATTTGAAAAGAGCATGAAATTTTGGGTGGATTACAGGTTTCAAATATTGAAAAAGGAATTTGGATGAAGTTATTATGACTTAAACAAAATTAGACAAGTTTTAAATGAATTTAAAACAAGCATGAATTTTATTTGAATTTTTATTTGGTCAAAACATAATTTCAAACCAATATTTGAAAAGTTTATACTTTGGTGGTTTGAAAACATATTTTGCATGTTCAAAAATATTTTATATTGAGCAAGTTATGATTTTATCAATTTTAAATGAATTAAATAAGCATTAAATTATTTAGGCAATTTAAATTGTTCAAACCATGAAACAAAATTTATATTTGAAAAAGTTATTCAAAATAGCATGGAAAACATATTTTAGTTGCATTTATTGGATTAGGTATGAAATTAGTTATTGAATTTAGAAATTTGCATTTGAATTATTGAATTCAAATTTGAATTGCATTTTGAAAATTCAAACAGTACACAAATGGCATAGTTGGATAGACAATTAAATTTAGGACAAAACACATATATAACTTTTATTTATTGGGGTTATAGATTAAAAGTTATTAAATTTTAAAGTTAGGGTTTAAATCTGCAATTAAAAGGATTTAATTTGAAAACAGAAACGTGGAAAACGTTTGTTACTGCGCTGCTGTCTACCCCTAGCCACTGCCCGTGGGCCAGGGGCCAGCGTGGCGCGCGCGCGTGCGTGGCAGCGACAGTGGCTGACGGTGGGCCTCTGCGCGGGGAAGGAAAATGCCCAAAAAAGGTTTGGTGCTGCGGGGACTCGAACCCACGACCAGCCGCGAGATTCAGACGTGCTGTTACCAGTGCGGTAATTCAGTTTTTGACAGAGAGGGGAACACGGACAGGTTTAGGTGTCAAGCTGTTATCTGAATCTCACAAGCGCGCGCTGGCTAACTGAACTAAACTGACAGAGACTTGATCGTTGCTCGCTCGGCGGGGAGATACGCGGCCGTGCTCGATCTGCTGGGGTGCAGTGGGGTGGTGGACGTGCACGGTACCGGAGGGTGCAACAGAGAGCGAGAGGGAGAGAGGTAGCACGGTGGCTCACCGGGAGTTCGTCGCGGTTGCAGAGCTCGGGCAGACGGCGGCGACCGCGGCGTGGACGAGGACGGCGGGGAGGATCCAGGGGGTCACCGTGAACGCTCGGGTGTCCAGACGGTAGAGGTGTTAGCGGGGGTTCGATTTCAGGGGCTAGACGAGGGAGTGGTGCGGTGAGGTGGTTGCGGCCATCGGAGGTTCAGAGATGAACTTCTCCGGCGAGGGGCGACAGTGAGCGGGAGGTGGCCGGGAGAGGGGCAGACGGCGGCGGAAAAGAGGGAAATATGGCGCCTAGGGTTAGGGTAGGGCAGCGGGGCTCCTAGGGGGCTTTATAGCCCCCGGGAGCGCCTCCTGGCCGTCGGGTGGCGCGGCAGCGACGTGGCACGGCGGGGATTGCTGCCGTACGCGGGGACGATGAGGGAATAGATCAGAAAAAAAAAACGAAGCGTTATCTGCGTTAAGTGTCGGGCTAGGCTGCGCGCTGAGGGAAAGAAAATGGAGTAGTGGGCTGGGCGCAGCCCACTCTCCCTGTTGGCGCCAAAAATCGTTTTGAACTTTTACTTCTCCTTTTTTTTTTGCTGAAATAGTATTTGGAAGAAATGATAGGTTTAAACTTAGGGAAAAATTTGGAAAAAAATTTGGGTAACCTTATTAGGTCATTTGCAAACAGGTTTTAACTTTTATTTTCAAATGTTTGAATATTTGCTTGCTGTTTGAAATTTAAACCAAATTTGGGGAATTTAAATATTACATGATCATCAATAAAAACCAATTTTAAAATAGGGTAACCCCTATGTTAGATTATAAACCATTGATCAAAATTGTGTTATAATTTGCATGGATTCAATTGGTTGCTGTTTGATGCTTGAATTTGGAATTTTAAATGTGTTTGGAAATTAAATGATTGGTTTAAAACCATCATTTTCACAAGTGATCACTATGGCATAAAATGAAACCAATTGGTTGTTATTATTTGTGATTTTTATTTAAAATGTTGTAACAGAGCAAGTATGAAACCATTGTTTTAATAAGGTTTGAATTTGAGTTGTGAAAACAGTGGAAAACAATTGCAACAATTAAGAAACAAATGCAAACAACATGGAAACGATAAGATTACATGATGCAATACTTTAATAAACATGCAACAAACATTCTAAGGGGATGATTTTCATACTTGGGATGTTACAGTTACAGAGGAGCATCACACCAAAAAGTACACTGTACCAGTTGAGATGGGTGAATTGATCCAGCTGTTCAATCTGCGCGAGGTCGACAAATCTATCCTGAGTTGCTACGTTCTGTAAGTGATTATTTCTACCTCATCTCGTTCTTCATTGCCTACACTGTACCAGTTGCGCCTAACTATATTGTTGCGTACGCTATTATGCAGATTGAAGATTTGGGAATGCAAAATAAGACTCATCCATGATGTTGGGTTCATTGACCCACAAATCATTAATGGAACTATGTTAGAAAATCACCCCAAAGACGTGGAGAAAGACTTGTACAATTTTCTTAAAAAGCATGAACTCAAAAGTCATATTCTATTTCCTTACCATTTTGGGTGAGTGTTTCTCTCTCTGTGCCCATTCTCTTTTGTTTACTCCATGGTGGTATGTCTAATCGATAAGTTATGCCTGTGCGCATGTAACGTGTCCGCAGGTTCCACTGGATTCTGCTAAAAATTGAACTTCAGAGCTCCACAGTTTTTATCATGGACTCTATGAATTCAGATACAAATCTTTGGATCGACATGAGAAAAATGATGCAAAGGTAATTATTTTCAATCATTTCCGCTCTATATCGATCGGTCTCTTTTGTTCATTTCCTAATATGCAGTAGCTAATAACTCCCTTGTTCATTTAATTTTATTTGCACTGTAGAGTTTGGAGACGGTTCTCACATGAACATGTCGGTGGATTCAAACATCAGCTAGAATTTAAAAATGTGGTGCGTGGTGTGGATAAGCAGCCACCGGGGACCGGTCTATGTGGATACTATGTTTGTGAGAACATACGGAAAGAAATCTCTGAGAGGAAGAAGTCGGAGAGCACGCGGAGGAGTCTCAATAACTTGCGGAGGGCGTTTACTCCAGAAGCTCGCTTCCGACCAATTCAAGAGGAAATAGCAGGATTTTTCCTTAGGCATGTCGTCGATTCCAAAGGAGAACACCATGCGTCCACCGACGATGATGCTTATATGCATCTCCGAGATTGAAACTTGTTCGAAGTTGTGTATGCTCATCTATCTTAATTGTGTATATAGAAACTTGTTCGAAGTTGTATATGGTCACCCGAGATTGAATATATATTATATATTCCTATACTGAATTCTTCTTGTTTGAAATTTCATATATATATATGCATGTATATAGTAGCGTAAAATATATATATATATATATATGTGTACTGAAACTTCATCAAAATTAAAATAAAACACAAAATAAAATATAAAAGAAATAAAACAAAGCAAATTAAAAAGAAACCAGGTTTAGGGGGGTCTAAAACCCTAAACCTGCGCAGGAGGTTTTCAGTCCCGGTTAGCCACAAGAACCGGGACTAAAGGTCCTCCGCCGCGACGGACTCCTGGCGCCCACGTGGACGGGCCTTTAGTCCCGGTTCGTAAGCGGCGCGACTATAGGGGGGGGGGTCTTTAGTCGCGCATAGCTAGTCCCGGTTGCGCGGCCGGGACTACTGGCCCTGGCGAACCGGGACTATAGGCCTATTTTCTACCAGTGCCGGCCCGTGCCACCAGCCGGGACCAAAGGGGTACCTCTAGTCCCGGGTGGTTGCACGGGCCGGGACTAGAGGCCCATCAATATAAATACCCATGCCCTCTCTCCAGGCCGAGCAACCACCCGGGACCGACCGGACTAGCCTAGGCGAAGCCCTGCTATCCATCCTCGCCGGCGCTGGCTCCGGCTGTTTATTGCATTCGATTGACCATAGATTGGCCGGGGACGAGTTGGGACGGAAGCGATTCCATTCATAAAAGGCCCGAGCGGCCGGTGCTTACATTGGGGCGGCAGCGCGATCACAGGCGGCCGGTCGTTTCTTGATGACGGCCCTAGTGGCCGGTCCTTACATGGGGGCGGTGGCACGGCCACAGGCGGCCGGCCGTTTCTTGCGTGGGTAGAAGTAAACCTAACAAACTAGTTGGGCCGGGGGCGCGCTGGCGTCGGCCTAGTCCTCCTCGTCGGAGGAGAGGCAATGGTAGTCCGGCTGGATCCACAGGTGGGCAGGCAGCTGGGGCGGCTGCGGTGGCATCGGGGGTGCGTCCTCTAGTGGTGGCGCTGGCCAGTCCTGTGTCAGCGGTGGCGGCGGTGGCAGCTCCTCCTCCGGCGACCACTCGCCGCCGGTTCAGGTCCAGTGCATGCCGTATTCGAGGCCAGGGGGCAGCGGCTGTGGCCTCGGCTCGTCCGTCGACGCCTCCAGCGCGGCGTTCATCACCTGCCACCACGGTGCCGGCGGTGGAGGGGCGGCATTGTGGCCGTATCGGCGTCGGCAGCCGCGGCGGCGGCCGCGCAGGCGAGGACCTGCTCCCAGCGCTTGATCTCGTCCTCCACGAGGGAGCGGCGGGAGGCCTCGAAGGTGACCTGCATGTCGGGGTCCTCGTCGTCGTCGACGATGTCCTCCTCGAGCCACAGCTCCGGCTCGTTGCCGGGCGACACCGCTGGGTAAGGGGCGGGGTTGGCCGGAGGATTCGGGGGCGTAGCGAAGTAGGAGCGGCGGCGCTGGTCGTGCTCCTGCTAGAACCACTCGTCCCAGTTCGGTGAGTTCAGCGCGTAGGCAGGGTCCCTGAGGAGGTCGGCCGGCAGGAGCGCGCGCCGACGAGCTATCTCCTCGGCCCGATCGCGTTCGTTGGTCGGGACCGGCGGCACCGGGACCCGCTGCGGGTTGAGGTGCCAGGCGTCCGGGAGGTGGACGTCCTGCCAGAAGACCGGTGTGTCGTTCTGCCAGTGCCAATAGCACTCCTCCTTCCGGACGTACCGGCGGAACCTCTTGCCCGGCGCGGCGCGAGGCAGCGGGTGGCGCGTGGCCGGAGGTGGTACTGGGAGGCGCGGGTTGGCCCCGATCCGCACGCCGGCCGGACCGAAGCCAAATGCCTCCCGCGGGGGGGGGGGGGGGACGCCGCCGCTGCCGGAGCTTCGGCCTCTCTGTCCGGCCCTGGAGGACCCGGCCTCGTGCTCGTTCTTGGCCTTCTTGAACCAGTGGCGGGGCGACATGGCTAGGGTTTAGGGTTTGGGCTGGGGTTGAGGGAGTGGGTGTGCCGGTGTACGGGCGGCGGGGTCCCTTTAAAAAGGACCAGGGGCGGGGATGGCGTGCCAACCGGTGGTGAGAACGTGGCGGCGGTTGCATGCCACCGGGGCAGGTAGCGTTGAATGCGCGGGGACCATGGGTTGAAGCCGAGGCGGCCACTGGGTCGCTGGCCAGTGGGCCCTCTTTGACCGTTCGTGGCCACGGGTTGGGAAGTGGGGGACGGGGGGAAGGCGAGGCGGTCACTGGGTCGCTGGCCAGTGGGCTCTTTGACCATGCGTGGCCGCGGTTAGGGGGATTAATAAAAGACGTGGGGACGTGGGGGAAGGCGAGGCGGCCACTAGGTCGCTGGCGAGTGGCCCCCTTTGACCACGCGTGGCCGCGGATGGGGAAGGGGAGGCCGGTTGGGGATTACCAGGCAGGCGTCCGCTGTGTCACTGCCTGTAGTAGATGGACTCGAAGACAATGGAGCAACACATGCCTCACAGTTTTTTAACGAGTTCGCTACAGGAATGGCGCTGGAACAAACACAGCAACTGGAACAAAGACAGAAGTTCGCTACGAGATCCGCGCATCTCCTTGATTATAGTGTCGATACCATTATCATGACTGGTTGATTATTATTTTGATTGAAACCATTTCTTGTAAAGTGCTTGCAACAAGGAGACGGAAATCACTTGTGTGGATACTACGTCTGCGAGTTCATTCGTCAGACGACCTGTGCCAAGGGCAGAGATTCAACAAACTTCATGTACGTCTGTCGTCAATTTTTCTTATTACCATCTATTTTAGTTATTTAGTTTCATTAATATATATTGACCACTCTTCTTTATATTAGATCGAACGGCTCCGGGACGGTCTTCTACCAAGGGACCGCATACGAGCAATTCAGGAGGAAATTGCGTGCTTCTTAGATGCAGATGTCCTAAATGTAAATGGAGAGTACTATAGCGCCGGTTGGGACTGAATTTTATTTTGTAATTCACTCCATCGGTCATGTAATATGCTCGATATACTTTGCTTATGTAATATAAGTGTTCCTTCTTTTGCTATATACATGTAGTACTTATTCACTCGTGGGATCCGGGAGCTCCGGGGAGGGGCCACCGAGGATCCTCTCTTCTCGTGGGATCCGGGAGGTCCGGGGAAGGGCCACCGGGCTACTCTCTCTTCTCCTGGGATCCGGAAGGTCCGGGGAAGGGCCACCGGGCTCCTCTCTTCTCCTGGGATCCGGGGAGGGGCCACCGGGGCTCCTCTCTTCTCATGGGATCCAGGAAGTCCGGGGAGTGGCCACCGGGAGGTCTGGGGATCGCAAAATATAAAAAGGAAAATAATAAACACAAAACATAAAAATTCTGCCGCGGCAGAGAAAAGGGCAAAAACCCTACCGCGGCAGAAGGGACATGCATCCCGGTTCGTGTTAAGAACCGGGACTAATAGCCCTGGCCAGGTTCCAGCCCAACTGCCACGTGATCAGCCCCATTTTTCCCGGGTCCTGGCATAACCGGGACCAATGCGGAAGAGGCATTTGTCTCGGATGCCTCATCCCGGTTGCAAAACCGGGACAAATGAGCCTTACAAACGGGGACAAAAGCCCGTGTTTATACTAGTATCCCTGAATATCCTAGCCTTCACTCGGTCGATGTGGCGGATCCGTCTTGGGTCTTGGGCATGTCCGCCACGCTGCCCTTATGCTGCCACGCTTCTCTTCTGTCTTCTTCTGTGCCTTCGATGCCGCGGCCAGCAGGTGGGTCGTGACAGAGTCGCAGTAACATTTCTGAATGAAAGAATAATTTGCAATGTCCAAACCTGCTATCTCTACTCCCTCTGGTTGCTGAATCAACTACTGTGGACTTCCTCATGCATGTGAGACATTTCCAATGCAATCAACCAGTAGCTAGCAAAGTGAATTCAGTCATACGCTGAGCGCTGGAGAACTACTCCAGCAATGTCGTGATTCGCGTGGATTTGTTTATTTAACACCAATGGTTTTTTATATGATATCCAGATGATTCTTGTGGCCTGTATGTAAAATGTTCTCTATTTAAAGATGGAAGTGGCGCCAACACACAGACAGATAGGATTATTCTTTTGAACAGACAGAGTCATCTACAGACAGCATCATGGCGGGGACACGGCGGCAAGCCGGCGAGGTGCCGTTGTACAAGGACGCGTCGGCGCCGGTGGAGGCACGTGTGCGCGACCTGCTGGGCCGCATGACGCTGCAGGAGAAGGCGGGTCAGATGGCACAGATAGAGCTCACCGTGGTATCGCCCCGCGCTCTCACGGAGCTCGGCGCCGGCAGCGTCCTCAACGGCGGCGGCACAGCGCCCCGCTACCGCGACTCCTCCCCGGCCGACTGGGCCCGCATGGTTGACGACGCGCAGCGCCTCGCCCTCTCGTCCCGCCTGGCCGTCCCCATCCTCTACGGCGCGGACGCCGTCCACGGGCACAACAACATCTTTGGCGCCACCATCTTCCCCCACAACGTCGGCCTCGGAGCCGCCAGGGATGCGGAGCTTGTGCGGAAGATCGGTGAGGCGACGGCGCTCGAGGTTCGCGCCACCGGTATCCACTGGACCTTCGCCCCATGCGTCGCCGTGAGTCAAACGGACCTCCCGCTGATCACAAACTAAATTGTGTTGCAAGAAGAAGAAAAACTGATGCATATGCACGTTTTGGTCCAGGTTTGTAGGGACCCGAGGTGGGGGAGATGCTACGAGAGCTACAGCGAGGACCCAGAGATCGTGTGCTCCGTCAACACCCTTATCACCGGACTGCAGGGTCAACCACCGGCTGGCCACCCTCATGGTTACCCCTTCCTCCACTCGGTTAGGTATTTACGTCATTGCTTTTTTTTAGATTGGCCTGCCCACTGCATATTTCATTGCCGGAATCAGATTTAAAAATGAAAATTCCCCTGTATTGATCATGGAAAAAATAGCGTGTCATTTTGACGCTAATAGCATGGTATAGCATATCTGCAGACTCCACGCTAAATTTTAACACTTTTGCTCGCTAGTGCTCTATTCACGAAATAGCACGTCATATCACGCCAAAACATCAATGTTATATGACGCTATTTTTTTCCGGCCTATCGGCCCAAAGGCCCGAGTTTTCCACCTTAGCTAGAAGAAAAAGTTGCTTCCTGTTTTTCGTGACGATGAACAACAATGGTGAGGATGACCTCGCCATGTTTATCATACTGCTTAAATAATTTTTTGTGTGTTATTGCCACCTAAAATATTGATGTTATGCTCTAGCCAACTAGAGAATAATTTTGTACGTGGTTATGCAAATATTGGTCTCGGATTTTTGGACTATATCATTTATTCGTGTTGTAATCGTTTATTTTTTAAATATAATTGATAGTTTTTTAAAACACTATTTTGATATAGCACACTATAGCGTGCATAGCATCTGGAAGAGGCTGACGCTTTTCTCATAGCACGCTATTTTTTTTTCCTGGTTTTGATGTTGTTTTTTTTAAAACAAATTTTGACCTAATATAAAATTTCGGCATGGGCACTTGACTCTAGTTGTGTTTTTAAAAACTAAACTAAAGCCCCAAAGCACCTCAAGTCCTATAAAATAAATTGTTCGTCATGTCCGGGGATAACTAGCATCCCAAGGAGTCTATCTTTCATATGTGCCCACAAACTCATTTGTACAAATTGCCTTTTGTTATTTGTAGGGAGAATGTTATTGCTTGTGCCAAGCATTTCGTAGGGGATGGAGGTACTCACAAGGGAATCAATGAGGGGAACACCATTTGCCCGCAAGAAGATCTAGAAAGGATCCACATGAAACCTTACCCTGATTGTATAACTCAAGGGGTGGGAACGGTCATGGCATCGTTCTCTCAATGGAATGGGGAACCATTACATAAAAGTCGCTATTTGCTTACAGACGTTTTGAAGGGCAAGTTAGGTTTCCAGGTATAGGGGAGACTATGGTTTTTTTATAAGTTGTTGGATTGATATAAGCTTTGGTTGTGAATAGAGAAAATGACAACATTTATAAGAGCTCTTGTTTCACAGGGTTTTGTGGTGTCAGACTGGGAGGGTATTGACAGGCTCTGTGAGCCCCGGGGGTCTGATTATCGCTACTGTATTGCACAATCAGTTAATGCTGGATTGGATATGGTAATTCATTATATTTTTAGAGAATATATTCTGCAGAGCTATTGATTGTTTTCCATCTGCTGAGCATTCTATAGATTATGATACCTTTCAGATTTGAGAAATTCTTGGAAGATCTGTTGTTCTTGGTAGAGTCAGGGGAGATACCATTATCACGGATTAATGATGCTGTTGAGCGGATTCTAAGGGTTAAGTTCATATCTGGGGTGTTTGAGCATCCATTTTCAGATCCGACTCTACTCAAAGTAGTTGGTTGTAAGGTAAATGCGTGTTTGCATATCAATGCTTACGTTGTTTATGTCAATTCGTATCTTTCTTATTCTATTTGAGCCATCTTTTCCAGTGGATACAACTCAGCATATATGATATGTTAAATTGTTAATTTTCTAGGAGCATCGGCAGCTGGCACGTGAGGCTGTTCGAAAATCATTGGTTCTTCTGAAAAACGGCAAGAATAAGAAGGAACCATTCATTCCATTGGCAAAAAATGCAAATAGAATTCTTGTTGCAGGGATACATGCTGACAATATTGGATATCAGTGCGGCGGATGGACAGTATCTTGGTATGGTGAGAGTGGAAGGGTAACTTGTGGTATGCAAAATAATTCAACTCCGCGAGAATATATTACCTTTTTTTTTATAAAGAGATATTATTACTTAAAATGTTTAAGCATTACACCCGATCTCTACATAACTAAGATGCACACAACCGCGACAAAATAAAATGAAAGAAAATATCAAAATAAAATGCAACAGACTCAACACGCTGATGAAGACCTAAAAAAATCGTCGCCTATGGAGGACCAATCCATAGATAAAGCGGCCATCCATGTGGGATAAAAAATTCCTTCGCCACCTTTTTCAGCCGTGCACACGCCTCCGTAAAAAGGTCTTGATACTCCGCCCGCTGTAAAGTGGACCACGAACGGAAAATACCTGTGAAACTGTTTTCATTACAAATCTTGTCGTTCCTACTTAGAGCGATCATATAACGGATAGCGCTCCTATCCTAAAACTAGTTTTAAGGCTCGTATCTATCCCATTTAACCAATTGCCAAAAACATTAGCAATGGATGTGGGTTGATACAGGTTCGAAACCATTTGGATAGCTGACCAAATAGAACACGCGAATTTACACTCGAAGAATAAGTGTATAATTGTTTCATCCTGAAGACAAAAGACACATTTCGTACTCCAATGCCAATTACGCTTGACGAGATTATCCTTGTCTAAAATGACACCCTTCCAAAGATACCATGCGAATAATTTCAACTTTAATGTTACCTTCATTTGCGAGAATATATTACGCATGACCTTCCCTGACTTATGTGGTAAATAAAGTGTATCTAGTCGGAAATTAAAGGACGGTTTCTAGCTGATACGCAACTATGGATAATTTTTTCCCCTGTTTTTATGTGCCACGATGCTTGAAAATGTGAAATTGTTGTTTTCAAATTGAACTCTACGATCTCCGCATGTCGGGGTGGTTGTCGCAATTTTTTGCTCAAGGTGTTGCATGTCTTGTACTACCAATTTATGAGTCTAGATCCAAACAACTTGCGGAGAAGATGCAATGGAAACAAGCTAACGCACCATGAACCATTTGACAACAAGGAAATACTAAACTAAACAAGTAGTGGTCATTTTATATTTTACTTATAACTTTATTATTGGTGGAAACTATGCTCAGACACAATGATTCTTTGAAATGTATATATATTACCCCCTTATGATCCAATCAACGTCACCATATTTTTTATTAAAATATCTTCTAGTTGAGTATGCCATTTGCATAGTACTAATGTACTACTCCCTCCGATTCATAAAAGTGTCGCTCACTTAGTACAAAGGTTGTACTAACTTAGTACAAAATGAGCGACACTTTCTTGGATCGGAGAGAGTATATTTTACCAGCTATTTAATTGTGCTATCAAACCAAACAGGTACAACCATATTAGAGGCTGTACAAGAATCCGTAGGAGTCGAAACCGAAGTTGTATATGAGGAGGCCCCCACAGAAGATACCATTGAATCTGGGGAATTTTCGTATGCGATTGTTGTAGTTGGCGAAGAACCCTATGCTGAAGGGTCGGGGGATAGAACTGATCTTAATATTCCATTCAACGGTTCTGATCTGATTTCTCGTGTTGCTACTATAGTCCCTACTCTGGTGATTGCTATATCGGGAAGACCTTTGGTAATCGAGCCACACATTCTTGATAAAGTAGATGCTCTAGTTGCTGCCTGGTTACCTGGAAGTGAGGGCATGGGGATTACTGATTGCCTATATGGAGACCATGATTTTGTGGGCACATTACCTGTCACTTGGTTTAAGTATGTGAATCAACTGCCTATAAATATTGGAGGTGATAACTATGATCCATTATTCCATGTTGGATATGGGCTGAAATGTTCAGAAGCGATGGAGATTTAGCATAATATCAATAATGAATTGTCATACATTTTAATCATTACGATAAAGTTACAGGTGTATGATGTACAATTGAGTGTTGGGTTGTTTGAAAGAGAAATAATTTATTGTTGAAGAATGCATGGCATAAGATGCTTAATACATATTGCCATCTTCAATTTGAATTTTATCTTCAACTACCAATAATTTTAAGTACTTGCGTTCTATACTCCTTTAGAAATACAAGTATTCTGGTAAAAAACGTGGGCCGGAACGCGAAAACGGGGAACCTCCTCGACGGGCGCCGTAATGTCTGTTACGGTGAAAACAACAGTATTCTGGGTAAAACGTGTGCCGAAACGCGAAAACGGTAACCTCCCCGACGTCGGAGATAAAGTCCCCAATGGGCGTCGGTAACGTCCATTACGGTGAAAACATATATTTACTTGACTTGTTGGTTTTGATATATATTCTCAATCTAAGGCAAACATGAGCATATTCCAATCATTTATTACTGCGAGAAAGAAAAGGGAGGGAAAAGAAAGAATACATTCTTGTCCATTATATCAGCATTATCATGTGAAAGTAAAACCGTGATATGTTGGAGATTGTACTAGTGATATGTGAGTAATGATGTATGTCGGCCAGGAAAATCATTAACAAGATGCTCATTACCAGTTTTTGTTTTTCCTGTTTTTTATTCCAAATGTTTTTGCAAGTGAAGTCCTCAGAAAAACCATGACGCAATTTTTTAGCCGAAAGGACATGGGAGTACAAAAATAGCGCAGAGAGGTGCCACAGCCTGTCCATGAGGGATGGACATACGATCTAGGGTGAGGCCATGCCCTTGGCCATGTGGCTACCCATGTTCCCCTTTGGACGCCTCTTCACCTATAAGTAGCTCCTTGACGTAGAAACATTGGGGACTGGGTTATTTTTCACGAACATCATAAGAATTGTCGTCAACTTGAAACCGTAATCCGGGGTTCCTGGAGTACTGTTCCAGCACCCTGCCAGATGGGAAAATCATCACTGGAGGCTGTTCATCGCCTTGATTTCCTCCGGGGTGATGCGTGAGTAGTTCATCCTTGGACTACGGGTCCATAGCAGTAACTAGATGGTTGTCTCTTCTCATTGTGCTACCGTGTCAAGATCTTATGAGCCGCATAACATGATCAAGTAAGATATTATGTAATTGCACATGTTCTATTTGTTGTGATATGATGAATTGTGAAGATATGATCAGATTGTTTAGGTTTCTTATATGATCTTGTGCTAGATTTATTTACGTTATTGCATTCTCTCTTTCTTTTGTGTGTTACTTATTCCAAGTGATTATATGAATCTCTAAGAGGGATTTTGTGCTGGATAGTGGGCCCATGTCTCCTACTTCGTTTCCACGAGTGACAAAAATGTATGAATCGAGGATGTGTTGTTTCAACTAAGGATAAAACAAAGGTGTTTGTGTCTACTTATGTGTCATGAACATCGCTTACATTATGTACTCTCCTTAATGCAATTATTTGTTACTTTGCAGCTTAATACTAAGAGATGCATGTTGGGTAGCGTACTCTTTTAGGATTATTAGATATAGATGCATGCTGGATATTGCTCTATATATGATTGACGTAATGACTCCTATTGTCGTTAGTATTCTTGTTGTCATAATATTGTTGTTCCAATTATGTCAATTGAACAATTATCATTTGTTTACCCAACATGTTTGATTTGTTATCTCTCGGTCTATTCTTTTAATTGATTTAAACCTCGTTTATTTAATTTCTACTATTAATTGCTTGATGATCTGTTTACATTTCATTGATTTCATCCATATTTTCAACACTATACATTTAATCTTTTGTTTCTGCAGAGAGGGAAGATTGAAGACCTTACTAGAACGTTGGAGCAAAAGAAAGTTGTATGATGTGTGTAGGTCCACTACAAGTCTTGTTGAAGATCTTCAAATCCTATTGGTTCGATTACCTTGGTCTAAAACACCGATGGAATTCATGGTAGATTGTATCACATTCCTCTTGGTGTCCCCAAAGGGAGGTGGTTGTTCATGAAATCAGGTTGTGGTAGTCCTCTTGTATGGCGTGCTTGCAAGTTCACCATGGTATGTTTGTAACGTATCAGCATCCCCAAGCTTAACTCCTGCTCGTAGTTGAGTAGCTAAGTAATAACAAAATAATTTTTGAGGTGACATGAAGCCAACACAATATTGATCGATGTTATGTAAAAGCATTCCAAGCTAAGATCAAAATACTTTAATAAAATGATGATAAATATTTTTTGAACGAATGTAAACTTACCAACTATGTTGCATATAACACAAATAATTGATAATGAATAATAATTAATTGAAAGTGATACGTTTGTTTCAATCATAAAGAAAACGTAATAAAGGGGTATCCAGCTTGTCCTTCATGTGGTAGCAAAACATAAATGTCAGGACACCTTTAAAACTTCAAATGGTGAAATAATTTGAGAGCAAGCAATACCATAATCATGAATCAATAAATAATAAATTTTGGGACTATGCACATTATACTCAGAATGACAACTATGTTTTCTTAACTGGTGCATAAAGTAAGAAGATGAAGACTCAATATAAAAGTAAAAGAAAGACCCTTTGCAGAGGGAAGCAGGAATTATTGCATGCTTATAGTGGTGCAATAGGAAGCTTGTTTTGGCTCTGGCTTAGACTTTCACATGTCATGTTAGATGTTATATTAATTGTGTTCTTAGTAATATATGATGTATCATGACTAGTCTCAAATAGCTGAGAGTTCTTAATGTGACATTTACATTTAATCAAGCATGGTATTGTGATATTCTCCTTAGAATGATTTATCTGGATTGACTTGTCGCATGCTCGCCTATAGCCTTGATGATCATTTAGTTTTTCACTTCATGCTTTGATTAATAATGTTTTATCGCTATGCATGATTATGTCCATTATTGCTCTCTTAGTTGGTCGCTCCCAGTCTTTTGCAAGCCTTCATCATGTACTGAGTATGAGCTCTACTCGTGCATCCAACTCCCCCCAAAACCAAAGTCTTCCAATGTGTCCACCATACTTACCTACATGTGGTATTTCACCGCCACTCCAAGTAAATTTTTCGTGTGCTACCTTTGGACCTTCAAAATTATTAAACCTATTTTATGTTCCCGTTTTAGCTCATGAGGAAGTAGTCTAAGTTTATCATGGTTTATGTCAAGCAAAGTTCTTCTCCCTTATTTCACCCGATGAGTATGGAATTTGTGCTCATATAAATTTGTAGAGAGCTGGTGCCAAATAATATGAACTCAAATAATATTAAAAATGCACTTCCCCATGGTTTGATGAAGGCAGGTGGGCACCCGTGGATATGGCTAGCTCTAGTTTGTGAAAGGCAAGATGGGGGGAAGTGCCAACCATAAGGAAAAAAATGCTAATAGAAACCGCTCTCAAAACTCTAAACACTTTTCTTGACATGGATTATGATAAGTTTTTCATTACCATTCATTGACATAGACATAGACCTCTCTTAAAACTTATTTTCAATACGTCTGTTTTATTAAATAAAAAACTCTAGCACACGTAATCGAGACACAAGCTCCTCGATGTACCCGAGTCATGCTCAACCTTGTATCATATCAGAATCCGTGTAGCCCTATGGTCATGGTCGCCCTCATCATTCCATTGGCTGCAATAATCCGGAACTGGTCTACCAATTGGAAAATGCTCTCAACTACAGACGTGCGGTAGCAACATACAACCGCCATTATTTCTTTCCTTCTTCACCTTACCCCTACAACAAGCCTCATCCAACTAAATAAAACATTCAATGAAGAAATGTAGCTCGTACAGTAGCGTGGTTACCTGGCGATACAACCACGCTAGTGCTGCCGTACCCCAACGCTATTTCTCATCCCAATGAGCTAACAACTGGAGCCACATAAAATAGGGATACAGAGCTACCGCGGTCACCAAATATGGTCCGACAGAGGACGTACCACAGGTATGCCCGAGCATGCTGCTCCACAATTTGTGAATTCTCCAAAATTCTTTACAATCCAACCATAGGTGGCGCCAGTAGACCTTTTCTCTACTCCCGGCTCCCTACCAAGGGAACTGACCATCAAACCACGTCATCCTTCACTACCATTTTTACGGCAAACATGATCTCCCTTAATGGGAAGTGTCGTGATTATTGAAACATCCTGTAGCGTCACGGTCATCTCCCCACAAGAAAGGTGAAACGTGCGTGTCTCCGGACGCCAACAATCTACAAGTGCGGTGATAAGACAAGGGTTGGACTTTGGCACTCCATTCTTGATTATGTTAACAAAGGGGATTTACCCGGTCCACCGGACATAGTTCTTGTAACGCTCATCGTAATGCATCTTCAGTTGCTTTGGGTCATCTTTGTCCGTACCATCAACCCTACCAGCACTCAAGTGCAGCTGGTGGTAAGCCTTTCCTTCGAACATATCATGTCCACAGTGCTCCTTGTCATAAGAATCTTTCTAAAGGGACATCATCCTACAAAACAGAAAAAAGATTAGTAAATAACGATTCAAAAATCTTGCAAACAGTAACATATATAGGCACACAAAATTAAAGTAGCAGTAAACTAAACTATGTAATTATCCAGGCACATATCTAATACTACCTAATACTATATAACATATATAGTTATTTACGATAAATTATAACTATCTAATCTAATAGTACCAATTATAACATAACTAAAATACTTATTTCCAATGAACTATAAGTTAGGGATAAAAAGATATTTACAAAATTGACAATACTACTACTACTACTAATATCAACTTAATAATAAAAAGCTCATAATAACAACCTAATAGTAACAACATATTACTACTCAATCAAATTTGACCATTAAAACAATCTACTACTTAAATCTAGGGTTTCCCATCTAACAAATTAACACAAATAACCAACAAACCCACTAATCCACCAATAGAAACCTAATACTAACAACCTAAATATCTAAGAAACTAGATGAACTAGGGATCATAATATCTAGAAATCAAATGTGAGGATTTGAACCAACAAAAAGGGGGAAAAGGGGGGCATACCTTGAGAACTCCAAGGGGAACCAAATCCCTGGCAGACGACCTCCGATCTTGGCAATAGATGGGGTGATCTGAGGGAGAGGAGTGAGAGGCAGAGGGGGCAACCTATTTTCCCGAAGGACACGAGAAGAGGAGAAAAAGGGAGGTTTTGGAATCGGGAGGGCATGGGTGCCGGTTAAATTCATTTGTGTAACGTGTCCCTCTAGGGCGTTATGCGGCTAGGGCATAATGCCCCAGTCCAGGGCGTTATACTGCCAAGAGGATCCCTACGCTAACATGTCCCTGGTCAATAACGCCTTCGACCAGGAGTTACATAAGAGAACATAACGTCCTATAGGCGGGCATTATGAAAAAAGGTTGTTTTTTGAATTTTTAAATCGAGGGTCAGTTTGTGAATTTTCTGCGCCAACAAGTTATTTACGTAAAATTTCACCAAGGTGACTCCACGGTTTCATCACAGCTTGGCGGGTTGTTGCCTCTCGGGATAATAGACATCAACATTATGTTCGGTACCCTAGACAAATACCTTACGGAGAGGATGGAATTTTCCGTGTTGGCTTGCCCGAGCGTATACCACATCATCCTGGGGCGGCCTTCTTTACCAAGTTCACGGTTGTCTGCTTCCACCTCCTCTGTAACAGTTGTGCCATCCTGAAGGGAATATGCCCGAGAGGCAATAATAAAATGGTTATTATCTTATTCCTTGTTTATGATGAATGTTTATTTCTCATGCTAGAATTGTATTAACCGGAAACGTTGATACTTGTGTGCTTAATAAACAAACACTGGTTCCTAGTAAAGCCTCTCTTTTAACTAGCTCGTTGATTAATAGATGATCAAGGTTTCCTGATCATGAACATTGGATGTTATTAATAACGGGGTCATGTCATTAGAAGAATGATGTGATGAACATACCCAAAGAGAATATAGCAATGCGATCAAGTCATTTAGTTTACATTGTTATATCAAACATACGAAGTAACTTATTCCTTAGACCATGAGATCATGTCAATCGCTGATACCGGAAGAGTGCTTTGATGGCATGAAACGTCACACCGTAACAGGGTGACTATAAAGGTGTCGTTAAGTATTCCGAAAGTATTAGTTCAGGATCATGGATCAAGAGTGGGATTTGTCCATCCAAATGACGGAGAGATATACTCTGGGCCCTCTCGGTGATATCACATCGAAACCGCTTGCAAGCACGTGATGTGATCACAAGGATGTTATATCACAGGAACAAGAAAAGAGTACTTGTCGGTAACGAGATTGAACAAGGTATGGTTGATACCAACGATCGAATCTCGGACAAGTAAAATATCGCGAGACAAAGGGAATAGTTCACGGCGTTGTTGGTTCACACGATCACGAGAGTCATCGTTGAATATATAGGAGTCATCACGGATCTCTAGATCCCGCTGTTGATTATTGATCGGAGAGGAGTCTCGATCATGTCTATCTTATTCGCGAACCATAGGGTGACACACTTAAGGTTCGATGACGCGTTTGAGAGGATACGGAATTTCGAAAAATATTTTGGGCAGCATCAAAATTGTTTCGGGAAAATTGAAATAGTTCAAGGGGTTTTTCGTCGAATGGTTGTTAATAGAATTAACAAATGATTCGAGGTGATATATGCAAAAGTTTGTTAATAGAATTAACAAATGCTGAAATAAAGAAATAAAAAGGTTTTATTTATTTATTAAAAGAAAACCTTTGGATTTTCCAAGTGGGAAGTTTATGGGAGCATGAGTGGGTGTGAGTGGAGCTTCCACTCACATGAAGAGGGAAGAGGTGGGGGCACCACCATGGCTGGCCGCACCCTACCTTTGGGCTGCCTCCCTCTCCCTATAAAAGGAGGGTAAGGGCTCCTCCTCATTCACACACTTGGCCACTTCCCTTTCCCTCCACCCGCTGCTCCATTTCATGGTCTCCGGCTTGGCGAAGCCCTGGCCGTGGGATTCTTCTTCACCACCACGCCGTCGTGCTGCTGGAGTTCCGAGGGATCCTCTACTTCCGCGCCCCGCTGGAACAAGGGAACGGAGGTCTCCATCAACCGTATGTGTGACCGATCACGGATGCACCGCCGGATTGTGGTGCCCATCTTCTCGCTATCGGAATCGGTGTGAGTACGACTACGCCAACAACAAGATTTGATCTCGTACCACTTTGAGTCTTGGAGGGTATGTGTTCTCCTTAACCCTCTTGTTGCCCGTTGCACTTCGTCTCCTAGATTAGATCTTGGCCTTTCGGGTGTCTCGCGTAGGAAATTTTTGTTTTCTATGCAACGACCCCTTCAGTGGTATCAGAGCCGGATCTAGCGTAGATGTTTTGTACGGGTAGAACACATAGGTGTATGTGGGCGTTGATGATCATGTTATTACCTCCTTGATTATTTTATGATCTTAGTGGCATAGTGGGATGAAGCGGCCCGGACTAACCTTACATGTCCACGTACATGAGACTTGTTCCACAACTAACATGCAACTTGTATTGCATAAGTGGCTTACGGGTGTCTGTTTCTCCTACTATAGTTAAGATCTAATCTACGAAGGGTTGTTAAAAATGTGTTTATCAACGTTGTGGTTGATGTTCGTAGGTATGAACGGTTCTATCATCGAAAGCCCTAAGCCACGTAAAATATGCAAAAATAAATTAGAGGCGTCTAACTAGTTTTTGCTGGGCATGTGATGTGATATGGTCAATATTACAAATTTGATTATGAGATGATCTATTTTGTAAATTACTGATATACCGGAAGGTATCCATATGGTTGTCTTCTTATTGATGGACAAACAAGTTTGGGGTACCGTGGTACTTGGTACCACGCCGGTGGAATGATTGAGATCATACCATAATGCACATTATGGAAATCAAGTGCAAGAAGGACCATATCATATCACGTTATCCTTACATGTGATCATGTGATGTTTGTGATGTTAATCCTTTTATGCATCTTGTTTTGCTTAGATAACGTTGGTAGCATTATAAGATGATCCCTCTCACTTAATATCAATATAATAATGTGTTCTTCCTTAAAGTATGCACCGTTAAGAAAGTTCGTCGTTTCGAGACACCACGTGATGATCGGGTGTGACAGACTCAACGTTCGCATACAACGGGTGTTTTCAAGCCTAGCATGTACAGACATGGCCTTGAAACACACGCAATACTACGGTTCTACTTGGCGAGTCTAGCATGTACAGACATGGCCTCGGAACACGTAACCGAAAGGTAAAGCATGAGTCATATGGATGATATGATGAACATGTCGATGTTCGCCTTTGAAACTACATCATCTCACGTGATGATCGGTTTTGGTGTATTGAATTTGGTTCGTGTAATCACTAAAGACGACTAAGAGGGATGTTGTTTTTTAGTGGGAGTTCATGGTTTAATTTTTGAATTAACTTGAACTTATTTATCATGGACAACAAATCAAAGTGAATTTGCACAAATTGTAGTATTCATTGGCATCCACATAACTACCTTACACTTAGATTGTTAATTGAGATATAACTGTTATGATCTGGTAAATACCATTTAAGATTGGTACCGTATTAGTGAAATTTAAAATTGAGTCCTATTGTAGATTTTTGGTATTTCCTACCTTGCTCCATATGGTTAATGATTGATTAATCTAGAGAGCAAATAATTCCTACTTAGAATCCAGAGTCATGGTTGCTTTCGTATTACTTTATCTTCAAAAGAATGTTTTGTTGATCAAGGTGATTTTGGAACTGAAAAGAGTTGTTTTCAGAAACAATCAAGTGAAAGATATATTGATATCTAGAAACTTATTTGTAGCAACATGACTGAGTATAATTTAGCGTGACAATGTTTGCTTATATTATCTGAATATATGCAAATTTAGCGTGACAATGTTTGCTTATATTATCTGAATATATGCAATGATTGAAGACGCTAGGCGTTTGAATATTCCAAGAAATTGGATGCTAAAAAATATCCTCTAAATTCCTTCCTTCGAGCTATAGTAGCTTAATCATAAAATTGTGATGGGATGGATTAAAAGTATGTGTAAGTCGTTTACCTTACTTGGAGATTGCTAAGAGTGGAATCTAGAAGAATTCTATTAATATGGTGATATTAGTAGAACAATCAAACTCAAAGTATGACTCAATGGGTGATAGTATATGACTAACACGCCAAAGAAAATGAGCTAGTACGGCTAGCATTGTTTGATGTTGATTGATTCTTCTGTAAAGGAAAGGGAATATTGAAAATACAATTGCAAATAGATATATGGCAGAAAAGAAGATAACTGCAAAAGTCCAGCTCAGGAGTATATGCTTGATATACAAGTTATAGATGTATTACTAGTTAACAAAGTATTTTTGGGTATTTTGATACCACATTGGTTGGTATGAGTTGTCATACAAAGCAACGCAATGCAAGAAATACAAGGGCCAAAAAGGAACTAGTAATAGATGTGGAATCGATTATGACAAGAACATAAATAAAGTGTTATTGTGTTCATTGTAGTATCGAACCAACCATTCAAGATTTATTTTAAGAACTTAATAAGTTGTTATTTTGTTCTAGTATTTTGTGAGAACAAATGAGATTGTTCAAACTATGACCATATTCCATAATTGATGGATATGTTAATATAAATCATGTTGGTAAAGTAAACATCTATAAAACTAAATGCTAAACGTTGCGAGACGTGAAAGAGTTTCACTTAAATTGTGACACCACCATTTTAGTTCATATCGGAAAGGAAAACATGAAGGAACTCCATATTGATGGACTTCCGGAGTCATTTTGTTTTGAATAAATTGACGCTTGTGAGACTTCTTCCAAAAGATGACTAAAATTCCGTTCATAGGCCAAAGTAGAATGGAGGACTAATGTAGTGGAGATTATACATGTTGATGTATATAGTCCATTATTTGTAGTCATGTATGGTGGATTAATTTTTCCTTCATAAAATTCCGTCGATGATTTAAGTAGATATGTGAGTATATCTATTTAAAGGGAACAGAGTTTGACATTTTGAATTGGTTCAAAAGGTTGTTAATATGAAGTTAAAATCAACGTAACAAGATAATCAAGTATTTATGATTGGATCATAAAGAATAAATTTTGAGTTACAAGTTTAGCAAAACATCTGAGAAGTTGCAGAATTGTTCTACAACTTATATTACTCGAATTACCCCACATTAGTTTGGAGTGTTCGAGAGACAAAAATCAAACCTTGTTTGACATGGTAAGATTAATAAAAATGCCATTATAATTTTGTAGTTTATACATTAGTGACAACCGCTTTTACACTGAAAAGAGCACCATCATGATCCGTTGAAATTGACAACATATAAGATATGGTTTGGGTAGTGACCCGAAAATTGTCATTTTTCTTAAGTTTTGGTATGCATAGCATGTGTAAAATGTTTACAACCAAAATAGGATAAATATGTTTATAAGGTTATCCCAAATAAAACATTGGGTATTCTCCTATCACCGAACCAAAAGACAAATGTTGTTTGTCAGAAAGGGTTGATTTCTCGAGAAAGTAGTTCTTGCAAAACAAGTGAGTGGGAGCACAGTACAAACTCAACGAGATTAGAGAATTTTCGTTATCATGTCAAGAGTTGCGCAGCACTGGAAGTTGTTCCGGGGTTTACTATTTTGACTAAGTAGAAGACACTACAAATGTTGTAGATACTTCAAATGAGTTTGCGAACTGTACCAGAAAAGTCCAAAAACTTTGTACTTAGAACAACTTGTGGTTTAAGTGTAAAGTGTTGTTTTGACAACAAAAGGACCTGGACCTTATAAAGGAAGCAAATGATGGGCCCTGACTTCGTAAAATTGACTATGAGTCATTATATCCGCCATAGTATCCTTGTATGAATATCAAGTATGTGACTTGGTAGTACTTTCAATAGGCATGATGCCTAACGATAGCAAAAGGGTCTATATAGCGACAAAGAGATGAATACTTATCGAAAAGTTGTTTTCGACGAAGTTCAAAGAGTTTACTACTACAAGATTTCGATCTTCCGTAGTGATGCTTTAGTCTTTGCGGATAGTTCTAGCAAAAAGTTACATATTATGATATGGCAGTTGAATAACAAAACCAACTCTCCTCTCGAGGAAGTTTGCTCAAGGATGTTGACTTGACACAGTCTGAGAGTTTTGTAAAATTCAAAAGGTTGCTATAAAGGCATGCACACTTCAATGGTTGAAGTGAGCATAGCGAAGTTGAAATCTTTAGCTTAATGAAGTTATCAAAAGAGTTTGATTCCATCATGAATGATAAAGATGCTTGTAGAGTTACAAGAAATTAAGTGGGAGCGCTATGACATATTTCCAATACTTTATGTAGATGCCATATGGTTGATTGGAAAATATGTATTTTAAATTAACACGGTTAATATTTTCGATTTCATATTGATGAAAGGCTTAGAAGATATTGGGCATCGATATCTATAAAAGATGGATTGACGCACCTGATATGATTGAAGCCAAATTACATAGATGAAATATTGAAGTAAGTCAATATGAAAATGACAAGAAGGAGTTCTTCTCACATGGAAAATAATTGAGCAAGATTCATGTGTTTTGACACATGATGAGCATCATTGAAATTGAGATTTCTAAGTCATGTTTCCATGCTATGTACACAACCAGATGAGTCCTATGCTATAAAATGTTATAGTAGGATAATTCATATGATGATTAGACAACAGTGGGAGAGATCCTTGTGTCATTTTAGAAATGCTAAGGATATGTTTTTCTGTATAGTAATGACAAAATATTAGTTGTAATATGTTACACTAATAGTCTTGTCATTTATTCAAGTAATTTTATCTCAATTAAAATATGTGATGAAGGGTAGCACAATAGGATGGAAGAAAGTTCCATGCTAGATTTGAAAGAGTTTCAAAATTAAAATATTGTGACAGATACTACAAGAAAGGCTAACGTATATCGTTGTGTTAACAACTGATTGTAAGCGTATTTTGTGTCAAGGAGTTCTTTATTGAACTTGGTGAATTTCCAAGAATGCTGAAACTATGAAGCTACATTTTCACAATGTTAGTAACATCAGTTTAAGCTGAGGAATTAAGGTATCACCGGAACTTGGTGAGTTTCCAAGAATGCTAACACTATGAAGCTACATTTTCACAATGTTAGTGACATCAGTTTAAGCTGAGGAATTAAGTTTTCACCAATTGACCATATATATACAAAGCCATCTCATTAGAGAATGAGTGATTCGTGTAGACGCAAAGAACATGCAAATACAATAGGACCTGAACAGTTCAGATCTTTTTTATGATGTTTACCGCATGCGAAGCATGGTAATAACACTGGTACGCCATATGTGTTAAAGTGCTTACATACTAGATTATTGACTCTAGTGCAACTGGGAGACTGAAGGGAGTATGCCCGAGAGACAATAATAAAATGGTTATTATCTTATTCCGTGTTTATGATGAATGTTTATTTCTCATGCTAGAATTGTATTAACCGGAAACGTTGATACTTGTGTGCTTAATAAACAAACACTGGTTCCTAGTAAAGCCTCTCTTTTAACTAGCTCGTTGATTAATAGATGATCAAGGTTTCCTGATCATGAACATTGGATGTTATTAATAACGGGGTGATGTCATTAGAAGAATGATGTGATGAACATATACCCAAAGAGAATATAGCAATGCGATCAAGTCATTTAGTTTACATTGTTATATCAAACATACGAAGTAACTTATTCCTTAGACCATGAGATCATGTCAATCGCTGATACCGGAAGAGTGCTTTGATGGCATGAAACGTCACACCGTAATAGGGTGACTATAAAGGTGTCGTTAAGTATTCGGAAAGTATTAGTTGAGGATCATGGATCAAGAGTGGGATTTGTCCATCCAAATGACGGAGAGATATACTCTGGGCCCTCTCGGTGATATCACATCAAAACCGCTTGCAAGCACGTGATATGATCAAAAGGATGTTATATCACAGGAATGAGAAAAGAGTACTTGTCGGTAACGAGATTGAACAAGGTATGGTTGATACCAATGATCGAATCTCGGACAAGTAAAATATCGCGAGACAAAGGGAATAGTTCACGGAGTTGTTGGTTCACATGATCACGAGAGTCATCGTTGAATATATAGGAGTCATCACGGATCTTATTCGCGAACCGTAGGGTGACACACTTAAGGTTCGATGACGCGTTTGAGAGGATACGGAATATCGAAGAATATTTTGGGAAGCATGAAAATTGTTTCGGGAAAATTGAAATAGTTCAAGGGGTTTTTCGTCGAATGGTTGTTAATAGAATTAACAAATGATTCGAGGTGCTATATGCAAAAGTTTGTTAATAGAATTAACAAATGCTGAAATAAAGAAATAAAAAGGTTTTGTTTATTTATTAAAAGAAAACCTTTGGATTTTCCAAGTGGGAAGTTATGGGAGCATGAGTGGGTGTGAGTGGAGCTTCCACTCACATGAAGAGGGAAGAGGTGGGGGCACCACCATGGCTGGCCGCACCCCACCTTTGGGCGGCCTCCCTCTCCCTATAAAAGGAGGGTGAGGGATCCTCCTCATTCACACACTTGGCCACTTCCCTTTCCCTCCACCCGCTGCTCCATTTCATGGTCTCCGGCTTGGCGAAGCCCTGACCGTGGGATTCTTCTTCACCACCACGCCGTCGTGCTGCTGGAGTTCCGAGGGATCCTCTACTTCCGCGCCCCACTGGAACAAGGGAACGGAGGTCGTTATCAACCGTACGTGTGACCGATCACGGATGCACGGCCGGATTGCGGTGCCCATCTTCTCGCTATCGGAATCGGTGTGAGTACGACTACGCCAACAACGAGATTTGATCTCGTACCACTTTGAGTCTTCGAGGGTATGTGTTCTCCTTAACCCTCTTGTTGCCCGTTGCACTTCGTCTCCTAGATTAGATCTTGGCCTTTCGGGTGTCTCTCGCGTAGGAAATTTTTTGTTTTCTATGCAACGACCCCTTCACATCCTCTCTCACAAGCTCGAAAATACAATTACTTTTCCTTCACGGACGCACTCGCAAACAAAAAAGCGAGTATTTTTAACACCTTGGGAGAGCCACTGAATATGCGAACGATGCCTCCATATTACCTTCTCTTGGTGCATCACCTGAACTAACTTCTCAACAATTTTCAGTGCATTGTCGGATGGTCCAACTCGATCTGGATGGATCCTGAGCTCACACATCTCCCTTTGTAGCTTACTTATTTGGTGATATATGTTTCGGAAGGTATTTTGCCCCCAGCCCATCAGATTGCTTGATAGAGTTGACGGTTTATCTTTCAACTCACCAATTGTGTGACGTCTGCCCATCACATTCTAGGACTGCTCAAGCATTTATGGAAATGCTTCATGGGCATGACCTCATATCTGACTAATGTAGAGCAATGGTTTTTGTCACTTCCATAATCCATATTTGCTAGCCACTTTGGTGTTGTGCATTGTCATTTCTCATATAGAGAGTTGGTGCATACTTCGCTAGTACATCCAAACCTAGTGGAAGGACTTACTCTTGTTCTCCTACACATGAGGCTATATATTTTTCTCAAAACAACCACCATACCTACCTACCACATTATTTCCATAATATTTTTGAGATATATTGTCATGCAACTTTCATCCTAAATTATGAATCAATGATTATTATTATGTTCAATTATGATGAGTTATGAGCACCAAAATGTGTGATGATTTCTTTGTAAATATAATGTTTCCTCAACTAGTGACGTTATAAAAGGGGTCCAAAGAGACAAAATAAAAAATCTTTAAAAGGCCAAATGGGGGAAATAAAAGAGCCACGTAGGCCAAAAAAAGAGAGGGGGCAACATTAATATCTTTATTGCACACTTCTGCTTATGTCAGCACTTACTATTCAATTTGAGAGATTTTATATTTCATGTTCTACTTGTATAACTATGTAGGATCTTTACTTTATAGAACTTGGCTTGTATATTCCAAGGATGAGCTTCCTCAAAAGACCTCTAGGGCTTGATGAGCAAACAATTTGGATGCACCCCCACTAGTTTCATCGATGAGCTTTCATACACTTATAGATCTAAAGTGCATCCATTATGTCGAAATCACTACTCCTTGCATAAGTTCGATTATAAGTCTTTCTCTTGTCTAATGATCGCTTTATTGTGAAACTATCTTCTGTTGACCTTTCAAACACCCATAATGTTCTCTTAGACATAACATCCTGGTGCCAGAACCTAATGCTCTCGCTCACCTGTTGAGTGAACTTCGCAAACGGGTGACGCTATATGTTTATATTTTTCCACTTGACTAGATCCTAAAAAAATTTATATGATTGTTTGAAACTTGTAGAAGGATTATGATTTTTTTATTGGATACTGAAATCATCTGTAGTATATTTTTCACAATTTTATTCTCTCATAGCAGTATCCATTGAAAGTCTATACTTTGTTATTCCTCTTTGGTTATTCATTTCTTGTTTTATGTCAACTATGCACCATTGCCTTGATTCATTTGATCCGAGTTTACTTGCTTTGGATTATTTGATCATGAGTGTGTTCGTAGCATGTAACTTAAGAAATTATTTTTATTATCGAAAACGAGCATGAATTAAGTTTGGGGATGCTGATAGGTGTCAAAGGTATCTATAATTTTTTTTATTTTTCAATGCTTTTTTCATATCATTGATACATGTTTCTATTACAATTTTATACCATTTTTGGGTATTTTTCTAGACTAAATAATTAACAAGATGCTCATTCCCAATTCTTGTTTTTTGCCTGTTTTTTATTTCAGAAAATTTCTACAAGAGAAGTCCTCAGAAAAATCATGACACAACTTTTTAGCCGAAAGGACAGGGGAGTACAAAAATAACCCGGAGAGGGGCCACCGCCTGTCCATGAGGGCTGGCCACACGGTCTAGGGTGGGGCCACACCCTTGGCCACGTGGCTACCCCTGTTCCCCTTTGGCCGCCTCTTCACCTATAAGTACCCCCTTGACGTAGAAACATCGAGGACAGAGTTAATGTTCACGAACATCGTAAGAGTTGTCGTCATCTTGAAACTGTAATCCTCGGTTCCTGGAGTACTGTTCTAGCACCGTGCCAGATGGGAAAATCATCACTGGAAGGTTGTTCATCGCCTTGATTGCCTCCGGGTGATGCGTGAGTAGTTATCCTTGGACTACGGGTTCATAGAAGTAGCTAGATAGTTGTCTCTTCTCATTGTGCTACCGTGTCGAGATCTTGTGAGCTGCATAACATGATCAAGTAAGATATTATGTAATTGCTACATGTCCTGTTTGTTGTGATATGATGAATTGTGAAGGTATGATCAGATTGTTTAGGTTTCTTATGTGATATTGTGCTAGATTTATTTACGTTCTTACATTCTCTCTTTCTTTTGTGTGTTACTTTTTCCAAGTGATTATATGAATATCTAAGAGGGATTTTGTGCTGGATAGTGGGTCCATGTCTCCTCCTTACTTGCCACGAGTGACAGAAATGTATGAATCGAGGATGTGTTATTTCAACTAAGGATAAAACAACGGTGTCTATGTCTACTTATGTGTTATTAACAATGCTTACAATATGTACTCTTCTTAATTCAATTATCTGTTACTTTGCAACTTAATATTGAGAGATGCATGTTGGATAGCATACTCTTTTAGGATTATTAGATATAAATACATGCTCGATATTGGTCTATATATGTTTGACGTAATGACTACTTGAATATTGCCGTGAATATTCTTGTTGTCATAATATTGTTGTTTCAATTATGTCAATTGAACAACTATTATTTGATTACCCAACATGTTTGATTTGTTATCTTTTGTAGAGACACCACTAGTCAAAGTCTGGCCCTCGTTCTATTCTTTTAATTGAATATAACCTCGTTTACTTACTTTCTACTATTAATTGCTTGATGATCCGTTTACATTTCATTGATTTCATCCATATTTTCAACACTATACATTTAATCTTTTGTTTTCGGCAGAGAGGGGAGTTTGAAAACCTTACTGGAACGTTGGGGCAAAATTGAGTTGTGTGATGTGTATAGGTCCACTACAAGTCCTGTTGAAGATCTTCAAATCCTACTGGTTCGATTACCTCGGTCTAAAACCCTAAGGGAAAATTCCTGTTACACTATATCATATTTCTCTTGGTGTCGCCAAAGGGTGGTGGTTGTTCACCAAATCAGGTTGTGACAGTCGTCTTGTATGGCGTGCTCGCAAGTTCACCATGGTCTGTTTGTTGCTTGAAGTCAAAACTGCGGCAGCGAGGCCCATGTGCCGAGAGGTCCATGTGTCAAGAGGTCCGTGCGGCGACGATGACAAGCGACGGGTAATCTTACTCGGTAATCCTTGGCGGTACCAGGTTTGCATAGTTCTCCTTCATAGTTCGATCTCGAATCCGAGGTTGCGCGGTCTTCGGCGTGTGTGGTCAGCTGTTTGGTGGTTCCGATGGCCTCTTGCACTTATTGCGGTAAGCTCATCTCTCGTGGAATTGGATGGTGAAGTTGCGTTCCATTGCTCGATAAGGAGTAACGACGATGACGTATGTGTATGACCGCGGTGGTGTTTCTCTCCTTAGCGGTGTGTTGGTTATGTGTCATTTTAGTCGACCATATTTTACTGTTTTTGCTCGGTTTTCCAAAAATTAGCTGGGCATCTCTCTTATTCTTAATCAATGGAAATTGCAAGTCTTTTGAATTGTTTTAAAAAAACAATGCTTGGCATGTGCAGTTGGTTGATCTCAGAAGCATGGATAATAATTATATCGGCTCGAGTACAATCATTCGTCGAGATAAATAGATTAGTCGGAGCAAACCCAACGCGAGGCCATTTGAAAAAGTAGTAGAGATAGTACTCCGATGCCATCAAGGTTCGACTTAGGATATACTTTAATGTGTGCCGTTCTCCACGCGAATTCTTTAGTCCAACCCAACTATCATGCATATATTCCGGGCTAAGCTTAATAATATAGCCGGTTGTTGACTATACGGGATTGCCAAGTCATCTACAGTAAGTTTGTAGCCAACATGTATAATATTTTGCTATATAAATATACTCTCACAAAGTGCTTAGAGCACGTGCTTGCAGCCGCGCTTCCCTTCTCTCTCATCTTGACACGCTTAGGTGGCTTTATTGTACTCGCTCTAATATACGCAGACAATAATTGAGCTAATCGATGACTTGACGGGGCACCTCATTGGCTAGTATGTCCATTATGCTTAAATTTAGCTTAACAAACCCAGAGCTTGACATTTTTTTTTCTAGACAGTAGGCAATCACTGCATATACAATACTAGTACAAATATGACAGAAGAGATCTGGTTGGCGATTCCAGGGATTCTGCGAGATTGATTCTACAAAATCGTGGATGTTTTGACATTATATTGAGTTTCCACAAGGAATTAATTCCACATCCGTTGTTGCGTTTGTGACGTGCCTGCATGTAGCCGGCCGTCCCTTCATCAGGGGTCGATGCATGACTACTTGCGATTAATTAACAAGAGAAACAGCCTTTTGCAAGATGATGAATTAAGTTAGTTGGAGATCCAACTACTAATCTTGTATATAGAGAGGCCATTGGGACGTAATCAAGCAGCTAGCTACAAGGAAGTCTGTTGCAGAAACAAAAGTTCATTGGAGGCGACGGCGAAATGGAGCCTCAGCCTCACGCGGTGTTGGTGCCGTTCCCGACGCAGGGGCACGTCACGCCGATGCTGAAGCTGGCCATGGTCCTTCACCGCAAGGCCGGCTTCCACGTCACCTTCGTCAACACCGAGTACAACCACCGGCGCCTGGTCCGGTCGCGCGGCCCCAAGGCCGTGGCTGGCCTCCCGGGGTTCCGCTTCGCCACCATCCCCGACGGACTGCCCTCGTCGGACGCGGACGCCTCGCAGGACCCGGCGTCCCTCTGCTACTCCACCATGACCACCTGTCTTCCACACCTGAAGAAGCTGCTGGAGGAGCTCAACGGCACGGCCGGGGTGCCACCGGTGACGTGTGTCGTGGCGGACAATAACATGACCTTTTGTATGGACGCGGCGGCCGAGGCCGGGGTGCCATGCGCGCTCTTCTGGACCGCCAGCGCTTGCGGTTACATGGGCTACCGCAACTTCCGGTTTCTCATGGAGCAGGGCATTGCGCCCCTCAAAGGTAAGGGATGAGTTCAGGAGGCCAAGGCGTGCGTGTTTTTAATCAATCAAAATTCAACATCTTCGATCTTCACACGGAATGGAATGGAAATATGGAATGCAGATGTAGCCCAGCGGACGAACGGGTACGTGGACACGCCGGTGCCGCGGGCTCCTGGCATGAGCCCGCAGATGCGCCTCCGGGACTTCCCCTCCTGCATCTGCACCACCGACGGCGGCGACCTGCTGCTCAACTTCATGCTGCAAGTGTCCGAGCAGGCCGGGTGCGCCAGCGCGCTGATCGTCAACACCGTGGACGAGCTGGAGCAGGCGGCGCTGAACGCCATGCGCGCCATCCTCCCGCCCACATGCAGGGTGTACACCATCGGCCCGCTCCACCTCCTCGCGCAGCAGGAGCAGCCGCTGCCCGGGATACGCGCCAGCCTGTGGCGGGAGGACAGCTCCTGCCTCGAGTGGCTCCACGGCAGGGAACCCCGGTCGGTGGTGTACGTCAACTTCGGGAGCATCACCACCATGTCGAGCGAGGAGGTGGTGGAGTTCGCGTGGGGCCTGGCCAGCTGCGGGCACCACTTCCTGTGGATCGTGAGGGCGGACCTGCTGGCCAATGGCGGCGACGTGCAGCTGCCTCCGGAGTTCCTCGAGGCAACCAAGGGCAGGTGCCTGCTGACGAGCTGGTGCGAGCAGGAGGCGGTGCTGCGGCACCCGGCCGTGGGCGTCTTCCTCACGCACTGCGGGTGGAACTCCGCCATGGAGGGGCTCAGCGCCGGGGTGCCCATGCTGTGCTGGCCCTTCTTCGCGGAGCAGACCACTAACTCCCGGTACGCATGCGTGGAGTGGGGTGTGGGGATGGAGGTCGGCGACGAGGTGCGGCGCGAGGTGGTGGAGGCGAGGATAAGGGAGGTGATGGGGAGCGAGGAAATGAAGTGCAAGGCGGCCGAGTGGAAGGAGATGAGTCGCCGTGCTGCTGTCAGATCCATGGCCAACCTTGATAGCCTGCTCCAGGATGTGCTCTGCAAGCCACCTAGGCAGAAGGAGTAGTGATATAAAAGCAGCTTGATCGTATAATCTTACTAGAAGGATACCCGCTACGGGACTGCTTTAGAAACTATAGTATATTATAAACAAAAGTTTATAAGAGATATGACACATTATGTTTTCTAAGTGAATACATAAAATTAAATTGATCATAGTGTATATATTTATAAAATTACTAACATGAATAATTTTGTTAGAGTGATAAGCACAAGGACCTAGTCTACAGGAGATCACCGCCTCTATCCCGTGCATGCATCACATGCAGATCTGTTAGCCTAGCTTAGCGATCGTTTCTGTTATCGCATGTGCGTGCATATCTCCTCTCCCTCTCTCCCCTTGTACTGCTATAAAGCCTTCTGTATACAGAGAGAGGAATACAAGTTCAGTGCACGCATAGCACGTTTTATATACTGTCTTATATTTCAACAAATTTGATGGTTTTAGAAATTGATGATGTGTAGTTTGCATGTAGTGATTAATAAATATTAGTGGAGATTACATGGACAATTGGTTGGGTAGAAGAATAGATGATGTGGATAACTTGCATGTTGAGATAGAAAAACATTAATAATGCATGTTAGCGGTGTTTTGCTTTATAAAAAGTACTAGAAAAATACCCCGCGCGTTGCAGCGGGATTCTTTTTACAAAAAATATGTAAATGAAAAGGGTATAGACCTATGAAATATTCAATCGTGAAGATTCAATTGATCATAATACTCGAGATACTAAAATTAATTCACATGAAATTGTTATATATTCGAGGACTAAATATTAGTGTTGTGGATAATTATATGGCTAAAAAAATATGACATGGATAGGTTGCATGAAAGATATAATATTATTAATTAATGTTAGTGGAGGTGACATGGACAATTGGTTGGATGAAATAGTGGGTGATGTGGATAGTTTGCATGTTGAGTTAGAAAAATAATTAATGCATCTTAGTGGGGTTTTACTTTATAAGAAGTATAGATAGGTTATATGGATTTGTACGTACGGGTTGTTAACCTCAGCTCTGAAAACATATTTATTTTAGGATATCTTTCTTGTCTCCCATGGCATTCACGAGAGTGTGAGCTAGGGATGCATCTCCCTCTCCCCTCAACCCTGATCCACAGCCGCCTACCCTCCCTCGAAAACGACCACAAAGTCGCCCACTGTATATGTTTGTAAATAACCCCCGGCCGATAGTCTTTTTTCAAATTGGTTAGCGGTTCTTTGTTCAACGATTAGAAATATGGATCTTTATAAATTTATATCTTCTATTATTGAGTAGTACTTTTTTTTTGCCAACATATTATTGAGTAGTATCATTCCGCCACAATTGCAATATTTAAACAATGGGTGCATCGTACGGCAGTCCACCCCTGCGTGCAATCAAACTACAATTTTTTTTGACCAAGTTTAACTCTTTTCTTACAGTTTGCTACTTAACAAATGTAACAGTTCTGTAGTACCTGGTCACCATGCATGCATGCAGTCCAAGCCTTCGCTCCGGTAGTCATTAAAAATGTAGACAATTTCACATCGAGATCAAGCCAATAACAAGGGTAGCTTAACGCACACCATGACCTTGCCCGTGTATTACTCTATACGTACAAACCATGCATGGTTATGTTAATTTGGTGCCGTATGGGTAACATGTAAGCTGCACCGCTTGACGTGCATTTTGTCTCACACGCACAACGGACTAGTACACCATCAGCCAGTTGCATTATTTTGATGAAACCTAGACAAGTTACCTTGATAGAATAGAAATAAATCACATAGAAAAAAAGGGGCTGCACCACTAGCTAGGAGGATCATGTCGTTCCACACGTGGAGAGCGTGCCATTCTGTCTCGTTTGTATGCATGCAAGATGCCGACCTGTCAGCACAAACGCAAATGATGCAGAGCTGTCACACGGTTTTTTTTATATATATAATTAGAAATGGAGGTTCTACCACGATAGCGAGCAATGGGCACAACCGGTCCGGCCCGTCGCAGCGCACACCGATGTACGTGCTCCAGACGTTCCGCCACCGCCTTCCGTTCACCCGCCTTCAAGACAGAGGTCAAGACTTTCACCATGTCAGACTTGCCGTCGATGCCGCCATGACACGAACCAGCACCACCCGCCCTGCGCGTCGTCCATCATCCCGCGTCCGTCACCGAGACCCCATGGCACCACCCCGTCGAGCCTCACGGTCGTCGATGCAATAGACAAACTACCACTTCATCTCCAAGTCCCTCTGACCATTGCTTCAAAATGATGCCCTCACGAGGGAGATCGACACCAATGGCGCCGTCATCATCCAATCCGAGAGACCCAGATTTATGTTTTCACCCGAAGCAAGCCGGGCGAGGTATCGCGAACTGCAATGAAGATGCCTTGGGAGGAAAGACGTCAAAGACGCCGCCATCGTCCGCCATGACCGAAGTTGCCGTGATTTTCATCGGCAGTCGCGCCCCCAACCCTACCACTGGCTGGATATGCACGGTGGCGCAGCGAAAGCTCCACCGTCGGGACCTCGGCAGGCAACCTCCAAACGCCCCTCGCTAACCCTCCACGCGTCATCGGCCAGCCAAGAGCCAACCCACGACCAGATCGGAGCGGGATCCGATCTACGGCCGCCACGCTCGCCGGAAGCCGTCCGAAGATGAGCCACTGCCACTGGCCGACAAGGAAGGTTTCCTTGGCGTTGCCTCCACCATAGGCACCGAGATCAGGGGCTGGTCGAAGGAGAGCCAGCCACCGTCGACAAGCCGGTCGCCGACATCGCCACGATGCCAAGCAGTCGGCAAGACCCGGCGCCCCCCGCACCCTCCTGCTATCGGTACGTCGATGACCCGCCCGAGCATGGCCGCCATCGCCTCCACTCCAGCGGGACGCCACCGCCACTTGCAGATCGAGCCGCCGCCGTGGCCGCTGCTTGCGCCTCCTCGCAGAGTCCCACGGCGCCTCGCCGCCGAACCCCGTCTGGACCTCACAGTACGACCACGACGCCGATCCCGACCGCCCCGCGCGCGGAGAAGCCCCGTCGCCGCCGTCATGGGCGCCGCCTAGGCTCTGCCCCACGAGGCCTCGGGCGACGACGGGGATGAAGGTGACGGGCGGGGTGGTCTAAGGGCGGCGGCGGTGCTCTCCCCCGAGCCGCCTAGGGTTAGGCGACGCGAGGGTCCGCTAAGTATTACTCCCTCTATTCCGTCACACGGTTTCTTTTGTAGAAAAGCATACAAGCTGATCCTTTTCGGACAAACCCAATGATATTGCATAAGAATTGACGGGACTAAGTACTCAATTTGTTGATACCACATGCTATTTATAGTTTATTGCTTTGTAATTTTTGAATCATGATCTAATTAACGAAACTATCAGTAATCAAGCACCGATGTTTTTGTCCAATTGTCATCTTGTACATTCAAAGAACCTACAACATCTCCATACAGTGCATTTCACCGATTTTGTCTCATGGAGCAACAAGTGGCTAAACTATTTGACACTCTAGGCCAGTACAATAATTGCCTTCAAACAAATGCAAAATTTGTTGGGTTGATGCTCTGCGTTAGATCAACATGTGATAGACCCAATTAATAACACAACCAGGTCGCGATTTCAACTTCCCAAACTACTGATTCCCCACATAATTTTCCGAAAGATGCATGTCATAACATTAGGATGCATCTCCTAAACACTAATCTCCAAAGAAAATTTCCAATATATCTATTCTATCATATTATTGAAGCAAGCAACAAGGAACGAACCGGATTGAATTCTACGAAAGAAGGAAAGTGAACTGCTCAGATGATATAAAAATCACTGAAAACCGTCCCGCCTTGGTTTGTGTAAAAGGAAATGAAAAAAAAACGTTTTGTACAAAAAAGCAAAAACTAATAGAAGCAAACACTTTCACATGAGATATTTGTTGAGACATAGTCCTAGTCTTCGCTCCTGTAGTCATTAAAAATATAGCCAATGTCACATCAAGATCAAGCAAATAACAAGGGTAGCCTAACGCACACCATGACTTGGTCCGCGTATTACTCCATATAAACCATGCATGGTTATGTTAATTTGGTGATGTATGGTAACATGCATCATCTATCTAGCTACATATGTTACACCAGCTGACGTGGATATTTGTCTGTCACAAACAAAATGGACTAGTACACCATCAGCAAGTTTCATTATTTTTTTGCAAATCGAGACAAATTGTTTTGATGGAATATAAATAATTCACATGACAAAAGAAGGGCTGCACCACTAGGTAGGAGATCACGGAAGTCCACCCTACGTGCAATCAAACTACAAAATTTCGACCAAGTGTGACTCTATTATTACAATTTGCTTCTTAAAATATGTAAATGTTGTGTAGTACCTGGATGCCATGCAGTCCTAGTATTTGCTCCGGTAGCCATTAAAAATGTAGACAATTTTACATCGAGATCAAGCAAATAATAGGGGTAGACCAACGCACACCATGACCTGGTACGTACTTATCAAGATAAGCTAGGCATGATTATGTTAATTTGGTGGCGCATGGGTAACATGTAAGCTGTGCCCCGTTGACGTTCATATTTGTCTCTCATAGGCAAAAAAGACTAGTAACCATCAGCCAATTGCATTATTTTGGTGCAAATCTATATAAGTTATCTTGACAGAATAAAAATAATTCACATGACCAAAAAAAAAGGCTGCACCACTAGCTAGAAGAATCATATGGTTCCACACGTGGAGAGCGTGCCATTCTGTCTCATTTGTATGCAAGATGACGACCTCTCGCACAACGAAAATGATGCAGAGCTATCACGATTTATTTTGTAGAAAACTAACTTACAAGCTGATCCTTTTTTGGATAAACTCAATGTTATTGCATAAGAATTGACGTGACCAAGTACTACATTTGTTGATACGACATGCTATGCATAGTTTATTGTTTTGTAATATTTGAATCATCAACTAATTAAGGCAACTATATGTAAACAAGCATGTGCAACCACTGATGTTCTTGTCCAATTGTCGTCTTGTACATTGAAAGAAACTATAACATCTCCATACAGTGCATTTCACAGATTTTTTCCCATGGGGAAACAAGTGGCTAAATTATTAGAAACTCTAGGCCAGTACAACAGTTGTCCTAAAACCAATGCAAATGTTGCTGGGCTGATGCTCTACGTTAGATCAACAAGTGATAGACCCAATTAATAACACAAACATGTGAAGATTTCAATTTCCCAGCCCACTAACTCCCTAAATAATTTTCCGAAACATGCATGTCTTAACATTAGGACGCATCTCCTAACCACTAATCTCCAATACAATTTTCAAATATATCTGTTCTTTCATATTATTGAAGCAAGACACAAGGAACGGACCGGATCGAATTCTACAAAAGAAAGAAATTGGACGGCTCAGATGATATAAAAGTCACTTAAAAACCATCCTGTTGGTTTGTTCAAAGGAAATGGAAATATTATTTTGTGCAAAAAATTGAAAACTAATAGAAGCAAACACGTTCACATGAGATATTTGTTGAGACTTAGTCCTAGTTTTAAAAAAACTAGCTCATGTAGTCATTAAAAAAATAGCCAATGTCATATAAAGATCAAGCGAATAACAAGGGTATCCTAACGCACATCATGTCTTGGTCCACGTATTACTCTATATAAACCATGCATGGCTTTGTTTTTGGAGGGTACGCCAAAGGCGTACCATATTTTTATAGAAGGCAGAAATTTGTTACAAATGTCTACAACTCGCAACACAACGAGTGTATTCGAACTCCACTCCAAGGCTCGTCCTAAGACAGCCAACTGACGGCACAACTACAAAACAAAAACAATGGCGATCGCCGGAAGATAGCTCCGAAGGACCTCCGTGATGTGCTCCAACCACGATGCTCCCTACAGAGGAACGGCGTCGAAGACGCCGACATCACGCCGATCTGACACCAAATCTGAGCTTTTGCTCGGAGACAAAAACCAAAACCTTAAGAGAATGAGGGCAGTGCAAACACCCCTCAGCGACGCTTCCAAGGAAGTGCACGACACCCGCGAGCGCCGCCGCCGCCCCGACGGAAGTCGAGCTAGATTTTCATCCGTGGTGCCGCACCACACCACGCCTCCAAGGGTTGGGACAACACCGTCCAAGAAGTTTCGCCCCGCCACCAACGCGGTTCCTGCAATCATAGTCGCAACGCCTCGAACCACCGACACCCAGCACAGCATGGAGACGAAGACCTCCACCTTCATCCTGGACGAATCCAGCAGCCTCCAAACTCCCGTGGTGGAACTCATGGCCGTCTTCCCACCATGTATGGCTTTGTTAATTTGTTGTTGTATGGGTAACATGCATCATCTATCTAGCTACATGTAAGTCACACCAGTTGACATGCATATTTGTCTCTCACAAACACAATGGACTAGTACACCATCAACACTTCATTATTTTGTTGCAAATCTAGACAAATTGCCTTGATGGAATAGTATTAATTCAAACGGAAAAAGAAGGGCTGCACCACTAGCTAGTTGATGAAGGCACTCCACCCTGCGTGCAATCAAACTACAAAATTTCACCAAATGTAACTCTGGTTTCCAGGCAATCCTAGTCTTCGCTTCGGTAGTCATTAAAAATGTCGACAATTTCACATCATCAAGCCAATAATAGGGGTAGCCCAACGCACACAATGACCTGGTCTGTGTATTACTCATCGAGATAAACCATGCATGATTATATTAACTTGGTGGCATATGGGTAACATGTAAGCTGCACTGGTTGACGTGAATATTTGTCTCTCACAGGCACAATTGACTAGTACATGATACGTCCCAAACGTATATATAATATTTTATGCTCCATGCTTGTTTTATGTATGTTCTTACTTGTTTTCTACATGTTGTACTTTGTTTCCGGATGATTTCATGGACTAATCTATTAACACGATGCACAGAGCTTGTTTCGGTTCTCTACTGTTTTTGTGTTTCAAAAAAGTTCTGAAGAAAATATTCGCCAAAAGTCATGAAAATTCACGGAGGTCATTTTTTACCCGGAACGAAGATGGAGTCCAAAGGAGAGCCGGAGGGGAACCACGGGGCCTATAAATTCCCTTTAACCCTAAAAACGCCAGGAACAAATATTTTCCATGAAAAACATACAGAGGCGATGTCACCTCAAAAGTCCAATCTAGGGCTTCCGGAGTCCTGCTCCGGCACCCTTCCGTAGAGGGGGATCATCACCGGAGGCCTCTACATCACGTTGATTGCCTCCGGACAGCTGTATGAGTAGTTTATCCCTGAACTACGGGTCCATATATAGCAGTAGCTAGACAATATTCTCTCCTCATTGTGTCACCTTGATTAGATCTTGTGAGTGATCAAGATCACCGTTATCTAATTGCTACATGTTGTGTTTGCTGGGGTCCGATGAACTATGAGATTATGATTACTTTGATCATGTCATATTGACTTGCTTCACTTATATCTTTATAAAGTTTTAATCTTGTATTGCAACGTTCTCCGATGTGTATGATTTCCTTGGACAAGTTATTGTATGCACCTCCCAGCGAGTGTGTATATGCTAGATACTGGTTTCATGCCTCCTTTACATCCGTTCTCGAGTGACAGAAACATGATGGGTGGAGGATGTGTTGTTGCCACTAGGGAGAAAACAACGATGTTCTTGTCTACAGATGAGGATTATTGCTTACATAACATATTATTATTAATGCTTTTGTACGTTGCACACAAGCAATCACTTCGTTCTTGCAACATAATACAAGCGAGATTTGATGGATTTTTGTCTCAACGTGGAATTTTAGTAATAGATGTTGTCGGATGCAGTCTATTTATCTTGATGTAATTTCTACAATTTTAGAACCCGTGAACTATATTTCATCATAATAGTATTGTTATACGTTGTTGATTTGTCAATTTCCCAGCCGTAATTCGTTCACCCAACATGTTTATTGTTCTTAGGAGAGACACTACTAGTGAAACTATGCCCCCGTCCTATTTTCCTCATTGATTAGAACCTTGTTTACTTTCTTTTCATCATCACTTGCTCGCTGTACCGCTTTCATTTAATATTCTCCAACCATTCTATACCATTAGTTCTCTAGTTTTCAGCAAGAGAGGGTTTGTGTTTGTGTGCAGGTCCACGCTTGTTGAACCGCCAGACAACAAGCAACCTACTGAGAGACTTCAAAGTCCTACTGAATTGATCGCCCTGGTTCCTTAACTGGGGGAAATTAGCGGCTTACTACATCATACCTTCCTATTGGGGTTTCCCAACGGGTGTGTGATAACGCCACCAAGCAACAATAATTTCTAGCGTCGTTGCCGGGGACTTCAAGCTTTCTGCTAGGGGAATTACACACTTCCACTTTCTCTCTTTTGTTTTGTTCTTGCTTACTTTAATTTTATTTATCTTTGTTTCCAAAAAAATTAGTTCTCTACTTTCTTGTCTTTGACTTGCTTTGTTAGTGTGTCTTGTTTTATTTTGCAAGCATGGGTACCAATGATATCACCAAGCTTTGCGGCTTTACTAGTACCAATAATAATGATTTTATATGCACACCTATTGCTCCACCTGCTACTACATCTGAATTCTATGAAATTAAACTAGCTTTGTTGAATCTTGTCATGAAAGAACAATTTTCTGGTATTGGAGAAGATGCTGCCTCTCATTTAAATAACTTTGTTGAGTTATGTGATATGAAAAAAAATATAAAGAGGTAGATGGTGAAATTGTGAATTGAAGACTATTCCCTTTCTCGTTAAGCAGAACAACTAAAGAATGGTTACTGTCTTTGCCTAAAAAATAGTATTGGTTCTAGGAATAAATGCAAAGATTCTTTTATTGGGAAGTATTATCCACCTGCAAAAATTATACAATTGACAAGTAACATTATGAACTTTAGAAAAAATTATAGTGAACATGTTGCTCAAGCTTTGGAAAGAATGAAAACTATGGTAAAGAATTGTCCCACACAAGGATTAACTAGGTGGATGGTTATCCAAACTTTTTATGCAGGATTAAATTTTTCTTAGAGAAATTTATTGGATTCAGACACGGGAGCAACCTTTATGAATCTTATATTAGGTGAAGCAAATAATTTATTGGATGATTTTATGACAAACTATTCCCATTGTTACACAGAAAGGGCTTCAACAGGTAAAAGGTAAATTTTGTTGAGGAGGTCTCTGCTTTGGGTGATAAAATTGAAATGCTCGCTTCTTTTCTTGCTAAAAAAGTGTATATGGATCCTAATAATGTTCCCTTAAACTATCTGGTTGCTAATGAAAATAATCAAGTTGATGTGAATTTTATTGCTAGAAACAATTTCAACAACAGTGTTTATAAAAATAATTTTGGTGGTAACAAGTATAAGCCATATCCTCCTAATAATGGGAATTCGTACGGGAATTCTTATGTAAATTCTTATAAAAATTCTAAAAGTTCCACCTATGATCTAGAAAACAAGCTCAAAGAATTTATTTCTTCACAATTTTTTTTCAATAAATCCGTTGAGGGAAAGCTTGAAAAGCAAGATAATCTTGTCTTGAAAGTTGATAGTCTTGCTCATGGTGTTGAAATTTTATAAATTAGGACTACACCTGTTGCAGTCAATAAAACCAAACCTATAAATGCTATAGAAGTTCAAATAAATGATAATATAAGAATATAAGCTCAAATTCGTGCTTGGAAAGAAAGAAAAGAAGCTCCTGAATTTTTTGCTAAAAGAGAGCCTATCAAAATATGCACCAAAAGAACTTAAAATTTTCAGTAGTCATGAATATACTAATGGTTCTAAACATGTTAATGGTCAAACAAACGGGATTGGAGAGGTCAAGACTTTAGGTAGAAGGATTCCCTAAAATTTGGAGACTGTGAATCTTTCTAGTGAGAAAATTGTTGAAAGTGGACTTGACGATAATACGACTTAAGAAGAAACATTTCGCACTATATCTGAGGATGATAAACTTGATTTTGATAATTGTACCCTCTCTAATGTTATAAAGTTCTTACAAAAAAGTCCAAATATCCTAATGCTAGTAAGTTAAATATTGCTTTCACCAAGCACATAACTAATGCTCTTATTGAAGCTAGAGAAGAAAGGCTCAAATTTGAAGCCTCTATTCCTAGAAAATTAAAAGATGGTTGGGAACCTAATATTAGAATAATATTGAATGATTTTTATTGTAGTGCTTTATGTGATCATGGTGCTAGTTCTTCTATTATGCCAAAAAGTTTATATGATATGCTTTAATTGAAGCCTTTGGATGTTAATATTTTGCGAGTCCATCTTATTAATTCTGCCGTTAAGAGACCTTTGGGAAGGATTGATGATTCTCTTATTAGTGCTAATGATAATTATGTTCCCGTTGATTTTCTTGTTTTGGATATTGAATGTGATGCTTCTTGACTTATTATTTTGCGAAGACCTTTTCTTCACACCTTTGGTGCTGTGATTGATATGAAAGAGAGAATTATAAGATTTCAGTTTCCCCTCAAGAAGAGCCTGGAACATTTCTCTAGAAAGAGAATGAAGTTACCTTTTGAGTCCATTGTGAGGGCTAGCTATGATTCTATTGATAATTCTTTATTCTTGCTTTTTGCCTAGCTAAAAGGCGTTAAAGAAAAGATCTTGTGGGAGGTAACCCACCTTGTTTTCTTTTTGTTTTCTATGAGTCTTATAAGTTATTATCTCTGTAACAACCGTTCTTTATCCTTTTTTTTCGTTTTTGTGCCAAGAGTATCCACTAAAAATTTCGCCACCGCACGCGAGTTGTTCCTATGTGGCGTCCACATCACACGCATAATATTATCTAGACTTGTCATATCTTTTTGTTAAATGTGTGTGGAAATCTTCGACTTGTACAGTGTAATTATTGTGGTAGTTCCTACCAAGAATATGCGCATAATATTAATCCGGTAAATGCCTCTAGTGAGAACTAGCATGTCACGGGCACAACGCCTAGTACGCCATTGGTTCGTTTTTCCACCTAGTAGATGCACACCGCCGTCATTAATGGAACTTTCCAAAGCATACTTACTATGGACCCACTTTCAACCTAGTAGATATAACTCGTGCATGTTCGGTAAACATGTGAATCATTTCATGGAAAATAAAAGACCTAAGAGGATTCCCCAGCTTTCAACTGTAAAAGAATCATTTTCCACAGTATTAGTGCGAAAAGTGGCTTTTTATCAAGAAATACCAAAGATATGGACCAAAATTGCACCACTACAATTTTCAGACATATGTGACGCGAAAAATGAGCTTTTACCATGCCAAGTTTAAGGAACTTACTTCGTGGCTAAAAATGGTTTTTACAATGAAATGACAATCGTGGTATTGGCTATATGGGAGATAAATCTACTGCCGGTTAACTCTGACGTCATGCCGTAAGATTAGGTAGAATAGGGTGACGTGCTGCCATGTACACGTCGATGTAAACATGTTTTCTGTTTGACATTGTAGTTATTGTACCATGGACCTGGATGGTCAGCCCATCCAAAACCCATAAAGTTTAAGCAGGTCAACCAACAGAAAACCGATTAATGTTTAGGATTTTGGCCCACCAGAGCCCGGTGGTGTGGGGCAGGCCATCCTATTATGTTTACGCAAGCCGGCCCATGAAAGCACATTATAATTGACAGACGACAGGACCTCCCATTTTCGGGCCAGTTTGATGTCTTGATTCAGCCCATTTAAAAAGTCCACTAAATATACGAGGCCAACCCCCTGAAAAATTTCCAGCTAACGAAGAGTACCTCGACTCGACCCACTTTGCTTCAAAAAGTAATACTCCCTCCGATCCATAAAAAGTATCGCTCACTCAGTATAAAGTTTGTACTACCTTAGTACAAAATGAGCGACACTTTTTATGGATCGGAGGGAGTAGCAATTAAATGTTGGAATGAAGATGGCGCACTCTAACCCAATGCCACTTTTTTTTTTTGAAAAAAGAAACTCACTTAACCCAATGACACTTTGACACACCACCAAGCAAAACTTGAAAATGGGTAATCAAAGATAGATGGTTAACTGTTTGAGACCCCTCCACACAGCTTTGCCAGCCATTGGTTTCTGGATGTCTCGGCCGCCAACATCGTTTTATACCCGCCCGTACGAACCCTTTTCCTTGGTTGTTGCTTCCTTTCTAGCCATTACTCCTATAAAGGATGGACCAGCCAGGAGGCTCCTCGTTCGTTTGAGCTTGGCATCCCCGAGCTGCCACGTGTTCGTCTCCTATTGGGTTAGCTGAGCTGAGCGGGGCCGGCCGGCCAGACAGCCACCGCATCCTCGCCATCGCGTCCCTCCCCCCAATACCCTCCCATGCCTCTTCGGCTCTTCCCCCAATCCCTCCCGCGGGGAAACCCTAGAAGGACCTCGGACTCTCCTCCCCAATCTCCGCCCCCGTCTCTCCTTGCCCCACCTCGCCATGCCCTGCCGCCGCCGCGGGCCTGGTGCTGCTGCTGGTGGCGGTGTGGTGGGGAAGGACATGGGTATGGTCGACCAGCCAGGAGGCTCCTCGTTCGTTTGAGCTTGGCATCCCGAGCTGCCACGTGTTCGTCTCCTATTGGGTTAGCTGAGCTGAGCGGGGCCGGCCGGCCAGACAGCCACAGCATCCTCGCCATCGCGTCCCTCCCCCCCAATACCCTCCCATGCCTCTTCGGCTCTTCCCTAGGCATGTAAGCGGACAGGTCCACGGCTCGTCCGCGTCCGTCCACCATGTCCGTAAGCACAAATAGTGGATTAGCGGCGTCCGCATCCGTCAATTCTGCCGTCCACTTTTTCCGTTGGGCAGACGCGGACTGTCCGCTAGATGGATAAACTCAGTTTCTCTTTCGCCATCAAAGAAAAAAAAAATGGTGAGGCGACCATGGATTGGGATGGGTGGCAGAAGGAAATCAGGGAGGGTGAAGATGGCCTGCTCGGTGTGAAAGTTTCCGTTCTTCCCAATGATGCCCTTGAAGATCACGCAAGTGCTTTGCCAATGAAAACCGCCGGCGAAGGCACGGCGGCGGCGCCGCCGGGTCGCCCCGCGAGTCGAAGTGGCGGATCTCAGCAGCTGCGACGAGCAGCGGCCATGAATATGCGGTGGCCTGGTGGCGGCGCGTTATCCCTTTTTTGGTCTCTCGTTTCGATTTTCTTTTGGGCGTGCGTGAACCTATCGTTAACTAGCAGCAGGTTATCTAGCTTCGCGGACAAAGGTAACTTCGTGGCGGACGTAGCGGAAGTTTCCGCGAAGCCCGCTTAATTTTGCGGCCGGCCCACTTAGCCGCTAAACCATTTTAAGCGGCGCGGATGTGACGGACGGGTGGACGTCCATGTCCACCAACATCCTGACTCTTCCCCCAATCCCTCCCGCGGGGAAACCCTAGAAGGACCTCGGACTCTCCTCCCCAATCTCCGCCCCCGTCTCTCCTTGTCCCACCTCGCCATGCCCTGCCGCCGCCGCGGGCCTGGTGCTGCTGCTGGTGGCGGTGTAGTGGGGAAGGACATGGGTATGCGCGTAGGGGACTCACGGCGGCGGCTCGGAGTGGAAGGAGGAGGTAGGCCACCGGGCGCCGCCCTGCTCCTGCCCACCGGCGTCGGGCGACCTGCGCCGTGTTGTCGCCTGGAGGAGCGGCCAGTGGGCGCCTCCATGGAGCGGTGCTCGCCCCGCGAGCCAAGTGCAGGTGGTGTCCGACCTCGCGCGACTGATGGATGTGGCCGTCCGCGCGGGTGGCCACGGCGCCGCCGTGAGCCCTCCTCCTCTCCTCTCCCGTCGCCGGCGTTCCCACCGAGGCGTTGTCACTGCCTCTCTCAGCGACATCGTCTCGACCTTGGCCTCGATCTGTACAGGCAGCTGGAGCGGGTCTGCTTGGACGGCCGCTGCGTCTCTCCTCGTCGGCCTACACGGCGCCTTTTCACTGGCCAAAGAAAAGCGGACCTCACGCAGGTATGGACATGTTTGTTTCCATCCCAAGATTGTTTCTTCCATTTTTTTCTAAATTATTCAGCATGTGTTTTATGTTTCAGATTGATTTAGCGGTGCAGGGAAGAAACTTATGGAGTGATTGTGTGTGTGAAGCAGGGACATATCAGAAAGATGAGCAAAGGCTGTTGGGGGCGTCCATGCCACGAGTTCTCTCAGACTGAAGGTACCTTGGGTACTGCGACCATAATAGTCTGACTGAACGAGACCAGGACATGCTAAGAAGTGAAGTTAAATGTTCACACCTCCAGATTGTCACACACTCTGAGAGTGAGGTTATTATGTATGCTCCTCCAAGTAGTGTATACATACATTTCTATTGACGTTGTTTTATCAAAAGTCACTCCACTGTTTCCATTTGTTCAAATTTAAGTTGGTCCATTGATTTCATGATCATCGTGCTTACGGCATGCTTCATGTGTGAGTATCATCATCAGGTTTGAGTTCATACTAATCAGAGAATGTTTACTTGACAGGAACTTGCTAGCTGCAACAATTTTGTCACTGCTCTAGATCATTTGCTTGGAAGTGATGGTATGCTGCCTGAGGAATAGTCTGAAATTGCCTCTTCTCTTTGCTTTAAGTTACCTTTAAGAAGGCACCATGGTTTTTAACCCGTCCAAAGGAAAAGGTCGTTTTGGTAAGGTGGAGGGGGGTGCCTTGACACCCTGGAAGGTAACATTGTTAAATGGACTGTTAAACTTTTTTACTGTCTTCAAGATTTTTGTGTAGTTCTTTTTTGTACCTGAATGGAACTGTGCAATATGGTATAGAAATTTGGTGTAGATCATATATATCCATATATCAATGTGTTGCTTATATCCCTATTTATGTATCATGAAATGGTTGTGTGCTCTCTAGGTATATTTATTTACAGAAAAAATATGGCCATTCAATCATGTAACTTAGTATATATACCGGAAATTATGTAAAAAGAGTGGTGTGTGGGCTGGAACAGTGGAGCTCTGACGCATGTGCCCCAGCCTTATGCATAGTAGGATTATTTGTATCCCACCACTTTTTTTTAGCTTCAAGCACTCTGGTTTAAGAGGTGCCAAATGCGACAAGTGCATATTAGGAAATAGAATAAACAATTAGGCAACATTTTTTATTTCATAACCGTGGAACTCTGAGCATGCTGCAGTTCTCCCAGTGTGCAGTGTGTGCTTCACCATATTGAAGTACCCTTGTTTTGTAAAGTTATAGCTTAAATTAGCTAGCCAGCCACAACTAAGTGCCCTGGTACTGCTGCTGCGGTGTGGTAGGGGCAGGCGTGGGTAATTGAGCTCGTGCTAATAACATAGTTTTGCTGGATAGCTTTGACGGAGGTAATAATCTTCGTGACTTTATGAATTATAATAGTTACAATGGATTTAGATATCATGTCTCGCCATGCATAATTTTGCTGGTTGGTAGTACCCATGTCTCGCCATACGTTTTGGTTTTGTGTTCAACTCTGAAATTCAAAAAAGGTACTGATGTATCATTGGCCTCTTTCGCGTCAAAAACACATTCCTTAAATCAGATTGACATGAATTTATTTGTAATCTCCAAAATGGAGACGCGTGGGTATCCGAATGTGCTATATTCATGGAGGATATGTGGTACTATCCGATTTTAATTCTCCAATTGGCGTGGAGGCACGTTTTCGTGGCATTTTAGTGATCACACTTTGTTATTTACTTACCACCAGTCGGGTCTGGTTACAAAAAAAATACTCAGAAGCGGGCAATATCGTTAGCCATAAGCAATTATAGATTGCTCCCATTGGAACAAGTTTTAGCCTTATTAGCTTGATTAATTTGCTAATAAGGTACTATTAGGATGATAGTAAATGATTGGGTTGGGAAAAAATGCTTGCCAATGCAGACCCTTTGGAATTTAAGTTAGGTTTAGTAGTTTAATGGTTTATATTATAGTTTAATACTTTATGTTGAATAAATTTTTAACTTTCATTTTCATAATGATGATATATTTTGATTCACTACATGATTTTTCATTAAATATTAATGTGATAAATTGATAACGTGTCCGGGCCCTCCTTTTTTTGCTGCTCTCTTCACACCATCTTCTCTTATCTCTTAAAAAGAACTAATGCATTTTTCATTATTAATGGCTATTTACCTGTAGGTTTAGAATGAGGCAATGTCTCTCCTTTAGTTGTGTACATCCAAGTTGAAGATTGTCCAAGTGAACGCAAGCATGTCAGATAAGGATATTGTGAGCATTGTGTTTTCTTTTGCATATGATTTTCCCGAGTGCTATATTAGCACAACTTACTTGTTTTTTCCTCTTTACTTGCAGAAATTGGCATTGTATGGCCCCTCTAATATTCTTTTGACAACCCCCAAAAGTTTCATCTAAATATCTAATGAACGCATGAAAGATTGTATGTGTCAGCCTCACAGACCCAAAGAAATCTCAATGTCATCATCTTCTTCGTCTTCTCTCCTGGTTGTCCATGGAGATTTTTATTTCATGATATACAGGATCAACATTCAGTTTTTTCTTCTTGATTGTGCTTTACATCTATGATAGACTTCATACACACTTGAAATTCATTATTGTGTCTCATTTTCATGTGCATGCATACATGTTACGCCATGCAGGTGAAACCTCTTATCTGGTGGAAGCACAAGTTCAAGAATATTCAAGAAGCTGGATTGGATTCGTGGTTAAGGCAAGAAGTCAGTTTAAGAAAAGGCGTGTCTGAAAAAAAGTTTGGTTTGCTCGTGTTACACTTGCGATCTTTTGGAAAGTCGTGTTTTTGTCCCTTTTACAGCATAGCGACAATTGTTGAAATTTTTGGTGTGGTTTTGATGGGGGTATGGTGGGTGAGTGCAGCAGTGAGGCAGAGGTGATTGAGTGGTGTATGGTTCTGACTGCAACTAATCAGGTGGTTGTGGCCTGCAAGGCCGTGGCACCTCACGTCAGCTCCTGGAGGTATGATGCCTCGTTCCGGTTTTCTTAACTGATTGCGTTGTATGCGGGAAAAGAACATCTACAGCTAACTTAATTAATTTGCACCAGGGCGGTCTAACTCTTTCACATGCTGCTCAATAGAAAACTTCTAACATGCATCGTAATTCTTAAAACACGAGGTATTCTAGCATACACTGATGTGAATTTTGGTTTTTAGACAATGTCCAACAAACATTTCAGTAAAGCATTTGATCCGTTTCGACTGAGGTAAGGACGATTTTGTAGAGGAAAAATATCTTTAGCTCATTTATCGAACTGATGCTGACCAAGGACTTGTTTTTGTACTCAAGTTTGTGATATTATAGATGAAATAGGCAGTAAAACCTTATTCCGTATTGTTTTACATCTGTATGCTTTCTCCAAGCAATTGTTTCAATTTCTGCTAATTTGTGCAGTACCTAGAGAAACCCTTGAAGCTAACATACGCGGAAGGGATTCAAATGCTGAAAGGTAATAACATCTACCCTTGTGTCTATTTCATCATCACAGTGATGTTCACTCTCATTCAATATGTTTCTTTGTTACTATTCTTACTGTGTCAGTGATGCCAAAACTTTAATTTGCTTAGTATTTGTGTGCTTTGTGTTTGGATGATTGAACTGTCCAAGTTGAGAATCCTATGAAACGAGAACTATACTGTTAATAGTCGCCTGTAAGGGTAATACGGTTTCAGATTACGAAGAATCCTAAACATAATCATGTTATGGTAGAAACTTGCAGCCTTTTCTGTCATTGCCAACATAGTGGTTTCTTTGTGAGCTGAAAAGAATTGCATCATAGGTGGATGTGTTGAATATTTTGAAACATGCGATAATTTTTCTCTCCAAAACCAGGATCTGTGAAAAGCTGGCGGTTCCTGGATATTCATTGTTTCATTCAGAAATCAAACACTTGTAAGTAAATCCATTATGCGGACAGTGAATTTTTAGACACTTCCCGTGGATAGAAAATTCAGGAGGGGTGCTTGAGGAAATAAATTCTGTTCTGAATCATGTGTAGGACCTTGCCGTTAGAAAATATATGGTTTATTTTATTTGTTATACCCGGGAATAACATAACCTGCAGGTTGCAGAACTCACTACTTGAGTTTAGAGCAAATCATGACCAAATATTTGTTTCTTATGTTTGTGCAACCGCTTCAGGTTCAAATCATCGCGTCATCTAGGTTGGATAGGTGCAAGTGGAATTGTAGCCGTGGCAGAGATGCATATCAAGAAGGTAGAGGAAGGGAGGTGATACTGTCGGTAGCTGAGGGTGCCATGCCCAATGGGAGTAAGGAGGGGCATGGCCAGGGCTTGTTGACATCCTTTATTCAGCGAAGGATGCCCAGACATGTGCAGTGACGGAAGCAACTTCACCCGCAGAGGCCTTGTCTCAGCTCGTCATTGGCGAGGATCATCTTGATTTATTTTTTGGTGAATAGAATTATTTTCCTGAGAAGCTCAGAAGTCTGACTAATAATACATTACTTACTACTATAGTTTGTTCACCTGGAAAGATAGGAAGGGAAGATCGCACTTGTGAGTTTAAAGTCTTTTTTGTGCTTGAGCTGCCTAGATGATTACATCTCTGATCGCAGATCACCTCAAAGTTTTTTATAGAGAACTCTTACTTTAAATGGATATATTAGGGATCACATTGTTAGTATCAAGTCACAAGCGGGTTTAAACACCTGTGTTTCCATATTCATGAGAAAGAAAATAAATCATTTAGTTTTCTACATTGTGTCTCTTACGCATCTATGTTTATATATCTACACATACTGTTACTATTGATCTCATTCAGCTTTACGGTTGATTGATGACTTCTGTGCTGTGCACAATGCATTTTTTAAGCAGGTGAACACTATGACTGTCCATTGCGTAATTGGAGTATCCTCATTTAACCCGTACACAGAAGATCCTTTTTGAATATCTTTTTTAATGGAAGGGTCAATAGAGACACTATCTTTGGTTCTGTATCTATTTTATTGAAGGACAACATTACATGCTCAATGGATATCTTTATTACATTTGTGCATATTGTAGATATTTTCAAACTGTACACTTGACTCTCTGATTTAACTATAACATATGTTCTGACACATACATGTGCATGCATTTTGTCGCCCTTTCTTTGTGTTTACATATTGAAATTTGTGTTCGAGATGCATGCTTAACAGTCTGTTTGAATTTCTTGGAGGAATAGTTTGACGCAACACAATGACTCGATGGATCTCTCATACGACTTTGTTCAAGATATGGGGATTATCGGAAGGATGATCCATCTTCGTTTAGGGTACCGAGTGAATTGCTATTTTCTTTGCTATTTAATCTGATGTCATCGTTATTGTTCCTTGAAGGTTCCTCATTGATCAACATGGCAAATTATGTTATAATCTTCGTGTGGTGGAACAAACGCTGCTGCACAATCACTCTGTAATCAATTTGAAGCTGATACAGCGCTTGAAATACCGTCATATTTTAAGAACAGGTAAGAGTGTTGTCTTTACTTTCACCACCTACTTTAGGGATCTTATTTTGCGCGTATCTGATGCCATATACTTGTTTTGTGAAGGTATCCAGCAGAATTCTCCTGTTGAAATATAGGGTTCCTAACTCCATACAGGAGTCAACTCTCCTTGTTGTGTTCGAGCTTCACTTCTTCTTTAGTTCCGAGGTTGTTGCTGAGACGGAAATCAACACCATGGCCGGATTTCAAGGTCGGGAAGTTGACATCTTGGTGTTGTCAACTGTTAGAGCTTCCAACTCCTAGGTCATTACCTCCTCCCTTTGATTTCTTCACCATGAATGCAAATGCTTTTCATAATAATCTTTTGTGTTCCGGTTGTTGAATAAGATTTGAATTAAGTGATCCTGGTTGTAAGTTTTAACTCTAATGAAGGTGTGGCTGTAGATGGGTGACACTTTTTTGTTGACAGTGCTCGATTTTGAATAACGTATTATGAACTTTAGTTACATGGTTACGATTATATATGAATTCAGCTATGATTTACGCATCTAGGTTCTAGAATACCTCCTTGTCCGCATGTCCTTTATTGGGCCCATAGTTCTTTTAACAAAGTATTTGCTTGGGCCCATACAAACAGATGAAATAATCACATAAATTATGCCTCTATTTACATAGCCTCTATATTTTTGGAAGTATACATTCACTTGAGATTTACATGGCCTCAGGTGACTGAAAACTATGGAATGAGTTCCTTCTTCTTTTCACTCTTCATGTATTTAAAAAAAAACTGGTTTATGTTCTCATAGTAATATCAACATTGTATTTTGCTCAGACTGAAACAATAGTATGGCAGCCAATGGCTATTGTCAACGACGTTCGTTTGGTTTTTGTTTTCAAGATCTGATCTTCAAAATGGGATTAAACAGTAGTCGTAAGGAACCAATCCTCTCTTTCTTATGCTAAATACGAAGGTAAAATTTGATAAGTTTGTGCGCATTTGCTGCAATATATCTCGGTTATATGAGTTCCATGTGCAAGCTATATTTGTTAAATAGATGATTGATTCGTGGGAACAATATTAGTTCTCAGATTTAAGGCCCACGTCGGTGTGAATTTTTAAAAGGTTTAGGCTTTCGTATGATATCATTCCTGAAATCAACTTACAGATCACATTTTGACTACCGTTAAAACCATGCTTCTTTGCAGTGGACGAATCTTTTCGTTTTGGGATTGCTTCGCGCTCGTGCTTGATGGTCACCTGGTATGTCTTCTAGGCAGCCATTTTTTACTTACTTGCCTCTATTTATGATCTTCAAGTTGAAATATGTTCCTCGGGCATTCTCATAAATATGTATGTTATTGTTCAAGGTTCACTTATAGAATTTATTTCTTCTTTTATGTTTCTTGCTTTGTTTCAGACAAAGAAATAAAGTATTTTGCACATCAAGTATTTGATTTGGGAAATAATACTATGGGTAGTAATTTCCCGATTGTGCATGAGAACTCTTAAGGCCCGGTTTTGTTCTCCTTTCGTAGTGATATATTTTGCATTGTTCTGAACTTCTGATCAATAATGGGTGTTGAGGGTTTCAGTGGGGGAGTATATGCTGGTGATCTTATATCATATAAGTATATCACAATCATTCGCTTTTATGTTTTAGTGTTTGTCAATCTTTTTTGCTTATTCTTTTGATTCCACTGTCCCTCGGCAAGAGGTGTGAAATATATCGATTGCTATAGAGTTGATAATGTATCGGTGTGTACATCTTTTAGTTGAAAAGTCCCTTATGGAACTTAACATCATTTTTATCTGTAAAGTAATAGTTCTTTTCTCAGGTGGGTACATGTCCATGTTGCAGATCCAACATTTCTAGGATTATTCGTTTAGAAGGGTGTGTCTGCTGCTGCCGCCGCCTAGGTTGTCAGCAAGGTATGTCAATGTAAACCCAATCCTAGCAGAACTATAAGCTAATCTTTAACTCAAGATGTGCACACATTAACTTATTTTTTATCGTTTTATGTATATTTTAGTCATATCAACAAGAGGAAGTTGGTGTGTTTGTTCAACATGCTAGGGCGGACCTCTCTCTTTGGTTGAGTGGATGCATCTATGACTACTGAAATCAATCAAGCATTGAGAAACATCAGCATAAATCTATCTATTTTTTTTTGGTTAAGTCAATATGAATCCTTGAAGTATCTGCTGAAATTAGTCACTGATCAAATACACAGAAATCTCAGTCATACTGTGCATGGTCTGCGCCACACACGCACATATTTTTCTCGGTGGTCCATTCGTTTGGAGGTTACTTATTGAGTTATTAGGTATACAAGGATTGTTGCAGCTACCAAGCTGAGAGAAAATATATTCGAGTTGCTCCTGAAAATATAGTTTTTTCTTAGATCTAATGCATGGTTCGTGATTCATCTAGGTACCTTGATGGTTGATGACTGAGAATTGGTCGAATAACTTGGATGGATGAAGAGTGACAACGGCGAATCTGTCTATTCAGAAATTGATTTTCTGCTTAGAGGTAGACCTTCACCACACTAATCCTGGGACTGATCCTCCCCGGCTCAAATTCATCATAATTAGTATCTAATTATCTAGCTTAATGTCTTTCATGTTAAAATTTGAATAATCAAAGTATGTCTTGCACTGCTTTATACTTCTTTCTTTGTTTACACTCCAATCAGAAGCAGAGGAAGTACAAGAATCAGTATTATTCCTATCTATTTTTTATCATCATGTTTAATATCTAGAGTAATATGTTCTATAAACTGAAATAGCCAAATCCAATTATTCAGCTGCTTCAGTCATGCAAAATGATAATTCATGCAGTTTTCCTAGAGTCTTGTACTGCCCTCTCATGTCTATGGTTGATTCAAAATATAGAAAGGAGGCTGAAAGAGAATATGCACATGGTTATTGTTGTTTCTGAGGGAGCAGGCCAGGATATTATTCCCAAAAGCATACCCTCTTCAGAGCAGCAAGATACATCTGGAAATAAGATGATATTGGTTTTTTTGTTTACTCACAATACTAAGGTGCATATACTACATTACCAACCTTTCTTTTCTATAGGAATCGGTTCTCTTCTGCATGATATAATTAATTGTTGAAATGGATCGACGACGGTACATATACTCAAGGAGGCATGGGGCATCAGAGGCAAGCGGGTGGGCTCGCCCGGTGGCGTTGAGAGCTGAGCACACCCTCCAAGCATTTCTTGGCTCTTCCACTTCTTGGTGCATTGTTCTTGAACATTAATATTTCCAGTCGGAGTGACTAAGAACCCTGTTTGTGGATTTTGGATATGTGTTGTGTGTTCAAGACTAGGATGTTTCCGGTATTTCACCGTTCTAACATATTTGATCTCTTAAACTTATGCGTATATTGGGCCAAGGAGATGCAGATTGTAGTGAATATATGAATGATATTCTTGCTCGAAGTGATTGGTTCATATCTTTCTTTGGTTTCATAAAGGCTATACTGTCATTTATTCTCCATGCAAAGCATCATGATTTAGTTGATTGATTGCCTAGGTTAGTTTTGGAGCTCATCCTCGATTGCCTCTATGATATCTATGACCTGCCAAATTAATTTCTTTAGTTTCTTGGGCAACTACATATTTGTCAAGGCACCCACAGAGTAACCATTACCATACGAAAAAAAACAGTTAAAAACACAAGTTTTTCTTTTGCCTTCGTTGTATACTTGATTTAATTGGCATCTGTCTATATCAAGTAAATTATTTAGTGATCATTCTTTATGCTTCATATTGATTCATTATCTTTTATTTTCTATGATTTTTTCTGCATCATATTCAAAACAACAGTCTGCAACGTTGGTTAAAAAATTGTTGGTTGATTTTGGCTAAAATATCTTGTGAAGACAAAATTCATTCAGTATGGGGATGGCGATCTCCGATCAGTACTGTCTTAGATATAGCTTACCATAATTTTCATATATGGTTTAAACCTGGGCATGGGCAGCCTGTCCTAGCCCGAAAATCCCGGGCCAGGCTTGGGCTTATAGAAAAAATAATTTTAGTCATGACTGGGCAAGGCATACCGGGCTTTGCAGGGCTTTCTTGGGCTTGTGTCAGTCTTGGGCCTGAGTTTTTAGTATCGGGTTTTTTTCAGCTTGTCCTGAAACCTGGCCTGGCCCGACATATGCCCACGTGTAATAGGGATACACATTCTGGCATAATTTTGATTGTTGCGCCAAATGGCAATGCTAGAAATATTGTTTCTCCCCAACCACATTTGCGTTACCCTGATTTACTAGAAATTTACCATATACCAGTAATATACTGCTTCATATCCACGTATTTTTCGGTTAATAGCTATTTATAATACTCACTTCTCAATTTTCCAAGGAGACGTCTGGGTCTGGACTAAGAGAGTTAAGAGAGGAAAGGGGACTTCGAGATTCTACTCAGATAAATTACACGAGTGGAAAAACATAAAATGCACCCACGCTTGCCGCCACCCCGCCCAATTTAAAGCACATAATCATATGCTCCACCAGATTGCTAATTATAACAATATATAACATTTGAATTGATAACGCAAAAATCTCTAGGTTAACTCATCATGCTTTTCTTATGGAATAAAATTTAGTCAAAAATCCATTATTTGCGCCAGTGGCGCAACGGGTCATCTAGTAGCCTAGAGAAGCTGGCGGCCCGTCCGCGGACGGGAGGCTTGTATCCTGATTTTTGGTCTGCAGTTAAACCTCCAAAACATTGTGCTGGTTTTTGGTAAGTCTGATGTTGGTTCTATGTTGTACATAAGCCTAGTTAAAAAAACATAGTACAAAATGTTCGTGGGTGGTGGTAACTCGTGGTTCTGTTATTGTGATGATAATGGAGCCCGGGTTGCCGTTTAAAAAAGAAAAAAAAACCCTCCAAAACACATCCAGGATTTTTTTTTCTTTAACGTGACCTCCAAAACTTGACAATGGGTAGTAGACTGGTAAATGGCCAAAATGGTTATACAAAAGAAATCGAAACATACGAAATCGAACTAGCTAGCCAGCTGGGGCAACCTCCGGCGCCACTCCTATTTAAACTCCCCCTTACGACCAACAGCAGCACATGCATGCTCACCAAGCACGACACTTCAGTAGCAGGACCTGGCCCCCAAAATGGCGATCACCCTCCACTCGCAGCTACTCAAGCAGCTTCCCCAACAATGACAGCTCCTTTTGGGCCTCCTGCTCCCAGTCCTGATCTCCATATCTCTGATAGCGAGGAGCCGCAGGAAAGGGCTCAAGCTGCCGCCGGGCCCCGCCCGGCTGCCCGTGCTCGGCAACCTCCACCAGCTGGGCTCGCTCCCGCACCGTAGCCTGCGGGAGCACGCCAGGTGCCTCGGCCCCGTGATGCTGCTCCGCCTCGGCGCGACACGCATGCTGGTGGTCTCGTCCGCGTCGGCGGCGCGCGAGGTGCTCAAGACGCACGACGCCGACTGCTGCAGCCGGCCGGCGTGCCCCGGGCCGAAGCGGCTGTCATACGGGTTCAAGGACGTGGTGTTCGCGCCCTACGGCGAGCTCTGGCGCGACATGCGCAAGATCTTCATGGCCGAGCTGCTCGGCATGCCCCGCGTCAAGGCCGCGTGGGGCGTGCGCCAGGAGCAGGTGGACAAGACCATGGCCGCTCTGGACGAGTGCGGAAGCAAGCCGGTGGCAATCGGCGAGCACGTATTCGCGCTCGTCGACGGTATCATCGGCACGGTGGCGCTCGGGAGCGTGTACGGCGCGGACGTGCTGGCGCGCGAGAAGAAGCACTTCCAGCTGGTGCTCAACGAAGTGATGGATATGCTGGCCTGCTTCTCGGCCGAGGACTTCTTCCCCGGATCCGCTGGCCATCTGGTGGACCGCCTCACCGGCCTCGTCGCCCGCCGTGAAAAGCTCTTTGGGGAACTGGACGCATTCTTCGAGACGATCATTGAGCAGCATCTCCACCCGGCGCGACCCAACAAGCCGGAGGGCAACGACCTGGTCGACGTCCTCATCGACCTCTGGAAGCAGGAGCGGCATGGCTTCACCAGAGACCACGTCAAGGTAATCATCTTGGTAAGTATTAAGTACTCTACATTACATGGTCGATCAATTAGTTTATCTATCCTCCCCATTAATTGATTAAAATGATGGTAACTAAAATATATATATGAGCTGATCAGGACACGTTCATTGGCGGCATCGTGACGACCGCTGTGGCGATACTGTGGGTCATGGCCGAGCTGATCCGAAACCCGCGGGTGCTGAAGAAGGTGCAGGATGAGATCAGGGCGGTGGCCGCAAGCAGCGGTAACAGGCAGAGGGTGCAGCCGGACGACATGCCCAGGCTGAGCTACCTCAAGATGGTCGTCAAGGAGACCCTGCGGCTGTACCCGCCGGCGACACTGCTGCTGCCGCGGGAGACGATGCGGCACGTCACCATCGGCGGCTACGACGTGCCGGCGGGGACAAGGGTGGTTGTGAACGCGTGGGCCATCGGGAGGGACCCGGCGAGCTGGGGTGACCGCGCGGATGAGTTCGACCCGGACAGGTTCGAGGCGGGAGGTAGCCACAGCGAGGTGGAGCTGCACGGCGCTCACTTCGAGCTGCTGCCGTTCGGCGCCGGGCGGAGGGTCTGCCCGGGCATGGCGATGGGCCTGATGAACGTGGAGTTCACGCTGGCCAACCTGCTGTGCGGGTTCGACTGGGCGCTGCCGGAGGGGACCAAGGCGGAGGAGCTGTGCATGGAGGAGGCCGGCGGGCTCAGCTTCCACCGCAAGACGCCGCTCGTGCTTGTGCCCACCGCATATATGTGCGCTTAATTAACCGAGTATGCCCCTGTTCGTCTCAACTCCATGCGTGCTCTCCATATGTAATACTCCCTCCGTCCGGAAATAAATGACGCAAGGTTATTTTTGCGAAAACCCCCTCCGTTTTCTTCCGACAAACAGGCGAGTTCGTCGCGCGAAGTCACCTCTTCCGCAGTTCCGCTCCATCCCGCGGCGGACCGGCGAGCGCCGATTCCGCGTCTTTCCCTACCCCGACCGCCTGCTCCTTCGTCTCCCCGCGCACCGGTCGCCTGATCCTACGCTTCCCCGCCGCCTTTCTGAGTCTGCACCAACGAGGAGGAGAGATCAAGAGAAAAGGTTCCCCTTTCTCTCCGGACGGAGGGAGTACGTAACACCGGCCAATTCGTCAAGCGTTTTATTATTTTTTGGTGTATTTGTATCATCATATATTGTTGTATTTGTATTTATTTTTATCTACGCAAATAAAGTTTCCATATGATTTATCATGAATTTGGGACTTTTCAGTGTCCTAGAAATGAATATGAATCTGCCTCGCCTACTCCTATTGTTAAGGGCGATAAATTTGGGACTTTTCAGTGTCCTAGAAATGATTATGAATCTGCGCAGATGAAGTCAATTCCCTATGCATCCATTGTTGGAAGCATTATGTATGCATAAGTGTGCACTCGCCCTGATTTAGCATTCGTGACCGGGATGATTGGCAGATATCAGTCTAATCCAGGTTTGGATCACTGGAAGGCTGCTAAAGAGGTCTTGCGTTATTTGCAATGATCTAAATGCCTCATGCTCAGTTATGCTGACTAGTCTCACAACTTCTTTTTTTTACAATTGATTGCAGGACGGCAATCAAACTTCTGATGGAAAAAAATAGCTGCACTGGATATTTCAGTTTGATTTGATCTTGATTTGATCCATATTGTACGAGAATTTCATTTGTATATATTATAAATAGCTACGAGAACTATTATTTTGTGTAAATAAACATATTTTACGTACGGTTTTGAACATTTTAATTTAATGCCCGTATTTTTTGTTTCCTTATTTTATTTTTATTTTTTTCTATAACGTGGCAATAGGTAATTTACCACGATAAATGTAGTGTTGCGTGAAGCCTCAGTCACCACAATAAAGTGTTTTGTTAAAATAGACTCTCACCACCATGATGGAGACATCGTCGCAATATTGTTTCTCCACCAAACTAACTTTGTTGCGATAGTTAATTCACGCCACCAAACTATGTTCGTTGCAATAGAGAATGCCCGTACTTCTCGCCATGAAACTAAAATTTGTAGAAATAGAAAGGCGCAACGAATAGTTGAAATTGTCGCAGTTGTTTCTAGCTACTTAAATTTGGACGTTGCGAATAGTACATCTCGCCACGAAAATAAAATTTGTCGATGTACAATGGCGCCACGAAAAGTTGAAATTGTCGTAGTTGTTTCTAGCAACTTAAAATGTGGATGTTGCGAATACTACATCTCGCCACGAAACTAAAATTTGTAGAAATTGAATGGCGGCACGAATAGTTGAAATTGTCGCGATTGTTTATGGCTACTAATATTAAGGCCGTTGCGATTACTATTTCAAAATCATCTTACCACGATTGATTGTGTGTGGCAAATCGTTGTTCCCACGCGTATAATGTTTGTTGCCATAGTTTTTTGCCACACAATTGGACGTGGCAAATAAACTCGACTTTTGCAACGAAAGAGCAGGCGCAACGGAACACACGCCGTTGCCACATTGGTCACTCGCCACATTTCGGTATTTGTTGCACTAGAGGTGTACCAACGAAAAACGTACGTTGCGTTAGTTGCGAGACGCAACGGAAAAGTGGGTGGCAATTGGCCCAGTAAATGGTTGCAACTGGTTAATTTTGTAGCCACGAATCTAACTGCGCGGAGACAGGCTTTTACCACGGCGGTTTTCGCAACGCCTCCCAATGAAACCGATTTCGATGCAACACAAACCTATTGCGACGATAGGCCACTTGTTACAACGACTATTTTCGTTGCAATAGACCGCTTTTTTTGTAGTGATTGTATTGCAAGGGCCTATGAGTATATTCATCAAGTTAAGTGTCCGTGTTCTACGGTGGTTATTACCAAACTTGACTTCTTCAAAGCATTTGATGTCATCGAGGATGAGGCTCTCCTTCGCATCTTGCAGGGCAGTGAGTTCCTGGTGCTTCTGCAGTTTTATTGAATGGTGTTCCTGGCAAGAAATTTGCATGCAGAAGGTGGGTGCGACAAGGCGATCCACTCTCTTCCATTTTATATGTCGAAGGGGCTGACCTTCTTCAGACGATGATCAATCGATTGGCACTTGAGGGAGATCTTATTGCGTCACTGCCTGTACCTTGTACCTGATTCTGAGTTCCCTATCATTCAATATGCGGATGATACTCTTCTGATCACCCAAGCCTGCCCTAGACAGCTCAATCTTCTTACGAACCTCCTCCTTCTATTTTCTAAGGACATTGGGTTGAATGTAAACTATTCCAAATCATGTATGGTGCCTCTTAATATTTCGACTACTCGTTTCTCAAAATTAGCTACAGTGTTTGGTTGTGCCACTGGTACCATGCCATTCACCTACCTTGGACTACCTATGGGTACCACTAGGCCTACGGTGGCAGATCTTGCTCCTCTTGCTGATCGTATGGAGAGACGATTGAAATCTTGTGCCCGTTACCTGGATTATGGTGGCCATTTGATTTTGATCCAATCGGTTTTGTCCTCTCCGCCCACTCATTTCCTTGGCTCTCTCAAACTCCCGAAATATATTATGAAATCATTTGATAGAATCATATGTCATTGTTTATGGTCTAAAGAGGGTGGACCTGATAATCCTCACTCATTGGCAGCTTGGGAGCTGGTTTGTCGACCTAAGAAGCACGGAGGACTGGGGATCATTAACCTGGAGATACAAAATAATGCACTCTTATTGAAATATTTGCATAAGTTTTATAACAAATATGATAATCCTTGGGTTTCACTGGTATGGAATTTATATGACAACTCCCCTCCTCATGCACAAGCCAAAAGAGGTTATTTTTTGTGGAAAGATATCTTCAACCTCGTACATCTCTATCGCAGCATTTCCCATTTTCATATTGGGAATAGGGAAAGTACACTACTCTGGAAAGATTTCTGGTTGGGGGAGTCCACGCTCTGTGACACTTGGACATGATTATTTTCTTTCGTGCTCAATGAGTATTCTTCTGTGGCATATATGTGCACTCTTCCCCGTATGGCCGACACGTTTGCTTTACCTCTGTCGGTCCAGTCCTATGAGGGGAATTAGCTGGCTATGGCTAAGGTTCAGCAGCTGCAACTAGATTCAACCTCCCATGATCATGTGCATTATGTTTGGGGGAATGGCCTATACATCCCAGCTCGTTTTTATAGATTTCTTTTTGCTCAAGTTCCCTGTCACAACCTCATTAAGACCATATGGAAGTCTAAATGCTTACCTAATATGGAAGTATTCTTATGGCTCATGTTCAATGATCGTTTGAACACTAGAGAGATTATGCATCGTCGATAGTGGCAGATCAATGAGGGCTACACCTGTGTTCTCTGTAACAGGGACATTATTGAGTCTGTCAGCCATCTATTTTTTGAATGCCAATTTGCCACTGATTGTTGGGCTGATATTAATTTCCAACTGGACAACAGTATGCCCATTCTGGACAGAATCACCTTGGCTATGGCTCTTTATACTATACCATGTTTTCTCGAGATATTTGCATGTTCTACATGGAAGATTTGGAGGACTAGAAATGATCTTATATTTCAGCTTATGGAGGCATCATTCCATATATGGCACATTAGATTCTGCTCTGATGTTATGCTCCGCCAATTTGGAGTGAAAGCTACCCTTAGGGAGTCCCTTATTGCTTGGGTTAGAACATTAGTCACTTAAGATGTTTGCATCTTTAACATTTCTACCTCCTTGATCATCCTCTGATTGTAACTATTTTGTACTTTGTTGGAGACTCCTGGTCTCCCATATAATTTTGAAAATCTAACCGTAGGGATTTTTCCCAACGGTACAATCTTCAAAAAAAAAATGGTTCATATTTTTGAAGAAGATTAGTAACAGGCTTTGATATTTTAGAGAAATCTTTAATAAACCTCCTATAAAAACCAGCATGACCAAGAACACTATGAATACCTTTAACATCCCTAGGAAAGGGCATTTTCTCTATTGTTTTCCACTTTAGCTCTGTCAACTTCAATACCTCTTTCAGAAATTTAATGTCAGAACAATTCCTTCATTAACCATAAACTGACATTTCTCCCAATTAAGAACAAGATTAGTTTCCTCACATCTCTGCAAAACTTTATCAAGGTTGTGCAAACAATTATCAAAATAAGTTCCATAGACGGAAAAATCGTCCATGAATACTTCCACAATTTCTTGACAAAAACCACGAAAAGCAGCAGGAGCATTACACAAACCAAAAGGCATACGTCTATAAGCATAAGTACCATAAGGACAAGTAAAATTTGTTTTCTCTTGATCTTGCTTCCTAACAACAATTTGAGAAAACCCAGAATAACCATCGAGAAAGCAAAAATAAGTTTTCTTAGACAACCTCTCTAGCATTTGATCAATAAAGGGTAAAGGATAATGATCTTTCTTAGTAACTTTATTAACCTTCCTAAAATCAATCCACATTCTATAACCAACTACTACTCTATGTGGAATGAGCTCATTGTTTTCATTAGGCACAACAGTCATCCCTCCCTTCTTAGGGACACAATGCACAGGGCTCACCCATCTCCTATTAGCGATTGGAAAAATAATACCAGCGTCAAGAAGTTTTAATACATCATTTCTTACCACTTCCTTCATCTTAGGAATTAAACGACATTGATGTTCAACTACTGGCTTTGCATCAGGTTCAATATTAATAGCATGCTAACATATAGTAGGAGAAATCCCCTTCAAATCATCAAGAGTATATCCAATAGCTCCACGGTGTTTCTTAGAATTCCCAATAATCATTCCTCTTCTTCACCTGAATGTTTAGCACTAACAATAAGAGGATATATTTTCTTATCATCAATATAAGCATATTTAAGATCATCAGGCAAAGGTTTTAAATCAAAAACAGGATCCTCCTTGGGTGGTAATGCGGTACCAAGTCTTCCACGGGTAAATTATTTTTCAGTATCACCGGTTGACGAAGAAGTATATCGTCAATCTCATTTCTCTCTTCCAGAAAGATCTCACTCTCATGGTCCTCCATATATTGCTACAAAGCATTGTTAGGAGCAAGGGAAATAGAAGCAAGTTGTTCAACTTTAAAACTCTCATCAGGCAATTTAGATTCATAAGGTGCTCTAGCAAATTTGGAGAAATTGAACTCATAAGATTTTCCATCAAATTTCATCAATACATTCTCCCTCTTACAATATATAATAGCACCACAAGTGTTCAAGAAAGGTCTACCAAAAATAATAGGACAAGTTTTACTAGCAGCCTTACCAAGTACTAGAAAATCAGTGGGATATTTAGTCTTACCACATAAAACTTCCACATCTCTAACAATACCAATCGTAAAAACAGTTTTTCTATTAGCAAGATGCATAACCACATCAATATCTTCAAGCTCACAAGAACCAATTTCATGCATAATTTCTCTATAAAGCTCGTAAGGTATAGCACTAGAACTAGCACCAATATCACACAAACCATAATAGCAATGATCACCAATCTTAACAGAAAGCACAAGAACACTAGTTTTCTTAGGTTTATGAGGATGGGAAACAGTTTTAGAAGCATCCTCATAGAAGACAATGTGTTCATCCTCTACATTTCCACAAACAAGATCTTTTACTATTGCTACAGCAGGTTCAACAGTTATTTGTTCATCAGGTTCAATAGATTTCTTATTACTCTTATTAACCACACTAGCCACCATAGAGTGTTCTTTCTCCTTAGTAAGGAAAGGAATTTTTTCTATATAAGGCTCAGGAACATCAGGATTAACAACATGCACTTCTATATTACTAGCAGAAACAATATCTTTATAAGGTGCATGGTATTTGTGATAATCCTTTTTAGGAATATAAAGATAGGAGAAAAAAGCTTTAATACAGTTTTAAAAAATTTGGGAATCAAGACCATAAACATCACTTATATTATAGAAATCATTGTTTCCCATAAAAGATTTATGCATTCATAATCATAATTTATACCCGACTTTCTACCTTTGTCGTTCTCCCATCCTTTAGTTTTTTCTTGAATACGGTCAAGAAGATCCCATTTAGCTTCTTCCTTCATACGTGTGAATGATCCAGAACAAGAATCATCTAATAAATCCTTATCATGATGAGAAAGCCTTGCATAAAAATTATTGATAACAATATTACGCGGGAGTTCATGAACGGGACATTTGAGCATTAATAACTTCATTCTCCCCCATGCTTGTGCAATACTCTCTCCATCATGAGGCTAGAAATTATATATTTGATTCCAGTCTTTATGAATCCCACTAGGAGGATATAATTTAGAATAAAAGAGAAGAACGATTTCCTCCCATCCTATAGATTCACCATTCTTCAGTAATTTAAATCATTCAGCGACTCTTCCTTTCAGCGGTAAAGAAAATAATTTCCTTTTAACTTGATCCATTGTAATACCTGCACACCTGAATAACTCGCATAATTCATGTATAAAGAGCAAATGATCACCAGGATGGACAGTTCCATCACCATAATAGCAGTTATCCATAACACGTCCAACAATTTTCATAGGTATTTTATAAGTATCTAATTCAGCAGATAACGGGTCACCTACTACCCTAGTAGTAACGGTAGAAGTACCCCTAAACAGAGAACCAAAAGTATTCTCCATAATAAAAAAAAGCAGCAGACAGAAATAAAACATGACACACAGTAAAAGTTTCTATTACCAATTCCACTTACCAATAGCGCTCCACTCCCCGGCAACGGCGCCAGAAAATAATCTTGATGACCCACAAGTATAGGGGGTGTATCGTAGTACTTTTGATAAATAAGAGTGTTGAACCCAACGGGGAGCAGAAGGTGCTGACAAGCAGGTTGGATAGAGGATTCATCGTAAACACTAGCAAACGGGTTTTTGGAGGTTTTTGATATAGCATATAAAAAAGTTCGAGTAAATAAAGTGCAGTAAATAATATTGTAGCGAGTGGCCCAATCCTTTTAAGAGCAAAGCACAAGCCGGTTGTGTTACTTATGACTACCAAACATTCTTGAGGACACATGGGAATTTCTTCAAGTGTTGTGTGGTTGAACCTATGCTAATGCACCGTCTAACTAGGACTAATACATACTTGTGATTATACCCCTCGTAAGCATCTGCAAATACAAGAAAGTAATTAAGATAAATCTAACCACAACCTTAAAACTCCGGAATTCTACGCTCCCTCATGCATTAGTTTCCTAACGGGGGATTAGGTTTCTGTCACTCCGGCAACCCCATAATTAGTAGACAAATACAAATGCATTCTCCTAGGACCATAAAGGTGAAGTATCATGTAGTTGACTTTCACATGACACCACTAGAAGAATAGCACCACAACTTAAATACTGAACCACGAGATATTACTTCAACATAACTTCACTACTAACATCATGACTTCTCCCATGTCCTCAAGAACTAAATGAACTACTCACAAGACATCATGTGGGTCATAATCAAAGGTGATATAATGGATAATAACAATCTGATCATAAAGTGCTAACTCCAATAAATCTCACAAGCATTAACTACTAACAAGTAATGCACACCGGGAGAGAGATATAACGTAAAACAACAATAGAGGCCCCTAATTGTTATAGCAGGATGAAGCTGGATGATGAGAGTGATGGTGGTAGTGGTGATGATGATGACGATGATGATCTTGATGATACCCGGAGCAATGACGGTGACGATGGCGATGATTTCCCGTCTCCGGAAAGGAATTTTCTCGGCAGGTTTCTCCCTGCCGGAGAGCTTTTCTCTCTCTGGTGTTTTCCGCCCTGAGGGGAGGCGGAATAATTCTTCAATGATAGTCCAGGTCTTAGGGTTCCCTGGTGGTCAAGTACGCGAATGGGATCGACCAGAGGTGGGCCAGGATGGCCACACCACCTGGCGGCGCGGCCAGGGGGCTGCACCACCACATGGTGTGGGCCCCTGGTGCCCCCCTCTGGCTCCCCTTATGGCTAGCCTCCTCCTCTAAACTTCGAAGACATCTCTGGTGTCCCCCCTCTTCTTCTGAACTTATGAAATAGGGTATCTCTATGGTGCTTTTTCCATCAGATTACTGGTCCCGGTGTTTAATATCCAAAAATTCTGAAACATGCAAAATAAGATAAAATAACATAAGTGAGGCATCATAACATCAAATATATCGATGAATAAAAAAAATAACAATATAAAACAGTGATGCAAAATGGATGTATGAGTGGCCACCGCGGTGGCCTGAGGAGAGGAAGGGCTCTTGACGCTCCCCAACACAGAATCCAGGGCATACGGATTGTCCGCGTGCGACTCCGTCCCCTCAGCCAGAGGGCCTCATCTATCAAAGAGGGGCATCATCGCCACGATTTCGTCCCTCTCCCCCGCCTGAAGATCATAGAGGGGGAGCACGCCGGGAGGGAACCTCGACGGCATGTCGAAGTTGAGCAACAGCTCAAGCGCCATGGAGAAAGAGCGTTGGTCGTCTAGGCGCATCGGATCGCCGACACATGGGTATGCCCAAAGGCGCCTCTTGTGACGCTGCAGGGGAGCGAGACGCCTCTTGACGATCTCAGTGATGAGCATGTCGAAGGTGAGACCTTGGTCATGCATCGCATTCACGCGCTCCGTTAGGGCCTGAGGCCGCGGCCGGCCAAATGCTCCAAGCGACATCCTGAGTGTCGTACGGGCGAAGACGAAGTAAACTCCAGGAGATCGCAGACCTCGCTGGCATCGACATACAGCCAACTCGAGTGGAACCTCGAAAGGATAAGGGTGGAGTTGGGGTGAAGATGGAGCAGGTGGATGCGATAGTGATCAAGGATGGCATAGAAGAAGGATGAGAAGGGAGGAACCATCCCTGACAACACCGACCGATAGAAGATCGGATACGACATCAGGGAAAGCTCGTCTGGGTCGGGCGTACCTGGGAGAAGGATGGTCGCGCCGTACTCGTTGGAGAAACGAGCCGCCATGCGGCACACTTTCTTCATCCTGCTGGGGTCGATGGTGGAAGGCTCGATCACGGGAGCCATGGCGCGAGGCTGCAAAGCAGAGGAGGCAACAAGCATCGGAACGGGTAAGAGAAATCATTCTCACCCCGGGAAGACCATAGGGGGAAAGGAAGCGGAAGTGACAAACAGAAGACGATAAGCGGAACCCCGGCGCAATATTCTAGGCCTTCTCCGACTGTCGGGCTGCGGCGCAGGGAGCCGTTGTCCCCACGTGCAATCAGTCGTGGGGTGTTGCGCACGAACCGCCGCGCCACGTGCCCCACGTCGGGCGAGCAGAGGTGGCCCCGTGACTTCTCGCCTCCTTACTCTATGTGTCGTCGCGGGTCTAGGGGCTAATGTCGGGCCTCTAGATACCTGGGTAACCTGACCCGTCTGTTACATCCTGGCCCAGTAAGCATTCCGAGAGGGTGATCATGTACATCTCCTTCCCTCAAGGGCCCTTTTTCCGGGCTCTAGATCGGTCTAGCCCCAGGAGATGGGACTCGCCGGCCTCTCCTTCGGGAGGAACTCTACTCCGACATTTTGTTCCTCCCAAGAAAGGTCACCTGCTTGGCGAGAGATAAGGTACGTGCCTCTTACGCCTGCACCTCCGTGCGATGACGGAGGTTGCGCAGGAGCACAAGTCTGCTTTGGCCGCAGTTGCCATTCTGGTGTATAAAATCCGGGGGTCAGCTGCTTGGTCTAAAGCGCCTTCCAAAGATTACCTCTTCGGTGCAAGGAGACCAAGGCCACACGACAAGACGGAAGCAACGCCACTGGGCTCCCCCACCGTGATGCCATGAACGGTGGAGTTGTCCTTGACGACCAAGACCGCGTAGGAGGCGGAGAGTACGGGACGCTCCTCGCTTTGGCTCTTTGTGGGAACCCTCGCGCGTATAAGAATGGCCCCTCCGGCCCTCGTAGAAGGAGAGCTCAAACCATCCAAGAGCCCGAGTAGTCTGTTCCGAGCACAAGATCGCATTTGTATAGTAGTCACCGCAGTGCAATCTATCAAACAAGCAGGAGTAGGGTTTTACACCACACTGGTGGCCTGAACCTGGGTAAACTCTCCACGTTGTCATTGTTGTCGTGCTCAAGCTTCCCTCGCGAAGCCTCCTCGAGAGGCGAAGGAAGTATGTTTGGCCCCTAGTGTTCGAACCTCTGAAAGTTATCCTGTCTAGGACAGACGAGCTTCTCTGACACTATGTGCGGCATTTTGTGTAAAAATTATACAATACTGCGCTATTTGGCCCAAGGTATTGCAAATTTGGGGTAGCCGGCGCCCAGCCGCAAAACGTCTGGACCAACAGCCGCGCACGCAACTGCCAGCCAAAAATTTCCCGCCGCCCACGTGCGCTCATTCCCCTTTATGTTCCCCGCGCCGCTCGTAGCCACTGTCACCATATCTAGCGACGCACCACTGCCTCCGTCCATATCCGCCGCCTCCCCCACCGCCCCACACAATCAATCGAATATTCTGCCGCCCCCTCGCGCGTGGTAAAAAATCAGCACCGTTTGGTGGAGTCGTGTTTTCGGCGCCACCATAGCGACATGGCACCGCTCCAACCCCCGAAGAGCTTCATCAGCTTCCTCGGCGTGCGGGAACGTCCATCAGCTGCTTCGCCGCCAAAATAACGACCGACGGAGTGCAGTGGTGGATCGGGACCTTCGACACCGCCGATTTAGCCGCGCGGGCATCCGACGCGGCAGCGTGGAGTTTCGCCTGCCATCGCGCTGAGATAAGTTTTCCCGATGTGCAGTCGTAGGAGGAGGTATTCTTCCTCGCGCCACCGATGCAGTTCGTTGACTGCAACGTCGTCCGGCAACTCCGCCATGACCGCGTGATACGTCCAAAACGAATCTCCTTTTTCGAGCACTTTTGCTATTGTTTGCCTCTAAACTTATGAGTTTTGGATACAACTAACACGGACTAAAGCTGTTTTCTGCAAAATTACCTTGGTGTCTTGTTTTTGTGCAGAAAAATCAACTTTCGGGAAAATGGCCAGAAAATATCCCAAAGACCTTAAAACACCCGAAGACCCTCGGAGCTAGAAGGAGTCCCGGAAAGGGGCCAGGAAGGGGCCACACCACCCCAGGCACCCCCTCGGCCTCCCCTTTCAACTACTTATCGCTCGTAACCCGTAAACAACAGGGGGTTCACCATATTCCAGAGAAACACCACAAAGCGTCGTCGCCGCCTCGAAACTCAATTCGGGGATCAGAAGTTCCTATTCGGTCACCCTGCCGGGACGGGGATTCGGAGGAGATCATCGCCATCGTCACCGCCACCTCTTCTCCATGAACCATCCATGTTTTCCCCGTCCATGTGTGAGTAAACACCACTGTAGGCTGAGAGAGACGGAAGGGATTGGATGAGATCTATCTTGTAATAATGCCAGATTGTTAGGGCATAGTGCCTAGTATTCATTGTTAGTGTTTTCTTCCGTTGTTGCAACTTGTTATGCTTAATGCTTGTCACTTTGGGCCGAGTTCCATGATCTCAGATCTGAACATGTTATTTCTTCATGAGTATAATTATGTTTCTTTATCATATCTACAAGTGGTTTACACATGTCATTGTCCGGAACCCGAGGCCCCAAAGTGACAGAAATTGGGACAACCGGGGGGGGGGGGGGGTGGTTATGATGTGAGGATCACGTGTGTTCACGGAGTGTTAATGCTTTGCTCCCGTGCTTTATTAAAAGGAGCACCTTAATTACCAGTAGTTTCCCTTGAGGCCCCGCTGCAAACGGGCTGGTAGAACAAAAGATGTTGTCCAAGTTTCTCACTGCGAGCACGTATGACTATATTGGAACACATGCCTATCGTTTGCCTAGAACTTGGAATCTTTATAATTATTTATCTGCAATGCCCATGTTTAGATTATTACATGAACTATCTTATCCATGCAACGCCCGTTCATCCATTCCCTTTGCCTACGGTTATTTCATCCTGTTGTTTCCCGCAATTGCTACTATTGTTACTATTTTACTCCTACTGTTATTTTCCTACTACTGCTGCTATAAAACTGGTACCACTGATAAATTGTTGCGAGCAAGTCTACTTTTAGGTGAAGCTGAATTGACAACTCACTTTTTAAGGCTTATAAATATTCTTTGGCGCCCTTTGTGTCGAATCAATAAATTTGGGTTTTACTTCCCTCAAAGACTGTTGCGATCCCCTATACTTGTGAGTCATCAAGACTATTTTGTGGCTCCGTTGCCGGGGAGCATAGCTTTATTTATTTGCTCACTTGAACGTGATATTATTCGCTGCAAGCCATTCATCATGGGCAAGACTCATGATGGAAAAGTGCCGATATTACCATTCACTACAAGGAGAGGTACAACTCTGAACACCCCGGTTGCTCTTGATTCACCCTCTGTTTTGAGTAAACTTCTTACACCACCACATGCGACACACACTGTTACTTCTGCTGAGTCTAAAAATGCTTCTGATACTTTTGATGATGCTTCTACTGTGCTTCATGATACTGGTTCACTAGGTCATTTCCTAGATGCTACAATTGCTAAAGCTAAACAAATTGAAAACACTAAAATTCCTATTGAAAATATTGGTACACCTATTAATTCACCTGAGTATATTGATGATCTTGATGAAACCTATATTGAACTTAACGATGACTTGATTAAGGAAGCTCAGGCTACTACTGGTGCAAGTGCTCTTAAGAGTCTTCTTGCAAGACATGTTGTTAAATATAAATCTTCTCTTAATGTTATGTTTGCTACATCCCCCATACACATTAGAGATAAAGATTATGATTTTTCTCTAGATTTATCTTACATATCTATTGTTGAGAAGGAACCTTTTTGTGGAACTGAAAGTAAAATTGCTATGGAACATATGAATGAGCTTTCATCTCTGAGTAGTTTATTTTTTTTATGATACTAAGTTACGTAATTATTTTGTTACCAAGATCTTCTCTTTATCATTGAAAGATGAAGCTAAAACTTGGTTTAACAATTTGTCACCTGGATCTATTACTAGTCCTATGGGTTTGGTTAATGCTTTCTTTCAAAAATATTTTCCTTCTTGTGCTCAACATGCTGCTGTGCAGGATATCGATAACTTTGGGCAAATTGAAGGAGAGAAATTGCCTAAATCTTGGTCAAGGTTTTGTTCTTTAATAAGAGCTAGCCCTGGCAATCCATTACCTAAAAATGAGCTCCTAGATATATTTTATAATGGAGTAACTGTTGAATCTAGGACATATCTGCATAGTTTTGTTGGATGTGTTTTTAGGAAAAGAACTCCAGAATAAGCTGAGGAATTAAACGATGAAGTGATGAAGGAAGCAAAGAAATCTCTTCAATAGAGGGGTATTAAATGTGAAGATGTGAAGAATTTACCTCCTATAGAAGAATTATGTAAGCCAATTCCTCATCCATCAACAGTTGAGTTACACTCTCTGCAATACTTTGATAATAGAGATATTCTGTATTCTAAACCACCTGATCAATGCTTACATGAATTTGATAATTATGTTGTTAAGGAAGACACCTTTAATATGTGAGTGTAAAATCATATTATGGAAAATTCTAGAGCTATTGATAATTTGCATGGTATTATTGAGAGAATCTCTAATGATGTTAAAATGCTTGTTAACCATTTTCAGATGGTTCAAACTCAAATTGATCAACTCACTAAAGTGCAAAAAGATATGCTAGCTAATTCTCCTATAGAAAAATATGTTTGTGAAATAATTACTAGAAGTGGTGTTTCTACTCAGGACCCCTTGTATCCTGAAGGACATCATAAAAGAATTGAAAAAGATTCTCAGCAACCTAAAAAGATAGTTCTCCTTCTAATAAAAAAGAAGAAGAGCCATAAAACTGTTGTAGAATCTCCTAAACGTGCTAATCCTAGTAGTATAGCTATTTCTAATGCTGAAACCGAAAGTGGTAATGATAAAAGTGATGCTTCTAATAAAGAAAAAACTGTAGCTGAACCTGAAAAGCAAACTAAAACTTTGAAGTATACCAAGGAGAATTTCATTGCTAATAAACATGGTAATAAAAGAGAGCCTTGGGTACAAAAAGCAATGCCTTTTCCTAATAAGAAACACAAATCAAAGGAGGAAGAACATTACAATAAATTCTGTGAGTGGATGAAACCTTTGTTTTTGCAAATTCCTTGGACTGATGCTATTAAGCTGCCTCCTTATTCTAAATATATGAAAGATATTGTCTTTAACAAAAGGAAGATTCCTAATGAAGAAATTTCCACTATGTTTGCTAATTACACTTTCAATGGCAATGTTCCAAAGAAGCTTGGAGATCTTGGTATTCCTACTATCCCTTGTTCTATTAAAAATAATTATGTTAGAATTTCTTTATGTGACTTGGGAGCAGGAGTTAGTGTTATGCCTTTTTCTCTTTATAAGAGACTTTCTCTGGAAAAATTGATACACACTGATATATCTTTGCAAATGGCTGATAATCCACTGCTATCCCTGTTGGTATATGTGAGAATGTCCATGTTCAAGTGACTACTAATTTTTTGATATTTACTGACTTTGTTGTGTTGGAAATGCCTGAAGATGATAATATGTCTATTATTCTTGGGAGACCTTTTCTTAACACTGCATGGGCTTTTATTGATTGGAATGAAGGAAAAGTCACTTTAACATTAATGATAAAGAGCATACTGTTTATTTTTCCAAGAAGATTGAAAAGACCATCAAGATTCGACAATTTTATTGTTCCATTCCAATGCCACCAAAAGAATATGAATTTATTATGATTGGGACTATGTTTATCAAGGTTGAGGTAACATAATTATTTAGTGATAAGAAAAGTTTTGCTTCATATAAAAATTGTTCTCGTAACAAGAATTTATCAACCTTGTTAACAAAATGATTTTGAATGAAGAGGACAATGTTTTCACTTTCCCCATTATGTTTTCACCATGTTATCATCCTGACACTTTAGTATAATTATGTTTTCCATCATCGTTACACTAGTAGAAATATGCCTTTCTATGGAATAGCATCTGTGGCGCACCAAGAAGGCGTGCATAAGACAGTCGTAGGGTCGCCCCGAGCACCCCCAGCTCCCGCACCCCCAGCTCCTGCAGCAGATCAGGCCACCGCCAGCAAGAAGATTAGGAAGAGACCTGCTAAAAAGGGCCAGCCAACTAAGATCTTGGCCGACGCCATGGTATGACCCTGTAAGGATGGCTTGACCCGCTTGCATGAAGCTGGGAAACCGATACTGGGTCCGGACGAGATACACGGGGCAACTGGACCAATGCTCACATTGCAGAACTTTATCGTGATGCTAGAGGGCCTCCTTCTTAAAGAAGAGTCTCCAAATTACCCGGCGTTCGTGGTCAAGGTGCCAGAGGGCCCGGACTTCGTCCATGATGACCCCGCGGGACTGTTCTTCATAGCGTACGAGGATATCTTCAATCTGTTTCACTCGAGACGGTTGGACTATAACTTGGTCCGCCTATACGCGCTCAATGCTCAGCTGCAGATCCAGCGAGAGTTACCCCCGTACGTTATGGTAGCGGATCCCTACTACATGCGTGATAGCCAGCTGGAGGAAGGATCAAGTTCACGGACCAAGGCAGTGAAGTACCTCGAGAGCTTCATGTTGAGAAACAGTGAGAACAAGAGGGACATTCTTTTGTCTGTCTTTCCCGAGTAAGTCTCGCGACCGTCGTAGCTAATGTTTTTTTTCTAGATTTCATCCATTGCTTATCCTGGATTCGACTGCATGTGTTGAGCAGGGACACATACTGCACACTCATCGTGCTTTGCCCAAAGTGGTCACTAGCCGAGTACTTCGACTCGTCGAATACGACGAAGAAGAAAGACTACACAATAATAAGGGGTGTTCTCGATGAGGCTCTCAACGGCTACGCCTAAAATGGAGGCACATTCGAAAAGAAACAAGAATGTATCAGGCAGCCGGCTTGGAGCACGAAGGAGGCCTTCTATGCCCTCCATCACCTCAAAGGGATTGTCCACGATGCAAATAATATGAATCATCCTTCTAAACTCCGAGACTGGTCCAACAAAATGGCGGGGGAAATCTCACAGGAAGATCTTACGCAAGATTTTCATCGCATCAAAGTCAAGTTGTCGGAGATAATCATTGAAGATGTCAACAAAAAGGGAGGGTCCTTGAACCAACCCATAGGATTATGCCAGAGGGATATCCAGGAACGCCTAGAGCGGCAGGCTGATTGTAGGTCGTGGATGACGAAAGAGTTATATAAGCCGTTTCCGGCGCCTCTCCAGAAGAGGTATCGTTGATCGAGGTGTGCCTAGCTAGCTACTATTAGTTTGTTTAACAAAATTTGCTTAACTTATATAAGCCTAGCTACTATTAGTTAGCTCCAAACTTAGGCCTAGCTAGCTACTATTAGTTAGCTCTAAACTTAGGCCTAGATAGCTACTATTAGTTAGCTCTAAACTTAATTAGGCCTAGCTAGCTACTATTAGTTAGCTCTAAACTTAGGCCTAGCTTTATGTTTGTATATCTTTGATGTTTATTTTTGTTTCCTTAGTTATTTTTTGTGAACATATATGCCTTACTTGTTTTTTGCATTACTTACTAATATGCTTTGTGTCTATCTATATAGATGACGTACTACGTGGTGTTCGAGGGTCGGGTTCCAGGAGTCTATGACGAGTGGAAGGACTGTAAAGCACAGGTGGACAAGTTCAGCGGCAACTGCTATAAAGGATACGAGACTAGACACGAGGTGGTTGCGAAGTGGAGGGACCACCAGTCGAAACAGAAGAACAAGATGAAGACCTCCATCAAGCTACCGTTCTTGCTCACCATCGTCGCCGTGCTTGTAGTCTATTTCATCTTAGCTTAGGCCTTATCGAGTAACTATGTGGTGGCATGTTCGATGAACTATGTGGTGGCATGTTCGATGATGTTTGACTATGTATCACTATGTTCGATGATGTTCGATGAACAAAATTCGATACTTTTGCACTATGTATCACTATTGTATATTATGTTATTATCGAGTAATGTGTGACTTATATTTTTGTTAAATATCACTTCTATGTTTATATACTTGTCAAATATCACTGCCTGTATTCAAACTGTATAAATACTGTAATATACCTGGTATTTATACCAGAAACAATTTAAATTTCGAAATACTGCAGATGTTTCTGTGGCGCACCATGGAAAAATTCTGTGGCGCACCTATTTCTGTGGCGCACCAGGAGGGGATGCGCCACAGAATCGACTATTTCTGTGGCGCAGGGTGGAGGTGCGCCATAGAATCCGTTATTTCTGTGGCGCACGGGTGGGGTGCGCCACATAAAATATTTTTATGGCCTGTATTCTGTGGCGCACCCCTGTGGCCCCGGGGTGTGCCACAAAATCGATTTTTGGTGCGCCACAGATGAGGGAATCTGTACTAGTGTTAGTCATGTTTTCATCTTGATTACTTTGGTTATGCATGTTTTCACCACCCATAATTTGGTTTTCACCACTTCCACCTTTGCTTTCTCTGCTCAATGGCCTTTGGATTGTCTTAGGACCTCTGTAGTTCTGGTTTTGGTTTTGTTTTCAGCCTCTCCACATTTGTTTTTCTGGTTTTTAATTAATTATTAAATTCTGAAAATACCTCAAAAATAAAGTTTCTCAAAAAATTCCAAAAAAATATAATAAATGTTTATGTCAAAAATGAGGAAGAGAGGCACCTGGGGCACCCCAGGGGGACCCACCAGTCACGCACACCACAGGGTGGCGCGGCCAGCATCTGTTGGCGCCAGGACATGGTGTGGGCCCCTAGCTCTCCACTAACTCTCTCCCCTGCCAAATTTTCCCTTCTCTCACCCCAAACTCATAACATTTACTGGAACCTGAGTTCTTGCTGTTCTTCCTCGAGGTTTTTCGATCTCTTTGCTCAGCCCACCATTTTTTATGAAATTTGGTGCATTTGCTCTCCGGTATGTGACTCCTCTGATATCCAAGTAAAATATATTTGGTGGATTATTTCTTGAGTATTTTGGTACTGTAGGTGATAGATTATCTGAGTTTGCATGCTTGATTTAAGTTGAAATAATATAGTTTTGATGCATGTTTAGCTCCCCTATAAGTCTATATAGTAGTTTCTACTTTATAGTTGCTTGAAACCAATTTTTGTAATGCTAGTTTAAAATTTTTAGAGATGGAGCACAATGTGTATCAACTTAACCAGCATGAGTTGGAATTACACGATGTCATGCTTGTACACCGTGAAGAAAGAGTATTTCCATCAATCTATCAATGCCAGGAATTCATGCGTGCTACGAGAATTCTGCAGGATTTCTATACTCTTGTGCAAAATGCATGATTGGACCGTTTCATTGAGGATGAATCTACCCAACATATTAAACTAACTATGTCTGTGGTACATGATTTTCTCTTTAGTTGGTCTTTGCCTAACCCCGTGGTCCATTACAAAATTTAGAATAAAGTTGTAGACTTGCCTTTCAATGATTTTTGTGGAGCTATCAAGGTGCCACAATGGGGTGCATGTGTAAAATAAGAGGGCAGCCCAAACCACTGCTGGATTTATATGACGAGATTTGCCAAGGCAGAAGCTTCACGGAGGAGAGTGCTAAAATATGAAAAATTCAACTCCCTTCCATTCGATACTTTCCTTATTTTATTTCCAAATGTGTGCTAGCTAGAAAAACTGCCAAGAAGTTATCTGTTTATGATCTAGCTTTTATCTCAGCTGCTTAAAGACATGATAGGTCTTATAATGTTGGTGCTTTAGTTGCTTACCGTCTCTCACTTAACCGTGAGAAGGGCGGAATTTGTGGAGGTCTTATTGCCTCTCGTTTGCTTGCTTTGCATGGTCTGGAGCCACATCCTCTAGACCTTCAGGTTCCTTTAGAGAGGCTGGACCTTATTTCCATGATTCAACATAAGTTTCTCTCTACCTATGCTAACCTGAACAATTTATATTATGGAATAAATTTCTCCAAACAATCTAGGTGGGGAGTGAATAAAAATGATAGAGTAGTACTTTTTCCTGCACCTCTTTTGTTTGATCTTAATGGCAGGCAAGGATGGTCACTTTCTGAGAGTGAGCTGGATGCATACACGCAGCACCCCCAGCATGTGGAGGATGCTGGAGAGGGGGACGATAGTGATTTCATCCAGCCCTCCGACACTGCGGGGTTCCATACCAGCACTCCGGTTATGACTATGCGCCTGCTGCCTCATCTTCTTCATGGGCGCCCGAGTACGACCATGCGAGGGACGACCCACCATAGTGGGGATACTTCCCACGCCGTGATTGATCTCAACTTAGGACAAAAGCCTAAGCTTGGGGGGAGGTATACCGATATCACACTCATTTATATATCATATATCTGTCGGTTCTTTGTATATCCATGTTTTTGTTTCTTTTGTTTGTTTTTGCTTCTTTGATTTCTCTTTGTTTTTATTGTTTTCTTTTTGATTTCCAAAACACCAAAAGACCAAAAATATTACGGTTGTTTCTCTTTATTTGCTTCTTTAGTTTCTCTTGTTGGTTTGCTTTACTTTCTCGTTTCGGTTTAATATTCAAAATTCCAAAAATATTTTTCTTTGTTTGCTTGTTTTTTTCTGTTCTTGTTTTTAATTCGAAAACCCAAAAATATTTGTTCTTCTTCTTTGGTTTTGTAAAGTTTGTTGCAAAGTTCATCGGTCTTCCTTTTCTCCATTGGAGCTTGGTTATCATTTTATATTATTCAATCCACATGAGTGAAGAGCAATAATGACGATATACGACAATTTCAAGTTGTGGTGAGAGGCTGGTATGAACTCTATTTGTATTATTTTTGTATATAAACTCATCCATGTGGACATGCTGAGTTAGTTCGTGTAAGGTGTATGTTACTTAATTGATGCTTCGTAGTTCGTGATATCTCATGTTTAATTCCAACTTATTAATATTAGATAGCACGTTGTATAAATGTTTGCTTGCATTGTTTTATTTATAGAAGGGTATGACATTGTGGTATCTCCCTCTGATTGTTTCGCTTGAATTGACTTGGCATATGCTCACGCATGCATATGGCTGAAAAGAAAAACTCAATTAAGCCTCGATGATTTGTTTTGCCTCAGAGTATTTGTATCACTTTTATGCCCCTGTTAATTTTGTTTTGTCGCAAGCATGATTATGATAGTTGTTGCTCTCTTGATTGTCGCTCCCCATCTATTGCTAGCCTTCACCCGTACTGAGTATGACCTCTACTCGTGCATCCAACTCCCAAAAACCAAATTTTTCCAAATGTGTCCACCATACCTACCTATATGTGGTATTTAACAGCCACACCAAGTAAATTTCTCATGTGCTACCTTTAAAATCTTCAAAACTTATTCATGTTTTGTGCCCCTGTTTTAGCTCATGAGGACGTAAATAGAGAATCTTTATCTCAATTTTTGATTGGATTTCACACCGTGGACTAGTGGCTTCATCCGCTTATTCAAATGATAGAAGAGCTGGCAGCAAGGTGCCCAGCCCCAAAATTGGTTACTATAAATTCTCTTCACTATTTTTGCCCCTGATTTATCAGTCAAAGAATAATTGTGTAGACAAAAGAGAAAGAGGCATGACCTTCTACCCAGATGTATCCTTCTATGGGAGCCGCTCTTGTGAAGTCTAGTTGTATTGTGACGTATTGTATTGTCTGTTTACCATTCGTTGACATAAGGATACACCTCTCTCGAAAATGTTCTCAATACCTCTGTTTATAAAATAAAAATCTCTAGCACATGAGTTAATCTCTGCTTCCCTCCGCGAAGGGCCTTTCTTTTATTTTTATGCTGAGTCTTCACCTTCTCACTTTATGCACTTTCTTGAGAGCATGGCTATCATTCTTAGTGTAATGTGCTTGTCCCAAAACACGATTGATTGTGGTATAACTTTGATGCTTGTATATTTGATATCTTTATTTCTAGTATTCATTTGAATTTCAGAGGTACCCTAGAATTTATTTTTTGTTCCATTATTAAGGGCAAGCGAATACACTTTATCATACCCTATGATGAAAATTGCAATCATGCAGATTGATATCCTTCATGTTGTTTATTATTAGTTTGTTCGTATCTCTTCATGGTTTGCATAACTATTAGGTCACTTTTATCTTGCATACATCTTATTATGAATTGCCTAAGAACTTGATCATATAGTGAGTATATTTACATCACATGAAACAAATGTGGTCGTAAAAGTTCTTTTATCTCACTCAGTTGTCACTGAATTGCTTGAGGACAAGCAATAAGCTAAGCTTGGGGGGAGTTGATACGTCCAAAATATTTGCCTCTAAATTGTGACTTTTGGATACAACTAACACGGACTAACGCTGTTATCAGCAGAATTACCTTGTTGTCTTGTTTTTGTGCAGAAAAATAAACTTTCGGGAAAATGCCCAGAAAAGATCCCAAAGAACTTAAAACACCCGAAGACCCCCGGAGCCAGAAGAAGTCCCAGAGAGGTGCCAGGAGGGGGCCAATCCACCCCTGCCCCCCTTGGCCGCGCCACATGGTGGTGTGGGGCCCCTCGGGCTCCCCTTTCGACTACTTATCACTTGTAACCCTAAAACAACAGTGGTTTTTTCATATTCCAGCGAAACACCACAGAGCGACGTCGCCGCCTCGAAACTCAATTCGAGGATCAGAAGTTCCTGTTCTGGCGCCCTGTCGGGACGGGGATTCGGAGGAGATCATCACCATCGTCATTGCCACCTCTTCTCCATCAACCATCCATGTTTCCCATCCATGTGTCAATAAACACCGCTGTAGGCTAAGAGGGATGGAATGCATTGGATACGATTGATCATGTAATAATGCCAGATTGTTAGGGCATAGTGACTAATATTCATTGTTAGTGTTTTCTTCTAGAACCCTGATACGTCGAAAACGTATCTCCTTTTCCGAACACTTTACTTATTGGTTTCCTCTAAACTTGTGAGTTTTGGGTACCACTAACACGGACTAACGTTGTTTTCAGCAGAATTACCTTGGTGTCTCGTTTTTGTGCATACAAATCAACTTTCGGGAAATTGCACAGAAAAGACCGCATTGGTCTTAAAACACCGGAAGAACCCGGGAGCCAAAAGGGGGCGAGGAGAGGGGATAGAGGGGGCCACACCACCCCCTAGCTTCCCCCTAGGCCGCGCCACCTGGTGGTATGGGCCACCCAGGCACCCCCTCGGACTCCCCTTTCGACTACATATTGCCTTCAACCCTAAGACGCGGGGTGGTTCGTGATATTACACAGAAACACAACGGAGCGCCAGCGCCACCCCGAACCTCGATTCGGGGATCAGAAGTTCCTGTTCTGGAGCCCTGCCGGGACGGGGATTCGAAGAAGATCATCGCCATCGACACCGCCACTCCTTCTCCATCAACCATCCATGTTTCGCCCGTCCATGTGTGACTAAACACCGATGTAGGCTGAGAGGGATGGAAGGGATTGGGTGAGATTGATCATGTAATAATGCGAGATTGTTAGGGCATAGTGCCTAGTATCCATTGTTAGTGTTTTCTATCGTTGTTGCAACTTGTTATGCTTAATGGTTCTCACTAGGGCCCGAGTGCCATGATTTTTGATCTGGACATGTTATTGTTTCATGAGTATAATGTTGTTTCTTGATCATATCTGCAAGTTGTTTTACACATGTCATTGTCCGGAACCCGAGGCCCCAAAGTGACAGAAATTGAAACAACCGGAGGGGATGGCTGTGATGTGAGGATCACGTGTGTTCACGGAGTATTAATGCTTTTCTCCGGTGCTTTATTAAAAGCAGCAACTTAATTACCAGTAGTTTCCCTAGAGGCCCCGTGTCGAATCTCTGACTCTACAAATTCCTTAGGTGACCCTATCGGGTTTCGACTAGGAGAATTCATGAGCGCTGGTGGAATCGTCGGCTAGACAGGGGCGAGATTTACCCAGGTTCGGGGCCCTCGTAGAGGTAAAACCCTTACTCCTGCCTCTTGTCGATCTGTATTGATGGAAAGATCGGTTACAATGGTGGTGCTCGAATCGAGAGTAGGGTCTCGAGTTCAAGGTTTCGATGGTGAGGTGTTGCTTGGTCCCCTTCCGGGGGGGGGCTCTCCTGGCCTTATATAGATGGCCAGGTCTCGAGTCCTACCCGGAGAGGACTTGAACTCTAACTAGGTCGGTTACATGTTTCCTAGCTTAACCCGCAAGTTAGTGCGGGTGGGCTTCACGTGGGCCTTCTGGAGTATTCCAAGGGTTCCTCTTCTTGGGCCTTTAACCTTGGGCCTGAGAGGGGGTGTCCTTATTCGCAGGGTCCAGGATCCATATCTTCGTCAGTAGCCCCCGAGCATTTGCTCGAGTGGGATTTTTCCAGTCGAGTAGACGGTCAAACCTTTCTTGGCCTTCCTTTCTTATGGATAACCATTTTGGTTGTCTCCTGTTTAAAGGGTGTGTTCCCTGTGCAACGAGTCTTCATGCTCGAGTATCGAGCAACATAGGTGCCTGTTTTTGCGGCTTTTATCGCAGAAGGATGTGGCACAGTAGCTTGGCTCTCCCGAGAGATCAGGGCCAATTAATTGCGACTAGGGCAAAAACATTTGTGGCCTACACAGATTCGAGACCTCCGACTCGAACCCGATAAGGTGATTGTTGCGACTGGGCCGTTGTGGACTTATCGAGTCGAACTTAACCTATGTGGGTACCCGGCGCCTCCGCTAGGATTTTTCTTCGTGTTGTTGACACGGAATCATACCGGAGGACGCAGCTTTCGAGTGCGATTCCAGGCCCTTAAGAGAGATCTTTTTGGGTCTTACCTTCATATTCGAAGAATATGGCATCCGGATGTGCCTAGTCGGCTGAACAATCCATGTTTTTATGATGTAAAAATATCATGTGTGAAAAGAGGTAGATTCTGCCTACTCGAGTGATTTTTTGAGCTTCATACGAACGAATTTTCGTGCTGAGGAAAGTTATGCCCATATGAAAGAGTTTTCATGTTTGGAATGTCGTGCCCGTACGAAAGAGTTTTCGTGTATAGGGTATTTCTCTCTTGTTTAAAGAGGTTTTGCTCCATGATTTGTTCACAAAAGGATCGCCTTTATTCGAAGGAATTTCGTACGAAGCTGTTTTCGTGTTTGAATTTTCCACTCGAAGATTCTTGAGTTTGATGATGCGTGCCATGAAGTCATGGCGCACTTTTCTCCTCCCGATGGGACGTGATGGAGTGGTAGCAGATGGGCTGGCCCACCTAGTCAGCTTTTTGACCGGGAAACGAGACGCCGCTCCCGGTTTATACGCGAACGTTGCAGTAAATGCGCACGATCTTCTGTTAAGATCGTGGCACGGAACAGCGTTCACCGTCTCTTCGTTTCATCTTCACACGTGGTGGCTGCGATAAGCGCCACGTAGCGCATCGAATGGCTGGGACTGATTCGCTCCGTGTATAAGTACGGGACTTAGCGCTGCGGTAAAACTTTCCCAGCCTTCGTCTTCAATCCATCTCCTTCCTCGCGCCCATCTTCTTCCTCGTGCTCAAGCTCGCGCTGTCAACCATGGCTGGAGGCAAAAGACGTGGCGCTGCCACTTCCGCATCCGGAGAAGTCTCCACACAACCTGCACCCCGAGCTGGCGACTGGCGTTCGCCCAACACCACCGCGAAGAGCATCAAAGAGATGCAGCGGGAGGGGCTGCTGCCGGCGGAAGCTGAGAAGCGGGTGCGCCTCGGGAAGAAAGAAGAGGTACCAAACCCGCAGTCGAACGAGCGCGTGGTCTTTGCGGACCACGTGTCCTGGGGTCTCTCCTTCCCTCTCCGTCCTTTCCTAGTCGGGTTGATGTATGTCTATGGCATACAGCTTCACGATCTTCCACCGAACGCGGTGCAGCACATATCGTGCTTTATCGTGTTCTGCGAATGCTTCGTTGGCATTCGCCCACATTGGGCGCTCTGGAAGGCCCTCTTCAAAGTTCGGATGTTCCGCGAGAAATCGCGGGTAGACTCCGAGCCTGGAGAGCCGCTACGCACAGGTGGCTTCGGGATCCAAGCGCGACTGGAGAGCAGCTACTTTAGTATGCACTTCATCGACTCCACCCAAGGCTGGCGGAAAAAATGGTTTTACATCATCGACAACAGCTCGGGTGGGATCGTAGAATTCCACCCGTTTGCTGTTTTGAAGAGGCGGAAGTCCTGGGCGCACAAGCTGTCAGCCGAAGAAACTCAGGTCGTTACACCCCTACTCGCAAGGGTGTCCGCTCTCCGGGATCAAACTGCTGGAGTTGTGCTCAACGGGCTGCACCTAGCGAGTATTTTTCTGAAGCGCAGGATCCAACCTCTGCAGCAAAGGCCTTCCACCATGTGGGAATACCAAGGCTCTGAGGATCCTAGCCGAGTGAGCCGCGAGGAGCTTTCGAACGTTGAGTTCGAGAAGAAAATCGCGGCTATCACTAGCTTGAAGGTGGGAGAGAAGTTCCCCGACTGCACAGTCGAAGCCTTCGACGCTTCGAAACCTCCACCAGCCGTGGTTTGTTTACCCTTCTTGTCTTCTATTATTTTCTTCCTTGCTCTGAACTTTAGTCGATTGAATTTTTTCTTTCCTTCTTCTGCCTTTTTTGGACGCCTCGGAGTTATTGGCGAGTCACCTGGACGGCTTAGCCGATACCAGTGTCACCGATGCTTCTTCAAGCTCCGAGCATGATTCTTCGGATGGTGCAGAGGACTCGAATGGCGGCCTCCATCACCACAAGCGTCGTCGGGTGGATGATAATGAGGCTACTTCCAAGGATAACTCCTTGGAGGAATCGCCTGGGAAAGCTCCTATCTCCGCAACTCCACTTCGCTCACTCGCCCTTTCCCCTTCATTCCCAGTAATCGCAACCGCTTGGAACGCGGATTTTCTGGATGAAGATGAAGACGATGAGTAAGTTCTTCTCCTCGTTCTTAGTCGAACATTTTTCTTTGCACCTATGTTGATGTTTATTTGTTGCAGTCTGCAAACCATCAGTCCTCGCAGGTACGCTTCTTCCGTTCCTCCCGAAAAGAGGAATAGAGCAGGAGCTGCGGGTGAGACTCCCACTGCTGGCACCGTCCAGAATTCTCCCATCGCAGCCCCCCATGCGGCGACTGTGGAACATGAAGCTCCTAGTTTTGCCGCCAGGACTTCAGCTTCGAAAGAGGTGACGGACAACTCTGCAGATCCCCTCTCCCGCGCCACAGGCCAGGTAAAGTTTGCCATTTGTCATGATATTTTTATCGGGTGCAGGACAGTGCTCCCGATGGGAGTAGCCCCCGAGGCTGTAATCGATCGCGTGCGGTCGGCTACAGGCTCAAAGTCTCGTCTTTTTCTTCTTCTTGATTTATCAGGTGCACGGCAGTGCTCCCGATGGGAGTAGCCCACGAGGCTGTAGTCGATTGAATTCAATCGGGTACAGGCTCCAGTTTATATCTTCTAATTCTTCTACCCCTGTACTTTTGTAGTCGCTTGTTGACTCTCTTGCGGCGATTGGCCGCCGAGTTGTTCTTGCCGAGTCGGAATGTGAGTCGCTTCGATCAGACCGCAGTCGGCTCTGCACCGAGAACGAGCTTCTTAAGAGTAAGTCTTATCATCTTCTCTTGTTCCTATTCTTTCTTCAATTCTTGATTTCTGAGAAGTGTCACTATGCAGCTCGACTCGAATTTTCGGAGTCCGAGAAGGGAAGTCTCTCTGAGCGGGTAACCACTCGGGAGGCTGATCTGGCGGCTATCCGACAAGAACTGGAGGCCTCCCGCATGCCATCGGAGGATCTTGAAAGGCAACTCGCGGATGCGCGGAAAGATTTAAAGGATCAAGAGAATGCTGGCAATAAGGCCGATGTTGACCTTGTCACGTTCCTCCGTCCCCTTGCTGAGCGTCTCGCGGGTAAGTGATTTAGGCTCTCACGATTTCATCTTTTATCCCGCTGAACTTGCCAAGTCTTGACATTCTTTTCTTTTGCAGGTCTTCTGGATGTTCCTCTGGAGATCCCTGGGATCCAGCGGGTAGACGTGCTAACCGACACTCTTGCTCAACTCAAGAGGCACGCCGAAGGAGTTTGCTTCTTGATTGGCGATGCCACTCACGTGTTGACGCAACTGCACGGTCGCTTCCTTGCCAACGCTGCACCTCCATCCGCGCTAGACGACTTGCTGAAGATCTTTTCGAAGAGCGATCTCTTAGATACCTACGCGGTCGCCCAGTCGGAGTCTGGCGCAAAGACTGCGATCCAGTTCGCGCTGGCGCATGGAGTCAACGGTTTGGAGGAAGCCTACTCGGCTCTTCCAGTCGACCTCTCCACGGGCAAAAAGGTACGGCTCTCTCGTTTTGGCGAGCAAGCCGCCATCCTTGCTCGGAAGCTGTCTGAGCTATTTGCTCGACTCAAAGGAGGGGCGACTGCCGCTAGCGGGAGCACCACTGTAGCTTCGTAGTCTTGTTTTTCTTTTCCCTCTTGAATGTAATGAACCTTGGGACGTATTCCCGTATTTTCATTGTCTTTAATCGAAATGTTCGTCTGGAAATTACTTCTTGTAGTTTGTGTATTCTCTCCCGATGGGAGTAGCCCCCGAGCACTCGTCAAATGTGCGAGTAGAGATACTTCGAATAGGGCGTCTTACTTCTTTCCTTGTACTCTTCCAGGCTACTGGGTTTGTCGCAGAACCCTTAAGTGGTCTTGCTGCCCGAGCTGATCCACTTGTTGTCGCTGTTGGGACTTTGGCGGTTCTCCGTGACCGTGTAGCCGATGGCGAGCGCAAGCTGAAAGTGTTGCGTGGGGTAGCCGATGTGGCGAAGTCCAAGCAAAAACTGGAGACTGAACGCGAACAGTTTGTGATGGACGAGCTGGCTTCCCTTGCTAGGGAACTGTTGTGTAAGTAATATAGGCCCCAGGTCTTCTTTGTCTTGTTTCCTTATCTGATCATGCATATTTGTCTTCAGTTGTTAAACCGGATGATAGGGAGGAAAAACAGTGGGTAGAAAACCACATTCTTCAAGAAGCTGGCAGCTCAAGGCCTCTTGCGAATAATTTTTGGTCTGATCGCAGCCGAGGTTTTGTGTTAGCTACTTTGAAGTTTCGTGTCTCCCAGGTAAAAGTTCTCGTGAGTTCTTTTCACGAGGTCTTGATCGTGATGAACGATGCATTCTACCCGCTTGAAAGGGGTCCTGAAGACTGGAGGTATCTCCTTGGGCTCTTCGGGCAAGAGGGAGAAATTCGCGAGTGCGTGCGCAACCAGATGACTTGCGGCGCGGTGGTGGCTCTCTCCTTTGTCCGAATATGGCATCCTGAAGTAAATTTTAACTCCGTAGCTAGGCTCCCAGATGGCCCAATCGATGATATTTCTCCGCATTACGATGTTGTTCGTCCTGCAGCGGAGAAAATCATTCGACTGACCTCTGAGGAAGTAGATTGAGTGTTGGCGACTGAGAATGCTTATCGCCATGATTGATTGTTGAATGTGTACATTCTGTGATGCTGTATAGCTTGTAAAAACTGTTTATAAGGTGTGTAACCTTGTGTGTATAAATTTTCTTGTGATGCTTAGTTGTAGGCGTAGCCCCCGTGTGTTTATGGGGTGTGTACCTGTAACTATTTAGCATGTAAGAAGAGATAATCTTCGAGTAAATATGGTTGAGAAACCATGTATTTTATTGCTATGACTGAGAAGTCATGTATTCGGGCTACAAGAGTGGCTAGTATAGCCTTATTTGTTGAGATAATAAGTAAACCTAGGGATAAAATTTGCGGAGGTGTGCGATATTCCAAGGATTGGAATAGATTCCTCCAGTCGATGGATTCTTCAGCCTGTAGGCTCCGCCTGGGATGACTTCGTGTATGATGAAGGGTCCTTCCCAGGGTGGCTCGAGCTTGTGTCCTTCCTTCTGCTTGAGCCGCAGCACCAGATCTCCAACCGCGAATGCTCTGTGGCGTATGTGGCGACTGTGATAGTTTCGCAGTGATTGCTGATATACTGCGGATCTTGCGAGCGCGATGTCACGCATCTCGTCGAGTGCATCCATATCTTCCGCGAGTGCCTTGTTGGAGGTTTCTTCGCTGTAAGCCAAAACTCGTGGGGCGCTGAATCTAACATCCTCGGGAAGGACTGCTTCTGCCCCATATACCATGAAAAATGGTGTGTATTTTGTGGATCGGTTTGGAGTTGTGCGGAGGCTCCATAGTATGGAAGGTAGCTCTTCTGCCCAATGTCCTGCGGCGGGGTGTAGACGATCGAGTAGGCGTTTCTTGATGCCAGCCGAAACTAAGCCGTTGGATCTTTCGACTTGACCGTTCGTTTGCGGGTGGGCAACTGAAGCAAACTTGAAGTTGATGCCCTTTTCCTCGCAGAACTGTTGCGTTTCCTTTGCTGTGAAGTTTGTACCATTGTCTGTAATGATGTCGTGTGGCACACCAAATCTGCATACAATGGAGTCGAGGAACTTGACGGCGCATTGGGCGCTAGCCGAAGTTACTGGCATGGCCTCGATTCATTTGGTGAACTTGTCGACTGCGACCAGCAAGTGTGTATATCCGCCAGGCGTGGACTTGCGTAGTGGTCCAACCATGTCCAGCTCCCATTGTGCGAAGGGCCAGGCAATGGGTATCATGTGCAATTCCGTAGCAGGTGCATGTGGTCTTGGTGCGAATCGCTGGCAAGCATCGCATCGCTCGACCAGGTCCTTTGCATCGGTAGCTGCTGTTAGCCAGTAGAATCCTGCTCGGAAGGCCTTTCCCATGATTGTTTTCCAGCTAGCATGATGTCCGCAGTCTCCTTGGTGGATGTCCTGGAGTAATTCTTTGCCATCTTCGGGTGCGATGCAGCGCTGAAGTATGCCCGAGATGCTTTGCTTGTATAATTCTCCATTGACTACCCGAAAGGATTTGCTGCGTCTCATTATTTGTCGAGCCTCGCGTGGATCGGCCGGGAGCTGTCTGTTGATCAGGTAGTCGAGATATTTCTGCGTCCAGACTGGCTCGACCAGGAAAACCTGTCGTGATATGTTATGGGTAAGCTCGATAATGGCGACTTGCGGGCTGACCTCTGTTTCTGGCACTGCGGGTGTTCCTGCTGCTTTCTGACTTTGACTGATCGCTTGATCATCCGCTCGAAATATATTCCTGGCGGTATGGATGTATTTGTGGAACCCATGTTTGCCAGCCTATCTCCTTCTTCATTGCTTGATCTTGCAATGTGCTTCAGCTCGCATCCTTTAAAACTTCCTTCGAGTAGATTGTACATGTCACGATACGCGACCATGTTTTCAGCGATTGCGTCACATTCTTTCATTGTTTGCTGTACGATGAGATTGGAGTCGCCGTAGATCATTAGTCGGGTGGCTCCACGGGCGACTGCCATCTTCATCCCATGTAACAGAGCTTCATATTCTGCGTCATTGTTTGATGCCGGATCATCGGGTGGAAAATCCAACCGTAGGACGTATTGCAGCTTGTCTCCTCTAGGCGATATGAGGACAATTCCAGCTCCTGCTCCTTCGTTTCGTTTGGACCCGTCGAAGTACATTATCCAGTTTCTCGTGTACTCAGGTGGTCCTGGCGTTTGTAGCTCTGTCCACTCGCTTAGGAATTCCACGAGTACCTGGGATTTGACTGCGTTGCGTCCTGTATAAGTGATGTCCCAGGCACCTAACTCGATGCTCCATTTGGCTATTCTTCCGGATGCCATGGGGTTGTTCATGATTGTCCCGAGTGACGCATCATTAACCACTGTGATGGCATGTTCCTGGAAGTAGTGTTTTAGCTTTCGGGCTGTAAGGACAACTCTGTATGCGAGCTTCTAGTAATGAGGGTATCGTTGCTTGCATGGCGAGAGCACTTCGCTAATGTAGTAGATTGGTCGCTGAACTCCATACGCTTTGCCCTCCTCAGGTCGCTCGACTACGATTGCTGTGCTGATGACCTGGTTTGTGGCGGCTAGGTACAGGTAGAGTGGCTCCCTTTCTTGCGGCGTTGCAAGGACTCGCCTAATTTGCAACGATCGCTTTAAGTCTGCGAATGCTTGCTTAGCTTCTGGTGTCCACTCGAATTTGTCTGTCTTCTTCAGCAGCTTGTAGAAGGGTAACGCTTGCTCTCCCAATCGTGCGATGAACCTGCTCAGGGCGGCCAGTCGCCCTGCAAGCTGTTGGACTCCGCGTAGATTAGTTGGCTCCTTCATTGTCAAGATTTCTTGTATTTTCTCTGGGTTGGCTTCGATGCCTCTGGCGGATACCAGGTACCCGAGAAGTTTCCCTGCTGGAACGCCGAAGACGCATTTTATCGGATTGAGCTTGATGCTGTATGCGTTGAGGGCGTCGAATGTTTCTCTAATATCCTCGAGGAGTGTGCTCTCAACTCGAGTCTTGATGACTATGTCGTCAACGTACACTTGTACGTTCTTGCCAATGAGCTTGGCGAGGCATTTTTGCATGCAGCGCTGGTATGTTGCGGCTGCGTTCTTGAGCCCGAAGGGCATTGTCGTGTAGCAGTAGACACCGTGAGGTGTGATGAATGCTGTTTTTTCTTCGTCTTCCCTTTTCATCCGGATCTGATTATATCCCGAATAGGCGTCCAGGAAAGAGAGGCGTTGGCAGCCTGCCGTAGAGTCCACGATCTGGTCGATTCGCGGGAGGGGAAAGTTGTCCTTGGGGCAGTGCTTGTTTAACGACGTGTAGTCGATGCCTATCCGAAGGATGTCCGTGTTCTTTTTGGGGACCAACACCGGGTTTGCTAACCAAGTGGATATCTTGATCTCCCTGATGAATTTTGCTGCTAGCAATCTGTTTACTTCTTCTCCAAGTGCCTTCTGCTTGGGTTCTGAAAATCTTCGAGTAGTTTGTTTCATGGGTTTGGCATCTGGAAAGACTTCGAGTGAGTGCTCGGCAAACTCCCTGGGTAAACCTGGCATATCTGATGGCTGCCAGGCGAAAATTTCCTAGTACTCACGGAGGAGTTCGACGAGCGCGCTTTCCTATGCTTGCGGAAGGGTGGTGGAAACCAGCGCTGTCTTCGCAGAATCTGTCGGGTGCACTTGATGCTTTCGAGTGTCACTGTTAGCGCTAAACTCCAGTTCAGGCGCGTTTTTCTTCGTGAGGGGCATCACAGAGTGATCCGTGGTTTTTGCCAGCTTTTGAAGTTCTTCTTGCATCCCGAAAGATTTTGCGATCTCATTGAATTCAATGTCGCATTTGTTGGATTTCTGAAAGTCTCCGTCGATGGTGATTACACCATGTTCTCCAGGTAATTTGAGCTTCAGGTAAGCGTAATGCGGTACTGCCATGAATCTGGCGAACACTGTTCGACCAAGAATGGTGTGGTACTGCGAAGGCCAATCGACAACTTCGAAGTCGAGGAATTCTCTTCTGTAGTTTCTCTTGGTGCCCAGCACAACTTCTAGGTTGATTGTTCCGAGTGGACGGATTGCCTTTCCTGGAACTATCCCGTGGAAGGATGTTTCTGATTCCTGGAGGCCGTCCAAGTTCCTGTTCATCCGACGGAGTGTATCCGCGTAGATAATGTTGATGCCACTGCCACCATCCATGAATACGCGTGCCAAGTCATAGTTGCTAATTTGTGCTTGGATGACGAGGGCGACGTGTCCTGGTCGATAGACTCGTGGCGGGTGGTCCTTCATCGAGAATGTTATTGGCTGGTCCGCCATCTTCAAGTATTCTGTTTTTGTTGGCGGTGTCTGCACGGCCATGCACAATTGCCTTGTGTTAGTCTTTTGAGCTCTGCGGGATGGACATATCTTCTGGATCATCGCGAGTTGCCCTGCTGGATTCGGGTACGCGTTGGCTCCGGAGTTTTGTGCTGGTGGTGCAGGTAGCGCAGCTAATGCCATGTTTGGATTTGCTGGTGGAGGTGGGGGTTGTGGTGGCTGGAATCCTTGGTGGCCTCCTCCTGGAAACGGTGGGTAATTTTGCGTGTTTGCAGATCTTTTCCTGGCGACTGCTTCTGTGATATCAATAAACTTTCGACAATCCTTAAGAAGGTGCGTTGCCTTAGTTTTGCCCGTGCGTTTATCTGTAAATAGATGTAGGGAACAATATCCATCGAGGTCTTCCTCGGGTGACTTTTCTTCAGCATTTGGTCTCCACTCGCGATTCCCACGGCGACCGGAGTCGCGGCTTCGCGTGAATTCCGCTGCGACCAACTCCTCTCTGTCCTCGTGATCGTAATATTTTCTACTCTTCCTCCGGCCATGACGGTCTTCATCATGCGCAGGTGATGATTCCCTCTCATTGCGCACCGCATCTTCTCCGTTAGCCCATTTTTCGGCTATGTTCATCAGCTCCCCAATAGTCTTGGGTGCGGCTCTGCCCAGTTCTTCTCTGAAAGTCGTTCTTCGGGCGCCTTTTGCAAAGGCTTCAATCGCTACTTCTTCCGAGATGGTTCCTGCGGTATTCCTGAGCGTAGTCCATCGCTGGATGTACTCGCGGGTGGATTCGCCACTTTTCTGCTTGCATGCTCGCAGTTCTTCAATGGTGGCTGGCCTCTTGTAAGTCGACTGGAAATTTTTGCAGAAATCGCGGTGCAAATCATCCCACGATGCGTAGCAAGATTTTGGTCGTCTCTCCAACCAACTGCGGGCCGCGCCGGTGAGATGCAAATTGAGGTATTGCATAGCCGTGTTTTTATTCCCACGTTGGCATTTTACTGCCGTGAGGTAGTCGCTTAGCCATTGAGAGGGCTCGAGTGAGCTTTCGTACTTCGTTACTTCCGTGCTAAGCTTGAATATTTTGGGTAGAGACGCCTCGCGGATACTGCGGGCAAAGCAGAGAGCGCCGCATGTTTCGTCATCCGAGGAGCCGGACGAAGAGCGCTCGTGATATCGCGAAGCCCTCGCCTTATCCACCCTTTTTTGAGCGAGATCTGATCGCGCGTCGTACTCTGGCCGGTCGCGGTCAGTATCCTTCCTTGGCTCCTTGCTTCGCTTTCGCGAGCGGCTGCTATGATGCCGCGAGATTTTGTCTCTCGGGCTGCCTTCGCTGCTGCTTCGACTGTCATCACGGCGCCGTGCTTCTTTTCCTCGACCACGACGTGGTGACCTGTCCCGTCTTGGCGAAGAACTCCTACGTTTGCGGGATGCTTCCCTATCCTTGTCTTTCTCCTTCTCCTGTTCCTTCTCCAGCTGCTCTGCGGCCTTCTTTCGATCATAAGCGGCAAGCCATGCGGCCGCCAGCCCTAATCCCTTGCGCACTTGTTTATACTGTTCCGCCCGGGGATCGCTTTCCGTCGGTTGGTTCATCTGCATGTAAGTTGCTGCGGCTAGAACCGCGGCAGCAGGAGTTTGCGGGTAGACATTGTCATCGTCATCGACTCGCATGAGAGAAGGAGTGATTGATCTGCTGGTTACGGCTAGGGACTCATTGTTCCTGGATGTAGATGCGTGTCCCTTCCTCGCGGGTCGGGTTACGAACGAGGGTGTTATGGACAGCCCGGCTCGCCTTTGGCTCGACTCGTCCGCCGCTCTTCTTCGGCGGGCCAGATCTATCCGAGCGTCTTTGATAGTCGTGGCTGCTCTCACTAGGTGATAGTGGTAGGCAACCATGTCTTCGTGTGAGGCCCCGGCTGCGGGTGGCTTGCTCGTTCGCATAGCCTCCTTTGCTCGGTTCCAGGATTCCCGTGAGACGCCAATTATATTGCGCTCTGTCGCGCTGTGTTCTGTTTCCGAGGCTTGTTCCGATCCTGCCATGCAGACTTGAGCCAGCCGAGGCTTGTGCGTCCTAGGCGTAGGTCGGAAGTTTCTTTGAATTCTTGATGGTTCCTCTGTCGAGAGGGTATGATAGTCGTTGGCGTTGAAGCGGATGGACTCGCCGCTTTTCTCAAGATGACGGCGTGAGTCGACAGCTCCAGATTCAGTTTCCGACTCATCCGAGAAGTGGAGGATTCCGTCCCTGTTGGTCACGAATTTTAGGCTCCCGAACATCAAGGTGACGCTTTTCTCCAGATCCTCTAATACCGGGCGCGATTCCGGCGAGTGAGGTGTGACCACGACAGATCCGATCCGTATAGGATTGTTCAGAGCCGTAGTCGATGGTTTCCAACGAGAGTGGGTTGTCGATGAAGCCGAAGATGCCGATGATCCAGCGCCCGTCGTCCCCACGGTCGAAGCCAATTGTCGAATCTCTGACTCTACAAATCCCTTAGGTGACCCTATCGGGTTTCGACTAGGAGAATGCATGAGCGCTGGTGGAAGCGTCGGCTAGACAGGGGGCGAGATTTACCCAGGTTCGGGGCCCTCGTAGAGGTAAAACCCTTACTCCTGCCTCTTGTCGATCTGTATTGATGGAAAGATCAGTTACAATGGTGGTGCTCGAATCGAGAGTAGGGTCTCGAGTTCAAGGTTTCGATGGTGAGGTGTTGCTTGGTCCCCTTCCGGGGGGGCTCTCCTGGCCTTATATAGATGGCCAGCTCTCGAGTCCTACCCGGAGAGGACTTGAACTCTAACTAGGTCGGTTACATGTTTCCTAGCTTAACCCGCACGTTAGTGCGGGGTGGGCTTCACGTGGGACTTCTGGAGTATTCCAAGGGCTCCACTTCTTGGGCCTTTAACCTTGGGCCTGAGAGGGGGTGTCCTTATTCGCGGGGTCCAGGATCCATATCTTCGTCACCCCGCTACCACGGGCTGGTAGGACAAAAGATGTTGTGCAAGTTTCTCATTCCGAGCATGTATGACTATATTGGAACACATGCCTATGGTTTACCTATATGTTTGATGCTTTATATTATTATCTGCAATGCCCATGTTATTATTATTACATGACCTTTGTTATCCATCTAACTCCTGTCCATCCATTTCCTCTATGCCTACGGTACTTCCCATGCTGATGTTTTCCACGATTGCTACTTCTGTTACTATTTTACTACTGCTGTTATTTTATTTCTACTTCTGCTACAAAAATGTTATCACTGATAAATTGTTGCGAGCAAGTCTGCTTTTAGGTGCAGCTGAATTGACAACTCAGTTGTTAAGGCATATAAATATTCTTTGGCTCCCCTTGTGTCGAATCAATAAATTTGAGTTTCACTTCACTCGAAGACTGTTGCGATCCCCTATACTTGTGGGTCATACAAACCGAGGCCCCAAAGTGACAGAAATTGGGACAACCGGAGGGGATGGTTATGATGTGAGGATCACGTGTGTTCACGGAGTGTTAATGATTTTCTCCACTGCTTTATTAAAAGGAGCACCTTAATTACCAGTGGTTTCCCTTGAGGCCCCGCTACAAACGAGCTGGTAGGACAAAAGATGTTGTGCAAGTTTCTTATTGCGAGCACGTATGGCTATATTCGAACACATGCCTATGGTTTGCCTAGAACTTGGATGCTTTATTATTATTTATCTACAATGCCCATGTTTAGATTATTACATGAACTATCTTATCCATGCAACGCCCGTTCATCCATTCCCTTTGCCTACGGTACTTTCATCCTGTTGTTTCCCACAATTGCTACTGTTGTTACTATTTTACCCCGGCTGTTATTTTACTACTACTGCTGCTATAAAACTGTTACCACTGATAAACTGTTGTGAGCAAGTCTTCTTTCAGGTGCAGCTGAATTGACAACTCAGTTGTTAAGGCTTATAAATATTCTTTGGCTCCCGTTGTGTCGAATCAATAAATTTGGATTTTACTTTCTTGGAAGACTGTTGTGATCCCCTATACTTGTGGGCCATCACCGCACGGCTCTCCGCACCTCCCAAATCGACGAATTGCGGATGGATGCCTTCCACCACGACCACCCCGAACTCGTGCAGTCGGAGTGCGACTTCTACGCGCAGCGGGAGATGAAGAAGACAACCGTCGCCGGGGATGCTGGCCCCTCGAGTGTTGCACCTCCCGTGGTCATCGTCGACGATGATTCATAAGATTTTTTTTTTGGATGCGTCATGGAAAGACGTATCGGTTTCATAGAAGGAAGGCCTAGACGGCCGTTTACAACGCGTTCGACATAGACGTCGAGGACGCAACCCACCGCTATTACGTTGAAGGACTACTTGCCAATCGTCCACCTGTCCACATGCGCTAGAAATCTCCTAAAAAGCCTAGCTGAGTGCCAACGTTACGCCTCCTCTACAACAGTCCTTATCACGCCAACCAAAAGGCCAGGATGGCGGCGACTCTCTCTCTAGGCGGCGCCCATGGCGACTCCGAAGAGATCTAGGGTTTTAGCCTTCCCTCTCCGACAATTGTCACTCCGGCGTTGTCGGCCTCCTCTCCTACGGCATCTGCCACTCCGGCACTGTCGTCCACCCCTTTCTCTACAATGACCAAGGCAAAGTCTCTCTTCGATCGCTCTTGTTGGCGTTGGAGGGCGTTTTTCTCCACCGAGCTGGATCTCAAGTTCAATCCCATTTACGTGGGTTTTGTGCTGTTGGATCCAAAGGACAAGAGGATCCAACTTGTAGATCAAGCGGGTTTCGTGCTTGATCAACGTTTCCTCAAGGTACGTGAAAGCATTCATCCTGGATCTGAGATCCAATTTGCTTGTCATCGTGCCAGGGTTCAAGATCATCTGGTTCCACGTAATGGGTCTCTTATGGATCATGCAAATGCCATCGTTCCTATTTTGGACGTGGATTCCTTGGTGCCGCTCTTGGATCGGATTCCCATTGATCCTTCGGTGGGTTTAGTTCATGCAGCTAAGGTTCTAGACCTGGATTTCTCTAGAGGTCTAGCTCTTGCTAAGGAAGTCCGAATTCTCTTCGGATCGGACGTTCATCCTTCTAAGAATTACGGTGCTTTCAAAATGGTGGTATCTTTTGGTCGTGCTGCTTTCAAAATTGATGAAAATACTGTTGCTTTGGCTCTTGAAGCGGCAATTGGAGGTTATTGTGGATCATTGAATGTTACATGTCTTCATGATCGGGTTTTCTCTTTTGAGGTCTCTTCTAAGGAGGTTGGATTTCATATTATGAAGATTAAATGGTTTTCTTTCTTTCACTTCAAGTGCTTCTTTCATCTTTGGAGTTTCGGTGGTCCAAATTGGCTATCTGAGTGGAGAAAGTGGAACCACGATCAGGAAAATGAGTGGACTTTTGTCACGAGGAAGAAAAAGGTAAAAACTAAACGTTACAAGCCTATTAAACCCTTTGCTACTCGTGCACCAACTGCTCCCCCCACGATTCCAATAAAATTGGTTCCGATATTGTTCGTGAGTTGCCGGCTATTAAGTTTGGAACTTTTGATGCTGATTCTCTCGTTACTAAGTCTGTTAAGGATCCCATCTCTTTACCCTACCGTGGCATCTGTGCCTGTGGATGATGGCTTTGCAAAATTAATTGATAAATTGGCGGCCCAGGTTTGGCCTTGCTCTAACTGCCTCTCAGCTAAACATGCAACGGATGAGTGTACGGGCCGGATTCGGTGCTGGTCCTGTTCGCGTTCGGGCCATATCCGCAAAAACTGCCCGGGAATTAATGGAACTCTGCGCTGGGTAGTTAAATCGTCGACTATCGGAACCGAGAAGTCCCCTGCCTCAGTTCTATCCCCTGCCCCTGCCACTGTTCCTGGAAAACCCTCGTCGGAATCGCCGCTCGAATCGCAACCTCCTCCAGCAATGGCGAACTTCCCCTGTGATCCGACAAGGTTCGTCCCCGCGGGGATGCATGTTGAGGAGCCATGGGCCGCCGAGGAGCGTCCGGCTCGGCTCTACATCACCTCCTCTGCGGCTCCTCCTCGGCGCCATGAATCTTGGGCCATTGCTCAGTTGGTTCCGCGGCCCCCCGTGGAACAGCTCGATGATATCCTGCAGCAAATCGTTGATCACATCCTTCAAGAACTGCATCTGCAAGTTGTCTCCTTCTCGGAGAGCGCTGTGGGAGTTGGCATGTTCCGCATGGCGGATCAAGTTGCCAGAGATATCTTGGTACACTCTCATCCTTTTATGTTTCCAGATGGTAGGTTGTTGTCCTTTGTTCGACATGATGAAGGAGACAATGTTAGAGCAACAACCTATACCAGGACTGGATGGATTATGATTCTGAATCTGCACATGGACTATCGCACTGATGAGTTCCTTCGTGAGTTTGTGTCCAAGTTTGGCAAGCTCCAGACCTGGTGGAGGGAAGATGCTTCCCCTGTCCGTACCTTGCTCAAGGTTACCTATGGTGGCGGCGCGGATGTTCCCCGCTCGCTTGTGATTAGGGAGGTCCAGCGTTATGGTGGGCACGTTGTTTCCTGGACCTGCCCTGTTTTTATTCTGAACAATGATGCTGCTGACGCTCTGCCGGGAGATGAAGATTTTCTCCCTCCTGGAGGCAACCCTCATCCTGCCTTTGGTGCACCTGAGGTCCCAATCCCTGAGGAATGGGTGCCGCCTGTTCAGCCTGTACAAGGTGGGTGGGGAGAATGGAACAATGAGGAGCAGGGGGAGAACGCTGAGCCGGAGGAGCCTGTTGATCAGGCACCGGAACCTGAGCAGGTGCAATCCTCTGTATCTGTTCAATTCTCGGGTGCCTCAATTGACTCCATGAATGTTGTAAGAGCTGAAGGCCCGGAACAGTTTGTGGAGCTGCAGCAGCAGGTGGAACAAAACCAGCTGGCAATTGTTCCTTTTGTTCCACCACCTCCAGCAAATGTTGCAGGCCTGAACAATGACGTGCAGATTCTACAAGTCTTACTGCCTGACCCTGTGGTAGAGTGGTCCAAATATTTTTTGGAATACAAAGCTCGGGTTACTTTCGACAGAAGATTTGAATTTCTGTCGACTTTGCTGCCTTTTGAGGTGCCAGTCTCCTATGCTGCCCTGTTCCTCTGCTGATGGATTCATGCCCTGTTCCTGAACCAGTGACTCCTCTGCCTGCTACCAAGAAGAGGACCAGGAAGGTGTCTACTCCCCTTGTGCTTGAGGAGCGAAGAGTGACGCGTAGCCTTGCCAAGAACGCTGGGTTCAGGGTTCTGCCTGCTTCCGACAAGCCAGAACCTAGGAAAAAGGCCAAGTCTGCTCGTCCCCAAGACTCTCCAGGGGGAGTGCCACCCTTCACTCCTGTTGCTGTTCTGCGGAGGGCGGGAACCATGCTCCAGATAGAGGATTCTGAAATAACGGTGGAGAAGCTTGAAGCTGCTCCAAAGAAGCCCACCACTTCCTCAAGTTCTGATGATTAGTGGGCCTTTTTTCTTTCTTATGGGCCTGTTTGGTCCCTGGAGTTGTTGCTGGGTCTCACTGTTACATTTTGTTATGCTACATGACATATGTACTACTCTATGGGTATTATCTTTTGGTTATCTACTGTGCTGGTCTTTTATGATGATCAGCAATTTATTTACTATCTGTCTTTTCCATGGATAATACGACCTATCTGAATTTGGATTGGATTGTTTTTGACTGGAATGTGAGAGGACTCAATGATAAATCTAAAAGAGATGCAGTTTATAATAAAATTGATGAAAGCAGGGCATCTATCATTTGCTTACAGGAGACTAAATGCCAGGATTTTGATCATTCCTTTATTAGGTCATTCTGCCCTAAAAGGTTTGATCAATTTGTTTTCTCTCCCTCTGTTGGAGCTTCTGGAGGTTTAATTGTGCTTTGGAACAGTTCCATATTCAGTGGAGAATTGGTAGAGGTTCATCGCTCTGCCATTCACATTAAATTCACATCCACTCACAATTCTATTTCTTGGAATTTGGTGAATGTTTATGGTCCTTGCAAGGGGGTGGAGAGAGAAGATTTTGTTAATTGGTTATATAATCTTTCCATTCCAATTCATCAGAACTGGATGATTCTTGGTGATTTTAATTTCATTAGATCACTGGATAATAGAAATAAACCGGGAGCTGATTTAAATGATATGTTTATATTTAATGATGTCATCAGCCATCTGGGTTTATTGGAACTGCCAGTTAAAGGTAGGAATTTCACTTGGTCTAATATGCAAAGTGATCCTCTTCTGGTTCAATTAGATTGGTTCTTTACTTCTTGTCAGTGGACATTGGACTTCCCTAATACCATGGTATTACCAATGTCTAAAATCACTTCTGATCACTTGCCTTGTATGGTTAAAATTGGAACTAACATCCCAAAGGCAAAGATTTTTCGGTTTGAAAATCATTGGGTCAAGCAACCTGGTTTCATGGCTCTTGTGACAAAGGTTTGGAATACTCTTGTTTTGGCCAAAACAATTACTTCCAAAATCACTGCTAAATTAAAGAATCTCAGATATGCTTTGAAGGATTGGGGAAGGAATTTATCTCAGTTAAAGATTCTCATTGATATGAGTAGTAAAGTGATTTTGTTTTTGGATCAATTGGAAGATGTGCGACAGTTGAGTGTTCCTGAATTTAATTTCAGGCTTATTGTTAAGAAGCATATCAAGAATTTGCTTGCTTTACAATCTGATTACTGGAAGCAAAGATGTACTATTAGATGGGCCAAGCTTTCTGGTGAGAATACCAAATATTTTCATGCTAGAGCCACAGAGAGATTTAGAATAAATTCTATTCCATCCATCTCTGATGCTTCTGGAAATGTGTTGGTGGATCATATGGACAAAGCTGCTGCTTTCTGGTCCTGCTTTAAGAACAGAATGGGTGTTTCCTGCCCACCCATGTCTGATTTTGATTTGTCTGTTTTCTTGCCTGTGGTTGATGGTTTGGATACCTTGGCTAATCCGTTCACTGTTGAGGAGATTGAGGGTGTTGTAAAACACCTAAAACCTGATCGTGCGCCTGGACCAGATGGTTTTACTGGACTTTTTATTAAACACTGCTGGAGTATAATTAAAGATGATTTTATCATGTTATGCAATGAGTTTCACAGTGCAAGGATCTCTTTGGAGAGCATTAATGGATCTTTCATTCTCTGATTCCAAAGATTAATTCTCCTGAGACTGTAAATGATTTCAGACCTATTTCTCTGACCAATACTTGTTTGAAATTCATCACCAAAATTCTGGCTAATCGATTTCAAGACAAAATCTTTGGTTGCATCCATGCTAATCAATATGGTTTCATCAAATCCAGAACTATTAAAGATTGTTTGGCATGGTGCTTTGAATACATTCACCAATGCAAACAATCTAAGCAGAAAGTGGTGATCTTCAAGATTGATTTTGAGAAAGCGTTTGATACCATTGAGCATTCTGTTATTCTGCAGATATTGAAATTTAAGGGGTTCCCTCCTTTAGTAATTAAATGGGTCAAGGAAATTCTAGCTTCTGGATCTTCATCAGTTCTTTTGAATGGAGTTCCTGGCAAAACTTTTGTTTGCAAAAGAGGTCAGGCAGGGGGATCCTCTGTCCCCAATTCTTTATGTGCTAGGTGGGGATTTGTTACAAAGTATTGTTAATCTGGCACTAAGAGATGGAAGACTCAGGCTGCCAATTCCAATTGGTGGAGACTTTCCTATAGTGCAATATGCGGATGACACTTTGGTCATCCTTCCTGCTGAACCGGTTCAGGTTTTGGTCTTTAAGGATCTGCTTAACCTTTATGCTAGTCTCACTGGGCTAAAGGTGAATTATAATAAATCTTCGATGATTCCGATTAATTTATCACAGCAGGAAAGTGTTGATTTGGCTTCTGTCCTTGATTGTACCGTGGCTTCTATGCCATTTACTTATTTAGGTTTGCCTATGGGAACCACTAAGCCAAATATCAAGGATTTTGCACCATTAATTGACAGAATTGAGAGGAGACTTTCTGCTACATTCTCATTTCTTTCTTATGGAGATAGTTTGGTTCTGGTGAACTCGGTTCTTTCCTCCTTGCCCTCATACTACATGTGCACTCTTGTAATCCCTAAAGGTGTCATTGATATAATAGATAAAGCAAGGAGGAGATGCTTATGGAGAAAAGACAAGAATAAGCAAAGAGTGAATTCTTTAGCTGTCTGGGATATGATATGCAGACCCAAATCCAAAGGAGGATTAGGGATCATCAATATCCAGATTCAAAATAGAGCTCTGTTACTGAAGTTCTTGGCAAAATTCTATAACAATTTCGATATCCCTTGGGTTCATTTAGTCAAGAATGCTTATTATTTTCAAACAGTACCACATGCTGTCTCATCCTGTGGTTCTTTCTGGTGGAGAGGAGTTATGCAATTAGCAGATACCTGGTGTTCCTTATCCTCTTGCGTTTTGGGAAATGGTTTTTCGGGGCTTTTTTGGAAAGACTCGTGGATTGGACAACCTTTGGCTACAAAATTCCCGAGATTATTCTCTTTCACCAAGGATCCTTTATCCTCAGTAAGAGATTTAATACTGATGACAGACCTCTCGGTTGCTTTCCACTTGCCGTTTTCAATCGAAGCTTTCCAAGAGTTTAATGATCTGAGTGTCATTGTGAATAATGTTCAGTTGTCTGACAGTGAGGACAGTTGGAGATGCAATTTTAATAAAGGCACATATACCTCCAGCAAATTCTATCAGCTACAATTTGCTCATTTAACTCCAGATGGGCCTGCAAAGTGGATATGGAAATCCAAATGCATGTCAAAACATAAATTCTTTGCTTGGTTGATCCTCAAGGATAGGATTAATACAAAGGATATGATCAAACGAAGAAACTGGAAGATTGATGGTACTGATTATTGTGTTCTTTGTTGCACTCATTGCAATGAAGACTGGATACATTTGTTCTTTCAATGTGTCTTTAGTTCCAGGATTTGGAATTATTTGCAAATCAGCTGGAGTGATAACACACTTGTGCAAAATCTTATTGTCGCCAAAAAGTCCTTCAAAGGGCCCTGTTTCACTGAGATAGTGATTCTTGCTTGCTGGAATATTTGGAAGCAGAGGAATGGAGTCATTTTTAAATCGGAAAGACATTCCTTTTTGGGATGGAAAGTGGGCTTCATGTTAGATCTCCTTATGCTTAAGCATAGGTTGAGTGCTTCTGTGGCTACTGATTTAGCTTTATGGATTAACTCCTTACATTAGTCTGGGATAGACTGTCTTAGTCTATTCCCATGTTTATTTGTACATATCTGTAACTATAACTCTTTGGTTGGTAATAAAGGGCTGTGGGGGACTCCCCTGCAGTAGAAAATGTTTCAAAAAAAAAACAGTCCTTATCACTGTTGTTGCTGACGGATTTTCTCCTTCAAAACCCACATCGTTCCGGTGTCTCCACGGCCTGAAGCAGATGAGTGTGATTGCCGTCCATCAGTCTCTGTCCCCACTGTTCCCTCCTCCCTTCTCAGCCAACCGCTCGCACAGTCTCTCGTCTGGGTTAGGGCTTCGGTCCTCCTTCCCCAAAGCGCCAAGAAGGTGGCCCAAATATCTCTCGCAAGTACGCAACCAAGAAGGATATGATTGATGTCTTCCTATTGTTGGTCATAGAAGGGACACACCGGCGGGCGGGGTAGGCCCTGCCTTCCTAGGCGGTCAGTCGTGAAACACCGGCCAGAGGAAAAATTTGCACTTTGCCGGTGCGCAGGATTTCCACACCTGGTCCGCACCTCCGAAAGATATGCTGAGCGCCAGATACGCTTAGAGGGCTGAAAAGACGTTGTCTCGCTCCCAATTCCAATTGTAAGAGTCATTCGCCCCATTTACCAGGTGAATAGTGGCAATCTGTGTCGCCAAAGCCATTAACTCCCCCAGAGCCACCGCTCCAAGGTCTGGGGAAAGATCCTCGATCCATCTTTCTTGGATGCCATCACAAACCATCTATTCTCTTATCGCTTGCCTTGAAGTCTTAGCGAAGAGGTTGGGAGCAAAGTATTTTATGCTCCCTCGAGGGAGCCACTTATCTGTCCAGAAAAAGGTATCTCCTCCATCCCCGAGGACCAAGGAGGTAGCTGCTACAAAAAACTGTCTAGTGATCACCAGGACCTGAATGTTGAATTCCATCCACGGCTTGGAGGTGTCAACCCTCTGCAGTCACAACCACCTGGTCCGAAGAGCAAGGTTCATCCTTAGAAACCCCTGAGGATCTTCTCTATAGTCCAGATCGTCTTTATTGGTAAGTAAAATAACATCATCACAAAAATGGAAACAACAATCTATATGGTCTTGACACGTTCCATCCTTCCTCCTCGGTTGATCAGGTTGGCGCTCCACCTGGGCAAATGTCCTGCAACTCTGTCCACCAGACGATTCGTCTGATTTCACCTCGAGCTTTTAGGAAACTACGGACGAAGAGATCGGCGACTACGACTGGAGAAACTAGGGGTAGTTTATTTTAAATTTTAGTTGAAATGTTTAAATTCCGTTTGAATTAGTTTAAATTCCATAGTTCTAGTGAAATTTAGTTTAAATTTTCCCAAAAATTGGGCAGCCACTTGAGCAGCCGTGCCCTATAATAGGGCAGATGGTAAACTTGATTCTATTTTCGTGCCCTATACCACCAAAACTAGTGCCCTATAATGAAATTGTTTGCCCTATAATAAAGAAACTGTTAGAGATGCTCTAAACATAATGGTTACATGCCAGACCCTAGATGTACATGAGAAAATTTAGGGACCGAATTGAGGCCCTTTTAATTAGGATGGATGCACGGTGCTGCAGGAGTGAATAGGATACTGTCTAGGCCGACTTGCCTAGACTTGCCTCTCAGAAGACTCAAGGGATAGATTCGATTAGTCCTCTCACTAGATGCAACTAACGCTCTGTGCCCCTTCGTTCCCGAGGCTTCACAAACATGCGACCGGGTTTCCTGCCTCCCGCCGGCGCAGCCGCCAGTCTGCCTCGTCTCATGTGGCCTTCGGGCCATGGAGTCGCGGTGGATCTCGGTACTTGCCGACGGGAGGGCTCCGTTTTTAGATGTATTGGTGAGATTTGTTAGGAATTCGTGTCATGCTCAGAAAGACGAGGCGGTGGCGGCTCCCTGTAGATGGAATAATGTTCTTCACGCCTAGCCCCCGTTCCGGCGGTATGTTCAGCATCATCGTAGGACGTGTGGAGATGTGTCTCCGACGGATCTCACGGGATTCCGTCGGCATTTGTCTACGATGGATTCGCTTGGATCTGGTCTTCGTTCGATTGTGTTCGTGTGTCTACAGGTTCGATTCTTCTGATCTACGATTCTCTTCATCGGCGACGGCTGCTGTTTTGGTGCGCTGGTCCTATGGGGCCGTAGCACGACGACTTCCCGAATGTCTTCTACAACAAGGTTTGCACAGCTTCAGTAATGGAGGGGCGATGACAGCGGCGCGCCCTCGGCTCACTCCAATCCTTGTAGTTGTCGCTAGGCGGTATACGCATCTGGATGTAATTTTTACTTCCAGTTTTCGTTATACTATCTTGACTGTTATGTCCAAATCCTTGTGACGGACGAGTTGGTACAACAATCAAGTCCTTAAGTTTAGTACTTGATAGCTATCTACTTCTAACTCTCCGGTCTGGATCTAGATATGTATGACATCCGAAAATATTTTGACATTATCCCATCAAATCATATCCTCCGGGGCTCCAAATAGTGCTATCAATGCCATTGGGTATCGCCTGTTTTTTGTCCACTCGCTGCCCCAATAGTGGCGAACTTGCCGGACGGGCCCAATACAACTTCCCGCAACCCCGTTATGCTAACGGTCCATAGGGAGGCAAATTGGAGTACTGGCAACCGCGGAAACCGTCGTCTTGTAGGATTCTGACTTATGGGCCCCTCGTGTAATCGAGTAAAACCCGATCGGCTTAATTTATTGCGGAAGGCGATGGTACGTCTCGCTAATGAAGAACATTGTCGTGATAATGGATACCAGGTAACCAGACCCATCTGCCAAGAACCGGTCAAAGACCGGTAAAATCTAGTCAACGAAAACCGGCTGTACCAAGTACCACCCAATGAAGGCCTCGCGAGGAGAGCTCCCAGCTCTGGGACTTAGAGGTATCTGTTCTTCCTATGTCTCCGCGAGGAGGGCAGATGTCTCCGCGAGGAGACAACCAGCTGTTCCGCCCGTGACCCTCTGACAGTTGAGCACATGTCTTTGCTACTGCCTGCGCAAGTGACAAAAACGCATGACGAAGGAGGCAACAACGCAAGAGAGCGCATACACCAAAACTTCCCATACTCTTGATTAATGACCACCGTCGCCTGGACCTTCCTCTTTGGTGAAAAAAGACCATGAAGACATAAGGCTACTACGTGAGCATCATCCCTGAGGTCATCGCCGAGACCCCACGCACTACCATGGACCTGCGCTTAACGACAGTGTACTATGTCCACCCGTAGCTTAGGGCTTTGGGATGTCCTTCCCTCGTCGCCTTGGTTTCCCTTCCCGCCCAATGACTGGGAACCGCAACTACCGTCGCCTGGACCTTCCTCTTTGGTGCAAAAAGACCATGAAGACATAAGGCTACTACGTGAGCATCATCCCTGAGGTCATCGCCGAGACCCCACGCACTACCATGGACCTGCGCTTTAATCGACAGTGTACTATGTCCACCCGTAGCTTAGGGCTTTGGGATGTCCTTCCCTCGTCGCCTTGTGGTTTCCCTTCCCGCCCAATGACTGGGAACCGCAACTACCGTCGCCTGGACCTTCCTCTTTGGTGCAAAAAGACCATGAAGACATAAGGCTACTACGTGAGCATCATCCCGAGGTCATCGCCGAGACCCCACGCACTACCATGGACCTGCGCTTTAATCGACAGTGGACTATGTCCACCCGTAGCTTAGGGCTTTGGGATGTCCTTCCCTCGTCGCCTTGTAGTTTCCCTTCCCGCCCAATGACCGGGAACCGCAACTATATAATGGGCAGTCCGGCCACCAAGCTAAGGTATCACAACTAAGAAACCCTAGCCACCATTGTAATGTGATCCTCTCGAAGCAGTGCAACCAGCCATGAAGGAGTAGGTCTTTACCTCTTTAGAGGGGCCGAACATGGGTAAAATCTCATGTCTGTCTCTAGCGTGCACCTCGCTAGTTTCTTTGCCAAGCTCCCGGACTTTCCCAGCATTTCGTATTCACTCCCTCCCCTCCTCGTCGAACCTATTTAAGAGCTAAGTCCTTAGGACACTTCTTCGATATTTGGGGCGCTAGGTACGGGGAGTGTGCGACTTGATCATCAACTCCGTAGGTATGGTGGAGACGCATGAGGAGCGCGCATACCACCTCGTTGCAGCCACCACCACTACGGGCGGAAATGGTCCCGTCCTCGGCAACGACGACGTCTAGCATTCCCACGCCAGTACGGACAACCGGCAGCGCAGGGGAGAGGAGCGCAAGGCTCCTTCCCTGCATCCTTCGGAGCTAGTAGCCGCCCTCTGTCGAGCGCTCCATGTCCGTTTCCTCGCTGGGACACCCGTTCCCACAGGAAGCAATGCGCACGGCGCAAGAACTCCTTTGCTAGACCACTACTGAGGGTACCCGTGTGGCCTCACTAGTACAAAACCTGGCACTACAACTGGTTTGTGAACAACGGGTAGAGCGGGTTTCTGTCAACCGGATCCATGCTAGGGTCTCTAATAATAACCCAATAGAGCTGATTAATAAAATCGGCTCGAAAGACCAAATCCCTCAGTCGGCTGAAAATAAGAAAGTCTCCAATTATAGAAATGTGCGGACGGACGATTTAAAAGACCGTCTATAAAGGATGCTCATCAGAGATGGTCTCTACCCAGGGCCGTCGCAAGTTTCGGACTGTCCGGTTTTTCTCTCCGGCATCAAAAGACCCTATATTGGAAATAATCGTGTCCTCCAGGAAAATACCCGGGGTCTCCGATTTGTTGTTACTGCACCGCACCACATGAGAAATCCTTACCCGGCGATTACATCTAGTAATATACATACAACAGATCGATCACATATGTTTACATACGTCTAGCACCTTCAAGTTGTGCAAACAAAGTAAGAAAAAAGATAAATGTTTCATTAGACAACAATCCTTTATATAGACAACTTTAGCTAGCTAAAATTAGTTCTAAATGAGCTTCTTCTCAAAGATGACATCAATGTGGCGGTCATTGGACTCCCTCAGAATGATCAATACAGGTTGATCAATTTGAATATTCTCGCCTTTGACGAACGTTTTCCACCCCAACATGTCCATGATAACGCGACCATCGGGTGTCCTATTGTATGCAAGCAAAAATAAAGCGTGCTATGAGAAATAGTGGCGGTCTCCTTCAGATGCTATGCATGCTATATCGCGCTAATAGCATGCTATATAAAAATAGCATTTTAAAAAAAACATCAAATATATCTCAAAAGTTACCCGTGGGGATTGGTGACATGTCTGCTGCCTCGGGTTGGGAGCCTCCAGTTCCTCCTTCTTGCCCAGGAAACGTAAGAAGGGAGGAAAGCCGCTTCCTCCCGTGGAGAACAGACCAAGAACCTGCCAAGCACGGGGTATTCAGCGAGTTAATCAATGAGAATCCTCATTTGGAATATTAGGGGTTTCGACGTTTAGCAGCATCGTTTCCTTCTAACATATTTCCTTCGCCGCAGTAGGATTGGTGTCATCATTCTCTAGGAAACCAAAGACTATTCTGATCAGGAGCTTCGGAGTCTGGAGTTCAATGAGAAGTTCTTCTGGCATTGGTTGCCGGCGACGGGCCAATTTGGGGACATCCTGATTGATCTCCGCGATAGTATGTTTGATGTAGGGACAATTGACATAGGCCAATTCTTCCTTAGCACTTCTGCTCTTCACAGCCCGTCCAACTTGATCATGGAGATCATTGGTATTTATTGTCCGACTGACCATGCGCATTCGGCGGCCTTCCTTGATGAGATTTCTCTCAAGATCTCCAGCTGCAATTATCCCATCATCATGGGCGGTGACTTCAACTTAATACGCTCTAACCAGGATAAGAACAATGGTAGGGTCAATTGAACTAGGATTGAGCTATTTAATAATCATATTTTGCCTCGTTGGCTATGCATGAGTTACCGCGCTCGGGCGCTTGGTACAATTGGTCTAACCATCAACTCAACCCTGTGAGGTGCGTGCTCGACCAGGTGTTCATCTCCGACGTCCTGGACACCCATTTTCCGTTGTCTTCTCTTATGGCAGAGACTAGCCTTGGCTCTTATCACACTCCCCTGTTGTTTGACTCGGGAGAGAGCTCCCCATCACGTCGTAACATATTCTTTTCCGAATCGGGATGGTTTGAGTGTGCGGACATTCCTCGACGTCTCCGAGGGTGTTGGGCCATGCTCTCGGATAAAGTTGGAAGTAGGGATATTGTGGATTGGTGGCAATTTATGTCCGCTGGGTTGCGGAAATGCCTCCGTGGTTGGAGTAAAAATATGGGGAGAGCCGCTAAGCAGCAGAAATCTTTGCTCCTTCACAAAATCCAATACCTTGATGCTTCACCTGATCCGGTAGGACTTGATGATGACGACTGGGCTTTAAGGTACCACTTGGAGGAGCAGCTCTTGCAGATTTCCAGGCAGGAGGAGGAAGAATACTGGCTCCACAGCGGAAGGGTTTCGTGGAGCTTGCATTGGGATGCAAATTCCAAGCATTTCCATGCGGTGGACAATGGGCGGCGCCGCAAGTTCCAAATTACCTCCCTCTCTTCGTCTGCTGGCCCTATCTCGGGTAAACTCGAGATCCAGAAAATGTCTATGATTTTTACCATGCTTTGATGGGTACCGCGGAGCCGCGGGTGTGTGGGACAGCAACATTCAGGTTTCGTACGATTTCAACTCAGAACTTTTGGGAAACTTCGGACGAAGAGATCGGCAACTACGACTGGAGCAACTAGGGGTAATTTAGATTAAATTTTAGTTGAAATGTTTAATTCCGTTCGAATTAGTTTAAATTCCTTAGTTCTAGTGAAATTTAGTTTAAAATTTCCCAAAAATTGGGCAGCCACTTGAGCAGCCGTGCCCTATAATAGGGCAGATGGTAAACTTGTTTCTATTTTCGTGCCCTATACCACCAAAACTAGTGCCCTATAATGAAATTGTTCGCCCCGTAATAAAGCAGCTGTTAGAGATGCTCTAAACATAATGGTTACATGCCAGACCGTAGATGTATAGGAGAAGATTTAGGGACCGAATTGAGGTCCTTTTAACTAGGGTGGATGCACGGTGCTGCAGGTGTGAATAGGATACTGTCCAGGCCGACTTGACTAGACTTGCCTCTCCGAAGACTCAAGGGATACATTTGATTAGTCCTCTCACTAGATGCAACTAACGCTCGTGAGTTTTCAGTGTTTTTCCGTATTGTCCACTAGCTTCAAGATGCAACCGAAATAGCTATATGAAACTAAACATATATATAATTTGCTTGCGAACCATTTTTAGGCTCACAAGCGACGCTTAGTTAAATCCAATGCTATGTCCAAATCCGTGTGACGGACGAGTTGGTACAACAATCCTAGTAGACTAGTCCAAGTAGTCCGGGACAATAGCGTCCCGTCACTAATGGAAACAGGGGCATTAGTCCCGTTTCGTAAGGTCTATTTGTCCCGGTTGGGCCAGTCGGAACAAATGAACCTCCCCCATTGGTCCCGGTTGTGCCAGCACCCGGGACAAATGGGGCTGACCACGTGGCGAACCTGGCCAGGGGCATTCGTCCCGGTTCTTAACACGAACCGGGATGAATGACTACTCTGCCGCGACAACACTTTTGCTATTTTCTCTGTCGCGGAAGAGTTTTTTTTCTCTTTATTGTTTTCCTTTTTATTTTCTGTTTTGCGATCAATTCGATTTTACGATATCCCTGTCACCATACACTGATAAGGAGCCTTGGTGACCCCTCCCCGGACCTCCCGGATCCCAGGAGAAGAGAGGAGACCGGTAGCCCTTCCCCGGACCTCCCGGATCCCACGAGAAGAGAGGAGCCTCGGTGGCCCCTCCCCGGACCTCTCGGATCCCACGAGTGAATAAGTAATACATATATATAGCAAAAGAAAAAACACTTATATTACAGAAGCTAAGTATATCGAGCATATTACATGACCGATGGAATGAATTGCAAAATCAAATTCAGTTCCAACTGGCGCTATAGTACTCTCCATTTGCATTTAGTACCTCTGGATCTAAGAAGCCCGCAATTTCCTCCTGAATTGCTCGTATGCGGTCCCTTGGTAGAAGACCGTCACGGAGCCGTTCGATCTAATATAAAGAAGAGTGGTCAATATATATTAGTGAAACTAAGTAACTAAAATAGATGGTAATAAGAAAAATTGACGACTGACGTACATGAAGGTGGTTTAAATCTCTACCCTTGGGACAGGTCGTCTGACGAATGAACTCGCAGACGTAGTATCCATACAAGTGATTCCCGTCTCCCTGTTGAAAGCACTTTACGAGAACATGGTTTCAATCAAAATAATAATCAACCAGTCATGATAATGGTATCAACACTAGAATCAAGGAGATGCGCGGATCTACATAGTAGTACTTACTTTCACAATATCAAATGTAAACTCTGATTTTCATTCACCCCTGGACTTTTTTGTGAACCTCTTCCAAACGCTGCCCGGGAAAGAAAAAGAATAAAAAAGAGTTAGTAATTACTTGATCCGAAAATAAAACAAAGTAGTCGATATAGTGCCATATATAAAGACTGAAATTAATAAAGATTGAAATTACCGCTAGATCATTTCCTGCATGGGCGCCCACATCGCTAGGGGTTTACGTTTTGGGTCCATTACCAGTACTTTTCCTTTGTCAACTTGGAAAATTACCAGAATATAGTGGAAGCTGCGCACGCAGAACTTATCAATTATACACTGAACATCGAGTAAGGAAAACAGAATGTGTACAACACAGTAACACTCACCCAAAGTTGTAAGGAAATAGTATTTCCCTTCGGTGTTGTTGAAACCTTATTGCCCTCTGAATATTATCTTCTGTATCCTTGCGAGATAGCTCTAGAGTCTTATGATTAACAAAATGTGGGTCAATGAACCCAATATCATAGATTTGTCCTCTTTTGTATTCGAGAATTTTCATTCTGCAATTATAATATAATGAGTATACTATATATATATATATATATATATATATATATGAATATGCAATGAGTGAGGTGAGCTAGCTAGAGACTTAATTAGATAAATAAGTTCTTACAGACAATAGGCACTAACGATAGATTTGTCGAGGGCCTGCTGCTGGAACAACTGAAACAATTCAGAAAATTGAATCAGAACCATTCCATCTCCATACCCGTAGTGCTTGTCTCTAACTGCGAGACATATCCAGTCCTTAGATTTCTGACCGGCTTCCATATACCAATTATGCACTCTTCGCATTTTGGTTGGTAGATCCTTTACCTCCTCAGGTTTGACGAGAGGATTCCCGTGCTGGTATTTGTATGCACATTCAGCTTCGGGGAAGTAGTCTATTGTTTGCATATATTTAGGAATGGACAAACCCGCAGCAGCTTCCCTTTCTCCGTACAGTTCTATAAACTCCGGATCAATTTGCTCGTCAGCATTAGTGCTCGGCCCCAACTGGGTACTGGAAATCACTTTGAGGGGGGAGATGGATTGATTTTTCTGCTCTCGGAGCTAGGCAACTGATTTCCCCCTTTTCGCGCTTGCGCTACTACTCTTCGTCGATCGCACCATTTCCTGGTGTGACTTCAGAATAGAGCGGTCATAGTCAGATGACAGAATCGGCTCGGGTTGATGAAGAGTCTTCACCATTTTCCACGCTCGTTCTACATCTTCTTTGGTCTCGGGGAAATCTGCCTTTTTCTGCTCCTTCCGCTTCGATTTCCACGCCTTGTATTCATCCCTTGCGATTTTCTGGGTTTGCTTAGGAGTATAGTCGTAAGGTAACTTGGGTAACTCCTTTGGTACCTTCGGGAGAGGTGACCGTTGACGTTTGGGTGATCCTTTACGTTTCGTCAGAAACTTAGTGGGCGGAGAAGGCTGACGCGGCGGCGTAGGCGACCACACTGGAGACTTGCACGATGTAGGTGATACGTGCATTTTATATCATCATTTATACCCTCCATATAGGCATTATTGGGATGTTTTATCAATGTTATATCATTGTTTTGCATGTTTTAGATGATTTTATGGGACTTTCCTACAAAGTCCCTATTTTTGGTATTTAATTTCTGGGTGTCAGAAAACACCTATTTTCATGTTTTTGATGTTTCGGGAACTACAGGTATCCAAATTGCGAAAGGAAAGAAACCCTGTCAGTTTTTCTTCGAGAGAAAGGCCGTGGGCACAAGACACGAAGGAGGAGGGCCAGGAGGCCCAAAAGGGGGTAGCCCACGCGGCCAGATTCTGTAACACCCGGGGATTCCCTCCCCCCAATTAGTTTGTGTGTTTTTTCTTTCCTTTTTGCATCATCATGTCATCTGCATTGTAAAACTCACCAAACAATTAAAATTTTGCCAATCCTATTGTCATAAAATCTAAGTTGAGTTTGTGGCCTCAAAAATTATTTCCAATAGTGCAAAAACAATCTCTGTAAATTAATAAAAGAAACCAAAAAAAAATGTTTGAGTGAGAGAGAGAGCAACCCACCAGGCCAAAACCAGCCCAACAAGCCACCAACCAGCCCACCCACCTAGCCCACCTAAACCTACGACCCAGCCCAGGCTCTCCACTTCCAGCCCACCTTGACCTTCTCCCTCCTACGGACAGGGAGCACGAGGAGGGCATGTCGCTGTCCACCTCCACCACCGCACCTGCTCCCTCCCTTTTCCCCTCATCTTAAAGCGAGCGTCGGATCCCCTTGGAAACCCTAGCCTCTCTCCATCTTCCTCCATCCTCCGCCATCTCTCCCTTGAGCCCATGCTCTTTTTCTGAAATTTTCTTTCCTGCACAAAGAGAGAGAGACAGAGAGCCGGAGCACGCCGGTGTCGACGCGGAGGCATGAACATCTTCGAGCCGAGCTGAAGCCAAGAGAAGAACCGCGCTGATGTCATCTACCTCTACGCACGGGAGAATCGGCAAGGGATCGATCGCCACGCTATCGACGTCGTCATTTTCCCTTCCGGCCGCGAGCTTCTCCGGCGAAAATCCGCTGACCCGGGCCTCCTCGAGCCGCACGACGGCCCCAAAACCACTGCGGTGAGACCCTCGTCCGATTCCTGGCCTTTATGTGCAGTTCTGCATCCTCTGTATGTCGCTCTTGTGCGCTGCTGTACCGTTGGCAGCCATGGCCGCCATGGACGAGATCTCAAGCAGGAGCTACTCCAGCGCTCGCCCTACCGTGCTTGCACACACCCCTGAAGCATGCACACTCGCATACACCGCCCTCCATCTAGCAGCACACGAGCACCGCACCTTTCTGATTGTTGTGGTCGCGTTTCCTCGCCGTTCCCGTTGTTTTCTGGTCGTCAATCTGCAGAGGTGTTTGTCTTCAGTTTCATCAGAGGAACACTGCACTTTAACACTTCATGTTAGTTCGGATCGGTATCCTTTCACGAACCGCAGCCTACCCCAGTGGCTTGGGCCTTCCGAGCGCAGCGCAGGGGCGCGAGATCGAATCCCCGCGGGCGCAAATCACCAACCTTTTTCTCCTTTATTTCGCGCAAGGGACAGGGCCCACCTGTCGGTGACCCTAGATGCCATGTCAGCCTCCACGCGCGCACAATCAGCGCCACGCTGGCCTGGCCCCACAGGTCAGCCCCTCTGGCCATGCATGCGCGCGGTGAAAGTCAGATCCACATCTGCGCGAAAATCACAGAGAGGCCCCTGCCATTTCAAAATCTTTTGCAGTTTGGCCCCTAAATTTCAAACATGAATAACTTCACCAATTCAAATCCAAATTGAGCAAATAAAATATGTATTCCATTCAAATTCTCCTGTATTTTTCAATTATGCACTTTGTTTACTGTTTTGCCTAATTAAAAGTGTTGCAATAATTCAATACTTTAATTACACCTTTTAAATTGCAAAATTCATAACTTGGGCAATTCAAATCCAATTCCAACATGTAAAATATGTTTTCCAACCAGAAAAATGCAAGGAATATTAATATGCCATCCATGCTCATGTTTGCATCTTGTATATTGTATTTGTAGTAGTGTTATGCATGCCACCTAATAACTAAACATGGAATGTGTTGGGGTAATTAATTTAAATATTGCCCTATTCTATTTAATCTTGTTTAGCTCACCTATCTATTGTTCTCCATGCTAATCAATATTTAACTTGATGGTTAGCTAAACAACTTGAACCAATAATTATTTGTCCGGACTCCGGTTCCGATTAAATTGCTTAATGTTGCATCGTGTGTTGCATCTTGCCATGTCATGCATATAAAATAGGATCATGCTGGATCTTTTGCCGTAGTAGTAATTGTTACATCCGGTGTTTGTTCTAGTTCGTTGCTTCTTTGCGGATAGGACGTTGAGATTATGTGAGCAACGACAAGTTCTGCGGATGTACCTCTACTTGCTGGATCTCAGGCAAGTATACTCACTTGCTATCTATGTTGCCTTTCTTCACTTGTTACCGATTCTTCCCGTTGTCTTTATGCTAGCCTTATGATTCGATGCTTGTGTCTCGATCCTATCATATGTTTACCTTGCAACCATGTTATAGCCTTCCTTCCACTTCCTATTACCTGTTGTTTGTTTACCCCGTTGGCCCTCGTGTCATAGTTGCATGCTTAGGTTTGTTTGCGCTCGAGTCCTGTTGTCCTTTGTCCTATCACCTGTTTAGTCGATAGTTGGGTTTCAATTCAATCAACAACATGTTAATGTTTTGGGTAATAATAATTTGATGATAAGGCACCGGCAGGAGGCCCGGCGTGGTTTTGAGGCCTGCTAGTGTCGAACTTAATTAGGAAAAGGGTCTTGTCCTTCGATCCATGATGAGCGCACTAACCGCATGTGGGAAGCGAGTATGGGCGCCCCCCGCAATTCTGATTCGATTCGCATCTCGTCCAAATCGCCACACTTAGTTCGGGCTTTCCATTTGATGCATGCATATGCAGGTGCGAACCCTTGGCGCCAGGGTGGAACTTTTGTAGTCGGCATTTAGGGCGGCGTGGTCTTCCAGTGCTATGAGGGTCCCCCTTTTCTTCGTGGGGGTTCGATTAGCCGCGCACGCACATCACGTGGTTCTTTGGGCTTGATGCGAAGAAGAGTTGGGTTGTGTTGAGTGCCTCGCTTGGTGGAAGGGCCTTTCCATCTGGCGGGTCATTCTTACGTGTACGGCCAAATTGGTGCATCCCTGCAGGGTTAATCTTCTCGAGAAGCCGTGTTGTCCGCAGTTGTGGATGACTTGGTGAAAGTGCTGGCTAACAAGTACTCAGACAACTTACACTTAACGATGATAACTTGACTAGTAATATAGATTACCTCCACCATAAAAATGAATGTCACCTTGATCAACAGTGTGAGTTTCATTGGGTTCCGTCCTTAGTAGGGGGTAACACTGGATGGGTATTGTTTGGTGAGTACTTATAGTTGGTTTTGTCGCGCTATCTTATCCCTTTCTTTTATCCGGATGTTGTAGCGTGTCTCTGTAGTTAGTTAGTGCAGCCCGCTGCCGCTTCTTTGCAATACTCCCTTCCTTTCCGTTGTACCCAAAGTATTTGTATCTTGTGATGATTGGTTACGCTGGTATCTTGTGAGTATGGTTTATCCACTTGCCAGTACTTAATAGTACTGACCCACGAATCCATTTCGTGGCTGCATATTCCACATTGCAGTCAACAGGTTTGAAGTCTGACGACGTTAGCTTGGGAATCCCTCCGGCTTGGCCTGGGCAGGGATTGGACACCATCGGTTATCTTCAGGACTCTTAGTCCAATTTGTATCTAGTCCGTAGTCGGACACTATGCTGTTTCTTCCGCTGTCATTTGGATCTTTGTATTGTATCAGTTGTATCCTTGACTCGTTTGAGTCGTCTTGTATATACCTCCTCTGTTGTTGTTGTGGATTATTCGTGAGCTGTTGTAATGGTATCAGAAATGACAACTCGGGATAAGATATTATGTGGATTCTGGCGGGAACGCTGAAATCCCCATAGTACCCGATCCAGGGGCGTCACACATTCCCTGGCCGCGTGTGGGGCCCCCAAATGGGCCCACAACACCTCCTCCCCGAGTTCTTTTTGCCGACGACTCTGTCTTCCCGAAAACCAACACCCTAATTTTCCGGAGAAGGGGGAAATCATCCCCATCTTCATCCCCATCTCCTCCTTGGCGTGGGAGGAGGCATCTCCATCACCATCCTCACCAGCACCTTCATCACCACCATCACCATCACCGTGATCCATTCCGTTCCCCTCATAGTGTTATCATTGCTACACCCTAGATACGTGTTATTGTACTCCGTTGCATGTTTGGGATTGAGTACTTGTCATTATTTGGTGGTGGATCCATTGTTTCAGATTGTGTTGTACCACATATGTCACCATACATGATCATGTTTGCACGTTGTGAGTAGTTCCCGCATGTTCCTGAGGGCATATGATGAATTGGCAATCATTTCTTACATGAGATGAGTTGTTATTTGGTCTAGTATTTATCTTTTATGTGATTCTATGATGGTGTTGTACGAACATCGACTGTACAACACTTCACCTACATGGGCTCATAGGAGAACACCGTAGTGTAGTGACGTGATGATGTCTTTAGGTGACAGGAACTTGAGACAGAGTCGTTGAATTGCATTATGAGGGTACTTGTATCGGGGACCTTAGAGCATAAGGCTATGGTGGGACATCATGTCTTAATAATTCTCGTGCTGTCATTTAATTGGCCACGTGATCCATCATAAGGGTTGATAGTCTATTTATTTAGCTATTCCTATTTGTGGCTCCGTCCGAAGAAGATTAAAACTAGACAAGATATACAAACATGTTATGCAATGAATCACTATGCCAGCTAAATCCGTGCAGCCCTCTGGAACGTTTTCCACATATAAGACACAAACACACACTTGAGCTTCTCCTCTTGAGCATTAGAGGATTGGGCTTTGTCTCTCATTGAGACCTACTACTTGCTACAATTTACTTTCCACATTTTACTTTACTTGCACTACACAATTAAAACACAAAAACACCTGTTGCTTTTATTATTCCTTTGATATTCTACTTACCAGTTCCTTCTGCTCCTCGTGGGTTCGACAACCTTTCTAATTCAAAAAGTACTACAATTGATCTCCTGCACTTGGGAGCCATCAAGACACTTTTCTGGCGCCGTTGCCGGGGAGCGTAGCGCTATTGGTAAGAAGTTTGGTAAGGAAACTTGAAAGCTGAATTTTACTTGTTGTTGCATCCTGTTATTATTATGGCTTTTATGAGAGATGCTTCGCTGAAACTTGCTTTATATTAGAGTGCTTATGCTATTAAACCTAAAATTGTTGAAAAATCACCTCATGATGATGGTTATATTATTCCCCTTGAATCTGTTAAAGCTGTTAGGAATGAGTATTTTGCAGGGGATGGAACAAAGGCTGCAAGTGATCATATACGGGCTATTGAGGATATATGTGGGCTAATTAGGCTCAAGGCTATTTCTGAGGAGGAGGTAAAATGCAAGTTATTGTACCAGTCCTTAACTGGTGATGCTCGAAAATGGTATATGTCCCTGGATGAAGAAATTACACATAATTGGGATACTTTTATGAAGGTTTTCTTTCTTAAATTTTACTCCTAAAGAGGCTTATGAGAACCGTTGCTTTATATTTAATTTTTGGCCACACCTTGGAGAGAGTATTACTCAAGCTTGGGGGAGGCTTAAGGACCTCCTTCGTAAGAATCCTTGTCATGATCTCACAAATAAACTTATATTGATAAAATTTTATGTGAGACTACCTGATAGGCTAAAGCAATATTTGGATGGTTCATCTGGTGGAAGCTTTACAAATAATACTGCAGAAGAAGCTTGGAATTTATTGGAAATTATTTCGAAGAACTCTGAATATTGGGACCTAGACAAAGGTAATGAAGCTTATTTTGATTATGGATATTCATGTGTAGAAAGTTTCTCTAGTTCTATTTTGTTCAAGAATGTTATTAAAGATTTTGGTCTTGATCCATATGTTGCAATTGAAATAGCTAAGAAATTTGCTGAGCACATTCGAATTCCTAAAAGTGGCTTTGATTATTATGTTGAACCTGTTAAATCTTCTATTGTTGTCCCTAAATTTATTAAAGAAACACCAGTGTCATCTGTAGTAATAGAAGAATATATTGAACCACCTCCCTATCCTGAAAAAGTTAAAGAGAATTTGCTTATTGCTGTTGCTGAAAAAAGTAGAAAGAGATGTTCGCAACCTAAAGAACAGGTGGAAGTCAAGAACCAAGTCTCTATTATTAAAAAATTAAATGAACAATATCCTGTTGATGTTTATTTATGTGAAGATGCTACCAAAATTATTAATGGGAATTCATCCAAAGTTGGTAAGGCAATTATATCATGCTCTATTGGGACTTCTTGTTATCATGGTTTATCTGATATTGGAGCAAGCATTAATGTCATTCCATATTCTCTCTATCAAGAAATTAAGCCTGATATTGATCCTATCACCATGGAAGAAACAAGTATGACCATTCAGCTTGCTAATAAAGATTATATTAGTCCCTTTGGAATTGTTAGAGATGTTGAAGTATTGGTAGGGAAAATAAAATATCCTACTGATTTTATTGTTCTTGGTTGTCCACAAGATTCTTTCTGTCCTATTATATTTGGTAGACCTTTCTTACATACTGTTGGTGCTGAAATTGATTTGCCTAGAGAAAGGGTGTTTATTGAATGTGCTAGAGAGAAACTTGAATTTAATTTTTCTAAATTTGCTGATAAACCTGCTAAGAAAGAACCAAAATCTAAAGATATAATTGAAACTCTTGCTCATATATCTGTAGCTTCATCAGACGTGGTAGAACGTTATATGCTTAATCAGGAAGAGACATTTAATGATGCAGAAAAAGAAGCTTTAGAACAAATATTATGGCAGCAACCTCCACAATTACAATTGCATATCCCACCTGATAATCTAGGAGTACTCCCACCTCCTAAAGGAGATCCTAGTTTTGAATTAAAGCCTTTGCCTGAAAATCTGAAATATGCATACTTGGATAAGAAAAATATATATCATGTTATTATTAGTGCTAACCTTTCAGCTGAGGAAGAAGAGAAATTACTTGATGTGCTTAAAGATCACCGTAAGGCTATTGGTTATTATCTTGATGATCTTAAGGGCATAAGTCAAGCTCTATGTATGCATAAAATTAATTTGGAAGAAGATGCTAAACCTGTTGTTGATTTCCAACGCCGTCTACATCGAAAAATGAAGGAAGTGGTAAGAAAGGAGATAATTCGACTCATAGAGGCTGGTATTACTTATCCTATAGCTGATAGTAAATGGGTTAGTCCTGTTCATTGTGTTCCTAAGAAAGGTGGAATTACTGTGGTTCCTAATAAAGATGATGAACTTGTTGCTCAACATACTGTTGTTGGTTATAGAATGTGCATTGATTATAGAAAATTAAATAAAGCAACTCGTAAGGACCATTATCCATTTCCCTTTATTGATCAAATGCTTGAGAGATTATCTAAACATTCTCACTTTTGTTATTTAGATGGGTATTCAGGCTTCTCTCAAATTCCAGTTCATAGTGATGATCAGGAAGGAAAAGACACTTTTACTTGCCCATATGGTACATTTGCTTATAGGAGAATGCCTTTTGGTTTATGTAATGCGCCTGCTACTTTCCAGAGATGCATGAATGCTATATTTCCTGATTATATTGAAAAGATAGTGGAAGTCTTTATGGATGATTTTTCGGTGTATGGTACTTCTTTCGATAATTGCTTGTTCAACCTTAACAAAGTTTTGCAGCGTTGTGAAGACCAACACCTTGTTCTTAATTGGGAGAAGTATCACTTTATGGTAACAGAGGGAATTGTTCTTGGGCATCGTATTTCTGGAAGAGGAATGGAAGTTGACCCAGCAAAAAATTGAAGCTATTGAGAAATTACCATATCCAAGAGACATCAAAGGTATAAGAAGTTTTCTCGGTCATGCAGGTTTTTATCGTAGGTTCATTAAAGATTTCTCTAAAATATCAAAGCCTCTAACCAATCTTTTGCAAAAGGATGTTCCGTTTTCTTTTAATGATGATTGCATAGAATCCTTTAATGTTTTAAAGAAAGCCTTAATAACTGCACCTATTATTCAACCTCCTGATTGGAACTTGCCCTTTGAAATTATATGTGATGCTAGTGATTATGCAGTTGGAGCTGTTTCAGGACAAAGGGTTGATAAGAAATTGAATGTTATTTACTATGCTAGTAAAACACTAGATGGTGCTCAAAGAAATTATGCTACAACTGAAAAAGAATATTTAGCGGTAATATTTGCATGTGATAAGTTTAGATCTTACATAATTGATTCAAAAGTCACTGTGCACTCTGATCATTCTGCTATTAAATATTTGATGAATAAGAAAGATGCTAAGGCTATGCTAATAAGATGGGTACTTTTGTTGCAAGAATTTGGTTTACACATAGTATATAGGAAAGGAGAAGATAATCCCGTAGCTGATCATCTTTCTAGAATGGAAAATATACCTGATGATCCTATTTCTATTAATGATAGTTTTGCTAATGAACAACTTGCCCTTGTTAGTGTTTCTAGTGCTAAAGTTGCATCTCCTTGGTTTGCTAATTATGCGAATTTTATTGTTGGGAAAGTTATGCCACCACAATTTACTTACCAGCAAAGAAAGAAATTCTTTTATGACCTTAGACATTATTTTTGGGATGATCCATTCTTGTATAAGAAAAGTGTTGATGGCATTATTAGACGTTGTGTACCTGAGCATGAACAGCAGGCTATTATAAGAGATTGTCATGACAGTCCCTATGGAGGACATCATGCAGGAGATCGTACTGCAGCAAAGGTATTACAATGTGGTTTTTATTGGCCTACTCTATACAAGGATTGTGCTGAACATATTAAAACTTGTGATAAATGTCAAAGAGTAGGAAACATTGGTACAAGGAATGAAATGCCTATGAACTATACATTACCACTTGAACCATTTGATGTGTGGGGTTTTGACTTTATGGGACCATTTCCTGCATCTAGTACAAAACATACTCACATTTTGGTTGCTGTTGATTATGTTACAAAATGGGTAGAAGCAATTCCTACTAAGAGTTCAGACCATGCCACAGCCATGCAAATGCTTAAAGAAATTATTTTCCCTAGATTTGGTGTTCCTAGATTTTTAATTACTGATGGTGGATGTCATTTTATGCATGGTGTTCTTAGAAAAACATTGGCAAAATATAATGTTAATCATAGAATTGCATCACCCTATCATCCTCAAACTAGTTGACAAGTTGAATTAAGTAATAGGGAAATTAAACTTATTTTAGAGAAAACAGTAAACAGAGCTAGATCTGATTGGCCACTTAAAATTAATGATGCATTGTGGGCTTATAGAACTGCTTATAAAAATCCTATGGGTATGTCTCCTTATAAAATGGTTTATGGAAAAGCATGTCATTTACCCGTTGAATTAGAACATAAAGCTAGATGGGCTATTAAGAAATTAAATTTTGATTTAAAAACAGCGGGGGAGAAGAGATTGCTTGACCTAAATCTATTAGATGAATAGAGGAATGAAGCATATGAAAGTGCAAAATTGTTTAAAGAGAAAGTTAAAATTTGGCATGAAAAGAAAATTAAAAGAAAGGAATTTAAAGTAGGTGATCAAGTCCTATTGTACAACTCTCGTTTTAAGTTTTCTGCAGGGAAATTAGCTTCAAAATGGCAGGGTCCATTGTTAGTACAGGAGGTATACCGTTCGGGGGCCATCCGTCTTCACGGTGATATGAAAGGTAAACCTCACGTGGTCAATCGACAACGCCTAAAACATTATATTTCAGGAAAGAGCTTCATAGGAACCATCGAGGAGATAAAGTTAATGACACCGGAGGAGGTAATTGTAAGGGATCCTGCAGTTTCAGAAACCCAAATTCAATAATTTACAATTATTGTGTTTGGAAGTTTCTCGGAATTGCGTGAGACCTTACGGAACTCATTTTTTATGGAAATTAACGTGTGGGACAAGAAAATTGGAAGGAATTGGACCTCGAGGGGGAAAAGAGGACCCCACACGCGGCCAGATTCCTTGGCCGCGTGGAGGTACCCCTTTTCCACCTCGGAGTCCCGTTCCGTCTCGTTTTCGACTCCGACACTTCGTCTTACCCTAAAACCCGTCAATATATACCCCCTTTTGTCGATCTAATCCCGTACCGAGAGTTTTCGCGCGATCTTTGTTTCTGCTGTTTCTGTCTGCCAGGGTTTAGCCATGTCAAGCTCCGGATCCAACCTAGGGGGGGAAGATCCACCCAAGGGAGGCATTGTGAACCATTACCTCAACTCCGTGATGACCCCCATGAAAACCCTGACCTTGAAGGATGGTGTGTTGCTCATGGAGGAGGTGAAGGCTCCCAAGACCGAAGGCACGCTGGAGGAGAGGCTGGAGGCTCTGGAAGAAACAGTTTTCAGGTGTAACTCTATTGTTGAACGCAGCCTTGATGCCCACCACTTCATGAATCTGGAGCTGGAGAAGAAGATAGAGGAGTACGAGGAGAGGATCAAGGACCTGGGGACTAGGTATCTGCGTCATATCAGAGATGGATAGGTACCAAGCTCTGATGCGGGACATGGAGAACCAGAACTGGGAGTATGAAGAACGTTTCAAGAAGATTGCAGAAGCTGCCACTCTCAGGTACAATGATCCACCCATGTCCTTCCATATTGGAAGGCCTTTTCCATGGAAGCAGGAAGAGTGGAAGGAAGATTACGACAAGAAGAAGAAAGAGTGGTGGGCTGAATACGAGAAGAAGGGAGAATGAAGAAATTACCGCAACCATCTAATCTTGGGGGAGTTTCACCTATCCCCCGTCTTTTATCAGCTTTATCATGTCTATCTAGTTTTGGTGTGTCTTGCTTTTATTATCTAGTATCGTTTTCGTTTAGGCTTGAGTGAGCTCATTGAGAATTATCATGCATCCCCGTCTTATGGTTTATCAATGAATAATAAAGTATGGTGTCATCCTTGATTCCCTTGTTTTGGGGATTTATGGGTAACACTCATGCAAATGAGCATGGCATATTTAGAGGTTTCAATCACATCTTGCCTTGAAATTAATTAACTTGAGTGTGTTGGACAATTGTAGAATTATCTCAATATGACATAAATCCACTATCTACCTATTAGCTTAATGGCTATTCCGAGCATGTTCACCATGTTATAGTTTCATTTATGCTCTAAATTAAGATGCTTACGTTATTAATTGGCATGGGCTGAATTTGGGATAAGACTCTCACGAACTTTTGAATGCACACATTTATTTCTATTGCACTTAACAAACATGTCCCATTAATGGGAGCTAAAAGTTTTGTGCTTGACAAGGATTTTGGTTGGGAGTTGGCTAACACGTGCATCACGTGAAAAGCTTTCAACATTGCACAAAGAAATTTTATATTTAGTTGATGTCATGTGCTTTTGTTTTTGGACTCCTTCCATACCAAAATGAAATAGAGGAATAGTAAGTTTTGATGCGTAAGTATATATGACTAGAGAAATTGCATTAGGCCGCTAACCCAAGCCATGCTTGATCATGGTGAAAATTTACTTACAGCTAGAGTGGACTCTACAAACACATCCTACAATAAAATAAGAAGCTATGCATATAGTGAATGAAATAAAAAAGGATGATGAGTCTACTCCGTTTGTTCATCTTGTTATTGCGACATGGGCTGGTTTCTATGTCATGGGGCAAGAGGTACCTCTTTGCAATTCTCTATGATGTCATTAATACTTATTATGATTGTACAAAGCTTATTAGGAATCTTAAGTTGAGTAATCATGGAGTAGGTTTTCACACTCACGGGGCATGAGACATTCAATCAACACCTTGTCAACCACATTACTTCAACATTCATAAATTAAGATGCTAATGATAAAGGGGCAATGAGAGTCTTATCCCAATGGATGCCACATTACAATTAGTAATTTAAGCTGAATAGTTTGGAAACTAAATGAGACTTGATCATGTTTTACCTGTACTCATTTATCTTTCTCCAAATTAAAGAGTATAATTCGATTGTCCAACATACAATGGTTATTTGCTTTCAAAAGTATGGGGTGTTTGCTAGAGCTTAGAATATGTTATCCTTATGTGTATGAGTTCTATTCATTCATCTTGCATTATAACTAAACATGATGATGATCCAATGCCCGTATTTATTTATCAACCATAAGTCCATTGATGCATGTAATGATCTATGTCCTTATTTACTCGAGGACGAGCAAAGGTTTAAGCTTGGGGGAGTTGATACGTTCATTTTATATCATCATTTATACCCTCCATATAGGCATTATTGGGATGTTTTATCAATGTTATGTCATTGTTTTGCATGTTTTAGATGATTTTATGGGACTTTCCTACAAAGTCCCTATTTTTGGTATTTAATTTCTGGGTGTCAGAAAACACCCGTTTTCATGTTTTTGATGTTTCAGGAGCTACAGGTATCCAAATTGCGAAAGGAAAGAAAGCCTGTTAGTTTTTCTTCGGGAGAAAGGTCGTGGGCACAAGAAATAAAGGAGGAGGGCCAGGAGGCCAAAAGGGGGTAGCCCACGCGGCCAGATTCCCAACCGCGTGTGGGGCCCCCAAATGGGCCCACAGCACCTCCTCCCCGAGGTCTTTTTGCTGAAGACTCCGTCTTCCCCGAAAACCAACACCCTAATTTTCCCGAGACGAGACGGAGCCGCCAGGGCGGCGAAACTCTCGAAACTCTCCGCGGGGGAGACAGATACTGCTGCTCTGGAGCTCCAGAGAAGGGGGAAATCATCCCCATCTTCATCCCATCTCCTCCTTGGCGTGGGAGGAGGCATCTCCATCACCATCCTCACCAGCACCTTCATCTCCACCATCACCATCACCGTGATCCACTCCGTTCCCCTCATAGTTTGATCATTGCTACACCCTAGATACGTGTTATTGTACTCCGTTGCATGTTTGGGATTGAGTACTTGTCATTATTTGGTGGTGGATCCATTGTTTCAGATTGTGTTGTACCACATATGTCACCATACATGATCATGTTTGCACGTTGTGAGTAGTTCCCGCATGTTCCTGAGGGCATATGATGAATTGGCAATGATTTGTTACATGAGATGAGTTGTTATTTGGTCTAGTATTTATCTTTTATGTGATTCTATGATGGTGTTGTATGAACATCGACTGTACAACACTTCACCTACATGGGCTCATAGGACAACACCGTAGTATAGTGACGTGATGATGTCTTTAGGTGACAGGAACTTGAGACAGAGTCGTTGAATTGCATTATGAGGGTACTTGTATCGGGGACCTTAGAGCATAAGGCTATGGTGGGACATCATGTCTTAATAATTCTCGTGCTGTCATTTAATTGGCCACGTGATCCATCATAAGGGGTGATAGTTTATTTATTTAGCTATTCCTATTTGTGGCTCCGTCCGAAGAAGATTAAAACTAGACAAGATATACAAACATGTTATGCAATGAATCACTATGCCAGCTAAATCCGTGCAGCCCTCTGGAACGTTTTCCACATAAAAGAAACAAACACACACTTGAGCTTGTCTTCTTGCGCATTAGAGGATTGGGCTTTGTCTCTCATTGAGACCTACTACTTGCTGCAATTTACTTTCCATATTTTACTTTACTTGGACTACACAATTAAAACACAAAAACACATGTTGCTTTTATTATTCCTTTGCTATTCTACTTACCGGTTCCTTCTGCTCCTCGTGGGTTCGACAACCTTTCTAATTCGAAAAGTACTATAATTGATCTCCTGCACTTGGGAGCCATCAGTAGGCGACCGCGCTGGAGAAGGCATGCATGGCGGAGACGAGCGCGCTGGAGACTGTTGCGCTGGAGAATGGTGAGGAGTCGATGGCCTTGCCGTCTGATTTGGAAGCACAATGCATTCCTTTAGCCATAGAACGGTCAACTTCTTGGCTTCCGAGTTCAGTCACCTATCCGTCTTCACCATAAGGTAATTCAAGCTTCACCCGCTCTAATCCGTTGACAACTTCATCGACCCCAACAACAATGTAGCCCCCTGGAACCGGAAGACTTTGGTGAGTTGGTTCGTTGCCAATTGGTAAGACATAGCCGACCGCCGCCTTGATGGTTATATTGACGACCTTCACGTGGAGCTCACAGGTTGTCATCTCCGTGATATCATCCACCGGGTGCATCATCACCCGGGAGCTGCGTGGACGCAACGCTGCTTTTTCGATGAGAATGTGCGACGCCGGTAGGATAGACTTCACCTTCTACCATGTGTGGTACGCCGGTAGACACTAGCTGCTGGCTAAGTGTGTTAATTTGCTCCTGCTGCTGCATTGCTACATCCTGCGTCCGCTTTATCTGTTCTTCAAGTTGACACCTCCAGTTTGCCTGACTCTCTGCTTCAGCTGCCTCCGTGTCCTTTTTCCGTTGACGGCTTCTATCGGGGTATTTCTTTTTGGTGTCGTCAAACCCAATACTCCACGGAGGATTGCCTTTTGTGGCTCATGTACGCCCTATGTGTTCCTTATTCCCGAGGGCGCATGTGAGCTCGTCGTTCTCTCTATCTGGCACGAACCTCCTCTCTTGAACGTCCTTTATTGCGCTTCTCAGATCTTCTATGGGTAGAGGATTCTCTTTATGCCTTTGGTTATAGATTGCTTTTCCTTTGGTGGCCAACTTGCCCCCATGACCTTGTCCGCTCGACCCACAAGAACGGCTCGGGAGTGATCCCCTTCTCAAGCAGGTCGTTCTCCCATTGCGCCCACTTGGGCATGGAACCCTTGTAGCCACCTTGCCCCATAATATGGTGATATATCTTTTTGGCGGCGTTTTCCTTATTTGTTTTTGACCTTTCCGTTGCATTCTGTGACAGCTTGTACTTCACAAACTCTGCCCATAAGTGTTTTATTTTCTCATACCCTTGAGTGAAATATGGAGTCTTGCCCTTCTTAACAAAGTCAAGGTTAAATCTTTTCTCCCAGTTTTTGAATTGCTCGGCCATCTTTTTCAGAGTCCACGCCTTGACCTTTTCCAGTAACTCAAGTTTCTTTTTAGTAACATCGGCTTCACCATCTACCTCCTCATTCTCATCCGCCTCATTCTCGTCCACCTCCGGCAAGGGTAAGGTGAAATTACACATGATCTTTTTGAAAAGATGATAATTGGCTTTTTTGCTGACAAATGAAATTCCTTGTCTCCGTGGATCTTTTGGCTCATTCCACTCATGAACAGTGATCGGGATGTGACCCCTAACTAGCACTCCGCATTGCTTCACAAATGTTTGGGCAACATAAGCGGGAAGCTCAGGTGTGTCGTCTGCTGCGATCGTTTCGATCCTATATCTTTCTGTATCTTTCAACTTCTTTGTTGCTCCTCGTTTAGTCTTTTTTTGGTTGATATGCTTGAAACGGATGGCTAAAAATATAAAGACTGTTAATACATGTATATAGACAATGGATGCTTCATTAATTAACATATCTATATGCACCTCGGAGCCGGTGTTTGTAATTTGTACGTCTCCACCGGAGGCGTCGGCTGCTCCCTTATCGGAGCCGTCGGCTGCTCCCTTATCGGAGCCGTCGGCTTCTCCCTCACCGGAGTCGTCGGCTTCTCCCTCACCGGACCCTCGGCTTCTCCCTCAACAGAGACGTCTCGTCGGGTGAGCTCCAGGTCTCCCTCACCGAAGTCGTTCACACTAGTAGGGAATGGCTTATAGCCACCACCATACCGCTGGCGAACGATAATTGTCGTTGCCCAGCGCTAACAGCACTGGCGAACAGAAATACCTGTTCGCCAGCGCTTTGAAACACTACCGCTGGCGAACCACCGCCCTTGTTCGCCAGCGCTAAGTCTGGGCCACACCTGCGCGCGCTTTGAAACACTACAGCCGCTGCCTCATTTTACCGCTGGCGAACTGCGCTTATTGTTCGCCAGCGCTACGCCCAGAACCGCTGGCGAACATGTGCTGCTGTTCGCCAGCGCTAATATGTGGGCCCAGCACGCATCTTAGCGCTGGCGAACAGCAGCACCTGTTCGCCAGCGGTATTCCGCAGATCCTAGCCATAAAGTGGCACCCCCACCTACCCACTTTCCCCTCCACTCTCTCTTCTTCACCTTGTCCCCTCTTCTCTCTCTAGCTCGAAATTATGCCAATTTCTCCACCCTCCTACTCTATTTTGAACAAACTAAATTTATTTTAGTTGGTATATATATGTTTATCTCCCTCCTAACATCATTTCTACCCAAATTTTCCCTCCCTAGCCATCTAGATCTAGAATTAACCCCTTTCTCTCCAAAGCTCCAAAATTCTCCGGATATCATCGTGTGGCCATCTATTCATTTGAGGTGGGATGAATGATAATATATAATTAAATGAGTTTGTATATAAATTTTGTCCGGATACACGCGATATGCAATATGTGTGAAATTTCACCGGATTCAATAATGGTCGTGTGATGGAGACGATAAATGCATGTGTGCGCAATTTGTTGTGGAATGAAATTGAGTAGCCAACTATCGCCGGAATGTTGATTCATTTCCGTCTCGGCATAGTTTGGCACTCCCTAATAACCTCCTATTTGTAGGAAGGTCATGCCGAATTTTTTCGTGAATACGACATGAAGTGAAATTTTTGATATGAAAATGAGTTGCCACTTTGCCGAAATGTTGATTCATTTCCGTCTCGGCAAAGTTTGACACTCCTCTAACCTCCAATTTGTAGGAAGGTCATGCCGATTTTTTTCCGTGAATATCGAAATATATATATATATATTATGTTTGGTTCTAATATTAATTATATAGGCGCGCGCTCTCGTGCAGGCGACATATAATGGTGGTCGTTAAGAGTGAACGTGTCGTGAATAGTTACTTGAGACACGCGACACAAGACATGTTACAAAATGGCCGCAAGGAGATACGATGTCCATGTCGAAAGTGCAAACTAGGGGGCTTGCTCAATCCCTTTACCGGAGACTTGCTCAGTCACCTCCTAAGGTATGGTTTCATGGATGGGTATAACAGTCAGTGGGTAAGTGATGATGAAGATGATGAAGTCCATGGGGCGGCGGCGGTAGGAAATGATGCGCAACAGGACAATAGCAACGATCGAATAGAACTACAGCAGGACCAACTACAGCAGGACCAAGATCAGCCTCATGACCCAGCACATGATCATGGAGAAGATGTTGAACAAGACGTGGAAGAAGATCACGAGGACACAGGGACACCCCTAACGGAAGTTGTGCGTGACCCTCATCTGAAAGAACTGCTTTTGAGAAAGACGACTAACTCGATATCTGCTGCTAGAGAGCAATCGAAGCTGGCGCAACTAGAGATAGACTCGAAGACACCGTTGTATGCAGGCTGCGGTCCGGGAGAGTCCCGCCTGAGAGTGGCCCTCGATGTTCTGCAGATGAAGGCGAGATACAAATGGAGCGACATAAGCGTCGATGCAAGCCTGCAATACTGGCACGATGTCCTTCCAGAGGGCAACACCTGTCCTAAAAGTTGCGACGAGGCCAAGAAAGTCGTGTGCCCCTTTGATTTACCTCACGAAAAATACCATGTGTGCATCAACGATTCCTACATTTATCGGAAAGAGGACGCGAACAAAACCATTTGTCCAGTTTGCAGCGCCGCTCGATACAAGAAAGGGAAGAAGAAAGCTCCTCGGAAAGTTGTGTGGTACTTTCCGCTCATTCCCCGTCTGCAACGGTATTTCGCGGACCGCAAGGAAGCAGAGCTCATGCGCTGGCACGCGAAAAGGAGGAATAAAGTTTTGAAAGATCCAAATCGAAGTGAAAAAGTAATTCTGACACATCCTTCAGATGCAAGTCAATGGAAAGCAATTGACTGTGAATATCCAACGTTCGGGGCGGAGGCAAGGAACATCAGGTTGGGTGTGAGCACCGACGGACTCAATCCGTTTGGCAACCAGAGCAGCACCCATAGCACCTGGCCCGTGTTTGTATGGATGTACAACATCCCTCCCTGGTTGTGCATGAAGAGGAAGTATATTCACATGAGTATGCTAATTCAAGGGCCGAAACAACCAGGCAACGACATAAATCTATACCTGAAGCTGCTTAAAGATGAGCTGGAAACGCTATGGGCCGAGGAAGGGGTGAACACATGGGACGCCTTCGGTGAACAATATTTCCCAATGAGAGCTGTCTTACTCTGTACGGTTCACGACCTACTAGGCTACGGATATGTGGCGGGCCAGGTGTGCCACGGACATAACGGTTGCGTGAGGTGCATGGATGACCCCACGTTTATGCAACTTCCGAAAGATCCTGGGTCTTCGAAAACAGTTTTCGTTGGCCATCGAAGGTGGCTACCCAACAAAGACCCGTGGAGAAGGCGAGGAGACCTTTTTAACGGTGAGGATGAGCTCCATGGACCTCCACGTAAGAGGTGCGGCGAAGAAATCTACAATTTGCTGAATGATTGGAAGGAATGCCCAGAGCCTGGAAAGAAGCAAAAGGCGCCAAAACCGCTTCTGGATGTATGGAAGACGAGGTCGGTGTTTTGGGACTTGCCAACTGGCCCATTCTCGATACGCCTCACTGCCTTGATCTGATGCATATCACGAAGAATGTGTTTGAAAGTTTGTTTGGCACGCTGCTCAACATGCCGGAGAGGACCAAAGACGGGGTGAAAGCAAAACGACCTGAAATATTTTGGTTTAGGGTAGATCTTCAGGGGGGACGCTCGGATGATGACGACGGCGATCAATCGTGTGATGAGGAGACGGATGGTCGCAAGGCCAAAAGGGTTAAGAGGAATGACTATTACTGCCCCCCTCCTGCTTCACTCTTAGTCCGGACGAGATCACAAAATTGATGATGTGCCTTCTCGGAGTCAAAGTCCCTAGCGGTTACTCAGGGCTAATAAGCAGATTCCTCGACGCGCAGAAACAAAAGTTTAGCGGGATGAAGTCTCATGACTGTTACGTGATGATGACGCAGATACTTCCGGTTGCGATCCGCGGAATAATGGACAAACACGTCCGGGAAACCCTGTTTGGCCTCTGTAACTTCTTCGACGTTATATCTCGAAAGTCGATCACGGGGAAGCAGATCTCAAGGCTGCAGGAAGAGATTGTCGTGATACTATGCGAGCTTGAGATGTACTTTCCACCATCGTTCTTTGACATATGTGTTCATCTGTTGGTCCATATCGTGGACGATATCATCCATCTCGGGCCGTTGTTCCTGCACAACATGATGCCGTTTGAAAGGATGAATGGGGTCATCAAAGGATATGTTCGCAACAGAGCTCGTCCGGACGGAAGCATCGTTCAGGGCTTTCTCACCGAAGAGTGCATCTCTTTCTGCACGAATCATATGGACGTGGAGGACCCAGTTGGTCTGCCCAGAAACAAGCACATTGGCAAGCTCGATGGAGTAGGTCACAAAAATGGATGTAGAGAAGTGCATGTGGATCGGGCTTGTCGACGCACCGACTTTAACAGGGCAAACTTAGTAGCTCTCCAACACATTGACATGGTCGATACTTGGGTGGAAAAACACAAGAGCTCGATTATGAAAAAGTACAGTGAACAAGGCAAGCGGAGGACCGAAGGAGAAATAATCAGAGAGCATAACTCCACTTTCTTGCGTTGGTTTAAAGATGTGATCGTCGCTAATCCACCGCCAAGGGATTGTGCGAAAAATAAACTTTTGTACGCCTTGGCACATGGCCCAGCTCCCAACCTAGCGACGTTTCAAGCATATGATATCAACGGGTTCACCTTCTACACAGAGGAGAAAGACAAAACTTCCGATTATCAAAACTCAGGGGTAACGATGGAATCCTACACCGGTGACAAAAAGTTAAGATACTACGGAAGGATCGAGGAGATATGGGAGCTTAACTACTCTGGAGAGAAGGTGCCTATGTTTCGCGTCAGATGGGCTAGGATGTCGACCGTCAGGAAAGAAGACCAATACTTTACAACCATGGTTATTCCCGAAGCCGGAACCTCATCAAGCGCGAATGTCACAGCGCAAAATGAGCCATGGGTATTGGCTAAACATGTGTCCCAATGCTTCTTCATAACAGACCCCGCAAGGCCTAGCCGTGTTGTCGTGAGGAGAGGGAAAAGAAATATCATCGGAATGGATGGAGTCGTTGATGAGGACGAGTTCGACACGTTCGGCGACCCAAATATTGACGATGATCAAGAAGATGATGATGATAGTCATGCAACATACACAACAAGAAGAAGCAGAACTACGCTACCTAGGCATGGTCTTCCATTCAGAAGAAGAAGTCATAATGTGGGGTTAAATTATGCAACTGCGACCAAAAAAGGCAAAAAAATCAAACACTGATGAGAAACTATGTATATATTTTGTCAGTTGTATATGCATGGATCAACTGGTCTGATGTGCACTTATTATAAATTTAATGTACCTTGTTCTTTATTTCAAATGTGTGGACTTATATTATTTGAAACATAAAGGAAACCAAATAGAAAAATGAAGGAAAATAATGGAAAACAACAAAAACCAAATTAATTTGTAATGTGTTTGAATTATTATAAATGAAATGTATTTGAATAATTTAAACAAATAAAGAAAACAAAATAAAACATTATTATTTGTAATTTGTTTGAAATTAATTTGTAATGTGTTTGAATTATTATAAATGAAATGTATTTGAATAATTTAAACAAATAAAGAAAACAAAATAAAACATTATTATTTGTAATTTGTTTGAAATTAATTTGTAATGTGTTTGAATTATTATAAATGAAATGTATTTGAATAATTTAAACAAATAAAGAAAACAAAATAAAACATTATTATTTGTAATTTGTTTGAAATTAATTTGTAATGTGTTTGAATTATTATAAATGAAATGTATTTGAATAATTTAAACAAATAAAGAAAACAAAATAAAACATTATTATTTGTAATTTGTTTGAAATTAATTTGTAATGTGTTTGAATTATTATAAATGAAATGTATTTGAATAATTTAAACAAATAAAGAAAACAAAATAAAACATAAGTAAACAAAAATAAATCAATTCAAAGAAATAAAGAAAAATAAATCAGTAATGTTTCTCAAAGAAAAACTAATAAAAGATAATACATTAAATAAATTCAAAGAAAAATAAAAAATAAAAATAAAAAGGTAGCGCTGGCGAACAAACCTTTGTTCGCCAGCGGTAGTATAGCGCTGGCGAAGCAGCCACTACGTTCGCCAGCGGTGCGGGCATAGCGCTGGCGAACAAACCTTTGTTCGCCAGCGGTACTGCTACCCCTCTCACTTACGCGTGGGCTCCACCTCCTCCCTTCTACAGAGAGCACAGAGGGAAAACGACTTAGCCGTTTCACGTGCGCCCCCGTCGACCTCCTCCCTGCTGTGATCACCGCGCGCCGCCGTCCACCTCCCCGCGCCGCCGCCATCTAATTCCCTGCGCCGCCGTCCACCTCCCCGCGCCGCACCTCCATCCCCTCTCCTCTCCTCTTCCTCGCTGCTCACGGCCACCAGCTGCCCTCCCCTCCCTTGCAACCGCGCGCGCCCACGGCCACCACCGGCCAACGCGCGCCCACGACCACCGCCGGCCACCACCTGCCACCTCCCGGTAGACTCCGCAGCGCTCCCGCCCTGCTTCCTGCGGCGGCGCTGCTCCCTCTGCCCCGCTGCTTCTGGCTGCAACCGCCACGCCCTCAACCTGTTCGACAGAAGGTCTGTACCAGGATCTCCCACTTCCTTCTTCTACTTGTTCTATCCACTGTTTACGGGATACAACCCGTGCTCTTGACACATCTTTTTTAATTCTGGGCATGCCATTTGTATGAGTTGTTATTGTGGTTAAATTCTTGTTTAGGTTGCGCCAAGCCGCCAACCATGTACTACTAGTAGTTTTTTGTTCTGTATGCCGTTTGTATAGGGCGTTCTTGGAGCTGATTGTTCAGAATTGAGATCATTGGGTCATGATTATTTGTCTGAGTTAGCTCTTTGGTGCTATTACAAGAGGGTCTTGATTGGTTCCTTATGAAATCTTTTGCATATGCAAAACCTTAAGCATATCCGAATTGTGATTAGATCATCCACACATTAAGTTTTCACTTGCTGCCTGAATTTATATAATCGGAAAATTCAATAGAATTTGCCTATGCAAAGAAAAAATTGAACAATGAAAAGTCTTATATATACTATTGGAAACGCCAACATGAAATGGTTTTGTACAGAGCACCTAAGAAACAAAGCATGATGTAGGTGTATGGCGCACGAACTTACAGATATATGCTGATATGTATGTGTCTCCATGTTGAAATATGTAGTAACCCCCTGCTATAGCAGGAATGCATGATGATTTTTTGCAAGTATGTTGATTTCTTGGTGTGTTTAATTGCAATCTAAAAGAGAATGGAGACAGAATGTGTCTGCCAGACTAGTGCGCCATACTGCCTTATGCAGAATCACAGATAGTTGTTGATAGGACATCGGCAATCTCAAATAGCTGATAGGTGTTCATTTTCTCAAATATTTGCATAAGTTGTTCGTGTCCACCCCAAAATGCATCCCTTGAGAAGTGCTTGTAATTTTAACTAGTTTCAGTATGCTACCTGTTACTCTGTTAGCTGAAACCCAAAAGGAAAAACGTTTCCAGAGTGTTATGCAAATGTTTGTAGGACTGACGGCTGCACATTTCAACTTTTGGAGTAGTGACGTGTTTTCTTTTCCATGCGAAAATAATACCGAACCTTTAAGTGGTGTTAAACTTGTAAGTGGAGGCAAGGTTAATCACTAATTGAAAAATGGACATGCGTTAGCTAATACTAGTATATCTCTAGGGTATTAACTGTACAGCATACCCGAATGTCGATTCATACTCCGCAAGGCGATATCTTGATAAAGATTTTCGTTCCACCAAGTTTTGTATTCAGGCCTAATTCAACTCATCCACTGTTTAGGGGATACAACTCATACAAACGACTGCTTTGAAAGTATCAGGTCTTCCTGTTTTACTGTTTTTTTTCTCTTTTTGGTTTGCTTTGAACTGGATGCTAGTATAGAACTAGTATAGTTGTTGTGAGCTAGTATAGTTGTTGTGAACTAGTATAGAACTGGATGCTAGTGTATTGATATTGTCTTTTCTATATAGTGCTACTTAATTGTTGCAAGTCTGATATTGACTTGCTATATAGTGTTATAGCAGTGGTTGATATTGTCCTGCTATATAGTGCTACTTCTGCCCCCTCACCATTTGATGATGCAATATCTGATAGTCTGATGCTATATACATTGTCCATGTGCCAAAGCTAATATTGTAGTGGAAGTTGTTCATTTTGTACTGGAGTACTATATTTGTTGATAATAATCTAATGCTCTGTTGCTAGCACTCTTTAAATTTAATTACTTTGGTGATGGTTGGTGGTGATGGATGGTGTGTATGGATGGTGGTGATGGATGGTGGTGATGATGGATGGTGGAGATGGTGTGTGGTCGTGTGGATATGTGCCCACCTTCGTGTGGATGACGATGATAATATGAGGGGTGGGATTATATGAGGGGTGGGTTTTTATGTGCAGGTACCCCACGTGAGTCCCTATTTGCCGGAATGTTGATTAATTTCCGTTCCGGCAAATTTGGGTACTCCATTTGTGATATTTTTAGCAAAGGTCATGCCGAAATTTTCCGTGAATTTTGGCATGATCTTTGCTAAAAATATCACAACTTAGAGTGTCCGAGAAATTTGGACTCATATGGGGTATACATCGTCTAAATTGTAGGATTTGTTGAACTTATTTCGGGTTTTCTCTCCTTCCTTAGATATGGCTCACAACGACGAGGCGGGTGGTTCTGGTCTCGGACACGGCGGAGACAACGACGATGCGTGGCTTTCCATGCTAAGCGCGGGAGGCGGACCCGTAGATCCGCACCCGGATCTAGAGATGGAGGGCGACGATGCAGACGACGAGATGGACGAAACCGTTCGCCAGGAGCTAGAGCCACACAACGATACATCGGGCGCAGAAGGTGATCAAACCGGTAGTGGCACCGGGGATACCGCCTCCGGTAGCGAGGCGGCGGCTAGGCGCAAAGAGAGGCGGCACAACATGCTCGCCACCATGCGGGAAGAGTTCACGGAAGTGTACCCCAGCGGTGCTCCCCTCGAGCCGGAGAGTTATGCCAAGGGCTATGGAAACCAGATAGGCTGCATAGCTCGAGACTTCGGCAACGTTAACATGGAGCACCTCTAAGCTAAAGAAAACAAGGCTAATGCCGCACTGCTGATTGAGAAGCTGCACACAAGGTACAAATTCCCGGATCCTTACGACAACCAGGACCTGAAGAAGAATCTGGTCAACTCCTTAGCACTGAACAAGTTCGCCAAGGCGTTTACGACTTGGAGATCCAGTTTGCGGCAGATGCTTGCGAAGGGTAAGGATTTTGATGAGATCCATAAGATGTGGCCCTCCATTTCCGAGGAAGACTTGGCCCAATTCAAGATCGACGAACTCAAACCGGAAAGGATTGCGCTGACTAAATGGGGGAAAGAACAGCGAAAAAAGAACATTGGCCCTCACAATCTCGGAAGCCGGGGTTACCTTGGGAAGCAGAAAGTATGGGAAAAGGAGGATTCGAAGAGAGAAGGGCCGAACCCGTTTGACAAGATCACCGACCCGCAGGTGAGAAATTTTGTCAGGGCCCATTACAGGGAAGATCCCAAAAAGCCGGCGATCTTGTGTTGAACGAGAAGGTCAAGCTGCTCGAGAATAAGTATCTCGAGGAACAAGAAAAAGAACGCCTATCTCAATCTGATGGGGGGTCCTCGGCAACGACGAACAAGGACCCGTATGACACCCCTTTCATTAGGGCGCTTAACGCGATGAAGGGAGTGCCCCTTGACAAGAAGCCGAATCGTAGCCATGTGCATGGCCTCGGAAAGGGTCATCGGCATGCGCAATACTACCCCGACACCAAGGAAAAGCGTAAGGAGCGGAACAAGGGCCCGGAGAAGACGGTCGACGAGCTTGTGAACGAGAGGCTCAATGAGCTCCTCCCTTCCATCTGTTCGACCGTCGCTCAGTCCTTAGCGCCGTGGATGCTAGGTGGAGGACAAGGGCCGCTCCCGCAGATAAACATAGCCCAAATGGTGCAGCCAGCGCCGCAGAACGTGGCCCCCGGCGTGGCGCCGCAGAACGCGGCCCCCGTCGTGGCGCCGCAGAACGCGGCCCCCGTCGTGGCGTCTGCTGCGCGGAACGAGCCGGCCCCCAACCCTCAGCCGGAAGGTCGCAAAGATCCGTCGCCGCCCCGCCACATCTCTTCAACGCCGCCGCCGACACTTAGCGGTCCATCCCCCTTGTCCGAGCTCAATGCCCTCACGGTAATTCAACGTGCACTGCTTAATTATATATTATGACTTGATTCGTGACGGCATCAGTCTCTAACAACGATCGCGCGACGTTTCGCAGGCCGACGAGACGGGATGCACATTGCTCCTTAATGTGAACGGCGAGTTAAAGGACGTCGCCAAAGGAAAAATCATCACACCTCTGAACCGCGTATCCCACGGCGTTCGTATGCCCGAGGACGTGTTCAGAGTGACATTAAGTCGGGTACTCCCTGGTTGCGGTGCTCTCGATCCTCCGAACCAACCACCCGCAGCCGACAGCGAGTTGAACCTGGAGCAATGCTTGGTTTGGCCATTGACCTGGCCGAAATCACTAATTCGTTTGGAAAGTACTCCTGCCAACACTCCAACACCGGTCCAGGGGTCGGGGCACCCGAGCCAACACAAGGATTTCTCACCTGCAAAGTCCGTGCAGCACGACGGCGACGATGCTGAAGATGAGAACCTGAATGACTACCTCGTCGACGATCCTTACGAGGGGGCGCCCGGCCTGGATGATCTTGATCAACTTCTCTTGCCAGCGGAGGAAGCGGATAAATATCGATGCACAAAGCGTCTTTTCTCTTCTCAAGAGCCGGCAGTCTCCGAGCAAGAAGTCATCAGCCAGGATGCCCTCAAAGAGGCGGTAGCGGATGTATTTCATAATACTCAGCCTAACATCAAGTATGCACGGAAAAGAACTAAGAAGAGTTCTGCCGTTGCATCGATGAGCCAACCGGTGGAGGGGACCAAGTCTAAGCCGCAGACAGGACGTGTATTGGACAGGATACCCATAACCGACTGGCATCAGATCCATGAGTTGGGGAAACCGATGCTTCCGCCGAGGTTGGTTGCCTTGCTGACAGGTGATATGCGTAGCGTCCATGACGGTGTACTATATATGGAGGAGGTGCTTCTCAAAGAGAAAAATCCAACGCTGCCGGTTTTGGTCGCAAAGGTGCCATCTACGGCGGGATTTGTCACTAAAGGCAACGCAAACAAGATCATCATTAGATTTGACGACATTTTCCGGATGTTCCACATGAAAGCACTCCACTCGTCAATCGTCCGTCTGTTTACGCTCAGCTTGGCGCATCAGCTATCCGTAGAGAATGTCAGAAACATCGGGCTAGCAGACCCCTACTACATGCACGATATGTACTTGAACAACCCCAAGGGTAGGGCAAAAGCGACAAAGTACCTCGAACAAGTGTTGCTCACTAACCATATGAACAAGAGGATCACCCTCGTGCCCTACTTTCCTGAGTAAGTTATATTTCCCATCTTTACATAAGTTCGCGCATATACAATTTTTGAGGATTATATATATGGACTCTCCTGTTTTGCGCAGAAACAAATACGGCACCCTCATCATGCTCTACCCGAGAGACGCGCACGCAGTATATCTCGACTCCGGGAGTACGATGAAGGAGAAGAACTACACCCTCATCAAGTCTGTTCTCAATGATGCTATGGATGGCTACATCAGGGGGGAAGGATTCTGCGACAGGAAGAAACAAATTAAAGGAAAATATGTGTTCAGACACAGAACAGAGTTTCCCTGCCCCAAGCAGGCGCCAGGCGGCCAAATGGAGGCATGGTACCTCATCCAACACATGACGGAGATCGTGAATGACCAACATAGTCTGCAATACATGTCTGCTGTGGACAAATGGTCTCGCAGCATCGTGGAATGGTCTGATGCTGAGTACAGACAAAACTTTGGTCGCATCCAGCGCAAGATCTGCACAATCATCTATAAGGATGTAGTAACTTCAGGATCTACCTTCCACTGGAACACCCCTCCATCTAACAATGAGTTGCGACAATGTGTGCTAGAGCAGACTGACGAGAGACCATTCAACTCGTTAGAAGGTGCTCTTCCGTTCCCGCCGGAGAAGAAACAGAAGATCACAACATCGAGGAAGAAATGATCGACGGTATGTATTCGATTCGTTACGAATTGCTCCTAATAAGAACTTGTGATTTCCTTTGCCGGTCTAATGCTTTTATCTTGGTCTACAGAGAGATGACGAAGTGGACGGCGCGCTGGCCCTAGCGAAAGATCGCAAGCGGAGACGGAAGCTAAAGCGGAGGCGGACCGCATATATATATATGTCTTGTTTGTGATTGATCTATATCGCGCGTTGTATCGATGTCATACTTTTGTAATCGTTAAACTAATTAGATGGCTATTTATGAAAAGCATGTTATTGAGATCGATGTGTCATACTTTTGTAATGGTTCGAGAGATCGATGTGTATTAATATTTATGAGAAGGATGTTATTGAGATCGATGTGTTATTATTTTCGTTATCGATATTGGATCTCGGTTTGTGTATTGCATATACATATATCTAAGAGTGATTTATATGTGTGAACTATAGAAATTACATATGTTTGGACCTGTATAGTATAATACCAGGAAAACATAAACTGTTATACGAAAATAACAAAAAAAATACAAAATTGGGAGCAATAGCGCTGGCGAACACATTACCTACCGCTGGCGAACTTACCGCTGGCGAACCTCAGTTGCTACCGCTGGCGAACACAACGCTGGCGAACACGACCTGGTTCGCCAGCGGTAACATGTACTACCGCTGGCGAAGCGCTGTTCGCCAGCGGTAACCCGCTACCACTGGCGAGCTAGCGCTGGCGAACAGCGCTTCGCCAGCGGTAGGCCAATTTTGTTCGTCACTGGTAGGGGTTTTCCTACTAGTGTCATCCACTGGCTCACATCGTTCTCTCCCTCGGGCCCGTGGATTAAACCCACGAGCAAGTTTTCCGCATCTTCGTCTCTTGGCTCCATACTTTTCTGAAAATACACAAAATTCCATAAGTTAAAAAAAAGAGTAATTATATGTTCCAGATCCATTTCATCAAAATTGCTTATAGATAATAGCTAATGGTACTTATACCTAAACAAGTTAGAAAAAAGAGTATCAATATGTTCCAGATCCTCATTTCAATTATAAAAGCAATATTGATGAAATATTTAAACGTATCAATACACACCAAGAGTTACATAGCTCGGGTTCATTTTATTCAACCCTAATACATCATGATCGAATAATATCACTTATACATATTCATGACATCTCTCAAACTAATTAACTCCGACCGGTCCCTAAGCCGCGGGGTGCTGAGTCGCCAGTGCTACGCATCCATAGGTAAGGAACCCTCATAGGGTCATAGCTCACGTGGTAAGGAACCCTCCGAATAATCGGCCAACTGCTGCTATACTCCGTATCGAGCAAGTACATGTAGCAACGGACGTGCTCGTCCCCCTCCCTGATACGCTAATGTACCACCTCCTCACGGGTCGGCTCTCTCCGCACCGTCCATGGCCCACGCGATGGCCATCAAAGAATATCCGGGTCGACCACGTCACCCAGATTTCTCACTAAGCCGCGTGTCCCGGTAGTTAGGACCTCCCAGTGCCAGCCCGGCGGGGCCCATTCCCGGACATCGCCCGGCGGGTCCAACAGAGACATAAGATAATAACATACCTGGACTAAGTAAATATTCATAATTAAGTAAAATACCTTAGTGTTTCTAACTTAGTAAAAAATAGTGAATGGAGAAATATGACATAAATAAGATGAAAGTTAAACACAAAGGATCAAATTGGCCCTTCTCATATCTTGTGCTTGTTACGACGTAGTATACGTGATGGCGATGCGGGGAAGGATGAAGACAAGGGTTTTTCTGAGCTTCGTTGAAACTAAACAAAATCACATACGCAAGTGTTTGTGACATCCGAACAAAGTTGGACCATTTTGTGCACATACATAACAGTGAATATTCTTCATAGCCCCGTCCGGGGCTATGAAAAATATCACCATTACGTATATGCACCAAACGGTGCAACCCATTTCTTCTGATCTTACTAACAATAATATTACAAATGCGACGTTCCTTAGTTCCAACCGAAACCCTCATCTTCGTACTTTCCCCAGATCAGCACCGCCTATAGTACCTCTTAACAGGAACAAGGGTTTCTGAACTTTAGTAAGGAGTATGACTAGCAGATCAGATCGAGTCTTGCCGAGGAAAGTTGCGACTCGAACAGGACATGACAGTTGTAGCATCAGATCACTTCCTCTTCTTCAAGAAGAAGAGGAAGTGATCTGCAATGTTTTCACACATGACTGGATAATTTGGAATGCTGTTATTCCCCGTTCGAATCACAAGTTTACAAGGAAAGAGTGGATCTGATCTGCTAGTCATACTCCTTACTAGGCCTTGATGTGAAGTTGGACCTTCACATTTTATGCTTGCTACGAGGTAGTACACGTGATGGCGATGCGGGGAAGGAAGGGTTTCTGGACATCTTTGAAACTGAACAAAATCATATATGTAATATAGTGAGATCCGAAGAAAGTTAGACCCTTTTGTGCACATCCATAATGGCAGCATTCTTCATAGCCCCGGACGGGATTTCTAAGGAATGTCATCATTACGAATGTGCACTAAAGGGTTCAACTTCATCCGGATCTCACGAACCATATTACATATGTGACGTTATTTAGTTCCAAAGAAATAAAGAAACCCTCATATTCATCCTTTCCACGGATCACCACCGCCTGTAGTACCTCTTAACAAGAAAAAGATGGTCATCGGGCCTTGATGTGAAGTTGCACCTTCACATTTTGTGCTTGTTATGAGCTAAGTACACGTGATGGCGATGCGGGGGAAGGAAGGGTTTCTGGAGTTCTCTGAAACTAAACAAAATCATATATGTAATAGTGAAATCCGGAAAAAACTAGATCCTTTTATACACATACATAATGGGGATATTCTTCATAACCCCGGAAGGGATTTCTGAGGAATATCACTATTACGAATGTGCACTAAAGGATTCAGGTTCATCCGGATCTCACGAACCATATTACATATGCGGCATTATTTAGTTCGAAAGAAATCGAGAAACCCTCATCTTCATCCTTTCCCCGGATCACCACCGCCTGTAGTACCTCTTAACAGGAACAAGATGGTCATCGGGCCTTGATGTGAAGTTGGACCTTCACATTTTGTGCTTGTTACGAGGTAAGTACATGTGATGGCGATGCGGGGAAGGAAGGGTTTCTGGAGTTCTCTGAAACTAAAAAAAATCATATATGTAATAGTGAAATCCGGAAAAAACTAGGCCCTTTTGTACACATACATAATGGGGACATTCTTCATAACCCCGGAAGAGTTTTCTGAGGAATGTCCCCATTACGAATGTGCACTAAAGGGTTCAGCTTCATCCGGATTTCACGAACCATATTACATATGTGACATTATTTAGTTCGAAAGAAATCCAAAAACCCTCGCATTCGTTCCTTTTCCCGGATCACCACCGCATGTAGTACGTGTTAACAGGAACAAGATGTTCATCGGTCTGTGTGCCTCATATTTGGGTGGACACATACAAGCAGCCTTGGTGGACCCGGCGCGCTAAGTGGGTTGCACAAGATCCTAACTTTGTGAAAATCACAAGGCGCACCGAACCACCAAGGCCATCTGAGTGTGAACCAACTCTTTCAATCATCGACATTTATTCAAAAGATCGAACGAACATCACAAGAAACTGCAATAACAGTTCCAAATTTCTAACACAAAGTAAAAACATTCTAACTTACTGAAATTTTCTAACTTAGTGAATTTTTCTAACACTAACTTAGTGAAATTTTCTAACTTATTGAAAATTTTCTAACTTAGTGAAATTATTCTAACTTAGTAGTGAAAGTATTCTAACTTAGTGAAATTTTTCTAACACTAAAAATTCTCTAACACTAAAAATTTCTAACACTAAAAATTCTAACACTAAAAATTTCTAACACTGAATTTTTCTAACACTAAAAATTTCTAACGCTAAAAATTCTCTAATACCAAAATTTCTAATTTTTCTAACACTCAAATTTATAACTAAATTCTAACACTAAATTCTAACTACAAATTTTCTAATACTAAAATTCTAACACTAAATTCTAACACTAAATTTCTAACTAAAATTTTAACACTAAACAAAATTGTAAAAAGAGCACTAAATAAAAAAAAGATGTTCTCTGTTCTTACCTATACAGAGAGGCGACGGGGCGACGGCGAGGGGCGAGGGGCGACGGCGACGGGGCGACGGGGAGGGGCGCGGCGGCGAGCTCGATCGACCACGGCGCAGGTTCGGCGCGGGCGCGTCGGAGGCTGGCGGGCGCGACGTACGGGCGCGGGCGACGGCAACGGGCGCAGGCGCGGGCGAGCTCTTCCACAGGTCAACGACGGCGACCTCCTCTGGACGATGACGGCGCGAGCACGGGAGACGTACGGGCAGCCTGGCGGCGTCGTCGCCCAAATCCTGCGCACGGTTTTGATTTTGGGTAAGGGAGACGACGCCTATATATAGGGAGGGGCATCCGTCCCGGTTCGTAGGAACAACCGGGACGAAAGGGTCTTCCGTCCCGTTTGTTGCTACGAACCGGGACGGAGGCCTCACACTTTCTTTTTCGCAGGGGTACGTGTAACGCGCGCGTTGGAGGGGGGGGCATCCGTCCCGGTTGTTTGCAAAAACCGGGACGAATGCCCTATTTTTAATTATTTTTTGTTTTCTTTTGTTTTCTATTGTTTCCTTTATTTTTTTTTATTATTTTCCTTTATGTTTCCTATTGTTTTATTTTGTTTTTTGTTTTCTCCTGTTTTATTTTCTTTTCTACTGTTTCCTTTATGTTTTCTATTGTTTTCCTTTAAGTTTTTTTGTATTGTTTTATTTTGTTTTCTCTTGTATTCTTTTTGTTTTCTCTTGTTTTATTTTGTTTTCTATAGTTTCCTTTATGTTTTCTATTGTTTTCCTTTATGTTTTCTATTGTTTTATTTTGTTTTCTCTTGTTTTATTTTGTTTTCTACGGTTTCCTTTATGTTTTCTATGTTTACTTTTATATTTTCTATTGTTTTCCTTTATGTTTTATTTTGTTTTCTGTTGTTACCTTTTTGTTTTCTATTGTTTCATTTATGTTTTCCATTATTTCCTTTATGTTTTCTATTGTTTTATTTTGTTTTCCATTATATTCTTTATGTTTCAAATAATAACTTCACACGTTTCAAATACAGAACAAGGTACGTTAAATTTATAATAAGTGCACATCAGACCGGTTGATCCATGCATATACATAGTTTCGTCGCATACAAGGCATCCGGGTGATTTTTATTCGGTCGATGAACCTTCAAGGGGGGATGTAGAACAAAACAATCGGTATCGCCATCATACAGCCCGACCGTGGCTATTGAGTGCATATATGCATATTAAAAGAACGGCCAGACGTATGATGGCGAATCCGGGTGATTTGTATTTGGTCGATGAACTGAATGATGTATCAAACCTTTTGTCAAACCTTCAAGGGGGGATGTAGAACAAAACAATCGGTATCGCCTTCATACAGCCCGACCGTGGCTATTGAGTGCATATATGCATATCAAAAGAACGGTCGGACGTATGATGGTGAATCCGGATGATTTGTATTCGGTCGATGAACTGAATGATGTATCAAACCTTAATGGGGCGATGTAGAACAAAACAATCGGTATCGCCAGCATACAGCCCAACCGTCGATACTGAGTGCATATATGCATACCAAATGCACGGTAGGACGTATGCTGGCGAATTCGGATGATTTGTATTTGCTCGATGAACTGACTGATGTATGAAGGTGGGCTATATAGAGGGTCCTCTGGCTCACAAAGTGTTCTTCTAGGGTTTCGATCCAATGGTTAAGAACCACCCCTGATCCAACGGCTCACAACCGGTCGAAAGAAACACACCGTACCCCTGATCGGATAGCTCACAACAGCTCGAAAGAAACACACCCCTGATCCAACGACTCACAAGCGCTTGAAAGAAACACACTATCCATGAGATTCTTTCTGATTGGTCCCAACGAAACCCTAACCATTTAGTCCTGGTTGGTAAAACTGGCTGGGACTAAAGGGACGATCTGTTCCGCAATGAAACCCGAACCATTCCGTCCCGGTTGGTAAAACAGGTCGGGACTAAAGGGTTTGTTTCTTCTCACTATATATATGTATGCATTACCACCGTTGGCATAAACACATATAAAATCATCACTCTCTCATGGCTTCTACCGTACCCACTCTAACCTTGCTCCAGGCGGAGGCACTTTCCGCCTCGAACTACCCCTGCCCGTCCGGCTACAGTGTTCCCGCCAGTTGGATGCTGAGCGCCGGAAGAGTGCCGGTCCCTTCTCTTGATCAAGGTGTGGCACGTCGGGCGGCCATCACGAACCACTACTACCACGAGCTCACGCCGGAGCAGCGGAGGAATCACAGTTGGAATCCTGACTACCGCCTACTTGGGACGCATTCTTCATTAATCGGCGTGAGAGTGCGCTCGCCAGGTATGAGGAGAACGGCCCGCCTCCTTCGAACTTCAACGAGGCCGATCGTCAGCTGTGGTGGGGCTGCGGATGGACTCTTCAGAGCCTAATGAACAATATCAGGGTCGGCGATAACCCCCGCCTGCGCTACCCTCATGCCCAGTCCTGGCGTCGTGATCCTCCGAGGGAGTCCAGAGCACCGTCCGACGATAGTGACGACGACAGCGGCGACTACGACGACTACGAGTTAGAGTACTATAGGTCTAGGCAATAGTATGACTAGCAGATCAGATGCAGTCTTGCCATTATGTAGATCTATGCTCTCGGTTTAGGTTTAGATCCACTCTTTCCATTATGTACTGCCTTTTTTATCTATCAAAGATGCATGTTTGTGCGCAATATGGGCGCGAGCGCCGGTGCGACAAATTCTTTTATTAAAAACAGAAAACAGACGCGCTAGCGCGCCGCAGTTCGCCGGAATACAAATTATTTTATTAAAAACAGAAAACAGAGGAACGCTACTCCTCGTCGTCGTCGTCCCGGAACTCGTCGGTGACCTCCTCCGGTTCATCGTCGTCGCTGAACTCGTCGGTGACCTCCTTGTCGTCATCGGAGGTGCGCCCACCTCGGATCGTCGGAGGCCCAGACTTCGTCGGAGTGGTCGGCCCGACGGAGCCCTTGCAGCGCCTTCGTCCTCGTCTCCCGAGCGGCATCTAATGCGAGGTGGCGTTGGAGGCGGCGCTCCACCCGCTCAGCCGCGCGGGTCTGCCAGAGCTCCTCGTCGGTGCTCTCCTCCCTCGGATTGTTCCGGTAATACTCGCGGACGATGCGATCGTCCCTGGCGTCGACTAGGCCCTGAACGCGCGGTGGCGGAGGTGGAGGTGGTCGGCGGCAGTGACGATCTGTGGTTCGGCACCCTAGCCTCCGCTTCCCAGAGGGTGTGGCAGTCGTTGAAGTTCATCTGCGACCGCAGGCGGTTGAGGCGACATGCCGCCGCGTCCCAGGCGCGGGCGGCCTCCGCCGCCGTCGCAAAGGAGCCGAGGGGGATGCGATCGTCCCCCCAACGGATATCCGGGCTAAAAATTCCGTTCTGCCATGCTCGGACGCCGCGGAAGCCGTTGGTACCGTTCCTCCTCGGAGGCATGGTGGCGGCGCGACGGTGCCTGGAGAGGAGTGGGCGCGTGGAGAGGAGAGTACGCTCGAGGCACGGCAGTTTATACCGCGCCCTCCTGGCCACACGTCACAACTCCCGTGCCACGCGTCACAACTCCCGCGCCACGCGGCACACCTCCTTCGTCAACATTGTCCATGCTTCCAAGATGCATTTTTGTGTGCACCGTCGTTTCAAACCGAAACCCTAGAACGTTAGAAGGAGATAACAAGATTTTGTGAACACTTTTTCAACGGCACTATGATCATGTATTCCACGTTTATTATTACACATCACCAACAACATCCCTATCTAGTCTTCTGAATTTTCTCCGTGTAGAGATGGTCCATGAACCCTAGTCCCTTGCTTATGATCGCTCATCTTCATTATTTAACGGGATGGTTGGGTCAACTTTCACTGTGAAGGGTGGAATTCAACAAACTTATTATCATCTCCTGACATGTTTGTCTTGTCCTCGACTCCCACGATGTTTCTTTTCCCTGAAAGAACTATGTGACGCTTCGGCTCATCGTATGATGTATTTGTTTGCTTATTTTTTCTTTTTTTTCGGTTTGGAGGACATGTCCTTCGCGTAAAGACCTGAGCCATATCATTGGCTAGGACGAATGGTTCGTCATTGTAGCCAATATTGTTGAGATCCACTGTTGTCATTCCGTAAAGCGGGTCTACCTTTACCCCTTCTCCATTCAGGTTGACCCATTTGCACTTGAACAAAGGGACCTTAAAAGAAGGCCCATAGTCAAGTTCCCATATCTCCTCTATGTAACCATAGTATGTGTCATTTTTTCCATTCTCGTTTGTTGTATCAAATCGGACACCACTGTTTTGGTTGGTGCTCTTCTTATCTTGGGCGATCTTGTAAAATGTATTCCCATTTATCTCATACCCTTGAAAACTCACAATAGTCGAAGATGGTGACCCGGCCAACATGTACAGCTGATCTTCAATAGTGGTGTCATTCATAAGATGTGTTTGCAACCAACTTCCAAAAGTCTCCATGTGTTTGCGTTTAATCCATGAGTCATACTTCCCCGGGTTTGTGGAGCGTACAATATTCTTGTGTTCCTCGAGATACGGAGCCACGAAGATGGCATTTTGTAGAACTGTGTAGTGTGCTTTAGTGAAAGAATGCCCGTACCTAGGTATCATTGTTTTCTTTCCCATCGTTCCTTTTCCCCTCAGTCTCCCCTCATGCCGTGATTCAGGAACACCAATCGTCTTAAGGTCAGGAATAAAGTCAACACAGAACCCAATGACCTCCTCTGTTCCATAGCCCTTCGAGATGCTTCCTTTTGGCCTAGCACGGTTATGAACATATTTCTTCAAGACTGCCATGAACCTCTCAAAGGGGAACATATTGTGTAGAAATACCGGACCGAGAATATGAATCTCTTCACATAGGTGAACCAGGAGATGAGTCATAATGTTGAAGAAGGATGGTGGGAACACCAACTCAAAACTAACAAGACACTGGACCACATCCCTCTGTAATCTTGCCAGAATTTCTTTATCGATTACGTTCTGAGATATTGCGTTGAGGAATGCACATAGCTTCACAATGGGTACTCGAACATTTTCCGGTAGAAGAACCCTCAATGCAATCGGAAGCAACTGCGTCATAATCACGTGGCAGTCATGAGACTTCAGGTTTTGGAATTTTTTCTCTGCCATGTTTATTATCCCCTTTATATTCGATGAGAAGCCATACGGAACCTTGATACTGTAAAGGACTTCAATGAATATTTCCTTCTCTGCATTAGTAAGAGTATAGCTGCTTAAGTAATGTCGCCCTATATCCGTGTGCTTGTTTCTTGGGTCTTTCATACGTTGCTGGTCCTCCCGTGCTTCTGGCGTATCTTTTGACTTCCCATACACGCCCAGGAAGCATAGCAGGTTGACGCAGAGATTCTTTGTCACATGGGTGCGCGCTTATCGATAGGGTAGCTCCCAAAATATAGATTTCTTCTTCCACATGGGTGCGCGCTTATCAGGGCCGTTCGGAACAGGTTGGCTGCCATCACCCTTCCCGAAGATTACTTTTAGGTCCTTGACCATATCGAATAAATCATTGCCACTACGAAGGTCAGGCTTCTTCTGGTTATCTGCCTCACCTCTGAAATTCTTCCCGCCTATCTTTCTTACGAGATGCTTGATCGGAAGAAATCTACGATGCCACAGGTATACAATCTTTTTACATTTATCCAAATAAACACTGTCAGTCTTATCTAAACAGTGTGTGCATGCATTGTATCCCTTGTTTGTATGTCCGAAAATGTTACTAAGAGCAGGCCAATCATTGATGGTTACGAAAAGCAACGCTCGTAGGTCAAATGACTTCTGTTCGTTCTCATCCCACACACGTACACCTGGTTTGCCCCACAATTGTAAGAGTTCTTCCACTAATGGCCTTAGATACACATCAATGTTTTTTGCCAGGTTGCCTCGGGCCTTGGATCAGAACTGGCATCATAATGAACTTGCGCTTCATGCACAACCAAGGAGAAAGGTTGTACATACATAGAGTCACGGGCCAGGTGCTATGACTCGAGCTCTGCTCCCCTAAAGGATTAAAGCCATCTGTACTTAGACCAAACCATAAATTTCTCGCCTCTCCTGTAAATTCCGGGAAGTCTCTCTCGATCTTTCTCCACTGCGATCCATCGGCGGGGCGTCTCAACTTTCCGTCTTTCTTACGGTCTTCTTTGTGCCATCGCAACAACCTAGCATGCTCTTTGTTTCTAAACAGACGTTTCAACCTTGGTATTATAGGAGCATACCGCATCACCTTTTGCAGGAACCCTCTTACGAGGGCGGGGGGGGGGGGGGGGGGTCGCCATCAACATCACCAGGGTCATCTGCTCTGATATTATACCGCAGTGCAGTGCATACCGGACATTCATCCAAATTCTCGTACTTACACACCGCGGTAGTGGATGCAGTCATTAATGCATGCATATATCTTCTGCACATCTAATCCTAGAGGGCAAGGAGCTTTCTTTGCTTCGTACGTACTCTCAGTCAATTCATTATGCTTTGGAAGCTTCGGCTTCATTAGTTGAAGTAAACCCTCAAATGCCTTGTCAGTCACACCGTTCTGTGCCTTCCATTTCAGCAAATCTAGTGTGGTACAGAGCTTTGTGCTACCATCTTCGCAATTTGGGTACAACAACTTTTTGTGATCCTGTAACATGTTGTCCAGCTTCAACCTCTCCAATTCACTTTCACAGTCTTCCCTTGCATCAGCAATAACTCGGCCAAGATCATCATCGGGCTCTTCTGATGCCCATTCTTGATCATCTCCTTCTTCTGCATTGCCTTCCATTGCAGTATCACCGTATTCAGGGAACAAAGGATCTTCTACTTCTTCATTGTCTTCCATCACAACCCCTATTTCTCCATGCTTGGTCCAGCAATTATAGCTGGGCATAAAGGACTCTCGAGGAAGAGTGCTCCCTGACGTTCCGACAATCAACACATGGGCAACACATAAAGTGATTATCTTTGTTCGCCTAAGCTACAACGAGAAATGCATTCAGGCCGGCCATATACTCGGAAGTGCGTCGGTCCCGTACATCCATCGCTGCCGTGCATCCATCTACATCGTATAATTAAGTTTATCAAAAAACATTACAATAACATCTTCAATAGAGAAATGACCACAGTACATCGACAAATATTACTTTTTTATGTATCAATTACAGATGAAAAAGATAAGTTTGCTATCCTCGGTCGAAGATACCATTTTCTGTGAGCTTATGTGTGGCTCGGGTATTTCGTCGAACACCTCGTGTGCATAGTAAAATAACACACGCTAGCACCCACCTCTCTCACTCCTCCAAGCAAAAAAACAGAGGGAAGGGGGGTTGTGAGGCAGTATATGTATGGGGAAGGGGGGCATTGGTCCCGGTTTGTGGCATGAACCGGGACCAATGCCCTTGCGTGTGCCACGTGGCCTCTAGCGAGGAATTGGTCCCGGTTCATGCCACAAACCGGGACAAATGCCTGCTAACGAACCGGGACCAATGCTCTCAGGCGATTTCTGCTGCCTCGGGCGCACAAACCGGGACCAATGCATAACATTTGTCCTAAGTTTGGTGCAACCAGGATAGATGCCTTTTCTGCCCTTGGACGAAAGGGGTTGTTTCCACTAGTGCGTCTCTTCGCTGACCCCTGGCACACAATCACTATAAGAGAAAGCAAGACAAACCTCTCCTATCCTTCTCGGCTAGAAGTTACAAGTTTCTTGTTCCGGTTTCGGCTTGAGGGAAGTGCCTGAAATCGATTCAATTCTTATCTCCGATTTCGAACGCCGGAAGTCCTTAAGTTTAGTAATTGATAGCTATCTACTTCTAACTCTCCGGTCTGGATCTAGATATTGATGACATCCGCAAATATTTCGACATTATCCCATCACATCATATCCTCCGGGGCTCCAAATATTGGTATCAATGCCATTGGGTATCACCTATTTTTGTCCACTCGTTGCCCCAATAGTGGTGAACTTGCCAGAAGGGCCCAATACGACTTCCCGCAATCCACGGTCCATTGAGAGGCAACTTGGAGTACTGGCAACTGCGGAAACCGTCGTCTTGTAGGATTCTGACTTACGGGGCCCTCGTGTCATCGAGTAAAACCCGATCGGCTTAATTTATAGCGGAAGGGGATGGTAGGTCTCGCTAATTAAAAACATTGTCGTGATAATGGATACCAGGGTACCCAGACCCATCTGGCAAGAACTGGTCAAAGACCGGTAAAATCTACATCTGATCAAATGGGCCGAACATTTCTCAATGTTAGTCTTCCGACCCAAGGATGTTCCAAAGTCCTCCAGGAGCATGATGAATACCCTCAGGTCCCGAGTGAATAGCCGCAAAACGTGACCACATCATCTGCATATATCGACGTGCGATGTTTCAACACCGTCCTGGCCAGAGGGCTCAAAAGTCCACATGTTGTAGCTCTCTCAATCAGGAAGTGAAGCCCCTCCATAACCAGTATGAAGAGCTGTGGTGATACTATGGAGAGCATCCCCTTTCTTCAGACCCCGTTTGTTGAAAATCTTAGAGCTCGGACGCCCGTTTAGGAGAACCCACGTAGACGCTATGGAGAGCAAAACGCAGATTGTTGCGAGCAGCCGTTCCCCGAAGCCCACACCCACCTTAAGACCTCCAAGAGGAAGGCCCAACTTACGGTGTCAAAGCCTTTGGTGATATCTAGCTTCAAGAGGAAAATCCACAAGTTTTTTAAGGGGTACCTTTATTTTCCTATTATTTTATTATTTTTATCAAGTGGCACTTCTAGATGTGGAAGTGCTTTGTACATGAAAACCACCAAATATTTGTCGCTATCGTGTAGGCTATAGCCGAATTCGTCATTCTCTTGTACTATTGCCAACCAGCTCCACCATTTGTTTCTCTCTTCATCAGTTAAATATGTATTGGTAGTCTCGTGACACCTAGTTTGTATTGTTTGTTGTCATTTATAGTTGCTACCTCCGTCTGTGAACGTGATGGAGAATATATGCGAAATTTTGGCTACAAGGGTTCGACTTGACCACCTGTTTTGTATACATTTCCGCATTCTCTATGTACGTAGCAACATCATAGGCGTAGCTCTACCTGTGAAGATAATTTTTTTTTTGACAACTACCTGTAAAGAAATTGTAACAACCATGGGATGCAAATTGGAGGTTACCCCTTGCTAATTATGACAAGATACTCCGACATCGCTCTAGGTCCCACTATTTTTTTAAGATGGAGCTTGCAATTCTGAAGGTGGGTATAAAATATTGTTAGACACAAGACTTGGCTTGACTGGGCTTTACTGTTTGCTGGTTTGAGATAGCTTATCACGTGTACCACGCGATGGCTCAACATGTCTTTAGAATTGTTTGGGATTCAATCCATCGAGATCCTACTAGTTTATCAAATCAGCTTAACGACAGAGCCTTTTGTTGATGTTAACGGAACGTGGATGGGGACAAGACTAATGGAATCTATCCCCCGAGTCTTCTCAGCTCCTTTTGTAGAATTCACCTGCTTTAGTGCAATTAGCAATCAGAGTATCAAGCAAAACTCTTGAAGCATCATTTGTAGAGATTAAGCAATTAAGCATGGATTTCAACGAGGGAGGATGTCTCGCCTTTGTTTGAACCATGACTATGTGATTCTCGGATATAGCGACCGGGATAAAATTAGTTAAATTTAAAATATAAGTATCTGCATTGGTGTAAATATTCACGTGGATAATAACTATGAACGCATGTATTTGCTATTATCGATTATTTCCTTTTGATAGTCCTTCTTTGGTACAGAATCTCTTTGACATTTGTAAATCAAAAATCCAAAATGTTCTAAGTTAATACATCGCTGTTGTTTTTGGTCCAAGAAAATGTATATATTTTAAATTTTGGAATTTTTAATTTGGTATCAGTGCCATGTCTAACAGACAATGTTAAACAGCATATAAACAGAGGGGTTACAGGCGGAATCGAGGTCCTGTTAATTAAGATGGATGCACGGTGCTGCAGGTGTGAATAGGATACTGTATTGTCCACTAGCTTCAAGATGCAATTGAATAGCTATATGAAACTAATTTCGTGAGTAGACTTGGCTAGACTTGCCTCCCAGAAGACTCAAGGGATAGATTCGATTAGTCGTCTCACTAGAAGCAACTAATTTCGTGAGTATTCGGTCTTTGTCCGTATTGTCCACTAGCTTCAAGATGCAATTGAATAGCTATATGAAACTATAAACATATAATTTGCTTCCGAACTATTTTTAGTGTCACAAGCCACGCTTAGTGAAATCCAATGCTATGTCCAAATCCGTGTGACGGACCAGTTGATAAAACAATCAAGTCCTTAATTTTAGTACTTGATAGCTATCTACCGAAGCAATACAAGTTCTAACTCTACCACTTGTCTGATCTGAATCGAGATGTTGATGACATCCGCAAATGTTTTGAAATTGTCCCATCACATCATCTCCTCCGGGATCAAAAACTAATACTACTATTGGGCACCCACAATTTCAGCTCACTCGTAGCCCCAATAGTGGCAAACTTGCCGAAAGGCTCCATACGACCTCCGGCAACCCTGGTATGCCCCTGGACCATAGGGAGCCAACTTGGAGTGCCGACAACCGTCTCCATGTAGGATTCTGACTTACGGGCCCCTCGTGTCATTGACTCAAATCTGATCAGCATGATTTATTGCGGCAGGCGACAGTAGGTCTCCCTAATTAAAGACACGTTGTGCTTTGACTCCCCGACACCTGACGGCGGCGAAATAGAGCCTTGGGAACCGTCGTTGTCTTCCCGCATGTTGCAATATGCGTTCCTACACTCCTTCCTCTTTATTTGGAGCGGTGTCCCCCGTCCCTTCACATATTTTTGCCACCATCCTCATATATCCTCCTCTCTCACTCTTCCCGCGCCCGCTGCAGATGGCCAACAATCACAAAGCCGGTGGCAACAGTGGTAGCGGCAGCGGCTTCTTCACAAAGTCCGACCTACTCGTGACACCCGACATGCGCCTTCCATATGGCTGGAATATGAGCCGGGGAGGCCTGGCAGTCTGGCCACTCTCAGTAACCGACAATGAGTGATGCCATGAAATCCGGATCAAAGATGGTGTCTCATGCCCGACTAGGTGGTGGACACGGGGTACGCAGAGGGCAACCTAAGCCGGCGGAGCGGTCATCCTCGTAGAGCGCCAGGCTGCCATTAACTATAAGCAGGGGTGAGGCCCGCCGGCGGCGGCGTGGGACCGACACGAGCGCAAGTAATGGTAGGATGATGCTGTAAATGACATTTCGTTGGGAACCCCAAGTTTGCAGCAACAAATTTGAAGGGTACGTTGCATAGAAAACAAAAAAATTCCTACACGCGATAAATCTGAATGGCCAAGATCTAATCTATGAGATGAAAGGCAACAGGGAGAAAGAGAGTCTTGAGATAACATACCCTCGAAGGCTCAAAGTGGTACGAAATAAAATCTCGTTGTTGGCGTAGTCGTACTCACGCCGATCCCGAGCGAGAAGAAGTGCACCGCAATCCGGCGGTGCCTCCGTAATCGGTCACACATTCAGCTCGATGAAGACTTCCGTTCCCTCGATCCAGCGGGTAGCGGAAGTAGAGGATCCCGCGGAACTCCAGCAGCACGACGGCGTGGTTGTGGTGAAGAATCCCACGGTCAGGGCTTCACCAAGCCGGAGACCATGGAATGGAGCAGCGGGTGGAGGGAAAAGGGAGTGGGCAAGTGTGTGGAGAAGAGGGAGCTCTCACACTCCTTTTATAGGGGAGGGGGAGGCAGCCCAATGGGGGGTGCGGCTAGCCATGGGTGCCCCCACCCCTTCCTCTCTTCATGTGAGTGGAATCCCCTCTCACACCACTCATACTCCCTTAATTTTCCACATAGAAAATCTAAAGGTTTTTCTTTAATAAATAAATAAAACATTTTTATTTCTTTATTTATATTTGTTAATTCCATTACCAAACATTTTCATGCAGCACCTCGAATCATTTGTTAATTCTTTTAACAACCATTCAATGAAAAACCCCTTGAACTATTTCAATTTTCCTCGAAACAATTTTTCGGAACTGCCCAAAATATTCTTCGGTATTCCGTATCCTCTCTAATGCTTCATCGAACCTTAAGTGTGTCACCCTACGGTTCGCGAGTAATATAGACATGACTGTGACTCCTCTCCGATCAATAATCAACAACGGGATCTGGAGATCCGTGATGACTCCTATATATTCAACAATGACTCTCGTGATCGTGTGAACCTTTCAACGTCGTAACGATTTCCTTTTGTCTCGCGATATTTTACTTGTCCGAGATCCGATCATCGGTATCCACCATACCTTGTTTGATCTCGTTATCCGACAAGTACTCTTTTCTCGTTCCTGTGATATAACATCCTTGTGATGATATCACGTGCTTGCAAGCGGTGTCGATGTGATATCACCGAGAGGGCCCTGAGTATATCTCTCCGTCATATTGGATGGAAAAATCCCAGTCTTGATCCATGAGCTTCAACTAACACTTTCCGAATACCTAATGCCACCTTTATAGTCACCCTGTTACGGTGTGACGTTTGATGTCTTCAAAGTATTCTTTCGGTATTAGTGATTAACATGATCTCATGGTCTAAGGAACAATGTTACTCCGAATGTAAGACATAACAACAAAACTAAATCACTTGATCGTATTGTTTTACTTAGTTAGGTCTAAGTTCATCATGTCATTCTCCTAATTACATGATCCCGTTATTAACAACATCCAATGTCTATGATCAGGAAACCGTGATCATCTGTTAATCAACGAGCTAGTTAAAAGAGAGGCTTCACTAGGAACGTTGGTTTGTTTATTAATCACACATGTATCAATATTTCCTGTTAATACAATTCTAGCATGAGAAATAAACATCTATCATAAACAAGGAATAACATAATAAACACTTTATTATTGCCTCTCGGGCATATTCTCTTCAGTCTCCCACTTGCACTAGGGGCAATAATCTATATTACATAGTGATGAATTTAACACCCATTGAGTTTTGGTGTTGATCATATTTTTCTCTTGAGAGAGTTTTAGTCAACGGATCTACCACATTATGATCCGTATGTACATTGCAAATCTGCACATCCCCATCTGCGACATGCTCACGGATGGAGTGAAAACGGCACTTGATATGCTTGGAATTCTTGTGAGAGATTGGCTCCTTAGCATTGGCTATGGCACCATCGTTGTCACAAGATAACCATTGGATCCAACGCACTCGGAACCACACCTAGTTTGGAGATGAACTCCTTCATCCAAACTGCTTCCTGTGTTGCCTCCGAGGCAGCAACATATTCTACTTCTGTTGATGATCTCGCAACCACGGATTGCTTTGAACTCCTCCAGCTTACAGCTCCTCCATTCATAACAAATACGTACCCGGACTGAGACTTAGAGTCATCCGGATCAGTGTCAAAGCTAGCATCGACGTAACATCTTGCGACGAGCTCTTCTTCACCGCCATATATGAGAAACGTGTCCTTAGTTCTTCTCAAGTACTTAAAGATATTCTTGACCGCTGTCTAGTGTTCCAAACTTGGATCGGATTGGTAGCATGTGCCACATCCGGTCTTGTACATAGCATAGCATACATGATAGAACCTATGGCTGAAGCATAGGGAATCTTATTGATTCTCTCTATATCGTCTGCTATAGCTGGACATTGAGTCTTACTCAATGTTTTTCCTTGCAACATAGGTAAGAACCCCTTCCTACTCTCTTCCATTCCGAACTTCTTTAGAATCTTGTCAAGGTATGTACTTTGCGAAAGTCCAATTAAGCGCCTTGATCTATCCCTGTAGATTTTGATGCCTAATATATAAGCTGCGTCAACGAGGTCTTTCATCGAAAAACTACTATTCAAATAACCTTTTACGCTTTTCAAAAGTTCTATATCATTTCCAATCAACAATATGTCATCCACATATAGTACTAGAAATGCTACACAGCTCCCACTCAATTTATTGTAAATATAAGCTTCTCCGTATGTTTGGACAAATCCAAACCCTTTGATCACCTTATCAAAACGGAGGTTCCAACTCCGGGATGCTTGCTTCAGTCCATAAATGGAACGTTGAAGTTTGCACACCTTATCAGCATCCTTATGATCGACAAAACCTTTGGGTTGCATCATATACAACTCTTCCTCAATATCACCATTAAGGAAGGCCGTTTTTGACATCCATCTGCCAGATTTCATAATCGAAAAATGCAGCAACTGCTAACATAATCCTAACTGACTTAAGCATCGCTACTGGTGAGAAAGTCTCATCATAGTCAACTAATTGAATTTGTCGGAAACCTTTTGCGGCAAGTCGAGCTTTATAGACGGTCACATGACCATCATCGTCAGTTTTCTTTTTAAAGATCCATTTGTTCTCAACGGCCTTGCGGTCATCGGGTACACTACTAGGAAAATGGTCATAGATGACATAGCATCAGTGGCGCACTATGTAGCCGTGCGCCACTGATGTGGCACGGAGCATACATGTACAGGCATCAGTGGCGCACCATGTAGCCGTGCGCCACTGATTGTCCAAGCATCAGTGGCGCACGATCATCGGTGTGCCACTGATACCTAGCACCCATGTGTACCTAAAAGAATCAGTGGTGCACCTCCTAGTGGTGCGCCACTGATTCTATGTACCATGTATGTCTGGAAGCATCAGTGGCGCACCACCAACCATGTGCCACTAATTCTATGGATGGTGCGCCACTGATTTTTGCCACCCATGTATTCTTCATAGAATCAGTGGCGCACCACTAGACGGTGCACCACTGATGCTCCATAGAATCAGTGGCGCATGGTTGGTGGTGCGCCACTGATACCCCGACATCACTCATTTAAGTGGAGGAGCAACCCACCACCACTCATTTCCCTCCACTCTTTCCTCTCCTCCAAGAAGTAGATCTGGTCGTTTTCATCCCCCCACCCACCTCATTTACTCCATATTTTCACTCATTTTAGCTAGTCTAATCTCTTTATAGGTTGATAGATTTTGTAAGGGGAAAGCTCTCCCACCAACACATATATGACACCATCGTACGCACCCGCCATTCTCACGATCTCGGAAAATTTTGAACTAGATGGAAGATGACGACGACGACGATGATGCAACATACACCACAAGAAGAAGAAGAACAACGCAACCAAAAGGCCGAAATAAAGGGGTTCCAGGGCTAAATTATTCAACAGCGACAAAGAAGGGCAAGAAAATTGTAAAGAAACGCTAGTTAGAGCTATGAGAATCACAATGTACTCGATGAACTGATTAAGGATGATGTAATCGCCATATTTATTTTGCTACGGATAATAAATTCACACATTTATTTTGCTAAGTATGGTGTAATATGTGCGTGGATTATATTGATTTGTTTGCTAAGTAAAATAATATTAATAAAAAATGTTGGCTTATCTGCTGAAAAATGCACGAAATTAATTAACCTCTTGTTCTAAATTAATCAACACATTTTGTTAAATTGTAGTGATTTATTTTCTACAGAATTTTTTGTTAACAAAAAGGTGGGTTTACAGGATTCGAACCCAGGCGAGTGGAGCAGCAGAATAAGGCCTCTACCGCTAGTGTAAGGAGGAGTTTGTATCAGTACACCATGTCTACGGGTTTTATCCGTTTATTATGCTGAGGAATGCGTGGCGCACACGCCTCTGGTGCGCGACGGATTCGTCTGGGAGGGGTACGTCTATGGTCGATTGATCCCTTTCTCTCCTCCCCTCTCAGCCACACCGATTGAGAACAGACGCCCCTGGTCGCGGGATCCCTGAGAGCGCCGCCGCCGCCCCTCCACCGCCCCGGCCGCCAAGTACCTGCAGGTGAGACGCCTCTCTCCACCCCACCACCCATCCCTCCCCCTAGACGCCGGTCGATTTCCTCACCACGCCGGTCGATTCCCGTCGGTGCCGGCCCGACGTCTACGGTCGGTGTCAACAGCGCCTCCCACCAGGCCTTCGCCTCGGCGAGGTACCTTCTCTTCCGCAGCCGGGCATGCGGTCGTCCCCACCGCAGGAGTCGTACAGCAACATGTTCAACGAGGAGAACCCCAGCTCATGTAGCCTCATGTGACGCGGATGCGACGCCGCCAGCGGCACGGGATCCAGTTAGTTAAAGAGGCAGGACTTCGTAATAGAGGCCTCGTCTCGTGGTTACCGGGTAGAGTGGAGTGGAGTACTGTTAATTAGGTGGTCAAGGCTCTAATTGACCAGACTTTTTTTCTTTGATGATTTTTATGTCGATTAGCTCTTCATGTAATGACATGAGTATTTTAGCTAGTAATGTGGTTTCTCTGCTAGCCTGTTTCTACAATGTCCAATTTTTATATCCTCTTAGAATAAAATTACTATTTGGATTGGACATCTGTGTAGAATAAAATTACAAGGAGCACCTATAAATAGTAGGCGTGGTTAAATTTGGGAGGATTTGTGGGTTCAAAGGCTAACCTCTTTCTCCTGTTTTGGTTTCTTTGTATCCTGTGCGCTCGGGACTCTCACGCTGTATCGGTTTTTCAGATGTATGCCTTCAGTTTTTATGGCGTTCTTTATCTGCCTCTGCAATACTCACTGCCTTACTATATTAGTCCTCAAGATAATTTCCAGGTTCATTATTTTTCCCACCAAATGCTCCACGCAATGCCTCGCATTTAGGTTCACAACTACATAAGGCATTTCACCTAGCATTGAGACGTGATCCTCAAGCACCCAATCTAAGTCCCCGTTGTTGTACCTACACATGTCTAGGTTGAGCAGGTCCCTACAAAGGTGACTCTAGCATGCTCTGGTTTGTAGAACCTTAACTTCAAGTTCCCTGTTATCTTATGTGTTTTTTTTTTATCATCCGAAATTCACATATGCACATAACAGTTAGTTGATGCAAATCATTGTCATTTTGTTTTGGTGGTTGTTGTAGATATGTTATTTTTGGTTTGATGTGTCCAAGGTTTTCTCCCAGATGGGAGCTTTGATCAGAATTAGCAAAGAAAGAAAGGAGCGTGTAAGATACTCTTGACCTATTTGCTCGATAAGATTCAGCAGATTACTTCAAAAAATATACTACTGCCTTCATTTGTCACTGTAGAAGTTGAAATACATTTGATTCCCCGACATGTATTCCTCCTCGGTCCTCATCTAGCATCGATATGTAGTTTTTAATGTGTACACATATGAAAAGATTAATCACAGGTTAATTAATAATATTAAGGTTAGTTCTGAAATTCTCTCCTGAGGGACAGCTACATTATTTCTAACTTCAATGGTTTTATCACTTCCCAGTTAAATCTCTATAGCCTTTCAGCATAAAAGATTGAGAATGACTTCTCCTTCCAAATTGTACGGTTCTGAATCAGTGCTTTCGATTATAGTAAGTTCAACAAAAACTTTTACCACCCAATATATGCAAATTAAAGTGATATCACTGGTAGAAAAAAGGCCTTCCATACGCCCCCTTTAGTCCCCAAAATGTCCAAACCGTGACTAAAGGGGTCTTTAGTCGCGGTTCGGGAGGCGACCCGCGACTGAAGGTCTTGAGTGGCGGTTGGGGAAGCGCGTGGAGGGCTTTAGTCCCGGTTGGCCTGGCCACCCGCGACTAAAGGTCCGAACTGCTCGCCTCCCGGTCTTTAGTGCCGGTTGGCCTGGCCACCCGCGACTAAAGTTCCAAACTGCTCGCCTCCCGCGCGGTTCTAATTCGCGAGCGAGGCAGAAAGGACTCATTGCTACAGTGCGCGCGCGGCTCTCTCTTCTTCTTCCTCCACCATGGATTCTCCCGTTTTCAAGATTCTCCATGTGGCCACACCATGCAGCAAGAGTCTCCACGTCGCCTATACCAACAAATGCGAGATCCTCCCTGGAGCTCTTGACCATTTGAGCAAACTGTGTGAAGCCGATGAACACCACAAGTTCTTTGGGCTTGATCTCGAGTACACGGCCAATCAAAAGGATGTGGCCATCATCCAGCTTGCTTACAAGGAAACCGTTCTGGTCTTCCAATGGGCAAGGTACGCACACAATCTCTTGTAGGATAGTTGTTGCATTTTTTATTTGTTGTTGCATTGAAAGAATACACTTGTTGCAACAATATCTAACATGTGTTCCATTTTTGTTGTTGCAGTAGTGCAAAGAAATGTCCAGAACTTATGGATTTTCTTGTCAACAAAAGTTTCGACTTTTGTAGCGTCGATATCACAAATGACCAGCAGAAGATGATGCGCACCTGGAATATTGAGATACCTGAAGACCACTACATTGATCTTCAGGACTTGATCCATTTTGATGAGCTGGACTGACACAAGACCGGGATGGCTCAGATGGCAATTGCCTTCATCCACCACGACTACAGAACGATGAAGACTAGTTTCCCCTCGAGAAATCACAACTATTGGGGGAAGAACCCACTTGACCTGATCAATCTCGAGTATGCAGCAATAGATACATATGTTGCGTTCGAGTTGTTCCGCATCTACTCTTCGGAGCTCGAGTAGATGATTGTTTGTGTACCGCTATGTTTGCATTATTCGAGACTTTATATATGTAGTACTCCTATTATGTACCGCTATGTTTGTATTATCCGAGACTTTATATATGTAGTACTACTATTATGTAATGGATATATGTCCTATATTATTTCTATTAATTGTGTATGTGTTTAAGTACCGCTGTGTTTAAGACTACCTCCTTTGCAAAATATTTGAGAAAACGAGTGGAAAACATGGAAAACAGAACGTTACTTAAATGTCTCAAAACCTTGTGAGAGAAGAAGACTAATGAAATGGCTCAAATAAAACCAAGGGTTAAAAAGGACATGATGCATTCATAAGGCTGGAAAATAGAAGAGATTTAGGAAAGGGGAAACAAAAGATTTCCTAAGATTAAGAGATATGACCACTTAATCAAGATGCATTCATAAGGACTGGAAAACAGTGAGATAACATATTTTTCTGAATTTTTTGATATATTATTTGTATTTTTAAGATTTTAAAATGAATTAATTTTATTTTTTTTGAATTTTTTGATATATTATTTGTATTTTTAAGATTTTAAAATGAATTAGTTTTATTTTTCTGAATTTTTTGATATATTATTTTTCTTTTTAAGATGGTAAAATGAATTCGTTTTATTTTTCTGAATTTTTTGATATATTATTTGTATTTTAAGATTTTAAAATGAATTAGTTTTATTTTTCTGATTTTTTTAGAAATAATACAAATTAAAAAGTTAATGTTTATTTATTTCTTCAAAATTATTATTACATCATTACTTTTGTTTATTAAAAGATTTATTTGAAATTCAAACAAAAACGAAATATGGCATTGACCAACATGTTAATAGGATTGATATGATACTAGTATCACATACATGCGTGCGAAACACTTGGATGCGGGACGGGATGGAACTCGGAAGTTAAGCGTGCTAGTGCTAGAGTAGTGGGAGGATGGGTAACCGAGCGGGAAGTTTGACCACGAGTAAGTAATTTGACTAGAGATAAGTGTAGTTAGACACTAAGAAAATAATAAAAATTCTGAAAAAAAGGGAGTGAAAAATTTGAGTGAAAAAAGGGAGTGAAAATTGGAGTGAAAAATAATTAGAAACCCAAATGAATTAAAAAAATAACAAAATAGCCTGTAGTCCCGGTTCGTGTTACCAACCGGGACTAAAGGTCCTCCGCCCCCGGCGCACGCCAGCCGCCCACGTGGACGGGCCTTTAGTTGCGGTTCGTAAGAGGCACGACTAAAGGAGGGGGGGGGGCCTTTAGTCGCGCATATTTAGTCCCGGTTGCACGGCCGGGATTAATGGCCTTTGCGAACCGGGACTAAAGGCCTATTTTCTACCAGTGTATGTTTTTTTTCACTTTTCCTGCATGCACCATTTTTGGTTGTCAAATATATTAATATTTTGCATGACAGACTAATGGTAGGACGAAGCAGCTTCTGTATATGCTTCTTCATATGCTGAGTGAATGAAATAATAAATTGGATATTGACACTGGGAAGGTAGATTTCAAGCATCGCCCTGGGAAGGCAAAAGGCAACGACATGAAAAGAGCTAGGTTTACCCTTAATACATAATGTAATTTGGATGACGAAGGCCTGACTTTATTTTCAAAATCTCAAGAGCCATGTAACTATATATGATATACTATCAATAAGGCTAGGCAGAATGACCATTACTAAAATATGACCTTATTTTGTAATTAAGAAAAGAAGAATCATTTATGTTCCATTTACTTCGATGGCTGCTTTTAACAGTATTATCTAGGCAAGTGGAAGAAAGACCATCAAAGAAATAATTGATGTTGTGTCTTATCAATAAGTGCTAACATATGTCCATTTTTTTAATGTTTCGAGAGAAATCACAAATTGTAATTCTCACATTCATTATATCTGAACAAGAGTAGGTTTACAATTATCTTGCCTTCCTGTGTACATGCCCAACTGAGAGCAGTGAGCATTTTATAATACTACTCCCAGTCAACTGGAGTAGTATTTTTTCAACAGTTTGTATAATTTATTAAGACCATGTATAGGAATTTGGACCTTTTATTTGGGGGCAGGTGTCCGTACACTGTAGTGATACGCCTGATTGTTCATTATTTCTAGACTGCATATTGGACTTTTTTGTTCTCTTAAAAGAACTAAACTGAGATTATAACTCTTCGCATGGGAGTTAAAAGCATATTATCTTCTATGGAATATTATAGCCAGAGATACACATGCCTTCAAGAACAAAAGTAAATACACAGTGGTTTAAATGTCTATTTTTAGGCCACTTAAGATCAGCTAAGTGCAAAATTTCAATGTCTGTACTTTATAAACAATACCAGTTTAAAATCCTTTATTGACTATCTGTTGTAAGAACATTTATTAAGAGTTCTAACTCAACTTCATCTCCAGCTTCTTTTATTTTGCACTATGTACAAAATACAAAAAATCCCGCAGCAACGTACGTGCGGGGTATTTTGTAGTTATCGAAAGTGGGGGCTTCGTTTTCAAAAGAATTGAACAGACAGTCCAGGGAGTAGAATTAGCAGACTTACTATAGTAACCCTCAGGATCATCCCAATTGTCATGAAGAGCATTTTTCTCAGCGCACAAGCCATCTCCCTTGTCCTGCACACAAAAAAATGGTCTGACATTAATAAAAAGAAGAAGGCCACGTTAATTTGACACTGGGATAGGAAATTTTCATCTTCAAAAAAGAAGGATATGTTAATTTGACACTGCTATTGCGCTATATAATTAGCACCTCCAGTTGCATGAAATGGATATTTTTTCTATTGCCACACACATGTCAATCCAAACTTATGGTCATTTGCTTCTACGGACAGAATTGAAGATCTACTTTTTACTGGTGTGATTGCTGATTACGTTAGCAGTAAAATGATTCGGATGACATGACCATTAGACTAGTAGTTGGGTGATGCACTTAAACTATTATTATACACCAGAGACATTGTGCACTTTTGTTTGCGTTTCTTTTTTAAATGTTATAGTAAGAATATGTAGCCACAAAATTTGTCAAGAATCAAGATCATATTATTGGGTCATTCTGCAAACCATCATTTGATTATTATTGTGGACATGTGATCTCTTATATCCCGTCGTTGACTAATGCTCTATCTCATGTTTTGCAAATGCCGAGGGTTTACGTGGTATTTAGGGGTAGGGTTCTAGGGGTCTATGCCAATTGGGAGCAGTGTCACAAGCAAGTGACGAGGTTCAGTGACAACTCTTACAAAAGATACAATACAATAGCGGAGCCGGAGGCTCGGTGGATGAAGCACAAGCTAGATTAACATGATCAGAGGAACATGAACCGGATGAAGACATTTGTTGTCTTGCTTGCCGCCGTGACCGTGGTTTTGATCTATTTCTTCTGTTGGTAGTATAGGTGACTGTCACCTACTTAATGTGTAATGTGATGAGATCGATGAACTTGTGATGGACGACTTGCTAATAGCTAGACTATGTGTTGATGAACTTGTAATATATCCAAACTTGTCACTATTTCGGGTTTTAGCTATGAGTGAGATGATGCACTAGATTGTGACAATGATCATCTTTGTCTATTTATAATACTTTGCAATCTGCTATCTGAATTGTATAATTACATGTATACATACCGTATAAATACGTGTACAAACAAAACTGCGTAAACGTATGTAAGAATCAGTGGCGCATCCCCAAAGGAATCAGTGGCGCATCAAAAAGGAATCGGTGGCACAGAGCATCAGTGGCGCATCAGTCTGGTGAGCCACTGATTCCCTAAAGTGCATGCATACTCCAGAGAAGCAGTGGCGCACCAAAGTCATGCGCCACTGATTCCCCAGAGATTCAGTGGCGCACCATTGAGGAATCAGTGGCGCATCACTTTGGTGCGCCACTGATTCCCTGGAGAATCAGTGGCGCACCAAAGTGGTGCGCCAAGAATCAGTGGCGCAATAGCAGTGGCGCACCATGGTGCACCACTGATTCCCCAAAGTGGTGCGCCACTGATGCCCATTTTCCTAGTAGTGGTAAGTCCACCAAAGTCCAAACTTGGTTTTCGTACATGGATCCTATTTCAGATTTCATGGCTTCAAGCCATTTGTTGGAATCTGGGCTCATCATCGCTTCATCATATGTCGCAGGGTCATCACCTCCATCTACCATGAAGTTTAATACGGGATCTCCGTACTGAGGTGCGGTAGTTTCCTCTACTGGAGTTTCATGATCTTGATCACTAGCTCTCTCTTCAACTGACGGGGTCGGCACCAGAACAACTTCCGGCGATGCGCTACTCGCCATTCCAAGAAGGGAAGGTTCATTAATCTCGTCGAGTTCTACCTTCCTACTATTCACACCTTTCGAGAGAACTCCTTCTCCAAAAAGGATCCATTCTTGGCAACGAAAATATTGCCTTCGGATCTGTGATAGAAGGTGTACCCTATTGTTTCTATAGGGTATCCTATGAAGACGCATTTTTACGCTTTGGGTTCGAGTTTATCAGGTTGAAGCTTCTTCACATAAAAATCGCATCCCCAAACTTTTAGAAATGACATGTTAGGTTTGTTTCCAAACCATAATTCATACGGTGTCGTTTCAACGGATTAGATGGTGCCCTATTTAAAGTGAATGCAGCGGTCTCTAGTGCATAACCCCAAAATGATAGTGGAAAATCTGTAAGAGACATCATAGATCGAACCATATCCAATAAAGTATGATTACGACGTTCGGAAACACCATTACGTTGTGGTGTTCCGGCAGGTGTGAGTTGTGAAACTATTCCACATTGTTTCATATGCATGCCAAACTCGTAACTTAGGTATTCACCTCCACGATCAAATCGTAGAAATTTAATCTTTCTGTTACAATGATTTTCAACTTCACACTGAAATTCTTTGAACTTTTCAAATGTCTCAGATTTGTGTTTCATTAAGTAAATATACCCATATCTACTCAAATCATCTGTGAAAGTGACAAAATACCGATATCCACCGCGCGCTGATACACTCATTGGTCCACACACATCAGTATGTATGATTTCCAGTAAGTCTGTCGTCCGTTCCATGGTTCCAGAAAACGGGGTTCTAGTCATCTTGCTCATAAGGCATGGTTCACATGTTTCAAATGATTCATAATCAAATGATTCTAAGAGTCCATCAGAATGGAGCTTCTTCATGCGTTTAACACCAATATGACCTAAGCGACAATGCCGCATGTAAGTAGCAATATCATCATTTAACTTAATTCTTTTGGCATTCACATTATGAATATGTGTATCAATAAAATTCAAAATAAATAAACCATTCTTCTCAGGTGCATGACCATAAAAGATATTATTCATATAAATCGAACAACCATTGTTCTCAGACTTAAAGGAATAACCATTCCGCATTAAACAAGATCCAGAAACGATATTCATGCTTAATGCAGGCACCAAATAACAATTAATGAGGTTTATAACTAATCCCGATGGTAGACGTAGAGGCAGCGTCCCGACGGCGATCACATCAACTCTTGATCCATTGCCGACGCGCATCGTCACCTCATCCCTTGCTAGTGGTCGATTATTCTGCAGCTTCTGTTTCGAGTTACATAAGTGAGCAACCGAACCAGTATCAAATACCCAGGTGCTACTTCGAGTACTAGTAAGGTACATATCAATAACAAGTATATCGTATATAACTTTTTTCACTTTGCCGGCCTTCTTATCTACCAGATATTTGGGGCAATGGCGCTTCCAGTGCCTAGTACCCTTGCAATAAAAGCACTCAATCTCAGGCTTAGGGCCATACTTGGTTTTCTTCTCAGGAGCAGCAACAGATTTGCCACCCTTCTTGAAGTTTACCCTTGGCTTGCCTTTCTTGCCTTTCTTGAAACTAGTGGTCTTATTGATCATAAACACTTGATGTTCTTTCTTGATCTCCACTTCAGCAGTTTTAAGCATCGAGAGAAGCTCAGGAACAAACTTCTTCATGCCTTGCATATTATAGTTCATCACGAAGTTCTCGTAACTAGGTGGCAGAGATTAGAGAACACGATGTATCCCTAGCTCATTGGGAATCGTTATTCCCAAGGCTATGATCTTATCAGCATACGCAGACATCTTGAGTACGTGTTCACTAACGGAGATGTTCTCTTCCATCATGCAGCTAAAGAACTTTTCTGAAGCGTCATAACTCTCAACTGCGGCATGGGTATCGAAAATCATTTTCAATTCTCCCATTGTAAAAAAAGCAGTGTTCTTCTCGAAACGTTTTCGCAGCTCTGGCTCTAATCCATAGAGGATGCCGCAATGAACTATACTGTGGTCTTCTTGTTGAGTGAGATAGACATTTTTTATCTTCATGAGAAGCATCATCAGCGGGCTGCTCACCTAGCGGTGCGTCAAGCACATAGAGCTTCTTGCAAGCGGGGAGGAGAATCCTCAGGTTAAGTGCCCAGTTGGTAAAGTTGCTCCCATTGTTCGCTAGTTTTTCTCTCTCCATGAACATACTGAAATTGAAGGTAGGTGGTTCCATGATCTACAACATATTTGCAAATACTATTTAGACTATGTTTATGATAAATTAAGTTGAAGTTAATTCTAAAATTATCCCATGAACTCCCACTCAAAAACAACACCCCTCTTAATCGTCTTTAGTGATTACACGAACCAAATTCAATACACCGAAACCGATCATCGCGTGAGACGGTGTAGTTGCAAAGGCGAACATCAACATATCACATGGATGTAATATACAATAAAAATAAAACAACCATATGGCTCTATCCTGTATGTCAATAATTTACAAAAGATATCATCTCATACATAACGTTTGTAACATTGACCAGATCACATCACATGCCCTGCAAAAACAAGTTAGACGCCTCTAATTTATTTTTGCATATTTTACGTGGCTTGGGATTACGAGGATAGAACCGTTCATACCTACGTACAAGAGCCACAACGTTGATAAAATATACTTTTAACAACCCTTCATATATTAGACCTTAACTATAGTAGGAGAAACCGACACCCGCAAGCCACTTATGCAATACAAGTTGCATGTCAGTTGTGGAACAAGTCTCATGTACGTGGACATGTAAAGTTAGTCCGGGCCGCTTCATCCCACTATGCCACTAAGATCATAACATACTCAAGGAGGCAATAACATGATCATCAACGCCCACATACACCTATGTGTTCTACCTGTACAAATCATCTACGCATAGATCCGGCTCTAATACCACTAAAGGCTACGTTGCATAGAAAATAAAAAATTTCCTACACGCGGTAAACCCGAATGGCCAAGATCTAATCTATGAGAAAGGCAACGGGGAGAAAGAGAGTCTTGAGATAACACACCCTCGGAGACTCAAAGTGGTACGAGATAAAATCTCGTTGTTGGCGTAGTCGTACTCACGCCGATCCCGAGCGAGAAGAAGTGCACCGTAATCTGGCGGTGCCTCCGTAATCGGTCACACATTCAGCTCGATGAAGACTTCCGTTCCCTCGATCCAGCGGGTAGCGGAAGTAGAGGATCCCCGTGGAATTCCAGCAGCACGACGGCGTGGTGGTGGTGAAGAATCCCACGGTCAGGGCTTCGCCACGCCGGAGACCATGGAATGGAGCAGCGGGTGGAGCGAAAAGGGAGTGGGCAAGTGTTTGGAGAAGAGGGAGCTCTCACCCTCCTTTTATAGGGGAGGGGAAGGCAGCCCAAGGGGGGTGTGGCCAGCCATGGGTGCCCCCACCCCTTCCTCTCTTCATGTGAGTGGAAGCACCACTCACACCCACTCATACTCCCTTAATTTTCCATTTAGAAAATCCAAAGGTTTTTCTTTAATAAATAAATAAAAAAAATTATTTCTTTTGTTAATTCCATTAACAAACATTTGCATGTAGCACCTCGAATCATTTGTTAATTCTATTAACAACCATTCGATGAAAAACCCCTTGAACTATTTCAATTTTCCCGAAACAATTTTTCGGAGCTGCCCAAAATATTCTTCGGTATTCCGTATCCTCTCTAACGCTTCATTGAACCTTAAGTGTGTCACCCTAGATTTCGCGAATAATATAGATCTGAGCGAGACTGCTCTTCAATCAATAATCAACAGCGGGATCTGGAGATCCGTGATGACTCCTATATATTCAACGATGACTCTTGTGATCGTGTGAACCTTTCAAAGTCGTAACGATTTCCCTTTGTCTCGCGATATTTTACTTGTCCGAGATCCGATCATCGTATCCACCATACCTTGTGATCATATCACGTGCAATTACTCTTTTCTCGTTCCCGTGATATAACATCCTTGTGATCATATCACGTGCTTGCAAGCGGTATCGATGTGATATCACCGAGAGGGCCCTAAGTATATCTCTCCGTCATATTGGATGGACAAATCCCATTCTTGATCCATGAGCTTCAACTAACACTTTCTGAATACCTAATGCCACCTTTATAGTCACCCTGTTACGGTGTGACGTTTGATGTCATCAAAGTATTCTTTCGGTATTAGTGATTAACATGATCCCATGGTCTAAGGAACAATGTTACTCCGAATGTAGGACATAACAACAAAACTAAATGACTTGATCGTATTGTTATACTTAGTTAGGGTCTAAGTTCATCATGTCTTTCTCCTAATGACATGATCCCATTATTAACAACATCCAATGTCTATGATCAGGAAACCTTGATCATCTGTTAATCAACGAGCTAGTTAAAAGAGAGGCTTCACTAGGAACGTTGGTTTGTTTATTAATCACACATGTATCAACGTTTCCGGTTAATACAATTCTAGCATGAGAAATAAACATCTATCATAAACAAGGAATAACATAATAAACACTTTATTATTGCCTCTCCGACATATTCCCTTCAAAATTTCACTCAGTAGAGAACCAAGGTTATCGAAAAAGTATTGTTGTACTGCTTTAGTAATATTTGTATGTGACACAAAACTCTTGGTCCCCGATGATGTAGGAAGGTTGTCAAGCATCCTGTTTTGCTAAATACAAAATATCAATTTATAGTGTGGAGAAGATATCAATGTAAACATGTAAAGTAAATACATACCAGCGACTTAACAATAGTAAAGAAGCATACAAGCTTGTGATGAGCGTAAAAGAAAGAATAGACCGGAAGTCATAGTTTCACTAATGGTGTCTCCAAAAATAAAAGTAAATATGTTTGGTAAAGAAAGACAACTGACAGAATTGGAAGCATCTTATTATCATAAAAAGAAAGTTTATGGATATATTCATGGAGGCAATACATCAAACATATAAAGACGTTGTACCACATGTTTCACTAGTACTCCATTAGAGAGTGCGTTTATGCTTGTCTCTCTAGTTATTAAGTTTTAAATGGCGAGAGTAGAGCCTTTAAAACAATACATTATGTAGTGAATATTTGTTATTAACTAAACGATATAAACACCGTTGTTTTCCGCTTAGTGGAAACAAAACATCATACCTCTTAGTCGTCTCTTTCGGTCGAGCCCCAAAAAAGTGAGACATGTACCCACTATCGATCAAATAATCACTCTTTGGCTAGAGGCATAAAAATAAATTTGGCTAGAGTAAACATATAAATGAATGAGCATGTAGGAACATAAACAAAGCAAAGCATTGTAACATGTAGCATCACATATTAAACATGCATAATATGATTATAACATCACAATTTATCAAATCAATTATGTCATATGGATCTTGATGATCTTAGTTGGCTCACAAGACCTTTGTAATAAAGAAAATGGAGAAGATATCACCAACTTTCTTCTGCTATGGACCATTTGTTCAAATATGACTACTCACGCATTATCATGCAGGCAACAATGGAGGGTTACGCTAGTGGCAAGAGGGCCTTTAGTCCAGAGCCGAAAATGGCTCTAGTTCCGGATGGCTTACGAATCGGGACTAGATGGGGGCACTAGTCCCGGTTCGAAAGCTGCTCCGCCTCGTAGCACTAGTCCCGGGTGGGATTGGACCTCTAGCCCCGGTTCGTTATACTAGCCGGGAATGAGGTCTTTTGGCCGGCAGGGCCATATGCGAGAACCTCTAGTCCCGGGTGGTATCACAAACCAGGACTAGAGGTCCTCTGCCTATATAAACCCACCCCTCTTCCCTCTCCCTTGTTTTTTCCTCCTAAAAGTTGAGAGGTTTGTGCTAGTTTTTTTCCCTCCTTATGCACAAGAGGTGTTCGATGAAATACTCGAGCTAGCCAGGTTCACGATTTGTCATGATTTGGCGGCGTCCTTTCTATTCAACAGTTCCAATAGGTTAGCAACTAAGCTCTTTCATCTTTCATTAATAATTAAGCTCATTACATGCCATGTGTTGTAAGTATGAGACATGTTTGTTGATTGTTGCAAGGTCATGCCTGGACTTATTAATATACTTATATAATGCAGATGAGGCATCCATGAATGTACACCGATCGACGCTCTAAAGAATACACTGAAGACTAGCGTTCTTTTCTCAATGTGGCTGAGGCAAAAAGGCGGTATGGTTTTATGTGTTGTCCATGCCATGTCTATCGGAATGAGAAGGATTACTCTTACTCAAAAACCCTTCACATCCACCTGATCCAGTACGGTTTCATGTTCGGCTTTAATTGTTGGACCAAGCACGAAGAAAGAGGGGTTATGATGGAATCCTATGTTCCCCGAATATGGTGGTAATGCAAGAGGGAAACTGAAGATGAAGATGAACTAGATGAGCCCGGGTTAGATGATGATCTTTGTCGGGTCATCGTGGATACACAAAGAGAAGCATAAAGTGCAAATGAGAAGTCAAGTTGGAGCGCATGTTAGAGGATACTAAAAAAAGTTGTACCTAAATTACGAGTAGACACTGTAATTGCTGCAATGGAAGGCAGAGATTGGTTTATCTGAGAAGTGATTTGAGAAGTTATTGAAAATAATGAAGGTGAAGCTTCCAAAGGATAACGAATTGCCTGAGAGTACGTAAAAACTTCCAAAGGATTTGAGAAGTTATTGAAAATAATCAGATCGACCTTCTACCAACAAAAATGCGAAGACTGCATGAGTGGTACTAGATAGTAATAAATAAGGGGCAAAAGTCATCCCTGTGAAAGTTACAAAAGATCATTTCGCAGGTAAAGACGAGACACAAATTTATCTCGAAGAACTCTATATGTTATACAAGATTGACGCTATCGACCTCAGTCTCATCAGTACCTATTGTCTGTAAGTGATTATTCAATCCATTTGTTTCTATAATAAATTATCTAGCTCAGCTCGTTCATTGTCTATAATTAATTATGCTCACTATGCTATTATGCAGAATGAAGAGTGATAAATGTGCCGAAAAGGAATATTTGACATTGGGTTCATTGACCCAATAACGAAGAAGCTTCCAAACGATTTGAGAACTTATTGAAAATAAACAGAGCGACCTTCTACCAATAAAAATTGCGAAGACTGGAGGAGTGGTACTTCTGAGTAACAAAGAGGGAAGAGAAAGGTCATCCCTGTGAAAGTTACAGAAGATCATTTCACAGGTAAAGACGAGGCACAAATTTATCTCGAAGAACTCTATATATTATACAAGATTAACGCTCGACCTCAGTCTCATCGGTACCTATTGTCTATAAGTGATTATTCAATCCATTTATTTCTATAATAAAGTCTCGAGCTCAGCTCGTTCATTGCCTGTTATTAATTATGCTCACTATGCTATTATGTAGAATGAAGAGTGATGAATGTGCCCGAAAAGGAATATTTGACATTGTGTTCATTGACCCAATACGAATCAATGCATATTTGCTAGAGAGGTACCCCAAGGAAACAGAGAACAATTTTCTATGGTTCATAGCGACGCAACACTACAAAAAGAAGATAATGGTGCCTTACGACTTCTAGTAAGATTGTTACTGTCTTGTATAAATTAATTTTTGGTTAGTCGATGTTAAGTGTAACTGATGAGTTACTGACGTTTATAAACGTACACAAATTTCATTACATTCTGCAAATCATTGAAGTTGACTCCGGAAGAGTTAAAATCCACGACTCATTGGTGAAACCCCAAGAGATGTACCAAAGCATTTTAGACGCGCTCCAAACGTAATTTCAATCATTATCGCACTATATTGGTCTCCTGAGATAGCAACTTATTAACTAATAACTTTTTTTCTCGTGCAGGATTTGTAAAAATTCACCGAGAGGACACATGGTGAATTTGAAGAGAAGCTTAGTTTTCATCATGTCAAGTTAAGTAATACGAGCTAGCTCCACGCATCTATTTAATTGCAATACCATTCATTTCATAACGCTTGATTATTATTATTTGGATTGAGTTCTATTCTCATCCTATGGCGAGAGGCAACCAACGGGGTCCAATTTGTGTGGATATTTCGTTTGCGAGTGAATTCGCCGCGAGGTCAGTGACCGGAACCCACCGACATGGCTAGAAGTAAGTGAACAAAATAATGTATTCAAAAAATTTATTTTATTTCCATCAATTAATTGTGTTGAGTGTCGTTGTTATGATGATTGATATTCATATTGATCTCCTTTTTTCATAGTTGGATACATTGCGGATGAAGCTGCAACCAAATGAGCGCTTTCTAGGAATTACGGAGGAAACTGCGGGATTTTTTATGGACCACGTAGTAAAACCAAAGGAAAAATACAATTGCATGGAATAGATATGATTTTGATGATCACTTGTAATCGAATAGACGTGGTCTAGTTCCGGTTGTGATGTCCTTGTAATCAAATAGACGGGATCTAGTCCCGGTTGTGATCTCAATGTAACCGAATCGACGGGCTCTAGTACCGGTTCTCATAAAGAATAAATTATATTGTTATTGCATAGATATTTATTTTATGAACATTTTGATATGCTATATGTATATTTATCATTTGTAATTAATTAATCATGTATTTTGCAAGAATTTATTAAAACAATTTATCAAAAGGTGGGAAAACAAAACAAAAAAGGAAGTGGCAGAGGCTGTCACGTGGTGACGTCTCTAGTCCCGGGTCATATTATTTTGTTTCGTTCCTGGGTGCATTGTTTATGATGCAGGACCAAATCACGGCTACAAATGTAGAATTAAAATTTACCTTACTAAGGATCAGATGTTCCATGAGAAAACAAAGCACATGCATGTCAAGTACCATTATGTGTGTGATGTTGTTGCACGAGGTAAGCTGAAGGTATGCAAGATTAGTACTCATGATAATCCTGCTGATATGATGACAAAGCCTGTTCCTGTTGCTAAGTTTGAGCTTTTCTCAAACTTAGTTGGTATCACTGTTTAGCCCAAGAGGCTATTTGGCGCCGAAGGTGTTTTCTTTGTTGGTTTCAGGGTGAAGGTTTCATTTATGCTACATGAAGGAATTTGTCTCAAGGTGGAGTGTTATTTTATGGTGATCCAAATTCATATGAAGATAAAGGGAAGTTCGGCCTCCGCTACGCGAGGCCCGTCGCTGGAGGCTTGCGTGGCGTGCACAGAAGGAGGTGCGGGGGGGGGGGGGGCAGCCCCCGCGGTACGGTACGAGTTGTTACCGAGTTGGAGTTGGATTCACCGTTACCGACCTAGTTTGGTCAGGACCGCCTTTATATACCTCTTGTACGCCGCCACACGGGATAATTAGCCACACATTGTAAATCCCGGCGCGATTGTAACCTCACCCGAAATAGTGAAGTATTGATGGCTGGCGCCCGTGGTTTTTTCTCTTCCTTGTTGGAAGGGTTTTCCAAGTTAAAATCTCGTGTCCCCGTTGGTTCGATCTTGCTTAATTTCATCGTTTTTTTGCTATTGCGTGTAACAGGGTTGGGAGCCTCCAGTTCCCCCTTCTTGCCCGGGAAACGTAAGAAGGGAGGCAAGCCGCTTTCTCCCGCGGAGAACAGACCAAGAACCCACCAAGCACGGGGTATTCAGCGAGTTAATCAATGAGAATCCTCATTTGGAATATTAGGGGGTTCGACGTTTGGCGGCATCGTTTCCTTCTAAAATATTAACTCCGCCGCAATAGGATTGAGGTCATCATTCTCCAGGAAACCATTAAGCAAGACTTTTCTGATCAGGAACTTCGGAGTCTAGAGTTCAATGAGAAGTTGTTCTGGCATTGGTTGCCGGTGACGTGCCAATTTAGGGATATCCTGATTGGTCTCCGCGATAGTATGTTTGATGTAGGGACAATTGACATAGGCCAATTCTTCATTAGCACTTCTGCTCTTCACCGCCCGTCCAACTCGATCATGGAGATCATTGGCATTTATTGTCCGACTGACCATGCACATTCGGCAGCCTTCCTTGATGAGATTTATCTCAAGATCTCCAGCTGCAATTATCTCATCATCATCGGCGGTGACTTCAACTTAATGCTCTGTAACCAGGATACGAACAATGCTAGGGTCAATTGGCCTAGGATTGAGCTATTTAACAATCATATTGTGCCTCGTGGGCTATGCATGAGTTACCGCGCTCGGGCGCTCGGTACACTTCGTCTAACCATCCACTCAACCCGGTGAGGTGCGTGCTCGACTGGGTGTTCATCCCCGACGTCCTGGAAACCCATTTTCCGTTGTATTCTCTTATGGCAGAGACTAGCCTTGGCTCTGATCACACTCCCCTATTGTTTGACTCGGGAGAGAGCTCCCCATCATGTAGTAACAGATTCTTCTTCGAATCGGGGTGGTTTGAGTGTGCGGCCTTTCCTCGACATCTCCGACGGTGTTGGGCCATGCTCTCGGATAAAGTTGGAAGTAGGGATATTGTGGATTGGTGGCAATTTATGTCCGCTGGGTTGTGGCAATGCCTCCGTGGTTAAAGAAAAATATGGGGAGAGACGCTAAGCAGCAGAAGTCTTTGCACCTTCACAAAATCCAAGACCTTCATGCTACGGCTGATCCGGTATGACTTGATGATGATGACTGGGGCTTAAGGTACCACTTGGAGGAGCAGCTCTTGCATATTTCCAGGCAGGAGGAGGAAGAATACTGGCTCCAGAGCGGTAGGCTTTCGTGGAGCTTGCATTGGGATGCAAATTCCAAGAATTTCCGTGCGGTGGCCAATGATCGGCGCCGCAAGTTCCAAATTACCTCCCTCTCTTCGTCTGCTGGCCCTATCTCGGGTAAACTCGAGATCCAGAAACATGTCTATGATTTTTACCGTGCTTTGATGGGTACCACGGAGCCGCGGGTGTGTGGGACAGCAACAGTCAGGTTTCGTCCACTTTCAACTCGGCGCTTTTGGGAAACTACGGACGAAGAGATCGGCGACTACGACTGGAGAAACTAGGGGTAGTTTAGTTAAAATTTTAGTTGAAATGTTTAAATTCCATTCGAATTAGTTTAAATTCCATAGTTCTAGTGAAATTTTGTTTAAATTTTCCCAAAAATCGGGCAGCCCCTTGAGCAGCCACTGGTAGAAAACAGGCCTTCCATACGCCCCCATTAGTCCCCAAACTTCGCGCCCCGTGACTAAAGGGGTTTTAGTCCCGGGTCGGGAGGAGACCCGTGATAGAAGGTCATGCGTCGTGGGTGGGGAAACGCGTGGAGGCGCGTGGAGGGCTTTAATTCCGGTTGGCGTCACCACCCGCGACTAATGGTCCCGGCCGCTGGCCTCCATGCCTTTAGTCCCAGTTGGCCTAGCCACCCGGGACTAACGATACAAACTGCTCTCCTCCCGCGCGGCGGTTTTATTTCACGAGCGAGAGGCAGAAGGGCGCCATTGCTTTAGTGCGCACCCGAGTCTCTGTTTCTCTCTTCTCTTCTCTTCCTCTCTTCGATCTTCCTCCACCAAGCACCCATGGATGAAGTTTGGGAGACTGTCCGTGTGGCCACACCATGCGTCAAGAGTCTCGACGTGGCCTACACCAATAATTGCGAGAGGCTCCCCGGTCTTCCTGAGCATTTCAGCTATCTCTATGAACAAGCCGAGGAACACCATAGGTTCTTCGGGCTTGATCTAGAGTATACGGGAGATCAACGGGATGTTGCCGTCATACAGATTGCGCTCATGGAGTTCGTTTTGGTGTTCCAATGGTCAAGGTAACGCACACGTACAATCTTGTATTTTCGATTTGTTTGTTGCATCTGAAGAATACATGTGTTGCAACATATCTAACACGTTCTATTTTTGTTGTTGCAGTAGTTCAAAGGATTCTACGGCCCTTGTAAATTTTCTTGTCAACAAGGGGTACGACTTTTGCAGTGTTGACATCACTCAAGACCGGCAGAAGTTGATGCGATTGGGTATTGTGATACCTGAAGATCACTACATTGATCTTCAGGATCTTATCCATTTTGATGATTTGTTCGGTCACAAGACCGGGATGGCTTCGATGGCAACCGCCTTCATCCACGCCGACTACAAAACCATGAAGTCTGGTTTCCCCTCCAAGAATCACATGCGTTGGGGGAAGACCCCACTGGAGCGGATCAACCTCAACTATGCAGCCATAGATGCATACGTTTCCTACGAGTTGTTCCGCATCTACTCGACGGAGCTCGAGTAGATGGTGTTTGTACCGCATCTTGTGTTCGATATATGCATGTAATGGATATATATTAGTATGTAATGGATATTATTTCTATATTAATTCGTAGCTATATTATTTCTATATTATGTCAAACACACATTTCAAAACAAAAGAAACAAAAACACATCAAGAAAACAAACAATAACACATCAAGAAAACAAAACAGGAAAACTACCGTTTCTAAATTAATCTAAGCCATAGATGCATACGTTTCCTACGAGTTGTTCCGCATCTACTCGACGGAGCTCGAGTAGATGGTGTTTGTGTACCGCATCTTGCGTTCGATATATGCATGTAATGGATATATTAGTATATAATGGATATATATTATTATGTGATGGATATTATTTCTATATTAATTCCTAGCTATATTATTTCTATATTATGTCAAACACACATTTCAAAACATACAAACAAAAACACATCAAGAAAACAAACAAAAACACATCAAGAGAACATATATCTAGTCAATACCAAACTCTTCCAGTTGGATTTACTTCAAAATACATTTTTGAACTCATTCTAAAAATAATAGAAGAGCCTACTGGTCTTTTTAAGATTTTAAAATGAATTGATATTATTTTTCTTAATTTTTTGATATATTATTTGTATTTTTAAGATTTTAAAATGATGTAGTTTTATTTTTCTTAATTTTTTGATATATTATTTGTATTTTTAAGATTTTAAAATGAATTAGTTTTTTTTTTCTTTATTTTTTGACATATTATTTGTATTTTTAAGATTTAAAAATGAATTAGTTTTATTTTTCTGAATTTTTTGATATATTATTTGTATTTTTAGAAATAATACAAATTAAAAAGTTAATGTTTATTTATTTATTCAAAATTATTAATTAAATCATTACTTTTGTTTATTAAAAGATTTATTTGAAATTCAAACAATGAAGAAATGTGGCATCGACCAACATGTTAATAGGATTGATATGATACTACTATCACATACATGCGTGCGAAACACTTGGATGCGGGACGGGATGGAACTCGGAAGTTAAGCGTGCTAGTGCTAGAGTAGTGGGAGGATGGGTGACCGAGCGGGAAGTTTGACCACGAGTAAGTAATTTGACTAGAGATAATTATAGTTAGACACTAAGCAAATAATACAAATTCTAATAAAAAAAGAGTGAAAAATAATTAGAAACCCAAATGAATTAAAGAAATTACGAAATAAAGTTTAGTCCCGGTTCGTGTGGCCAACCGGGACTAAAGGTCCTCCGCCCCCCGGCTCACGCCACCCGCCCACGTGGCCGGGCCTTTAGCCGCAGTTCGTAAGAGGCCGGGATTAATGGGGGGGGGCCCTTTAGTCGCGTCTATTTAGTCCCGGTTGCACGGCCGGGATTCATGAGCCTCGCGAACCGGGACTGTAGGCCTATTTTCTACCAGTGAGTCGTGCCCTATAATAGGGCAGATGGTAAACTTGTTTCTATTTTCGTGCCCTATACCACCAAAACTAGTGCCCTATAATGAAATTGTTTGCCCTATAATATGCTCTAAACATAATGGTTACATGCCAGACCCTAGATGTACGGTAGAAGATTTAGGGACCGAATTGAGGTCCTTTTAATTAGGATGGATGCATGGTGCTGCAGGTGTGAATAGGAACCTGTCCAGGCCGACTTGGCTAGACTTGCCTCTCAGAAGACTCGAGGGATAAATTCGATTAATCCTCTCACTAGATGCAGCTAACGCTCGTGAGTTTTCAGTGTTTGTCCGTATTGTCCACTAGCTTCAAGATGCAACCGAATAGCTATATGAAACTAAACATATAATTTGCTTGCGAACCATTTTTAGACTAACAAGCCACGCTTAGTTAAATCCAATGCTATGTCCAAATCCGTGTGACGGATGAGTTGGTACAACAATCAAGTCCTTACGTTTAGTACTTGATAGCTATTTACTCCTAACTCTCCGGTCTGGATCTAGATATTGATGACATCCACAAATATTTTGACATTATCCCATCACATCATATCCTCCGGGGCTCCAAATAGTGCTATCAATGCCATTGGGTATCACCTTTTTGTGTCCACTCGCTGCCCTAATAGTGGCGAACTTGCCGGACGGGCCCAATACGACTTCCCGCAACCCCGTTACGCTCACGGTCCATAGGGAGGCAACTTGGAGCACTGGCAACTGCGGAAACCGTCGTCTTGTAGATTTCTGACTTACGGGCTCCTCGTGTCATCGAGTAAAACCCGATCGGCTAAATTTATTGCGGAAGGCGATGGTAGGTCTAAATTTATTGCGGAACCCGATCGGCTAAATTAAAAACATTGTCATGATAATGGATACCAGGGTACCCAGACCCATCTGCCAAGAACCGGTCAAAGATCGGTAAAATCTACATGTGATCAAGTGGGCCGAACATTTCTCAATGTTAGTCTTGTGACCCAAGGCTGTCCCAAAGTCCTCCAGGAGCATCATGAATACCCTCAGATCCCAAGTGAATAGCCACAGAACGTGACCACATCATCTGCATATGTCGACGTGCGATGTTTCAATCCCGTCCTGGCCAGAGGGCTCAAAAGTCCACAGGTTGTAGCTCTCTCAATCAGGAAGTGAAGCCCCTCCATAACCAGTATGAAGAGCTGTGGTGATATAGGATCCCCTTGCGTCATACCCCATTTGTTAAAAAAATTAGAGCTCGGACGCCCGTTTAGGAGAACCCACGTAGACGCTATGGAGAGCAAAACGCAGATTGTTGCGAGCAGCCTTTCCCCGAAGCCCACACCCACCTTAAGACCTCCAAGAGGAAGGCCCAACTTACGGTGTCAAAGCCTTTGGTGATATCTAGCTTCAAGAGGAAAATCCACAAGTTTTTTAAGTGGTACCTTTATTTCTCTATTATTTTATTATTTTTATCAAGTGGCACTTCTAGATGTGGAAGTGCTTTGTACTGAATTGCTCGTATGCGGTCCCTTGTTAGAAGACCGTCCCGGAGACGTTCGATCTAATATAAAGAAGAGTGGTCAATATATATTAATGAAACTAAGTAACTAAAATAGATGGTAATAAGAAAAATTGACGACTGACGTACATGAAGGTGTTTTAAATCTCTGCCCTTGGGATAGGTCGTCTGACGAATGAACTCGCAGATGTAGTATCCACACAAGTGATTCCCGTCTCCCTGTTGCAAGCACTTTACGAGAACATGGTTTCAATCCAAATAATAATCAACCAGCCATGATAATGGTATCGACACTAGAATCAAGGAGATGCGCGGATCTAGATAGTAGTACTTACTTCCACAATATCAAATGCAAGCTCTAATTTCCATTCACCAGGAGACTTTTTGGTGAACCTCTTCCAAATGCTACCCGGGAAAGAAAAAGTATAAAAAAGAGTTAGCAATTACTTGATATCCGAAAATAAAACAAAATAGTCTATATAGTGCCATATATAAAGACTGAAATTAATAAAGATTGAAATTACCACTGGATCATTTCCTGCATGGAAGCCCACATCGCTAGGGTTTACGTTTTGGGTCCATTACTAGTATTTTTCCTTTGACGACTTGGAAACTTAGCAGAATATAGTGGAAGCTGCGCACGCATAACTCATCAATTATACACTGAACATCGAGTAAGGAAAACAGAATGTGTACAACACAGTAACACTCAGCAGAAGTTGTAAGGAAATAGTATTTCCCGTCGGTGTTGTTGAAACCTTATTGCCCTCAGAATGTTATCTTGTGTATCCTTGGCACATAGCTCAAGAGTCTTACGATTAACAAAATTTGGGTCAATGAACCTAATATCATATATTTGTCCTCTTTTGCATTCGAGTATCTTCATTCTGCAATTATAATATAATGAGTGTACTATATATATATATAGCACCGGCTCAAAATATTTAAACAGGCTTCATGCATGTAAATTAACGGGTATAGTTGTGCTAACGGGTATTTCTCCACGCACATACCCGGATTCATCTCCTGGCCGTGGGATCACGAATGATCAATCATACGGTTGCTGATCCAGGAGCCCAGACACCTAGGTGCCCCAGTTAATTTACCTATATATATATATATATATATATATATATATATATATATATATATGAATATGCAATGAACGAGGTGAGCTAGCTAGAGACTTAATTAAAGAAATAAGTACTTACAGACAATAGGAACTAATGATAGATTTGTCGAGGGCCTGCTGCTGGAATAACTGAAACAATTCATCAAATTGAATCAGAACCATTCCATCTCCATACCCGTAGTGTCGTCTCTAACTGCGAGACATATCCAGTCCTGAGATTTCGCAGCGGCTTCCATATACCAACTATGCACTCTTTGCATTTTGGTTGGTAGATCCTTTAACTCCTCGAGTTTGACGATAGGTTTCCCGTACTGGTATTTGTACGCACATTCAGCTTCGGGAAAGTAGTCTACTGTTTGCATATACTCAGCAAAGGACAAACCCGCATCAGCTGCCCTTTCTCCGTACAGTTCTATGAACTCCGGATCAATTTGCTCGTCAGCATTAGTGCTCTACCCCACCTAGGTATTGGAAATCACTTTGAGCGGGGAGATGGATTGTTTTTTTTCTCTCTGAGCTGGGCAACTGATTTCCCCCGTTTTCCACTTGCGCTACTACTCTTCATTGACCGCACCATTTCCTAGTGTGACTTCAGAACAGAGCGGTCATAGTCAGATGACAGACTCGGCTCGAGTTGATGAAGAGTCTTCACCATTTTCCACGCTCATTCTATATCTTTTTCGGTCTTGGGGAAATCTGCCTTTTTCTTCTCCTTCCGCTTCGCCTTCCACGCCTCGTATTCGTCCCTTGTGATTTCCTGGGTTTGCTCAGGAGTATAGTCGTAAGGTAACTTGGGTAACTTCTTTGGTACCTTCGGGAGGGGTGACCGTTGACGTTTGGGTGATCTTTTACGTTTCGGCAGAAACTTAGTGGGCAGAGAAGGCCGACTCCGCGGCGTAGGCGACCGCGCTGGAGACGTGCACGACGTAGGCGACCGTGCTGGAGACGGCATGCATGGCGGAGACGACCGCGCTGGAGACTGTTGCGCTGGACAATGGTGAGGAGTCGATGGCCTTGCCGTTTGATTTTGAAGCACAATGCATTCCTTTAGCCATAGAACGGTCAACTTCTTGGCTTCTCCGAGTTCTGTCACCTCTCCGTCTTCAAATTCAGGGAATTCAAGCTTCACCCGCTCGAATCCGTTGACAACTTCATCGACCCCAACAACAGCGTAGCCCCGTGGAACCGGAAGACTATGGTGACTTGGTTCGTTGCCGATTGGTAAGACATAGCCGACCGCCTCCTTGATGGTTATATTGACGACCTTCACGTGGAGTTCACAGGTTTTCATCTCCGTGATATCATCCACCGGGTGCATCATCGGCGGTGCATCATCACCCGGGAGCTGCGTGGACGCAACGCTGCTTTTCCAATGAGAATCTGCGGTGCCGGTAGCATCGACTTCACCTTCTACAATGTGTGGTACGCCGGTAGATACTAGCTACTAGCTAAGTGTGTTAATTTTCTCCTGCTGCTGCATTGCTACATCATGTGTCCGCGTTATCTGTTCTTCAAGTTGACGCCTCCAGTTTGCCTGACTCTCTGCTTCAGCTGCCTCCGCGTCCTTTTCCGTTGACGGCTTCTATCGAGGTATTTCTTTTTGGTGTCTTCAAACCCAATACTCCATGGAGGATTTCCTTCTCTGCCTCGTGTACGCCCTACATGTTCCTTATTCCGGAGGGCGCGTGTGAGCTCGTAGTTCTCTCTATCTAGCACAAACTTCCCCTCTTTAACGTCCTTTATTGCGCTTCTCAGATCTTCTATGGGTAGGGGATTTTCTTTATGCCTTATGTTATAGATTGCTTTTTCTTCGGCGTCTGACGTGCCCCCATGCCCGTAGAACCATGACCTTGTCCGCTCGACCCACAAGAACGGCTCGGGAGTGATCCCCTTCTCAAGCAGGTCGTTCTCCCATTTCTCCCACTTGGGCATGGAACCCTTGTAGCCAGCTTGCCCCATAACATGGTGATATACCTTTTTGGCGGCGTTTTTCTCATTTGTTTTTGTCCTTTCCTGTGCATTCTCTGACAGCTTGTAATCACAAACTCTGCCCATAAGGGTTTTATTTTCTCATACCCTTGAGTGAAATCTAGAGTCTTGCCCTTCTTAAAAAAAGTCAAGGTTCAATCATTTCTTCCAGTTTTTGAATTGCTCGGCCATCTTTTTCAGAGTCCACGCCTTGAACTTTTCCAGTAACTCAAGTTTCTTTTTAGTAACATCAGCTTCACTATCTACCTCGTCATTCTCATCCGCGTCATTCTCGTCCACCTCCGGAAAGGGTAAGGTGAAATTACACATGATCTTTTTGAAAAGATGGTCTTTGGCTTTTTTGCTCACAAATGAAATTCCTGGTCTCCGTGGATCTTTTGGCTCATTCCACTCATGAATAGTGATCGGGATGTGATCCCTAACTAACACTCCGCATTGCTTCACAAATTTTTGGGCAACATAGGCGGGAAGCTCGGGTGCGCCGTCTGATCTGATCGTTTCGATCCTATATCTTTCTGTATCTTTCAACTTTTTTGTTGCGCCTCGTTTCTTATTTTTTCCGGTTGATATGCTTGAACCGGATGGCTAAAAATATAAATATTGTTAATACATGTATATAGACAAAGGATGCTTCATTAATAAACATATCTATATGCACCTTGGAGCCGGTATTTGTAATTTGTACGGCTCCACCGGAGCCATCGGCTGCTCCCTTATCGGAGCCGTCGGCTTCTCCCTCACCGGAGGCGTCGGCTTCTCCCTCACCGGAGTCGTCAGCTTCTCCCTCAGCAGAGACGTCTCCTCGGTCTCTCCCTCGGGCCCGCGGATTAAACCCTCGAGCAATTTTTCCGCATCTTCGTCTCTTGGCTCCATACTTTTATGAAAATACACAAAATTTCCTAAGTTAGAAAAAAGAGTAATTATATGTTCCAGATCCATTTCATCAAAAATGCTTAAAGATAATAGCTAATGGTACTTATACGTAAACAAGTTAGCAAAAAGAGTATTAATATGTTCCAGATCCTCATTTCAATTATAAAAGCAACATGGATGAAACATTTAAACGTATCAATACACACCAAGAGTTACATAGCTCGGGTTAATTTTATTTAACCCTAATACATCACGATCGAATAATATCACTTATACATATTCATGACATCTCTCAAACTAATTAACTCCGACAGGGTCCTAAGCCGCGGGGTGCTGAGTCGCGGGTGCTACGCATCCATAGGTAAGGAACCCTCACATGGTCATAGCTCACGTGGTAAGGAACCCTCCGAATAATCGACCAACTGCTGCTATACTGTGTATCGAGCAAATACATGTAGCGACCGACATGCTCGTCCTCCTCCCTGATACGCTGATGTACCACCTCTTCAGGGGCCGGCTCTCTCTGCACCGACCGTGGCCCACGCGATGACCACCAAAGAATATTCGGGTCGACCACGTCACCCGGATTTCTCACCAAGCCGCGTGTCCCGGTAGTAAGGACCTCCCAGTGCCAGCCCGGCGGGGCCCAGTCCCGGACATCGCCCGGCGGGTCCAACAGAGACATAAGCTAAAAACAGATCCGGGCTATGTAAATATTCCTAATTAAGTAAAATACCTTAGTGTTTTAACTTAGTAAAAAATAGTAAATGGAGAAATATGACATAAATAAGATGAAAGTTAAACACAAAGGATCAAATTGGACCTTCTCATATCATGTGCTTGTTACGAGGTAGTATACGTGATAGCGATGCGGGGAAGGATGAAGACAAGGGTTTCTGAACTTCCTTAGTTCGAATCGAAACCCTCATCTTCATCCTTTCCCCGGATCACCACCGCCTATAGTACCTCTTAATAGGAACAAGGGTTTCTGAACATTAGTAAGGAGTATGACTAGCAGATCTGATCGAGTCTTGACGAGTAAAGTTGAGACTCGAACGAGACATAACAGTTGTAGCATCCCAGATTATCCATATCATGTGTGAAAACGTTGCAGATAACTTCCTCTTATTGAAGAAGAAGAGGAAGTGATCTACAATGTTTTCACACATGACTGGATAATCTGGAATGATGTTATGCCCCGTTCGAGTCACAAGTTTATTAGGAAAGAGTGGATCTGATCTTCTAGTCATACTCCTGCCTAGACCTTCACATTTTGTGCTTGCTACGAGGTAGTACACGTGATGGTGGTCCGGAGAAGGATGAAGACAGGGGTTTCTGGAAATCTTTGAAACTAAACAAAATCATATATGTAATATCGTGAGATCCGAACAAGGTTAGACCCTTTTGTCCACATACATAATGGGGACATTCTTCATAACCCCGGAAGGGATTTCTGAGGAATGTCACCATTACGAATGTGCACAAAAGGGTTCAACTTCATTCGGATCTCACGATATTACATATGTGACGTTATTTAGTTCCAAAGAAATCCAGAAACCTTCATCTTCCTCCTTTCCCGGATCACCACCGGCTGTAGTACCTCTTAACAGGAACATGATGGTCATCGGGCCTTCATGTGAAGTTGGACCTTCACATTTTGTGCTTGTTACGAGGTAAGTACAAGTGATGGCGATGCAGGGGAAGGAAGGGTTTCTGGAGTTCTCTGAAACTAAAAAAAAATCATATATGTAATAGTGAAATCCGGAAAAAACTAGATCCTTTTGTACACATACATAATGGGGATATTCTTCATAACCCCGGAAAGGATTTCTGAGGAATATCACAATTACGAATGTGCACTTAAGGATTCAGCTTCATCCGGATCTCATGAACGATATTACATATATGACATTATTTAGTTCAAAAGAAATCCAGAAACCCTCATCTTTATCCTTTCCCCGGATAACCACCGCCTGTAGTACCTCTTAACAGGAACAAGATGGTCATCGGGCCTTGATGTGAATTTGGACCTTCACATTTTGTGCTTGTTACGAGGTAAGTACACGTGATGGCGCTACGGGGGAAGGAAGGGTTTCTGGACATCTTTAAAACTGAACAAAATCATATATGTAATAGTGAAATCCGGAAAAAACTAGACCCTTTTGTACACATACATAATGGAGACATTCTTCATAACCCCGGAAGGGATTTCCGAGGAATGTCACCATTACGAATGTGCACTAAAGGGTTTAGCTTCATCCGGATCGCACGAACCATATTACATATGTGACATTATTTAGTTTGAAAGAAATCCAGAAACCCTCGCATTCGTTCCTTCCCTGGATCACCACCCCATGTAGTACCTCTTAACAGGAACAAGATGGTCATCGGTCTGTGTGCCTCATATTTAGGGTGGACACATACAAGGAGCCTTGGTGGACCCGGCGCGCCAAGTGGAATGTACAAGATCCTAACTTTGTGAAAATGACAAGGCCCAGCGAACCACCAAGGCCATCTGAGTGTGAACCAACTCTTTCATTCATCGGCATTTATTCAAAAGATCGAACGAACATCACAAGTAAAACTGCAATAACAGCTCCAAATTTCTAACACAAAGTAAAAAAAATTCTAACTTACTGAAATTTTCTAACTTAGTGAAATTTTCTAACTTAGTGAAATTTTCTAATTTAGTGAAAATTTCTAACTTACTAAAATTTTCTAACTTACTAAAATTTTCTAACACTAACTTAGTGAAATTTTCTAACACTAACTTAGTGAAAATTTCTAACTTAGTGAAAATTTTCTAACTTAGTGAAAAATTTCTAACTTACTGAAATTTTCTAACTTACTGAAATTTTCTAACACTAACTTAGTGAAATTTTCTAACACTAACTTAGTGAAATTTTCTAATTTAGTGAAAAATTTTGAACTTAGTGAAATTTTCTAACTTGGTGAAATTATTCTAACTTTGTGAAATTTTCTAACACTAACTTCGTGAAATTTTCTAAAAATTCTTAAGTGAAATACCTAAGTAAAAAATTTCTAAGTCTAATTTTGTAACACTAAAAATTTTCTAAGTCTAATTTTCTAACACTAAAATTCCTAAGTTAATTCTAACAATTCTAAAATTCCTAAGTCAAATTCTAAAATTCCTAAGTCAAATTCTAAAATTCCTAAGTCAAATTCTAAAACTCCTAAGTCAAATTCTAATACTTCTAAGTCTAATTTTCTAACACTAAAATTCCTAAGTCAATTCCTAACAATTCGTATTCCTAACATTTCTAACAATTCCTAACTAATGATTCTAACCTTTCTAACACTAGTAAAAAGGTAAAAACAAAAACAATAAGTAAAAAAGAAAAAAAAGTCCTCTGTTTTAGGGCGATGGAGGCAGTGCGCCTACCTCCTGTATCTCGGGCGCGCGACGGAGGGCGGCACGGCCGGGCAATGGCGCCGCGACGACGAGGGCCGCGCGATGGAGGGCGGCGCGACGGAGAAGGACGGCGACGACGCTCCTCCACGGGCGTGCGCGGACGGAGAAGGACGTCGATGATGTGCAGCAGCCTGGCAGCGTCGATCCGTTCCCTGTGTGCGGTTATGAATTTGGGGAATGAGGCGACGCCTATATATAGCGAGGGGCATTCGTCCCGGTTCGTAGGAACAATCGGGACGATGGGTCTTCCGTCCCGGTTGTTCCTACGAACCGGGACGGATGCCTCACCCTTTTTTTCGCAGGGCTACGTGTAACGCGCTTGTTGGGGGGGGGCATCCGCCCCGGCTGTTTGCAAAACCCGGGACGAATGCCCTATTTTTAATTATTTTTTGTTTTCTATTGTTTTCTTTATGTTTTTTATTCTTTTCCTTTATGTTTTATTTTGTTTTTTTGTTTCCTTTTTGTTTTATATTGTTTTATTTTATTTTCTATTGTTTCCTTTATGTTTTCTATTGTTTTCCTTTATGTTTTATTTTGTTTTCTCTTTTATTCTTTTTGTTTTCCCTTGTTTTATTTTGTTTTCTATTGTTTCTTTTGTGTTTTCTATTGTTTTCCTTTATGTTTTCTATTGTTTTATTTTGTTTTCTCTTGTTTCCTTTTTGTTTTCTCTTGTTTTATTTTGTTTTCGACTGTTTCCTTTATGTTTTCTATTGTTTTTCTTTATGTTTTTTGTTGTTACGTTTTTTGTTTTCTATTGTTTCCTTTATGTTTTCCATTATTTCATTTATATTTTTGATTGCTTTATTTTATTTTTCATTATATCCTTTATGTTTCAAATAATAACTCCACACGTTTCAAATACAGAACAAGGTACGTTAAATTTATAATAAGTGCACTTCAGACCAGTTGATCCATGCATTTACATAGTTTCGTCGCATACAAGGCATTCGGGTGATTTGTATTCGGTCGATGAACCTTCAAGGGGGGATGTAGAACAAAACAATCGGTATCGCCATCATACAGCCCGACCGTGGCTATTGAGTGCATATATGCATATCAAAAGAACGGTCGGACGTATGATGGCGAATCCGGGTGATTTGTATTTGGTCGATGAACTGAATGATGTATCAAACCTTTTGTCAAACCTTCAAGGGGGGATGTAGAGCAAAACAATCGGTGTCGCCATCATACAGCCCGACCGTGGCTATTGAGTGCATATATGCATATCAAAAGAACGGTCGGACGTATGATGGCGAATCCGGGTGATTTGTATTCGGTCGATGAACTGAATGGTGTATCAAACCTTTTGTCAAACCTTCAAGGGGGGATGTAGAACAAAACAATTGGTATCGCCATCATATAGCCCGACCGTGGCTATTGAGTGCATATATGCATATCAAAAGAACGGTCGGACGTATGATGGTGAATCCGGGTGATTTGAATTCGGTCGATGAACTGAAAGATGTATCAAACCTTCAAGGGGGGATGTAGAACAAAACAATCGGTATCGCCATCATACAGCCCGACCGTGGCCATTGAGTGCATATATGCATATCAAAAGAACGGTCGGACGTATGATGGAGAATCCGGATGATTTGTATTTGGTCGATGAACTGAATAATGTATCAAACCTTAAAGGGGGGATGTAGAACAAAACAATCGGTATCACCATCATACAGCCCTGCCGTGGCTACTGAGTTCATATATGAATACCAAATGCACAGCACGACGTATGATGGCGAATCCGGATGATTTGTATTTGGTTGATGAACTGAATGATGTATCAAACCTTAAAGGGGGATGTAGAACAAAACAATCGTTATCGCCAGCATACATCCCTGCCGTGGCTACTGAGTGCATATATGCATACCAAATGCACGACAGGACGTATGCTGGCAAATCCAGATGATTTGTATTTGGTCGATGAACTGACTGGGGTGTATGAAGGTGGGCTATATATAGGGTCCTCTGGCTCACAAAGTGTTGTGCTAGGGTTTTGATCCAACGGTTAAGAAACACCCCTGATCCAACGGCTCACAAACGCTCGAAAGAAACACACTGTAGACCTGATCGAACGGCTCACAATAGCTCGAAAGAAACACACCCCTGATCCAACGAATCACGAGCGCTTGAAAGAAACACACGATCCGTGTGATTCTTTCTGATTGGTATGAACGAAACCCTAACCATTTCGTCCCGGTTGGTAAAACAGGCCGGCACTAAAGGGACGATCTGTTTCCCAACAAAACCCGAACCATTTCGTCCCGGTTGGTAAAACAGGCCCGAACTAAAGGGATCTGTTTTCTTCTCACTATATATATGTATGCACTGCCACACCATTGGCATAAACACATATAAACTCACCACTCTCTCATGGCTTCTATCGTACCCACTCTAACCTTCCTCCAGGCGGAGGCACTTTCCGCCTCGAACTACCCATGCCCGCCCGGCTACAGCGCTCCCGCCGGTTGGATGCTGAGCACCGGAGGAGTGCCAATCCCTCCTCTTCCTCAAGGTGAGGCGCGTCGGGTGGCCATCACGAACCACTACTACTACGAGCTCACGCCAGAGCAGCAGAGGAATCCCAGTTGGAATCTTGACTACCGCTCTACTTGGAACGCCTTCTTCATTAATCGGCGTGAGAGTGCGCTCGCCAGGTACGAGGAGAACGACCCGCCTCCTTCGAACTTCAATGAGGCCGATCGTCAGCTGTGGTGGGGCGGCGGACGGACTCTTCAGAGCGTCATGAACTACATCAGGGCTGGCGATAACCCCCGCCTGCGCTACCCTCACGCCCAGTCCTGGCGTCGTGATCATCCAAGGGAGTCCAGAGCACCGTCCGACGATAGTGACGACGACGGCGGAGACTACGACGACTACGAGTCGGAGTACTATAGGCCTAGGCAGGAGTATGACTAGCAGATCAGATCCAGTCTTGCCATTATGTAGATCTATGCTCTCCGTTTAGGTTTACATCCACTCTTGCCATTATGTACTGCCTTTTTTATCTATCCAAGATGCATGTTTGTGTGCAATATGGGCGCGAGGGCCGGTGCGAAAATTTTTGTGAACACTTTTTCAACAGAACTATGATCATGTATTCCACGTTTATTATTACACATCACCAACAACATCCCTATCTCTAGTCTTCTGAATTTTCTTCGTGTAGAGATGGTCCATGAACCCTTGTCCCTTGCTTATGATCGCTTCGACAGTAACCATGGAGCATCTTCATTATTTAACGGGATGGTTGGGTCAGCTTTCACTGTGAAGGGTGGAATTTCAACAAAGTTATTATAATGTTCTGACATGTCTGTCGTGTCCTCGATTCCCACGATGTTTCTTTTCCCTGAAAGAACTATGTGACGCTTCGGCTCATCGTATGATGTATTTTTTTGCTTTTTTTTTTCTTTTTTCGGTTTTGAGGACATGTCCTTCACATAGAAGACCTGAGCCACATCATTGGCTAGGACGAATGGTTCGTCATTATAACCAATATTGTTGAGATCCACTGTTGTCATTCCGTAAAGCGGGTCTACCTTTACCCCTTCTCCATTCAGGTTGATCCATTTTCACTTAAACATAGGGACCTTAAACGCAGGTCCATAGTCAAGTTCCCATATCTCCTCTATGTAACCATAGTATGTGTCATTTTTTCCATTCTCGTTTGTTGTATCAAGGCGGACACCACTGTTTTGGTTGGTGCTCTTCTTATCTTGGGCGATCGTGTAAAATGTATTCCCATTTATCTCGTACCCTTGAAAATTCCAAATAGTCGAAGATGGTGACCCGGCCAACATGTACAGCTGATCTTCAACAGTGGTGTCGTTTATAAGATGTGTTTGCAACCAACTTCCGAAAGTATCAATGTGTTTGCGTTTAATCCATGAGTCATCCTTCCCCGAGTTTGTGGAGCGTACAATATTCTTGTGTTCCTCGAGATACGGAGCCACGAAGATGGAATTTTCCCCTGGGTATCGTTGTTTTCTTTCCCAGCGTTCCTTTTCCCCTCAGTCTCCTCTCATTCCGTGATTCAGGAACACCAATCGTCTTAAGGTCAAGAATAAAGTCAACACAGAACCCAATGACCTCCTCTATTCCATAGCCCTTCGAGATGCTTCCTTCTAGCCTAGCACGGTTATGAACATATTTCTTCAAGACTCCCATGAAACTCTCAAAGGGGAACATATTGTGTAGAAATACCGGACCGAGAATATGAATCCCTTCACATAGGTCAACCAGGAGATGAGTCATAATGTTGAATAAGGATGGTGGGAACACCAACTCAAAACTAACAAGACACTGGACCACATCCCTCTGTAATCTTGCCAGAATTTCTTGATCGATTACCTTCTGAGATATTGCGTTGAGGAATGCAGATAGCTTCACAATGGGTACTCGAACATTTTCCGGTAGAAGCCCCCTCAATGCAATCAGAAGCAACTGCATCATAATCACGTGGCAGTCATGAGACTTGAGGTTTTGGAATTTTTTCTCTGCCATGTTTCTTATCCCCTTTATATTCGACGAGAAGCCAGACGAAACCTTGATACTGTAAAGGACTTCAAAAAATATTTCCTTCTCTGCTTTAGTAAGAGCATAGCTGCTTAAGTAATGGCTCCCTATCTCCGTGTGCTTGTTGCTTGGGTTTTTCATACGTTGCTGGTCCTCCCGTGTTTCTGGCGTATCTTTTGACTTCCCATACACGCCCAGGAAGCATAGCAGGTTGACGCAGAGATTCTTTGTCATGTGCATCACGTCAATTGAAGAGCGAACCTCTAGAACTTTCCAATAGGGTAGCTCCCAAAATATAGATTTCTTCTTCCATATGGGTGCGCGCTTATCAGGGCCGTTCAGAACAGCTTGGTGATACGTGCATTTTATATGATCATTTATACCCTCCATATAGGCATTATTGGGATGTTTTATCACTGTTATGTCATTGTTTTGCATGTTTTAGATGATTTTATGGGACTTTCCTACAAAGTCCCTATTTTTGGTATTTAATTTCTGGGTGTCAGAAAACACTTGTTTTCATGTTTTTGATGTTTTAGGAGCTACAGGTATCCAAATTGCGAAAGGAAAGAAACCCTGTCAGTTTTTCTTTGGGAGAAAGGCCGTGGGCACAAGACACAAAGGAGGAGGGCCAGGAGGCCCAAAAGGGGGTAGACCATGCGGCCAGATTCCCTGGCCGCGTGTGGGGCCTCCAAATGGGCCCACAGCACCTCCTCCCCGAGGTCTTTTTGCTGACGACTCCGTCTTCCCCGAAAACGAACACCCTAATTTTCCCGAGACGAGACGGAGCCGCCAGGGCGGCGAAACTCTCGAAACTCTCCGTGGGGGAGACAAATCCTGCTGCTCCGAAGCTCCGGAGAAGGGGGAAATCATCCCCATCTTCATCCCCATCTCCTCCTTGGCGTGGGAGGAGGCATCTCCATCACCATCCTCACCAGCACCTGCATCTCCACCATTACCATCACCGTGATCCACTCCGTTCCCCTCATAGTTTGATCATTGCTACGCCCTAGATATGTGTTATTGTACTCCGTTGCATGTTTGGGATTGAGTACTTGTCATTATTTGGTGGTGGATCCAATTTTTCAGATTGTGTTGTACCACATATGTCACCATACATGATCATGTTTGCACGTTGTGAGTAGTTCCCGCATGTTCCTGAGGGCATAGGATGAATTGGCAATGATTTGTTACATGAGATGAGTTGTTATTTGGTCTAGTATTTATCTTTTATGTGATTCTATGATGGTGTTGTACGAACGTCAAGTGTAGAACACTTCACCTACATGGGCTCATAGGAGAAAACCGTAGTGTAGTGACGTGATGATGTCTTTAGGTGACAGGAACTTGAGACAGAGTCGTTGAATTGCATTATGAGGGTACTTGTATCGGGGACCTTAGAGCATAAGGCTATGGTCGGACATCATGTCTTAATAATTCTCGTGCTGTCATTTAATTGGCCACGTGATCCATCATAAGGGGTGATAGTTTATTTATTTAGCTATTCCTATTTGTGGCTCCGTCCGAAGAAGATTAAAACTACACAAGATATACAAACATGTTATGCAATGAATCACTATGCCAGCTAAATCCGTGCAGCCCCCGGGAACGTTTTCCACATATAAGACACAAACACACACTTGATCTTGTCCTCTTGCGCATTAGAGGATTGGGCTTTGTCTCTCATTGAGACCTACTACTTGCTGCAATCTACTTTCCGCATTTTACTTTACTTGCACTACATAATTAAAACACAAAAACACATGTTGCTTTTATTATTCCTTTGCTATTCTACTTACGAGTTCCTTCTGCTCCTCGTGGGTTCGACAACCTTTCTAATTCGAAAAGTACTACAATTGATCTCCTGCACTTGGGAGCCATCAAGACACTTTTCTGGCGCCGTTGCCAGGGAGCGTAGCGCTATTGGTAAGAAGTTTGGTAAGGAAACTTGAAAGCTGAATTTTACTTGTTGTTGCATCCTGTTATTATTATGGCTTTTATGAGAGATGCTTCGCTTAAACTTGCTTTATATGAGAGTGATTATGCTATTAAACCTAAAGTTGTTGAAAAAGCACCTCATGATGATGGTTATATTATTCCCCTTGAATTTGTTAAAGCTGTTAGGAATGAGTATTTTACAGGGGATGGAACAAAGGCTCAAGTGATCACATACGGGCTACTGAGGATATATGTGGGCTAATAGGCTTAAGGCTATTTCCGAGGAGGAGGTAAAATGCAAGTTATTGTACCAGTCCTTAACTGGTGATGCTCGAAAATGGTATATGTCCCTGGATGAAGAAATTGCACATAATTGGGATACTTTTATGAAGGTTTTCTTTCTTAAATATTTTACTCCTAAAGAGGCTTATGTGAACCGTTGCTTTATATTAAATTTTTGGCCACACCTTGGAGAGAGTATTACTCAAGCTTGGGGGAGGCTTAAGGACCTCCTTCGTAAGAATCCTTGTCATGATCTCACAAATAAACTTATATTGATAAAATTTTATGTGATACTACCTGATAGGCTAAAGCAATATTTGGATGGTTCATCTGGTGGAAGCTTTACAAATAATACTGCAGAAGATGTTTGGACTTTATTGGAAATTATTTCGAAGAACTCTGAATATTGGGACCTAGACAAAGGTAATGAAGCTTATTTTGATTATGGATATTCATGTGTAGAAAGTTTCTCTAGTTCTATTTTGTTCAAGAATGTTATTAAAGATTTTGGTCTTGATCCATATGTTGCAATTGAAATAGCTAGGAAATTTGCTGAGCACATTCGAATTCCTAAAAGTGGATTTGATTATTATATTGAACCTGTTAAATCTTCTATTGGTGTCCCTAAATTTATTAAAGAAACACCTGTGTCATCTGTAGTAATAGAAGAATATATTGAACCACCTCCCTATCCTGAAAAAGTTAAAGAGAATTTGCTTATTGATGTTGCTGACAAAAGTAGAAAGAGATGTTCTCAACCTAAAGAACAGGTGGAAGTCAAGAACCAAGTCTCTATTATTAAGCAATTAAATGAAGAAGATCATGTTGATGTTTATTTATGTGAAGATGCTACCAAAGTTATTAAAGGGAATTCATCCAAAGTTGGTAAGCCAATTATATCATGCTCTATTGGGACTTCTTGTTATCATGGTTTATGTGATATTGGAGCAAGCATTAGTGTCATTCCATATTCTCTCTATCAAGAAATTAAGCCTGATATTGATCCTATCACCATGGAAGAAACAGGTATGACCATTCAGCTTGCTAACAAAGATTATATTAGTCCCTTTGGAATTGTTAGAGATGTAGAAGTATTGGTAGGGAAAATAAAATATCCTACTGATTTTATTGTGCTTGGTTCTCCACAAGATTCTTTCTGTCCTATTATATTTGGTAGACCTTTCTTACATATTGTGGGTGCTTAAATTGATTTGCCTAGAGAAAGGGTGTTTATTGAATGTGCCGGAGAGAAACTTGAATTTAATTATTCTATATTTGCTGATAAACCTGCTAAGAAAGAACCAAAATCTAAAGATATAATTGAAACTCTTGCTCATATAGCTGTAGCTTCATCAGACGTGGTGGAACGTTATATGCTTAATCAGGAAGAGCCATTTAATGATGCAGAAAAAGAAGCTTTAGAACAAATATTATGGCAGCAACCTCCACAATTACAATTGCATATCCCACCTGATAATCTAGGAGTACTCCCACCTCCTAAAGGAGATCCTAGTTTTGAATTAAAGCCTTTGCCTGAAAATCTAAAATATGCATACTTGGATAAGAAAAATATATATCCTCTTATTATTAGTGCTAACCTTTCAGCTGAGGAAGAAGAGAAATTACTTGATGTGCTTAAAGCTCCCCGTAAGGCTATTGGTTATTCTCTTGATGATCTTAAGGGCATAAGTCCAACTCTATGTATGCATAAAATTAATTTGGAAGAAGATGCTAAACCTGTTGTTGATTTCCAACGCCGTCTACATCCAAAAATGAAGGAAGTGGTAAGAAAGGAGGTAATTCGACTCATAGAGGCTGGTATTATTTATCCTATAGCTGATAGTAAATGGGTTAGTCATGTTCATTGTGTTCCTAAGAAAGGTGGAATTACTGTGGTTCCTAATAAAGATGATGAACTTGTTGCTCAAACGTACTGTTGTTGGTTATAGAATGTGCATTGATTATAGAAAATTAAATAAAGCAACTCGTAAGGACCATTATCCATTGCCTTTATTGATCAAATGCTAGAGAGATTATCTAAACATTCTCACTTTTGCTATTTAGATGGGTATTCAGGCTTCTCTCAAATTCCAGTTCATAGTGATGATCAGGAAAAGACCACTTTTACTTGCCCATATGGTACATTTTCTTATAGGAGAATGCCTTTTGGTTTATGTAATGCGCCTGCTAAGTTTCAGAGATGCATGAATGCTATATTTGCGGATTATATTGAAAAGATAGTGGAAGTCTTTATGGATGATTTTTTGGTGTATGGTACTTCTTTCGATAATTGCTTGTTCAACCTTAACAAAGTTTTGCAGCGTTGTGAAGACCAACACCTTGTTCTTAATTGGGAGAAGTATCACTTTATGGTAACAGAGGGAATTGTTCTTGGGCATCGTATTTCTGGAAGAGGAATGGAAGTTGACCCAGCAAAAATTGAAGCTATTGAGAAATTACCATATCCAAGAGACATCAAAGGTATAAGAAGTTTTCTCGGTCATGCAGGTTTTTATCGTAGGTTCATTAAAGATTTCTCTAAAATATCAAAGCCTCTAACCAATCTTTTGCAAAAGGATGTTCCGTTTTCTTTTAATGATGATTGCATAGAATCCTTTAATGTTTTAAAGAAAGCCTTAATAACTGCACCTATTATTCAACCTCCTGATTGGAACTTGCCCTTTGAAATTATGTGTGATGCTAGTGATTATGCAGTTGGAGCTGTTTCAGGCCAAAGGGTTGATAAGAAATTGAATGTTATTTACTATGCTAGTAAAACACTAGATGGTGCTCAAAGAAATTATGCTACAACTGAAAAAGAATATTTAGCGGTAATATTTGCATGTGATAAATTTAGATCTTACATAATTGATTCAAAAGTCACTGTTGCTCTGATCATTCTGCTATTAAATATTTGATGAATAAGAAAGATGCTAAGCCTAGGCTAATAAGATGGGTACTTTTGTTGCAAGAATTTGGTTTACATAGTATATAGGAAAGGAGAAGATAATCCCGTAGCTGATCATCTTTCTAGAATGGAAAATATACCTGATGATCCTATTCCTATTAATGATAGTTTTGCTAATGAAACTTGCCCTTGTTAGTGTTTCTAGTGCTAAAGTTGCATCTCCTTGGTTTGCTAATTATGCGAATTTTATTGTTGGGAAAGTTATGCCACCACAATTTACTTACCAGCAAAGAAAGAAATTCTTTTATGACCTTAGACAATTATTTTGGGATGATCCATTCTTGTATAAGAAAAGTGTTGATGGCATTATTAGACGTTGTGTACCTGAGCATGAACAGCAGGCTATTATAAGAGATTGTCATGACAGTCCCTATGGAGGACATCATGAAGGAGATCGTACTGCAGCAAAGGTATTACAATGTGGTTTTTATTGGCCTACTCTATACAAGGATTGTGCTGAACATATTAAAACTTGTGATAAATGTCAAAGAGTAGGAAACATTGGTACAAGGAATGAAATGCCTATGAACTATACATTACCACTTGAACCATTTGATGTGTGGGGTTTTGACTTTATGGAACCATTTCCTGCATCTAGTACAAAACATACTCACATTTTGGTTGCTGTTGATTATGTTACAAAATGGGTAGAAGCAATTCCTACTAAGAGTGCAGACCATGCCACAGCCATGCAAATGCTTAAATAAATTATTTTCCCTAGATTTGGTGTTCCTAGATTTTTAATTACTGATGGTGGATGTCATTTTATGCATGGTGTTCTTAGAAAAACATTGGCAAAATATAATGTTAATCATAGAATTGCATCACCCTATCATCCTCAAACTAGTGGACAAGTTGAATTAAGTAATAGGGAAATTAAACTTATTTTAGAGAAAATAGTAAACAGAGCTAGATCTGATTGGCCACTTAAAATTAATGATGCATTGTGGGCTTATAGAACTGCTTATAAAAATCCTATGGGTATGTCTCCTTATAAAATGGTTTATGGAAAAGCATGTCATTTACCCATTGAATTAGAACATAAAGCTAGATGGGCTATTAAGAAATTAAATTTTGATTTAAAAACAGCGGGGGAGAAGAGATTGCTTGAGCTAAATCTATTAGATGAATGGAGGAATGAAGCATATGAAAGTGCAAAATTGTTTAAAGAGAAAGTTAAAATTTGGCATGACAAGAAAATTAAAAGAAAGGAATTTAAAGTAGGTGATCAAGTCCTTTTGTACAACTCTCGTTTTAAGTTTTCTGCAGGGAAATTAGCTTCAAAATGGTAGGGTCCATTGGTAGTACAGGAGGTATACCGTTCGGGGGCCAGCCGTCTTCACGGTGATATGAAAGGTAAACCTCACGTGGTCAATGGACAACGCCTAAAACATTATATTGCAGGAAAGATCTTCATAGCAACCATCGAGGAGATAAAGTTAATGACACCGGAGGAGGTAATTGTAAGGGATCCTGCAGTTTCAGAAACCCAAATTCAATAATTTACAATTATTGTGTTTGGAAGTTTCTCGGAATTGCGTGAAAACTTACGGAACTCATTTTTTATGGAATTAACGTGTGGGACAAAAAATTCGAATGAATTGGAACTCGAGGGGGAAAAGAGGACCCCACACGCGGCCAGATTCCTTGGCCGCGTGGAGGTACCCCTTTTCCACCTCGGAGTCCCGTTCCGTCTCGTTTTCGACTCCGACACTTTGTCTTACCCTAAAACCCGTCAATATATACCCCCTTTTGTCGATCTAATCCCGTACCGAGAGTTCTCGCGCGATCTTTGTTTCTGCTGTTTCTATCTGCCAGGGTTTAGCCATGTCAAGCTCCGGATCCAACCTAGGGGGGGAAGATCCACCCAAGGGAGGCATTGTGAACCATTACCTCAACTCCGTGATGACCCCCATGAAAACCCTGACCTTGAAGGATGGTGTGTTGCTCATGGACGAGGTGAAGGCTCCCAAGACCGAAGGCACGCTGGAGGAGAGGCTGGAGGCTTTGGAAGAAACAGTTTTCAGGTGTAACTCTATTGTTGAACGCAACCTTAATGCCCACCACTTCATGAATCTGGAGCTAGAGAAGAAGATAGAGGAGTACGAGGAGAGGATAAAGGACCTGGGGACTAGGTATTTGCGTGTCATATCAGAGATGGATAGGTACCAAGCTCTGATGTGGGACTTGGAGAACAAGAACTGTGAGTATGAAGAACGTTTCAAGAAGATTGCAGAAGCTGCCAGTCTCAGGTACAATGATCCACCCATGTCCTTCCATATTGGAAGGCATTTTCCATGGAAGCAGGAAGAGTGGAAGGAAGATTACGACAAGAAGAAGAAAGAGTGGTGGGCTGAGTACGAGAAGAAGGGAGAATGAAGAAATTACCGCAACCATCTAAGCTTGGGGAGTTTCACCTATCCCCCGTTTTATCAGCTTTATCATTTCTATCTAGTTTTGGTGTGGTCTTGCTTTATTATCTAGAATCGTTTTCGTTTAGGCTTGAGTGAGCTCATTGCGCATTATCATGCATCCCCGTCTTATGGTTTACCAATGAATAATAAAGTATGGTGTCATCCATGATTCCCTTGTTTTGGGGATTTATGGGTAACACTCATGCAAATGGGCATGGCATATTTAGAGGTTTCAATCACATCTTGCCTTGAAATTAATTAACTTGATTGTGTTGGACAATTGTAGAATTATCTCAATATGACATAAATCCACTATCTATCTATTAGCTTAATGGCTATTCGAGCATGTTCACCATGTTATAGTTTCATTTTTATGCTCTAAATTAAGATGCTTATGTTATTAATTGGCATGGGATGAATTTGGGATAAGACTCTCATGAACTTTTGAATGCACACATTTATTTCTATTGCACTTAACAAACATGACCCATTAATGGGAGCTAAAAGTTTTGTGCTTGACAAGGATTTTGGTTGGGAGTTGGCTAACACGTGCATCACGTGAAAAGCTTTCAACATTGCACAAAGAAATTTTATATTTAGTTGATGTCATGTGCTTTTGTTTTGGACTCCTGCCATGCCTAAATGAAATAGAGGAATAGTAAGTTTTGATGAGTAAGTATATATGACTAGAGAAATTGCATTGGGCCGCTAACCCAAGCCATGCTTGATCATGGTGGAAATTTACTTACAACTAGAGTGGACTCTACAAACACATCCTACAATAAAATAAGAAGCTATGCATATAGTGAATGAAATAAAAAAGGATGATGAGTCTACTCCGTTTGTTCATCTTGTTATTGTGATATGGGCTGGTTTCTATGTCATGGGGCAAGAGGTACCTCTTTGAAATTCTCTATGATGTCATTAATACTTATTATGATTGTACAAAGCTTATTAGGAATCTTAAGTTGAGTAATCATGGAGTAGGTTTTCACACTCACGGGGCATGAGACATTCAACCAACACCTTGTCAACCACATTACTTCAACATTCATAAATTAAGATGCTAATGATAAAGGGGCAATGAGAGTCTTAGCCCAATGGATGCCACATTACAATTAGTAATTTAAGCTAAATAGTTTGGAAACTAAATTAGACTTGATCATGTTTTACCTCTACACATTTATCTTTCTCCAAATTAAAGAGTATAATTCGATTGTCCAACATACAATGGTTATTTGCTTTCAAAAGTATGGGGTGTTTGCTAGAGCTTTGAATGTGTTATCCTTATGTGTATGAGTTCTATTCATTCATCTTGCATTATAACTAAACATGATGATGATACAATGCCCGTATTTATTTATCAACCATAAGTCCATTGATGCATGTAATGATCTATGTCCTTATTTACTCGAGGACGAGCAAAGGTTTAAGCTTGGGGGAGTTGATACGTGCATTTTATATCATCATTTATAACCTCCATATAGGAATTATTGGGATGTTTTATCAATGTTATGTCATTGTTTTGCATGTTTTAGATGATTTTATGGTACTTTCCTACAAAGTCCCTATTTTTGGTATTTAATTTCTGGGTGTCAGAAAACACATGTTTTCATGTTTTTGATGTTTCAGGAGCTACAAGTATCCAAATTTCGAAAGGAAAGAAACCCTGTCAGTTTTTCTTCGGGAGAAAGGCCGTGGGCACAAGACACAAAGGAGGAGGGCCAGGAGGCCCAAAAGGGGGTAGCCCACGTGGCCAGATTCCCTGGCCGCGTGTGGGGCCCCCAAATGGGCCCACAACACCTCCTCCCCGAGGTCTTTTTGGTGACGACTCCGTCTTCCCCGAAAACGAACACCCTAATTTTCCCGAGACGAGACGGAGCCGCCAGGGCAGCGAAACTCTCGAAACTCTCCGTGGGGGAGACAGATCCTGCTGCTCCGGAGAAGGGGGAAATCATCCCCATCTTCATCCCCATCTCCTCCTTGGCGTGGGAGGAGGCATCTCCATCACCATCCTCACCAGCACCTGCATCTCCACCATCACCATCACCGTGATCCACTCCGTTCCCCTCATAGTTTGATCATTGCTACACCCTAGATACGTGTTATTGTACTCCGTTGCATGTTTGGGATTGAGTACTTGTCATTATTTGGTGGTGGATCCATTGTTTCAGATTGTGTTGTACCACATATGTCACCATACATGATCATGTTTGCACGTTGTGAGTAGTTCCCGCATGTTCCTAAGGGCATAGGATGAATTGGCAATGATTTGTTACATGAGATGAGTTGTTATTTGGTCTAGTATTTATCTTTTATGTAATTCTATGATGGTGTTGTACGAAAGTCGACTGTACAACACTTCACCTACATGGGCTCATAGGAGATCACCGTAGTGTAGTGACGTGATGATGTCTTTAGGTGACAGGAACTTGAGATAGAGTCGTTGAATTGCATTATGAGGGTACTTGTATCGGGGACCTTAGAGCATAAGGCTATGGTGGGACATCATGTCTTAATAATTCTCGTGTTGTCATTTAATTGGCCACGTGATCCATCATAAGGGGTGATAGTTTATTTATTTAGCTATTCCTATTTGTGGCTCCGTCCGAAGAAGATTAAAACTAGACAAGATATACAAACATGTTATGCAATGAATCACTATGATAGCTAAATCCGTGCAACCCTCGGGAACGTTTTCCGCATATAAGACACAAACACACACTTGAGCTTGTCCTCTTGCGCATTAGAGGATTGGGATTTGTATCTCATTGAGACCTACTACTTGCTGCAATTTACTTTCCGCATTTTACTTTACTTGCACTACACAATTAAAACAGAAAAACACATGTTGCTTTTATTATTCCTTTGATATTCTACTTACCAGTTCCTTCTGCTCCTCGTGGTTTTCGACAACCTTTCTAATTCGAAAAGTACTACAATTGATTTCCTGCACTTGGGAGCCATCACTTGGCTGCCATCACCCTTCCCAAAGATTACTTTTAGGTCCTTGACCAGATCGAATAAATCATTACCACTACGGAGGTCAGGCTTCTTCCGGTTATCTGCCTCACCTCTGAAATGCTTCCCTCCTTTCTTTCTTACGGGATGCTTGATCGGAAGAAATCTACGATGCCCCAGGTATACAATCTTTTTACATTTATCCAAATAAACACTGCCAGTCTTATCTAAACAGCGTGTGCATGCATTGTATCCCTTGTTTGTATGTCCGGAAATGTAACTAAGAGCAGGCCAATTATTGATGGTTACGAAAAGCAACGCCCGTAGGTCAAATGGCTTTTGTTCGTTCTCATCCCACACACGTACACCTGGTTTTCCCCACAATTGTAAGAGTTCTTCAACTAATGGCCTTACATACACATCAATGTCGTTGCCAGGTTGCCTCGGGCCTTGGATGAGAACTGGCATCATAATGATCTTGCGCTTCATGCACAACCAAGGAGGAAGGTTGTACATACATAGAGTCACGGGCCAGGTGCTATGACTCGAGCTCTGAGCCCCAAAAGGATTAAAGCCATCTGTACTTAGACCAAACCATAAGTTTCTCGCCTCTCCTGTAAAGTCCGGGAAGTCTATCTCGATCTTTCTCCACTGTGATCCATCGGCGGGGTGTCTCAACTTTCCGTCTTTCTTACGGTCTTCTTTGTGCCATCGTAACAACCTAGCATGCTCTTTGTTTATAAACAGACGTTTCAACCGTGGTATTATAGGAGCATACCACATCACCTTTGCAGGAACCGTCTTACGGGGGGGCTCGCCGTCAATATCACCAGGGTCATCTGCTCTGATCTTATACCGCAGTGCAGTGCATACCGTACATTCATCCAAATTATCGTACTTCTCACCGCGGTAGAGTATGCAGTCATTAATGCATGCATGTATCTTCTGCACATCTAATCCTAGAGGGCAGAGAGCTTTCTTTGCTTCGTACGTACTCTCAGGCAATTCGTAATCCTTTGGAAGCTTCGGCTTCATTAGTTGAAGTAAACTCCCAAAAGCCTTGTCAGTCACACCGTTATGTGCCTTCCATTTCAGCAACTCCAGTGTGGTACCGAGTTTTGTGCTTCCATCTTCGCAATTTGGGTACAACAACTTTTTGTGATCCTGTAACATGTTGTCCAGCTTCAACCTCTCCAATTCACTTTCACAGTCTTCCCTTGCATCAGCAATAACTCGGCCAAGATCATCATCGGGCTCTTCTGATGCATGTTCTTGATCACCTCCTTCTTCTGCATTATCTTCCATTGCAGTATCACCGTATTCAGGGAACAAAGGATCTTCTTCTTCTTCTTCTTCATTGTCTTCCATCACAACCCCTCTTTCTCCATGCTTGGTCCAGCAATTATAGCTGGGCATGAAACCTCTCCGAAGTAGGTGGCCGTGAAGGATTCTCAAGGAAGAGTGCTCCCTGACGTTCCGACCATCAACACATGGGAAACACATAAAGCCATTATCTTTGTTCGCCTGAGCTACGGCGAGAAATGCATTCAGGCCTGCCATATACTCGGAAGTGCGTCGGTCACCGTACATCCATCGCTGCCGTGCGTCCATCTGCATCGTATAATTAAGTTTATCAAAAAACATTACAATAACATCTTCAATAGAGAAATGACCACAGTACATCGACAAATATTACTTTTTTATGTATCAATTACAGATGAAAAAGATAAGTTTGTTAACCTCGGTCGAAGATACCATTTTCAGTGAGCTTATGTGTGGCTCGGGTATTTCGTCGAACACCTCGTGTGCATAGTAAAATAACACACACTAGCACCCACCTTTCTCACTCCTCCAAGCAAAAAAAAGAGGGAAGGGGGGCTGTGAGGCAGTATATATAGGGGAAGGGGGGTCATTGGTCCCGGTTTGTGGAATGAACCGGGACCAAGGCCCATGCGCGTACCACGTGGCCTGTGGCGCGGCATTGGTCCCGGTTCATACCACAAACCGGGACCAATGTCTCCTTACGAACCGGGACCAATGCCCTCAGGCGATATCTGCTGCCTCGGGCGCACAAACCAGGACCAATGCATACCATTTGTCCCGAATTTTTATGCAACCGGGACCGATGCCTTTTCTGGCCCTGGACGAAAGGGGTTGTTTCCACTAGTGAATGCCTCCGTGGTTAAAGAAAAATACGGGGAGAGACGCTAAGCAGCAGAAGTCTTTGCACCTTCACAAAATCCAAGACCTTCATGCTTTGGCTGATCCGGTAGGACTTGATGATGATGACTGGGCCTTAAGGTACCACTTGGAGGAGCAGCTCTTGCATATTTCCAGGCAGGAGGAAGAAGAAGACTGGCTCCAGAGCTGTAGGGTTTCGTGGAGCTTGCATTGGGATGCAAATTCCAAGCATTTCCATGCGGTGGCCAATGGGCGGCGCCGCAAGTTCCAAATTACCTCCCTCTCTTCGTCTGCTGGCCCTATCTCGGGTAAACTTGAGATCCAGAAACATGTCTATGATTTTTACCGTGCTTTCAACTCGGCGCTTTTGGGAAACTACGGACGAAGAGATCGGTGACTACGATTGGAGCAACTAGGTGTAGTTTAGTTAAAATTTTAGTTGAAATGTTTAAATTCCGTTCGAATTAGTTTAAATTCCATAGTTCTAGTGAAATTTAGTTTAAATTTTCCCAAAAATCGGGCAGCCACTTGAGCAGCCGTGCCCTATAATAGGGCAGATGGTAAACTTGTTTCTATTTTCGTGCCCTATACCACCAAAACTAGTGCCCTATAATGAAATTGTTTGCCCTATAATATGCTCTAAACATAATGGTTACATGCCAGACCCTAGATGTACGGGAGAAGATTTAGGGACCGAATTGAGGTCCTTTTAATTAGGATGGATGCACGGTGCTGCAGGTGTGAATAGGATACTGTCCAGGACGACTTGGCTAGACTTGCCTCTCAGAAGACTCAAGGGATAGATTCGATTAATCCTCCCACTAGATGCAGCTAACGCTCGTGACTTTTCAGTGTTTGTCCGTATTGTCCACTAGCTTCAAGATGCAACCGAATAGCTATATGAAACTAAACATATAATTTGCTTGCGAACCATTTTTAGACTCACAAGCCACGCTTAGTTAAATCCAATGCTATGTCCAAATCCGTGTGACGGATGAGTTGGTACAACAATCAAGTCCTTAAGTTTAGTACTTGATAGCTATTTACTCCTAACTCACTAGTGGAAACAGGGGCTTTAGTCCCGGTTCGTAGGCCCCCTTTTGTCCCGGTTGTGCAACCGGGACGGGGCATCCGGGACAAATACCCCTCCCCATTGGTCCCGGTTGTGGCAGGACCCGGGACAAATGGGGCTGACCACGTGGCCCGAGCGCTGGAACCTGGCCAGGGCTATTAGTCCCGGTTCTGAATACGACCAGGGATGCATGCCCCTTCTGCCGCGGCAGGGCTTTTGCCCTTTTCTCTGCCGCGGCAGAAATTTACAATTTCCGTTTTTTGGTCCCCGAGACCTCCTGGCGGCCCCTCCCCGGACCTCGAGAAGAGAGGAGCCTCGGTGGACCCTCCACCGAGCCCCCGGATCGCACGAGTGAATAAGTATATAAAGCAGAATAAGAAACACTTATATTACAGAAGCAAAGTATATCGATCATATTACATGACCGATGGAGTGTATTACAAAATCAAACTTAGTTCCAACTGGAGGCATGGTACTCTTCATCTACGTTTATGACCTCTGCATCTAAGAAGCCCGCAATTTCCTCCTGAATTGCTCGTATGCGGTCCCTAGGTAGAAGACCGTCCCGAAGCCGTTCGATCTAATATAAAGAAGAGTGGTCACTAAAATATATGAAGCTAAGTAACTAAAATAGATAGTAATAAGAAGAATTGACGACTAACGTACATGAAGTTGTTTTAAATTTCTGCCCTTGGGAGATGTGGTCTGACGAATGAACTCGCAAACGTAGTATCCACACAAGTTATTCCCGTCTCCTTGTTGCAAGCACTATACGAGAAGATTGTTTCAATCAAAATAATAATCAACCAGGCATGATAATGGAGATGGGCACGGATCTAGATAGTACTTACTTGCACAACATCAGATGTAAGTTGTTTTTCCCATTCACCGGGAGACTTCTTTATGAACCTCTTCCAAACCCTACCCGAGAAAGAAAAAGAATAAAAAGAGTTAGTAATTACTTGATATCCGAAAATGAAACAAAGTAGTCGATATATTGCAATATATAAATACTGAAATTAATAAAGATTGAAATTACCGCTGGATCATTTCCTGCATGTCAGCCCACATTGAGAGGGGTTTACGTTTTGAGTCCATTACAATTACTTTTCCTTTGTCAATTTGGAAGATTAGCAGAATATAGTGGAAGCTGCGCACGCAGAACTCATCAATTATACAATGAACATCGAGTAAGGAAAACAGAATGTTTACAACAGAGTAACACACTTACTTGAAGTTGTAAGGAAATAGTATTTCCCGTCAGTGTTGGTTAAATATTATTGCCCTCAGAATATTATTTTCTGTATCCTTGGGAGATTGCCGAAGAGTCTTTTCAAAAATAATATTTGGATCAATGAACCCAATATCATAGATTCCACCTCTTTTGCATTCGAGAATCTTCATTCTGCAATTATAATATATGAGTGTACTATATATATATATGAATATATATGCAATTGAATGAGGTGAGCTAGAGAAATAAGTGCTTACAGACAATAGGCACTAAGGATAGATTTGTCGAGGGCCTGCTGCTGGTATAACTGAAACAATTCCTCAAATTGAATCATAACATATCCATTTCCAGTTCCATAGTGCTCGTCCTTAACGTTGAGACATAGCCAGTCCTCAGATTCATCAGCGGCTTGCATATACCAACTATGCACTCTTCGCATTTTCGTTGGTAGATCCTTTATCTCCTCGGGTTTGACAAGAGGCTGCCCGTACTCGTATTTGTACGCACATTCAGCTGCGGGGAAGTAGTTCACTGTTTGCATATACTCAGCAATGGACAAACCCGCATCAGCTGCCTTGTCTGCGTACAGTGTTATAAACTCCGGATCAATATCCTCATCAGCAATATTAGTGCTCGGCCCCACCTGGGTATTGGAAATCACTTTGAGCGGGGACGTGGATTGTTTTTTTTTGCTCTCCGAGTTGAGCAACTGATTTCCCCTTTTTCCCGCTTGCGCTACTACTCTTCATTGACCGCACCATTTCCTGGTGTCACTTCAGAATAGAGCGGTCATAGTCAGATGACAGACTCGGCTCGGGTTGATGAAGAGTCTTCACCATTTTCCAAGCTCGTTCTATCTCTTCTTCGGTCTCAGGGAAATCTGGCTTTTGCTTCTCCTTCCGCTTTGATTTCCACGCATCGTATTCGTCCTTTGCGATTTTCTGGGTTTCCTCGGGAGTATAGTCATAAGGTAACTTGGTTACCTCTTTTGGTACCTTCGGGAGGGGTGACCGTTGACGTTTCGGTGATTTTTTACGTTTCGGCAGAAACTTAGTGGGCGGAGAGGGCTGACGCGGCGGCGTAGGCGACCGCGCTGGAGACGTGCACGACGTAGGCGACCGCGCCGGAGACGGCATGCGTTGCGAAGACGACCGCGCTGGAGACCTTTGCGCTGGAGAAAGGCGAGGATTCGATGGCTTTGTCGTCTGATTTGTGAGCACAATGCATTCCTTTAGCCATAGAACGGTCAAGTTCTTGGCTTCTCCGAGTTCAGTCAACTCTTCGTCTTCACCTTCAGGAAAATCAAGCTTTACCCGCTCGAATCCGTTGACAACTTCATCGACCCCAACAACAGCGTAGCCCCGTGGAACCGGAAGACTATGGTGAGTTGGTTCGTTGCCAATTGGTAAGGCATATCCGGCCGCCGCCTTGATGGTTATATTGACGACCTTCACGTGGAGCTCACAGGATGTCATTTCCGTGATCTCATCCACCGGGTGAATCATCGGCGGTGCATCATCACCCGGTAGCTGCGTGGACGCAACGCTGCTTTTGCGATGAGAATGTGCGGCGTCGGGAGCCTCGACTTCAACTTCTACCATGTGTACTGTTGCGCCGGTAGACACTATCTGCTGGCTAAGTGTGTTAATTTGGTCCTGCTGCTTCTTTGCTACATCCTGTGTCAGCTTTACCATTTCTTCAAGTTGACGCCTCCAGTTTGCCTGATTCTCTGCTTCAGCTGCCTCCTTGTCCTTTTTACGTTGACGGCTTCTATCTGGGTATAACTTTTTGGTGGAGTCGAACGCAACACTCCACGGAGGAGTGCCTTTTGTGCCTCGTGTACGCCCTCTGTGTTCCTTATTCCCTAGGGCTCGTGTGAGCTCGTCGTGCTCTCTATCTGGCACGAACTTCCCATCTTTAACGTCCTTTATTGCGTCTCTCAGCTTCTCTATGGGTAGAGGACGACTCTTTTTATGCCTTAGGTTATATATTCCTTTTCCTTCGGCGTCCAACCTGCCCCCATGCCCGTAGAACCATGACCTTGTCCGCTCGATCCACAAGAACGGCTCGGGAGTGATCCCCTGCTGAATCAGGTTGTTCTCCCATGTCTCCCACTTGGGACTAGAACCCTTGTAGCCACCTTGCCCCATAACATGGTGATATACCTTTTTGGCGGCGTTTTTCTCATTTGTTTTCGTCCTTTCCAGTTCATTCTCTGCCAGCTTGTACTTCACGAAGTCTGCCCATACGGGTTTTATTTTCTCATACCCTTGAGTGAAATCAGTTGTCTTGTTCTTCTTAACATAATCAAGGTTCAATCTTTTCTTCCAGTTTTTGAATTGCTCGGCCATCTTTTTCAGGGTCCACGCTTTGACCTTTTCCCGTATCTCATGTTTCATTTTAGTAACATCGGCCTCAGTCACATCCGCTTCATTCTCGTGCACCTCCGGCACGGGTAAGTTGAAATTAGCCAAAATCTTTGAGAAAACATGATCTTTGGCTATTTTGCCGACATATGAAATTCCTTGTTTCCGCGGATCTTTTGGGTCATTCCACTCATTAACAGTGATCGGGATGTGATCTCTAACTAGCACTCTGCATTGCTTCACAAATTTTTGGGCAACATCAGCGGGAAGCTCGGGTGCGCCGTCTGCTGTGATCGTGTCGATCCTGTATCTTTCTGTATCTTTCAACTTCTTTGTTGCGCCTCGTTTAGTCTTTTTTCCGGTTGATATATTTGAACCGGATGGCTAAAAATATAAACACTGTTAATACATGTATATAGACAACGGATGCTTCATTAATTAACATATATATATATGCACCTCGGAGCCGGTGTTTGTAATTTGTATGGTTCCACCGGAGCCGTCGGCTGCTCCCATATCGGAGCCGTCGGCTTCTCCCTCATCGGAGTCGTCTCCCTGGGTGAGCACCGGATCTCCCTCAGCGGAGTCGTTCATCCACTGGCTCACATCGGGCTCTAAGTCGGGCCCGCGGATTAAACCCTCGATCATATTTTCGGCATCTTCGTCTCTTGGCTCCATACTATACAAAAAGAGTAAGTATATATTTCAGATCCAATTCATTAAAATTGCTTATGCATAATAATATTTAAACATACGATAACATTTCTAGCATTCTTAAATTTATAACACTATCTTAATTAGATTTTCTAACATTCATAATTAATAATTTTAACATTCTTCAATTTCCTATATCAATTCTAAACGTACGAATCTAATATTGGTAAGTCTAATAACTAATAATTCTAAGGGCATCTCCAGCCGTTGCGCCCCCCCAGGGCCCAAAACGCCGCCGTTTTGGTGCCGCCGCGGCGCTAAACGGCGCTATTCTGGAACCTGGGGGGGCGCGTTTCCCAGTCGCGTACCGAGCCCAAGAATCGGCCCAAACAAACGCAAATTTAAAAGAGGCAAAATTTTATTGATCAAAGCGAATTGCGTACATTTTCGAGCGAAATTCAAACTAAAACAGCGGAAATGTAAACTACGCGACAACTACCCCTACGCCTACGCATCGTCGTCTTCGTCAGCGGCGTCGCCGTGGCGGCGCTGGTTGGAGGGGCCAGCTTCGCTCTGACGGCGTTGCTCCGTCCGCTCCGCTCGGGCTTGCAGACGCAGCCGGTGCAGCTGCGCCTGCTCGGAGGGCGGGCGGCTGCGGCGCTCGCCCTGCAGCGCCACCTGCCGCCGGTCGGCCTCGTAGAGGGCGATAATGCCCGCCTGCTCGGCCGAGGCAGCGCGCGCGGCTATCTGTCGGCGCACCTCTCGCGCCGCCTCCTCCCTCTGGTGTGACTCCAGAGAGGCCTGGATGGCGGCCGCCTCCGACGCCTGCGCCGCCTGCTCGAGGACGCCGCGAACCTCGCGGTACGCACCCTCGTTCTGCGCCGTCTCGAACGAGTGCAGCCTGGCGTGCTGCTCGGGCCATATCGGCTGCCGCCTCACCTCCCGCCTCCACTGACGGGCAGCCCGCCGTGCTTCTCGTGCCTCGTCCTGCTGCGGCTCCGGCGCCACCTGCTGCGGCTGAAGTTGCTCCGGCGCTGCTGGCTGCAGCTCGTCGTCGTAGTCGCTGTCGGGCCACACGTCCCAGAGACGATCCATTGCGGCGAGGGTGAGGACGGAGAAGGTGGAGAAAGAACGGCGAGGGAGGAGACGAGAATGTGCGTACGGGGAGGGGGCGGGCACCATTTTTATAGCTTGGCGGGCCAGTCGCCGCGCCGCGCGTGTCACCGCTGCCGCCCCGCCAGCCTTTGACCGGGGTGCATGCACTGGGCGGCCGCCACGCCATAACTCCGGCAGCCTTTGACGGCGCGGGCGCCGAGAAGGAGGTCACGGGCGGTGGCTTCTGTTCCCGCGCTTTCCCGTCGCGTCGCTGACCGAGCTGGCCCACGCGCGCGGCCGCGCAGTTTCGCCCCCCAGGCCGAACCCAGCGGGCTGGGTTTGGCCTGGGTGCCGCGGCGCTATTTAGCGCCGAAACGGCGCTATTTGGGCCTCTGGGGGGGCCGAGTGGTGAAGAAGCGGCGCTATTCGCCGCTTCCGCCGCGAAAAAACCCCCCTGGGGGGGCTCTGGGGGGGACGGCTGGAGATGCCCTAACATTCTTAAATTTCCTATATCAATTCTAAACGTACAAATCTAAAATTGCTAAGTCTAATCTAAAATTTCTAACATTCTTAAATTTTTTATATCAATTCTAAACAAATTTAAAGTAAATAAGTCTAATCTAAAATTTCTAACATTCATAAACTAATAATTCTAACATTTGTAACACTAATAAAAAACAGTAATTAAGTAAAAAAAAAGGAAAAAAACAAAAAAGGCCCCGGGTTAGGGCGAGATGGAGGCAGGCCTTACCTCCTGTTGGGACAGCGGCGGGCCGGCGGCGCGGGGCAGCGGCGGCGCGGGGCGGTGGAGGCCGGCGCGGGGCAGCGGCGGGCCGGCGGCGCGTGGGGCGAGGGGCGGCGCCGCAGAGGAGGACGCCGACGGGGGCGAGACGGGATCGAGGGGCGGCACCACAGAGGAGGACGCCGACGGGGCGAGGGGCGGCGCGTGGGGGGCGAGGGGTGGCGGCGCAGAGGAGGCGCCGACGGGGGCAATGAGCGGCGCCGCAGAGGAGGGCGCCGACGGGCGAGGGGCGGCGCCGGGTGCGACGGGACGTAGGGACGGCGCCGCAGAGGCGAGGACGCCGACGGGGCGAGGGGCGGCGCGGGGGAACGGAAAAAAATGGGCAGCCTGGCGGCGTCACTTTCGTCCCTGCGCGCGGTCTGGAGCTGAGGGGGGGCGGTGACGTGTATATATCCTATCCCCCTTTCGTCCGGGTCGGTGGCAACAACCGGGACGAAAGCCCCTTCCGTCCCGGTTGGGCTTTCGTCCCGGTTATTGCCACCGACCGGGACGGAAGGCCCGGCTGGTCGCGCACCGGGACCAGAAGTACTTTTGGCCAATTGTTTTAGCGCCAAAATTTGAATATATTAAATATGCACGTGAATAACTTTTATATAGTTTCAAATTAGGAAAAAATTACAACATTAAAATTGTTTGAATTTGCATAACTAATTCAAATCCGTTTTCTGTTTAACTAAATAATTATTCTAACTATTCAAACTATTAACTATTTCACTATTTGCACTTAATTTAAATATAAATATCTTATATTATTTTAAAATTACTAATAATTACTTTAAACAGAAAACACGCTGAAATACAAATTTCTTTTCTACCGTGCTCGGACGCCGCGGATGATGTTCCCGTGCACATTAATACCCGAGCGCCAAGTCAACAATGACACAAGCATGCATGGATGAATGTGTTAAACACTGATCCGGATGTTTTGTATTTGGAGATGAACTGACCGGTGTATGAAGCTGGGCTATATATATATAGGGTCCTCTGGCTCACAAAGTGTTGAGCTAGGGTTTTGATCCAACGGTTAAGAAACACCTCATCCAACGGCTCACAGCAGCTCGAAGGAAACACACTGTAGCCCTGATCGGACGGCTCACAACAGCTCGAAAAAAACACACCCGGATCCAACGACTCAAGAGCGCTTGAAAGAAACACACGATCCGTGTGATTCTATCTGATTGGTCCAAACGAAACCCTAATTCCCATTTAGTCCCGGTTGGTGTCCCCAACCGGGACTAAAGGGATGATCCGTTTCCCAATGAAACCATAACCCATTTAGTCCCGGTTGGTGTCCCCAACCGGGACTAAAGGGATGTTTTCTTCTCGCTATATATATGTATACATTGCCACTGCATTGCCATAAACACATACAAACTCACCACTCTCTCATGGCTTCTACCGTACCCACTCTAACATTCATCCAGGTGGAGGCACTTTCCGCCTCGAACTACCCCTGCCCGTGCGGCTACAACATTCCCGCCGGTTGGATGTTGAGCGCCGGAGGAGTGCCGGTCCCTCCTCTTCCTCAAGGTGTGGCGCGTCGGGCGGCCATCACAAACCACTACTACCACGAGCTCACGCCGGAGCGGAGAAATCCCAGTTGGCATCCCGATAACCAGCATACTTGGGATGCCTTCTTCATCAATCGGCGTGAGAGGGCGCTCGCCAGGTATGAGGAGGACGGTCTGCCTCCTGGGAACTATCACGAGGCCGGTCGTCGGCTATGGTGGTCTGGCCGGACTCTACAGAGCGTCATGGACTACATCAGGGCCGGCGATATCGCTCGCCTGCGCCACCCTCAGGCCCAGCCCTGGAGTCGTGATCCTCCGAGGGAGTGCAGAGCACCGTCAGACGATAGTGACGACGACGGCGGCGGCGACTACGACGACTACGAGTACATGTACTATAGGCCTAGGCAGGAGTATGACTAGTAGATCGATGCACTTTTGCCATTATGTACTGTCTTGTTTATTTAGATCTATGCTCTCCGTTTAGATTTAGATCCAATCTTGCCATTATGTGTACCGTGCCTTGTTTATCTATCGAAATACATGTCCCCCTCTTTTTAACGTCTATCGAAATGTCATTAGATCTGAATCCAACAAATCAGGAAAAATCACACGGAAAACAGAAAACAGACGAGCTAGAGGGCCACTGTTTGCCGGAATACAACAAATTATTTTATTAAACAGCCAACAGAAAACAGACGCGCTAGCGCGCTACTCTTCGTCCTCGTCGTCGTCGGTGACCTCCTCGTGGCCGGAGGAGGTGCATGATGGTATTTCCGAGATAGGCCCCCACCTCGGATCGTCGGAGGCCCAGACTTCGCCGGTGTGGTCGGCCCGACGGAGCGCTTGCAGCGCCTTCGTCCTCGCCTCCCGAGCGGCATCTAACTCGAGGTGGCGTTCGAGGCGCCGCTCCGCCCGCTCAGCCGCGCGGGTCTGCCATAGCTCCTCGTCGGCGCTCTCCTCACCCGGATTGTTCCGGTAATACTCGCGGACCACGCGGTCGTCCCTGGCGTCGACTAGGCCCTGAAACGCGCGGTGCCTGAGGTGGCGGTGGTCGGCGGCAGTGACGATCTGCGGCGTCGGCGCCCTGGCCTCCGCTTCCCAGAGGGTGTGGCAGTCGCTAAAATTCATCAACGACCGCGGGCGGCTGAGGCGCCAGGCCGCCGCGTCCCAAGCGCGGGCGGCCTCCGAGGCCGTCGCAAAGGAGCCGAGGGAGATGCGGTCGTCCCCGAAGCGGATAGTCGCGGTGAACATACCGTTCTGCCGCGATCGAACTCCGCGGAAACCGGTAGTGTTGTTCCTCCTCGGAGGCATGGTGGTGGCACGACGGTGCGTGGACTGGAGGTGCGGCAGTTTATAACGCGCATTCATGGCCACGCGTTACAACTCCCGCGCCACGCGCAGGACTCCCGCGCCACGCGGCAGGACTCCCGCGCCACGCGGACAGACAATACCACCCACACCTCTCTCTCACTCCCCCAAGCTTAAAAAAAAGGGACGGGGGCTGTGGCCGCATTTGTAGGGGAAGGGACATTGGTCCCGGTTAGGGGTATGATCCGGGACCAATGCCCATGCGCGCGCCACGTGGCCTGTGGCTAGGGATTCTTCCCGGGTCGTGCCACGAACCGGGACCATTGGCTCCCCACGAACCGGGACAGATGCCCCCAGGTGGTTTCTGCTGCCTCGGGCACACGAACCGGGACCAATGCATGGCACTTGTCCCGGTTTTTGGTGCAACCGGGACAGATGCCCCCTGCCCCCTGGACGAAAGGGGTTGTTTCCACTAGTGACTCTCCGGTCTGGATCTTGATATTGATGACATCCGCAAATATTTTGACATTATCCCATCACATCAAATCCTCCGGGGCTCCAAATAGTGCTATCAATGCCATTGGGTATCACCTTTTTTTGTCCACTCGCTGCCCCAATAGTGGCGAACTTGCCGGACAGGCCCAATACGACTTCCCGCAACCCCGTTACGCTCACGGTCCATAGGGAGGCAACTTGGAGCACTGGCAACTGCGGAAACCGTTGTCTTGTAGGATTCTGACTTACGGGCTCCTCGTGTCATCGAGTAAAACCTGATCGGCTGAATTTATTGCGGAAGGCGATGGTAGGTATCACTAATTAAAAACATTGTCATGATAATGGATACCAGGGTACCCAGACCCCAAGAACCGGTCAAAGACCGGTAAAATCTACATCCGATCAAGTGGGCCGAACATTTCTCAATGTTAGTCTTCCGACCCAAGGCTGTCCCAAAGTCCTCCAGGAGCATGATGAATACCCTCAGGTCCCAAGTGAATAGCCGCAGAACGTGACCACATCATCTGCATATATCGACGTGCGATGTTTCAATCCCGTCCTGGCCAGAGGGCTCAAAAGTCCACAGGTTGTAGCTCTCTCAATCAGGAAGTGAAGTCCCTCCATAACCAGTATGAAGAGCTCTGGTGATATAGGATCCCCTTGCCTCAGACCCCGTTTGTTGAAACGGACGCCCGTTTAGGAGAACCCACGTAGACGCTATGGAGAGCAAAACACAGATTGTTGCGAGCAGCCTTTCCCCGAAGCCCACACCCACCTTAAGACCTCCAAGAGGAAGGCCCAACTTACGGTGTCAAAGCCTTTGGTGATATCTAGCTTCAAGAGGAAAATCCACAAGTTTTTTAAGTGGTACCTTTATTTCTCTATTATTTTATTATTTTTATCAAGTGGCACTTCTAGATGTCGAAGTGCTTTGTACATGAAAACCACCAAAAATTTGTCGTTATCATGTAGGCTATTGCCGAATTCGTCATTCTCTTGTACTATTGCCAACCAGCTCCACCATTTTTTTTCTCTCTTCATCAGTTAAATATGTATTGGTAGTCTCGTGACACCTAGTTTGTATTGTTTGTTGTCATTTATAGTTGCTACCTCCGTCTGCGAATGTGATGGATATATGCGAAATTTTGGCTACAAGGGTTCTACTTGACCACCTGTTTTGTATACATTTCCGCATTGTCTATGTACGTAGCAACAGCATAGGCGTAGCTCTACCTGTAAAGAAATTGTAACAACCATGGGATGCAAATTGGAGGTTACCCCTTGCTAATTATGACAAGATACTCGGACATCGCTCTAGGTCCCACTATTTTTTGAAGATGGAGCTTGCAATTCTGTAGCATTCACCTGCTTTAGTGCAATTAGCAATCAGAGTATCAAGCAAAACTCTTGAAGCATCATTTGTAGAGATTAAGCAATTAAGCATGGGTTTCCACTAGGAAGGATGTCTCGCCTTTGTTTGAACAATGACTATGTGATTCTCGGATATAGCGAGCGGGATAAAATTAGTTAAATTGAAAATATAAGTATCTGAATTGGTGTAAATATTCACGTGGATAATAACTATGAACGCATGTATTTGCTATTATCGGTTATTTTCTTTTGATAGTCCTTCTTTGGTACAGAATCTCTTTTACATTTGTAAATCAAAAATCCAAAATGTTCTAAGTTAATACATCGCTGTTGTTTTTGGTCCAAGAAAATGTATATATTCTAAAATTCGGAATTTGTAATTTGGTATCAGTGCCATATCTAACAGAAAATGTTAAACAGCATATAAACAGAGGGGTTACAGGCGGAATCGAGATCCTCTTAATTAAGATGGATGCACGGTGCTGCAGGTGTGAATAGGATACTGTCCAGGCCGACTTGTCTAGACTTGCCTCCCAGAAGACTCAAGGGATAAATTCGATTAGTCCTCTCACTATAAGCAACTAATTTCGTGAGTATTCAGTCTTTGTCCGTATTGTCCACTAGCTTCAAGATGCAATTGAATAGCTATATGAAACTAAACATATAATTTTCTTCCGAACTATTTTTAGAGTCACAAGCCACGCTTAGTGAAATCCAATGCTATGTCCAAATCCGTCTGACGGACCAGTTGATAAAACAATCAAGTCCTTAATTTTAGTACTTGTTAGCTATCTACCGAAGCAATACAAGTTCTAACTCTACCACTTGTCTGATCGGAATCGAGATGTTGATGACATCCGCAAATGTTTTGAAATTGTCCCATCACATCATCTCCTCCGGGCTCTAAAACTAATACTACTATTGTTATTAACTAAATGATATAAACACCGTTGTTTTTCGCTTAGTGGAAACAAAATATCATCCCTCTTAGTCGTCTCTTTCGCTCGAGCCCCAAAAAAGTGAGACATGAACCCACTATCGATCAAATAATCACTCTTAGAGGCATACAAATAAATTGGGCTAGAGTAAACATATAAATGAATGAGCATGTAGGAACATAAATAAAGCAAAGCATTGTAACATGTAGCATCACATATTAAACATGCATAATCTTATTATAACATCACAATTTATCAAATCAATTATGCCATATGGATCTTGATAATCTTAGTTAGCTCACAAGACCTTTGTAATAAAGAAAATGGAGAAGATATCACCATCTTTCTTCTGCTATGGACCATTTGTTCAAATATGACTACTCACGCATTATCATGGAGGCAACAATGGAGGGTTACACTAGTGGGAACAGGTCCTTTGGTCCAGAGCCGAAAACGGCTCTAGTTCCGGATGGCTTACGAATCGGGACTAGATGGGGGCACTAGTCCCGGTTCGAAAGCTGCTCCGCCTCATAGCACTAGTCCCGGGTGGGATTGGACCTCTAGTCCCGGTGTCGAGACATCGTAGTAGGGTTCATACACGGGGGTGCCATGAGGCCTACGGGTAAAGACGTGGGGGGAACGTGGTAGTATCACAACCAGGGACACCAAAGTTTACCCAGATTCGATACGTCGCAACTAGGCGGCGTTCCTACTCCTGCAATCTCACTAAATCATGGCTTTAGCCTGAAGTATACAAAATACAATGTGAGTTTGGTTTGCTAACTCTTTGAGAATCAGTTTCGCGGCGAGTTGGCTTCTAGCTAGTACTCTGTTATCTTTCTTCTCTCTTGTCTGGCTTTATATAGATAGCCGGGTTATGTCTTACAGAAAGGAAACCTAGAATACTACGGTAAGTTCTAACTTGGAAGGCAAGAATCTGCCTTCTAGTCCAAGCCGTACCACGTGGGCCCTGGTTCGGGTTCTTCTAGAATCCGGCTACTGCACGTCAGCTTACTGGGCCGCCTAATGGACTGTGACCCATTACCAATCAGACCACCCTGTTAATCCGGCTCTTTAGAACAATGCTGGATATACCCCTAATCGGTATATATTCGACAATAGCCCCCAAGAAGAATTGAGACTTCAACTCGCCTTCTTTCGTCAATTTGAATTATTTCCGAGAAATGCTGGCTCTTCGTCTCGATTCTTCTTTTCCTTAAATCATGCTTTAACGCAAAACTCGGATTTGAGAAAATCCGGATTTCTCTTCCACGAGTCTTCGTGGAGAAGGAACTTCCTACGTCAGCGATAAAATCATGCTGACGTCAGGGACGTTTGGGTTCCAAATGTGAAACCCTGAAACGTATCTCTGACAAATTCTCGCGGGAAACAAGGAGATAGCATTAATCACTTGCCACCTCATTTCCCGGATTTTCCGGCGAGTGACACGCGTTGAAAATCCTACGGTCCAAAGAGCCGTTATCGCGCATCGCAAAGGTTTTCCGGCTATAAATAGCCTCATTCGTGCCCTCCGGCGATTCTTCCGCTCTCACTTCACCTTCCAGCTCCCAAGCACCATAGCCCCCGAGCCAAAGTTCTTCCGGCGAGAGCAGAACCTGTGCACGACCGTCACCGTTCCCGGAACTTCTCCGTCGGGAGCTCAAGACCCTCATTGCGCCGCCCGATTATGGACTCCGGCAACTCACCGCGTGCCTCCGAGGAGCACTCCGTCGCCGCCGATGTCGACGAAATAATCAACACTATGGACCCGCAGCTCAATTCGCCGAGCCGCGCCGCCGCCAACGCACCGGAGAACATTTCCGGCGACCAGGCCCGCGAGGATCCACCTCTCGCGGTTGAGAACCTGGACACCTCTTCCTCTGCGCCGCCTCCGCCACTCGTCCCTGAAACAGTAGAAGAGAAAATCCTCCTCGTTGGTGAGGAGCGCGCCGCCGCGGCCGCCGCCACCGGAAGCGAAGACGAGGGCGAGATCTCCGGCAATTGGAGCCGGTGCAACATCACCCCCTCCCTTCTTCCGACAATGGAAAAGGAGGGGTTGATTGTGCAGGGGAAATGGCGGCACGAGGAGGACGACTCCGAGCCCTCGCCCAGAGCCGAGGAACGGGTTCTCCTAACCTCGGACATCTCTCGAGGTATGGGATTTCCGCCATCCGCCTTCTTCCTCCAGGTACTCAACCACTACAACATCCAACCCCACAATCTGCCACCAAACTCAATTCTATACTTAGCCGGGTTCCAGGACCTCTTCGAAGGGTATCTAGGTTTATTCCCTAGGTTAGATTTCTGGCAGTATTGCTTCGGAGTTAAGCGAAACCCATCTGAGGGCGCACTCCCGACTTGCGGGACCATATCTTTTACCCTGTGTAGATTCAGGGAAGATTGATTCCCCAAGATAAAAACATCGGAATCCGTCAAATTTCTGGACGGGTTCTTTTTTCTACCACCAAGACATCCCATTTCCTGGAAAGGAAACGGGGATTCCACCTTTCAACAACTGCGCTGCCACTCTCTACGATAACTGGGCAGTGGAGACAGTCCAAACTCTGTCGCTGGATTTGCTTAGGATTAAGCGGCGCATCGCCAAACTCATCTTCTCCGATCCACCTCTCACCGGCATGGATACAGTTCTATGCTGGTTGGAGAGGCGAATTCATCCTCTGGCTGACCATGGTCCCCGGCTCTTATACGAATACACGGGAACCGAGGACGCCATGCGGACAACCAACAAATCTTTGGCGGCGAAAGATTTGAGGAAACGTGTAAACCAGTTGGTCGCAGCACGCGACCAATACGAGGAAAGCCGGCCGATGTACACGGCGACGAACCCGGCTCCAAAGGTACATCTTTTACATTTTGGACTTTGGCTTTGCATTCCTTCTTTCTCGGATAATTGTCTTAACCCGGACTTTGTCTTTTTTGATAGATTTTCGATCTTCCTGAGGCAGATCTTGCAACCGATGCCGAGTTGGACGCAATGTGTGCCAACTTTGCAGGCGGACGGAAGCGCAAGAAGCCTTCTGCTACCCAGGAGATAATCGACCTTGACAGGGTTCTTGTCGCTACTTCCAGGTAAATCATCCGGGTTACTTTTTTCTCTGCTTTTTGTTGCATGACTTCTTATTATTTTCTCGGAATTCTAACATCTCGGATTTTATATTTCTAGCCTGGCTCCGACAACGTTGAAGCCAAAGGGCCGGAAGAAACTCAAGTCTGTGGCCAAAAGAGGGCCACATCCTTCTCCTGCTAATGCCCTAGACACTCCGGTCACGGCCGCAGAAGGAAATGCTGCTGCCAGGGAAGAAGAAACCCGACAAACCAGCCAGCCTATTGTGCCCGAAATGGACACGAGGGAAAAGGCGGTCCCGGATATGGGTGGTCCTTCTCACACAGCTGAGGAGGAGCCCGTTCCGACTTTCGACAAGGATTTCAGGGTCATCCAGCATGGCCTCAAACACGTCGGGACTCTTTTTGCAGAGTATGCAAAAGAGTTCAACGAAAACTTGTCGAGTTTGCAACGGATGAGCCAGGTAATATCTCTAGCCCCCAAGCAATAAGTCAAATGTATACTTTTGTCTTAATGCTTTTTTCCATTGCTAGCTATGCTTGTTTTTAACTGAAGCATGTTTTGTCTCCTTTACGTGTTTCAGCAAACTGCTGAGAACATCAACATGGAGATTTTCAACAAACTTACCATCAAGAACAAGGAGGTGAAAACCCTTCTTTCGATTCTTGAGGATAAGGAGGCAGAACTGGCATCCACTCAGCAACAACTGAAGGACTCAGCAGGGCAAATATTTCTCTGCTTTCAGTTGTGAATTTTTTCTAAGTAGTTTTCCGAGTTTTAACTCTTCCTTTACTTGCTTTTCGGCTTCTTTGGCGAAAGCCAAGAAAATTGCTGAAGATGCCGGCAATGCCGAAAACCTTCGCCGCGAGAACCTGGATCTTCACAAGCTCAATGTGAAGTTGCAGCAGAACCTAGAGGCCAGCCAACTAGCTGTTGGCATTGCCAAGTCTAAGGCCTCCAACCAGGCCGAAAAGGACAAGGCCACCATCCAGGATTTGGAGAACGCCTTGAATCAGCATCTTGAAGAAGGCACTGAAATGGATCGTATTCTCGGTAAGTTACTTTGCCTTTTTACCGGATTTTTATTGTTTTCCCTTCTCCTGTTTTTTCTAACACTTGTGTGCTGATTGAAATAGAAGGTAGGCCCCAGCTTACCCGGATTGAAAGAATCTGGGCATTCGGGAAGATCTTCACCGCGATCAACGCCGCGGGAATGTTACTTATCAACAAGTACGTTCCCGAGAAATCTGGGGAGCTCTCAGAAGTTGAAAAACTTCCGGAAGCTATTGTGGAGGTGGCGAATCGCAAGGTGTCCATGCTCCATTCTACGACTCGCGGTGGTGCACGCATGGCCCTTGGGCTCATGCGTATGCACTACCCTACTGCCAAATCTTGGCCGGTGGCGTCCGGCATCTCGCAAGGATACACGGAAGCTCGACGGGCCATCATATTTTAAGAAATCAAAGGTCACGCTACCAAGATTGCGACCATGATGAACATCTCCACCTTCCACCCCGAGGAGGCAATTCCGTCAACTCCAGAGGAATCCAACAGCGAGGAAGAGTCGGATGCCTGAAGAAGCTGTCTGGTCCCTGAGTAGGAGATGGGAAAAATAGAAGCATTATTGTTCTTACAATTTAAACATTATTGTAATGCTTTCTATTCCTTTGTATAAAAAAGTACTCCGCTTTTGCAGTTAATTGTTATGTCTTTGCAAGTTTTCCGGGTTTTTATTCCTCTATCTTCTAAGTTCTCTGGTTTATATGTCTTAACTGTCCTTAGTGTTTGAAATGGCTCGATAGTACTTAATCTTCATGCCAAGTGAGTGGGTACAACCAATAAGTCGAAACTCGGAAACATGGATCATACTAAAGGCATTTTTACTTACTAGCTTTAGTGACCCAACATAAAAACAATCAGATAATACTTAGAGAAAAAGGTAAGGAATTTTGTACGAAACTCAGGTACGCAGGCACAATCTGGGTTTCCTTAAGCCTCCTTAGGCTGAAAATCATTCAGTTTTTTAACTCCGAGCACGCAGGCACAATTCGGTTTAACATTGAGTATTTTGAAAGATCATTGGGAAATAGATAAGGCGAACTTATGCTTTGTATGAAAACAGATGAAACAGTAACACATGAATTCCAACAACTTTATTTCATGATCTCAAAGATGTTTACATAGAAATTGAACTAAGTGTAGAAGGGACGTAACTGTTGGATGCTCCAGGGTCTTTTTGTCTATCCTAGCTCAACATCTATCTTTCTCTTTCTTTTGCGATTCATACGCTTGGGATCATCTTCCGTGTCTCGAATATCTACAAGATAATAAGATCCATTTTTCATAGCCTTGCTAATGACAAATGGTCCCTCCCAGACTGGGGCTAACTTGTGCTTCCTTTCTTGCACCAATCTTAGCACTAGGTCACCTTCTTTGAAAGATCGATGCCTGATTTTCCGACTATGATAGTATCCCAATCCTTGCTGATAAATGGCGGATCTTTCAAGCACAAGGTCTCGTTCTTCTTCTAAAAGATCGACGGCATCCTATCGAGCGCATTCGGCATCCGAGTTATCGTAAGCCTGCACTCTTGGGCTATCATGGAGCATGTCCGTTGGAAGCATTGCTTTTGCGCCATAAACCAGAAAAAACGGGGTTTGCCCTGTTGATCTATTTGGCGTCGTTCGAATACTCCAAAGCACGGAAGGTAATTCTTCTATCAATGCTCCAGCTGCTCTATGAAGAGGAGATTCGCGTCTTGGGCGTATTCCTTGCAGGATTGAACTATTCATTCTTTCAACCTTCCCATTGGATTCTGGGTGAGCCACGGACGCAAGGTCTAGGCGTATTCCCGTTTGTCGGCAATATTTTTCCAACTCTCCAATAGAGAAATTTGTCCCGTTGTCAGTGATTGTACTGTGTGGGACGCCATATCTCATGACTATGTCAATGATGAAGTTTCCGGCGGTCACACCGTCAAGTTTTTTATGGTATTTGCCTCCACCAACTTGGTATACTTAGCTACTGCAACGAGTAGGTGTGTGAGTCCACCTCTTGCAGTTTTGAATGGTCCCATCATATCTAGCCCCCAGACCGCAAATGGCCATGTGATAGGGATAGTTTTGAGTGCTTGGGCTGGCATATTCGTCTGCTTAGCATAATACTGATATCTAGCACATGTGTTTACTATGTATTCAACATCTGTCTTGGCTGTTAGCCAGAAAAACCCTGCACGAAATGCTTTCTTAACTATGCTTTTTGATTGAGCATGATATCCGCAATCTCCTGCATGGATTTCTTGCAGTATTTCTCGGCCTTCTTCTAGCGAAATACATCGTTGAAAAATTCCGGTATTGCTGCGTCTATATAGGCAACCATTGATTACCGTGTATCCTTTGCATCGACGTTTTATTTGTCTTTGCAAGACCTCGTCTGCTCCATCCGGGTACTTCTGATCTACTACGAAGTTTAAATATGGAATTGTCCAATCCGGGTTAACGACCAGGACTTCAATTGACTCGGATACAAGAGGATAATCAACATCTCCACCTTTTATCGATGGTTTATGCAAATGTTGGACAAACACACCTGGTGGTAGGGTTTTCACTCTTTCCGAGCCCATGCGGGCTAAAGCATCCGCGTTTTTATTCCCTTTTGACATGAAGTACTTCAAATCTTAGGTAGCAAATTGCAAACTCGTCCACCGTTCTCCGATATTCGGCCATGATGGGGATTTTGGCGTCCCATGTTTGGTTGAGCTGATGATTACCAAGTCTGAGTCGCCATAGCATAATATGCGCTTGACGCCTATTTCTTTTGCAATTTGCAAGCCATGAAGCAAAGCTTCATATTCTGCCACGTTATTGCTGGCGTTGAAGTGTATTTGCAATACATACTCCATAATATCTCCTTTTGGGTATTTTAGCACTACACTAACTCCGGCGCCTTCCTTCATCTTGGATCCATCAAAGTGCATAACCTAGTATTCCGACTCCGGCATTGGTGTGTTTTCCATTGCTTCTGTCCAATCAGCAACGAAATCTGCCAACGCCTGGGATTTAATTGCCGTCCGGGGTTGGTACTTAATGTCGAACGCAGCCAGCTCGATGCCCCATTTGGCTACTCGGCCTGTTGCGTCTGCATTGTTAATTATATCCCCTAGTGGTTCTTTACATACCATTTTTATGGAATTTCCTTGGAAATAGTGGCGGAGTTTTCGAGATGCAAAAAGTATGCCATATGCCAGTTTTCTATAGTGTGGGTACCTTTGTTTGGACTCGGAGAAAACTTCGCTTATATAATATACCAGATGTTGATCTAGTATGCTTTTCTCTTCTTTCCTCCTTTCCACAACTATCACAACACTAATAACCCTGTTTGGTGCTGCGGGATACAGTAACATGGGTTCTTCGTCTTTTGGTGATGCCAAAATCGGAGCTTTCATCAAGGTTTCTTTTAGCCGGGCAGTAGCGCGCGGTGCGACGGAGGGCGGCGCGGGCGGCGCCACAGAGAAAGACGGCGACAGCGCTCCTCCACGGGCGTGCGCGGACGGAGAAGGACGGCGACGAGGTGCAGCAGCCTGGCAGCGTCTATCCGTTCCCTGTGCGCGGTTATGAATTTGGGGAGGGAGGCGACGCCTATATATAGCGAGGGGCATTCGTCCCGGTTCGTAGGAACAACCGGGACGATGGGTCTTCCGTCCCGGTTGTTCCTACGAACCGGGACGGATGCCTCACCGTTTTTTTCGCAGGGCTACGTGTAACGCGCTTGTTGGGGGGCATCCGTCCCAGTTGTTTGCAAAACCCGGGACGAATGCCCTATTTTTAATTATTTTTTGTTTTCTATTGTTTTCTTTATGTTTTTTTATTCTTTTCCTTTATGTTTTATTTTGTTTTTTTGTTTCCTTTTTGTTTTCTCTTGTTTTATTTTATTTTCTATTGTTTCCTTTATGTTTTCTATTGTTTTCCTTTATGTTTTCTATTGTTTTATTTTGTTTTCTCTTTTATCCTTTTTGTTTTCTCTTGTTTTATTTTGTTTTCTATTGTTTCCTTTATGTTTTCTATTGTTTTCCTTTATGTTTTCTATTGTTTTATTTTGTTTTCTCTTGTTTCCTTTTTGTTTTCTCTTGTTTTATTTTGTTTTCGACTGTTTCCTTTATGTTTTCTATTGTTTTCCTTTATGTTTTATGTTGTTACGTTTTTTATTTTCTATTGTTTCCATTATGTTTTCCATTATTTCATTTATGTTTTCGATTGTTTTATTTTATTTTTTCATTATATCCTTTATGTTTCAAATAATAACTCCACACATTTCAAATACAGAACAAGGTACGTTAAATTTATAATAAGTGCACTTCAGACCAGTTGATCCATGCATTTACATAGTTTCGTCGCATACAAGGCATCCGGGTGATTTGTATTCGGTCAATGAACCTTCAATGTGGGGATGTAGAACAAAACAATCGGTATCGCCATCGTCTAGCCCGACCATGGCTATTGAGTGCATATATGCATATCAAAAGAACGGTCGAACGTATGATGGCGAATCCGGGTGATTTGTATTTGGTCGATGAACTGAATGATGTATCAAACCTTTTGTCAAACCTTCAAGGGGGGATGTAGAGCAAAACAATCGGTGTCGCCATCATACAGCCCGACCGTGGCTATTGAGTGCATATATGCATATCAAAAGAATGGTCGGACGTATGATGGCAAATCCGGGTGATTTGTATTCGGTCGATGAACTGAATGATGTATCAAACCTTTTGTCAAACCTTCAAGGGGGGATGTAGAACAAAAACAATCGGTATCGCCATCATACAACCCGACCGTGGCTATTGAGTGCATATATGCATATCAAAAGAACGGTCGGACGTATGATGGCGAATCCGGGTGATTTGTATTCGGTCGATGAACTGAATGATGTATCAAACCTTAAAGGGGGGATGTAGAACAAAACAATCGATATCGCCATCATACAGCCCTGCCGTGGCTACTGAGTGCATATATGCATACCAAATGCACGGCACGACGTATGACGGCGAATCCGGATGATTTGTATTTGGTCGATGAACTGAATGATGTATCAAACCTTAAAGGGGGATGTAGAACAAAACAATCGTTATCGCTAGCATACATCCCTGCCGTGGCCACTGAGTGTATATATGCATACCAAATGCACGGCAGGACGTATGCTGGCAAATCCAGATGATTTGTATTTGGTCGATGAACTGACGGGTGTATGAAGGTGGGCTATATATAGGGTCCTCTGGCTCACAAAGTGTTGTGCTAGGGTTTTGATCCAACGGTTAAGAAACACCCCTGATCCAACAGCGCACAAACGCTCGAAAGAAACACACCGTAGACCTGATCGAACGGCTCACAACAGCTCGAAAGAAACACACCCCTGATCCAACGAATCACAAGCGCCTGAAAGAAACACACGATCCGTGTGATTCTTTCTGATTGGTCCGAACGAAACCCTAACCATTTCGTCCCGGTTGGTAAAACATGCCGGGACTAAAGGGACGATTTGTTTCCCAACAAAACCCGAACAATTTCGTCCCGGTTGGTAAAACAGGCCGGGACTAAAGGGATCTGTTTTCCGCTCACTATATATATGTATGCACTGCCACACCATTGGCATAAACACATATAAACTCACCACTCTCTCATGGATTCTACCGTACCCACTCTAACCTTCCTCCAGGCGGAGGCACTTTCCGCCTCGAACTACCCCTGCCCGCCCGGCTACAGCGTTCCCGTCGGTTGGATGTTGAGCGCCCGAGGAGTGCCGGTCCCTCCTCTTCCTCAAGGTGTGGCGCGTCGGGCGGCCATCACGAACCACTACTACTACGAGCTCACGCCGGAGCAGCCGAGGAATCCCAGTTGGAATCCTGACTACCGCCCTACTTGGGACGCCTTCTTCATTAATCGGCGTGAGAGTGTGCTCGCCAGGTACGAGGGGAACGGCCCGCATCCTTCGAACTTCAATGAGGCCAATCGTCAGCTGTGGTGGGGCGGCGGACGGACTCTTCAGAGTGTCATGAACTACATCAGAGCTGGCGATAACCCCCGCTTGCGCTACCCTCACGCCCAGTCCTAGCGTCGTGATCATCCGAGGGAGTCCAGAGCACCGTCTGACGATAGTGACGACGACGGCGGCGACTACGACGGCTGCGAGTCAGAGTACTATAGGCCTAGGCAGGAGTATGACTAGCAGATCAGATCCAGTCTTGCCATTATGTAGATCTATGCTCTCCGTTTAGGTTTAGATCCACTCTTGCCATTATGTACTGCCTTTTTTATCTATCCAAGATGCATGTTTGTGTGCAATATGGGCGCGAGGGCCGGTGCGACAATTTTTGTGAACACTTTTTCAACAGAACTATGATCATGTATTCCACGTTTATTATTACACATCACCAACAACATCCCTATCTCTAGTCTTCTGAATTTTCTTCGTGTAGAGATGGTCCATGAACCCTTGTCCCTTGCTTATGATCGCTTCGACAGTAACCATGGAGCATCTTCATTATTTAACGACATGGTTGGGTCATCTTTCACTGTGAAGGGTGGAATTTCAACAAACTTACTATAATCTTCTGACATGTCTGTCGTGTCCTCGATTCCCACGATGTTTCTTTTCCCTGAAAGAACTATGTGATGCTTCGGCTCATCGTATGATGTATTTGTTTGCTTTTTTTCTTTTTTTGGTTTTGAAGACAGGTCCTTCACATAGAAGACCTGAGCCACATCATTGGCTAGGACGAATGGTTCGTCATTGTAACCAATATTGTTGAGATCCACTGTTGTCATTCCGTAAAGCGGGTCTACCTTTACCTCTTCTCCATTCAGGTTGACCCATTTTCACTTGAACATAGGGACCTTAAACGCAGGTCCATAGTCAAGTTCCCATATCTCCTCTATGTAACCATAGTATGTGTCATTTTTTCCATTCTCGTTTGCTGTATCAAGGCGGACACCACTGTTTTGGTTGGTGCTCTTCTTATCTTGGGCGATCGTGTAAAATGTATTCCCATTTATCTCGTACCCTTGAAAGTTCCAAATAGTCGAAGATGGTGAACCGGCCAACATGTACAGCTGATCTTCAACAGTGGTTTCATTTATAAGATGTGTTTGCAACCAACTTCCGAAAGTCTCCATGTGTTTGCGTTTAATCCATGAGTCATCCTTCCCCAGGTTTGTGGAGCGTACAATATTCTTGTGTTCCTCGAGATACGGAGCCACGAAGATGGAATTTTCCCCTGGGTATCATTGTTTTCTTTCCCAGAGTTCCTTTTCCCCTCAGTCTCCCGTCATGCCGTGATTCAGGAACACCAATCGTCTTAAGGTCAGGAATAAAGTCAACACAGAACCCACTGACCTCCTCTATTCCATAGCCCTTCGAGATGCTTCCTTCTGGCCTAGCACGGTTATGAACATATTTCTTCAAGACTCCCATGAACCTCTCAAAGGGGAACATATTGTGTAGAAATACCGGACCGAGAATATGAATCCCTTCACATAGGTCAACCAGGAGATGAGTCATAATGTTGAATAAGGATGGTGGGAACACCAACTCAAAACTAACAAGACACTGGACCACATCCCTCTGTAATCTTGCCAGAATTTCTTGATCGATTACCTTCTGAGATATTGCGTTGAGGAATGCAGATAGCTTCACAATGGGTACTCGAACATTTTCCGGTAGAAGCCCACTCAATGCAATCAGAAGCAACTGCATCATAATCACGTGGCAGTCATGAGACTTGAGGTTTTGGAATTTTTTCTCTGCCATGTTTCTTATCCCCTTTATATTCGACGAGAAGCCAGACGAAACCTTGATACTGTAAAGGACTTCAAAAAATATTTCCTTCTCTGCTTTAGTAAGAGCGTAGCTGCTTAAGTAATGGCGCCATATATCCGTGTGCTTGTTGCTTGGGTCTTTCATACGTTGCTGGTCCTCCCGTGTTTCTGGCGTATCTTTTGACTTCCCATACACGCCCAGGAAGCATAGCAGGTTGACGCAGAGATTCTTTGTCATGTGCATCACGTCGATTGAAGAGCGAACATCTAGAACTTTCCAATAGGGTAGCTCCCAAAATATAGATTTGTTCTTCCACATGGGTGTGCGCTTATCAGGGCTGTTCGGAACAGCTTGGTGATACGTGCATTTTACATCATCATTTATACCCTCCATATAGGCCTTATTGGGATGTTTTATCAATGTTATGTCATTGTTTTGCATGTTTTAGATGATTTTATGGGACTTTTCTACAAAGTCCCTATTTTTGCTATTTAATTTCTGGGTGTCAGAAAACACCCGTTTTCATGTTTTAGGAGCTACAGGTATCCAAATTGCGAAAGGAAAGAAACAATGTCAGTTTTTCTTCGGGAGAAAGGCCGTGGGCACAAGACACAAAGGAGGAGGGCCAGGAGGCCCAAAAGGGGGTAGCCCACGCGGCCAGATTCCCTGGCCGCGTGTGGGCCCCAAATGGGCCCACGGCACCTCCTCCCCGAGGTCTTTTTGCTGACGACTCCGGCTTCCCCGAAAACGAACACCCTAATTTTCCCGAGACGAGACGGAGCCGCCAGGGCGGCGAAACTCTCGAAACTCTCCGTGGGGGAGACGGATCATGCTGCTCCGGAGCTCCGGAGAAGGGGGAAATCATCCCCATCTTCATCCCCATCTCCTCCTTGGCGTGGGAGGAGGCATCTCCATCACCATCCTCACCAGCACCTGCATCTCCACCATCACCATCACCGTGATCCACTCCGTTCCCCTCATAGTTTGATCATTGCTACACCCTAGATATGTGTTGTTGTACTCTGTTGCATGTTTGGGATTGAGTACTTGTCATTATTTGGTGGTGGATCCATTGTTTCAGATTGTGTTGTACCACATATGTCACCATACATGATCATGTTTGCACGTTGTGAGTAGTTCCCGCATGTTCCTGAGGGCATAGGATGAATTGGCAATGATTTGTTACATGAGATGAGTTGTTATTTGGTCTAGTATTTATCTTTTATGTGATTCTATGATGGTGTTGTACGAACGTCGAGTGTACAACACTTCACCTACATGGGCTGATAGGAGAAAAACGTAGTGTAGTGACATGATGATGTATTTAGGTGACAGGAACGTGAGACAGAGTCGTTGAATTGCATTATGAGGGTACTTGTATCGGGGACCTTAGAGCATAAGCCTATGGTGGGACATCATCTCTTAATAATTCTTGTGCTGTCATTTAGAGCATAAGGGGTGATAGTTTATTTATTTAGCTATTCCTATTTGTGGCGCCGTCCGAAGAAGATTAAAACTAGACAAGATATACAAACATGTTATGCAATGAATCACTATGCCAGCTAAATCCGTGCAGCCCTCGGGAACGTTTTCCACATATAAGACACATGCACACACTTGAGCTTGTCCTCTTGCGCATTAGAGGATTGGGCTTTGTCTCTCATTGAGACCTACTACTTGTACTTACCAGTTCCTTCTGCTCCTCGTGGGTTCGACAACCTTTCTAATTCGAAAAGTACTACAATTGATCTCCTGCACTTGGGAGCCATCAAGACACTTTTCTAGCGCCGTTGCCGGGGAGCGTAGCGCTATTGGTAAGGAAACTTGAAAGCTGAATTTTACCTGCTGTTGCATCCTGTTATTATTATGGCTTTTATGAGAGATGCTTCGCTGAAACTTGCTTTATATGAAAGTGCTTATGCTATTAAACCTAAAGTTGTTGAAAAAGCACCTCATGATGATGGTTATATTATTCCCCTTGAATTTGTTAAAGCTATTAGGAATGAGTATTTTGCAGGGGATGGAATAAAGGCTGCAAGTGATCACATACGGGCTATTGAGGATATATGTGGGCTAATTAGGCTCAAGGCTATTTCTGAGGAGGAGGTAAAATGCAAGTTATTGTACCAGTCCTTAACTGGTGATGCTCGAAAATGGTATATGTCCCTGGATGAAGAAATTACACATAATTGGGATACTTTTATGAAGGTTTTCTTTCTTAAATATTTTACTCCTAAAGAGGCTTATGAGAACCGTTGCTTTATATTTAATTTTTTGCCACACCTTGGAGAGAGTATTACTCAAGCTTGGGGGAGGCTTAAGGACCTCCTTCGTAAGAATCCTTGTCATGATCTCACAAATAAACTTATATTGATAAACTTTTATGTCAGACTACCTGATAGGCTAAAGCAATATTTGGTTGGTTCATATGGTGCAAGCTTTACAAATAATACTGCAGAAGAAGCTTGGAATTTATTGGAAATTATTTCAAAGAACTCTGAATATTGGAACCTAGACAAAGTTAATGAAGCTTATTTTGATTATGGATAGTCATGTGTAGAAAGTTTCTCTAGTTCTATTTTGTTCAAGAATGTTATTAAAGATTTTGGTCTTGATCCATATGTTGCAATTGAAATCGCTAAGAAATTTGCTGAGCACATTCGAATTCCTAAAAGTGGCTTTGATGATTATGTTGAACCTGTTAAATCTTCTATTGTTGTCCCTAAATTTATTAAAGAAACACCAGTGTCATCTGTAGTAATAGAAGAATATAATGAACCACCTCCCTATCCTGAAAAAGTTAAAGAGAATTTCCTTATTGATGTTGCTGACAAAAGTAGAAAGAGATGGTCTCAACCTAAAGAACAGGTGGAAGTCAAGAACCAAGTCTCTATTATTAAGAAATTAAATGAAGAAGATCATGTTGATGTTTATTTATGTGAAGATGCTACCAAAGTTATTAAAGGGAATTCATCCAAAGTTGGTAAGCCAATTATATCATGCTCTATTGGGACTTCTTGTTATCATGGTTTATGTGATATTGGAGCAAGCATTAGTGTCATTCCATATTCTCTCTATCAAGAAATTAAGCCTGATATTGATCCTATCACCATGGAAGAATCAAGTATGACCATTCAGCTTGCTAAGAAAGATTATATTAGTCCCTTTGGAATTGTTAGAGATGTTGAAGTATTGGTAGGGAAAATAAAATTTCCTACTGACTTTATTGTGCTTGGTTGTCCACAAGATTCTTTTTGTCCTATTATATTTGGTAGACCTTTCTTACATACTGTTGGTGCTGAAATTGATTTGCCTAGAGAAAGGGTTTTTATTGAATGTGCTGGAGAGAAACTTGAATTTAATTTTTCTAAATTTGTTGATAAACCTGCTAAGAAAGAACCAAAATCTAAAGATATAACTGAAACTCTTGCTCATATAGCTGTAGCTTCATCAGACGTGGTGGAACGTTATATGCTTAATCAGGAAGAGCCATTTAATGATGCAGAAAAAGAAGCTTTAGAACAAATATTATGGCAGCAACCTCCACAATTACAATTGCATATCCCACCTGATAATCTAGGAGTACTCCCACCTCCTAAAGGAGATCCTAGTTTTGAATTAAAGCCTTTGCCTGAAAATCTAAAATATGCATACTTGGATAAGAAAAGTATATATCCTGTTATTATTAGTGCTAACCTTTCAGCTGAGGAAGAAGAGAAATTACTTGATGTGCTTAAAGCTCACCGTAAGGCTATTGGTTATTCTCTTGATGAGCTTAAGGGCATAAGTCCAACTCTATGTATGCATAAAATTAATTTGGAAGAAGATGCTAAACCTGTTGTTGATTTCCAACGCCGTCTACATCCAAAAATGAAGGAAGTGGTAAGAAAGGAGGTAATTCGACTCGTAGAGGCTGGTATTATTTATCCTATAGCTGATAGTAAATGGGTTAGTCATGTTCATTGTGTTCCTAAGAAGGTGGAATTACTGTGGTTCCTAATAAAGATGATGAACTTGTTGCTCAAACGTACTGTTGTTGGTTATAGAATGTGCATTGATTATAGAAAATTAAATAAAGCAACTCGTAAGGACCATTATCCATTGCCCTTTATTGATCAAATGCTAGAGAGATTATCTATACATTCTCACTTTTGTTATTTAGATGGGTATTCAAGCTTCTCTCAAATTCCAGTTCATAGTGATGATCAGGAAAAGACCACTTTTACTTGCCCATATGGTACATTTTCTTATAGGAGAATGCCTTTTGGTTTATGTAATGCGCCTGCTACTTTTCAGAGATGCATGAATGCTATATTTGCTGATTATATTGAAAAGATAGTGGAAGTCTTTATGGATGATTTTTTGGTGTATGGTACTTCTTTCGATAATTGCTTGTTCAACCTTAACAAAGTTTTGCAGCGTTGTGAAGACCAACACCTTGTTCTTAATTGGGATAAGTATCACTTTATGGTAACAGAGGGAATTGTTCTTGGGCATCGTATTTCTAGAAGAGGAATGGAAGTTGACCCAGCAAAAATTGAAGCTATTGAGAAATTACCATATCCAAGAGACATCAAAGGTATAAGAAGTTTTCTCGGTCATCCAGGTTTTTATCGTAGGTTCATAGAAGATTTCTCTAAAATATCAAAGCCTCTAACCAATCTTTTGCAAAAGGATGTTCCGTTTTATTTTAGTGATGATTCCATAGAATCCTTTAATGTTTTAAAGAAAGCCTTAATAACTGCACCTATTATTCAACCTCCTGATTGGAACTTGCCCTTTGAAATTATGTGTGATGCTAGTGATTATGCAGTTGGAGCTGTTTTAGGCCAAAGGGTTGATAAGAAATTGAATGTTATTCACTATGCTAGTAAAACACTAGATGGTGCTCAAAGAAATTATGCTACAACTGAAAAAGAATTTTTAGCGGTAATATTTGCATGTGATAAATTTAGATCTTACATAATTGATTCAAAAGTCACTGTGCACTCTGATCATTCTGCTATTAAATATTTGATGAATAAGAAAGATTCTAAGCCTAGGCTAATAAGATGGGTACTTTTGTTGCAAGAATTTGATTTACACATAGTAGATAGGAAAGGAGAAGATAATCCGTAGCTGATCATCTTTCTAGAATGGAAATATACCTGATGATCCTATTCCTATTAATGATAGTTTTGCTAATGAACAACTTGCCCTTGTTAGTGTTTCTAGTGCTAAAGTTGCATCTCCTTGGTTTGCTAATTATGCAAATTTATTTGTTGGGAAAGTTATGCCACCACAATTTACTTACCAGCAAAGAAAGAAATTATTTTATGACCTTAGACATTATTTTTGGGATGATCCATTCTTGTATAAGAAAAGTGTTGATGGCATTATTAGACGTTGTGTACCTGAGCATGAACAGCAGGCTATTATAAGGGATTGTCATGACAGTCCCTATGGAGGACATCATGCAGGAGATCGTACTGCAGCAAAGGTATTACAATGTGGTTTTTATTGGCCTACTCTATTCAAGGATTGTGCTGAACATATTAAAACTTGTGATAAATGTCAAAGAGTAGGAAACATTGGTAGAAGGAATGAAATGCCTATGAACTATACATTACCACTTGAACCATTTGATGTGTGGGGTTTTGACTTTATGGGACCATTTCCTGCATCTAGTACAAAACATACTCACATTTTGGTTGCTGTTGATTATGTTACAAAATGGGTAGAAGCAATTCCTACTAAGAGTGCAGACCATGCCACAGCCATGCAAATGCTTAAAGAAATTATTTTCCCTAGATTTGGTGTTCCTAGATTTTTAATTACTGATGGTGGATCTCATTTTATGCATGGTGTTCTTAGAAAAACATTGGCAAAATATAATGTTAATCATAGAATTGCATCACCCTATCATCCTCAAACTAGTGGACAAGTTGAATTAAGTAATAGGGAAATTAAACTTATTTTAGAGAAAACAGTAAACAGAGCTAGATCTAATTGGCCACATAAAATTAATGATGCATTGTGGGCTTATAGAACTGCTTATAAAAATCATATGGGCATGTCTCCTTATAAAATGGTTTATGGAAAAGCATGTCATTTACCCGTTGAATTAGAACATAAAGCTAGATGGGCTATTAAGAAATTAAATTTTGATTTAAAAACAGCGGGGAGAAGAGATTGCTTGACCTAAATCTATTAGATGAATGGAGGAATGAAGCATATGAAAGTGCAAAATTGTTTAAAGAAAGTTAAAATTTGGCATGACAAGAAAATTAAAAGAAAGGAATTTAAAGTAGGTGATCAAGTCCTAATGTACAACTCTCGTTTTAAGTTTTCTGCAGGGAAATTAGCTTCAAAATGGCAGGGTCCATTGGTAGTACAGGAGGTATACCATTCGGGGGCCATCCGTCTTCACGGTGATATGAAAGGTAAACCTCATGTGGTCAATGGACAACGCCTAAAACATTATATTGCAGGAAAGAGCTTCATAGGAACCATCGAGGAGATAAAGTTAATGACACCGGAGGAGGTAATTGTAAGGGATCCTGCAGTTTCAGAAACCCAAATTCAATAATTTACAATATTGTGTTTGGAAGTTTCTCGGAATTGCGTGAAAACTTACGAAACTCATTTTTTATGGAAATTAACGTGTGGGATAAGAAAATTGGAAGGAATTGGACCTCGAGGGGGAAAAGAGGACCCCACACGCGGCCAGATTCCTTGGCCGCGTGGAGGTACCCCTTTTCCACCTCGGAGTCCCGTTCCGTCTCGTTTTCGACTCCGACACTTCGTCTTACCCTAAAACCCGTCAATATATACCCCCTTTTGTCGATCTAATCCCGCACCGAGAGTTCTCGCGCGATCTTTGTGTCTGATGTTTCTGTCTGCCAGGGTTTAGCCATGTCAAGCTCCGGATCCAACCTAGGGGGGCAAGATCCACCCAAGGGAGGCATTGTGAACCATTACCTCAACTCCGTGATGACCCCCATGAAAACCCTGACCTTGAAGGATGGTGTGTTGCTCATGGAGGAGGTGAAGGCTCCCAAGACCGAAGGCACACTGGAGGAGAGGCTGGAGGCTCTGGAACAAACAGTTTTCAGGTATAACTCTATTGTTGAACGCAGCCTTGATGCCCACCACTTCATGAATCTGGAGCTCGAGAAGAAGATATAGGAGTACGAGGAGAGGATCAAGGACCTGGGGACTAGGTATCTGCGTGTCATGTCAGAGATGGATAGGTACCAAGCTATGATGTGGGACATGGAGAACCAGAACTATGAGTATGAAGAACGTTTCAAGAAGATTGCAGAAGCTACCACTCTCAGGTACAATGATCCACCCATGTCCTTTCATACTGGAAGGCATTTTCCATGGAAGCAGGAAGAGTGGAAGGAAGATTAGGACAAGAAGAAGAAAGAGTGGTGGGCTGAGTACGAGAAGAAGGGAGAATGAAGAAATTACCGCAACCATCTAAGCTTGGGGGAGTTTCACCTATCCCCCGTCTTTTATCAGGTTTATCATGTCTATCTAGTTTTGGTGTGTCTTGCTTTTATTATCTAGTATCGTTTTCGTTTAGGCTTGAGTGAGCTCATTGAGCATTATCATGCATCCCCGTCTTATCGTTTACCAATGAATAATAAAGTATGGTGTCATCCATGATTCCCTTGTTTTGGGGATTTATGGGTAACACTCATGCAAATGAGCATGGCATATTTAGAGGTTTCAATCACATCTTGCCTTGAAATTAATTAACTTGAGTGTGTTGGACAATTGTAGAATTATCTCAATATGACATAAATCCACTATCTATCTATTAGCTTAATAGCTATTCCGAGCATGTTCACCATGTTATAGTTTCATTTATGCTCTAAATTAAGATGCTTATGTTATTAATTGGCATGGGATGAATTTGGGATAAGACTCTCACGAACTTTTGAATGCACACATTTATTTCTATTGCACTTAACAAACATGACCCATTAATGGGAGCTAAAAGTTTTGTGCTTGACAAGGATTTTGGTTGGGAGTTGGCTAACACGTGCATCACGTGAAAAAGATTTCAACATTGCACAAAGAAATTTTATATTTAGTTGATGTCATGTGCTTTTGTTTTTGGACTCCTGCCATGCCGAAATGAAATAGAGGAATAGTAAGTTTTGATGAGTAAGTATATATGACTAGAGAAATTGCATTGGGCCGCTAACCCAAGCCATGCTTGATCATGGTGGAAATTTACTTACAGCTAGAGTGGACTCTACAAACACATCCTACAATAAAATAAGAAGCTATGCATATAGTGAATGAAATAAAAAAGGATGATGAGTCTACTCTGTTTGTTCATCTTGTTATTGTGACATGGGCTGGTTTCCATGTCATGGGTCAAGAGGTACCTCTTTGCAATTCTCTATGATGTCATTAATACTTATTAGGATTGTACAAAGCTTATTAGGAATCTTAAGTTGAGTAATCATGGAGTAGGTGTTCACACTCACAGGGCATGAGACATTCAACCAACACCTTGTCAACCACATTACTTCAACATTCATAAATTAAGATGCTAATGATAAAGGGGCAATGAGAGTCTTATCCCAATGGATGCCACATTACAATTAGTAATTTAAGCTGAATAGTTTGGAAACTAAATGAGACTTGATCATGTTTTACCTGTACTCATTTATCTTTCTCCAAATTAAAGAGTATAATTCGATTGTCCAACATACAATGGTTATTTGCTTTCAAAAGTATGGGGTGTTTGCTAGAGCTTCGAATATGTTATCCTTATGTGTATGAGTTCTATTCATTCATCTTGCATTATAACTGAACATGATGATACAATGCCCGTATTTATTTATCAACCATAAGTCCATTGATGCATGTAATGATCTATGTCCTTATTTACTCGAGGACGAGCAAAGGTTTAAGCTTGGGGGAGTTGATACGTGCATTTTATATCATCATTTATACCCTCCATATAGGAATTATTGGGATGTTTTATCAATGTTATGTCATTGTTTTGCATGTTTAGGATGATTTTATGGTACTTTCCTACAAAGTCCCTATTTTTGGTATTTAATTTCTGGGTGTTAGAAAACAACTGTTTTCATGTTTTTGATGTTTCAGGAGCTACAGGTATCCAAATTGCGAAAGGAAAGAAACCCTGTCAGTTTTTCTTCGGGAGAAAGGCCGTGGGCACAAGACACAAAGGAGGAGGGCCAGGAGGCCCAAAAGGGGGTAGCCCACGCGGCCAGATTCCCTGGCCGCGTGTGGGGCCCCCAAATAGGCCCACAACACCTCCTCCCCGAGGTCTTTTTGGTGACGACTCCGTCTTCCCCGAAAACGAACACCCTAATTTTTCCGAGATGAGACGGAGCCGCCAGGGAGGCGAAACTCTCGAAACTCTCCGTGGGGGAGACAGATCCTGCTGCTCCGGAGAAGGGGGAAATCATCCCCATCTTCATCCCCATCTCCTCCTTGGCGTGGGAGGAGGCATCTCCATCACCATCCTCACCAGCACCTGCATCTCCACCATCACCATCACCGTGATCCACTCCGTTCCCCTAATAGTTTGATCATTTCTACACCCTAGATACGTGTTATTGTACTCCGTTGCATGTTTGGGATTGAGTACTTGTCATTATTTGGTGGTGGATCCATTGTTTTAGATTGTGTTGTACCACATATGTCACCATACATGATCATGTTTGCACGTTGTGAGTAGTTCCCGCATGTTCCTGAGGGCATAGGATGAATTGGCAATGATTTGATACATGAGATGAGTTGTTATTTGGTCTAGTATTTATCTTTTATGTGATTCTATGATGGTGTTGTACGAACGTCGACTGTACAACACTTCACCTACATGGGCTCACAGGAGAACACCGTAGTGTAGTGACGTGATGATGTCTTTAGGTGACAGGAACTTGAGACAGAGTCGTTGAATGTCATTATGAGGGTACTTGTATCGGGGGACCTTAGAGCATAAGGCTATGGTGGGACATCATGTCTTAATAATTCTCGTGCTGTATTTAATTGGCCACGTGATCCATCATAAGGGGTGATAGTTTATTTATTTAGCTATTCCTATTTGTGGCTCCGTCCGAAGAAGATTAAAACTAGACAAGATATACAAACATGTTATGCAATGAATCACTATGCTAGCTAAATCCGTGCAGCCCTCGGGAACGTTTTCCACATATAAGACACAAACACACACTTGATCTTGTCCTCTTGTGCATTAGAGAATTGGGCTTTGTCTCTCATTGAGACCTACTACTTGCTGCAATTTACTTTCCGCATTTTACTTTACTTGCACTACACAATTAAAACACAAAAACACCTGTTGCTTTTATTATTCCTTTGCTATTCTACTTACCAGTTCCTTCTGCTCCTCATGGGTTCGACAACCTTTCTAATTCGAAAAGTACTACAATTGATCTTCTGCACTTGGGAACCATCACTTGGCTTCCATCACCCTTCCCAAAGATTACTTTTAGGTCCTTGACCAGATCGAATAAATCATTACTACTACGGAGGTCAGGCTTCTTCCGGTTATCTGCCTCACCTCTGAAATGCTTCCCTCCTTTCTTTCTTACGGGATGCTTGATCGGAAGAAATCTATGATGCCCCAGGTATACAATCTTTTTACATTTATCCAAATAAACACTGCCGGTCTTATCTAAACAGCGTGTGCATGCATTGTATCCCTTGTTTGTATGTCCGAAAATGTTACTAAGAGCAGGACAATTATTGATGGTTACGAATAGCAACGCCCGTAGGTCAAATGGATTTTGTTCGTTCTCATCCCACACACGTACACCTGGTTTGCCCCACAATTGTAAGAGTTCTTCAACTAATGGCCTTAGATACACATCAATGTAGTTGCCAGGTTGCCTCGGGCCTTGGATGAGAACTGGCATCATAATGAACTTGCGCTTCATGCGCAACCAAGGAGGAAGGTTGTACATACATAGAGTCACGGGCAGGTGCTATGACTCGAGCTCTGATCCCCAAAAGGATTAAAGCCATCTGTACTTAGACCAAACCATAAGTTTCTCGCCTCTCCTGTAAAGTCCGGGAAGTTTCTCTCGATCTTTCTCCACTGCGATCCATCGGCGGGGTGTCTCAACTTTCCGTCTTTCTTACGGTCTTCTTTGTGCCATCATAACAACCTAGCATGATCTTTGTTTCTAAACAGACGTTTCAACCGTGGTATTATAGGAGCATAACACATCACCTTGGCAGGAACCGTCTTACGGGGGGGCTCGCCGTCAACATCACCAGGGTCATCTGCTCTGATCTTATACCGCAGTGCAGTGCATACCGGACATTCATCCAAATTATCGTACTTCTCACCGCGGTAGAGTATGTAGTCATTAATGCATGCATGTATCTTCTGCACATATAATCCTAGAGGGAAGAGAGCTTTTTTTGCTTCGTACGTACTCTCAGGCAATTCGTAATCCTTTGGAAGCTTCGGCTTCATTAGTTGAAGTAAACTCTCAAATGCCTTGTCAGTCACACTGTTATGTGCCTTCCATTTCAGCAACTCCAGTGTGGTACCGAGCTTTGTGCTTCCATCTTCGCAATTTGGGTACAAGAACTTTTTGTGATCCAGTAACATGTTGTCCAGCTTCAACCTCTCCAATTCACTTTCACAGTCTTCCCTTGCATCAGCAATAACTCGGCCAAGATCATCATCGGGCTCTTCTGATGCATGTTCTTGATCACCTCCTTCTTCTGCATTATCTTCTATGGCAGTATCACCGTATTCAGTGAACAAAGGATCTTCTTATTCTTCTTCTTCATTGTCTTCCATCACAACCCCTCTTTCTCCATGCTTGGTCCAGCAATTATAGCTGGGCATGAAACCCCTCCGAAGTAGGTGGCCGTGAAGGATTCTCGAGGAAGAGTGCTCCATGACGTTCTGACAATCAACACATGGGCAACACATAAAGCCATTATCTTTGTTCGCCTGAGCTACGGCGAGAAATGCATTCAGGCCTGCCATATACTCGGAAGTGCGTCGGTCACCGTACATCCATCGCTGCCGTGAATCAATCTGCATCGTATAATTAAGTTTATCAAAAAACATTACAATAACATCTTCAATAGAGAAATGACCACAGTACATCGACAAATATTACTTTTTTATGTATCAATTACATATGAAAAAGATAAGTTTGTTAACCTCGGTCGAAGATACCATTTTCAGTGAGCTTATGTGTGGCTCGGGTATTTCGTCGAACACCTCGTGTGCATAGTAAAATAACACACACTAGCACCCACCTTTCACACTCCTCCAAGAAAAAAAAAGAGAGAAGGGGGGTTGTGAGGCAGTATATGTAGGGGAAGGGGGGCATTGGTTTCGGTTTGTGGAATGAACCGGGACCAATGCCCATGTGCGTGCCACGTGGCCTGTGGCGCGGCATTGGTCCCGGTTCATGCCACAAACCGGGACAAATGTCTCCTTACGAACCGGGACCAATGCCCTCAGGCGATATCTGCTGCCTCGGGTGCACAAACCGGGACCAATGCATAGCATTTGTCCCGAATTTTGATGCAACCGGGACCGATGCCTTTTCTGGCCCTGGACGAAAGGGGTTGTTTCCACTAGTGAATGCCTCCTTGGTTAAAGGAAAATATGGGGAGAGACGCTAAGCAGCAGAAGTCTTTGCACCTTCACAAAATCCAAGACCTTCATGCTTCGGCTGATCCGGTAGGACTTGATGATGATGACTGTGCCTTAAGGTACCACTTCGAGGAGCAGCTCTTGCATATTTCCAGGCAGGAGGAGGAAGAAGACTCGCTCCAGAGCGGTAGGGTTTCGTGGAGCTTGCATTGGGATGCACATTCCAAGCATTTCCATGCGGTGGCCAATGGGCGGCGCCGCAAGTTCCAAATTACCTCCCTCTCTTCGTCTGCTGGCCCTATCTCGGGTAAACTCAAGATCTAGAAACATGTCTATGATTTTTACCATGCTTTGATGGGTACCGCGGAGCCGCTGGTGTGTGGGACAGCAACAGTCAGGTTTCGTCCGCTTTCAACTCGGCGCTTTTGGGAAACTACGGACGAAGAGATCGGCGACTACGACTGGAGCAACTAGGGGTAGTTTAGTTAAAATTTTAGTTGAAATGTTTAAATTCCGTTCGAATTAGTTTAAATTCCATAGTTCTAGTGAAATTTAGTTTAAATTTTCCCAAAAATCGGGCAGCCACTTGAGCAGCCGTGCCCTATAATAGGGCAGATGGTAAACTTGTTTCTATTTTCGTGCCCTATACCACCAAAACTAGTGCCCTATAATGAAATTGTTTGCCCTATAATATGCTCTAAACATAATGGTTACATGCCAGACCCTAGATGTACGGGAGAAGATTTAGGGACCGAATTGAGGTCCTTTTAATTAGGATGGATGCACGGTGCTGCAGGTGTGAATAGGATACTGTCCAGGCCGACTTGGCTAGACTTGCCTCTCAGAAGACTCAAGGGATAGATTCGATTAATCCTCTCACTAGATGCAGCTAACGCTCGTGACTTTTCAGTGTTTGTCCGTATTGTCCACTAGCTTCAAGATGCAACCGAATAGCTATATGAAACTAAACATATAATTTGCTTGCGAACCATTTTTAGACTCACAAGCCACGCTTAGTTAAATCCAATGCTATGTCCAAATCCGTGTGACGGATGAGTTGGTACAACAATCAAGTCCTTAAGTTTAGTACTTGATAGCTATTTACTCCTAACTCTCCGGTCTGGATCTTGATATTGATGACATCCACAAATATTTTGACATTATCCCATCACATCAAATCCTCCGGGGCTCCAAATAGTGCTATCAATGCCATTGGTTATCACCTTTTTTGTCCACTCGCTACCCCAATAGTGGCGAACTTGCCGGACGGGCCCAATACGACTTCCCGCAACCCCGTTACGCTCACAGTCCATAGGGAGGCAACTTGGAGCACTGGCAACTGCGGAAACCGTCGTCTTGTAGGATTCTGACTTACGGGCACCTCGTGTCATCGAGTAAAACCTGATCGGCTTAATTATTGCGGAAGGCGATGGTAGGTCTCACTAATTAAAAACATTGTCATGATAATGGATACCAGGGTACCCAGACCCCAAGAACCGGTCAAAGACCGGTAAAATCTACATCCGATCAAGTGGGCCGAACATTTCTCAATGTTAGTCTTCCGACCCAAGGCTGTCCCAAAGTCCTCCAGGAGCATGATGAATACCCTCAGGTCCCAAGTGAATAGCCGCAGAACGTGACCACATCATCTGCATAATTCGACGTGCGATGTTTCAATCCCGTCCTTGCCAGAGGGCTCAAAAGTCCACAGATTGTAGCTCTCTCAATCAGGAAGTGAAGCCCCTCCATAACCAGTATGAAGAGCTCTGGTGATATAGGATCCCCTTGCCTCAGACCCCGTTTGTTGAAAATCTTAGAGCTCGGACGCCCGTTTAGGAGAACCCACGTAGACGCTATGGAGAGCAAAACACAGATTGTTGCGAGCAGCCTTTCCCCGAAGCCCACACCCACCTTAAGACCTCCAAGAGGAAGGCCCAACTTACGGTGTCAAAGCCTTTGGTGATATCTAGCTTCAAGAGAAAAATCCACAAGTTTTTTAAGTGGTACCTTTATTTCTCTATTATTTTATTATTTTTATCAAGTGGCACTTCTAGATGTGGAAGTGCTTTGTACATGAAAACCACCAAAAATTTGTCGTTATCATGTAGGCTATTGCCGAATTCGTCATTCTCTTGTACTATTGCCAACCAGCTCCACCATTTTTTTCTCTCTTCATCAGTTAAATATGTATTGGTAGTCTCGTGACACCTCCGTCTGCGAATGTGATGGAGAATATATGCGAAATTTTGGCTACAAGGGTTCGACTTGACCACCTGTTTTGTATACATTTCCGCATTGTCTATGTACGTAGCAACAGCATAGGCGTAGCTCTACCTGTAAAGAAATTGTAACAACCATGAGATGCAAATTGGAGGTTACCCCTTGCTAATTATGACAAGATACTCGGACATCGCTCTAGGTCCCACTATTTTTTGAAGATGGAGCTTGCAATTCTGTAGCATTCACCTGCTTTAGTGCAATTAGCAATCAGAGTATCAAGCAAAACTCTTGAAGCATCATTTGTAGAGATTAAGCAATTAAGCATGAGTTTCAACTAGGGAGGATGTCTCGCCTTTGTTTGAACAATGACTATGTGATTCTCGGATATAGCGAGCGGGATAAAATTAGTTAAATTGAAAATATAAGTATCTGAATTGGTGTAAATATTCACGTGAATAATAACTATGAACGCATGTATTTGCTATTATCGATTATTTCCTTTTGATACTCCTTCTTTGGTACAGAATCTCTTTTACATTTGTAAATCAAAAATCCAAAATGTTCTAAGTTAATACATCGCTGTTGTTTTTCGTCCAAGAAAATGTATATATTCTAAAATTCGGAATTTGTAATTTGGTATCAGTGCCATGTCTAACAGACAATGTTAAACACCATATAAACAGAGGGGTTACAGGCGGAATCGAGATCCTCTTAATTAAGATGGATGCACGGTGATGCAGGTGTGAATAGGATACTGTCCAGGCCGACTTGGCTAGACTTGCCTCCCAGAAGACTCAAGGGATAAATTCGATTAGTCCTCTCACTATAAGCAACTAATTTCGTGAGTATTCAGTCTTTGTCCGTATTGTCCACTAGCTTCAAGATGCAATTGAATAGCTATATGAAACTAAACATACAATTTGCTTCCGAACTATTTTTAGAGTCACAAGCCACGCTTAGTGAAATCCAATGCTATGTCCGAATCCGCGTGACGGACCAGTTGATAAAACAATCAAGTCCTTAATTTTAGTACTTGTTAGCTATCTACCGAAGCAATACAAGTTCTAACTCTACCACTTGTCTGATCTGAATCGAGATGTTGATGACATCCGCAAATGTTTTGAAATTGTCCCATCACATCATCTCCTCCGGGCTCTAAAACTAATACTACTATTGGGAACCCACAGTTTCCCCTCACTTTGTAGCCCCAATAGTGGAAACCTTGCCGAAAGGCTCCATACGACCTCTGGCAATCCTGGTATGCCCCTGGACCATAGGGAGCCAACTTGGAGTGCCGACAACCGTCTCCATGTAGGAGTCTGACTTACGGGCCCCTCGTGTCATTGACTCAAATCTGATCAGCGTGATTTATTGTGGCAGGCGACAGTTGGTCTCCCTAATTAAAGATGTGTTGTGCTTTGACTCCCAGACACCTGACGGCGGCGTAATGGAGCCTTGGGAACCGTCGTTGTCTTCCCGCACGTTGCAATATGCGTTCCTACACTCTTTCCTATTTATTTGGAGCGGTGTCCACCGTCCCTTTACATATTTTTGCCACCATCCTCATATATCTTTTTCTCTCACTCTTCCCGCGCCCGCTGCAGATGGCCAACAATCACAAGGCCGGTGGCAACGGTGGTCGTGGCAGCGGCTTCTTCCCAAAGTCCTACCTACTCGTGACACCCGGCATGCGCCTTCCATATGTCTGGAATATGAGCCGGGGAGGCCTGGTAGTATGGCCACTCCCAGCAACCGACAATGAGTGATGCCATGAAATCCGGATCAAAGATGGTATCTCATGCCCGACTAGGTGGTGGACACGGGGGACGGAGAGGGAAACCTAAGCCGGCAGAGCGGTCATCCTCGCAGAGCGCCAGACTGCCATTAACTATAAGGAGGGGTGAGGCCCGCCGGCGGCAGCGTGGGACCGACACGAGCGCAAGTAATGGTAGGATGATGCTGTAGATGACATTTCGTTGGGAACCCCAAGTGAAAAGAGTGAAGTATTGCAGCAACAAATTTCACTCAGTAGAGAACCAAGGTTATTGAAAAAGTAGTGTTGTACTGCTTTAGTAATATTTGTAGGTGACCCAAGCACAAACACAAAACTCTTGGTCCCCGATGATGTAGGAAGGTTGTCAAGCATCCCGTTTTGCTAAATACAAAATATCAATTTATAGTGTGGAGAAGATATCAATGTAAACATGTAAAGTAAATATATACCAGCGAGTTAACAATAGTAAAAAAGAAAACAAGCTCGTGATGAGCGTAAAAGAAAGAATAGACCGGAAGTCATAGTTTCACTAATGGTGTTTCTCCAAAAATAAAAGTAAATATGTTTGGTAAAGAAAGACAACCGACAGAATTGGAAGCAGCTTATTATCATAAAAAGAAAGTTTATGGATATATTCATGGAGGCAATACATCAAACATATAAAGACATTCTACCACATGCTTCACTAGTACTCCAATTCGAGAGTGCTTTTATGCTTGTCTCTCTAGTTATTAAGTTTTAAACGGCGGGAGTACAACCTTTAAAATAATACATTATGTAGTGAATATTTGTTTTGTAACATCCCAAGTATGAAAAACAGCCATTAGAATGTTTGCTCTCTGTTATTTTATGTTTTGCATCATGTCATCATAAGTTTTGCATTTGTTTTCCAATTGTTTTCCTCTGTTTTCATTTGTTTTCCTTTGTTTTCTATTTGAAACCAAATTTTTAATATTTGTTTTCATACTTGTGTTGTTACAATTTTCAAATAAAATTATCCAAATCAAAACATAAAGTTGTTTCCATTAAACTATAAAGTTCAAACCATCAAATTGTTTAAGTTTCAATAATTCATTTAATAGCAAATTCACTTAATTCAAATTCCTTTCAAATTCAATTAATTCTCCAAACAGCAACCCTTTTGAATTTTATGGAAATTACAAAACAAATCAATCTTTTGTTTCAAATAAACTTGAATTTAAAAAACTTTTAAATTGCTAAGTCCAATTATTCAATTAATAGTGATTTCAATCAAATTCAAATAAAAATGCAAACAACAACATATTTTAAACATTTTGTAAAACAACAGTTGCATTTTTGGTGCTGTTCAAAACTTAATCAAATACAGAATTCTCCCTAATTTTCTAACCCTAAAAACCATGCCTTTTCTTCTCTTATTCTTTTCTACAAAAAAAAGGAAGAAAGGAAAAATTTAAAAAGAAAAAGCAAAGGGAGAGGGGGCAGGCCAGCCTTTTGGGCCAGCCCACCATCTCCCACGGCCCGGTACCCCCTCCCTTTTCTTCCTCCTTCGTACGGTACCCCATCCACTGCATCCACGTCAGGTTCAGAGGGGAGGAACGGCTGCATCGCCTCCTCCTCCCCCTTAAAAACCCTAGCTCGAGCCCGTGCCCTCTCCCCTCTGCCCTAACCCTTCTTCCTCCTTCCCCATCGCCGCGCCACCGTTTCCTCTCTCTCTCTCCGCTCGATGATACCCTCTCTGTACTGAACCCAAACACCGAACCACCACCTCCTGTATCTCCGTCGATCGCCGGCGACGTGATCCACCTTCGCACGGGCTAACGGCGGGAATGAGTTCCCCTCGGCGCCGCCTTCGTCCTCGACACCGCCACGGGCCCAGGGAGTAGCCGGAGTGCCGCCGCCATCCTCTTCTCGCCGCCGGCCACCTCCCTGCACCGACCCCTGCTCCCTCTGCTCTTCACCACAGTGAACTCCCTCTCCTCCCTCGCACCTCTCTCTTCCTTTTCCCTCTGCACTGCATCTACACGACGCGCACACGGCCACCGCAGCAACCACCGCATCGCACCCGTGCACGAACCACGGCCACCGCGAGCAACAGTTCACCGCCGGCTGCCTTCCGTCGAGTTGCAGTTAACTGAAACCAATTCTTCAGTTTCGTCAGTCTTAAGCGCTATCTGAATAATATCCTCGCTGCGTATCCTTACCTGACAAGCATCGAACAGCATCGCAGTGGTAGCAGCTCTGCTCGCGCTAGCCCGCGGCCAGGGTTCGAGTCCCCGCGGGCGGATTAACCCCTCTTTTTTCCATCTTATTTTTCAGAACCAGAACAAATTGCTAATTGCACACAAGTCCCTGCCAGTTCTCTTCTAGGTCCTTGTGAATACTTTCTAAGTCCCTGGATATTAAATAAATGGCAGATTACACCCTAATCTTGTAAATTGCATAAATAATTCATTTTAACTCCAATTTCAACATTTTAAATATGTTTTCAATACTAAATCAAATTCTCTACCCAAATATAAATTTTGTTTACTGTTTTGAATATTTTAAATTGGTGAAGTATTTGAATCCTTGTTTAATTCATTTAATTTTGCAAAATTCATAACTTGGGCATAAAAATTCCAAATTCAACAAACTAAATATGTTTTCCATTCCATTTTTCATATACTTTGCAAATATCAACTTTGTGTTCTGTTTTGAATAACTTAAATTGCTGAAAACAACTGTTTCTTATTTAATGCATTTAAAATTGTCAATTTAATAACTTGCTCATTTTAAATCCATTTTCAACAAATAAAATATGTTTTCCATGCTAAATTAAACCACCTTTCCAAATATAAACTTTGTTTCATGTTTTGAATAATTAAATTTGGTTAAATAATTTAAACCTTGTTTAAATCATTTAAAATTGCTAAATACCTAACTTGGTCAAATTAAATTATTTTTGAACTTGTAAAATATGTTTTCAAACCATAAAAGTATAAACTTTTCAAATACGAACTTCATTTAATGTTTTGCACAAATAAAAATTCAAATAAGTTCATGTTTGAATTAAATTCATTTAAATCTTGTTCAAAGTTGTTTAATTCATAAGTAATTCATTCTAATTCCTTTTTCAATAATTGAAACATGTTATCCCCCTAAAATTTTGTTCTCTTTTCAAATATGAACTTTGTTAGCTATTTTGAACAATTTAAATTGGTGAAAACAACAAATGCTTGTGTAACACCTTTAAGGAACCAAAATTCCAAAACTTAATAAATAAAATTCCAAACTTGGTAAACCTTATTTCAAATTGCACCTAAGGTTGTTTTCTTTCTGTTTTCCTCATCCCTGCATCATGCTAATTCACTTACACATGATGTTTAGTTGTAGAACAATTATTCCAACCTTAACTCATGGGTTTTCTATATGCAATCCAATTGCATATGGGTCCATTTAAACATTTTATCTTGTCAACTAGTTTATTTCTTGATGCATCAATTAAATGGTCATGCATCATCCCATGATTGTGCACTATGCCATGTTATTGATTGTTTGTCTCTCTGTGTTGTTTGTTGGCTTCTTCTCGAATAGACGACGACGTTGAGACAGACGATACTTACGACACCCCTTCTGAGGATCTAGCTCAGTACCAGGCTGCTGAGTTTGCAGGCAAGTATTCACTCACATGAACCATTGTGTTCCTTTCCACATTGGATACCGATACTTTCCGTTGTCTATTCTGCTAGCCCTATGAATCGTTGCTTGTGTTCCGATCCCATCACATGTTATCCTTTAACCCTGATATAGCCTCACCTCCATACCTATCACCCCGTTGCTTGTTGCCCGTGTCTTACTAGCATGCTTAGGGTTGTTTTGCTCGAGTATGTTGTCAGTTACTTTCTATTATCATATTAATTAAGTTCTGGGGCTCGATGTTTGAACAATCAACCTGTTAATGTTTGAGGTAATAATAATTTGATGATAAGGCACCGGCAGGAGGCCCGGCGTGGTTTTGAGGCCTGCTAGTGTCGACCCTAATTAGGAAAAGGGTCTTGTCTACTGATCCATGATGAGAGCACTAACCGCATGTGGGAAGCGTGTATGGGCGCCCCCCTCAATTTGATTCGATTCGCATCTCGTCCAAATTGCCTCATTTAGTTCGGGTTTTCCATTTGCCGCATGCATATGCAGGTGCGAATCCTTGGTACCAGTGTGGAACTTTTGTAGTCGGCATTTAGGGAGACACGTTCTTAGAGTGCTATGAGGGTCCCCTTTTCTTCGTGGGGCTTGATTAGCCGTGCGCTCAATTGCACGGGGTTCTTTGGGCTTGATGCGAAGAAGAGTTGAGTTGTGTTGAGTGCCCAGCTTGGTGGAAGGGCCTTTCCATCTGGCGGGTTATTCTTACATGTACGGTCAAATTGGTGCACCCCTGCAGGGTAAATCTTCTCGAGAAGCCGTGTTTTCCGCGGTTATGGATGACTTGGTGAAAGTACTGGCTAACAAGTACTCAGAACAACTTACACCTAACTAATGATAACTTGACTAGTAATAGTCTTATTGACACAATAACTTGAATCATCATTAATCCAACTGTGTGAGTTATCCTCGGATTGCTTCTTTGGATAAGGGGCGAGATCCAGGATGGGTTTGTTTGGAGTTAGTAATAGTTGGTTACGATACGCTATCTTATCTCCTTTCTGTTAGCCGGAAGTTCTAGCATGTTTCTGTAGTTGGTTAGAGCAGCCCGCTGCCGCATCTTTTGTATCACCCCTTTCTCTCCGTTGAACCCAAAGCATCTGTGCTTGGTGTTGACGGGTACATTTTGGTGAACTATGAGTCTTGCTTGCCAGTACGTTTATGTACTGACCCCTTTGGGGCTGTGGTTTCCGCAGACTACGTTTCCGAGGATCCCCATGGTGGCTACTACGTGGAGTTTGACGAGGCTGCTGACGAGTACATAGCGGACCCGGGCAGGATCCGAGACTTCGTGGATGGGCTCCGTCTTTTCGTTTCCGGCCTCTTAGGCCTATTTGGATCTTGTCTGTACTCAGACACTTTGGATGCTTCCGCTGTGATGTAATGATGAATTGTTGGGACATGTGTCCTCTGGATGATTGTATTTGCTATCTCTGCTCTAGTGAGAGGTATTTGCAACTTATTTCCATCTTTTGTGTCTTAGAGATCTGTTGTGATATCACTTGTTCAAATGCCGTTGACGTACCATGTGTGTATGTCATGAAGTACGTCATGGAAGTATCTGGATTTTATGGGATGGTTTGCGCAGACGATGAATAGTAGAGAATGGTTGTCACACGTTTACGTGTTGGCCTCATATTGAGATGCGGGTGCCGGTATGCCCCGTAAGCCATTTATCTACTGTTTAGCGGACTGTGAGTATCCCCTAGAAGTCCGGGTGCGACAAATGGTATCAGAGCCTGTCTGCCTGTACGATCCCTTTTACTGGTTGCAATTGAATCTAGAAACTATTTTGTAGCTATATAGGAAAAATGAAACGTGAGAGTAGGAATTCTGTTCTTTTATTTCTTTCCCACCCACCCCCCTTTTCTGGTAAGGAAGTGCAACGTTGTTTTCCCTTCTCATCTAAACTTTCAAGTTAGGTTTTCACGTATCCTGGTTTCTCTAGGATAGTTATATCTACTAGACCATAGGAATGGAGGTGGTTGTGACATGATTTATCATGTTGCCTACTCACGATTGAGAACGGAGGCGTGTAAGCCCCGGAAGCAGATCCTCTATTCCTTAAGCAGTAGATATTGATCCTCTAGAAGCCCGGATGGGTTTTTCCGTAGTACCTCAGGAGTTTTGGTCTCGTGTTTCCCGATGTTGCTTCGATATCCTCTTCTTCTCAACATCCTTTTCGTCCGTTGAAACCTTGTAGTTTCTTTCCACTTCAGTTCTTCTACCGGCGTCTAATCAATAACTCTGTTCCACCCTTCTGGCCAGATAGTCTATTCTCCAAATGAATCAAGTTCTATTCAACTATACACCCTCGATACAAAACCTCTACCTTCACTTCAAAATGTTCCGGTGGTTTGCGAATTCCCTAACGTCTTTCCAGAAGAGTTGCCAGGAATGCCTATCGTCTTGAACTTCCAGAAAAACTAACCAAGGTGCACGATGTGTTTCACGTGTCACAGCTCAAGAGGATCTTCGCAAGAAGTATCCGGACCTTTTCTCTTCTCAGTAGGAATCTCGGGGCGCGATTCCTTCAAGGGGGGGCGTTTTGTAACATCCCAAGTATGAAAAACAGCCATTAGAATGTTTGCTCTCTGTTACTTTATGTTTTGCATCATGTCATCATAAGTTTTGCATTTGTTTTCCAATTGTTTTCCTCTGTTTTCATTTGTTTTCCTTTGTTTTCTATTTGAAACCAAATTTTTAATATTTGTTTTCATACTTGTGCTGGTACAATTTTCAAATAAAATTATCCAAATCAAAACATCAAGTTGTTTCCATTAAACTATAAAGTTCAAACCATCAAATTGTTTAAGTTTCAATAATTCATTTAATAGCAAATTCACTTAATTCAAATTCCTTTCAAATTCAATTAATTCTCCAAACAGCAACCCTTTTGAATTTTATGGAAATTACAAAACAAATCAATCTTTTGTTTCAAATAAACTTGAATTTAAAAAACTTTTAAATTGCTAAGTTCAATTATTCAATTAATAGTGATTTCAATCAAATACAAATAAAAATGCAAACATCAACATATTTTAAACATTTTGTAAAACAACAGTTGCATTTTTGGTGTTGTTCAAAACTTAATCAAATACAGAATTCTCCCTAATTTTCTAACCCTAAAAACCATGCCTTTTCTTTTGTTATTCTTTTCTACAAAAAAAAGGAAGAAAGGAAAATTTTAAAAAGAAAAAGCAAAGGGAGAGGGGGCAGGCCAGCCTTTTGGGCCAGCCCACCATCTCCCACGGCCCGGTACCCCCTCCCTTTTCTTCCTCCTTCTTACGGCACCCCATCCACTGCATCCACATCAGGTTCAGAGGGGAGGAACGGCTGCAGCTCCTCCTCCTCCCCCTTAAAAACCCTAGCTCGAGCCCGTGCCCTCTCCCCTCTGCCCTAACCCTTCTTCCTCCTTCCCCATCGCCGCGCCACCGTTTCCTCTCTCTCTCCGCTCGATGATACCCTCTCTCTACTGAACCCAAACACCGAACCACCACCTCCTGTATCTCCGTCGATCGCCGGCGACGTGATCCACCTTCGCACGGGCTAACGGCGGGAATGAGTTCCCCTCGGCGCCGCCTTCGTCCTCGACACCGCCACGGGCCCAGGGAGTAGCCGGAGCGCCGCCGCCATCCTCTTCTCGCCTCCGGCCACCTCCCTGCACCGACCCCTGCTCCCTCTGCTCTTCACCACTGTGAGCTCCCTCTCCTCCCTCGCACCTCTCTCTTGCTTTTCCCTCTGCACCGCATCTACACGACGCGCACACGGCCACCGCAGCAACCACCGCATCGCACCCGTGCACGAACCACGGCCACCGCGAGCAACAGTTCACCGCCGGCTGCCTTCCGTCGAGTTGCAGTTAACTGAAACCAATTCTTCAGTTTCGTCAGTCTTAAGCGCTATCTGAATAATATCCTCGCTGCGTATCCTTACCTGACAAGCATCGAACAACAGCGCAGTGGTAGCAGCTCTGCTCGCGCTAGCCCGCGGCCAGTGTTCGAGTCCCCGCGGGCGGATTAACCCCTCTTTTTTCCATCTTATTTTTCAGAACCAGAACAAATTGCTAATTGCACACAAGTCCCTGCCAGTTCTCTTCTAGGTCCTTGTGAATACTTTCTAAGTCCCTGGATATTAAATAAATGGCAGATTACACCCTAATCTTGTAAATTGCATAAATAATTCATTTTTACTTCAATTTCAACATTTTAAATATGTTTTCAATACCAAATCAAATTCTCTACCCAAATATAAATTTTGTTTACTGTTTTGAATATTTTAAATTGGTGAAGTATTTGAATCCTTGTTTAATTCATTTAATTTTGCAAAATTCATAACTTGGGCATAAAAATTCCAAATTCAACAAACTAAATATGTTTTCCATTCCATTTTTCATATACTTTGCAAATATAAACTCTGTGTTCTTTTTTGAATAACTTAAATTGCTGAAAACAACTGTTTCTTATTTAATGCATTTAAAATTGTCAATTTAATAACTTGCTCATTTTAAATCTATTTTCAACAAATAAAATATGTTTTCCATGCTAAATTAAACCACCTTTCCAAATATAAACTTTGTTTCATGTTTTGAATAATTAAATTTGGTTAAATAATTTAAACCTTGTTTAAATCATTTAAAATTGCTAAATTCCTAACTTGGTCAAATTAAATTATTTTTGAACTTATAAAATATGTTTTCAAACCATAAAAGTATAAGATTTTCAAATATGAACTTAATTTAATGTTTTGCACAAATAAAAATTCAAATAAGTTCATGTTTGAATTAAATTCATTTAAATCTTGTTCAAACTTGTTTAATTCATAAGTAATTCATTCTAATTCCTTTTTCAATAATTGAAACATGTTATCCCCCTAAAATTTTGTGCTCTTTTCAAATATGAACTTTGTTAGCTATTTTGAACAATTTAAATTGGTGAAAACAACAAATGCTTGTGTACCACCTTTAAGGAACCAAAATTCCAAAACTTAATAAATAAAATTCCAAACTTGGTAAACCTTATTTCAAATTGCACCTAAGGTTGTTTTCTTTCTGTTTTCCTCATCCCTGCATCATGCTAATTCACTTACACATGATGTTTAGTTGTAGAACAATTATTCCAACCTTAACTCATGGGTTTTCCATATGCAATCCAATTGCATATGGGTCCATTTAAACATGTTATCTTGTCAACTAGTTTATTTCTTGATGCATCAATTAAATGGTCATACATCATCCCATGATTGTGCACTATGCCATGTTATTGATTGTTTGTCTCTCTGTGTTGTTTGTTTGCTTCTTCTCGAATAGACGACGACGTTGAGACAGACGATACTTACGACACCCCTTCTGAGGATCTAGCTCAGTACCTGTGCTGAGTTTGCAGGCAAGTATTCACTCATGAACCATTGTGTTCCTTTCCACATTGGATACGATACTTTCCGTTGTCTATTCTGCTAGCCCTATGAATCGTTGCTTGTGTTCCGATCCCATCACATGTTATCCTTTAACCCTGATATAGCCTCACCTCCATACCTATCACCCCGTTGCTTGTTGCCCGTGTCTTACTAGCATGCTTAGGGTTGTTTTGCTCGAGTATGTTGTCAGTTACTTTCTATTATCATATTAATTAAGTTCTGGGGCTCGATGTTTGAAAAATCAACCTGTTAATGTTTGAGGTAATAATAATTTGATGATAAGGCACCGGCAGGAGGCCCGGCGTGGTTTTGAGGCCTGCTAGTGTCGACCCTAATTAGGAAAAGGGTCTTGTCTACTGATCCATGATGAGCGCACTAACCGCATGTGGGAAGCGTGTATGGGCGCCCCCCTCAATTTGATTCGATTCGCATCTCGTCCAAATCGCCTCATTTAGTTCGGGTTTTCCATTTGCCGCATGCATATGCAGGTGCGAACCCTTGGTACCAGGGTGGAACTTTTGTAGTCGGCATTTAGGGAGACACGTTCTTAGAGTGCTATGAGGGTCCCCTTTTCTTCGTGGGGCTTGATTAGCCGTGCGCTCAATTGCAAGGGGTTCTTTGGGCTTGATGCGAAGAAGAGTTGAGTTGTGTTGAGTGCCCCGCTTGGTGGAAGTGCCTTTCCATCTGGCGGGTTATTCTTACATGTACGGTCAAATTGGTGCACCCCTGCAGGGTAAATCTTCTCGAGAAGCCGTGTTTTCCGCGGTTATGGATGACTTGGTGAAAGTACTGGCTAACAAGTACTCAGAACAACTTACACCTAACTAATGATAACTTGACTAGTAATAGTCTTATTGACACAATAACTTGAATCATCATTAATCCAACTGTGTGAGTTATCCTCGGATTGCTTCTTTGGATAAGGGGAGAGATCCAGGATGGGTTTGTTTGGAGTTAGTAATAGTTGGGTACGATACGCTATCTTATCTCCTTTCTATTAGCCGGAAGTTCTAGCATGTTTCTGTAGTTGGTTAGAGCAGCCCGCTGCCGCATCTTTTGTATCACACCTTTCTCTCCGTTGAACCCAAAGCATCTGTGCTTGGTGTTGACGGGTACATTTTGGTGAACCGTGAGTCTTGCTTGCCAGTACGTTTATGTACTGACCCCTTTGGGGCTGTGGTTTCCGCAGACTACGTTTCCGAGGATCCCCATGGTGGCTACTACGTGGAGTTTGACGAGGCTGCTGACGAGTAGATAGCGGACCCGGGCAGGATCCGAGACTTCGTGGATGGGCTCCGTCTTTTCGTTTCCGGCCTCTTAGGCCTATTTGGATCTTGTCTGTACTCAGACACTTTGGATGCTTCCGCTGTGATGTAATGATGAATTGTTGGGACATGTGTCCTCTGGATGATTGTATTTGCTATCTCTGCTCTAGTGAGAGCTATTTGCAACTTATTTCCATCTTTTGTGTCTTAGAGATTTGTTGTGATATCACTTGTTCAAATGTCGTTGACGTACCATGTGTGTATGTTATGAAGTACGTCAATGGAAGTATCTGGATTTCTATGGGATGGTTTGCGCAGACGATGAATAGTAGAGAATGGTTGTCACACGTTTACGTGTTGGCCTACTCATATTGAGATGCGGGTGCCGGTATGCCCCGTAAGCCATTTATCTACTGTTTAGCGGACTGTGAGTATCCCCTAGAAGTCCGGGTGCGACATGTTATTAACTAAATGATATAAACACCGTTGTTTTTCGCTTAGTGGAAACAAAATATCATCCCTCTTAGTCGTCTCTTTCGCTCGAGCCCCAAAAAAGTGAGACATGAACCCACTATCGATCAAATAATCACTCTTAGAGGTATACAAATAAATTTGGCTAGAGTAAACATATAAATGAATGAGCATGTAGGATCATAAATAAAGCAAAGCATTGTAACATGTAGCATCACATATTAAACATGCATAATCTTATTATGACATCACAATTTATCAAATCAATTATGTCATATGGATCTTGATAATCTTAGTTAGCTCACAAGACCTTTGTAATAAAGAAAATGGAGAAGATATCACCATCTTTCTTCTGCTATGGACCATTTGTTCAAATATGACTACTCACGCATTATCATGGAGGCAACAATGGAGGGTTACACTAGTGGGAACAGGGCCTTTGGTCCAGAGCCGAAAACGGCTCTAGTTCCGGATGGCTTACGAATCGGGACTAGATGGGGGCACTAGTCCCGGTTCGAAAGCTGCTCCACCTCATAGAACTAGTCCCGGGTGGGATTGGACCTCTAGTCTCGGTGTCGAGACATCGTAGTAGGGTTCATAGACGGGGGTGCCATGAGGCATACGGGTAAAGACGTGGGGGGGACGTGGTAGTATGACAACCAGGGACACCAAAGTTTACCCAGGTTCGGTAAGTCGCAACTAGGCGGCGTTCCTACTCCTGCAATCTCACTAAATCAGGGCTTTAGCCTGAAGTATACAAAATACAATGTGAGTTTGGTTTGCTAACTCTTTGAGGATCAGTTTCGCGGCGAGTTGGCTTCTATCTAGTCCTCTGTTATCTTTCTTCTCTCCTGTCTGGCTTTATATAGATATCCGGGTTAGGTCTTACAGAAAGGAAACCTAGAATACTACGGTAAGGTCTAACTTGGAAGGCAAGAATCCGCCTTCTAGTCCAAGACGTACCACGTGGGTCCTGGTTCGGGTTCTTCTAGAATCCGGCTACTGCACGTCAGCTTACTGGGCCGCCTAATGGACTGTGACCCATTACCAATAAGACCACCCTGTTATTCGGCTCTTTAGAACAATGCTGGATATACCCCTAATCGGTATATATCCGACAATAGCCCCCAAGAAGGATTGAGACTTCAACTCGCCTTCTTTCGTCAATTTGAATTATTTCCGAGAAATGCTGGCTCTTCGTCTCGATTCTTCTTTTCCTTAAATCATGCTTTAACGCAAAACTCGGATTTGAGAAAATCCGGATTTCTCTTCCACGAGTCTTCGTGGAGAAGGAACTTCCTACGTCAGCGATAAAATCATGCTGACGTCAGGGACATTTGGGTTCCAAATGTGAAACCCTAAAACGTATCTCTGACTGATTCTCGCGGGAAACGAGGAGATAGCATTAATCACTTGCCACCTCGTTTCCCGGATTTTTCGGCGAGTGACACGCGTTGAAAATCCTACGGTCCAAAGAGTCGTTATCGCGCATCGCAAAGGTTTTCCGGCTATAAATAGCCTCCTTCGTGCCCTCCGGCGATTCTTCCGCTCTCACTTCACCTTCCAGCTCCCAAGCACCATAGCCCCTGAGCCAAGGAACTTCTCCGTCGGGAGCTCAAGACCCTCACTGTGCCGCCCGATTATGGACTCCGGCAACTCACCGCGTGCCTCCGAGGAGCACTCCGTCGCCGCCGATATCGACGAAATAATCAACACTATGGACCCGCAGCTCGATTCGCCGAGCTGCGCCGCCGCAAACGCACCGGAGAACATTTCCGGCCACCAGGCCCGCGAGGATCCACCTCTCGCGGTTGAGAACCTGGACGCCCCTTCCTCTGCGCCGCCTCCGCCACTCGTCCCCAAAACAGCGGAAGAGAAAATCCTCCTCGTCGGTGAGGAGTGCGCCGCCGCGGCCGCCGCCACCGGAGGCGAAGACGAGGGCGAGATCTCCGGCAATTGGAGCCGGTGCAACATCACCCCCTCCCTTCTTCCGAAAATGGAGAAGGAGGGGTTGATTGTGCAGGGGAAATGGCGGCACGAGGAGGACGACTCCGAGCCCTCGCCCAGAGCCGAGGAACGGGTTCTCTAACCTCGCACATCTCTCGAGGTATGGGATTTCCGCCATCCGCCTTCTTCCTCCAGGTACTCAACCACTACAACATCCAACCCCACAATCTTCCACCAAACTCAATTCTATACTTAGCCGGGTTCCATGCCCTCTTCGAAGGGTATCTAGGTTTATCCCCTAGGTTAGATTTCTGGCAGTATTGCTTCGGAGTTAAGCGAAACCCATCTGAGGGCGCACTCCCGACTTGCAGGACCATATCTTTTACCCTGCGTAGATTCAGGGAAGATTGATTCCCCAAGATAAAAACATCGGAATTCGTGAAATTTCTGGATGGGTGCTTTTTTTACCACCAAGACATCCCATTTCCTGGAAAGGAAACGGGGATTCCACCTTTCAACAACTGCGCTGCCACTCTCTACGATAACTGGGCAGTGGAGGAACTCCAAACTCTGTCGCTGGATTTGCTTAGGATTAAGCGGCGCATCGCCAAACTCATCTTCTCCGATCCACCTCTCACCGGCATGGATACAGTTCTATGATGGTTGGAGAGGCGAATTCATCCTCTGGCTGACCATGGTCCCCGACTCTTATGCGAATACACGGGAACCGAGGACGCCATGCGGACAACCAACAAATCTTTGGCGGCGAAAGATTTGAGGAAACGTGTAAACCAGTTGGTCGCAGCACGCGACCAATATGAGGAAAGTCGGCCGATGTACACGGCAATGAACCCGGCTCCAAAGGTACATCTTTTACATTTTGGACTTTGGCTTTGCATTCCTTCTTTATCGGATAATTGTCTTAACCCGTACTTTGTCTTTTTTGATAGATTTTTTTTCTTCCTGAGGCAGATCTTGCAACCGATGCCGAGTTGGACGCAATGCGTGCCAACTTTGCAGGCGGACGGAAGCGCAAGAAGCCTTCTGCTACCCAGGAGATAATCGACCTTGACGGGGTTCCCATCGCTACTTCCAGGTAAATCATCCGGGTTACTTTTTTTCTGCTTTTTGTCGACTTCTTATTATTTTCTCGGAATTCTAACATCTCTGATTTTATATTTCTACCATGGCTCCAACAACGTTGAAGCCAAAGGGCCGGAAGAAACTCAAGTCTGTGGCCAAAAGAGGGCCACATCCTTCTCCTGCTAATGCCCCAGACACTCCGGTAACGGCCGCGGAAGGAAATGCTGCTGCCAGGGAAGAAGAAACCCGGCAAACCAGCCAGCCTATTGTGCCCGAAATGGACACGAGGGAAAAGGCGGTCCCGGAAATCGGTGGTCCTTCTCGCATAGCTGAGGAGGAGCCCGTTCCGACTTTCGACAAGGATTTCAGGGTCATCCAGCATGGCCTCAATCACGTCGGGACTCTTTTTGCAGAGTATGCAAAAGAGTTCAACGAAAACTTGTCGGGTTTGCAACGGATGAGCCAGGTAATATCTCTAGCCCCCAAGCAATAAGTCAAATGTATACTTTTGTCTTAATGCTTTTTCCATTGCTAGATATGCTTGTTTTTAACTGAAGCATTTTTTTGTCTTCTTTACGTGTTTCAGCAAACTGCTGAGAACATCAACATGGAGATTTTCAACAAACTTACCATCAAGAACAAGGAGGTGAAAACCCTTCTTTCGATTCTTGAGGATAAGGAGGCAGAACTGGCATCCACTCAGCAACAACTGAAGGACTCAGCAGGGCAAATATTTCTCTGCTTTGAGTTGTGAATTTTTTCTAAGTAGTTTTCCCAGTTTTAACTCTTCCTTTCTTGCTTTTCGGCTTCTTTGGCGAAAGCCAAGAAAATTGCTGAAGATGCCGGCAATGCCGAAAACCTCCGCCGCGAGAACCTGGATCTTCACAAGCTCAATGTGAAGTTGCAGCAGAACCTGGAGGCCAGCCAACTAGCTGTTGGCATTGCCAAGTCTAAGGCCTTCAACCATGCCGAAAAGGACAAGGCCACCATCCGGGATTTGGAGAACGCCTTGAATCAGCATCTTGAAGAAGGCACTGAAATGGATCGTATTCTCGGTAAGTTACTTTGTCTTTTTACCGGATTTTTATTGTTTTCCCTTCTTCTGTTTTTTCTAACACTTCTGTGCTGATTGAAATAGAAGGTAGGCCCCAGCTTACCCGGATTGAAAGAATCTGGGCATTCAGGAAGATCTTCACCGCGATCAAGGCCGCGGGAATGTTACTTATCAACAAGTACGTTCCCGAGAAATCTGGGGAGCTCTCAGAAGTTGAAAAACTTCCGGAAGCAATTGTGGAGGTGGAGAATCGCAAGGTGTCCCTGCTCCGTTCTACGACTCGCGGTGGTGCACGCATGGCCCTTCGGCTCATGCGTATGCACTACCCTACTGCCAAATTTTGGCGGGTGGCGTCCGGCATCTCGCAAGGATACACGGAAGCTCGACGGGCCAGCATATTTTAAGAAATCAAAGGTCACGCTACCAAGATTGCGACCATGGTGAATATCTCCACCTTCCACCCCGAGGAGGCAATTCCGGCAACTCCAGAGGAATCCAACAGCGAGGAAGAGTCGGATACCTGAAGAAGCTGTCTGGTCCCTGAGTAGGATATGGGAAAAACAGAAGCATTATTGTTCTTACAATGTAAACCTTATTGTAATGCTGTCTATTCCTTTGTATAAACAAGTACTCCGCTTTTGCAGTTAATTGTTATGTCTTTGCAAGTTTTCCTGTTTTTATTCCTTTATCTTCTAAGTTCTCTGGTTTATATGTCTTAATTGTCCTTAGTGTTTGAAATGGCTCGATAGTACTTAATTTTCATGCCAAGTGAGTGGGTACAACCAATAAGTCGAAACTCGGAAACATGGATCATACTAAAGGCATTTTTACTTACTAGCTTCAGTGACCCAACATAAAAACAATCAGATAATACTTAGAGAAAAAGGTAAGGATTTTTGTATGAAACTCAGGTACGCAGGCACAATCTGGGTTTCCTTAAGCCTCCTTAGGCTGAAAATCATTCAGTTTTTTAACTTCGAGCACGCAGGCACAATTCGGGTTAACATTGAGTATTTTGAAAGATCATTGGGAAATAGATAAGGCGAACTTATGCTTTGTATGAAAACAGATAAAACAGTAACGCATGAATTCCGACAACTTTATTTCATGATCTCAAAGATGTTTACATAGAAATTGAACTAAGTGTAGAAGGGACGTAACTGCTGGATGCTCAAGGGTCTTTTTGTCTCTCCTAGCTCAACATCTATCTTTCTCTTTCTTTTGTGATTCAGAAGCTTGGGATCATCTTCCGTGTCTCGAATATCTACAAGATAATAAGATACATTTTTCATAGCCTTGCTAATGAGAAATGGTCCCTCCCAGACAGGGGCCAACTTGTGCTTCCTTTCTTGCACCAATCTTAGCACTAGGTCACCTTCTTTGAAAGATCGATGCCTGATTTTCCGACTATGATAGCGTCCCAATCCTTGCTGATAAATGGCCGATCTTTGAAGCACAAGGTCTCGTTCTTCTTCTAAAAGATCGACGGCATCCTATCGAGCGCATTCGGCATCCGAGTTATCGTAAGCCTGCACTCTTGGGCTATCATGGAGCATGTCCGTTGGAAGCATTGCTTTTGCGCGATAAACCAGAAAAAACGGGGTTTGCCCTGTTGATCTATTTGGCGTCGTTCGAATACTCCAAAGCACGGAAGGTAATTCTTCTACCAATGCTCCAGCTGCTCTATGAAGAGGAGATTCGCGTCTTGGGCGTATTCCTTGCAGGATTGACTATTCATTCTTTCAACCTGCCCATTGAATTCTCGGTGAGCCACGGACGCAAGGTCTAGGCGTATTCCCGTTTGTCGGCAATATTTTCCAACTCTCCAATAGAGAAATTTGTTCCGTTGTCAGTGATTATACTGTGTGGGACGCCATATCTCATGACTGTGTCAATGATGAAGTTTCTGGCGGTCACACCGTCAAGGATTTTGATGGGTTTTGCTTCCACCCACTTGGTATACTTAGCTACTGCAACGAGTAGGTGTGTGAGTCCACCTCTTGCAGTTTTGAATGGTCCCATCATATCTAGCCCCCAGACCGAAAATGGCCATGTGATAGGGATAGTTTTGAGTGCTTGGGCTGGCATATTCGTCTGCTTGGCGTAATACTGATATCCGGCACATGTGTTTACTATGTGTTCAACATCTGTCTTGGCTGTTAGCCAGAAAAAACCTGCACGAAATGCTTTCTTAACTATGCTTTTTGATTGAGCATGATATCCGCAATCTCCTGCATGGATTTCTTGCAGTATTTCTCGGCCTTCTTCTAGCGAAATACATCGTTGAAAAATTCCGGTAGTGTTGCGTCTATATAGGCAACCATTGATTACCGTGTATCCTTTGCATCGACGTTTTATTTGTCTTTGCAAGACCTCGTCTGCTCCATCCGGGTACTTCTGATCTACTACGAAGTTTAAATATGGAATTGTCCAATCCGGGTTAACGACCAGGACTTCAATTGACTCGGATACAAGAGGATAATCAACATCTCCACCTTTTATCGATGGTTTATGCAAATGTTGGACAAACACACCTGGTGCTAGGGTTTTCACTCTTTCCGAGCCCATGCGGTCTAATGCATCCGCGTTCCAATTTTATTCCCTTTTGACGTGAAGCACTTCAAATCTTAGGTAGCAAATTGCAAACTCGTCCACCGTTCTCCGATATTCGGCCATGATGGGGCTTTTGGCGTCCCATGTTTGGTTGAGCTCATGATTACCAAGTCTGAGTCGCCATAGCATAATATGCGCTTGACGCCTATTTCTTTTGCAATTTGCAAGCCATGAAGCAAAGCTTCATATTCTGCCACGTTATTGCTGGCGTTGAAGTGTATTTGCAATACATACTCCATAATATCTCCTTTTGGGGATATTAGCACTACACTAGCTCCGGCGCCTTCCTTCATCTTGGATCCATCAAAGTGCATAACCTAGTATTCCGACTCCGGCATTGGTGTGTTTTCCATTGCTTCTGTCCAATCAGCAACGAAATCTGCCAACGCCTGGGATTTAATTGCCGTCCGGGGTTGGTACTTAATGTCAAACGCAGCCAGCTCGATGCCCCATTTGGCTACTCGGCCTGTTGCGTCTGCATTGTTAATTATATCCCCTAGTGGTTCTTTACATACCATTGTTATGGAATGTCCTTGGAAATAGTGGCGGAGTTTTCGAGATGCAAAAAATACGCCATATGCCAGTTGTTGATAGTGTGGGTACCTTTGTTTGGACTCGGAGAAAACTTCGCTTATATAATATACCGGATGTTGATCTGGTATGCTTTGCTCTTCTTTCCTCCTTTCCACAACTATCACAACACTAATAACCATGTTTGGTGCTGCGGGATACAATAACATGGGTTCTTTGTCTTTTGGTGATGCCAAAATCGGAGCTTTCATCAAGGTTTCTTTTAGCTGGCTTAATGTTTTGTCCGCCTCTTCTGTCCACTCAAATTTGTCGGATTTCTTCAACAATTTGTATAGTGGCAGAGCTTTCTCTCCTAGCCGGCTTATAAACCTGCTGACAGCGGCTGCAGACCCCGTCAACCTTTGTACATCTTTTAAGCACGTGGGCCTTGTGATGTTTAAGATTGCATTGATCTTTTCCGGTTTACTTCTATTCCTCTGTGAGAAACAATAAAACCCAGAAGTTTTCCTGAGGGAACCCCGAATACGCACTTTAATGGATTCAACTTCATTTTGTAAGTGCGCAAACTTTCGAAGGTTTCTCGCAAATCTTCAAGGAGTGTGTCTTTTTCCTTGGAAACGACGGCAATACCGTCCACGTAAACGTGAACATTTTTGCCAATCTGACTATGCAAACAATGTTGCATGCAACGCTGGTAAGTTGCACCAGCGTTCTTCAGGCCAAAAGACATGGTTACGTAATGGTATGTTCCATACGGGGTTATGAAGGAAGTTTTGATTTGATCTTCTTTCCTCATATGTATTTGATGGTACCCGGAATAAGCATCCAAAAAGCATAAAATCTCAGAGCCAGCAGTGGCATCTATTAATTAATCGATTCGCGGTAATGCGAACCTATCTTTTGGACACAACTTGCTCAAGCCGGTGTAATCTATACACATCCTAAGAACAATACTATCTTTCTTCGGGACTAATACTGTGTTCGCAGACCATTCAGTATGTATAACTTCCCGGATAAAATCAGCTACTAATAGTCGGATAATTTCCTTGCCAATAGCCTTCCGTCTTCTTCCGTCAAATCGACGGAGACCTTGTTTGACGGGTTTAGATCCTGGGATCACCTTGAGTTGATGCCAGCAAGTTCCCTGGGTACACCCGGCATGTCCGCAGGACACCAGGCAAAAATATCCCAGTTCTCACATAGTAACTCGATGAGCGCGCTTTCCTATTTGTCGGTCATCCCTGTCCCCACTACAACAAATTTTGCCGGATCTTTGGGGTCTAGGATAACCTGTCTTGTATTCTCGGACGCTTTGAAACTATCTGCGGACTTCCGGCTTTCTTTTCCTGCCGGCATTTCTGTCGGCGATACTTCTTTTGCCAGCTCTTTCAATTCCTCCTTTGCTATCACCTTTTTTGCGCAAAGGGTGTTTCCTTTTTCCAGCTCGTTTGCCAATTTGAAGTCTCCTGATATGGTGATTACTCCTCCTTTTGGCCCTGGCATCTTCAGCTTGTTGTATATATAACATGATCTTGCCATGAATTTGGTGAAAGCGTGACGTCCGAGAATTGCGTGGTATATGCTCTCGAATGGCACGACCTCGAAAGAGATTTTTTCCTGTTGGAAGTGCTCTCTTTCTCCAAAGGTTACATCTAGGGAAATTTCTCCTAGGGATTGTGCTTGTCTGCCAGGAACGATGCCGTGGAAACGTATGTTTCTATGATTGAGCTGGGTCTCGGAGATTCATAGATGCTTCAGTGTATCCAGGTACATTATGCTAATACTGGATCCTCCATCCATCAGCACTCTTTTTCGCCTAGTGTTTTGGACAATAGGGCTTACAATTAGAGCTTGTGTGCCAGGTTATGGGATATTTCCGGGATGATCATACTGATCCCAGGTAATTGGTGTTTTCGAGTACTTCAAGAATTTGGAAGTTGGTGGAACAACCGCGTTTATTTCTCGAAGTGTTCTCTTTGCCACCTTTGCCGAGGGAGTTGCGAGGAAAGTTAAATTGGATTCTCCATCGACTCTTGGGAACTTTGGTTCCCCTTTTCGCTGCTGTTCTTGGATTTTTTGTCAGTGTCCGATTCACTGTCTTCTTTTTCAGCTTGTGGCCTTTGCTTGGAGAATTTCCTCTTGGAGTTCTTCCCCCTGTTCCCGGATCCTGCATTGCCTTTCATATTCTTATTGAGTCGGCATTGTGCGTTAGTATGGGTGGGTTTCCCAAATTGCGAATGGTGGACACAGGTCTCCGACTTAATCTTTTCCCACTCTTCCTTTGTGTAGGAGATAGAATCTGTGTTTCTTCTTTTCCATTTGCTTCCATTATCCTTTCCAAAGGCTAGATTAACTTCTTTTGGCTTTGGCTGTGTTTCTGGAGTAGCTTTTTTCTCAGAACGAGGCATCTTTTTGGCCTGAGCCAAAGCGTCGATATTTCCACCTCTTGCTCTAATGTCATCTTCGGCCACTGCATGCTCATTTGCTGTTGTAAGCATAGATCCGAGATCTTTGTGCTGCTTTGAACCAACCATGAACGGTACGAGGCCTGATTTTAAGCCATTGATGAAAGCATGCATCGCTTGTACGTCACTTACTCCAGAGCAGCTATTCTTCATTGCAGTCCATCTTGAGATAAAGTCCATGTATGGTTCATCTTCAAACTGGGTGCAATGGTTTAGCTGGTTGATGCTGTTGGGGCGTTTGTAAGTTACCCGAAAGTGCTGAGTGAAAACTCTAGCCATATAATCCCAGCTATCTACGGTTCTTGACGGAAGCCCGTTAATCCAATCTTTGGCTCCATCTAGTAACATTAGGGGGAGGAATTTTACTGCATCTAAATCTCTCCCTTTGTTGATATGGACGGTTGTATAATAGTCTGAGAGCCAGGTATCCGGATTTGTACTGCCGGTATATTTTTGATATGTTGGACCAACTTTGGCAAATCCAGAATGTAGAGTTATCCTTCGGATCCTGTCAGTAAAACACTTAGGTCCAAAGTATAGATCATCTCATTCCGCTCTGTCAGCGTGTACGGAATATCTACCGGCTGAATGGACAGAAGGGGATCTGCTCCTTTCTTTTCCATTGTTGCGCGAATGCGCTCTTCCGGGATTGTCCTTGTTTCTCTGTTATCGTGTCCTTTCGAATAAGGTGGAGTTCTACTCCTGGGTATTTCCTTATTCCTAGGAGGGGTACGGGATCTCTTACGCCTGTGAGGAATATTGTGTCTTCGGCTTTTTCAGCAGGGCGTCTCGGAGGCGGCATTGCTTTTCCGTCCTTCCGGTTTTGTTCTTCCCGATCACGGGGGTTGATTCCACCTTTCGGCGGATGGGATCATATTCTAGACGTTGCATCCTTGTTATCGGGAATTTTCTATTCCTTTTTCGGATCTCCTTTCTTTTCTTTGGAATTGCCTGAATCTCCGGGTCTAGGTGCTCCAGCGGCGCATGCGTATGTTTTGCATAGGGCTGAGTCGTCATGCAACTTCCCTGATCTTGCATGCCCTCGCTTTTGTTGTTGCAATGATTTTCCTAAGAAAGCATACACCCCTTGGAGTTTTTCGTCATTGGAGTACAGATCATCATTGAGGATTTGCGAATGCAGCTTCCGCGTTTTCTGATGCGGTTTTGTATATAGATTCGCCCCTAGCATTGATCTCGTTTACTTGCTTTTGCCAGGCAAGGTTTTGGGCCCGTTCCTTTGGCTGCAGTACTTCCGGTCTTACGATTCCGGGTAACCTTGTAGGTTTTCTGCCAGGTCTATTCTTTCTTTCGTACTCCTCGATTTCTTCCTGCTTCAACTTAATGTCAGCTTGGGTTTGTAGGAGATTTTCTCGAGTTCTGAATAGATGTTGTTGTTGCCTTTGGAGAGTTTGTCTCCTGGCTTCCAGCACTTCAGGGGGTTCGTGAGGTCCCACTGGTGTTTGGAGTAAATCCTGTTCGTCCTGTTCTGACATTGGTGGAACAGGGATTTCCTTTGTTTTCTTCTCCGCAGACTTGACTCCGCTTCCTCCTCCTACTTCTAGGTTTTCGTTGGTGGGATCCACCAGTTTTTTCTTCCGGAGTTTGTACTGGAGTTTCTTGGAAGCCTTGTTTCGTTTCTTGGAAGAGGGAGGTTTTTTAACAGGTTCATCTTCTGTCAATTCCTTGACATCAGGGTAAATCGGACTAGTTTCACCGTCTTCTCTTTCCTCATCTGGCGGAGGTGTTTGAGGGTCTTCCTGACTTTCGGCATCCGAGTTATCAGTCGGTTTTGCCATAAGCACTTCATGGAATCCCTCTTGAAAAGATTTGACCTTTCTTTCAAAAGCGTCTTCATCTTCGTATTTGGAATCGAGTTGGTCAGATCTGGGTTTCGACTCTAATCTCGCCTCAATGGCGGCTAGCACAGAGTCGGCTTCCGAGTTCGTCATCTTATCGACGGATGTCGGATCTTCCAAAAGTGGGATTGTTTTCTTCTGCCTTTTCCACGGGATTGTTTTCGTCCGCGTTTTCAGCGATCTCGGATTGCACCATGCCAATAAAGTGTGATCTCATTGCAGGCATCTCCAAAGAGGCAGCGATTTGAGCAGGACATTGGCGATCTGAGCAAAATCTGGCATCATAGTTTTCTTTAACTGGGTATATAGGGCGGGTGGGATAAATCTACTTCCACCACATAATCCCATTGCCTCTGCAGTTAATCCGATGAAGATGTTTGCAGATCCAATCGGTAAAATGCAGACACTTACCAGATGACTCCGTGCTGGCACGTACGATCCATTGTCGAGGAAGCGTCCGACGTCATTGTCGAATTCCAAGCTTCTGACAGTTATGGTACTGCGAATTCCGTCGAGTATCCCCAATCGAATCATAACGCCTGACGTCGCTGGCCCCACGGTGGGCGCCAACTGTTTAGACATCGTAGTAGGGTTCATAGACGGGGGTGCCATGAGGCCCACGGGTAAAGACGTAGGGGAACGTGGTAGTATGACAACCAGGGACACCAAAGTTTACCCAGGTTCGGTACGTCACAACTAGTCGGCGTTCCTACTCCTGCAATCTCACTAAATCAGGGTTGAAGCCTGAAGTATACAAAGTACAATGTGATTTTGGTTTGCTAACTCGACGAGGATCAGCTTCTCGGTGAGTTGGCTTCTAGCTAGTCCTCTGTTATCTTTATTCTCTCTCGTCCGGTTTTATATAGATAGCCGGGTTAGGGCTTACAGAAAGGAACCCTAGAAGTCTACGGTAAGTTCTAACTTGGAAGGCAAGAATCCGCCTTCTACTCCAAGCCGTACCACGTGGGTCGTGGTCCGGGTTCTTCTAGAATCCGGCTTCTGCACGTCAGCTTACTGGGCCGCCTAATGGACTGTGATCCATTACCAATCAGGCCACCCTGGTAATCCGGCTCTTTAGGACAATGCTGGATATACCCCTAATCGGTATATATCTGACACCCGGTTCGTTATACTACCCGGGACTAAGGTCTCTTGGCCGGCAGGGCCATATGCGAGAACCTCTAGTCCTAGGTGGTATCACAAACCGGGACTAGAGGTCCTCTGCCTATATAAACCCACCCCTCTTCCCTCTCCCTTGTTTTTTCCTCCTAAAAGTTGAGAGGTTTTGCTAGTTTTCCTCCTCCATATGAAAATACTGTTCAGACTCACGATCAAGATCCTTTATTTCAACTGTTCCAATAGGTTAGCAACTAAGCTATTTTATCTTTCATTAATAATTAAGCTCATTACATGCCATGTGTTGTAAGTATGAGACATGTTTGTTGATTGTTGCAAAAACATGCCTGGACTTATTAATATACTTATATAATGCAGATGAGCCATCCATGAATGTACGCCGATCGACGCTCTAAAGAATACACTGAAGACTTGTGTTCTTTCCTCAATGTGGCTGAGGCAAACAGGCGGTATGGTTTTATGTGTTGTCCATGGCATGTCTGTCGGAATGAGAAGGATTACTCTTACTGAAAAACCCTTCACATCCACCTGATCCAGTACGGTTTCATGTTCGGCTTTAATTGTTGGACCAAGCACGGAGAAAGAGGGGTTATGATGGAATCCTATGTTCCCCGAATATGGTGGTAATGCAAGGGGAAACTGAAGATGAAGAGTAACTAGATGAGCCCGTGTTAGATGATGATCTTTGCCGGGTCATCGTTGATACAGAGAGAGAAGCATAAAGCGCAAATGAGAAGTCAAGTTGGAGCACATGTTAGAGGATACTAAAAAAAGTTGTACCTAAATAGCGAGTATGGAAACACAAAGGTCAGTACCACACTGTAATTGCTGCAATGGAAGGCAGAGATTGGTTTATCTGAGAAGTGATTTGAGAAGTTATTGAAAATAATGAAGGTGAAGCTTCCAAAGGATAACGAATTGCCTGAGAGTACGTAAAAGCTTCCAAAGGATTTGAGAAGTTATTGAAAATAATCAGATCGACCTTCTACCAACAAAAATGCGAAGACTGCATGAGTGGTACTAGATAGTAATAAATAAGGGGGCAAAAGGTCATTCCTGTGAAAGTTACAAAAGATCATTTCGCAGGTAAACACGAGACACAAATTTATCTCGAAGAACTCTATATGTTATACAAAATTGACGCTATCGACCTCAGTCTCATCAGTACCTATTGTCTGTAAGCGATTATTCAATCCATTTATTTCTATAATAAATTCTCTAGCTCAGCTCGTTCATTGCCTATAATTAATTATGCTCACTATGCTATTATGCAGAATGGAGAGTGATGAATGTGCCCGAAAAGGAATATTTGACATTGGGTTCATTGACCCAATAACGAAGAAGCTTCCAAACGATTTGAGAACTTATTGAAAATAAACAGAGCGACCTTCTACCAATAAAAATGCGAATACTGGAGGAGTGGTACTTCTGAGTAACAAAGAGGGAAGAGAAAGGTCATCCCTGTGAAAGTTACAGAAGATCATTTCGCAGGTAAAGACGAGGCACAAATTTATCTCGAAGAACTCTATATATTATACAAGATTAACGCTCGACCTCAGTCTCATCGGTACCTATTGTCTATAAGTGATTATTCAATCCATTTATTTCTATAATAAAGTCTCGAGCTCAGCTCGTTCATTGCCTGTAATTAATTATGCTCACTATGCTATTATGTACAATGAAGAGTGATGAATGTGCCCGGAAAGGAATATTTGACATTGTGTTCATTGACCCAATACGAATCAATGCAGATTTGCTAGAGAGGTACCCCAAGGAAACAGAGAACAATTTGCTAAGATTCATAGCGACGCAACATTACAAAAAGAAGATAATGGTGCCTTACGACTTCTAGTAAGATTGTTACTGTCTTGTACAAATTATTTTTTGGTTAGTCGATGTTAAGTGTAACTGATGAGTTACTGACGTTTATAAACGTACACAGATTTCATTACATTATGCAAATCATTGAAGTTGACTCCGGAAGAGTTGAAATCCACGACTCATTGGTGAAACCCCAAGAGATGTACCAAAGCATTTTAGACGCGCTCCAAAGGTAACTTCAATCATTATCACACTATATTGGTCTCCTGAGATAGCAACTTATTAACTAATAACTCATTTTTTATTTTTATTTTCTCGTGCAGGATTTGTAAAAAATTCACCGAAAGGACACATGGTGAATTTGAAGAGAAGCTTAGTTTTCATCATGTCAATGTAAGTAATACGAGCTAGCTCCACGCATCTCTTTAATTGCAATACCATTCATTTCATAATGCTTGATTATTATTATTTGGATTGAGTTCTATTCTCATCCTAGTGCGAGAGGCAACCAACGGGGTTCAATTTGTGTGGATATTTCGTTTGCGAGTGAATTCACCGCGAGGTCAGTGAGCGGAACCCATCGACATGGCTAGAAGTAAGTGAATAAAATAATGTAGTCACAAATTTTATTTTATTTCCATCAATTAATTGTGTTGAGTGTCGTTGTTATGATGATTGATATTCATATTGATCTCCTTTTTTCATAGTTGGATACATTGCGGAGGAAGCTGCAACCAAATGAGCGCTTTCTAGGAATTACGGAGGAAATTGCGGGATTTTTTATGGACCACGTAGTAAAACCAAAGGAAAAATACAATTGCATGGAATAGATATGATTTTGATGATCACTTGTAATCGAATAGACGTGGTCTAGTCCCGGTTGTGATGTCCTTGTAATCAAATAGACGGGATCTACTCCCGGTTGTGATTTCAATGTAACCGAATCGACGGGCTCTAGTAACGGTTCTCATAAAGAATAAATTATATTGTTATTACATAGATATTTCTTTTATGAACATTTTGATATGCTATATGTATTTTTATGATTTGTAACTAATTAATCATGTATTTTGCAAGAATTTGTGGTATTAAAACAATTTATCAAAAGGTGGGGAAAAAAAAAAGGAAGTGGCAGAGGCTGTCACGTGGTGACGTCTCTAGTCCCGGGTCGTAGTATTTTGTTTAAGAAAAAAATTCCATGGATTGTTTGTGCACGTCCTGGCCTTTTTTTCCTCAATAGTTTTGAGCCGTTCATTTTATTCATTGCAGATTGTGTGTCGTGTCAAATATTATAACAGAAAAAATATCATGGATGCTCTGGAAAACTTCGAGTTGACCATAACCTCTAAAAACACATTGAGGCCAGTTGCAGAAGCCTAGCTGCCCGCTCCCGGCCGGCCTATAAATACCCTTGGAACCGCGATGCATCAGTAATGTGTTTGGAACACAAAGCGCAAGATATCTCCTCCTTTTGTCCCATCCCAACATGCTATCTATCCTGCTCCTAGTTGGTATTGGTAAAGCCAGCAATATGAGCGTAGCCACAATACAGACGCGTAGCATAGCGTTTTGGTCTAGGTCTAGGTCTTGCGTAGCGTAGCCACAATACAAAACAATTTATCAAAAGGTGGGAAAACAAAAACAAAAAGGAAGTGGCAGAGGCTGTCACGTGGTGACGTCTCTAGTCCCGGGTCGTATTATTTTGTTTCGTTCCTGGGTGCATTGTTTATGATGCACGACCAAATCACGGCTACAAATGTAGAATTAAAATTTTCAGTATCGTAAACATGCTAGATTGATGGCAGAGTCATACGTGTAGACACTTAACTTGGTGGTTCTTGTATGTATCATGTTTCTTGGTTCTTGTACTTCATCATGTTGTGCTCAATATGGCATCTGCAGGAAAAATCAGGTTTTGTGTTTACAAAAGAAGTCCTTTACCAGAGTAGATTATTTTTAAGATGCATGAGCAACTTTTTTGTTTGGTTTAAAAAGAATTTTGTGCCTATTCATTGGGTACACGTAGAAATATATAGGATATATATATAGATTGCATGTACTATTTTGTGTGCCCTTATTCAACGCAGATCAAAATAATCTTGTTGTCCATATGTATTATGCGGCTTTCTTGTTTTCTTGTGTGCCCTTAATTTGAGTTTTTTCTTGATTGATGTTGACTACCTTCACCAATGGCCGGATTCGTTGGAACTGGGCGAATAAGATCAGGATGAGCCAGTGGCCGTGCGGCAGCCGGCCGGAGTGTCTCATAGCTTGCAAAGTACATGGCGACCAAGACTTTGCCGATATGTTATTTATCTTCGATGTTGGTTGTATCGGAGGGGAGCCATAGGTAAGAAGGTTCCGTACTCACTAATTCATTTCTTCCAGTGTCAAACTGATCGGGCGCAATGGTGACAAGCCAATATGGACCGTCCAACGAACAAGATCTAATGGTCTAGATTGATCAATACTAGGTGATTAAAGGGGTAGTATATTTTCACGTAAGGGCAAATTAGGAAGATGAAAAAACACATCCCTAATTAATGGGTATTTTTTGTCATCTAAAGTAACAGGGGTCGTCAGCAAACTACATATGCCATTTCCCGGCCCCGGGTAGCGCTCTTCCAGGCCGTCGCCGATGGCTCTGAACCCCGGCGCGGCCGGCAGCCAAGGTGCTGATATTCGTGTTCTTTCTTCTTCCCACTAAAACACAAAGACATAGCGTCCAAGGCGTACAAAGAGGATCTGAAACGAGTGCAGTCTGCCGATCGGAAACGAACGCAGCTCGCCGTGTCATCGACATTGAGCTGTGCTTCAATAGTTCAGTGCGGCTAGCTGGCTGACCCGTGGTCATTCCGTTGCTTCAGCAGTCAGATGCAGCCACGATTAGGTGCATGCGCTGCTCACAAAGGCGGTGAACGGAAGAGACTAGTTTTTTTAGATGCAGGCGAGTGCTAGCTGCTGCTGATTGAATCTGTTGCAATTAATACATAGATACGGAATCGTGAATTTTCCAGAATGCCCACAGAATGGACTGTTCGGATGGATCAATAGTACCAGCCCATTAGACTACTCCCTCCGTTCCACAATGTAAGCCTTTTTAGTAAGATAGTTTAGCTTGTTAGAAAGGCTTATATTATGGAACGGAGGTGGTAGTAAATTGCACCGTAAAAGAGCCCCTAAAAACACGTTGACGCCAGTTGCGGAAGCCAAGCTGCCCGCTCCCGGCCGGCCTATAAATACCCTTGGAACAGCGATGCATCAGTAGTGTGTTTGGAACAGAAAGCGCAAGATATCTCTTCCTTGTGTCCCATCGATCCCAACATGCTATCTATGCTGCTCCTACTTGGTAAAGCCAGCAATATGAGCGTAGCCACAATACAGACGCGTAGCATAGCGTTTTGTTCAGGTCTAGGTCTTGTTACCATCGCAACCTTACTGCTCTTTTCCTGGTTGAAAAATAAAAAGGCAGTGTCCCAGACACGCCACCAGCTCCCCCCGGGGCCGGCCAGGCTGCCCTTGGTCGGTAATATGCACCAGTTGATCATGAACAAGCCGGACGTATTCCGGTGGATCCATCGTCTGCTCAAGGAGATGAACACAGACATCCTGTGCCTTCGTCTCGGAGCCACCCATGTCATTGCTGTGACGTGCCCGGAGATTGGGTGCGAGGTATTGCGGAAGAATGACGAGGTTTTCGCCTCCCGTCCAACCACGTTCGCCTCTGGCTCATTTAGCTTCGGGTACAAGGGCTCTATCTTGTCACCGCATGGGGACCATTGGAAGAAGATGAGGCGGGTCCTCACCTCTGCGGTCCTCGCCCCGTCCATGGAGCAAAAGGTCCAGCACCTCCGTGAGGAGGAGTACGACCATCTGGTAAGGTACATTAACAAAACTTGCTGCAGCTCCGTGCAGGCCATTGTCGACGTGCGGCATGTAGCACAACATTTCTGTGGTAACATGATAAGAAGGCTTGTGTTCGGCAAGCGATACTTCAGCAACGTACCGGCTTCGTCGACCAGCGGTCCTGGCTATGATGAGGTGGCACATGTTGCCGCGCTTTTCACTCTTCTCAACCATGTGTACAGCTTCTGTGTGTCGGACTATTTCCCGGCCCTGCAAGGCCTCGACTTGGACGGCCATGAGAAGGTTTCCAAGGATGTCATGAGAGAAATCAATCGCTTGCATGATCCCATCATAGAGGACAGGATCCGTGAAAGGTCCAAGAACCGTGCTGGTGCTGAAAAGAAAGAGGCCAGGGACTTTTTGGACGTCCTGGTTTCTCTTGAAGATGCACAAGGACGGCCATTGCTGTCCCTGGAAGATATAAGAGCACAAACAGCGGTTAGTAGTTCGTCGCAACCTCTCTAGAAATTTTTTTGTGAATACGAGGCTGACTGCATTGTTTTTTCTAACAATAATATATATGACGTACTCTTGCAGGAAATTATGTTTGCAATCATTGACAACCCATCCAACGCTGTTGAGTGGGCACTCGCTGAGATGATGAACAGGCCAGAGGTCATGCAAAAAGCAATTGATGAACTCGACATGGTCGTCGGTAAAGAGAGACTAGTCCAGGAGTCCGACATTTCTGACCTAAACTATCTGAAATCATGTATCCGGGAAGCGTTCCGCTTGCACCCATACCATGCTTTTAACCCACCACATGTTGCCATGGCGGACACCACAGTAGCAGGCTACACCATACCTAAGGATAGCCATGTCATATTAAGCAGGTTTGGACTTGGTCGCAACCCCAAGATCTGGATCGAACCACTTGAGTTTCGTCCAGAGAGGCATCTGAGTACAGCCAATGTACATCTCAGCGAGCCAGACCTACGCTTCATTTCGTTTAGCACTGGGAGGAGGGGTTGTCCGGGGATCTCTCTTGGTACCTCGGTCACAATGATGTTAATTGCAAGGATGCTGCAGGGATTCACTTGGATGAAGCCTCCTGGCGTCCACACTATCCATCTACAGGAAAGCAAAATTGGCCTTTCTCTAGCTGAACCCCTTGTTCTCACCGGTAGAAAAAAGGCCTACAGTCCCGGTTCGCCAGGCCCATTAATCCCGTCCAGGCAACCGGGACTAGCTACGCGCGACTAAAGGCCCCCCCCTATAGTCCCGCTACTTACGGACCGGAACTAAAGGCCCGTCCACGTGGCGGGTGGCGGAGCCTGGGTCGGAGGACATTTAGTCCCGGTTGGCCACATGAACCGGGACTAGATTTATTTCGTAATTTTTTTAATTCATTTGGTTTCTAATTATTTTTCTCACCTTTTTTCACTCCCTTTTCTTTCACTCCCTCTCCCTTTTTTTTCACTCCCTTCTTTTTTTCACAATTTGTATTATTTGCTTTGCTTAGTGTCTAACTAAGATTATCCCTAGTCAAATTACTTACTCATGGTCACTTCCCGCTCGGTCACCCATCCTCCCACTACTCTAGCACTAGCACGCTTAACTTCCGAGTTCCATCCCGTCCCGAATCCAAGTGTTTCTCACGCATGTATGTGATAGTGTATCATATCAATCTTATTAACATGTTAGTCGAAGCCACATTTCTTAATTGTTTGAATTGCAAATAAATCTTTTAATAAACAAAAGTAATGATGTAATTAATAATTTTGAATAAATAAATAAACATTAACTTTTAATTTGTATTATTTCTAAAAATACAAAAATATATCCAAAAATTGAGAAAAATAGAACTAATTCATTTTAAAATCTTAAAATTACAAAATAATATATCAAAAATGAAGAACAATAATACTAATTAATTTTAAAATCTTAAAATACAAATAGTATATCAAAAATTAAGAACAATAATACAAATTCATTTTAAAATCTTAAAAATACAAATAATATATCAAAAATGAAGAAAAATAATACTAATTCATTTTAAAATCTTAAAATGAAAAATATATAAAAAATAAAGAACAATAATACAAACAATATTAATTACATGCATAGAGTCGATCACACATAACACAAACATAGAGTCGATCACATTTCATAATTAACATATATATAGAGTCGATCACAAAAGTTATCCATTACATATATATATACTACTAATTATAGATAACCATTACATGCGCAATATCGAACGCATACATCATCTATGGCCCCGCCGAGTAGATGCGGAACAACTCGTACGCAACATATGCATCTACGGCCGCATACTTGAGGTTCGTCATGCGCAATGGGGTCTCCTCCCAATAGTTGTGATTCTGCCGGGGAAATCAGTCTTCATCCGGTGATAGCAGGGTCGATTAAGTAGCTTGCCATGACAGCCATCCCGGTCTTTGGCCCGGTGAACTGGATAAGATTCTGAAGATCAATATAGTGATCTTCAGGTATCACAACACCGATGCGCGCCAACTTCACGCGGTCTTGCGTGATGTCAACGCTGCAAAAGTCGAACCCATTGTAGACAAGAAAATCAACAAGGTCCGGGCAATGCCTTGAGCTACTGTAACAACAAAAATAGGCTATGTGTTAGATTAGTTGCAGCACATATGATCTTCACATGCAACCAAAAAACCCGAAATGCATGCATGCAAGATTTGTACGTGGACGTGTGCTAGCTTCTACGTACCTTGACCATTGGAAGACCAACACCGTCTCCTTGAACGAAATCTGGATGACGGCAACATCCTGCTGATTCGCCGTGTACTCCAGATCGAGCCCAAAGAACCGTGTTCTTCGGAGCTGCCCAATACAGATCGGCCAAACGACCTAGAGCTTCAGGCAGCCGCGCGCAACTGTTGCTGAAGAGCACGTCCAAATCCTTGCCGCATGGTGTCTTCCCATCGTATTCCGTCCATTCAGCCATTTTGCGTGCGTGTGCTTGAAATGGCGAGAGAGGAAGAACAGAGGAAGAACGAGGAAGAACAGAGGAAGAAGAGAGCGAGCAGTGGAAATGGCGCCCTCTGCCTCTTCGCGAAATAAAAACCGCCGCGGGAAGGCGAGAAGCCGATGTTTAGTCCCGGTTGGCCACGGGCACGGGGAATAAAGAGCCAATGGTCCCGGTTGGCCACGGGAACGGGGAATAAAGGACCAATAGTCCCGGGCGGCGAGGTCAACCGGAATTAATTCCCTCCACGCGCGGCAACGCGTTTCCCAAACCGCGACGTCTGATTGGTCTGTCGCGGGTCTCCTGGCGACCCGGGAATAAAGACTCATTAGTCACGGGGCGCGACGCTTGGGGACTGATGCTGGCATACCGAAGGCCATTTTTCTACCAGTGTCTGGAAGCAAAACCACGTCTGGCTGCACATCTCTATAGGCAAATTGAATGTATGTAATAATACATGTTTATTCAATTATCCGGAATACGTGCCCTGATGGATATTACGTGGTATATGTCGAGTAATGTGATTTAAAAATTGATAAAGCAACTAGGTTGCTGTACTGTATTGGGCAAATTGTGTGTGTCATGTACTGGTTTGGAATTACGTATAAATTTAAAGTTCATGTTGTCATTGTTTTGTATACTCCCTCCTTCCAAAAATAATCGACTAGGATTTATCTAATATGGATGTATGTAGACGTATACATATATCCATATTTAGACATAGTTAAGTCAATTATTTTGAGAAGGACGAAGTAGAATTGTGTGTGGTTTTTTTAAAAGAGATGAGCAATTTTTTTTTTGATAATGGGCTTTATTACTTTAAAAAAAGTATTACACCCGGCTTCTGCATAACATGATGCACACGGCCGATAGAAAATAAAAATAAAAATGCAAATCAGTAGCAACATGCCGATTACAACCAAGATGAAGAATCAGCTGTCGTCTATGGAGCCGTAATCCGTAAATCAAGCGGCCATCCATGTGGGATAAAAATATCCCTCGCCACTTTTTCCAGCCGTACACATGCCTCCGTAAAAAGGTCTCGATACTCCGCCCGTTGTAATGTGCACCACAAACGGAGAATACCTGTGCAGCGGAAAAGAACCTGCAAATGAGAGAAATTTTTATCATTAAAAATCTTGGCATTTCTACACAGTCAGAGCGACCATATAACGGCTAGCGCTCCTACCCTAAACATAGTTTGAAACCTATTATCGATTCCATTCAACCAGTTGCCAAAAATATTTGCAATGGATGTTGGAGGATATAAGTTCGAATCCATTTGGATAGCTGACCATATAGACCGCGCAAAAACGCACTCGAAGAATAAGTGTTTTATCGTTTCATCCATAGGACACGAAACACACTTTGTACTTCCATGCCAATTACGCTTGACAAGATTATCTTTTGTTAATATGACACCCTTGTGAAGGTACCATGCAAAGATTTTTATCTTAAGAGGTATCCTCATGCGCCATATTTTCTTATTATTATCGACCGACACTCCTGAATGTACCATCGCCCTATACAAGGAATCCACTGAGAACATACCATTCTTAGTTAAATTCCATCAAAATTCATCGGTGCCTTGTGATAATTGGATCAAAGCCATCTATCTAACAGAGGATTCCAAGATTGTAATCTTGGTCCGAGAACATCTCGCCTGAACGTCACATTAGGTGGGAACGTTTGCATGACTGTAGCTAACATATCGCCTTTGTGACGAACAATATTGTATAGGGCCGGATACTATTCCCGGAGGGTGGCATTTCCTAGCCATTGACCCTCCCAAAACCGTATCTGAGATCCATCCTTGATATTAAATACCCCATAGCGAAAGAAATGATTCTTTGTCGCCATTAGGCCAGCCCAAAAGTGAGAATCACCTGGTTTCCAAACAATCTGTGATAACGCTTTTGTGCCGATGTATTTTCGTCTTAGGAGGGTTTGCCAAACACCGTTTTCTGTAAGTAGCTTAAATATCCATTTACCTAGAAGAGCTGAGTTTTTGACCTTAAGGTCATGAATCCCCAGCCCTCCCTGATCTTTGGGTCTGCGCACCACGTCCCATCTTGTCAGTCGATATTTCTTGTTTTCATTATCCCCTTGCCAAAAGAATCGCGATCTGAAGTAATCCAACTTCTTCAAGACTCCTTTGCGTAACTGGAAGAATGATATCATATATAGTACCATATTTGTCAGGACTGAGTTTATGAGTACCAATCTTCCACCTAGGGATAATAATTTTCCTTTCCAACTCGCTAACCTTTTTTGCAGACGATCTTCAACATATTTCCATTTGGCATTAGTCAGTCTCCTATAATGTATTGGGATACCCAAATACTGAATAGTTTACTGACCTTTCTCACATCCAAAAAGTTCAGAATATTGAGCACTTGCCTCCTAGGCTTCGCCAAAGCAAAACAATTCACTTTTATGAAAATTGATCTTTAATCCAGATAATTGCTCGAATGCTGAAAGAATTAACTTTAGATTCGTTGCTTTCTGTAGATCATGTTCTATAAAGAGGATTGTATCATCTGCATATTGAAGAATAGATAGTCCCCCATCCACAATGTGAGGAACCACCCCTTCAATGAGGCCATTTTCTTTAGCTCGTTCAATCATGATCGCTAACATATCCGCCACAATATTAAAAAGTATGGGCGATAATGGATCACCTTGCCTCAATCCCTTTTTGGACTGGAAGTATTTGCTTATCTCATCATTAATTTTGACGGCAACACTACCCCCGGACACAAAATCATGGATCATGGCACACCACTCCTCCGAGAAACCTTTCATTCTCAGAGTTTGATGGAGGAACGACCAGTTAACTTTATCATAGGACTTTTCAAAGTCAATTTTGAAAATTACTCCATTTAGCTTTTTAGTATGCATCTCATGGACGGTTTCGTGTAACACCACGACCCCGTCAAGTATATTCCTACCCTGCATAAAAGCAGTTTGTGTAGGCTTAACCACATGATCAGCCACCGCGTTCAGCTGCAGGGTAGCAACTTTCGTAAAGATTTTGAAGCTAACATTTAGTAGGCAGATTGGTCTATATTGTTGAATCCGTTCTGCTTCCAAAATCTTAGGCAACAAAATGATTTCCCCATAGTTAAGGCGAAACAGATCTAGTTGGCCTGCATGCAAGCAACCAAACAATTCCAGTAAATCATCCTTGATGATGTCCCAGAAATGGTGATAAAACTCTACCGGGAAGCCATCCGGTCCTGGTGCCTTATTGTGTTCCATCAAAAAGACCGCCTTTTTAATCTCCTCCTCCGTGAAGGGAGCATTAAGGAAGGTGTTCTCCTCGACAGATACTTGGGCAATATCCTTTGTTCTTGACTCATCCATAGATACATTAGTATCCATCGGAGCCCCAAACAAATCTTTATAGAACTTTGTGATATAGGCCTTGAGATGATCATGTCCTTCGATCAGACCTTCATCCTGTACCAAAGAATGAATCCGCTTCTTTCTATGTCGCCCATTGGCTACATTATGAAAATAGCGTGTATTCGAGTCTCCTTGTAAGATGAATTTAGCCTTTGATCTCTGGTACCATTTGATCTCTTCCTCACGCAACAAGGAGGCTACTTTCGCATTAGATTGGCTTTTCAGCTCAATTTCCTGCTGATCGAGTAGTCTACTTTCTGCGATGAGGTCCAGCTCATTAATAATGGACCACAGGCGCTCTTTCTCTTTTTTTTAGATTACCAGCGGTATGTCTAGCCCAACCACGAAGATATCGGCGAACATTGTGCATCTTAATGTTCCATCTTCCAATCGGGGTATTCCCAGCCACTGGTATCGCCCATACCCTTTTAACCAGGTCATCAAAACCATCACGCAACAACCATCCCAATTCAAATTTGAACTGTGGCTGAGTAGTTGGTCTTAATGTACCAGTAGAAAGTAGGATGGGTGCATGATACGATAGAGACTCAGTACGTTCCGGAGCTCGTACTGTGACCAATGGGTATTTATCTTCCCAATCAGTGGTCATAAATACTCGATCAAGTTTTTCGTATGTCGGCTCCGGAAGACTATTAGCCCAAGTGAACTGTCTCCCGGACATATGAACCTCTCTCAAATCCAATCTGTCAATGACAACATTGAACAAGAAAGGCCAATGTCTATCGAACGTTCCTTTGCTTTTTTCATGCTGGAATCTTAGCATATTAAAATCCCCACCTATAATCATAGGATACGGGTTCTCATTTGCCAAATTTTTCCAACTCGCGAAGGAATGCTGATTTATGCTCTTCTTGGGCAGCCCCATAGACGGTAACCAAACTCCATATGAAATTATCAGCTCTGTTCCGGATGTGTGCTTTAATATGAAAGTCACCATCCGATACTGCCAATACATCCATAGAGTCTGATTTCACGCCTAATAGAATGCCACCAGATCTTCCACGAGGAGGGATAGAATGCCAAGTGAATTGTACACCGCCTGAAAGACGATCCAAAACACTCGGCGTAAAATCCCTTCTACCCGTTTCAGAAATTGCCAAAAACTCGAGACTATGATCCCTCACATACTGAGCAAAATTCAAATGTTTAGCCAAGTCACCAAAACCTCTGCTATTAGCGAAAATGTCGTTCATTGGGAAACATATGGAGTTTTAGTTGACCTCTCGTTTCTACGAGCTAACTTATTTCTTTTGTCCTTGGCAGATTTAGATTTTCGGCCTAAGGCATACAGATCATGTAATGATCCTAGCTCGTCCTCATCCAAACCCACCTCCATCACCTCACCCACTAAATGTGATAGAAGCTGTCCATCAGTCGTGGCATTCACTTCCTCATCATCCGTGGGTGAGATAATCTGCTTAGTAGATCCACATGGAGCAACCCGAAGGCGATCATGCTCCACATGTTTCAATACATTAGTCGAGACAGAAATTTCATTCTCATTTTTACCTAACTTAACTCCTATATCAGCTAAACAAGATGATAATTTAGAAGCCGAAAATGGTAAAAAAGAGCTAGTAGAGGCAGACGTACCCACAACAGTAGGAGAAAACATCGCCGCCTTACGGCGCATTGCCTTGGCGAGCGCATCTTCATCCGTGGCCGAAGATCCGTCCGCTGCCACGTGGTGTCTAGCACTACGGCGCAACGTAGCAGTGTGCATCCCCGTGCCCTTCGTCACTGCGGAAGGGGGCGGCGGTGGATATGATGGCCCCTCGACCACAGCGGTAGGAGTCGAGACAGAAGCTGAAGCCCCCGTCGGCCCGGTGGCCTTACGCCTAGGCCCACCCGAAGAAGATCCTAGACCGTCGACCCGGGCCGAGCCCAGGCTAGCAGAACACGGCGAAGGCGTACCGCAGGTGCCGATCCCTCCTGGTGACACGAAGGCAGCGCTGCCGGTGTCCCCCAGTCCTGCCTGCACACTAGGCGGGCTCGAAGCAGGCTGGAAGGCCCGAGCGGAGCTTAACAGCTCGACGCTCGGCGCAGCACCCAGCCCGCTGGCCACCGGGCTTGCAGGAGGCCCCCGGGCGGAGCTTAGTGAAAGTGCAAACGCGCTTAAATCATCTTGTTTTGGTGTTTGTTAACAACACATGTAATCTAATAGGTGTTGATGTATTTCAGGGGTTTTACTTCAACGTATTATCATTTGTGGTGCTGAGGTACAAAAAGGAGCTGTTGTCCAATTCTCTGTTCTCTGGAATTTTCTCCAGGCCGGAGTCTCCGGTCCACCAGACCGGAGTCTCCGGTGTGGATATTTGCTCCAGGGATTTTGCTAAGGAATTCTGGTGTCGCGTACTGTACCCACACCGGAGAGTGTCCGGAGTCTGTCCGGAGTCTCCGGTGTGGGCTTTTCTTCGAAGAATTTCGCTAAGGACTTGGTGGTGTCGCGCACGGTACCCACACCGGAGACTTACCGGATACTTACCGGAGTCTCCGGTGTGAGTACTTTTTTCCTTCATTCGCAAGACCACAGACTCCCTCTGTGCATATTCGAAGCACCAAGACCGGAGTCTCCGGTCCACCAGACCGGAGTCTCCGGAGTGGATAATCTCTGAAGGTTTGGGACACCGGAAACTGTCCGGAGTCTCCGGTCTTTACACCGGAGTCTCCGGTGTGATTTTCGCCAGGATTGCTCCAACGGCTCTTTGCATTTATGGGGGGTATAAATACCCCCTCCCCTCCACCTACCTCCAGCTAGCTCGACCAGACTTAAAGACACCATTGTTGGAGCTCAACCACCTTGCTAGATCTCCCAATCCAACCACCCAAAAGCCTAGATCTTTGGTGGATTGAAGGAGAAGGCCCCGATCTACGTCTTCACCAACCGGATTTCATTTCTCCTCTCCTTTGCTTGAGGAATCTTGGCCTAGGGTTTCCTCATGTGGAGAACCTAGGCTTCTTGCTACTCTTGGTGATTTGTGAGTGTTGGGAGCCCCCAATTAAGTTGTGGGTGTGTGCCCCAAACTTGTTTGTAAAGGATTCGATCCCCGCCTCAAAGGGGTTCTATAGTGGAAGGTGAACTAGGCCTTTGTGGCGGAGTTCATCGGAGAATAGGGTGAGGCCTTCGTGGCGTTTAGTAGGCCTTCGTGGCGAGCTCACACCCCTCCAACAAGACGTACTCCCTTAACAAGGAGGAACTCGGGAATACATCGTGTCTCCGTGTGCTTCCATCGGTTATCTCGTTCCTCCCTATTTACTTACTAGTACTTGTTACATTTATTGTTGTACTAGTTGTATTAAGTGTTGTTCTAGTTGCCTTAATTGCTTGCCTTGTCATATAGGTAAATTCACCCCTAGTTGCATAATCTAGAGAATTTACCTTCTTGTCAAGCCTAAATCTTAAGAAAAATTAAAATTGGTCGTAGCACCTATTCACCCCCCCCCCTCTAGGTGCCTATACTTTACTTTCAATTGGTATCAGAGCCTCGGCTCTTCTATCGGGCTTAACCGCCTAAGAGTTTAAGTATGGGTGATGAGGATGACGCTCCGTCCGAAGGAAATGTGACCATGGATGATCTCAATGCTTTGAGAGAATCATTGACCTCATCCATAGACACTAAATTTGAGGAGTTGCGTCTACTCATGACAACACTCCTCAAAGCCAAGGAACCGGAGGTGGTCGACTCATCCCCTCCGGAAACGGAGGGTGCCAAAGGGGTTGATGGTGAACCACTTAAAACTGCTTCCGCCGAACAATCCTCTAAGAAGGGTGCGAGTGGAAAGGAAGGATATCATGCCGTTGAAGGCCTATATTCTCCCGATCCTCCCATCCCTTTTCCTCATATAATTCCTAGGGGAGATCCACCTAAAATTGATGCATATTCTTTTCGTGAATGGCAATACTACATGGAGACTCACTTGAACTCTTCTTGTATAGATCTTTGGAGAATCACTCGTGATGGATACAAGCCATATGATCCCAAGAATCTCACAAGAAGAGAGGTTGTAGATTGCCAACTCAATTACACCGCTTTATCCATCCTTCATCAAGCCGTGGGCCCCAATCACATGCCGCATCTTCAACACTTCTCCACCGCCAAAGAAACATGGGATGCACTTGTCATCATGTTTGTTGGGAATGAAAGCATGCAAAGAAATCGCTATGACACCTTGACCAATGAAGCCGAAGGATTTTTCATGCGTGATGGAGAAGATCACGTTGACATGTATCGGAGGCTCAAATCTCTTGCCACCGCTTTCTCTAATGCGGGTGCAACACATATTGATGATGCTTGGATCAAGAGGAAGTTCATAATTGCCGTGATGCCTTTTGAGGGCACGGATATGAAGAGCATTCAAGGGAGACATGATTTCTCCACCATGACCTCTACCCAAGTCATGCAAGAATTGAGCTCCTACAAAGTGCAAACCAAGAATGCTCTTGACAACCGTGCTAGGGCCATTGGGATGCATCAAGGAGCTTCCGTTGCTTTGAAGGCCAAGGTGTTGGCAAGAGAAGTTGAGAATGATGAAGATGGTGAAGAAGCATTGCCTCCTTTGAAGGAACAAGAATACGATCCCGTTCTAAAGGATCTAATAGCTCTCACCGTGCAAAAGTTTTGGAACAATCCCCCAAAAGGCAAGAAATTTGTTGAGGAAAAGACCAAGTCTCGTTATGGTAATGATGGGGCTCAAAAAGTGAGATCTTGCTTCAATTGCCAAGACAAGTACCATTTCATTGCGGAGTGCCCCTATGAGAATAGAGAGAACCATAGCGGCAAGCTCATCCGCAAGGACAAGTCCAAGGTTGAATACAAGAAACCTCACTTCAAGAAGAAACCTTTCAACAAGAAGACCCCCACCAAGTTTGTGCTCTTGACTCAAGAGGAGTATGATTCCGGGAGTGATGAAGAAGAAGAAACCACAAGTGAAGTGGCCGCTCTAGCTATTGCTTCCACTCCATCTTCATCATCTCTCTTTGAATCCCCAATGAAAATCTTCCTCAACGCAATGCCAAGTGCTTCATGGCTAAGGCCACGGAGGTATCATATTCTCCTAACTCTAAGACCCCTAGTGAACTAGAACATATTGCTAGTCTTAGAGAAGAAGAGGAAAGGGCCTCTTTGGACCGATTTATGTCTAACATGCAAGGGGAGACCAAGAAGTACTTTGAGCATCTCATGAGGCAATTGGGAGAGGCCCAAGAGGCCCTTGAGAAGAAAGGTGAGATTGAGAGGAGGGATGCGGATGAAATTGCATCCCTCTCAATGACTCTTGAAGAAGAGCATGATGGTAGAGTTTCTCTAGAGGATGAACTTGAAACTATTGAAACTACTCATAATGAACTTGTATCTAAAATCATTAAGGAACGTGATCTTGCTATTGCTAAATATAAAAAGGCTAAAAAGGATAAAGTAGAGTTTGGGGTTGGTCATGGTAAACTAACCGAGGAGTTTGAAAAGCTAACCATTGCTCACAAAGCTTTGGAAAGCGAACACTCATCCCTCAAAGAGTTACATGAACAACTTCAAACTCAACTTACTCAATCTAACCATCCTAGCACTTCTACTTCTTCTTGTGATCATGCAAATATTATTGAAGAAAATGCTAGGTTGAAGGATGAGCTAGCAAGGCTCAAGGGCAAAAGCACTCAAGTTGAAAAGGTGGTGCTTGCCACCCCACAAGTGGTTGCCCCAAGCTCTAATGTGGTAATTTCTACACCACAATTGAGTGCTCCAAGGCAACAAGTGGGCAAGCAAGGTCTTGGCTATGTAGCCAAGAAAAGGAACAAGAAGAAGAAGAACAAGAAGAAGAACAAGCATGGTGCTTCGGGTGGTATTGTCATTAGGGACAACACTACTCGTAGCACCTCGCGGGAACTAACAACCCACACCATTTCTTATATGTTGATTATTATGGTGTTGTGCAAGCTAAATATGTTGGTCCTATTGAGGGTTTTATTGACTACACTATATGGGTTCCAAAGACCCTTGTTGCTAACATGAAGGGACCCAACTTGGGTCCTAACTCTAGTCAATGATCTTGCAGGACTATGCTTCCGGTGGGACTAAATGGATTCTTGATAGTGGATGCACTAATCATATGACCGGAAGCAAAGAACTTGTGACGGAGTTGCAACCAAATGACATCCAAGCAACCGTCACCTATGGGGACTCGTCCAAGTCTAAGGTATCCGGATTTGGCAAGGTTGTGGTGGCTCCCGATATCACTATCGTGAACGTCATGCTTGTCGAATCCCTTGGTTACAATTTACTTTCCGTCCGCTCTCTTAGTAAGATGGGTCTTTCCGTCTTCTTTGATGGTGTGATTGTGGTCCTTTTGAGAAGCAAGACTCTTGACGTCGTTCACGTGGGACATGTTGAAAACGAGTTGTATGTGGTGGACTTTTCGAAGTCAACCAACACTCAAGCAATGTGTCTTTTCGGGAAGGCGGACTTGGGATGGTTGTGGCATCGCCGCCTATCCCATGTCAACATGAGAACTTTGCAAAGTCTTCACAAAAGTGGCCTTATTGTTGGACTAAAAGAAATGTTTCCTTTGCAAAGGATCGTGTTTGTAGGTCGTGTGTTGAAGGAAAGATGCATGACATTGTGCACAAGGCCAAGACTATTATTCATCAAAGAGGATCTTGGAGCTTCTCCATGTTGATCTCTTTGGTGCCGTGCCCGAGGCAAGTCTTGGCGGCAAGAAGTATTGCTTGGTGATTGTCGATGATTACTCAAGATACACTTGGGTTTATTTCTTCAAGTGCAAGAGTGAGACCCAACAAACCATCGTTGACTTCTCCAACGAAGTGCAACGTCAACACAATTTGCAAATCATGGCTATTAGGAGTGATAATGGTTCGGAGTTCAAGAACTATACATTGAATGAATTTCTTAGTGAAGAAGGCATTCGCCACCAATACTCCGCCACTTACACTCCTCAACAAAATGGTGTTGCCGAAAGGAAGAATCGCACTCTCTTGGATATGGCAAGGACCATGTTGGCGGAGTACTCTTCTCCCCAATATTTATGGGCCGAGGCCATATCCACCGCATGCCACTCCTCCAACCGCCTCTACATCCGCAAAGGCTTGTGCAAGACCCCATATGAGATCCTCACCGGCAACAAGCCCAACGTATCCTACTTCCGTGTATTCGGTTGTAAGTGCTTTTATTTGATCAAGGGTATTAGGTTGTCGAAATTTCAATCCAAAACTATTGAGGGTATTTTTGTTGGTTACGGTGCCGAATCCCACACTTATAGAGTCTATGACAAAGCCTCACGGATTGTCATAGAATCTTGTAGTGTGGTTTTCGAGGAAAATGACGGCTCCCAAGTGGCGCAATTTCATGTTTCAAATGTAGATGTTGAAATGCCTCAAGAAGCCATAGGAAGGATGGGTGTGGGATTCTTCCGCCCCATCGAGGGACACCTTATGGCGACTCGAGAAGGACTATGCTCTACCCAAGTGGAGCCCTCCTCTACATGTGAAGATCAAGCCAAGGAGCCAACTACTACACCTAACCGAGAACATATTCAAGACCCTCCTCTCATTGATCAAGTGACTCCGCAAGTCGTACCCACTCCTCTCACTAATGCGAGTCAAGATCAAGGCCAAGATCATTCATCCTCGTCATCCTCTTCTCAAGATGAAGCTAGTATTGAAGATATTGTTGATGACAATGTTGATGATCAAGGACATGTTGGTCAAGATGGGGACCCAAATGATCAAGATGATCAAGTGATTCCTCCTCGCAATAATGAGGAGATCGAAGCCCGTCGCATCAAAAGGATAAGAAGAGCTTTGAAGCAAATTGATGCCCAAATGACAAGGTCTTGGAGGATGTTCAAGCTAGAAGGTCCACTAGAAGGCAATTGGCTCATTTTTGTGAGCATCAAGCTCATATCTCTATGGTGGAGCCTAAGAAAGTGTTTGAAGCTCTTGAGGACTCCGATTGGGTTGAAGCTATGCATGATGAGCTCAATAACTTTGAGCGCAACAAAGTTTGGAGATTGGTTGAGAAACCCAAGGATTGCCACAATGTTATTGGCACCAAGTGGATTTTCAAGAACAAGCAAGATGAGAATGGCATTGTCATTAGGAACAAGGCAAGATTGGTTGCTCAAGGTTACACCCAAGTTGAAGGCATTGACTTTGATGAAACCTACGCGCCCGTGGCTCGCCTTGAGTCCATCCGTATCCTCCTTGCTTATGCATCCTCACATAATTTCAAATTGCAACAAATGGATGTGAAAAGTGCTTTCTTGAATGGTCCACTAAAAGAGGAGGTATATGTTAAGCAACCTCCGGGGTTCGAGAATCTCAACTTTCCTAACCACGTTTACAAACTTGACAAGGCTCTCTATGGTCTCAAACAAGCACCTCGTGCTTGGTATGAGCACCTTAGGGAGTTGTTAGATGATCGTGGTTTCGAAGTTGGGAAGATTGAACCCACTCTCTTCACCAAGAGAGTAAAGGGAGAGCTTTTCATATGCCAACTCTATGTGGACGATATCATCTTTGGCTCAACTAACCAAGCTTTCAAATGAGTTCTCTAAGCTTATGACTGACAGGTTCGAGATGTCTATGATGGGTGAGCTTAAATTCTTCCTTGGCTTTGAGATCAAGCAATTGGCCCGTGGTACCTTCATTTCTCAAGCCAAGTATACTCAAGACAATCTCAAGAGGTTTAATTTCCAAGAGGCAAAGATCAAAACCACTCCTATGCAAGTCAAGTGTCATCTATCACGCAATCCAAAAGGGAGTAAAGATGTGGATCAAAAGCTTTATCGTTCTATGATTGGTTCTTTGCTCTATCTTTGTGCATCTAGACCCGATATCGTTTTGAGTGTAGGTGTGTGTGCAAGGTATCAAGCGGCTCCTAAGGATTGCCACTTAGTGGCGGTTCATAGGATCTTTCGTTATTTGGTTCATACCCCAAGATTTGGTTTGTGGTACCCAAAGGGGGCACAATTCTCTCTCAATGGTTATACGGATTCCGATTGGGGGTGATCAAGATGATAGGAAGTCAACTTCCGGGGCTTGCCAATTTCTTGGTAGGTCCCTTGTAAGTTGGTCCTCGAAGAAACAAAATTGCATTTCACTCTCCACCGCCGAAGCCGAGTATGTTGCCGCCGCTAGTGCATGCACCCAATTGTTATGGATGAGGCAAACTCTTAAGGAATATGGTGTCCATTTGGACAAAGTGCCTCTTTTATGTGACAATGAAAGTGCCATCAAGATTGCTTACAACCCGGTGCAACACACAAGGACGAAGCACATTGAAATTCGCCACCACTTCATCCGTGATCACGTGGCAAGAGGAGACATTGCACTAAGTTATGTGCCCACCAAGGACAATCTTGCGGATATCTTCACGAAGCCACTTGATGATGCAAGATTCTTGTTCTTGAGGAATGAGCTAAATGTGATTGATTCAAGGAGCTTGACTTGACTATCTTGCACACACCCCTATAGATGAAACGTTTTTGAGTCTAGGTGTAGGCATGGACATAGGGGGAGTGTTATCCTAACACATTGGGTTCTCCCTCCCCCCATTATGCCCAAAGCAAAAATTCATTGTAATCTCTCTTTTTCTAATGTTGAATTGTGAGCTTCAATGTTGAGTAATGGCAATGCCCCCAAGATATATCTTCGCGGTTGCATACCATAAACTCTTACATGGTGGCCTAGGCCACCAACCTCTTCCGTAAAGAATTGGTTCTTATTTGCGAGCTTTTGGCATTTTTTTTGAGTGGAGGGATGTACTCCCCATTTGATATTCTTCGTTTCCTTCTCGTTGTTTTTGAGTACATTTTTCCCTCCTTGTGTTGCTTCTGTTTTTCATGCCAAAAACTCATGTTTGTTGTTTTTGAGCATTACATGTTCTTTTGGATAGTGTTTCTGGCGAAATACCGGAGACTCCGGTGTACCATACCGGAGACTCCGGTCAGGCCGAAGACTCCGGTTTTAACACCGGAGACTCCGGTGTGCTGCGGGTGCTATTTAAACTGGGGGCTGAGGGAAGTTAGGGTTTCATTCCCCACTTCCCCCACGCCCCCCCAAAGCACTGCTGCGCCGCCGCCATCGCCAGGAGCCGTCCCGGGCGATTTTCTCCGCCCCCAACCTCCCCCTTGCCTCTCCCATCCGTGGGAGGGACAATGGCAGGCCAAGGAAGCAAGGGTACATCATCTCTCCCCGAGTTTTCTCTGTTTTGCATCTAGATCTGAAAAACTAGGTGACTTCTTTGGGGATGATGCACCTTCTGTTGGTAGAACTTCCTCTGGCTAGTTTTTGTGTACAGAACATGCTTAGATTCACCAGTAGCACCCCCTGTTAAGAACCCTGCACTTTGCTGTTTATCAGACCGGAGACTCCGGTGTCTCGGACCGGAGACTCCGGTGTGGTTCTTTCAGCTGCGTCTTCTGGTGCATCTGTAGTGTTTCTGCACCTCGTTGGACATGTATGCTCATTTTCTTTGTTTTCTCTGTTGTTGTTCTGTTTGTGTTGGCTTTCAGGCAAAAAGCAGAAGGCCGTGGTCAAGCGTAGTTCTCGTCCTCACTCCCGCAACTATATGGTTATTGATGAAGCCACCGGTCTTTATGGTCAGAGGGGTGCCTTTGAGAGTGAGATGCGTCAGAAAAACAAGCACGAGAGCAGAATGAATGCTGAAATTGCAAAGAAGGCAAGATATGATTCTTTATCCTCAGTGGCATCCTTGAGCAAGAAGGAGTACAGGCTTATGAGGGGTCGTCCTTTCTTCGAGATGCCCCGCACTGCTCATACAGCCCACTATTGGAGGAGGGAGTCTGAGTTGATCATGGAGGAGATCTATACTCAGTTCAGGCAGCCCGTGTGTCCACAGAAAGTCCTTGACTTAGAGGCACTTGGCAGATCTGAGTACTTTGAGGAGGCAGTCTGGATCACTAGGAAGCTGGGTCTCGAGCATCTTGTGGGCATTCAGCAGAACTACAACCCTCCTATTATTCAGCAGTTCTTTGCCACTGTCACACTTGCTGAAGATGAGAAGGTCACTATGAAGTGGATGTCTGGGACAGTGGAGTGCGAGTCGTCCATGGAACGATTTGCTGAGCTTCTTGGTTACCCTTGGGGAGAAGGGAATGGTGAGCGTATGCACGTTCATGGAGTTGCTTATGATAAGAAGCGCATGGCTCCTATGTATGACAAGCTCTCCAGCTGCGGCACTGCCAAGAATCTGAAGAGGGTCTACAACATTTGCCTTCGTCTCTTTCGCTGCAACATTGCTCCCAAGGTGGGGAATGTTGATGCTATTCGTGGTGGCCTAGTGAACCTCCTTTATCAGGCCTTCCAGTGTCACCTTGCTGGCCCTGATGAAGAGGGTTTTGAGATTGATGTGATGCATTTTATTAAGGAGGAGATTTACTGTGCTATGATTGAGATCAAGAAGGTGCCTGTCTATGCTCCATATGTGATGAGGCTCATTCTTGACCAGCTGCCTGGCCTTGCCCACGATACTGTACACCCTGTTGGCTCTCTCCAGATTCTGACCGGACGCTCTCGTGATGATGATGACACTCCCATGGGGGATGTTGAGGCACCTTCTAGCTCTAGGAGGAAGAATGCCGATCCTCCCTCTCGCCGCTCTAGCAGGGAGGAGACTCAGGATGAGATGAAGAAGCTCACGTGGTTCCAGCGTAACATTCTTTGCATGACTGTGGTTGTGCACAAGGAGAACCATGCTGCTTATAAGGGAGACGCGAGCTGAAGAAGATGATCACCAAGCTGCACGACCATGCGGGCCTTGGTGTTACACCTCCTATGGGCACTCCTCCCACTACCCACCTCCCACCGCTTCTGTGACTATGTCCTATGAGGGGTGGAACATTGATCAGTTTCCATGGGGTGACTTTGAGGATGTCACCTCGGCTCCTTCTACCTCGACTCCGTGCTAGGACCCCGGAGATTGAGGAAGACTTTGTTGATGATCAGCCTGAGGATGATCCAGAGGATGAGGACCTTGGTGACTTTGCCTCCGGTGATGATGATGATGATGCTGGAGTGGAGCTGATGATGATGATGGTGACACAGAACCAGGGGAGGATGATGATGAGGACTACGAGGATGAGGACTGAGCTTGTTGGACCACGTTGTTCTCTTCGCCCCTTTTTGGTGTCTCGATGCCAAAGGGGGAGAAGTAGCTTTGGCTTGGCTTCTCCACTTTGCTTTATTTGCTTCGGAACACAAGTCGTTGAACTTGATTTGCCTCTTATGGCTTGTGTTCCCACTATCTTAGTTGATTTCGATTTACGTGCTTAGTGAACTATGGTTGTTATTTGTGAGAGACCTTGTGGTGAAGCTATCTTATATTTATCATTATTCAGTATGTTTATCCTTGTCTCTACTACTTGTAATTGTTCACTAATGATTGTTCAAGTGGGGCTTTGTTTGTGAAAAATAGGGGGAGCTCACTTTGTGAGTGCTCTATCTTTTACAAACTTAGCCTAGCTATGATTTAATTGCCAATTTATGTGTGTTGTCATCAAACACCAAAAAGGGGAGATTGAAAGTGCAAACGCGCTTAAATCATCTTGTTTTGGTGTTTGTTAACAACACATGTAATCTAATAGGTGTTGATGTATTTCAGGGGTTTTACTTCAAACGTATTATCATTTGTGGTGCTGAGGTACAAAAAGGAGCTGTTGTCCAATTCTCTGTTCTCTGGAATTTTCTCCAGGCCGGAGTCTCCGGTCCACCAGACCGGAGTCTCCGGTGTGGATATTTGCTCCAGGATTTTGCTAAGGAATTCTGGTGTCGCGTACTGTACCCACACCGGAGAGTGTCCGGAGTCTGTCCGGAGTCTCCGGTGTGGGCTTTTCTTCGAAGAATTTCGCTAAGGACTTGGTGGTGTCGCGCACTGTACCCACACGGAGACTTACCGGATACTTACCGGAGTCTCCGGTGTGAGTACTTTTTTCCTTCATTCGCAAGACCACAGACTCCCTTGTGCATATTCGAAGCACCAAGACCGGAGTCTCCGGTCCACCAGACCGGAGTCTCTGGAGTGGATAATCTGAAGATTTGGGACACCGGAAACTGTCCGGAGTCTCCGGCCCAGACCGGAGTCTCCGGTCTTTACACCGGAGTCTCCGGTGTGATTTTCGCCAGGATTTCTCCAACGGCTCTTTGCATTTATGGGGGGTATAAATACCCCCTCCCCTCCACCTACCTCCAGCTAGCTCGACCAGACTTAAAGACACCATTGTTGGAGCTCAACCACCTTGCTAGATCTCCCAATCCAACCACCCAAAAGCCTAGATCTTTGGTGGATTGAAGGAGAAGGCCCCGATCTACGTCTTCACCAACCGGATTTCATTTCCCCTCTCCTTTGCTTGAGGAATCTTGGCCTAGGGTTTCCTCATGTGGAGAACCTAGGCTTCTTGCTACTCTTGGTGATTTGTGAGTGTTGGGAGCCCCCAATTAAGTTGTGGGTGTGTGCCCCAAACTTGTTTGTAAAGGATTCGATCCCCGCCTCAAAGGGGTTCTATAGTGGAAGGTGAACTAGGCCTTTGTGGCGGAGTTCATCGGAGAATAGGGTGAGGCCTTCGTGGCGTTGAGTAGGCCTTCGTGGCGAGCTCACACCCCTCCAACGAGACGTACTCCCTTAACAAGGAGGAACTCGGGAATACATCGTGTCTCCGTGTGCTTCCATCGGTTATCTCGTTCCTCCCTATTTACTTACTAGTACTTGTTACATTTATTGTTGTACTAGTTGTATTAAGTGTTGTTCTAGTTGCCTTAATTGCTTGCCTTGTCATATAGGTAAATTCACCCCTAGTTGCATAATCTAGAGAATTTACCTTCTTGTCAAGCCTAAATCTTAAGAAAAATTAAAATTGGTCGTAGCACCTATTCACCCCCCCTCTAGGTGCCTATACTTTACTTTCACTTAGCCGCCCAGCGCCTGGCGCGTCGTCCATCGCCGAGGTTGCTGCCACCTGGGCCGTTGCCGGGCCGCCAAACTGAGAAGAGGCCCGGGCGGAGCCAGCCTCCTCCACGCCTGACGCCTGCACATGCTCGGCCACCACAGAAACCCCAGCACCGACCTTGCTCGCAGCGACCGAGCCCTCCGCCTCGCTAAGACTCCCCAACAGCCCTCTGGTACCAAACTCATGCGACTGCAGCTGCCTCGGAACCAATAGAGAATTCCTCAACACCACCTCGGTCACACATTTCCCCCCGGACAAGTTGAATTGTCTAACAATCTGTTTTCCCCGGGGAGTCTGCGGGTTCGGATTCAAAGGAGTAACCGCCATATCTCTCAAAAGAACCGCCAAAGATGCCCCCTGCTGCTAAGAAGGGGCATCCTCTGGCCTCGGATCAATGGCCATACTGTCCACGCCAGCAGAGCCCTGTAAGGATGACTCTCCATGACGCTGCAGACCAGAAGAATTCCCATCTTCTATACCTCTATCCTCAGTATAACCTCTATGGTCCCACGTGAAAGGTACAAAATCTGGTTCTGGCACGAAGTCTGCCGGTTCTGGTCTATAAGTAAGGGTGTATCCCTTTAGCAACAGAACCCCAGCCGTCGTAATATAAGGTCCCAATCGATCAGACTTTTTGAAGCAATCATCATCCACCATCCCAATCCTAATACGGACTAGACCTCGTCGACGAAGGGCCAGCAAATCCACATCGATGGTCGTACCAATAAGAGACCCAGCTGCCCACAGACCCAGAAAGTGTCTCATCGGTGGCGGAACCCCAGTCACGTGAACCCACTGCTAATGCAGCTCCATGATAGGCTCGACCTCCTGTAGAGCCCACTGACTGAACAGCAACCTCGTAGACTGAGATGGAATCCCAAGGAACATCCCATCGAACCTGAGAAACTCGTCCTTAGATGGAAACGGCACCGTGAAAGAGCTTTCCCCATTAGGTATGGCCATCCACACCCAGGACGGAGTCGGACACATACGAGCTATCTGAGCCTCCACCTGCGAAGCCGTCGCCGTTGTACCCTCCACTGTTACCACAGCTACCGGAGAGGAGCTAGGAGCCAGCTCTGCCTTGTGGACATTGTCTGGAAGCATACTGAACATAGTCTCTCTATTACCTTGCCCTTGAACAATCACCGTCGGCCTTGGCAACTTCATAACGGGACATTTCTTCGTTGGGTGTAAGGAATTATCACACACATAACAATAATGTTGCACCGTGCAATCCTTGACTGCGTGCGTGTCAGTACCACACTTCCAACACCAGAGCCGTCCCTTCTTCACACCTTGATCTGCCGCGGCCACCGTGACCACCTCCTGACCGACCACCACCGGCGCCCCCTGCACCACAGTCTGTTGTGCATCAACCACCGTCGCCGGCGCATCCGGCTGAGCCACTGCAGCCGCCTTTTTCTTCTTTTTCTTCCGTTTCTGACCCGGTACCGGAGCCGGCGCGGCCACCGTAGGTTGGGGAGTACCGAAAGCAAAACCGGGCGCAAGAGGCACCTGGCCGGCAGCAACGTTTAGCATCCCCATCCCGGGAGGGACAGGGGCAAAATTGGCGGACCAGTACCTGTCTCATTCCCAGCAGGTTGCACAAGTGGTACTCCTTTATGACCGGTCACCACACCACGTCCACCACCAATCCGTCCGCTACCAGGTGTTGTGAACGCCGGAACTGCCGGGGCGAACATGGGCGGGCCTGCAGCCGGACCGAACGCCCCACCTCTTCCCCGCCCAGCAGCAGCGTTCGACGGAGACCACCAACACCAGCAGGGCGCGGCCCTGCCATGGCGACCACGGCTGCGAAGGAGCGAGGCCAAGTGCGGACGTCCCTGCGCGACGAAGATGGCGGCGGCTTCTCACGAACCCTAGCAAACGTAGTCTGATCGATCTCTCGGTCCCAGAGGCCTTACAGGAACTCGGCCAAGTACTCCCACGTGGCGCCTGCAGTGGGCCTCAACGGAACCCCACCGGTCGGCGTGGCGGAGGTTTGAAAATCGGATCCGCGCGAAATTCCCGGATCAACGATCGTCGTATGCTCAACCCCAACGCCGACGGTGGAACTCCCGCTGCTCTCCGCCTGGAACCCCTGCGGGAGGAAATCTCCTAGGCACAGCGGGGGCGTGATGCGCGGACGTGGTAACGGACCACGCCAGGCCAACTTCACTGGAGCCGCCCTTGGCAAACGTCGCTGCGAGGACAACGACCCGTCCGATCGTGGTGCCCCCGGAGCAGCGAGAACGGCGCCGCCTTCGGACGTCTTGCAAGGAACACGCGCCTCCGACGGAGAAGACAAATCCGGCCTCTCCCAGAACCTCGATTCCTTCAAAGGGAAACCGATGTCCTCCCAAAATTCCTGAGCCAAAACCTCATCGGACTTGGACTGCCGGCAGATGTCGTCCCTTGAGATCTCCCTAACCTCCGCCAGCACCTCCTCCCCGCAAGCCATAGCTATCGCCTCCGCCCGACTCGACGCCATATCTGGATCTTGTAGGACATTGAAACGAGAACCATCCCCGAGCAAGGCCGTAGACGACGGCAACGGCGCCAGGGCGCCGGGCGCTAGGGTTAGTCTACGCCCTCGACTGTCCGGCGGCGCGGCCGGCGGTTGAGACCACGCCGGTGCCACCGCAGCCGCCGCGCGCTCCATCGCACCTCCGCTCGCCTCCCTGTCTCGTCGTCTGTCTTCCCCTCAAAGAGATGAGCAATACGATCTATTCAAGTAGGCAACAGGTGAAAACTGTCATTCTTCGGTGCAAATCTGCAAACTTTGTACCAGAGCCGTCAGATCTCAAATGGACTGTCCGGATGCGAGGTGGGATGTAACCAGCCACTTAACAGTACTCGCTTCGTCCACTTTTATAAGAAAAACTTCATATCTTTTTAATTTTGCCCACATACATAGTAAAATGAGTGAATCTATGTATAAAATGAGTCTAGATTTACTCATTTTAGAATGTATGTGGCCAAAATTGAAATATCATATAAAAATAAGGGAGTAGTATTTTGTAAACAAACCCCTTGGCTTGACTTTTCTCTCTATCTCTTGCTTGAAATAATGACTAATTGACTATCAGGATCCAAGGAGATGACGGAGCCGCCGCCGACTCATCTCCTTTATTGATCCCTTTGACTCATCTCCGGCTAAATCTGTCCCGTACACGGCTCGCATCTTTCCTGCGCGTGCCATTCCCTGCCTGATTAGTCCCTGGATGCCCTCTATGCACGGTACATGCCATGGACGTATTTCTTGATTTCTGGTATTCACGTTTGATGCTCACAAATGTCAAATTCTATGCACGGTACATCTCTGGATCTGAGATGGAGAGTTCTCCTGTGGTAAGAAGTCACAGCAACATGTGTTTGTGAACGAGTAGAGCCATCCGACGGACTCATCAAAGGGATCGCGCAGCGTGTTGTAGAACGGTACAATTGTCTCGCTAGTCATCAGCAAGGTCTCCCTCCGATCGAGGGGATGGACGAGCAGGAGTCACGGAGGCGGCTGCTTTTTTGCATGGTTGGTGGTGCACAACAGCTCTAGACTTCGGACTGCCTCACAATCAGGGGATGGCCGCATAAGCCCATGTGTCAGCTTTATAGAGCGCAACCCAAGACGGCAAGGCACATTTTCTTTGAATGTCATTACTAAGTGCATTTGGCAGGCTGCAAGTTTGTGGCTCTCCAGCCCCGGCATTGCGCAGATTGTGGACTCAGGGAGGCCCACTGTCTTGCATTACTGGCAGGCCTTGACGATGGTGTCGTCAGCCCACCCCAAAGGCCTCCAGACGACCATTACGCTGATTACTTGGGAGATCTGGATGGAAATGAACACTAGAGTGTTCAACAACAAGTTCATGGCGTTGATGGAGCTTCTCGGAAAGATCAAAGAAGAAACAAGGAATTGGATTCTTGCCGGCGCAAAGCACCAGGCGGCAGTTCTAGGTTGACTCTGTTTTTTTGTCGTTGTTTTTTTCCCCTTCCCCCTTGGCCTCCATGGCCTTTTTAAGTTTGCCTAGGTTATATCATGTTTGCTCCTTCTATATCAATATAAAAGGAAAAACGTTTGCCCTTTCTTCAAAAAAAAAAAGATCTCAGTGAAAGAATCATGTATTCACGTGGGTCAGGAATCAGCGTGGTGGCATTGGATGGAATAGATGGGTCTCCCGGGCAATTGGCTCCGGAGCTCAAATGAGACGAGCGAGGCATATGCTCGATGGGCGACGACTCTATGCCGCCGACGGATGGCTCGCTGCTACTCTGGCATGCGACGGGGCGGCTCGTGCTGCTCTGCGGGAAGCAGCGGGTGCTCGACGCACGGTTCCTCGGATAGGGGGGACGTGTGGAGATCTGGACTAATATGGAGATACAAGCGTTCGTGGTGAAACCCAGAAGCATCATCCCGTCTTGATCCGGGCCTCCAGCTTCATGTCCGGCAAGATCGCCATTGATTCGAATTCAGCGGGGGAAACCGAGTCCGTGGGCGCTGGACAGGACAATCCTGGGTACTGGAACCGTTGATGGGGCGGGTGGTACACCGTGAACCGGTAACCCGTGCGGGAAATCTCCCGGGGAGACGATGACATGTGGGGCGTCCATGGACGTTAATAGAGCTGGCGGGATGGCCCCCATGGTGGCAACACGGTGAGTGCGAGAGGAGGGGATAAATTACCCCCGATGCCTCGCTGCCTCGCAGATCTCCTTCCGCATTTTTGGTCAAAACCTAGAGTTTCCCCTCTCCCCACCTCGACACCGGTGGCATCGAAATCCTTCGGCTGGTCGACCGGGAAAATCGCCGGTGATGTCCGCTCCTGCGCGCAAATAATCTTGTCCCCTCCTTGTCCACCTGATACTACCAAATAGAAGATGTGTGAGGGAGGTCAAGTCGAGGCGGGGCGGCGTGGAGGTGGGGGAGGTGGAGGGAGAGCTCCATCGGAGGGTGGTCGCGGAGGCGGCCGCGGTGGTGGAGGGTATCCTTTGAGCCGCAACAACGTCTGGTGATGAGGACGTGATCACACGCTCGTTGGGAGACCCCAAGCGGAAAGTATGATGTAGTCTAGAATAAGTTTTCCTCTAGTAAGGAACTAAAGTTATCGAACCAGTAGGACTTCATAGTTTTGAAAAAGGTTGTTCTATCAACGGCACCAGAAAGTACTAACGTGTAGTTGACGGGAACGTGGAACCTACACACAAACACACACTCTCTCTGCCCCCAACTTTCTGAAAGGTTGCCAATCTTCCGGTCTTGCTGAAAACAGGAAAACTAAACGTATAGAGTCTTGGAAAACAATAAAATTAAAAACGGGACAATAAGGAAACAATTTTGAAAGTGCTTAAAAGAAGATCTGCAAAACGAGGAAAATAGGACCAAGGGGCATAGGTTCAGTAGTGGTGTCTCTCCAAAGAAAACAAACATGTTGGGTGAACAAATTACAGCTGGGAAATTGACAAATCATGAACTTATAACAATACTATTATGAAGAGATAAAGTTCACGAGTTCTAACATTCTAGGCATTATGTCAAGGAATATGGACCACTATGCGCATGCATCCATATCTAAATATCCACCCCTAGAAAGTTATCCAGCATATCTCTTGGTATTATTTTGTAGCAACGAAGTGATTGCTATGTGTGCAACAGACAAATGCATTAAGATCAATATGTAATGTAAGAGGTGGTTCCCATCTGTAGACAAGAGCACCGTTGTTTTCTCCCTAGTGGAAACAGCGCATCCTCCCCCGCACGTTTCTCTCACTCGAGCGCAGGCAAAAAGGAGGCATGAACCCACTATCTAGGATATAAACCTTCTGTTGGAGGTGAAAACAACTACGTGGCAAAGGCAATCATAAACACCGGAGAGAATTAAAATACAATATTAAAAATCTCTAAAAATATAAGTGAAACATCTCAGATTGACATGCACAAAGTAATCATAATCTCATGGTTCATCATATCCTAGCAAACACAACATGCACATTTACATAACGGTAGTCTTGATCATGTGAGGCAGCTCACGAGACTCTAAACATGGAGGCATAGGGGAAAGAACAACCATCTAGCTACTGCTATGGACCCGTAGCCCCGAGATGAACTACTCGCGCATCTGTCTCGAGGCGATCATGGCGATGTAGAGGCCTCCGGTGAGGATCCCCCTCTCCGGCAGGGTGCCAGAGCAGGATTCCAGAAGCCCTAGATTGGACTTTCGAGGTGAAGGCGCCTCTATGTATGTTTCGTGGAAAATAACTCCGTCCCTGATAGTTTTAGGGTTAAAGGAAATTTATAAGCGAAGGGAACGCGAGGCGATGCACCCAGGCTCCCTCCAGGCGCGGCCTAGGGGAGGCCACGACTCTCACATGCCTAGTGGCCCCCTGGCTCCCCTCCGTCTCTCCTTTGGACATCGTCTTCGTTCTGGGTAAACATTGATCTCTGTGGATTTTCATCCCTTTCCGAGAATATTTCCTTAAGAACTTCTCTGAAATAGAAAAACAGCAACTGACCTGGGGCATCTTGTTAATAGGTTAGTCAGTGAAAACATCCGGAAACCAAAGGAAAACGAAAGAAGATATGTGGAAAACAAAAGGTATTGGGTGGAAAACAAGCATGGAGCATCAAAAATTATAGATACGTTTGCAACATATCAACATCCCCAAGCTTAACTCTTGCTCGTCCTCGAGTAGTAAGTGATAACAAAATAATTTTTGAGGTGACATGAAGCCAACACAAATTTTGATCAACGTTATGTAAAAGCATTGGAAAGTTGAGATCAAAGTATTTTAACAAAGGCATGATAAATATTATTTCAACTAATGTGAACTTAGCAACCATATTGCACATGAAAAGAAACACAAACAAAATAAAATGAGAAATGAAATATTGAAAGTGATACGATTGTTTCAATCATGAAGAAAAACATAATAAAGTGGTATCCAACTAGTCCATCATGTGGTAGCAAAACATAAATGTCAGGACACCTTCAAAGTTTAAATGGTGACTAGATACAAATAATTTGAGAGCAAGCAATACCACAATCATGAATCAATCAATAATAAATTCTGGGACTATGCACATTATACTCAGAATGAAAACTATGCTCTCTTAGCTGGTGCATAAAGGAAGAAGATGAAAACTCAACATAAAGTAAAGGAAAGGCCCGTCGCAGAGGGAAGCAGGGATTACTTATGTGCTAGAGCTTTTTATTTGTTAAAATAGAGATATTGAAAACAATTTTGAGAGAGCTGTATGTCTATGTCAACGAATGGTAATGAAAAACTTATCATAATCCATGTCAACCAAAGTGTGTACACTTTTGAGAGTGGTTTCCATTGTTTATTAGTTTGGCATCCCCCCCCCCCGCCCCACACACATTTCTTTCACAAACCAGGGCTAGCCGTGTTCACGGGTCCCGCCAGCTTCCATCAAACCATGGGGGAGTGCCTTTTTGTTATTATTTGGCACAAGGTCTCTGCAAATTTAGATGAGCACAAATTCCATACTCATCGGGTGAAAGAAGAAATCAAAATTTTGCTTGACACAAACCGTAATAAACTTTAAACTACTTCCTCGTGAGCTAAAACAAGAACACAAAACATGTTATAATTTTGAAGGTTTAAAGGTAGAACATGAGAAATTTACTTGGAGTGGCGATTAAATACCACATATAGGTAGATATGGTGAACACATTTGGCATACTTTGGTTTTTTGGAGTTGGATGCACGAGTAGAGCTCATACTCAGTACAGGTGTAGGCTAGACAAAGACTTGGAGCGACCAACTAAGAGACCAATAACGTCCATAATCATGCATAGCGACAAAACATCATTAATCAAAACATGAAGTGATATTAAAAATCAAAAACCGAATGATCATCAAGGGTAGAAGTGAATTTGTTTGTAGTCAGAACATGGTGTGAGGATGCGCCAAGTCAATCCAGATAAAGCATTCAAAGGAAAAAAAGCACAATGCCATGCTTCAATATGAGAGAACACATGATAAAATTCAATGTCACATTAAGCACTCTCAGCTATTTGAGACTAGTCATGATACAACATAAATAACTAAGCACAAAATTAAAATAACATCTAGCATGACATGCCAAAGCCTAAGCCATAGTCAAAACAAACTTCCTATTGCACCACTATAGGCATGATACAATTTACTCTTCTCCAACACCAATCAACTTATTCGAAAAAACTCTCAAAGAAAATAAACATCAAATACCAGAGAGCTAATCAAATATAACTGAAGCAAACCAACAAGCTCTCAGCAAAATTCGAGTGAAAAACAAGAGCTAAACACAGTACTAGAAAAAACTGAACACTCGCAGAACAATAAGAGCGAAAACTAGAGTGTTCTAGGAAATGAAAACGGAGTGTATCTCTCTCAAAATAAATGCTAGGATCCAACCAAAAGCTACAAAAAAGAAAAGAAAAGAAACTGAAAGAAAAATAAAAATACGCTCCAAGAATAACACATATCATGTGTAGCAATAAAATATAGTGTTTTGAAAGAAACCTGATATTTTTGCTGATGAAGAAGGGGATGCCATGGGCATCCCCAAGCTTTGACGCTTGTACTTCTTGGATATGTATTGGGGTGACATGGGAATCCCTAAGCTTTATATTTTTTCCATCCTTCATCTCATCACATCATTCTTCTCTCCCTACACGGGAAAACTTTCTCGGCCTAAAACTTCCTCACAATCTTCATTAACAACATTAGTGTAAACAAAATCCACTTGGTTCAGTTTCAACACAAGTCTGGCACTTCAATTAAAACATTAGCTACTGTCACACCTTATTTTAGAGCGCTCCCTCTCAAAAGAACACCAAAATAAAGAGATTAAGACACAAATTCTAATATTGGAGAAATCTGTCAAAAAAGAACAGTCGGTAAATATGAACTTTTTTTCAAAAATGTTCTGTTGCTCAAATAAAAAAGTGGGAACCTTACGAATGTTACATAATAACATGGGGCATGTTTCTATTGTTTTTCAAAGAAATCTGATGTTCTGGCTAACAGATATGAATTTTTTGGTAACAGCCCAGAAATCTATTTTAGAACAACTTCCCCAAATCACACTACCTCTCAATTAGAGGTTGCTCTTGGCACAAAAACGAAATAAAAAGGATAAGGAGCGTTTGCTATAGAGATACCAACTTCCAAAATAGAAAAAGAACAAACAAAAACAAAAGAAAACAGATGGATAATGAAGAAAAACAAAAGTGGGTTGCCTCCCACAAGCCCTTTTCTGTAACACCTTTTAGCTAGGCATGAAGAACGAATCAAGTATTGACAGGTTTCTTATCATCAAGATCATCAAAAAATTCTTCAATAGCCCCCTCAGCAATTCTAATTCTTTTAGCAACATTTTGCATAACACAATAAATTTTATCCACTTGATTGGCTATCTTATAATCTTTCTCCTTTTGTTCCTGAATATTCTACTCTATAGTGCCCGATCTTTCTAACACTTGTTCTATGAAGATATCAGATTTGTTCTCTTAACAAGGATAGCTTCCCACTAAATTTCTAATGGACTTTTAAGCCTCTGGAATGGGGGCTCCTAAAATTTTTCCTCAGGTTGACAAGTCAAGAATAAATCTATGCCACATGGTAGCACCAACATAAAAGTTTCTAAGGAGGATCTATGATTTTTAGTAGATCTGTTTTGAGCATCATTAATTCTATACCAAGCATATTTTAAACTTTCCCCACCTCTTTGTTTGAAGGTGAGGACCTCAGCATCGGGGGACAAAACAAAAGGAGTGGAGCTAGTCATACTAACAAAATAAACTAACAACACAAATAAAAGACTAGAAACTAAAGAACTATTTTTTGGGGGTTTTGATAAAGAGAAAATAAGAATAAACAAAAGTAAACTAAGCAAGAACAAAATAAAAGAAAGAGAGTGGAAGTGAGAGACTCCCCTTGAAGCAATCTAGAAATCCCTAGTACCGGCGCCCAAAAAAGTACTTGATTAGGATGTGATTACACGCTCGTTGGGAGACCCCAAGGGGAAGGTATGATGCAGTCTAGAGTAAGTGTTCCCCTAGTAAAGAACCAGCGTTATCGAACTAGTAGGACTTCGTAGACTTGAAGAATGTTGCTTTCACAACAACGCTAGAAAGTACTTACGTGTAGATGACGGAACCGTGGAAGTTGCACACAAACACAAACTGTCTCTTGCCCCAACTTTCCGGAAGGTTTTCAATGTTCCCGTCTTGCTGAAAACAAGAGAAATAAACGTATGGAGTCTTGGAAAACAATAAAAGTAAAAAAAGGGACAATAAGGAAAGAATTATTAAAGTGCTTAAAAGAAGGTTTGTAATACGAGGAAAATAGGACCGGGGGCCATAGGTTCACTAGTAGTGTCTCTCCAATGAAAACAAACATGTTGGATGAACAAATTACAGCTGGCCAATTGACAAATCATGAACGTATAACAATACTATTATGACGAGATGAAGTTCACGGGTTCTAACATTGTAGGCATTATGTCATGGCATATGGACCGCTATCTAGCATGCATCCATATCTAAATATCCACCTCACGAAAGTTATCCAGCAAATCCCTTGGTATTAAGTTGCAGCAACAAAGTGATTTTTATGTGCGTAACAGACAAATGGATTAAGATCAATATGTAATGTAAGTAGTAGTTCCCATCCGTAGACAACAACACCGCTGTTTTTTCCCTAGTGGCAACATCACATCCTCTCCCCGCACGTTTCTGTCACTCGAGCGAAGGCAACAAGGAGGCATGAACCCACTATCTAGCATATAAACCATCTCTTGGAGGTGAAAATCAACTACGTGGCGATGGTAATCATAAACACCAGAGAGCATTGCAAGTCAAGATTAAAACTCTCTACAAATATAAGTGAAGCATCTCAGATTGACATGAACAAAATAATCATAATCTCATGCTTCATCGGATCCCGGCAAACACAACATGCACAATTACATAACGGTGGTCTGGATCATGTGAGTCAGCTCAGGAGACTCTAAACATGGAGGCATAGAGGAGAGAACAACCATCTAGCTACTGTTATGGACTCGTAGTCCCGAGATTAACTACTCACGCATCTGTCCGGAGGCGATCATGGCGATGTAGAGGCCTCCATTGATGATCCCCCTCTCCGATAGGGTGCCGGAGCAGGACTCCAGAAGCCCTAGATTGTACTTTCGAGGTGAAGGAAACTCTCTGTATGTTTCATGGAAAATAACTCCGTCCCCGGTGGTTTTAGAGTTAAAGCCAATTTATAAGCGAAGGTGGGACGCGAGGCGGTGCACAGGGCACCCAGGCGTCCTCCAGGTGCGGCCTAGGGTGGGTCCGTGCCTGGCACATGCCTCGTGGCCCCCTAGCTCCCCTCCGTCTCTTCTTTGGACACCGTCTTCGTTCCGTGTAAATTGATCTATGTGGATTATTAATATGTTAGTAAGTGAAAATATCCAAAAACGAAAGAAAACATGTGGAAATTAAAATTTATTTGGTGGAAAACAAGCATGGAGCATCAAATTTATAGATACGTTTGGAAGGTATCATCTGGCATCGGGAGGAACAGGGGTCAGGCCAGAATTATGGATCTGGATCCAACTCCAAGTGGGAAGCGGCGGCTGCGAATGGGGGAGGAAAGCAAGCTCCTCCGCAGACCAACGCAAAGCAGCGGATCCATCAAGGTGGCATCCAGAACCCTATGCCCATCCTTGCTGCGGAGAAAAAATCGGTAACATGCTTTAACAGTAATGCTGGAGACCATCCTACGTCTCGTTGTCCTACCATTAGGTGTGAGAGGTGCGGGAAGCTAGGCCATATTCTCATCATCGGCCAGGCAGTGCTCCCCTAGGAATGTGTTGCTACTATGTGCACTTTCCAATCTCCAGGGCTAGGATTCTTTTATTTCCTTGATCGTAGTTTGCCTAAACAAATCAAAGAGAGGGCTTCTAGTATTATAATTAGAGTCTTAGAGGGAAACCCGTCCACTAGAGAACTGGAGTAGGAATTTAGTGAGTATCTTGCGTCTACCTTGATATGCACAGCACGCCCTATTAACTCTAAACAATTCATCATGAGATTCCCTAATGCAAGACAGGTGGAAAAAACATGTTTCCTGGCAAAGCGTATGGAGATGATGGTTTGTGATCTGTAATCAGCCTGTCCCCTTGGACCGCGTCAGTAGGGGCCGAGTCCCCTTTGCATAAAGCTTGGGTGAAATTCCGTGGTATCACAGCTGACAAAAGGTGTGAGGCAAGTATTGCTTATGCTGGGTATTTGGTAGGGGTCACTCCGGAGGTGGATCCAGCCACCATTCACATGCCTGATTATTGCAGAATTCTCTTGGGGTGTAGGGATATTGAGCAGTTACCAGCTGAGGCTGAGGGGGTGTGGGGAGACTATTTCTGTGTTTTTTCTTAGATTTAGTCTGTTCTTATCAAAGTTCCACCTATGGCTAAAAGTTTGGTTTCTAGCGGAGATGATAGTCATTATCATGTTGTTCACTCCCTTAAGTGCAGCATGTATGAAAATAGCTCCCTGGATGTCTCTGCAGAAGAACCTATGATGCCAATCAGAATACTAGTTATGGGAAGAATTATTCTCAGAAAATGAGAGCGGTTGTCGAGCAGGAATCGGAGGAAGAAAGTGAGGGGGAAAATGAACTTCTAATTCATACTATTGCAAGGGAGTCTTTGGAAAAACAAGAAAAATGTTGAAATGATGAATCATTCTGCAGCTGTGAATGTTGTGCAGCTTGATACATAGCATCATGAGTTTGGGGGGAAGAATCCCAGGAAGAGAATAATCATGGGGAAAATGATATATCCTGAAAAGAATGTTTCTATGGATGCTTCATGTGTGGTCCTCAACCTAGATTCTGTGCAGGCGTCGGTGACTTCTGTTGTTGCAAATGAATTGATGATACTTGACTCATACAAAACAATTGGGAAATCATATGATGCTGATGTTTGTCCTGAAAAATTTGATCATATATCTCATGTGGTGGTGACTGAAATTGAGAGCAATGAGTTGTCTCATGTTGCTAGACTCCCTTAGTACTTTGTGTAGTCACCAGAGGAAATGCAGGCACCTGGAGGAGAGGAGGAAGTGTAGAAGAAGGAGCAGCTGACTCGAGTATCCTCAAGAAATCACGAGGATAAATTGGCCGAGGTTCTAGGTCAAGTGGCAGCTGCAGCCAGAAAAAGGAACCTCGAAGGTAACACTGATAAACCTGTTACACCTGATATGGATGTTAATTCTGTCAAATGATGAAATTATGAAAATGGCTTATCTTATGGGAATTGATGTATCTGATGATAATTTTGAATCAATTAACCTATTGAAAGAAATAGAGGAGTCCTGAAAAAATTAGGAAATAAACTGGATGTTATTACGCCTTTGAAGGTATATCATAGCAGTGGGTATTCCACACCCTTGAGTCTCACTTGGTATAATTCTATTGATGAGGAGGAAAATTTTATTTTAGTTCAATCGAAAAAACTAAGAAAAACATAAAAAAAATCCGGTTATGTCTAGGCCTATGACTAGAAGTCAGGGACCTACTACCATATCTTCCCTGCCTCCTGGAAGAAATGGTAGAAAAGGATCGATTCCTTAAAGATTTAAATGATTGCGGCCATATGGCACATGAGGGGGCAGGTAAAAAGGGATTGTACACCTACCTCACTAATGTCATTAAGGACATTGGGGTGGATTTTATTGGCCTGCCGGAGACAACGAAAAGTAAATATACCTCTGTGTGTTTTTAGAAGAATTGATCGTAAAGATGCTTTCTTTTGAAAATGGATTCCTTCGGTTGTGAAATCAGGTGGTGTTCTCTATGGAGCGAGATATGAATCCTTGGGTGTTCAGACAATTAAATTAGGGGAATTTATGATCTTTATGAACCTATGGGATGTTAAAAAGAAGTGTAGGTGGTCTATAATTATAGTGTATGGGCCGGCACATGAATATAGGAAACCTACCTTCTTGGCTGAGCTTGCCTCCTTTTGTATGGAAGAAAAACAAACCCTGCACCCTATCTTCTTCCTCTGAGGTGTTCAATACTATTATTCACTCGTTGGCTTTGAGAGAGATTGATATCAAAGGTGGACTTTATACTTGATCGAATAAGCAAAGAAATCCTACCCTCAATAAGTTGGCAGGGTCCTCATGTATCCTGATTGGGAGGATATTTTCCCTCTAGTGCATGTTAATAACATGGTGAGAGATCAATCTGACCATAATTTATTATTTGTGGATTTGGGCGATGATAAGAAAATGGAAAAAATAGAGAATTCCGGTTTGATATTTCCCGGTTTACCAAAATTGGTTTCATTCCTATAGTTAAAGATATTTGGGAGAAACCAGTTAGCAGTACTGATCCTATTGAAATTTTTAGTATCAAACATAACCAAGTAAAATCCTATTTGAAAGGGTGGGGTTGAAACATTTTTGGCCATAATAAGAAAAAGAAGATTGAACTGAAATCTAAGCTTCACACACTGGAAGCTTTGGAGGACGCATGGATCTGTCTCCTGATGATCACATTCGCAGATTTCATATTCAGGTCGAATTATATGACATGTATACGGAAGAGGAATCATATTGGCATCAAAGGTCGCATGGTAGACGGCTTGTAGAAGGGGACTTAAATACGGCTTATTTTCATCGTGGTGCCAACGGCAGAAAAAGAAAATAATACGGTGCAAAACTTGTTAAATAGAGATTTTCTTATTGATCCGACTAAACCTTTTTTCTCTTGAAGAGGTGAAAATGCTTTGTTCTCGATGGAGACAAATAAAGCACCTGGACCCGAATAATATTCCAGTGGAGTTTTATCAACACTATTGGGAGGTCGTGAAAAATGATATCATGATGCTCTTCAAGTTTTTTCATGATGGAAAACTCGATATTCAAAGATTGAATTATGGTGTGATTACTATGCTTCCTAAAATCTTCGAGGTTAACAAAATTCAACAATTTTGTCCTATATGTATGTTAAGGTGCATTTACAAACTGATCACTAAAACCCTTATGCTTAGGCTGGAACTTTACAACAAAAATCTCTTTAGTATCCCACATAATGCTTTAATTAAAGGCCGTAATATTCTTGATGGAATCTTTTCCTTGCATAAAATTATGCACCATGTGCATGCTAAGAAAAGAACTAGGGTTATTTTGAAATTAGATTTTGAGAAAGCGTACGACAAAGTGAATTGGAATATTTTGTTGGATTGTCATAAAGTGAGAGGATCCTCGGAGAAATGGTGCAATCGGGTAAAAATGAGTTTGTTTAATGGAACGGTTGTTGTGGCATTAAACAAAAATGGGCCCTTATTTTCAAAGCGCAAAAGGGGTTAGGCAGGGTGATCCTCCTTCCCCTACTTTGTTCAATATGGTTGCTGAGAGCTTGACGAAGATGGTTTTATGTACGCAAAAGAATGGGCTTACCACCGGGTTTGCTTCAGACTTGACGGATGATGGGGTAGCTATTTTACAATATACGGATGATACCATTTTGTGTATTGATCACAAGCCTGAGCAGGCAATCAACCTTAAGATCTTGTTCTTTATGTTTGAATTAATGTCAGGTCTTATGATAAATTTTGATAATTGTGAAATTTTCGTTATAGGAGGGGATAACAACACTGCCTCTTTTTTTCAGGTCTTTAGCTGTCAGGTGGGGTAGCCATCCTTAAAATATCTAGGGATGCCTGTCACTTTTTCAAAACTTAAAAGTGTTGATTCGAATTTCCTGGATACTAAATTCATTAAAAAGCTTGATGCACGGGTGTGTGAATCAGCCTCATGTGGTGATGGTCTTACTTTTCTTGACTCATGTTTATCTGTAATCCCATCATAGTATATGTCTCTTCATTTGCTTAATAAGATGACCATTGAAAAAATTTATAAGCACATGAGACGTTTCTTTTGGGCTGGGAATAAGAAGAAAAAAGCTCATCATATATATGGTTAAGTGGAAAAAGTTTGTAGATCTAAAAAAAGGGGGTTTGGGAATAAAAGATTTGCATAAACAAAACATTAGTCTCCTATGCAAATGGTGGTGGAAATTGGAGACCCAGGAGGGTTTGTGGCAAACCATTGTGAAAGAAAAATATTTGAGGCATAAATCTTTTGCGTAGGTGAACCCTAGGTTAAGTGACTCTCCTTACTGTAAAAGTATTATGAAGGTAAAAAGGTGTATTTTTATGGTAGAAAATTGATCCTTAAGAGCGAGATATGATGAGATTTTGGCTACACCCCTGGATGAATGAAATTGCTATATGTTCTAGTTACCCTTTGATGTATGGCATTGCTCTGTCTCAAGGAGCTAGACTTGCAGAACTAAAATGTCCCTTTTCGTAGAGGAATCTCAGGGGATTTGTTGGTCCAGTGGAAGGAAATAAAAAAGCGGTGAGAATGATTCCTACATCCCTGTTACCTGATGAGATATGCTGGAAACTCACTCTGAATAAGAAATTCGCCACGGCTTCTATGTATCATTGGGTCGAGAGAACCATCTCGGGGTTAGATAATAGATTTATTTGGAAAGCTCATTTACCTCTTAAGATAAAAGTATTCTTATGGCAATTGGTCCAGGATGCTATCCCCTCGAGAAGTAACATGTGAAAATGAAAGTGGTTGGGTTGTCCATAATGTTCTTTTTGTAGGAATATGGAAAAGCTCATCTTTTCTTGGCTTGTCATTCTGTCAAAGTCGTTTGGGGTATTCTTGGGGCTTGTCTAGGAAGAACTAACATTCCTAAGGATATTTCGCAAAGTTGGGTATGGTTTCATAAGTACCTTCCTGGGGAGAAAAAACTCTACACTGTCATCTTGCCTGCTTTATGCTGGGAAGTGTGGAAAACTAGAAATAAAGTTACTTTCGAGAATTATGTTATCAAGTCTCTTGAGGTGATTATATACACGATGGCTACTTTTCTAACTTATTGGGCAGGGATATACTCGGAGAAAGACACTGAGAAGCTTAGGTGCGGGGCAGATAAGTTGATGAAGAAAATGAAGGAGATGTCGCAAGTCAGTCCAGGAGAGGCGCGGCCAACATGGATACTACTGATCGAGGGACCTTGGACGATTGGGTGACCTGACACGCGTTTCCTTGGTCCGGAAGAATTTGCGCTCTTTTGATGTTTCTATGTTGTTCTGGCAGGCTGGCTGAGTGCCTCCTATTGTCTAGAATGTTTCCCCTGGCGGTGTTTTGAATAGGTTTCCTGGTTGTTGGACATTTTCTTTTTAGGATAGTTCTTGAGTGTTGCCAGGTTTTTGCCATGTAGTAGCTGTTTCGATGTCGGGCAGTTATCAGCGGTTTCCTATTAATGCGAGGGCGATGTTTCTTTCCTGTATCCTTTCTTGTAAGTTGAACAATGTATTTCCGTTATGCTGAGTAATGGAAAGGGGGAGTACCCAGATTGAAAAAAAAGGAATCAGTGTGGCAGCTGAGGCGCGGTCGTCCTGTTCATGCCTCATCTCAAACAGAAATGGAAGCAAGAAAGTTAGCGCGGTCGTCTTGTTCATGCCATTTTACACACCACTTGCAAAAAACTGGTATGCAACTGCCAATCATGCACCAGCATGGACACGCTGATATGTGGGACCCGCAGGCTGAACGTAGTAGTAACGTGTCGGTGGCGTGTGGCCTCTTATAGGTGCCACCAAATTTTCATAATTGTGGCGTGCATTTCTCTACGTCACCGGTATGTGGTCGGTGGCGGCGTGTTCCCTCGTCGCACCTTACTGGAAGATGGCGTGTGTTGGCACGTTATGAAACTACGCGTCAGCTTTCACTACATTTGACTGGCTTGACATGCAGATGGAAGACAGCCCCACCTGTGAGTGCATCACGTGTTCATTAATCTCGAGCACTAGAACTTGACGGGACGCACTGTGCCAACAGGTACATACGCGGGCTTCTGCGCCGCTGCTACAAGTCCTTCACCGCTTCAAATCCAAGTGCAACCTATTGCCCGCTGCCGCACGACTGCATTAATGCCATTGCCGATGGAACACCTCCCGGCAGCTATAAAATCCCCTCTCGCCAAATAGGGGCTCACCTATATCCCCCGTTTCTATCCCTCTCCACTACACCATGGCTGATTTTCAAAGGCACAAGAAAATGCCTCAACAAATAGCGAAAGTTCCTCAAATAATCACAAGCGGCATAAAAAAAAATGATAAATAAAATCGTCTAGGGAAAGATCATTTAAGGCATTAGTAAATAGTGCCTCAAAAAATTTATTTTTCGAGGCGTTACATAGTACGCCTCAAAAAATTAATCTAGGCATTATGCAATCACTAGTGGAACAGGGTCATTTGTCCCGGTTCGTAAGGGTCATTTGTCCCGGTTGTGCAACCGGGATGGGGCAGCCGGGACAAATGGCCCTCACCATTGGTCCCGGTTGTGCCAGGACCCGGGACAAATGGGGCGTAACATGTGGCGAACCTGGCCAGGGCTATTAGTCCCGATTTTTAACACGAACCGGGGTGCATGCCCCTTCTGTCGCGGCAGGGTTATTGCCCTTTTCTCTGTCGCGGCAGATTTTTTATGTTTTGTGTTTATTATTTTCCTTTTTATGTTTTGCGATCCCCAGACCTCCCGGCGGCCCCTCCCCTGATCTCAGGAGAAGAGAGGAGCCCGGTGGCCCCTCCCTGGATCCCACGAGTGAATAAGTAATACATATATATAGCAAAAGAAGGAACATTTATATTACAGAAGCAAAGTATATTGAGCATATTACATGACCGATGGAATGGATTACAAAATCAAATTCAGTTCCAACCGGGGCTATAGTACTCTCCATTTACATTTAGGACCTCTGCATCTAAGAAGCCCGCAATTTCCTCCTGAATTTCTCGTATGCGGTCCCTTGGTAGAAGACCGTCCCGGAGCCGTTCGATCTAATATAAAGAAGAGTGGTCAATATATATTAATGAAAGTTAGTAACTAAAATAGATGGTAATAAGAAGAATTGACGACTAACGTACATGTAGGTGCTTTAAATTTCTGCCCTTGGGACATGTCGTCTGACGAATGAACTCGCAAACGTAGTATCCACACAAGTGATATCCGTCTCCTTGTTGCAAGCACTTTACGAGAAATGGTTTCAATCAAAATAATAATCAACCAGCCATGATAATGGTATCGACACTAGAATAAAGAAGATGCGCGCGGATCTAGATAGTACTTACTTGCACACCATCAAATGTAATCTCTGATTTTCATTCATCGGGAGACTTTTTTGTGAACCTCTTCCAAACGCTACCCGAGAAAAAAAAGAATAAAAAGAGTTAGTAATTACTTGATATCCGAAAATGAAACAAAGTAGTCGATATAGTGCCATATATAAAGACTGGAATTAATAAAGATTGAAATTACCGCTGGATCATTTCCTGCATGTCCGCCCACATCGCTAGGGGTTTACGTTTTGGGTCCATTACCATTACTTTTCCTTTGTCAACTTGGAAGATTAGCAGAATATAATGGAAGCTGCGCACGCAGAACTCATCAATTATACAGTGAACATCGAGTAAGAAAAACAGAATGTGTACAACACAGTAACACTAACCCGAAGTTGTAAGGAAATAGTATTTTCTGTCGGTGTTGGTGAAACATTATTGCCCAAGAGTCTTTGCATTAACAAAAGGTGGATCAATGAACCCAACATCATAGATTCTACCTCTCTTGCATTCGAGAATCTTCATTCTGCAATTATAATATGTCTCGGTTGGTAAAACAGGCCGGGACTAAAGGGTCGATCCGTTTTCCAACGAAACCCGAACCATTTCGTCTCGGTTGGTAAAACAGGCCGGGACTAAAGGGATCTGTTTTCTTCTCACTATATATATGTATGCATTGCCACACCATTGGCATAAACACATATAAACTCACCACTCTCTCATGACTTCTACCGTACCCACTCTAACCTTCATCCAGGCGGAGGCACTTTCCGCCTCGAACCACCCTTGCCCGCCCGGCTACAGCGTTCCCGCCGGTTGGATGCTGAGCGCCGAAGGAGTGCCGGTCCCTCCTCTTCCTCAAGGTGTGGCGCGTCGGGCGGCCATCACGAACCACTACTACCACGAGCTCACGCCGGGGCAGCGGAGGAATCCCAGTTGGAATCCTGACTACCGCCCTACTTGGGACGCCTTCTTCATTAATCGGCGTGAGAGTGCGCTCGCCAGGTACGAGGAGAACGGCCCGCCTCCTTCGAACTTCAATGAGGCCGGTCGTCGGCTGTGGTGGGCGGCGGACGGACACTTCAGAGCGTCATGAACTACATCAGGGCTGGCGATAATCCCCGCCTGCGCTTTCCTCATGCCTAGTCCTGGAGTCGTAATCCTCCGAGGGAGTCCAGAGTACCGTCCGACGATAGTGACGACGACGGCGGCGACTACGACGACTACGAGTCGGAGTTACTATAGGCTTAGGCAGGAGTATGACTAGCAGATATCAGATATAGTCTTGCCATTATGTAGATATCTATGCTCTTCGTTTAGGTTTAGATCCACTCTTGCCATTATGTACTGCCTTTTTATCTATATATATCCAAGATGCATGTTTGTGTGCAATATGGGTGCGAGAGCCGGTGCAACAATATTTGTGAACACTTTGAAGGGTGGAATTTCAACAAACTTATTATAATCTTCTGACATGCATTCAGGTCTGCCATATACATCCCTACAAGATAAGTTTGTTAACCTCGGACGAAGATACCATTTTCAGTGAGCTTATGTGTGGCTCTGGAATTTCGTCGAACACCTCGTGTGCCTAGTAAAATAACACACACTAACACCCACCTCTCTCACTCCTCCAAGCAAAAAAAAAATAGGAAAGGGGGGCTGTGAGGCAGTATATGTAGGGGGAGGCGGCATTGGTCCCGGTTTGTGGAATGAACCGGGACCAATGCCCATGCGCGTGCCACGTGAACTGTGGCTAGGCATTGGTCCCGGTTCATGCCACAAACCGGGACCAATGCCTCCCCACGAACCGGGACCAATGCCCCCAGGCGATTTCTGTTGCCCCGGGCGCACGAACCGGTACCAATGCATAGCATTTGTCCCTGATTTTGTTGCAACCGGGACAGATGCCTTTTCTGGCCCTGGACGAAAGGGGTTGTTTCCACTAGGAATAGTGCCTAAAAAAACAATCTTGGCATAGCGCAATAGTACCTCAAAAAATCAATCTAGGCGTGATGAAAATAGTGCCTTAAAAAATCATTCTAGGCATTGGTATGAAATAGCGCCTCAAAAAATCATTTTACGCATTATACAATAAAAAGCTTTTATTAGCACTATTACAGTTGCAGTTTAGAATCATTCAGACAGTTCCAATTCACGGAACCAATTAAAGATTTCAGACAGCCAAATCAATCATATTTCAGACAGTACATAAATTCACTACTACAAATGCCTATTTATGTAACGGTATTAAAAATGAACTTCTAGTTTACAAATTAGAAATGAACTCCAATTCAGTTTGGCATATGTAGCATCATTCTGATGTCTTCAGTTTGCATGTATTTGACTGAAAGAGAGTACGACTAGAATGTGATGGCTGATTCGTAGAAGATCTTTTGAGGCCATATATAGCGGTTCGTGGGCCAAAGCCTTCGGCCACACTCCTAGGACAGAGGGGCCCACCACCGGATGAAACTTGTGAAAATATTGGTGTACTACAGGTGGCCAAGCGGTTTGCTCGTTATTTTTTGCAAAAAAAAAAATTTAGGTTCACAAGTATCTATTTCATCAGAGATACACCAATATTTTCAAAAGATTCATCCCCTAGTTACGAACGGTCATGTCCCCTGTTTTGACCGTGATTTGAAACGGCAAAAAAGGTTAAAAAGAACCTTCACCTTTTATAAGCTTAGATGTATTTCATATTTATTTTGATTCAAAGCTTTCCATAATATTATATAATGATAGAGTACATGTTTATAAAACTTTCAATGTTAAATTGGTGACAATTGGTATTCAAACTAAAAAATTATAAAAGAAAGCATGAAAATAAATTAATGAACGAAAATAATTATCAGCCTAGCAGCTAGCACAGCTGAACCAGGCCCAATGATCTACTCTACTTAGCGAACCTTCCCACCTCCCTTTTCAATTTTGTCCCAAAGGAAATATGTGGCCAGTCCCGCAAGCCAAGTCCATCACGCAGGCACTATATAGCGCCTATGCATGTCCGAACACAGAATCGCCCACTAACGCGTCTAAATTGGCCGGCCCATTACTTGCTCTGCTTTACAAAAAATAATAATAAAATAAGCAAACATAGGAATCGAACCTAGGATCTAGGTATCGAAGAAACAGATGCAAAGCCACTAGGCTAACCGCACAGACGTGTACCTTCCACGCTTTTAATATGTTTATTGTCTATTTTTTCTGTTTTCAATTCTCCCCATTATGTTTTTTCTTTTTCGTTTTATTATTTATTATTCTTATTTATTATTTATTTTCTAGTATTAAAAAATATTCGTCTTTGATATTTTAAAAATCTAAATTATTTTTTTATATTTGTTTTATAGAACTTTTTTCAAATGTTTGAACCATTTTTAGTTTGGAACATTTTTTAAAATTAGAACGATTTTTAAATTTATGGTACAATTTTGGTTCATCGAAAATTTTGGTTCACTTTTTTTGGTTAACCGGCATTTTCGGTTCACCAATTTTTTTGGTTCATTATTCGTTCTGTTCACCAAAATTTTTGCTTCACTATTATATTGGTTCACCATTATTTTTTGTGCATCCGTATTTTTCGTTTACTACTATTTTTGGTTCACCGAAAATTTTGGTTCGCTATTATTTTTTGGTTCATCGATACTTTTTAATCACTATTATTTCTCGTTCATATGTATTTTTAGTTCCCTGTCATTTTCGGTTCATCGACATTTTCTGTTCAATGGCATTTTTTGTTCATCGGCATTTTAGGTTCGCTGCCATTTTCAGTTTACTATTATTTTTTGTTCACAAACATTTTTTTTCACCATTATTTTCTGTTCTGCGGTATTTTCTGTTCACTCACATTTCCGTTTCAGTATTATTTTCGGTTCACATGTATCACTAGTTCATTATTATTTTTTATTCACTGGCAGTTTCTATTCACTTGCATTTTTTATTCGCCAACCTTTCGACTATTATTTCTTATATGGTTTTGTAAGAGTCTAAATAGTTGCAGAAGATGTCTTCCAAAATCTTGATTTCCAAACCTTCAGATTTTATTTATGGACACCTAAAACAAAAAATAAAATCTAATGGTAGTTTGATAAAGTATTATATTCGTTTTTTTCGTGTGAATACCCAATATTTTTCTCCAAATAATTAGTACTACATGTCTTTCACTGGCTCGCGCAGAATCCGTACCCTGCATCTCTGCGACTTCCTTTGTTTTTTTGCCTCGTCCATGCTGTTCAGCTTCCTAGTGCACACCCTCCGTAGAGAGAATCAGCAGAGACAATGATGAATTAGGGAACGATTGGGTAAAAAAAAATCCTGGGTGAAATGGATCGGTAGTACTCTCGCTTGGTGCAGCTAGGAGCAGAGTAGCATTTACACATCGCGACCACTTTTATATGGATGTGTAGAGACGGCAATAGGTAACTGGTGGCAGAGTACTTACAGAAGATGACCTAATTAACAAATCCCAGATCGGTCGGTATTGATTGTTCTTACACCAGCTCACTGCGTATTTTGTATAATTTAGGATTTTTTTTTGCCAATGAATACATCGGAGCAAGTTGCTGCCGCCTCCACTGTGAGTACCTCAGTTCTAGTAGTAGGAAACATAGCGAGCGTAGTAGCGTACAGACGGAATCGTAGGAAAGAAGAAAGAAAGGAGCGAACAAACTGAATTGTTTTCCTTTGCTAAAACGATGAATGGGCCTCTGGTGCCTAATGGGCATGCGGAAGAAGTACGGGTGAGTGTTACCATACTACTCGCTAAAAACGTTATATAGGGGGACCCGTCCATCGAGGGGATTAACTTTAAAAGGGGCCATGGAACATGAGAATAAGGAAACACTTGGTGGCCTGGTTGTAGGGTGGTATTCCTCTTGGCTTGAGGTTGCTGGTGGGTGCGATTAGGGAAATTGAAGCCTTTCCTAAACTTCTCACAGGAAAAGGAGATGGCGTGCATATGCGCCAAGTGTCACCATCATAGAATTTTGGTAGGTTTTTCCTTTCCCACCGGACGGAGGACTAGATGGGTGGCACAAATTTATTTTTATATCCGTTTTTTCAAAACGAAATATGTCTAGAACCGGAATTATTAACCGTTTTCATAGATCTTCAAAACAATATCTCATGTTGATAGGTTTCAAGAAACGTTTTTCTCGGAACTTGTACACCCTGTTGTTTAAACTTTATACTTTCCGTAGCACGCGCGTGTGTGTACACCATGTAGCAGCGATGCTCGGCTTCACCTCCATATTTTTTACGGCTTGACTTCGTCTCGATAACCATTTATAAAGATCTTGAAGGGGTACATAGGTCGTTGTGCGCATTTGTCGAAGCTTGCATGATCGTAGTGCGTGCTACGGCTCGGCGTTGCCTCGTACTACCGCTCCGCTTCGCCTCGAACAAAACACTTATAGCGTTTTATCTAAAAAGTACACACATGTTGTATCTGAAAAGGTATAAAAATATTGTTACTGAAAATATACAAACGTTGTTTCTGAAAGTATACATGTTGTATGTGAATGTATAAAAAATTGCTACTGAAAGTATACCGACACTGTTCTAAAAGTATACGCACGATGTACCTGGGCGTACCGCCTGGGCGTACATCCGCATGGGCATTCATCCGCATGTATGTGGGTGTACAACCGTGTGGACGTACACCCGTGTTGCACGTGGGTGTACGTCAGCACTGCACTTGGGATGTATTTTGTTCACTGCAGCTGGGCGTACATCTATGTGTAACTGGGCATACAACCGTATTGATTCTGAGTGTAAACAAAAGTTTCTCGAAACCTATCAACATGGCTTCTAGTTTTGAACATCTCGACGCAAGGATCTCAAATATGAAAACGGTTCGTAATTTCGAAATACGGTTCACAATATATTTCATTTAAAAAAACGAATCACGAAATAAATGCGTTCCCACCCCTCCACCCGTCCGTGCGTGTGCCGTGGCAAAGAAAAAATCCAACCAAAACTCCCTAGTGGTGACACTTGTCACGCATGCAAGCACCCTGTGGAGGCTAGGAGGAAGGAGAATGGGACAAGTATCGCGCGCGCAATGCACGCGGGATGCCCTTCCGGATAGGGATGTAAATGGTATGGATAATTTTCGTCCCGAATCCGCATTCGAATCCGTTTTAAAGAATATGGTATGCAATAATAGGAATCCGCCGGATATGGACGAGGATATGGATTTTGGTCAAGCGGATATTCGACGGATATGGTAGCGGATATGGTATTGCTATTATCTGATGGATACGGATTATCCGCACTTATTCGCGGATTATCCGTCCTTATCAATTAGGATGATCCGATTAGCATATCATTATCATCCTAAATATACATTTAATCCATTGATCCATAGACCAAATCACCCGCTCGTAGGTTAGTATGACCTATATTCAACATCTTGACGCAATGCATAAATTGCTTCCGGCGAAAACCCCTCAAGAGGTGAGTTATTATTTATCTCTATAAAAGTTTTTAGTTGCTAGATGCAAATTCATATCGCAAATAACCAATCATTTTGTGACACTTTTAAATACTATTTAATTACTATATATATTTGTTTTTGCATAATTTTTAACGCTTGGCTGCTCTCCAGTGTTATTTTTTTATGGTGAAATTCCGTCTCTTTGTACGTATTTATCCGATAAGTTTTACCTGTTTTCGATCCGAATCCGTTATGTTTCCGATCCGAATCCGTAGTCCGATATTATCAGCATCCGCATCCGTATTCGCTCATTATCCGATCCGCTCCGCGTCCGATAAAAAATATGGTAAAGGATACGAAGAGAGCATTATCCGATCCGATCCGTTTACATCCCTACTTGCGGAACATTTCCCTTCTTTTTAATGATTACCGTTGCCGGTTCGAATCCCTTTGCGTAATTTGCAGATTATCTTGTTCCATCCAGTGGTGGGCCCCTCTGTCCTAGGAGTGTGGCCGAAGGCTTTGGCCCACGAACCGCTATAGATGGGCTTTCTCCCAAAACCTGTTGGAAATATACGCCATCTCCCGAGCACTTCCATGAAATATATTCTGTGCAAACAAGTTGAAGGTAAGAGAAAAATGTAATATTTTCACTTGTAACCAAACTGAATTTGGCAATTTTAAATATAATGATGAAGATATATTTATTTCTCAACTCGGTGCTTCTACACAAGCATGCAAGAAGATGTCATAAACAGAAAAAGGCTAGCTACGGCAGTTCCTAACTGCATGTGAGGCAACAAGAAAATAGCTAACAGAGCTTTGCACTTTCTGTAGTAGAAATACTAGGTCTGAACTTCATGTCACGCAACAAAATATTTGTACTACGGCAGTTCCAAACTGCATGTGAAGCAACAAGAAAAAGGCTAGCTAAGTCGTCCACCTTCTGTGGTAGAAAATAGATTCAAACTCTAAAACAACACCTAGCAGAGAACAACACCTTTACCACTTCACTTCCATCAAAGAAAAGGGCACTGTTTAATAAAATACCACACGACACAATGTAGCAATCTACGGGTAGTCTGCAAGCGATATTTATAAAGCCAAGAGGCTAACACACTAGTAGAAAACAGGGCATTGAGCCAAGCCCAATGGAACCGGATGTGATACAAACCGGTTCAGAAGGGTCTGTCCCTGGGCCCCACCCATGCAGCAAAATGCCCGCAAGGCCTTTAGGACCGGTTTGTAACACAAACCGGTCCTAAAGGCCTTGCGGGCCATTTGCTGCAGGGAGGGGGGCCCAGGGGCAGACCCTTTAGAACCGGGTTGTATCACAAACCGGTTCTACAGGTTTTCTCATTTTTTGCAGCCACTGCGGGTCCCGCTGTCATATCCTTTAGAACCGGTTTGTAACACAAACCGGTCCTAAAGCGCTCCCCTAAACCCTACATATATACCACCCCGAGCTCAGCTCTTTTTTCCAGCTCTAGCTCAACTCCATTTTTGCTCTCTCCTTCCTCTTGTGAGGTCTAATCCATCCCCATTTCTCCACCATTTGTCAAGATTGTTGGTACCCATCGGTTCTACGGTTAGCATCAACGTTCGCTCTTCCGGCATTGCAGGTTTTGCTCGTTTTCTTGCTCATTTCATTTTTGTTGTGCTAGCTAGGTGTTTGATGAAATGCCTAGCTAAGCTAGAATTTGTTATTCATTTTGTTATGTATACAAATTGATGCAATTTGAGCTCAAAATTAATTATGATTTGTGCTTTTTTTAGTGTCGCGCGCCTTGTCCCCTTCCTCACTACCGTCAATCGCCCATCACCGACACAACCTTGGTTAGCTATTTTTTTATTTACCAAAACAAATTTTGATTTGTTTGATTTACGTATTTACTTGTATATAATTTTCTAGAGCCATGGTTTTGATATCCGTCCCCGTTGGCCCTCGTCCAGTCTATGATTCGGATGTGGTATTATCTTTTTTCACTACATATTTTCATTTCCTGATTATACGACAATTACTTACGCCGACCAACTTGACATAGATATTTTTATATAGGAGGTAGTGGAACCGGAAATGCCAATCGACCCTATTGTTGAGAAGTTATACTTAGTTGAACAAGAAAATATTGGCTTGAAAGAAAGATTGAAAAAAACTGAAGAAAGGTTGGAAAAAACTGAAAGAGAGAAGATGACCTTGGAAAAGGTTCTTGCCGGTGTCGTCGATAGTCACAAGAGCGAGATGGACGCAATGCGCCTGAAGATTAGAAAGATTAGGAAATATGCAATTAGTAAAGAGGCTTGGTATCATTATGTCGTCGGGTCAATTGTTACCTTTGTTGCGATTTTGATCGCATTTGTTGTTGTTTTTAAATGCATTAATTAGAGAGAGTTTTTATGGATGGTTTCAGTGTGTATTTTTCTGAGAACTATATATGTATGGTCACTATACGCTAGTTTGGTATTACCGTGTGATGAACTTTTTGTATTAATTAATTAATTTAGTCATGATGATTTAGCATAATGGTTGTTGATAAATTTATATAATGCAGATGAACCGGCAATGGATGTACAGTGATCGACGTCGTCCCGAATTCCTTAATGGCATGCATAGTTTTCTCAATGTGGCTCAGAAAAACAGGCAGAATGGATTTATTTTTTGTCCATGTAAAAAATGCCAGAATAAGAGGAATTTCCCTAGCTCAAGAACCATACACACCCACCTGTTGCAAGAAGGCTTCATGCCCAGTTATTTTTGTTGGACCAAGCACGGAGAAAGAGGGGTTATAATGGAAGACAATGAAGAAGTAGAGGATAATGATAAGTATCCTATGTTCGATGAACACGGTGATACTGAAATGGGGGAAGATGAGCCTGAACTTGAGGACATTGTTGATGAGTCTGATGATGATCTTCGTCAGGTCATTCGTGAAGAACAGATAAACTGCGCAAGTGAAAACGAGAGGTTGAAGTTGGAGCGCATGTTAGAAGACCACAAAAAATTGTTGTACCCAACTTGCGAAGATGGCCAGAAAAAACTGGGCACCACCCTTGAATTGCTGCAATGGAAGGCAGAGAATGGATTATCTTACAAGGGATTTGAAAACCTGCTGAAAATAATGAAGAAGATGCTTCCAAGAAATAACGTGCTGCCCTGCAGTACATACGAAGCAAAGAAGGTTGTCTGCCCTCTAGGATTGGAAGTGCATAAGATACATGCATGCATCAATGACTGCATCCTCTACCGCGGCCAGCACGAGAATTTAAATGCCTGCTCGGTATGCGGTGCATTTCGGTATAAGATCAGGCGAGATGACCCTGGTGATGTTGAGGGCGACGATCGCCCCAGGAAGAGGGTTCCCGCCAAGGTGATGTGGCATGCTCCTATAATACCACGGTTGAAACGTTTGTTCCGAAACAAAGAGCATGCCAAGTTGTTGCGATGGCACAAAGAAGACCGTAAGGAAGACGATATGCTGAGACACCTCGCTGATGGGTCGCAGTGGAGAAACATCGACGATAAGTACGAGGACTTTGCACATGACGCAAGAAACTTAAGGTTTGGTCTGAGTACAGATGGCCTGAATCCATTTGGGGAGCAGAGTAGCAGTCATAGCACCTGGCCCGTGACTCTATGTATCTATAACCTTCCTCCTTGGTTATGCATGAAGCGTAAGTTCATTTATGATGCCAGTGCTTATCCCAGGCCCGTCGCAACCCGGCAACAACATTGATGTGTACCTGAGACCACTGGTTGATGAACTTTTAGAGTTGTGGGCTGACGAAGGTGTACGTGTGTGGGACGAGTACAAACAAGAGGAATTTGACCTACGAGGGTTGCTGTTTGTTACCATCAATGATTGGCCCGCTCTTAGTAACATCTCAGGACAGTCAAACAAGGGATACAGCGCATGCACACACTGTTTAGGCGAGACAGAAAGTATACATATAGGCAAGAATGTGTACCCGGGGCATCGTCGATTTCTTCCAGACAGGCATCCCGTAAGAAAGAAAGGAAAGCATTTCAAAGGCGAGGCAGATACACGGAGGAAGGCAACCCTCCCTAAAGGTACTGATATATATGACATGGTCAAAGATATAAAAGTAATCTTTGGAAAGGGTCCTGGCGCACAATCTGTTCCAAATGACGCCGACAACCACGTAGCCATGTGGAAGAAGAAATCTATATTCTGGGAACTACCCTATTGGAAATTCCTAGAGGTTCGCTCTGCGATCGACGTGATGCACGTGACGAAAAATATTTGCGTGAACCTGCTAAACTTATTGGGCGTGCATGGGAAGAAGTCGAGAGATACACCAAAAGCACGGCTGCACCACCAACGTATGCACGAACGAGACGACCTGATGAACCCAGAGAATTTCAAAGGTCCTGCCAGCTACGCTCTTACCAAGGAAGAGAAGGAGATCTTTTTCCAAGTCCTGAGTAGTATCAAGGTCCCGTCTGGCTACTCGTCGAACATAAAAGGAATACTAAACCTGGAAGAGAAAAAGTTCCAAAACCTTAAGTCTCATGACTGCCACGTGATCATGACCCAGTTACTTCCGATTGCATTGAGGGGGCTTCTGCCAGAAAAAGTGCGAGTACCCATTGTGAAGCTATGTGCATTCCTCAACGCAATTTCTCAGAAGGCAATCGATCCAGCAACTCTACCAAGTTTACAGAAGGACGTGGTCCAATGTCTTGTCAGCTTCGAGTTGGTGTTCCCACCAACCTTTTTCATATTATGACGCACCTCATAGTTCACCTAGTCCAAGAGATTTCCGTTCTCGGTCCTGTATTCTTACACAATATGTTCCCTTTGAGAGGTTCATGGGAGTCTTGAAGAATTATGTTAGAAACCGTGCTAGACCAGAAGGAAGCATGGTCAAGGGCTATGGAACAGAGGAGGTCATTGAGTTTTGTGTTGACTTTATTCCTGACCTGAACCCGATCGGGGTTCCTCAGTCGCGCCATGAGGGGAGACTGCGTGGAAAAGGCACGCTAGGAAAGAAATCAACAACATGTATGGACGAGCAATCTTTCAGTCAAGCACACTACACAGTTCTAGTTAATTCCAGCTTGGCGGCTCCATATATCCAGGAACACGGATATTTTACGCTCGGAATATCCGGAGCAACCTGATTTCATTGCTAAAGAACACGCGAAGACTTTCGGAGGTTGGTTGCAAAGTCTAATTAATGACAACATTGTTGAAGATGAGCTATACTTGTTGGCCAAGCAACCATCTTCGACTGTATTGACCTTTAAAGGGTACGAGATAAATGGTAACATATTTTACACGGCAGAACAAGATAAAAAGAGCACCAACCAAAACAGTGGCGTCCGGTTTGATGCAAAAGACGACAACGGGCAAAGGGTCACATATGGTTACATAGAGCAGATATGGGAACTTGACTACGGACCTTCCTTTAAGGTCCCTTTGTTCTGGTGCAAATGGTTCAACCTGTCAGGCGTGAAGGTAGACCCGAAGTACGGAATGACAACAGTGGATCAGAAGAATCTTGGGTACGGCAATGATCAATTCGTCCTAGCCAATGATGTGGCTCAGGTTTTCTATGTGAAGGACATGTCTAGCAGACCGAGAAAAACAAAAGATAAGGAAACGAATACATCAGACGATGAGCCAAGGCGCCACATAGTTCTTTCAGGGAAAAGAAACATCGTGGGAGTCGAGGACAAGACAGACATGTCAGAAGATTACATTAAATTTGATGAAATTCCTCCCTTCAAAGTCAAAGATGATCCTAGCATTCAGTTAAATGATGAAGATGTTCCATGGTTACGGCGCAATCAGAAGAAAGGCAAGAAGAAATAAAACGGATCGTCCCTTTAGTACCGGTTGGGGACACCAACCGGGACTAAATGGGTTAGGGTTTCGTTGGACCAATCAGATAGAATCACACGGATCGTGTGTTTGTTTCAACCGCTTGTGAGTCGTTGGATCCGGGGTGTGTTTCTTTCCGGCTGTTGTGAGCCGTTCGATCAGGGCTACGGTGTGTTTCTTTCGAGCTGTTGGATGAGATGTTTCTTAACCGTTGGATCAAAACCCTAGCTCAACACTTTGTGAGCCAGAGGACCCTATATATAGCCCAGCTTCATACACCGTTCAGTTCATCTCCCAAATACAAAACATCCGGATTCGCCAGCATACGCCCCGCGGTGCATTTGGTATGCATATATGCACTCAGTAGCCACTGCGGGGTTGTATACTGGCGATACCGTTTGTTTTGTTCTACACCCTCCTTTAAGGTTTGATACATCATATACTCAGTTCATCGAGCAAATACAAAACATCCGGATTCGCCATCATACGTCCGGCCGTGCATTTGGTATGCATATATGCACCCAGTAGCCACGGTCGGGCTGTATGATGGCGATACCGTCTGTTTTGTTCCACACCCCCTTAAGGTTTGATACATCATATACTCAGTTCATCGAGCAAATACAAAACATCCGGATTCGCCGTCATACGTCCAGCCGTGCATTTGGTATGCATATATGCACCCAGTAGCTAGCCACGGTTGGGCTGTATGACGGCGATACCGTTTGTTTTGTTCTACACCACCCTTTAAGGTTTGATACATCATATATTCAGTTCGTCGAGCAAATACAAAACATCCGGATTCGCCATCATACGTCCAGCCGTGCATTTGGTATGCATAACCAAGGAGGAAGGTTGCCTTACTCACTTGCGCTCTCACTTCTCGTTGCCTTACTCATTACCCACCCTAACTTACCACAGGCGCATAGACCGCAATATGCGCCTGGGGTAACATTACCGCAGGCGCACAGACAAAATATGCGCCTGGGCTAAGATCTATACCACAGGCGCATACTTTGTAATATGCGCCTGGGGTAAGTTATCAGATTACATTAAATTTGATGAAATTCCTCCCTTCAAAGTCAAAGATGATCCTAGCATTCAGTTAAATGATGAAGATGTTCCATGGTTACGGTGCAATGAGAAGAAAGGCAAGAAGAAAAATAGAAACGGATCGTCCTTTAGTACCGGTTGGGGACACCAACCGGGACTAAATGGGTTAATTAGGGTTTCGTTTGGACCAATCAGATAGAATCACACGGATCGTGTGTTTGTTTCAACCGCTTGTGAGTCGTTGGATCCGGGGTGTGTTTCTTTCCAGCTGTTGTGAGCCGTTCGATCAGGGCTACGGTGTGTTTCTTTCGAACTGTTGTGAGCCGTTGGACGATTTTCTTAACCGTTGGATCAAAACCCTAGCTCAACACTTTGTGAGCCAGAGGACCCTATATATGCACCCAGTAGCCACGGTAGGGCTGTATGATGGCGATACCGTCTGTTTTGTTCACACCCCCTTAAGGTTTGATACATCATATACTCAGTGCATTTGTTCTACACCCCCCCTTTAACACATCCATCCATGTTATGGTGGCGCGTGGCACGGGAGTTGTGACGCGTGGCCTGGAGGGCGCGGTATAAACTGTCGCCTCGAGCGCTTCTTCTTCATCCCTCTGCACCATCGCGCTTCCACCATGCCTCCGAGGAGGAACAGCACCACCGGTTTCCGCGGCGTCCGAGCGCGGCAGAACGGAATGTTCAGCGCAGATATCCGCTGGGGGGATGACCGCATCCCCCTCGGCACCTTTGCGACGGCGGCAGAGGCAGCCCGCGCCTGGGACGCGGCGGCCTGGCGCCTCAACCGCCCGCGGTCGCTGATGAACTTCAACGACTGCCACACAGTCTGGGAAGCGGAGGCCAGGACGACGAAGCCACAGATCATCACTGCCGCCGACTCCACCTCCGCCACCGCGCGTTTCAGGGCCTAGTCGACGCCAGGGAAGACCGCGTCGTCCGCGAGTATTACCGGAACAACCCGGGGGAGGAGAGCGCCGACGAGGAGCTCTGGCAGACCCGCGCGTCTGAGCGGGCGGAGCGCCGCCTCGAACGCCACCTCGCGTTAGATGCCGCTCGGGAGGCGAGGACGAGGGCGCTGCAAGAGCTTCGTCGGGCCGACCGCGCCGGCGAAGTCTGGGCCTCCGACGATCCGAGGTGGGGGCCTATCTCGGACATACCATCATGCACCTCCGATGATGACGAGGGTCACCGACGAGTTCGGCGACGATGATGACCCGGAGGAGGTCACCGACGAGTTCCCCGACGACGACGGCGAGGAGTAGTGTTCGTCTGTTTTCTCTTTTTAATAAAAGAATTTGTATTCCCGCGACACTGCGGCAATCGCTAAATCAATCTACATGTATGGTATCTCGCTAAATCAATCTATATATATGTATCCACGATGTATATGCTCGATGTATCACTTGCGCTCTCACTTTTCCTTGCCTTACTCATAACCCACCCTAACTTACCACAGGCGCATAAACAGCAAAATGCGCCTAGGGTAACTTTACCGCAGGCGCACAGTCAAGAGATGCGCCTGGGATAAGAGCTTTACCGCAGGCGCATGTTGTGTATGGTGCGCCTGGGGTAAGTGATAACATATACAGAAACAATAGTTTTTCTGTTTTGTTTTCTTGATGTGTTTTTGTTTGTTTGTTTTGAAATGTGTGTTTGACATAATATAGAAATAGTATAGCTAGGAATTAATATAGAAATAATATCCATTACATAATAATATATACATTACATGATAATATATCCATTACATACTAATATATCCATTACATGCATATATCGAACACAAGATGCGGTACACAAACAACATCTATGGATCCGTCGAGTAGAAGCGGAACAACTCGTAGGAGACGTATGCATCTATGGCTGCATACGTGATGTTGGTCCAGTGGGTTCTTCTCCCACAACCAGTGATTCTTCGAGGGGAAATCAGTCTTCATGGTTTCGTAGCCCTCGTGGATGAAGGCAGTTGCCATGAGAGCCATCCCGGTCTTCGGCCTGTTCAAATCAGCAAAATGGATAAGATCCTGAAGATCAATGTAGTGATCTTCAGGTATCACAATACCCAAGCGCATCAACTTCGGACGGTCTTGCGTGTTGTCAACGCTGCAAAAGTCATACCCCTTGTTGACAAGAAAATCAACAAGTGCCGGAGAATGCTTTGAACTACTGCAACAACAAAAATTTGATACGTGTACGTGTTAGATATATTGCAACACATGTATTCTTCACATGCAACAAACAAATCGAAGATGCAAGATTGTACGTGTGCGTTACCTTGACCATTGGAAGACCAAAACGGCCTCCTTGAATGCAATCTGGATGACTGCAACATTCCGTTTATCCGTCGTATACTCTAAATCAAGCCCGAAAAACCGGTCTTCTTCGGGAGAGGAGAAATACAGATCGGTCAAATACCCAAGAGCACCGGGGAGCTCCTCGCAATTGTTGGTGTAGAACACGTCGAGACTTTTGCCGCATGGTGTGGCCACATCATATCTCTTAGAAACTTCAGCCATGGTGCTTAGTGGAGGAAGATCAAGAGAGGAAGAAGAAAAGACAGAGGAAGAAGAGAAGAAACAGAGACTCGCGATCGGGCCGGTGCGCACTGTAGCAATAAAACTGCCGCGCGCGGGAGGCGGGCAGTTTGTACTAAGACCTTTAGCACCGGTTGCTAACACACCGGTGCTAAAGGCCTGTAGTGGGCGCGCAGTCTGGGTGTGGCCCCAACTACAGGCCTTTAGCACCGGTTTGTGTTAGCAACCGGTGCTAAAGACCCTTTCGCACCGGTTGCTAACACAAACCGGTGCTAAAGGGTAGTGGGGCGATATCTCCAGGACTTGTGAAATTTTGTGCTCATTTCTTTCGCGCGTCTTCTCCTCTACCTACGGCGAAGCCCTGCTCCGCCTCGTCGCCGTCCGTCCGCCTCGTCGCCGTACGCCTCGCCTCGGTCCGCCGCGCCTCCGTCGGCCTCGCCTCCGTCCGCCGCGCCTCCGGCCGCTCTCTGTCTCCGTCGCCGTCGATCCCCCGCGCGGCCCCGCGTCGCGCCTCCGCGGTCGCCGTCCGCCTCCGTCGCGCCGTCGCGCTGTCCGCCTCCGTCCGCCTCCGTCTCGCCTCCGCCTCGCCGCCGCCCCACCTCTCGCCCCTCGATCGCCGTCGCCGGCCTAGCTAGGTAATTAAGTTTTATTTCGGTTTTTTCAATTTTGTTTTACTGTTAGAATTTTTAGAGTTAGTGTTAGTGTTTAGTGTTAGAAATTTTTAGAGTTAGTGTTAGATTGTTTTTAGAGTTAGTGTTAGTGTTAGAAATTTTTAGATTTAGTGTTAGCTTTTTTTAGAGTTATTAGTGTTAGTGTTAGAATTTAGTGTGTTAGAAATTTTTAGAGTTAGTGTTAGATTTTTTTAGTGCTTTATTTTGTTTTTACAATTTTGTTTAGTGTTAGAATTTTTGTGTTAGAATGTTGTGTTAGAAAATTTCACTAAGTTAGTGTTAGAAAATTTCAGAAAGTTAGAATATATATAATTTCAGTAAGTTAAATTTTTTCACTAAGTTACCATATTGTTCCTGTTTAACTTTCATCTTATTTCTGTTATATTTCTCAATTTACTATTTTTTACTAAGTTAGAAACACTAAGGTATTTTACTTAATTTATGGAATATTTACTTAGTCCGGGCAGGTTTTTTAGTTCATGTCTTTGTTGGACCCGCCGGGGGATGTCCGGGACTGGGCCCCGCCAGGCTGGCATTGGGAGCTCCTTAGTACGGGGCACGCGGCTTGGTGAGAAATCGGGTGACGTGGTCGACCCGGATATTCTTTGGTGGCCATCGCGTGGGCCACGCTCGGTGCGGAGAGAGCCGGCCCCTGAGGAGGTGGTACAACAGCGTATCAGGGAGGAGGACGAGCAGTCCGTCGCTACATGTACTTGCTCGATAGGCAGTATAGGCAGTATAAACAGCAGTTGGTCGATTATTAGGAGGGTTCCTTACCACGTGAGCTATGACCCTATGAGGGTTCCTTATCTATGGATGCGTAGCACCCGTGACTCAGCACCCCGCGGCTTAGGACCCGGTCGGAGTTAATTATTTTGAGAGATGTCACGAGACTATGTATAAGTGATATTATTCGATCGTGATGTATTAGGGTTAAAAAAATCAACCCGAGCTATGTAACTCTTGGTGTGTCCAGAACTATTATTTCATTAATATGTCCAGAACTATTATTTTATTACTGTCCGATGAAATAATTTCGCCAAGTGCCCGATGAAAATTTCGCTAAGTGTTCTTCATTTTATAAATTTTACTAGCAGGTGTTGAGCTATGGATCCCCAAGAACCTGCACATGATCCGCACGCCGATAAACTCGGGAATGGGTGAGGCGGAGAAGGAAAGATTAATGTGCGAGATGATTTTTAATAATGCAACGGCCATATATCGTGATGACGACGGTGGACAAGCGTTTAGCAATCAATTTTGAACGACTCCGGCGACGGAGATCAGAATATAGAAGATGTAGTAGATGATGACGACGACAACGTCGAGGATGAAGAAGTGCCCTCCAGAACAAACTCTGCCAATGTATATCTCAAGTCACTGTTCACGCAACAATTAATTTGTATTGCACTTACTAACGAATCATTATTTTCCCGTTTAGGCGCCCTCGGAACAGCTAGCGCAAGTACTGAGACAAAGTCCAAACGAGGCCCGGCCGCAAGGTTGAAAGATACCGCAAGGTTCTCGATTGATACAGTTGCTGCTGATGGCAAACCACTGCAGCCCCCAGAAACTTATCGCAAATTCGTAAATCAGTGCGGAGTTGTTGTAAGAGACCTGGTCCCGATCAACTTAATAGAATGGAATAAGCCGAAGACCGGGGCCAACGTTGGAGCTAGTTATGTCGATGAAAGATTGAAAAAAATTCTTTGCGAAACGCTATGGCAAAATTTCAGCGTAGCGGAAGATAAGAAGAAGAAAGTCGAGCAGTGGGCTTTGAAGAAGATGGCCACACAATTCCAGAGGTGGAAGAAAGAACTGTGGAAGAAATATAAGGACGAAGATCCAGTTTTCACTGGGAACCTAGTGAAGATAAGAGACGCTTGGGATGATTTTAAGGCGTACAAGAAATCGGGTGTCTTTGCATCCCGATCGGCCACAAATTCGGAGAATGCGAAGAAGAAATATCACCATATTTTGGGGTCAGGTGGCTACATGACTGCCCTGCCTAGGTGGCGAAGCTATGAAGCTGCGCTTGTGAAAAGAGGTATCATTCCACAGACACATGACTGGCCCGATAGGTCCAAGTTCTGGTTGTTCGCGCATGGGGCAACGTTGGACGCTGAGACTGGGATGATTGTTGCTCAGGGATGGTCGGAAAAAAAAAACAAAAGTCGTAGCAAAACTAGAGAAGGCAATAGAAGCTGTTCGAAAAGGAACTTTTGTTCCCGATAGAGAGAACGACGAGCTGACGAGGGCACTCGGGAACCCCGAAAAGTGGGGACGAACACGAGGCTTTGGAGCGGATACCCCGTGGAGCCAAGGGTTTGCAGCGGACATTGCCACTTACAGAAGCCGTGATAGAAGCAAGAAAAAGACGAGTGAACGGATATCGACATTAGAACAAAAGGTGGATTTTCTCTTGAAGAAAGGGGGACACCCTCTACCTGACACTGAAGAGGAGGTAGAACATCGTCCTGCACCTGATCAGCTGCAAATAGAAGACGATCATGCCGTCCCATCTCAGCATAGAAGCAGCGTGGGTTCCACGCACCTGCAGCTAGAAGACGGTCGTGCAGTCGAACCGTCGGCGCCTCACTACCCCGTGGATGATATCACGGAGAAGACAAACTGTGAGATACATATGCCAATGGGGAACATATCCTTCAGGGTGGCGTCAGGCTATGCTTTACCGAATCAACCTGGAGCAACCTACCATGGTGGTCAGATTCCAGCATCCCATGCTCGTGTCGGGTTGTCAACAATTACGGGATGCCATTCAATTGAGCTCAGTATTCCTGGAGGTGAAGGCGAGAAGACACTGGGAGAAATGGAGCTTGGTATCATCTTGTGGAATAAGAAACACATCGTGTTCCCTAACTCGGCGCCAAGGCCACCGACTCCTCCAGGTACGAATGCACCATACCTCCATCAATTACTGAATGTTGCACCACATGTTATCTTATTTTTAATAGTTTTTTCACTTTTGTACAGAGAATGCACGACCTCCAAGTCCACCCCCCAACGAACCTCCAAGTCCACCCCACAACGAAGATTGGCCGGAGCCCGAGGCCGAGGGTCCATCGCCGTGCACTCCCGTGAGCCGACGGATGCGCCCACTACGGGTACGACAAAGCGGAAGCTGCAGTTCAGAAGAAACGGGACTCCTCCCAAGAAGAGACCAAGGAAATCCAAGAAAGTCAAGAGTCCCCCGAAGTTACCAGGCTTGATGACTGAGGAGGAACTAACCAATGCAGTGGCATCCAAAACCAAGGCATGGTTCGCACAGTTTCCCCTGAAGCCCCCTCCAGATGTCTGGAAGGAAACTCTGAAGGACATACCAAAGTGGAAAATTGAGCGGACCATCGACAACTTATATTATCCTGCACCGCCGCCACCGCCGCCCCTTTCAGACTATGAACGGTATATTGAAAAGAAGCACGCCGCACAGATGAAGCAGGTGGAGCAGACGAAATGCGGGAAAAGTTCCCCAGCTCGGACAACAAGAAGCACAGTCAGTTGGCCCGCTCAAGGTATCTGACCAGGCTTCAGTGTCCTGTCCACGCATGGGCGACGTGGGTTACGCTATTGCTGATGTGGTATATAAATACAAGCCCGGGCACCCTCTGGTCGAAGATCCTACTGCTCTAACAACCCAACTACGGAGTTTACATGATTGGTACTTGGAGGCCGCAAGGCAGGAGAGAGACTGTATCATGGCTCAAATTCAGGATCAACTACTTCGGAGATTACGGTGTCGAGCTTGGGTTCGATGATTTCTTCCAGATGTACAATCAACGTGCCTCGACAAGTCTATCCTCAGCTGCTACTGTTTGTAAGTGATTTATTGTGTAATTTAATTATTTAGTTAAGCTCGCGTTCGTTTCCCGTATAATTATCACTCACGACATTCTTTTTGTACGCTACTATGCAGAATGAAGATTCGTGAATGCAGACTGGCAGGAATCTGGGACTTTGGGTTCATTGACCCGTATTCGTATCATCAAACCACAGTAGATACGTTCAACAAGACTACACCGGATGATTTGCTAAGGTTTTTGAAGCGACAAAATACCAAAAAAGAAATTGGCCCTACGGATTCAGGTGAGTGTTACTGTCTTGTAGACATTCCATTTTGCTTACCTGATGTTAAGTGTAATTGATGAGTATGCATGACCGCGTGTGTACACGTGCGCAGCGGCCACTTCATATTGTTCATCATTAGAATCGATAGAGGACAAGTTGAAGTCCGGGACTCGTTAAACTGGGGCGCTCACAGATGGAAGAGCGCGCGTCAGATGCTTCAAAAGTATATATATCAGCCTCTTTCGTTCATCGGCCTCTTTTTCGTTCATTCCCTGATATCAAGTAAGTAATAATTAACTCTTCTATTCATTTTTCTTTTGTCGCCCAGGGTTTGGCAAATGTTCATCAAGGAAGAACCCGGTACATGGGCAGACAAGCTCAACTTCAGATTAACACAGTAAGTAGTACTACGTACCCTGATTTAAATACTATTACCATTCTCTTGATTATTATTAATTTGACTGAATTATGTTTCTCGTATATAGAAAGTCCCGCAACAAACAGGGAACTGATTATTGTGGATACTACGTTTGCGAGTTCATTCAGGAAGATCAATGAGAAATTACTACCAGAACTCTAGAGGTACGTAACCGGATCTTCACAACTTTATTTATGTTGCCATTAATTTGTTTAGTTTTGTTCATAACTTAATTGTTTTCATCTACTTCTTTTCAAGATGGCACGAAAGCGGACGCAGCTCAAACCAATCGACCGTTGCAAGGCTATTGCAGAGGAATTGGCAGGATTTCTTCTCACGCAAGTCATAGCAGAAGACGGAGAATTTTTCCATCCTATGAACCAATTATAGCCAGCTCCCTTCTCTATGCAAGTATACAACTATTCAAAACGAACTTCAGATTATGTAATTATCGGTCGATTACTTCGTGTTACATGTATATATATATGTACTACTATTTGGTGCATCAACATTTAACCGCAAACAGAAACGGAAACACGTAAACGGAAACCCTGAAAATACGGAACACGCCCTAAACCCTAAACCCTAAATACGGAATTGGAAACCCTGAAAAGAAAAAAAGACAAAAAAAGAGAAAAAAAAACTTTAGGACCGGTTGGTATTACCAACCGGTTCAAAAGGTCCTTCGCCTGCGCGCTCTCTTCGGCGCCCACGTGGAGGCCTTTAGAACCGGTTGGTGACTGACCGGTTCTAAAGGGGGGGGGCTTTAGTCCCGGATACGTAGCACCGGTTTTGTATCCGAGTCCAAAGGCCCTTACAAACCGGTGCTACTGGCCTGTTCTCCACCAGTGACATTTCTGGAGCAAATTAGCTCATATTGGAAAAGCTATCCTATTAAAAAACCTAACACAAACTCCAGCAGCCAATTTCTCTTCCTGGATGCAAGTAAGAATTGACAATGTTAAACCCTTTATGTAATATCGTATTGTACTAGTATAGAGTAGTACTCTACCTAGTATTATACACCCTTGTACTTGCCACGTGTAGGGCTTTTCTACACTATATAACACGTAACCCGGCCTAGGGAGAAGGCACGGTTCCAGCCTCGCTATCATGGTATCAGAGCCAACCTCCTACGACGTCTAGCCCGATCCCATCTACGACAACCTCAAAACCTAGCCCGCCGGCGCCGCCGGTGAAGGATCCGAAGAACTCGACAACCAGAGAAACTCCACAACCCAAGAAAACCAGAAAACCACAAGCCGCAGCCGATCTCGCTGCCTCAAAACCCTCCCACCCAACTACCCACGAAAACCTAGATTCAAAAACACCGATCTCAAGATGTCTACTTCGTCGACTGCTGCGGCGACGCTGGCGTCGGCCCTCGGCACTCCGCCGTCGAAAAAACTGACCCGCGAAAATCACTTGTTCTGGAAGGCCCAAGTGCTTCCGGCTCTCCACGGTGCGCAGGTCATGGGGCTGCTGGACGGCTCCGATCGCGCTCCGCCTGCAACTGTGGAGGTTGAAGACGACTCCCACAAGAAAACAACCGTTCCAAGTGAGGCCTATGCCGTGTGGCTCGCTCGGGATTAGACCGTACTCAGCTATCTGGTCAAGACCCTTGGCCCCGATCTCCTCGCTCAGGTCATCGGCCTCGAGCACGCCCACGAAGTTTGGGCTGCCATTGATGGACTGTTCTCTTCGCAGTCCCGTGCCCGTGTCAACATGTTGCGCGGCGCCCTCAGCAACACAAAGAAAGTCGATCTCACGGCCGCTCAGTACATATCAAAGATGAAAGGGTTCGTTTCCGAACTCGCCGCTGCTGGGAAGACTATGGACGACGATGAACTGAAAGGATACATCCTCACTGGTTTGGATGGTGACTATACCCCCTTTGTCGCCTCAATCAATGCTGTTCCGACCACCACACTCACCGACATGTGCGCACAGCTTCAGGCTTACGACTACAGGCAGTCCGCCCTATCCGAGTCTGGGCAGAGTACCACGGTGTTCCAGTCCTCTGCCAATGCCGCTGCCCGCAATGGGGGAGGCCAGTACAGACATGATGATCGCGGCGGAGGACAGCAGTACCGCAATGGAGGAGGACAGCAATACCGCAATGGCGGTGGAAGATACCGTGATGGTGGCTACCGTGTTGGTGGTGCTCGCGATGGAGGATACAGACGTGATGATCGTGGCGGCGGACAGTACCGTCGTGATGAGATCTGCCGTGGTGACCGTAACATGCAGCGCCGTGATGATGGTGGATATCGTCGTGATGATGGTGGCGGTTATCGCCGTGATGGTGGAAGCCATGGTGCACCTAGAGGTGGCCGTGGCCGTGGACGTACCCCTACTCCATTTGTTGATTGCATATGCCAAATATGCAAGAAGCGTGGTCACCCCGCAAGTGACTATTGGTGGCGTTATGAGGATCGTCATGACGATGATGAAGATCACACTCGCAACACTCGCAATGAAAAAGGTGCATATGGAGTTGACACAAATTGGTATATGGATACTGGAGCAACGGGTCACGTCACTGGAGAGCTAAACAAGCTGCACACTCGGGACAACTACAGGGGCCATGATCAAGTCCACAATGCCAGTGGCACAGGTACGACAATACAGCATACTGGTCATTCAACATTGCATACCCCTCATAGTTCCCTCCACTTACGCAATATATTGCATGTTCCTAGTGCCACTAAAAATCTTCTATCAGCTCATAAAATTGCCCTAGACAATAACGCTTTTGTTGAATTTCACCATTTCTTCTTTTTGATTAAGGATCAGGAAACCAAGCAAATTCTGTTTAGAGGTCCCTGTCATGGAGGCTTATATCCTCTTGTGCCCATTGCTGCTGAGTCCCACAAGCATGCCTTCATCACTATCAAGCCGTCTTCATCCACTTGGCATCGTCGTCTAGGCCATCCATCATCTTTTATTGTTCAACAAGTCATTAGGAAGAATAATCTCTCGCATTCCCCAGAAATAAATCCTTATGTGTGTGATCCATGCCAAAAAGCAAAGAGTCATCAATTGCCTTATCCTACATCTACTAGTGTTTCTACTTGTCCCTTAGAACAAGTCTTTTCTGATGTATGGGGTCCAGCTCCAGCCTATGTTGGCAAACACCAGTATTATGTAAGCTTTACTGATGACTATAGCAAATTTACTTGGATCTATTTTCTTAAGAGGAGATGTGATGTTTATCAAGTTTTTCTTAATTTTCAACAACTTGTTGGCAAGTTTGGTCGCAAAATTATTACCATGCAAACTGATTGGGGAGGTGAATATGAAAAACTCCATGGTTTTTTCCAAAAAGTTGGTATTACTCATCATGTATCTTACCCACATGCTCACCAACAAAATGGTTCAGCTGAACGCAAGCATCGACACATTGTCGAAGTTGGCCTAGCCTTACTTGCCAATGCTTCCATGCCATTGAAATTTTGGGATGAAGCCTTTCTCACTGCCACTTTTCTCATTAATTACTTCCCACAAAAGTCCTAAATCTTGCATCTCAAGTGGAAAAACTTCTCAATATCAAACCCAATTATGATGCTCTTCGTATTTTTGGGTGTGCTTGTTGGCCAAACCTCCGTCCATATAACAAACGCAAGCTCTCTTTTCGATCCAAAAGATGTGTTTTCCTGGGTTATAGTCCCCTTCATAAGGGTGTAAAGTGTCTTGACGTGGCTACTGGACGGGTCTATATTTCTCGTGATATGGTATTTGATGAGAACATATTTCATTTTCAATCGCTACATCCTAACGCTGGTGCTCAGCTTCGTGGAGAAATTCTCCTCTTAAACAATTCTCTAGCATCTTCATCATCACACAATGAGGGTATACATGTTTATGATCATATGCATATTGCACCTGTTCCTACTGTTCCTCAAGGTACTAATGACACTGTTGCAGATTCTACTGACAATTCTACAACTTCTGGTGAAAATTTCAGCTCAAACAGTGAAGAATCGGATGAAATAGCTCAAAATTCGTTTGGCACAGAACACGAAACTAATTCTGGCAGCTCTCCTGCGACGGAACCTTCCGCAGACAGGCAATCTGCCTCGGAGCACGCGGAAAGATCCGCCTGAGCTTCCTCGCCTGTCCACTCTGCCACGGACCCGCCTGCCTCCCCTCAGCTGCAGGCGCATGACGATAGCGTCCAGTGCGGGGCACCCGCCTCTCCTCCGCGTGCTGACGGATCGGTGGCCAACCACCGTGGGTCCCGCCCACATGCACATGCAACAGACGACGAGACTGCGCTCTCCTCGTCCTCTCCTGGAACTCCACCTGGCAGTGTTGATTCCTCAGCCCCTGACAACAGAATCACCGTGCGCCACTCACCGGACTCCCCTGGTTCCGGATCTTCTGTGGCCACGAATGCTGCTCATGCTCCTGTGCGCGACATTTCTCCGGTTCGCACACGATTGCAAAAAAGTATCTGCAACCCTCATTTATGGACTGACGGCATTGTTCCATATGGTAAAAATGGACAGGCACACTGGTTCGTTATGGCATGTATACATCAACAGGAGAACCAAGTGGTATTGCAGAGGCCCTCGCAGATGATAAATGGAAGCAAGCGATGAATGAATAATATCAAGCACTCATGGACAATCACACCTGGCATTTAGTACCTCCCAGCTCGAACAAGAATCTCATTGACTGCAAATGGGTTTATCGGATCAAGAAACATGTTTATGGCACAGTTGAAAGGTATAAAGCACGTCTCGTTGCTAAAGGTTTTAAACAGAGATACGGCATTGACTATGAAGATACTTTCAGTCCTGTTGTTAAATCTGCTACTGTTAGACTTGTTCTTGCTATTTCTGTGTCTCAAGGGTGGAGCCTACGACAGGTAGACGTCAAGAACGCGTTTCTTCATGGCGTTCTGGAGGAAGAAGTTTACATGAAACAACCTCCTGGGTTTGAAAATCCTCGCTTTTCGCATCATATTTGCAAACTTGACAAATCTTTATATGGTCTTAAACAGACCCCACGTGCTTGGTACTCTCGGTTAAGCTCAAAGTTGCAAGATCTTGGTTTTATTCCCTCCAAGGCTGATACCTCTTTGTTTCTCTACAACAAGTCAGGTATCACAATGTTTATGTTGATATATGTGGATGATATTATTGTGGCAAGCTCGTCTGATCAAGCCATTTCGGTTTTACTTCACAACTTGAGTACTCACTTTGCTCTCAAAGATCTTGGTGACTTGCATTTCTTTTTGGGTGTTGAAGTAAAAAAATGCTCTAGTGGACTCATTCTCACGCAAGCCAAATATACCTCAGATTTGTTAAAAAAGGTTGCCATGCTACAGTGTACTACTTGTCCCACTCCATTGTCTACTACAGATAAACTCACCTTGACAGATGGCACTGCTCTAAGGTCTGATGATAGCACAAACTACAGAAGTATTGTTGGTGCACTCCAGTATTTAACTCTTACACGGCCTGATCTGTCCTTCTCAGTTAATAAAGTGTGCCAATATTTGCATGCTCCTACTACCACTCAATCGTATACTACGGTATATCAAAGGTACACTTGATATTGGTCTCACATTTCAGAGATCACCTTCTACACTCCTTAGTGCTTTTTCAGATGCAGATTGGGCAGGATGTCTTGATGACAGACGCTCCAGAGGTGGTTTTGCTGTCTTTTTTGGTCCCAATCTTATTTCATGGAGTGCTCGCAAACAGGCCACTGTCTCTTGTTCTAGTACTGAAGCAGAATATAAAGCATTAGCAAATGCTACGGCTGAGTTGATTTGGGTTGAAGCCTTGGTAAAAGAATTGGGAGTGTCTCTTCAGCAACGTCCATGTTTGTGGTGTGACAATCTTGGTGCCACATATCTTTCTGCAAATCCCATTTTCCATGCTCGCACCAAGCATCTTGAGATTGACTATTACTTTTTTCGTGAACGAGTGGCTGCAAAGTTACTTGACATCAAATTTATATCTACCAAAGATCATATTGCTGATGGCTTCACAAAGGAATTAGGTGTTAAGGACCTAGATGAGTTTAAGCGTAATCTCAACCTCTCTCGAGGTTAAGATTAAGGGGGGGTGTTAAACCCTTTATGTAATACCGTATTGCACTAGTATAGAGTAGTACTCTACCTAGTATTATACACCCTTGTACTTGCCACGTGTAGGGCTTTTCTACACTATATAACACGTAACCTGGCCTAGGGAGAAGGCACGGTTCCAGCCTCGCTATCAGACACTACAGTATGAACTGAACATGCTTATATCCATGAATGTTACAACCAAAGCAGAATTAGTGCTCAGGTGACTGCAGATACCTAAAGTATGATGCTGCAAGGAATTGGCATGTCTCAGTCATCTACTGCTCTTGTCCATGTACTGCTCTACTGCCCAAATCATCTGATAATACTTCAAATGCATTAGTAGATAAGATATAATAAGGTGAAAGTATCAGGATTCCAGTGACATAATATTCCTCATTGCCTCTGAAAATAAAACAAAATGGCACTTAATATCACATTAGATAAGTATGTGTTTGCACTAAGAAAAAAGTGGAAAATAGTACGTGTGGAGTAGATCTGGCTGTCAGCTAGAATATGAACCTCATGTCTTGTGAGTCTGAGCTCAAGTGCATCGCAAGGAGACTGCTATCCGCGGAAGCTCCTCCACAACCCTCTATACACCATGCAACATCTGATGAGACATCCCCATACAAGTCAGCACATGAAATAGGCTTTCGCCCCGCTTTATAAACAAAGCAACAACCACCATACAACCAACGATATAAACGCAACACCACACAAGTTGGGACAGCAGCACACACACACAAAGAAAAGACAAAAGAAGAAAGAAAGGGGGACAAAGGCGGATCGACTAAACTACGGTGACCCGTGGCCGCTGCGCCCTCCTAAGAAGTACCACCATGCTCCTAGCTCCAAACCTCCAAGTACGAAACAACACCTTGAAGAAGGAGAGCCATTGCTGCTGCCCGGACCAGAAATGGCCCTAGGGTTTCCCCCGACCCTCAGGGAAACAGACAAAAGGTAGCCACGACTCCCTTCAGGAAGGTAAGATGCCACCCACAGGCGGCATCACGTCGGTGTAACATCCCAAGTCTGAAAAATAGCCATTAGAATGTTTTGCTCTCTGTTATTTTATGTTTTGCATCATGGCATCATGTTGATTGCAATTGTTTTGCTTGTTTTCCATTTGTTTTCCAACTGTTTTCATTTGATTTTCCTTTGTTTTCTATTTGAATTTCAAACCAAAATTCAAACCTTTTGTTTCATCCTTGTGATGTTACAATTTCCAAATGATATTTCAAAATAAAACAATCAATTGTTTCCATTAAAGTGTGATTTCAAAACTGTTCTTTTGTTTCTATCAAAAATTCATTTAATATCAAACCCTTTTCAAATTCAATTTGTTTTCCATTTGAAATTCCAAACCAACATCCAAATAGTTGTTTCCAAATCAAAACCTTAATTGTTTCCAATTATTCCATAATGTTCAACTATTAAAATGGGGGTTTTTAATCAATCAATTAATTCCAATTTGCTTCCAAATTCAAATCACATTGTCCAAAACAGCAACCATGTTGATCTTATAAAAATTGCAACACCATTATTAATCATTTGTTTCCAATTAAAATCATTTGATCACCCTATTCAAATATTGTTTTCAATAGTTTGAAGTTGATGTAAATTGCTTGTGAATAACATTCCTTTTTATCAACACCCGAATGGCAATTTAAATTTCAAATCAATTCATAATGGGCATGTTTCAAATTGTGGGTTTAAAAATCAAATTCTTGCAAACTATTAAATCCATTAATGTTTGCATAACTGCTTGAGCTTATTAAATAAAATTTGCTTATTTCCAAAATTCCCAAATCAAACATTATTTGAAATTCAACTAACCACTTAGAAATCAAACTAATATTACCAATTTTGAAATCAATAACCAACCTTACTTTTAATTATTGCTTTGCAAATTAATAAACTTTAATTATCAAATCAACAACCTCAAACCATATTTGAAAATTCCAACTAACAACTTAAAATCAATTAAAATTTCCAACCTGTGAAAGTAATGTTAGCATTTGCTTTTATTTTCTGTTTTGTAAATTAATACAAAATATTGCATAACAATTTACACACCCCAAAACCCCAAGCCATTCTATCTCCCTTTCCTATTCTTTTCTTACAAGCAAAAAAAAAGATGAGAAAAGAAAAGAGAAAAGTGAAAAAAGGAAAATCAAAAGAAGCAGCCAGCCCAGCCTTTCTCCTTTTCTTCTCAGCCCACCTAAGCCCAGCAGCCCACGATCGCTGTCTTCTTTGTACGGACATGTCGATGTCGCTGTCACCTCCTCATCCGCCGTGCGATCCTCTCTCCCTCTCCGATGTGCAGCCGTACTAGCTAGGCACTCTCCATAAAACCCTCTGCCCTAGCCTAGCCCTAGCCCCCCTCCATCTCGAGCCACCGCCGCCGTCCTCTCTACCTACCCCGTTCCCTTCCGTTTCTGAAACCCTGCAGCTACACCTCAACAGTGAGCTCGCCGTCAGAACCCCGCCGCCGTCCCGCCACCACGATCCCCCTCAAGACAAGCTCTCCACGGGAATGGATTCGTGGTGCTTCCAGCTACCTCTCTGCGACCTCGCCGGGTGCTGGGAGCGACCGTGGTGGCCGCGCCGTCGTCGGCCACCGTCGCTTTCCTCGCCTTTGACAGCGCCTCCTCGACCTGAACCCGGTGAGCACCCCTCCCCCTTCTGTCCTTCCCTCTCAACCACCGCAGCAACACACTGCACCACGGCGCGAATCGAGCCACAGTTCCGCGTTTTACCGTGTCTGCACGTCGCCGGGTTCACGTTAATCTCCGATCGCTGCTCGTTCCCGTCCGGTTTCAGAGACTGCGTCGAAATTCAGTTAACGCTGTTGAGTAACTACTTCCTCCGTCAGTCCCGCTTACCAACAGCAAACACCGAACAGCGCACTGGCAACGATCCCCCGCGCGCTCTCCAGCGGCCAGTGTTCGATCCCTGGGGACGACGTCCTTTTTCGTTTTCTGCCGCGCACCCGGCCCCACCTGCGATACGCTGCGGTGGCCGCGTGGATTCCACCCGCGCCAGTCAGCGCCGCGTGGCCCTCGGGCCCGCGCGTCAGCCGCAGGGGCTGGCTGCCGCCCCGGTGAGAAAAGGACCAGATCCAGATCTTTGCACCGAGGCCCCTGCCCTTCTACCTTTTGCACCTAAGCCCTCCTTTTCTCTGTTTTCATCACAATCAAGTCCCTGTCTTTTGCAAATAAAACCTAAAACTTCAAATGCCCACAACTTTCAAACCACAAATCCAAATGACACAAATTTTATATGTATTCCAATCAAAATTTCATGAACTTTTCAAATATAACATTTGTTTTCTTTTGCACATTTCAAATTGTTTCAAATTTCAAATTCAAACAATTCATTTCCAATTTGGTTAATTCCATAAATAATTCATAATTAATTCAAATAACCCAAATAAAATATGTTTTTCAGTCCAAATTCAATGTACTTTCTGTTTATCAACTTTGTTTTGCAATTTGAACAATTAAAATTAATGTTATTTAATAATTCTTAATAATGACAAATTAAATGGCATAATTAATAACTTTCAAATGGTTGCTCCAAATTAAATACTCAAAACATGAAATCCATCCAAAATCAAATGCCACACTTGAATGTCAACTTTGTTTTCTGGTCTGCAAAAATTAGTTTGAATAATTGTTCAATCTCTTATTTAATACAATTAAATTGGTAACATGCTTAATTAAATCATTTGAAATTGTTTTCCAACAAATAAAATATGTTTTCCATGCCATTTTGAACCACCTTGTCAAATATGAATTTTGTTTCATGATTGGAATAGTTAAAATTGCTGGAATAATTTGAACCTTGTTTAAATCATTTAAATTGGCTAAATTCATAACTTGCTCAAATTAAATTATTTTTGAACTAATAAAATATGTTTTCAAACCAGAAAAACATAACCTTTTCAATTATGAATTTGAATTTATGTTTTGAACAAATAAAATCCAAATAATATTCACACTTGAATTAAATTCAATTAAAACTTGTTTAACCTTGTTTAATTCACAGTTAAATCATTGTAATTCCTTTTTCAATAATTGAAACATGTAATCCACCTAAAATTTTGTGTTCTAATCAAATATGAACTTTGTTATCTATTTTGAACAATTAAACTGATGAAAACAACAAATGCTTGTGTGACACCTTTAAGTAACCAAAATTTCTTAACTTGATAAATAAAATCCTAAACTTGGTAAACCTTATTTCCATTTGGTTCTATTGTTGTTATTTTGTTGTTTTCCTCATCCATGCATCATGCTAATTCACTTACACAAGTTGGTTAGTTGTAAAACAATTAATTCAACCATAATTCATGGGCTTTTCATATGCAATCCAATTGCATGTGGGTCCATTTAATCATGTTGTTATCTTGTCAACTATTTTATTTTGATGCATCAATTAAATGGTCATGCATCATCCCATGTTTGTGCACTATACCATGATATTGATTGTTTATCTTTCTGCATTGTTTGTTTGCTTCTTCTCGGATACACGACGATGTTGAGACCGACGATACTTACGACACCCCTTCTAAGGATTTAGCTCAGTACCAGGCTACTGGGTTTGCAGGCAAGTATTCACTCACATGAACCATCGTGTTCCTTTCAACATTGGATACCGATACTTTTCCGTTGTCTATTCTGCTAGCCCTATGATTAGTTGCTCCTGTTACGAACCTATCACATGAATCCCTTAACCCTGATATTGCCTCACCTCCACTCCTACAACCCCTTTGTTTGAGCCTGTGTCTTACTAGCATGCTTAGGTTGTTTTGCTCGAGTTTGTTACCCGTTACTTTCAGTTACTATATTTTAGTATGTTCCAGGGGCTCGATATTTAATCAATCAATCATGCTAATGTTATTGTTAAATAATAATTTGATGTTAAGGCACCGGCAGGAGGCCCTTTGTGGTTTTGAGGCCTGCTAGTGTCGACCCTAATAGGAAAAGGGTCTTGTCTACTGATCCATGATGAGCGCACTACCCGCTTGTGGGAAGCGAGTATGGGCGCCCCCCTCAATTTGATTCGATTCGCATCTCGTCCAGATCGCCTCATTTAGTTCGGGTTTTCCATTTGATGCATGCATGATCTTGCGAGCCCTTGGTACCCGGGTGGAACTTTCGTAGTCGGCATATAGGGGGACACGTTCTTAGAGTGCTATGAGGGTCCATGTTCTTCTGGGCTCGATTAGCCGTGCGCCCAAGGTGCTTTGGGCTTGATGCGAAGAAGAGTTGAGTTGTGTTGAGTGCCCCGCTTGGTGGGAGGCATCCCATCTGGCGGGTTATTCATACGTGTACGGCCAAATTGGTGCAACCCTGCAGGGATAATCTTCTCGAGAAGCCGTGTTTTCCGCGGTTATGGTTAACTTGGTGAAAGTACTGGCTAACAAGTACTCAGGACAACTTAAACCTAATGATTAACAACCTTACACCCAAGGATTAACAACTTGACTGGTAATAGGCTTATTGACACAATAATCTGAACCATCATTAATCCAACTGTGTGAGTTATCCTCGGATTGCTTCTTTGGATAAGGGGCGAGATCCAGGATGGGTTTGTTTGGAGTTAGTTGATAGGTTGGTTACGATACACGATCTTATCTCCTTTCTGATGGCCGGAAGTTGTAGTATGTTCTGTAGTTGGTTAGAGAAGCCAGTTGCAGCATCTTTTATATCCCCTTTCTTCCGTTGAACCCAAAGCATCTGTGCTTGGTGTTTACACTTTGGTGAACTGTGAGTCTTGCTTGCCAGTACGTTTATGTACTGACCCCTTTGGGGCTGTGGTTTCCGCAGACCTACGTTTCCGAGGATCTCCATGGTGGCTACTACGTGAAGTTTGACGAGACTGTTGACGAGTAGATAGCGGACCCGGGCAGGATCCGAGACTTCGTGGATGGGCTCCGTCTTTTCGTTTCTGGCCTCTGAGGCCTATTTGGTTCTTGTCTGTACTCAGACATGTTGAATGCTTCCGCTGTGATGTAATGATGTTATGTTGGGGCATGTGCCCTCTGAATGATTGTATTTTCTATCTCTGCTCTAATGAGAGCCATTTGCACCTTATTTCAATCTTTTGTGTCGTAGAGATCTGTTGTGATATCACTTGTTCAAACGCCGTTGACGTACCATGTGTGTATGTTTTGAAGTACGTCAATGGAAGTATCCTGATTTCTATGGGATAGTTTACGTCGACGCTGAACAGATAGGGGTTGGTTGTCACACATACGTGTGTTGGCCTACTCGTAAGAGATCGTGGGTGCCGGTAAGCCCCGTAATCCAATCTACTACTGTTCAACGGAACGGCGAGTATCCTTTAGAAGTCCGGGTGCGACAAATGGTATCAGAGCATGTCTGCCTGTAGGATCCCTTTTTACTGGTCGCAGTTGAGTCTAGAAACTATTTTGTAGCTATATAGGAAAAATGAAACGTGAGAGTAGGAATTTTGTTCTTTTTCTTCTTTCCCCACCCACCCTCCCTTTTTCTGGTAAGGAAGTGCAACGTTGTTTTTCTCTTCTCATCTAAACTTTCAAGTTAGGATTTCACGAATTCTGGTTTCTCTAGGATGGTTATATCTACTAGACCATAGGAATGGAGGTGGTTGTGACATGATTTATCATGTTGCCTACTCATGATTGAGAACGGAGGCGTGTAAGCCCCGGAAGCAGATCCTCTATTCCTTAAGCAGTAGATATTGATCCTTTAGAAGCCCGGATGGGTTTTCCATAGTACCTCAGAAGTTTTGATCTCGTGTTTTCCCGATGTTGATATCCTGTTCTTCTCAACATCCTTTTCGTCCGTTGAAATCTTGTTGTTGTTTTCCACTTCAATGCTTCTACCGGCGACTAATCAAAACTTCCCAAATATCAAGTCTATCTGGCCAGAAAGGTTGTTGTTGTTTTTGTTGTTGTTGATTCCAGGCTATGAGAGCTGGCATTCATATCACCTGGGGTTGTTTCGAGGAAGCATTCCTGAAGCGCCACATTCCAGATAATCTATTCAACAAATGAGTCAAATTCTATCCAGCTATACACCCTCAATACAAAACCTCTCCCTTTACTTGAAAATGTTCCGGTGGTTTCCAAATTCCCTGACATCTTTCCGGAAGAGCTGCCAGGATTACCTATCGTTTTGAACTTCCAGAAAAACTATCCAAGGTGCACGATGTGTTTCACGTGTTACAACTCAAGAGGATCTTCCCAAGAAGTTTCCGGACCTTTCTTTTCTCAGTAGGAATCTCGGGGCGCGATTCCTTCAAGGGGGGCGTTTTGTAACATCCCAAGTCTGAAAATAGCCATTAGAATGTTTTGCTCTCTGTTATTTTATGTTTTGCATCATGGCATCATGTTGATTGCAATTGTTTTGCTTGTTTTCCATTTGTTTTCCAACTGTTTTCATTTGATTTTCCTTTGTTTTCTATTTGAATTTCAAACCAAAATTCAAACCTTTTGTTTCATCCTTGTGATGTTACAATTTCCAAATGATATTTCAAAATAAAACAATCAATTGTTTCCATTAAAGTGTGATTTCAAAACTGTTGTTTTGTTTCTATCAAAAATTCATTTAATATCAAACCCTTTTCAAATTCAATTTGTTTTCCATTTGAAATTCCAAACCAACATCCAAATAGTTGTTTCCAAATCAAAACCTTAATTGTTTCCAATTATTCCATAATGTTCAACTATTAAAATGGGGGTTTTTAATCAATCAATTAATTCCAATTTGCTTCCAAATTCAAATCACATTGTCCAAAACAGCAACCATGTTGATCGTATAAAAATTGCAACACCATTATTAATCATTTGTTTCCAATTAAAATCATTTGATCACCCTATTCAAATATTGTTTCAATAGTTTGAAGTTGATGTAAATTGCTTGTGAATAACATTCCTTTTTATCAACACCCTAATGGCAATTTAAATTTCAAATCAATTCATAATGGGCATGTTTCAAATTGTGGGTTTAAAAAATCAAATTCTTGCAAACTATTAAATCCATTAATGTTTGCATAACTGCTTGAGCTTATTAAATAAAATTTGCTTATTTCCAAAATTCCCAAATCAAACATTATTTGAAATTCAACTAACCACTTAGAAATCAAACTAATATTACCAATTTTGAAATCAATAACCAACCTTACTTTTAATTATTGCTTTGCAAATTAATAAACTTTAATTATCAAATCAACAACCTCAAACCATATTTGAAAATTCCAACTAACAACTTAAAATCATTAAAATTTCCAACCTGTGAAAGTAATGTTAGCATTTGCTTTCATTTCTGTTTTGTAAATTAATACAAAATATTGCATAACAATTTACACACCCCAAAACCCCAAGCCATTCTATCTCCCTTTCCTATTCTTTTCTTACAAGCAAAAAAAAAGATGAGAAAAGAAAAGAGAAAAGTGAAAAAAGGAAAATCAAAAGAAGCAGCCAGCCCAGCCTTTCTCCTTTTCTTCTCAGCCCACCTAAGCCCAGCAGCCCACGATCGCTGTCTTCTTTGTACGGACATGTCGATGTCGCTGTCACCTCCTCATCCGCCGTGCGATCCTCTCTCCCTCTCCCGATGTGCAGCCGTACTAGCTAGGCACTCTCCATAAAACCCTCTGCCCTAGCCTAGCCCTAGCCCCCCTCCATCTCGAGCCACCGCCGCCGTCCTCTCTACCTACCCGTTCCCTTCCGTTTCTGAAACCCTGCAGCTACACCTCAACAGTGAGCTCGCCGTCAGAACCCCGCCGCCGTCCCGCCACCACGATCCCCCTCAAGACAAGCTCTCCACGGGAATGGATTCGTGGTGCTTCCAGCTACCTCTCTGCGACCTCGCCGGGTGCTGGGAGCGACCGTGGTGGCCGCGCCGTCGTCGGCCACCGTCGCTTTCCTCGCCTTTGACAGCGCCTCCTCGACCTGAACCCGGTGAGCACCCCTCCCCCCTTCTGTCCTTCCCTCTCAACCACCGCAGCAACACACTGCACCACGGCGCGAATCGAGCCACAGTTCCGCGTTTTACCGTGTCTGCACGTCGCCGGGTTCACGTTAATCTCCGATCGCTGCTCGTTCCCGTCCGGTTTCAGAGACTGCGGTCGAAATTCAGTTAACGCTGTTGAGTAACTACTTCCTCCGTCAGTCCCGCTTACCAACAGCAAACACCGAACAGCGCACTGGCAACGATCCCCCGCGCGCTCTCCAGCGGCCAGTGTTCGATCCCTGGGGACGACGTCCTTTTTCGTTTTCTGCCGCGCACCCGGCCCCACCTGCCATACGCTGCGGTGGCCGCGTGGATTCCACCCGCGCCAGTCAGCGCCGCGTGGCCCTCGGGCCCGCGCGTCAGCCGCAGGGGCTGGCTGCCGCCCCGGTGAGAAAAGGACCAGATCCAGATCTTTGCACCGAGGCCCCTGCCCTTCTACCTTTTGCACCTAAGCCCTCCTTTTCTCTGTTTTCATCACAATCAAGTCCCTGTCTTTTGCAAATAAAACCTAAAACTTCAAATGCCCACAACTTTCAAACCACAAATCCAAATGACACAAATTTTATATGTATTCCAATCAAAATTTCATGAACTTTTCAAATATAACATTTGTTTTCTGTTTTGCACATTTCAAATTGTTTCAAATTTCAAATTCAAACAATTCATTTCCAATTTGGTTAATTCCATAAATAATTCATAATTAATTCAAATAACCCAAATAAAATATGTTTTTCAGTCCAAATTCAATGTACTTTCTGTTTATCAACTTTGTTTTGCAATTTGAACAATTAAATTAATGTTATTTAATAATTCTTAATAATGACAAATTAAATGGCATAATTAATAACTTTCAAATGGTTGCTCCAAATTAAATACTCAAAACATGAAATCCATCCAAAATCAAATGCCACACTTGAATGTCAACTTTGTTTTCTGGTCTGCAAAAATTAGTTTGAATAATTGTTCAATCTCTTATTTAATACAATTAAATTGGTAACATGCTTAATTAAATCATTTGAAATTGTTTTCCAACAAATAAAATATGTTTTCCATGCTATTTTGAACCACCTTGTCAAATATGAATTTGTTTCATGATTGGAATAGTTAAAATTGCTGGAATAATTTGAACCTTGTTTAAATCATTTAAATTGGCTAAATTCATAACTTGCTCAAATTAAATTATTTTTGAACTAATAAAATATGTTTTCAAACCAGAAAAACATAACCTTTTCAATTATGAATTTGAATTTATGTTTTGAACAAATAAAATCCAAATAATATTCACACTTGAATTAAATTCAATTAAAACTTGTTTAACCTTGTTTAATTCACAGTTAAATCATTGTAATTCCTTTTTCAATAATTGAAACATGTAATCCACCTAAAATTTTGTGTTCTAATCAAATATGAACTTTGTTATCTATTTGAACAATTAAACTGATGAAAACAACAAATGCTTGTGTGACACCTTTAAGTAACCAAAATTTCTTAACTTGATAAATAAAATCCTAAACTTGGTAAACCTTATTTCCATTTGGTCTATTGTTGTTATTTTGTTGTTTTCCTCATCCATGCATCATGCTAATTCACTTACACAAGTTGGTTAGTTGTAAAACAATTAATTCAACCATAATTCATGGGCTTTTCATATGCAATCCAATTGCATGTGGGTCCATTTAATCATGTTGTTATCTTGTCAACTATTTTATTTTGATGCATCAATTAAATGGTCATGCATCATCCCATGTTTGTGCACTATACCATGATATTGATTGTTTATCTTTCTGCATTGTTTGTTTGCTTCTTCTCGGATACACGACGATGTTGAGACCGACGATACTTACGACACCCCTTCTAAGGATTTAGCTCAGTACCAGGCTACTGGGTTTGCAGGCAAGTATTCACTCACATGAACCATCGTGTTCCTTTCAACATTGGATACCGATACTTTTCCGTTGTCTATTCTGCTAGCCCTATGATTAGTTGCTCCTGTTACGAACCTATCACATGAATCCCTTAACCCTGATATTGCCTCACCTCCACTCCTACAACCCCTTTGTTTGAGCCTGTGTCTTACTAGCATGCTTAGGTTGTTTTGCTCGAGTTTGTTACCCTTACTTTCAGTTACTATATTTTAGTATGTTCCAGGGGCTCGATATTTAATCAATCAATCATGCTAATGTTATTGTTAAATAATAATTTGATGTTAAGGCACCGGCAGGAGGCCCTTTGTGGTTTTGAGGCCTGCTAGTGTCGACCCTAATAGGAAAAGGGTCTTGTCTACTGATCCATGATGAGCGCACTACCCTTGTGGGAAGCGAGTATGGCGCCCCCCTCAATTTGATTCGATTCGCATCTCGTCCAGATCGCCTCATTTAGTTCGGTTTCCATTTGATGCATGCATGATCTGCGAGCCCTTGGTACCCGGTGGAACTTTCGTAGTCGGCATATAGGGACACGTTCTTAGAGTGCTATGAGGGTCCATGTTCTCTGGGCTCGATTAGCCGAGCCCAAGGTGCTTTGGGCTTGATGCGAAGAAGAGTTGATTGTGTTGAGTGCCCGCTTGGTGGGAGGCATCCCATCTGGCGGGTATTCATACGTGTACGGCCAAATTGGTGCAACCCTGCAGGATAATCTTCTCGAGAAGCCGTGTTTTCCGCGGTTATGGTTAACTTGGTGAAAGTACTGGCTAACAAGTACTCAGGACAACTTAAACCTAATGATTAACAACCTTACACCCAAGGATTAACAACTTGACTGGTAATAGGCTTATTGACACAATAATCTGAACCATCATTAATCCAACTGTGTGAGTTATCCTCGGATTGCTTCTTTGGATAAGGGGCGAGATCCAGGATGGGTTTGTTTGGAGTTAGTTGATAGGTTGGTTACGATACACGATCTTATCTCCTTTCTGATGGCCGGAAGTTGTAGTATGTTCTGTAGTTGGTTAGAGAAGCCAGTTGCAGCATCTTTTATATCCCCTTTCTTCCGTTGAACCCAAAGCATCTGTGCTTGGTGTTGACGGGTTACACTTTGGTGAACTGTGAGTCTTGCTTGCCAGTACGTTTATGTACTGACCCCTTTGGGGCTGTGGTTTCCGCAGACCTACGTTTCCGAGGATCTCCATGGTGCTACTACGTGAAGTTTGATGACGAGACTGTTGACGAGTAGATAGCGGACCCGGCAGGATCCGAGACTTCGTGGATGGGCTCCGTCTTTTCGTTTCTGGCCTCTGAGGCCTATTTGGTTCTTGTCTGTACTCAGACATGTTGAATGCTTCCGCTGTGATGTAATGATGTTATGTTGGGGCATGTGCCCTCTGAATGATTGTATTTTCTATCTCTGCTCTAATGAGAGCCATTTGCACCTTATTTCAATCTTTTGTCGTAAGATCTGTTGTGATATCACTTGTTCAAACGCCGTTGACGTACCATGTGTGTATGTTTTGAAGTACGTCAATGGAAGTATCCTGATTTCTATGGGATAGTTTACGTCGACGCTGAACAGATAGGGGTTGGTTGTCACACATACGTGTGTTGGCCTACTCGTAAGAGATCGTGGGTGCCGGTAAGCCCCGTAATCCAATCTACTACTGTTCAACGAACGGCGAGTATCCTTTAGAAGTCCGGGTGCGACAAATGGTATCAGAGCATGTCTGCCTGTAGATCCCTTTTTACTGGTCGCAGTTGAGTCTAGAAACTATTTTGTAGCTATATAGAAAAATGAAACGTGAGAGTAGAATTTTGTTCTTTTTCTTCTTTCCCCACCCACCCTCCCTTTTTCTGGTAAGGAAGTGCACGTTGTTTTTTCTCTTCTCATCTAAACTTTCAAGTTAGGATTTCACGAATTCTGGTTTCTCTAGGATGGTTATATCACTAGACCATAGGAATGGAGGTGTTTGTGACATGATTTATCATGTTGCCTACTCATGATTGAGAACGGAGGCGTGTAAGCCCCGGAAGCAGATCCTCTATTCCTTAAGCAGTAGATATTGATCCTTTAGAAGCCCGGATGGGTTTTCCATAGTACCTCAGAAGTTTTGATCTCGTGTTTTCCCGATGTTGATATCCTGTTCTTCTCAACATCCTTTTCGTCCGTTGAAATCTTGTTGTTGTTTTCCACTTCAATGCTTCTACCGGCGACTAATCAAAACTTCCCAAATATCAAGTCTATCTGGCCAGAAAGGTTGTTGTTGTTTTTGTTGTTGTTGATTCCAGGCTATGAGAGCTGGCATTCATATCACCTGGGGTTGTTTCGAGGAAGCATTCCTGAAGCGCCACATTCCAGATAATCTATTCAACAAATGAGTCAAATTCTATCCAGCTATACACCCTCAATACAAAACCTCTCCCTTTACTTGAAAATGTTCCGGTGGTTTCCAAATTCCCTGACATCTTTCCGGAAGAGCTGCCAGGATTACCTATCGTTTTGAACTTCCAGAAAAACTATCCAAGGTGCACGATGTGTTTCACGTGTTACAACTCAAGAGGATCTTCCCAAGAAGTTTCCGGACCTTTCTTTTCTCAGTAGGAATCTCGGGCGCGATTCCTTCAAGGGGGGCGTTTTGTAACATCCCAAGTCTGAAAAATAGCCATTAGAATGTTTTGCTCTCTGTTATTTTATGTTTTGCATCATGGCATCATGTTGATTGCAATTGTTTTGCTTGTTTTCCATTTGTTTTCCAACTGTTTTCATTTGATTTTCCTTTGTTTTCTATTTGAATTTCAAACCAAAATTCAAACCTTTTGTTTCATCCTTGTGATGTTACAATTTCCAAATGATATTTCAAAATAAAACAATCAATTGTTTCCATTAAAGTGTGATTTCAAAACTGTTGTTTTGTTTCTATCAAAAATTCATTTAATATCAAACCCTTTTCAAATTCAATTTGTTTTCCATTTGAAATTCCAAACCAACATCCAAATAGTTGTTTCCAAATCAAAACCTTAATTGTTTCCAATTATTCCATAATGTTCAACTATTAAAATGGGGGTTTTTAATCAATCAATTAATTCCAATTTGCTTCCAAATTCAAATCACATTGTCCAAAACAGCAACCATGTTGATCGTATAAAAATTGCAACACCATTATTAATCATTTGTTTCCAATTAAAATCATTTGATCACCCTATTCAAATATTGTTTTCAATAGTTTGAAGTTGATGTAAATTGCTTGTGAATAACATTCCTTTTTATCAACACCCTAATGGCAATTTAAATTTCAAATCAATTCATAATGGGCATGTTTCAAATTGTGGGTTTAAAAATCAAATTCTTGCAAACTATTAAATCCATTAATGTTTGCATAACTGCTTGAGCTTATTAAATAAAATTTGCTTATTTCCAAAATTCCCAAATCAAACATTATTTGAAATTCAACTAACCACTTAGAAATCAAACTAATATTACCAATTTTGAAATCAATAACCAACCTTACTTTTAATTATTGCTTTGCAAATTAATAAACTTTAATTATCAAATCAACAACCTCAAACCCTATTTGAAAATTCCAACTAACAACTTAAAATCAATTAAAATTTCCAACCTGTGAAAGTAATGTTAGCATTTGCTTTCATTTTCTGTTTTGTAAATTAATACAAAATATTGCATAACAATTTACACACCCCAAAACCCCAAGCCATTCTATCTCCCTTTCCTATTCTTTTCTTACAAGCAAAAAAAAAGATGAGAAAAGAAAAGAGAAAAGTGAAAAAAGGAAAATCAAAAGAAGCAGCCAGCCCAGCCTTTCTCCTTTTCTTCTCAGCCCACCTAAGCGCAGCAGCCCACGATCGCTGTCTTCTTCGTACGGACATGTCGATGTTGCTGTCACCTCCTCATCCGCCGTGCGATCCTCTCTCCCTCTCCCGATGTGCAGCCGTACTAGCTAGGCACTCTCCATAAAACCCTCTGCCCTAGCCTAGCCCTAGCCCCCCTCCATCTCGAGCCACCACCGCCGTCCTCTCTACCTACCCCGTTCCCTTCCGTTTCTGAAACCCTGCAGCTACACCTCAACAGTGAGCTCGCCGTCAGAACCCCGCCGCCGTCCCGCCACCACGAGCCCCCTCAAGACAAGCTCTCCACGGGAATGGATTCGTGGTGCTTCCAGCTACCTCTCTGCGTCCTCGCCTGGTGCTGGGAGCGACCGTGGTGGCCGCGCCGTCGTCGGCCACCGTCGCTTTCCTCGCCTTCGACAGCGCCTCCTCGACCTGAACCCGGTGAGCACCCCTCCCCCCTTCTGTCCTTCCCTCTCAACCACCGCAGCAGCACACTGCACCACGGCGCGAATCGAGCCACAGTTCCGCGTTTTACCGTGTTTGCACGTCGCCGGGTTCACGTTCATCTCCGATCGCTGCTCGTTCCCGTCCAGTTTCAGAGACTGCGGTCGAAATTCAGTTAACGCTGTCGAGTAACTACTTCCTCCGTCGGTCCCGCTTACCAACAGCAAACACCGAACAGCGCACTGGCAACGATCCCCCGCGCGCTCTCCAGCGACCAGTGTTCGATCCCTGGGGACGACGTCCATTTTCATTTTCCGCCGCGCACCCGGCCCCACCTGCCATACGCTGCGGTGGCCGCGTGGATTCCACCCGCGCCAGTCAGCGCCGCGTGGCCCTCGGGCCCGCGCGTCAGCCGCAGGGGCTGGCTGCCGCCCCGGTGAGAAAAGGACCAGATCCAGATCTGGATCCAGATCTTTGCACGGAGGCCCTTGCCCTTCTACCTTTTGCACCTAAGCCCTCCTTTTCTCTGTTTTCATCACAATCAAGTCCCTGTCTTTTGCAAATAAAACCTAAAACTTCAAATGCCCACAACTTTCAAACCACAAATCCAAATGACACAAATTTTATATGTATTCCAATCAAAATTTCATGAACTTTTTAAATATAACATTTGTTTTCTGTTTTGCACATTTCAAATTGTTTCAAATTTAAAATTCAAACAATTCATTTCCAATTTGGTTAATTCCATAAATAATTCATAATTAATTCAAATAACCCAAATAAAATATGTTTTTCAGTCCAAATTCAATGTACTTTCTGTTTATCAACTTTGTTTTGCAATTTGAACAATTAAAATTAATGTTATTTAATAATTCTTAATAATGACAAATTAAATGGCATAATTAATAACTTTCAAATGGTTGCTCCAAATTAAATACTCAAATCATGAAATCCATCCAAAATCAAATGCCACACTTGAATGTCAACTTTGTTTTCTGGTCTGCAAAAATTAGTTTGAATAATTGTTCAATCTCTTATTTAATACAATTAAATTGGTAACATGCTTAATTAAATCATTTGAAATTGTTTTCCAACAAATAAAATATGTTTTCCATGCCATTTTGAACCACCTTGTCAAATATGAATTTTGTTTCATGATTGGAATAGTTAAAATTGCTGGAATAATTTGAACCTTGTTTAAATCATTAAATTGGCTAAATTCATAACTTGCTCAAATTAAATTATTTTTGAACTAATAAAATATGTTTTCAAACCAGAAAAACATAACCTTTTCAATTATGAATTTGAATTTAGTTTGAACAAATAAAATCTAAATAATATTCACACTTGAATTAAATTCAATTAAAACTTGTTTAACCTTGTTTAATTCATAGTTAAATCATTGTAATTCCTTTTTCAATAATTGAAACATGTAATCCACCTAAAATTTTGTGTTCTAATCAAATATGAACTTTGTTATCTATTTTGAACAATTAAACTTGATGAAAACAACAAATGCTTGTGTGACACCTTTAAGTAACCAAAATTTCTTAACTTGATAAATAAAATCCTAAACTTGGTAAACCTTATTTCCATTGGTTCTATTGTTGTTATTTGTTGTTTTCCTCATCCATGCATCATGCTAATTCACTTACACAAGTTGGTTAGTTGTAAAACAATTAATTCAACCATAATTCATGGGCTTTTCATATGCAATCCAATTGCATGTGGGTCCATTTAATCATGTTGTTATCTGGTCAACTATTTTATTTTGATGCATCAATTAAATGGTCATGCATCATCCCATGTTTGTGCACTATGCCATGATATTGATTGTTTATCTTTCTGCATTGTTTGTTTGCTTCTTCTCGGATACACGACGACGTTGAGACCGACGATACTTACGACACCCCTTCTAAGGATTTAGCTCAGTACCAGGCTACTGGGTTTGCAGGCAAGTATTCACTCACATGAACCATCGTGTTCCTTTCAACATTAGATACCGATACTTTTCCGTTGTCTATTCTGCTAGCCCTATGATTAGTTGCTCCTGTTACGAACCTATCACATGAATCCCTTAACCCTGATATTGCCTCACCTCCACTCCTACAACCCCTTTGTTTGAGCCTGTGTCTTACTAGCATGCTTAGATTGTTTTGCTCGAGTCTGTTACCCGTTACTTTCAGTTACTATATTTTAGTATGTTCCGGGGGCTCGATGTTTAATCAATCAATCATGCTAATGTTATTGTTAAATAATAATTTGATGTTAAGGCACCGGCAGGAGGCCCTTTGTGGTTTTGAGGCCTGCTAGTGTCGACCCTAATAGGAGAAGGGTCTTGTCTACTGATCCATGATGAGCGCACTACCCGCATGTGGGAAGCCAGTATGGGCGCCCCCCTCAATTTGATTCGATTCGCATCTCGTCCAAATCGCCTCATTTAGTTCGGGTTTTCCATTTGCTGCATGCATGATCTTGCGAGTCCTTGGTACCCGGGTGAACTTTCGGCATATAGGGGGACACGTTCTTAGAGTGCTATGAGGGTCCATTTTCTTCTGGCTCGATTAGCCGTGCGCACAAGGTGCTTTGGGCTTGATGCGAAGAAGAGTTGAGTTGTGTTGAGTGCCCCGCTTGGTGGAGGCATCCCATCTGGCGGGTTATTCATACGTGTACGGCCAAATTGGTGCAACCCTGCAGGGATAATCTTCTCGAGAAGCCGTGTTTTCCGCGGTTATGGTTAACTTGGTGAAAGTACTGGCTAACAAGTACTCAGGACAACTTAAACCTAATGATTAACAACCTTACACCCAAGGATTAACAACTTGACTAGTAATAGGCTTATTGACACAATAATCTGAACCATCATTAATCCAACTGTGTGAGTTATCCTCGGATTGCTTCTTTGGATAAGGGGCGAGATCCAGGATGGGCTTGTTTGGAGTTAGTTGATAGGTTGGTTACGATACACGATCTTATCTCCTTTCTGATGGCCGGAAGTTGTAGTATGTTCTGTAGTTGGTTAGAGCAGCCAGTTGCAGCATCTTTTATATCCCCTTTCTTCCGTTGAACCCAAAGCATCTGTGCTTGGTGTTGACGGGTTACACTTTGGTGAACTGTGAGTCTTGCTTGCCAGTACGTTTATGTACTGACCCCTTTGGGGCTGTGGTTTCCGCAGACCTACGTTTCCGAGGATCTCCATGGTGGCTACTATGTGAAGTTTGACGAGACTGTTGACGAGTAGATAGCGGACCCGGGCAGGATCCGAGACTTCGTGGATGGGCTCCGTCTTTTCGTTTCCGGCCTCTTAGGCCTATTTGGTTCTTGTATGTACTCAGACATGTTGAATGCTTCCGCTGTGATGTAATGATGTTATGTTGGGGCATGTGCCCTCTGAATGATTGTATTTGCTATCTCTACTCTAATGAGAGACATTTGCACCTTATTTCAATCTTTTGTGTCGTAGAGATCTGTTGTGATATCACTTGTTCAAACGCCGTTGACGTACCATGTGTGTATGTTTTGAAGTACGTCAATGGAAGTATCCTGATTTCTATGGGATAGTTTACGTCGACGCTGAACAGATAGGGGTTGGTTGTCACACATACGTGTGTTGGCCTACTCGTAAGAGGACGCGGGTGCCGGTAAGCCCCGTAATCCAATCTACTACTGTTCAACGGAACGGCGAGTATCCTTTAGAAGTCCGGGTGCGACAGTCGGTGTCGGCCTAGCCGACAAGGATTTCTCCCGAAAACCTTGTCCGCAACCCGAACGATCCGGAAGTCAGGAGCCTTGCGAGAGCGAAGCCTCGCCACCACCAAGAAATCCGCCCACCAGCATGCGCCACCACAGACGCGAAGCCTCCATAGTCGTCTCACCGAAGCAGCCAGACATGATGTCTGCAAAACGGAAGCAAGGCGAAGATAGTAACACGAACAACGGGACAGCGGCCGCGCGGGAGGGAACTGCCTCCACCGCCCAGGGCGGTAGTCGACCGGACGCGGCGGCCAAGCACACCGGTCCCCGTTAGGTTCGGCTGGGCCCAGATCAGGCCCGTAAAGCCCCACGGGGCACACCAATCCCAACAGGGTCCAGCCGGGCCCAGATCGGGCCTGTAAAGCTTGCTGCTACGCTGCAACAGGCCGGCCTCGATCACCGTTGTACCGAGCACCATATTCGTCACCGCCATCTGCAGAACGAGGGGCGAGACAGCAGCCCGCCCCAACCCAGATGGGGCCCGCGGGCCCAGATCTGGGCTGCGAGCTCAGCCACTCTCGCCGACCGCACGCATCCGGCCAGGATCTACACCGCCCTGCAGGTCCACGGCCAGACCACCATGGTCGACCACCAGCCAGCCACGGCCACGCCGAAGTCGCCCCGAGCCGCACCGCCACCGGAGGAGCCCGCCCCGCGAAGACCCCTCAGCTCGTGGGTAGAAGATGGACCGCGGCCACCGGCACCACCCGAGCCGGCGGGAGGGGGAAGGTGTGGAGGAGGAGGCGGGAAAGGGAGGCGGAGCTGGCCGCGCCGGCCGCCGCGGGGGCGGCGCGGACGCTGGTACGGTTATGTTTCGGGGGGATGGTTTCCGCTCCAGTTTTGGCACTTTGCATACTGGATCAACGCCTCATCAATGCTTCATAGAATGTAAAATCCGATGAGACACCATAAAGCTGTAGCAGTTAATGCGCAAACCATAGGACTGTCGTTTAGGAAATACTAATGACCCCGTAGCCGACTGTGAATATTAGAAAAGGACCATGTGCTTTTGAGTTCTGATGATATAAGGCCTGTCCCAATGGGGGTTTCTTAGCGCGGGTTCATAGACGTTTTGCTTATGTGGCAGATTATTTAATGAGGAGAGAGAGTGAGGTTGTATCTTAGCTAAGATACAACATTGACACGTTATCATAGGTAAAAATGGTTAATAGCCCAATCGGATCCATGCATGAGCACCAAATCATTAAATTTAGAGACAACCTCTAACAAACAATGCATTGGACTAGTAGTCTCTTAAATTATTAATGTACCTATGATAACGTGCTAAGAAACGATGCATTGGGACATGCCTAATTAAACGGGAGCAAAGAGTTCGCAAGAAAAAATAATACAAACTATATACTTAGATGTAATGGCAAATAATGCATTAAAGCTGAAAAGACATGCATTGTGTATGTATTATCAGTATATAAAGTAGACGGAGGCGGCAAGGCGGGCTCTTGTCCAAGGCTAGGATCCAGTGACGCAGCGCGCTGCTGCATAAACACATCCTTACTGCTGAAGAATCCCTCTGTCCCATCTGCAATGGCCCGACGGAAACTCCAAACCACCTTTTCATCGAGTGTGACTTCGCCCGTCGGTTCTGACATCTGTTGGGATTTGAGTTCCCTCCCAACGAGGATGTCCGCTGCCTCCACGAATACGATGCCCCTGCTGCTGTGGCGCCCGAAACGGCGTCGACGTTCACTCTGCTCTGTCTCTGGAACCTCTGGGAAGCACCGCAACTCGGTGATGTCCGACGGGCAACGCCCAAACATCCGTCTCCTGCAGAAAAACTGCTCTGATGATGCTCACCTCTGGGAGGAGAGGCTGCCGACGGTCCGCAGAGATGACGCAGCGACCTGGCTGCTTCAACTTGGCGCTGCCAGGGCCTGAAAAACTGGGAGTGATCTGCCCCTCGTCCCCTCCACCGTCTTGCACATGTCTGTAATTTGTTTTCTCCCCGCCTCCTTTGCAAAGTCCCCCCCCCCCCCCCCCCCCCCCCACACACACAATCAAAAAAAAATCAGTACATAAAGTGTTTGATATTGGGACATTATTACACGTGAGTTTGCAATCTCACTAAAGACTGAGACTAAAAAGAAATAAAAAGGAAATTCACCTTGTTGGAATATCATCGAACACCTGACGGGCTTCCTAAGAGCATGTACATTGGTGGTGCGTCAGCTGTCTATAGCCGATGCCACATAGAATTTTTTAGCAGTTAGAAGAGAGAGAGGATAGAAAGATAAACAGTCCGTCGCTAATTTTCTAGACGGTCTAGTCCCGCTAGAATCGCTCCCTACCAACTGCTCTCCTCCCGTTGTATGGCTAACGACGCCTCTCTTCCGGGTGTAAATAGCTTTAATAGTTTTTTTTAATTGGATACAGTTACGAGTTTTACGGACAACTGAAAAAACAGGCTATTGTACGAGTCGTCTCCGGTGCTGTCTACAGCTGACATGTACATGTATTACAGACTGATGCTGTCTAGACGACTGTACATGCCCTAAAGCTGGAGGTACGCGGAGACCCACGGGGGCCGACGAATTGGTCGGGGAAGTGGAGGAGAGCGTGACATACCTGCAAGTCACCACCCATGGCTCGCAGTTGTTGTTTAGGTATGTTGGGAAAGTTGGGCCAGGAGGTGGCAGCCCACTCGGTGGGCTTTGCCCAGTCCAACTAGGCCTTAGGGTTTCCCCCACTTTGTACGTTCGTTTGGGTCTCACCCTCCTGTTATATATTGAGGCACTGTACGTAGTCTAGGAACAGAACAAAGAAAGCAATAAAGATTTAGTTGTGCCCACACCCTGTGTCCCTTTTCTTCCTTGTCGTGTGTTTGTTCCATCTACGCCGTCGCCGTCACACACCCTCGGACCGGCCAGCCGGCAGAGGTTGTGTAACACGTTATCAGCACGCGCCACTCCACCGAGCCTGCACCGAGCCTGCACCGAGCAGCTTTCTACAAAAATCGCGAAGGTATAACCCCGATCTGATCGCAAAAATGGAACCCGTGACGAAATTTCCTTTCCATTTTTCCGCTTTGCGTAATTTTTCGATCAGATCTGCGGTGCGGATTTTCTCTCCCGGGATCGAGCTGACACGCTGTCGCCGGCCAATGTCGATATCCCCGGATCACGAGAGATTTGTTGACTGCACCGTAGAGAGACGGTACGCCACGTGATCCCGCTGATCACAGTACCGCCACGACGCATCCGCTGTGCGTTCGTGCCGCCAATATTCCAGATGAAACGTGATGATGATTTTCCAATTATTATTTTTTGTTCTTGTCCTTGCATCACGCATCAATGGCAGAGGCCACATAGGCCGCGCGCCGCCGCGCGCCGCCGCGTGCCGCCGCGAGCGAGCCGCCGCGAGCTGGCCGCCGCGTGCGAGCCGCCGCGAGCTGGCCGCCGCGTGCCGCCGCGAGCGAGCCGCCGCGTGCCGGCCGCCGCGAGCTGGCAGGCCGCCGCTGCGAGCTGGCTGGCCGCTGGCCGCTGGCCGCCGCCGCAAGCTGGCTGACCGCCATGCACCGCGCGCTGGCCGGCAGCCGCCGCCGCTCGGCCTCGGCCCAGCTCCTGGGCGCCGCCGCCCCGCTGGCGCCGCCACCGCTCCGGCCAGGCCGCGCGCACCCGCTCGGTCGCCGCCTTGAGCTCGCGCCGGCCGGCCGCCGCCGCCGTGACCTCGAGCCCCCGCTCGGGCACGCGCGCGCGTGCGCCGCCGCGTTGAGCTCGGCTAGGGCCGTGCGCCACCGCGTTGACCTCCCCGCCGTGCGCCGCCCCGCCCCGCCGTTCGCCGTCATGCCCCTGCCGGCCACCGGCGAAGCCGCCGCCGCCGCGACCTGAGCACCTGCTCGGTCAGCGCGCGAGCAGACCGGTGCCCCCTAGGGTTCCCCGGGCGGGCCGCGTGTTGGGCCCTACTGGGCCACCTACGGCCCAACATCGCTTAGCCCTCTGCACGAGAGAAAAAAAAAAGAAAAAAAAAATGCTGCGCAGAACAAAGGAGGCTGAGATGGGCTTTTGGCCTGGTTTTTGGCCGTTTTTGGCCTGCTGCCGATACGGGCCGGACCCAGAGCGTGTACGGGCTGAATTTTTACGTTTTAGCACACAGTTTCCTCCATAATTCTGTATATTTTTATTCCTGCTGAATAAATTGTATATAAGTCCCTGGAACTGTCTGTTTTTGCTGAAATTGTAAATCTGGACATAAAGTAAATTCGAAAAGTCATTTTTAGGGCTAATTTTCACGTTTCGAACACGCTTAGCATAATATCTCTTTATACATGCTTTTATATCATGTTTTACTATCGTAATTAATTGTTTAATTCATAGTAGAACACTGTTAGCATGTCATTTAAAATTTTGGAACGCCGTCATATTGAATTTTTGTATCAACATCGCTTTATGCAATCGATTACCTGCTGTAATCTGATACATGTTTGCATAAATCGCAGATGGCCGGAATCATGAACCGCGAATTCGAGGAGTTGTCCCAGACTGGGCTGAACTACCTTGCTTGGGCCTCGGACGTGGAGATCGTCCTCGAGGGCCGAAAGATCAAAGGAGCGCTGGATGCGGGGACCAAGGAGGCCCCCAGCACCACGACTGCTGCAGAAAATGCGCAGGCACTGCATTTCCTCCGCCACCATATGAGTGCTACGTTGAAAAACGAGTACATGGCTGAACGGAGTGCTTCAGCCCTGTGGGCCGCTCTTAAAGAGAGGTTCGCTAGGTTGAAGTACCACGTCAAGCCAAAGGCGGATGCGGATTGGTTGCGTCTAAGGTTTGCGGACCACAAATCGGTACAGTCGTTCAATTCCGTGTTACACGTGATTTGGCGAATCTGGAGATGTGTGGTACGAAAATCACGGACGAGGAGAAGATAGGGAAACTCTCTCCACCTTCCATCCAAGTAACCTCCAGAATGCGCGGAACTACCGCCTGGAGAACTTCACGCAGTACTCGGCCTCATTGACGCCCTCCAGGTGGCTGAGGTGCAGGATGAGGTTCTGAAAAGAACTTCAACTCGCAGCCTTTCGGAGGGGCCCAAGCCAGGAAGCTTATGCCGGCGCCTACAAAGTGCCCAGCCAAAGTTCAAGCAGCGCGGCAGGAAAGGCAAAGGCAAGAAGGGACCTAACCACCCCCACCCAGCCAAGGAGCAAAAGGCGGGTAAGGGGGAGGTGAGGCCCCAAGACTGCTTCCGCTGCGGGTCGAAGCTTCACTTCTCCAGGCAGTGTCGTGCTCCCAAGCACGTCGTGGACGCCTTCAAGGCCAAGAGAGCGCATGAGGCGCACCTTATCCAGATGGAGGCACCACCGGCGCCCGCTGCGGCACCCGATGATCCCCACGCCCCCCGCTGCGCCCGTCGTGGCGCACACTGGGGTACCTGTGGAGGCACATGGCGGTTCCCACGAACGCCACCGTGTCCATAGAGGTTGAGCACACCGTGTCCCCTCCAACGCCACAGCTGGACATCGACGCTGCCGCCTCCGTGATAGCCACTGAGGAGAAGCTTAGCGAGATGGAGATCTCGGCTGAGCTGGAGGGTTACTTTGTGGACTCCATCTGAACTCCGCCCATTTATTCATGATCCTATGGCAATAATTTGATACAATTTATTCGATTTGGTTGTAAGCTCTACGAGAGCAACATTATTTGTTTCATTAAACATCTATCGGCGCTTGGATGACTTGGTCATCATTCATTTATTCCATTCTTTTAAATAGAGATACTTATGTTATGTTCTGAAATATTTGCGTGTTTAATTATTATTACTTTAGCATCTTCCTCGCTCTCTTTAATAATTAGACACTATATTTTAGAACACTGTGGCGCCCGAATGGAGGAAACGTGCCTTGCCGATAGCGGTACCACCAATACCATCTTGAAGATACAAAGTACTTTGAGTCCATCAAGAAAATTCCAGGGAGCATTACGACGATCGCCGGCTGCGGTCCTCATATAGTTGGCTCCGGCCGAGCCACTATAACACTCCCCATGGGAACAACTTTGATCATTAATGATGCATTGTTGTACCTCGAAGCGACTCATACTCTCTTGAGTTTTAAAGACATTCGTGTTAATGGGTTCCACATTGAAACCCATGATGATGACACCGATAAGGAGTACCTACTCATCACGAAACGCGATGAAAATGGTAAACATGTTGTCGAAAGGCTTCCTTCGTTCGCTACAGGGTTGTACTACACTAAGATAGTAGCACTACCCATGTACACTACCCTTAATACTGTTTTTAGAAGCTCTGAACTATTCTGCCTTTGGCACGATAGGTTAGGCCATCCCGGTCTTACGATGATGAGAAATATAATTAACAACTCGAATGGTCACAATGTTAATGTGAAAAATTTCCCGAATCCTGATGATTTCGTGTGCTCCGCATGCGCTAAGGGGAAATTAATCATTAGACCATCACCCCTAAAGGTGAAGGATGAAATCCCCGTGTTCTTGGAACGTATCCAAGGGGACATATGCGGTCCTATTCAGCCCCTGTCGGGCCCGTTTAGGTACTTCATGGTGCTCATTGATAGTTCCTCTAAATGGTCCAATGTTAGCCTGCTGTCAACAAGGAACCATGCTTTTGCAAAATTGATCTCTCAGATCATACAAATGAGGAATAAATTCTCTGATCATCGTATTAAGTCTATTCGAATGGACAACGCCGGTGAATTTACTTCAAAGGCGTTCGATGATTATTGCATGGCAACAGGAATCGAACTTGAGCACTCTGTACCGCACGTCCACACACAAAATGGACTTGCGGACGCATTGATTAAAAGAATTAAATTCATAGCCGGACCGCTCCTTCAGGGTTGTAATTTACCAACAACATGTTGGGGTCACGCGGTGTTACACGCTGCCAATCTCATCAATTTTCGACCATCGGCCTACAACATCCATTCTCCTATGCAGCCTGCGCAAGGGTCGGCACCGAAAATTTCCCACCTTCGTAGGTTCGGTTGCCAGGTATATGTACCAATACCACCCCCAGCGATCAGCAATGGGACCGCTCCGTAAGTCGGGGATATACGTTGGTTATGAGACTGTGTCCATAATCAGGTTTCTGGACCCCGCGATAGGTGACTGTCATACGGCCCGTTCGCTGATTGCATTTTTGACGAGGATCTTTTCCCGACTTTAGGGGGAGATAAATCAACCCCTTGATGATAAAAGTCGAGAACTTACGTGGCAAGCCACGGGATCCACGCTCATGACCCGCGCACTGCTGAGTCTAATAGAGAAGTTCAAAAGATAATAGATTTGCACTCGTTGGCAATCAACTGCCTGATCACTTTAGTGACTTAAAGACTGTGACAAAGTCGCATGTGCCTGCGCGCAATGCACCGGAAAGGGTTGAAATACCAAAGAGAAATCACGGTATACCCGCTCCCGTTCTTAGGCCTAAGAGGACGAGGAATCCGGTTTCTCAAATCCCAAGTACCCGGGGACGCCCGAAGAAAAGGATAAGAGAGATTTATCGCAGCCTACCCCTGCAAAGGGAGCCAGTTGAGACCTGGCACAAGTACGGATGTTTCAGTGCACGAAATTCCGGACTTGAATTCCTACTACGGAAATACCCACGAAGATGTGTGCGCACACATTGGAGCGGGAAAGCTAAAGGACCTTGCTCCCGGAATGGGAAATCCGGTGGAGGAAGGGAATGTGCCTGATGCACTCCATGACGAAATGGCCATTAATTATATTAATTCGGTTGAGTCAATTAATCGAGCTATGGCAAATGTCGACATTTATTTTGCCAAGAAAATTGCCTCAATCATAGATCTTGACCCAGAGCCTAACACTCTCGCTGATTGTAAGCAAAGGTCGGATTGGAAAGATTGGAAGAAGGCAATAACTGCTGAGTTATTTTCTCTCAACAAAAGAGAGGTGTTTGGACCTGTTTGTCTAACTCCTCCCCATGTGCGCCCCGTTGGACACAAATGGGTATTTGTTCGAAAGAGGAACGAGAATAACGAGGTAGTAAGGTACAAAGCAAGGCTCGTTGCTCAAGGTTTCTCCCAGCGACCAGGTGTCGACTTCGAGGAAACTTACTCCCGACTCATGGATGGAATTACCTTTAGATACTTGATCTCAATGGCAGTAAACTTGGACTTGACAATGAAACTTATGGATGTTGTCACCGCTTACCTTTATGGTAATTTGGATTCGGACATATACATGAAGGTACCCGAAGGTATCCCTGTCCCGAACCAAGATAGAGCTAACAGAGGTTTATACAGTGTTCAGCTTAAGAAGTCACTGTATGGATTTAAACAGTCAGGTAGGATGTGGTATAATCGTTTAAGCGATTTCCTTCATCAGAAGGGCTACACGAGCAATGAAGATTGCCCATGTGTTTTTATACGGAGATCACAAGATGGTTTTTGTATTATCTCGGTGTACGTGGATGATTTGAATATAATCGGTACACCTGAGGATATTGAGGAAGCGAGTTCCTACCTGATGTCGGAATTCGAAATGAAAGACTTAGGCAAAACTAAGTTCTGCCTAGGTTTGCAACTTGAACATTCCCCTGCTGGGATCTTAGTGCACCAGTCTTCCTACACCCAGAAGGTGTTGGAAAGATTTGGATTTGACAAGGCATATCCTTCTAAGACCCCGATGATCGGGAGATCTTTACAGCAGGATAAGGACCCGTTCAGGCCTAAGGAAGAGGGAGGAAATTCTGGGACCAGAATTCCCCTACTTGAGCAGTTGGCACTCATGTACCTCGCGAATTGCACACGGCCGGACATTGCGTTCGCTGTCAATTTGCTTGCTAGGTACAGTTCTGAGCCTACCAAGAGGCATTGGAAAGGCATTAAGGACATCTTCCGATACCTACAAGGGACCAAAGATCTTGGCTTGTTTTACCGGAGGAATCAAGACCTCACGGTTGTAGGCTATGCTGATGCTGGGTACCTTTCGGACCCGCACACATCCAAGTCTCAAACTGGATATGTTTTCCTTTGTGGAGGAACCGCTATTTCCTGGAAATCGTCTAAGCAAAGCCTAGTGTCAACTTCGACGAACCACTCGGAAATCATAGCACTATATGAAGCATCACGTGAGTGTGTATGGCTTCGACGGGTGATCGGCCACATCCAGCTGTCATGTCGTGCTAGAAGAGGTCACCCACCGCGGCTTGAAGTCGCTGGAACTGCCGGCGCGGAGAAGCCTGGACCCCATCCTCGTGTCACAACTGCTACACCTACGCCGGAAATCACTCCCCAACGCCTGAGCGTTTCCTAGGCTCGTTTCGCTGAAGGATTTTTTGCATGGGCCGGCCCGTTATCGCTTTAGCTGGCCTCCTTCGTTTGTTCCAGGCTTCCAACGCAGTATAGCTATTCCTTCGCTTGATCCCTATATACGTGAGTTTTTTTTTCTTCTTCTATTTTTTTTGAATTTTTTTTTCTTCTTCTAATTGGAAGTAGCCACTAGCGATCCGGTATTTGATGCAGTCTACTTAGCATTTAGTCAGATTTTTTTCTTTTCTCTTTTTAACATGTTTCTTTCAAACTTATCTTTCTATTTAATTTGTAAGTAATTTTTTTTAGATATATAAATATTTTGCTCCTTTATTCCCTATGTATCCCAAACACCGCGAGCGATCATTGCCCACCTTTTTGCTAATTGGGTTCCTATCTTCATGGAAATTTGTGTTCCTGGATTTTGTTCCTCGTTTTTGTTATAAGAGTTTTGTTCCTTTGTCTATGCATCTTTCTTTCTCTACTTTTTGCTTCGAGTTTTTGTTCTTTTGTTCATGAAACTTTGTCCCTATCTCTATGGAGTTTATTTTCCTAACTTTGTTCCTGGAATTAGTTGCTATCCCCATGTACCTTTTTGTTCCTATCTTTTGTTCCGAGAGTTTTGTTTCTCTGTCCAATGAACTTTGTTCCTAGTTTTTGTTCCAATCTTTATAGATTATCTGTTCCCATCTTTGTTCCTGTATCCATGGAATTTTGTTCCCAGCTTTTGTTTCTATCTCTGTGTATCTTTTTTTATTTCTACCTTTGTTCTAAACTTTTGTTCCTATGTACCTGGAATTTTGTTCCTAACTTTGTTCCCCATCTTTTGTTCCTATCTCTGTAGCCTTTTTTGTTCCTAGCTATGTTCCTACCTTTGTTCCGATCTTTTTGCTCCTATGTCCATGGAATTTTGTTCCTAACTGTGTTCCTAGTTTTTGTTCATATATCCATGGAACGTTATTCCTAGGTTTTGTTCGTATCTCCATGGAGTTTTTTGTTCCTTTTTTGTTCCAGCTTTTTGGTTCCTATGTCAATGGAGCTTTTTGTCCCTATGTCTATGGAACTTTGTTCCTAGTTTGTTCGTATCTTCGTGGAGTTTTTGGTTCCTACCTTTGTTCCAAACTTTTGTTTCTATCTATATGGAATTTTGTTCCTAACTTTGTTTCCCAGCTTTTGTTCCTATCTCTGTAGCCTTTTCAGTTCCTAGCTTTGTTCCAAAATTGTGTTCCTATGTCCATGAAATTTTCGTAACTTTGTTCCCAGTTTTCGATCCTACCTCTGTAGGTTTTTTTTTGTTCCTAGCTTTCTTCCAATCTTTTTGTTCTTATGTCAATGGAACTTTGTTCCTAACTTTCTTCCTAGTTTTTGTTCCTATATCCGTGGAACTTTGTTCCTAGGTTTTGTTAGTATCTCCATGGAGTTTTTTGTTCCTAGTGTTGTTCCTCTTTTTTGTTCCAAGTTTTTGGTTCCTATATCAGTGGAGCTATTTGTTCCTATGTCCATGGAACTTTGGTTCTAGGTTTTGTTCGTATCTCCGTGGAGTTATTTTGTTCCTAGTTTTGTTCCTCTTTTTTGTTCCACGTTTTGGTTCTTATGTCAATAGAGCGTTTCTTCCGACCTTTTTATTCCGAGCTTTTTGTTCCCATGTTGATGAAATTTTGTTCCACACTACATAGAGTTTTTTGTTCCTATATATGTGGATTTTTTGTTTTTAACTTTTTGTCACTAGATTTGTTCCTACCTTTTGTTCCTATGTCAATGGAGCTTTGTGTTCCTACCATTTTATTCCAAGCTTTTTGTTCCTATGTTGATCTTTTATCCTAGATATGTGGAGTTTTTGTTTCTAACTTTTGTCTTTAGCTTTGTTCCTATCTCACTGGAGTTTTTTTTCCTAGTTTTGTTCCTCATTTTTATTCCTACGTTAATAGAGCTTTCTGTTTCTACCTTTTAGTTCGACCTTTTTGTTCGTATATATGTTGAGTTTTTGTTTATAACTTTTTTCCCGAGCTTTGTTCATAGTTTTTTGTTCCTATCTTAGTGGAGATTTTTGTTCCGATGGTGTTTTTTTCCTCTGGTGTTCATGTTTGTTCCCTGGTGTTTTTTATTTTGTTTAAGAGTTAAAAAAATTATCTTTCTCTAAAATAATTTAGTTCTTCTATATTTCAACTTTTATTAATGTATATTTGTTCCCGAGTGAATAAATATTTGTTCCGGCATTAATTTTGTGGTACACCTCTAGAAGTAGTTTGTTGTGGGATTGCTAAAGTTTATCCCTTCATGTATATTTTTTTGTTCCTGACAACTAAAGTTTTTGTTTCATTTTAGTGTGAATCGGTAAGAGAGTTTTTTCTGTTAGTCGTACCTTTCAGTATTTGGTTTCCTTCTTTCCGAATAATAGAACACATGTTGCGATACACCGATCATTACCCAGTAAGGATAACTCTCAAAGTTGTAAATGGCATAAAGCACTGGTGGAGAACAGGCTAGTAGCACCGGTTTGTAAGGGCCTTTGGACTCGGATACAAAACCGGTGCTACGTATCCGGGACTAAAGCCCCCCCCCCCTTTAGAACCGGTCAGTCACCAACCGGTTCTAAAGGCCTCCACGTGGGCGCCGAAGAGAGCGCGCAGGCGGAGGACCTTTAGAACCGGTTGGTAGTACCAACCGGTCCTAAAGTTTTTTGTCTCTTTTTTTTTTCTTTTTTCTTTTCAGGGTTTCCAATTCCGTATTTAGGGTTTAGGGTTTAGGGTTTAGGGCGTGTTCCGTATCTTCAGGGTTTCCGTTTACGTGTTTCCGTTTCTGTTTGCGGTTAAATGTTGATGCACCAAATAGTAGTACATATATATATACATGTAACACGAAGTAATCGACCGATAATTACATAATCTGAGGTTCGTTTTGAATAGTTGTATACTTGCATAGAGAAGGGAGCTGGCTATAATTGGTTCATAGGATGGAAAAATTCTCCGTCTTCTGCTATGACTTGCGTGAGAAGAAATCCTGCCAATTCCTCTGCAATAGCCTTGCAACGGTCGATTGGTTTGAGCTGCGCCCGCTTTCGTGCCATCTTGAAAAGAAGTAGATGAAAACAATTAAGTTATGAACAAAACTAAACATAATTAATGGCAACATAAATAAAGTTGTGAAGATCCGGTTACGTACCTCTAGAGTTCTGGTAGTACGGGATTTCTCATTGATCCTCCTGTGAATGAACTCGCAGACGTAGTATCCACAATAATCAGTTCCCTGTGGTTGTTGCGGGACTTTCTATATACGAGAAACATAATTCAGTCAAATTAATAAATAATCAAGAGAATGGTAATGGTATTTAAATCAGGGTACGTAGTACTACTTACTGTGTTAATCTGAAAGTTGAGCTTGTCTGCCCATGTACCGGGTTCTTCCTTGATGAACATTTGCCAAACCCTGGGCGACAAAAGAAAAATGAATAGAAGAGTTAATTATTACTTACTTGATATCAGGGAATGAACGAAAAAGAGGCCGATGAACGAAAGAGGCTGATATATATACTTTTGAAGCATCTGACGCGCGCTCTTCCATCTGTCAGCGCCCCAGTTTAACGAGTCCCAGACTTCAACTTGTCCTCTATCGATTCTAATGATGAACAATGAAAGTGGCCGCTGCGCACGTGTACACACGCAGTCATGCATACTCATCAATTACACTTAACATCAGGTAAGCAAAATGGAATGTCTACAAGACAGTAACACTCACCTGAATGCGTAGGGCCAAAGTATTTCTTTTTTGGTATTTTGTCGCTTCAAAAACCTTAGCAAATCATCCGGTGTAGTCTTGTTGAACGTTTCTACTGTGGTTTGATAATACGAATACGGGTCAATGAACCCAAAGTCCCAGATTCCTGCCAGTCTGCATTCACGAATCTTCATTCTGCATAGTAGCGTACAAAAAGAATGTCGTCAGTGATAATTATACGGGCAACGAACGCGAGCTTAACTAAATAATTAAATTACACAAATAAATCACTTACAAACAGTAGCAGCTGAGGATAGACTTGTCGAGGGCACGTTGATTGTACATCTGGAAGAAATCATCGAACCCAAGCTCGACACCGTAATCTCCGAAGTAGTGTTGATCCTGAATTTGAGCCATGATACAGTCTCTCTCCTGCCTTGCGGCCTCCAAGTACCAATCATGTAAACTCCGTAATTGGGTTGTTAGAGCAGTAGGATCTTCGACCAGAGGGTGCCCGGGCTTGTATTTATATACCACATCAGCAATAGCGTAACCCACGTCGCCCATGCGTGGACAGACACTGAAGCCGCGTCAGATAAGACCTTGAGCGGGCCAACTGACTGTGCTTCTTGTTGTCCGAGCTGGGGAACTTGTTTCCCGCATTTCGTCTGCTCCGCCTGCTTCATCTGTGCGGCGTGCTTCTTTTCAATATACCGTTCATAGTCTGAAAGGGGCGGCGGGCGGCGGTGCAGGATAATATAAGTTGTCGATGGTCCGCTCAATTTTCCACTTTGGGATGTCCTTCAGAGTTTCCTTCCAGACGTCTGGAGGGGGCTTCTGGGGAAACTGTGCGAACCATGCCTTGGTTTTGGATGCCACTGCATTGGTTAGTTCCTCCTCAGTCATCAAGCCTGGTAACTTCGGGGGACTCTTGACTTTCTTGGATTTCCTTGGTCTCTTCTTGGGAGGAGTCCCGTTTCTTCTGAACTGCAGCTTCCGCTTTGTCGTACCCGTAGTGGGCGCATCCGTCTGCTCACGGGAGTGCACGGGCGATGGACCCTCGGCCTCGGGCTCCGGCCAATCTTCGTTGTGGGGTGGACTTGGAGGTCCGTTCGGGGTGGACTTGGAGGTCGTGCATTCTCTGTACGAATGTGAAAAAACTATTAAAAATAAGATAACATGTGGTGCAACATTCAGTAATGGATGGAGGTATGGTGCATTCGTACCTGGAGGAGTCGGTGGCCTTGGCGCCGAGTTAGGGAACACGATGTGTTTCTTATTCCACAAGATGATACCAAGCTCCATTTCTCCCAGTGTCTTCTCGCCCTCACCTCCAGAATACTGAGCTCAATTGAATGGCATCCCGGCGTAATTGTTGACAACCCGACACGGCATGGGATGCTGGAATCTGACCACCATGGTAGGTTGCTCCAGGTTGATTCGGTAAAGCATAGCCTGACGCCACCCTGAAGGATATGTTCCCATTGGCATATGTATCTCACAGTTTGTCTTCTCCGTGATATCATCCACGGGGTAGTGAGGCGCCGACGGTTCGACTGCACGACCGTCTTCTAGCTGCAGGTGCGTGGAACCCACGCTGCTTCTATGCTGAGATGGACGGCATGATCGTCTTCTATTTGCAGATCAGGTCAGGACGATGTTCTACTCCTCTTCAGTGTCAGGTAGAGGGTCCCCCTTTCTTCAAGAGAAAATCCACCTTTTCTTCTAATGTCGATATCCGTTCACTCGTCTTTTTCTTGCTTCTATCACGGCTTCTGTAAGTGGCAATGTCCGCTGCAAACCCTTGGCTCCACGGGTATCCGCTCCAAAGCCCCGTGTTCGTCCCCCACTTTTCGGGGTTCCCGAGTGCCCTCGTCAGCTCGTCGTTCTCTCTATCGGGAACAAAAGTTCCTTTTCGAACAGCTTCTATTGCCTTCTCTAGTTCTGCTACGACTGTTGTTATTTTTTCCGACCATGGTCCCTGAGCAACAATCATCCCAGTCTCAGCGTCCAACGTTGCCCCATGCGCGAACAACCAGAACTTGGACCTATCGGGCCAGTCATGTGTCGTGGAATGATACCTCTTTTCACAAGCGCATTTTCATAGCTTCGCCACCTAGGCAGGGCATCATGTAGCCACCTGACCCCAAAATATGGTGATATTTCTTCTTCTTCGCATTCTCCGAATTTTTGGCCGATCGGATGCAAAGACACCCGATTTATTGTACGCCTTAAAATCCCCAAGCGTCTCTTATCTTCACTAGGTTCCCAGTGAAAACTGGATCTTCTTTCTGATATTTCTTCCACAGTTCTTTCTTCCACCTCTGGAATTGTGTGGCCATCTTCTTCAAAGCCCACTTCTCGACTTTCTTCTTCTTATCTTCCGCTACGCTGAAATTTTGCCATAGCGTTTCGCAAAGAATTTTTTTCAATCTTTCATCGACATAACTAGCTCCAACGTTGGCCCCGGTCTTCGGCTTATTCCATTCTATAAGTTGATCGGGACCAGGTCTCTTACAACAACTCCGCACTGATTTACGAATTTGCGATAAGTTTCTGGGCTGCAGTGGTTTGCCATCAGCAGCAACTGTATCAATCGAGAACCTTACGGTATCTTTCAACCTTGCGGCCGGGCCTCGTTTGGACTTTGTCTCAGTACTTGCGCTAGCTGTTCCGGAGGGCGCCTAAACGGGAAAATAATGATTCGTTAGTAAGTGCAAAACAAATTAATTGTTGCGTGAACAGTGACTTGAGATATACATTGGCAGAGTTTGTTCTGGAGGCACTTCTTCATCCTCGACGTTGTCGTCGTCATCATCTACTACATCTTCTATATTCTGATCTCCGTCGCCGGAGTCGTTCAAAAATTGATTGCTAAACGCCTGTCCATCGTCGTCATCACGATATATGGCCGTTGCATTATCAAAAATCATCTGGCACACGTATCTTTCCTTCTCCGCCTCACCCATTCCGGCGAGCTGATCGGCGTGCTGATCATGTACAGGTTCTTGGGAATCCATAGCTCAACACCTGCTAGTAAAATTTATAAAATGAAGAACACTTAGCGAAATTTTCATCGGGCACTTGGCGAAATTATTTTATCGGACAGTAATAAAATAATAGTTCTGGACATATTAATGAAATAATAGTTCTGGACACACCAAGAGTTATACATAGCTCGGGTTGATTTTTTTAACCCTAATACATCACGATCGAATAATATCACTTATACATAGTCTCGTGACATCTCTCAAAATAATTAACTCCGACCGGGTCCTAAGCCGCGGGGTGCTGAGTCACGGTGCTACGCATCCATAGATAAGGAACCCTCCTAGGTCATAGCTCACGTGGTAAGGAACCCTCCTAATAATCGACCAACTGCTGCTATACTGCCTATACTGCCTATCGAGCAAGTACATGTAGCGACGGACGTGCTCGTCCTCCTCCCTGATACGCTTGTACCACCTCCTCAGGGGCCGGCTCTCTCCGCACCGAGCGTGGCCCACGCGATGGCCACCAAAGAATATCCGGGTCGACCACGTCACCCGGATTTCTCACCAAGCCGCGTGCCCCGGACTAAGGAGCTCCCAATGCCAGCCTGGCGGGGCCAGTCCCGGACATCCCCCGGCGGGTCCAACAAAGACATGAACTAAAAACCTGCCCGGACTAAGTAAATATTCCATAACTTAGTAAAAAATAGTAAATTGAGAAATATAACAGAAATAAGATGAAAGTTAAACAGGAACAATATGGTAACTTAGTGAAAAATTTTAACTTACTGAAATTATATAGTTATTCTAACTTTCTGAAATTTCTAACACTAACTTAGTGAAATTTTCTAACACAACATTCTAACAGAAAAATTCTAACACTAAACAAAATTGTAAAAACAAAATAAAGCACTAAAAAAAATCTAACACTAACTCTAAAAATTTCTAACACTAAATTCTAACACTAACACTAATAACTCTAAAAAAATCTAACACTAATTAAATCTAAAAAATTTCTAACACTAACACTAACTCTAAAAACAATCTAACACTAAACAATCTAACTAATAACTCTAAAAAAACTCTAACACTAAAACAAAATTGAAAAAAAAAGAAATTAAAACTTAATTACCGTACGTGGCCGGCGACGGGCGACGGCGATCGAGGGGCGAGAGGCGGGGCGGCGGAGGCGAGGCGAGACGGACGCGCGACGGAGGCGGACGGCGCGACGGAGAGGCGGACGACGCGCGACGGAGGCGGACGGCGCGACGGCGCGACGGAGAGGCGGACGGACGGGCCGCGCGGGGGATCGACGGCGACGGTGATGGACGCGGGTCGCGCGGAGGCAGACGGCGACGGAGGCGCGGCGGACCGAGGACGCGGAGGCAGACGGCGACGGCGACGAGGCGGACGGACGGCGACGAGGCGGACCGCGCAGGGCTTCGCCGTAGCTAGGTAGAGAGACGCGCGAACGAAATGAGGCCAAAATTTCACAAGTCCTGGAGATATCGCCCCACTACAGGCCTTTAGCACCGGTTTGTGTTAGCAACCGGTGCGAAAGGGTCTTTAGCACCGGTTGCTAACACAAACCGGTGCTAAAGGCATGTAGTTGGGGCCACACCCAGACTGCGCGCCCACTACAGGCCTTTAGCACCGGTTTGTGTTAGCAACCGGTGCTAAAGGTCTTAATACAAACTGCTCGCCTCCCGCGCGCGGCGGTTTTATTGCTACAGTGCGCACCGCCCGATCGCGAGTCTCTGTTTCTTCTCTTCTTCCTCTGTCTCTTCTTCTTCCTCTCTTGATCTTCCTCCACTAAGCACCATGGCTGAAGTTTCTAAGAGATATGATGTGCCCACACCATGCGGCAAAAGTCTCGACGTGTTCTACACCAACAACTGCGAGGAGCTCCCCGGTGCTATTGGGTATTTGACCAATCTGTATTTCTCCTCTCCCGAAGAACACCGGTTTTTCGGGCTTGATTTAGAGTATACGGCGGATAAACGGAATGTTGCAGTCATCCAGATTGCGTTCAAGGAGGCCGTTTTGGTCTTCCAATGGTCAAGGTAACGCACACGTACAATCTTGCATCTTCGATTTGTTTGTTGCATGTGAAGAATACATGTGTTGCCATATATCTAACACGTACGTACACGTATCAAATTTTTGTTGTTGCAGTAGTTCAAAGCATTCTCCGGCACTTGTTGATTTTCTTGTCAACAAGGGGTATGACTTTTGCAGCGTTGACAACACGCAAGACCGTCCGAAGTTGATGCGCTTGGGTATTGTGATACCTGAAGATCACTACATTGATATTCAGGGTCTTATCCATTTGAACGGGCCAAAGACCGGTATGGCTCGCATGGCAAGTGCCTTCATCCACGAGGGCTACGGAACCATGAAGACTGATTTCCCCTCGAAGAATCACTGGTTGTGGGAGAAGAACCCACTGGACTGGACCAACATCACGTATGCAGCCATAGATGCATACGTCTCCTACGAGTTGTTCCGCTTCTACTCGACGGATCCATAGATGTTGTTTGTGTACCGCCTCTTGTGTTCGATATATGCATGTAATGGATATATTAGTATGTAATGGATATATTATCATGTAATGTATATATTATTATGTAATGGATATTATTTCTATATTAATTCCTAGCTAAACTATTTCTATATTATGTCAAACAACATTTCAAACAGACAAACAAAAACACATCAAGAAAACAAAACAGAAAAACTACTGTTTCTGTATATGTGATCACTTACCCCAGGCGCACTTTACACAAAATGCGCCTGCGGTAAATCTCTTATCCCAGGCGCATTTCCTTACTGTGCGCCTGCGGTAAAGTTACCCTAGGCGCATTTTGCTGTTTATGCGCCTGTGGTAAGTTAGGGTGGGTAATGAGTAAGGCAACGAGAAGTGAGAGCGCAAGTGATACATCGAGCATATATATCGGATACATATATATAGATTGATTTAGCGAGATACCATACAGATTGATTTAGCGATTGCCGCAGTGTCGCCGGAATACAAATTCTTTTATTAAAAAGAGAAAACAGACGAACACTACTCCTCGCCATCGTCGTCGGGGAACTCGTCGGTGACCTCCTCCGGGTCATCATCGTCGCCGAACTCGTCGGTGACCTCCTCGTCATCATCGGAGGCATGATGGTATGTCCGAGATAGGCCCCCACCTCGGATCGTCGGAGGCCCAGACTTCGCCGGCGCGGTCGGCCCGACGAAGCTCTTGCAGCGCCCTCGTCCTCACCTCCCGAGCCGCATCTAACGCGAGGTGGCGTTCGAGGCGGCGCTCCGCCGCTGACCCGCGCGTGTCTGCCAGAGCTCCTCGTCGGCGCTCTCCTCCCCCGGGTTGTTCCGGTAATAATCGCGGACGACGCGGTCTTCCCTGGCGTCGACTAGGCCCTGAAACGCGCGGTGGCGGAGGTGGAGGTGGTCGGCGGCAGTGATGATCTGTGGCTTCGTCGCCCTGGCCTCCGCTTCCCAGACTGTGTGGCAGTCGTTGAAGTTCATCAGCGACCGCGGGCGGTTGAGGCGCCAGGCCGCCGCGTCCCAGGCGCGGGCTGCCTCTGCCGCCGTCGCAAAGGTGCCGAGGGGGATGCGGTCGTCCCCCCAGCGGATATCTGCGCTGAACATTCCGTTCTGCCGTGCTCGGACGCCGCGGAACCGGTGGTGCTGTTCCTCCTCGGAGGCATGGTGGAAGCGCGACGGTGCAGAGGATGGAGAAGAAGCGCTCGAGGAGCGACAGTGGCTACTGGGTGCATATATAGGGTCCTCTGGCTCACAAAGTGTTGAGCTAGGGTTTTGATCCAACGGTTAAGAAACATCCCAACGGCTCACAACAGCTCGAAAGAAACACACCGTAGCCCTGATCGAACGGCTCACAACAGCTGGAAAGAAACACACCCCGGATCCAACGACTCACAAGCGGTTGAAACAAACACACGATCCGTGTGATTCTATCTGATTGGTCCAAACGAAACCCTAACCCATTTAGTCCCGGTTGGTGTCCCCAACCGGTACTAAAGGGACGATCCGTTTTCTATTTGTCTTCTTGTCTTTCTTCTGATTGCGCCGTAACTATGGAACATCTTCATCATTTAACTGAATGCTAGGATCATCTTTGACTTTGAAGGGAGGAATTTCATCAAATTTAATGTAATCTGATCAATTACCCCAGGCGCACATTGCACACCATGCGCCTGTGGTATAGCTCTTAGCCCAGGCGCATATTCTGTCTATGCGCCTGCGGTAATGTTACCCCAGGCGCATATTGTAGTCTATGCGCCTGTGGTAAGTTAGGGTGGGTAATGAGTAAGGCAACGAGAAGTGAGAGCGCAAGTGATACATCGAGCATATATATCGTGGATACATATATATAGATTGATTTAGCGAGATACCATACATGTAGATTGATTTAGCGCGATTGGTATACTAGCCCGCTGGTACTTTGTTTCTCACTTTTAAAAAGTACATACATATATTGCGAGTATTTTCCTCTGTCAACCTTTCATCACAATCTTACGCTTGCCTTTCTTGGTTGATGTTGAATACGTGACTGCCATACCGTGACTTCTTCTGTCTGCCTCTGTGACAACCGGTCGTCACAATCTTACTCTTGCCTTTCTTGGTACCGGTTGCGGTTAACAACCGGTGCTAAAGGGTCTTTAGCACCGGTTGTTAACGGCAAACCGGTTGTTAACGGCAACCGTTGCGAAAGGGTCTTTAGCACCGGTTGTTAACGGCAACCGGTCCTAAAGGCCTGTACAGGGGGGCGCACATTTCTTTTCTTCTTCTTTCTGTTTCCAAAGGGGGGTGTAGAACAAAACAAACGGTATCGCCATCATACAGCCCAACCGTGGCTACTGGGTGCATATATATATGCATACCAAATGCACGGCTGGACGTATGACGGCGAATCCGGATGTTTTGTATTTGCTCGATGAACTGAGTATATGATGTATCAAACCTTAAGGGGGGTGTGGAACAAAACAGACGGTATCGCCATCATACAGCCCGACCGTGGCTACTGGGTGCATATATGCATACCAAATGCACGGCCGGACGTATGATGGCGAATCCGGATGTTTTGTATTTGCTCGATGAACTGAGTATATGATGTATCAAACCTTAAAGGAGGGTGTAGAACAAAACAAACGGTATCGCCAGTATACAACCCGCAGTGGCTACTGAGTGCATATATGCATACCAAATGCACCGCGGGGCGTATGCTGGCGAATCCGGATGTTTTGTATTTGGAAACTGAACGGTGTATGAAGCTGGGCTATATATAGGGTCCTCTGGCTCACAAAGTGTTGAGCTAGGGTTTTGATCCAACGGTTAAGAAACATCTCATCCAACAGCTCGAAAGAAACACACCGTAGCCCTGATCGAACGGCTCACAACAGCGGAAAGAACACACCCCGGATCCAACGACTCACAAGCGGTTGAAACAAACACACGATCCGTGTGATTCTATCTGATTGGTCCAAACGAAACCCTAACCATTTAGTCCCGGTTGGTGTCCCCGGTACTAAAGGGACGATCCGTTTCTATTTTTCTTCTTGCCTTTCTTCTGATTGCGCCGTAACCATGGAACATCTTCATCATTTAACTGAATGCTAGGATCATCTTTGACTTTGAAGGGAGGAATTTCATCAAATTTAATGTAATCTTCTGACATGTCTGTCTTGTCCTCGACTCCCACGATGTTTCTTTTCCTGAAAGAACTATGTGGCGCCTTGGCTCATCGTCTGATGTATTCGTTTCTTTATCTTTTGTTTTTCTCGGTCTGCTAGACATGTCCTTCACATAGAAAACCTGAGCCACATCATTGGCTAGGACGAATTGATCATTGTCGTACCCAAGATTCTTCTGATCCACTGTTGTCATTCCGTACTTCGGGTCTACCTTCACGCCTGACAGGTTGAACCATTTGCACCAGAACAAAGGGACCTTAAAGGAAGGTCCGTAGTCAAGTTCCCATATCTGCTCTATGTAACCAGTATGTGACCCTTTGCCCGTTGTCGTCTTTTGCATCAAACCGGACGCCACTGTTTTGGTTGGTGCTCTTTTTATCTTGTTCTGCCGTGTAAAATATGTTACCATTTATCTCGTACCCTTTAAAGGTCAATACAGTCGAAGATGGTTGCTTGGCCAACAAGTATAGCTCATCTTCAACAATGTTGTCATTAATCAGACGTCTTTGCAACCAACCTCCGAAAGTCTTCGCGTGTTCTTTAGCAATGAAATCTTCAGGTTGCTCCGGATATTCCGAGCGTAAAATATCCGTGTGTTCCTGGATATATGGAGCCGCCAAGCTGGAATTAACTAGAACTGTGTAGTGTGCTTGACTGAAAGATTGCTCGTCCATACATGTTGTTGATTTCTTTCCTAGCGTGCCTTTTCCACGCAGTCTCCCCTCATGGCGCGACTGAGGAACCCCGATCGGGTTCAGGTCAGGAATAAAGTCAACACAAACTCAATGACCTCCTCTGTTCCATAGCCCTTGACCATGCTTCCTTCTGGTCTAGCACGGTTTCTAACATAATTCTTCAAGACTCCCATGAACCTCTCAAAGGGGAACATATTGTGTAAGAATACAGGACCGAGAACGGAAATCTCTTGGACTAGGTGAACTATGAGGTGCGTCATAATATTGAAAAAGGTTGGTGGGAACACCAACTCGAAGCTGACAACATTGGACCACGTCCTTCTGTAAACTTGGTAGAGTTGCTGGATCGATTGCCTTCTGAGAAATTGCGTTGAGGAATGCACATAGCTTCACAATGGGTACTCGCACGTTTTCTGGTAGAAGCCCCCTCAATGCAATCGGAAGTAACTGGGTCATGATCACGTGGCAGTCATGAGACTTAAGGTTTTGGAACTTTTTCTCTTCCAGGTTTAGTATTCCTTTTATGTTCGACGAGTAGCCAGACGGGACCTTGATACTACTCAGGACTTGGAAAAAGATCTCCTTCTCTTCCTTGGTAAGAGCGTAGCTGGCAGGACCTTTGAAATTCTCTGGATTCATCAGGTCGTCTCGTTCGTGCATACGTTGGTGGTGCAGCCGTGCTTTTGGTGTATCTCTTGACTTCTTCCCATGCACGCCCAATAAGTTTAGCAGGTTCACGCAAATATTTTTCGTCACGTGCATCACGTCGATCGCAGAGCGAACCTCTAGGAATTTCCAATAGGGTAGTTCCCAGAATAGATTTCTTCTTCTTCACATGGCTACGTGGTTGTCGGCGTCATTTGGAACGATTGTGCGCCAGGACCCTTTCCAAAGATTACTTTTATATCTTTGACCATGTCATATATATCAGTACCTTTAGGGAGGGTTGGCTTCCTCCGTGTATCTGCCTCGCCTTTGAAATGCTTTCCTTTCTTTCTTACGGGATGCCTGTCTGGAAGAAATCGACGATGCCCCGGGTACACATTCTTGCCTATATGTATACTTTCTGTCTCGCCTAAACAGTGTGTGCATGCGCTGTATCCCTTGTTTGACTGTCCTGAGATGTTACTAAGAGCGGGCCAATCATTGATGGTAAAAAACAGCAACCCTCGTAGGTCAAATTCCTCTTGTTTGTACTCGTCCCACACACGTACACCTTCGTCAGCCCACAACTCTAAAAGTTCATCAACCAGTGGCCTCAGGTACACATCAATGTTGTTGCCGGGTTGCGACGGGCCTGGGATAAGCACTGGCATCATAATGAACTTACGCTTCATGCATAACCAAGGAGGAAGGTTATAGATACATAGAGTCACGGGCCAGGTGCTATGACTGCTACTCTGCTCCCCAAATGGATTCAGGCCATCTGTACTCAGACCAAACCTTAAGTTTCTTGCGTCACGTGCAAAGTCCTCGTACTTATCGTCGATGTTTCTCCACTGGACCCTCAGCGGGTGTCTCAGCATCGTCTTCCTTACGTTCTTCTTGTGCCATCGCAACAACTTGGCATGCTCTTGTTTCGGAACAAACGTTTCAACCGTGGTATTATAGGAGCATGCCACATCACCTTGGCAGGAACCTCTTCCTGGGGCGATCGTCGCCCTCAACATCACCAGGGTCATCTCGCCTGATCTTATACCGAAATGCACCGCATACCGGGCAGGCATTTAAATTCTCGTGCTGGCCGCGGTAGAGGGATGCAGTCATTGATGCATGCATGTATCTTATGCACTTCCAATCCTAGAGGGCAGACAACCTTCTTTGCTTCGTATGTACTGCAGGGCAGCATGTTATTTCTTGGAAGCATCTTCTTCATTATTTTCAGCAGGTTTTCAAATCCCTTGTCAGATAATCCATTCTCTGCCTTCCATTGCAGCAATTCAAGGGTGGTGCCCAGTTTTTTCTGGCCATCTTCGCAAGTTGGGTACAACAATTTTTTGTGGTCTTCTAACATGCGCTCCAACTTCAACCTCTCGTTTTCACTTGCGCAGTTTATCTGTTCTTCACGAATGACCTGACGAAGATCATCATCAGACTCATCAACAATGTCCTCAAGTTCAGGCTCATCTTTCCCCATTTCAGTATCACCGTGTTCATCGAACATAGGATACTCATCATTATCCTCTTCTTCTTCATTGTCTTCCATTATAACCCCTCTTTCTCCGTGCTTGGTCCAACAAAAATAACTGGGCATGAAGCCTTCTTGCAACAGGTGGGTGTGTATGGTTCTTGAGCTAGGGAAATTCCTCTTATTCTGGCATTTTTTACATGGACAAAAAATAAATCCATTCTGCCTGTTTTTCTCAGCCACATTGAGAAAACTATGCATGCCATTAAGGAATTCGGGACGACGTCGATCACTGTACATCCATTGCCGGTTCATCTGCATTATATAAATTTATCAACAACCATTATATATGCTAAATCATCATGACTAAATTAGTTAATTAATACAAAAAGTTCATCACACGTTAATACCAAACTAGCGTATAGTGACCATATATACATATATAGTTCTCAGAAAAATACACACTGAAACCATCCATAAAAATTCTCTCTAATTAATGCATTTAAAAACAACAACAAATGCGATCAAAATCGCAACAAAGGTAACAATTGACCCGACGACATAATGATACCAAGCCTCTTTACTAATTGCATATTTCCTAATCTTTCTAATCTTCAGGCGCATTGCGTCCATCTCGCTCTTGTGACTATCGATGACACCGGCAAGAACCTTTTCCAAGGTCATCTTCTCTCTTTCAGTTTTTTCCAACCTTTCTTCAGTTTTTTTCAATCTTTCTTTCAAGCCAATATTTTCTTGTTCAACTAAGTATAACTTCTCAACAATAGGGTCGACTGGCATTTCCGGTTCCACTACCTCCTATATAAAAATATCTATGTCAAGTTGGTCGGCGTAAGTAATTGTCGTATAATCAGGAAATGAAAATATGTAGTGAAAAAAGATAATATACCACATCCGAATCATAGACTGGACGAGGGCCAACGGGGACGGATATCAAAACCATGGCTCTAGAAAATTATATACAAGTAAATACGTAAATCATACAAATCAAAATTTGTTTTGGTAAATAAAAACAATAGGCTCACCAAGGTTGTGTCGGTGATGGGGCGATTGACGGTAGTGAGTAAGGGGACAAGGCGCGCGACACTAAAAAAAGCAGAAATCATAATTAATTTTGAGCTCAAATTGCATCAATTTGTATACATAACAAAATTAATAACAAATTCTAGCTTAGCTAGGCATTTCATCAAACACCTAGCTAGCACAACAAAAATGAAATGAGCAAGAAAACGAGCAAAACCTGCAATGCCGGAAGAGGGAACGTTGATGCTAACCGTAGAACCGATGGGTACCAACAATCTTGACAAATGGTGGAGAAAATGGGGATGGATTAGACCTCACAAGAGGAAGAAGAGAGCAAAAATGGAGTTGAGCTCGAGCTGGAAAAAATGAGCTGAGCTCGGGGTGGTATGTAGGGTTTAGGGGAGGGATTTAGGACCGGTTTGTGTTACAAACCGGTTCTAAAGGTTATGACAGCGGGACCCGCAGTGGCTGCAAAAAATGAGAAAACCTGTAGAACCGGTTTGTGATACAACCTGGTTCTAAAGGTTCTGCCCCTGGGCCCCCTCCCTACAGCAAATGGCCCGCAAGTCCTTTAGGACCGGTTTGTGTTACAAACCGGTCCTAAAGGCCTTGCGGGCATTTTGCTGCATGGGTGGGGCCCAGGGGCAGACCCTTCTGAACCGGTTTGTATCACATCCGGTTCCATTGGGCTTGGCTCAATGCCCTGTTTTCTACTAGTGAAGATCCATGGGCATAAGTACAAAAACATTTTTCACGAACACTATATTCTTGTTTTTACATGTGTTTTATTTTTTAGGAGTCCTAAATTTTGTTCCAGAAAAAATACGAATTGGTTCCATAAACGCTAATATTTTGTTAAATACTGATTGGATACTATGTACGTATTTTGTTAAATATTTACTGGTAGCACGCCTTAATAAATCTGGTCTCTATCCACACGTAAATGCAAGCGAGCAAAAAAAAAAGTTTAGACCCGACTCATGCACCCCATATGACATGCAGCATGTGCAAGGCTATCATAAACAAATCAGTTTTGCTCTTCCTTTGCAGCTTTTGGCACGGTATGCATGCGCTCACCCCACGTCAGGTCAAAAGCAAAGAAAACATGTGCACTTGGAGCGAGGCGGCACTGCGCCGCCGTCGACGTCTGTGTCAGTTCGCACGGAACCAAAAGAGCAAAAGCATGTGAAATTTAATCCCACATCCGAAATCGACATAGGTGTACACATGTTTAAATAGTTGGATTCACCCACCACTGAACAAGCAATTAGAGAGAACACACATGTGTGTCTGACAACCTGGGCCCAGACGCAGCGAGTCCCAAGCACAGCCAGTAGGCCCTAACAGCCACACGATTAAACAAACTGGCGGAAGCTAAATGAGTCGCGTCAGTCGAGCCCAAAAAACGAACTCATTAAGCGAAACGTTAGCAGGACGACGGCTGGGCGAGAGGGAGGAGGACCCCCGACGCCTGTCGCATTGTGACATGTGTAGAGTATGGGCCGAGGCCGTGTGTTTATTGGGCCATGGGCCGGGTGTTGGACTTGTTCCTGTGAGTGGCCGGTGGCAGATGTAAACCGGACCATGTTGCTGTAAGGCTCTGTCCCCATCTCTCTTGCTTGCTTGCTCCTCTCACCTACGTGTCCTTCAACTTCTCCTGAACGATCTCGATCGGGGCGTTACAACTTGGTAGCCAGAGCCACGAAATCCTACCCAAGTTTTTTTTCCGCCCCCAATTCGTTGTGCTCATCAACCCCTTGGCATTGATTTGTAATTCCGGGCGAAAGGCGCAATTCACATCAGTGAGTTGCGCAAAATCCTAAGCACGGTTGGATCTGCTCGGGGCGAGCCACGACGGTGCCGGCAAAACCCTCGGCTCAAACACAACGAGTGCTCACCACGATGGAGGAGAACGTGGGGCAAGTGAAGACGATTCTAGATGACATCCTCAAGTGGCTCGATGCTCAAGCGGCAGCGAGTGAGAAGCGCCATGGGGAACAAACGATGTTCAATGCTCAGATCTCAACGGACTTGAGAAGGATCCAGAAGCCAGTAGAGATGACGCAGAACGAGGTCGACGAGGCGTGTAAGTCTCTCTCGGCATCACTGAGATCTGCGACTTCGACAGCGTCACCACAGCTTGAAGGGGGAGGCGCAAGTCAACAGCCATGGCTCACCAACAATGGGGTAACATTGATTCCAAAACCGCCAGAGGCGATGCAGGTGTCCTTCCCAAATCGGGTGGACCTGCAAGTCAACAACACCGGTCGACCAGGGTGCCGCGAGGAACGCAGAGAGGATCGCGACATTGATGGAGGGCAAGTCAACAACACCGGGAGACTAGGGTACCGCGAGAAATACAGAGAGGATCGTGGCGGTAATGGAGGGTATGTAAAAACTCCGAAACATGATTTCCCTCGCTTCAGTGGTGATCTACCCAATCTCTGGCTGGACTGCTGCATCACTTATTTCGAGCTTTACATGGTGTCGCCTTCAAGATGGGTAACGACGGCATCGCTCTACCTTGAAGGTCACGCTGCACTGTGGCTGCAAGCTTTCCGTCAAGGCCATCGCGAAGTCGACTGGGATACTTTCTGTTTTTCAGTGATTGAGGAGTTTGGTCCTGACGGGTTCGAAGGACAGATGAAAAATTATTACAGCTACGACGGACTGGGTCAGTGGCGGAATATCGCAAGGAGTTTGAGACATACATGTACCATCTGTTGTCCATGGACACATCGCTGATCAACAAGTTCCTCGTCACACAGTTTCTGCTTGGTCTGAAGGACGAGATACGCGCCGCGGTGCGCATCCAGGCGCCCACCAGCATCACACGTGCTACCGTGTTTGCTAAGATTCAGGAAGAGTGGTGTGGTTGTTAACCTCTTGTGTGGTATGATCTCACGAATTTACCAAGAACACGAAGAACACGAAGGGGAAAACGAAGAACACGAGGGGGATTCGTGGGGAAACAAAGGGGTGATAAATCGTGAAGCCTGCGAGGGATCGCAAACCCAAGTGAACAACACGCTAAAAGTAACCAGATAACTAGAGGGGACTAGAGGATTCGAGATACTGCAATTAAACCCGAGGCTGCCTCCGGCAAACAATCCACTCGAACTCACCTTGATTGGAACCAATTCAACTCTGCGGCTGGTCCACTGCACCAATAGATACTCGAGGGTCAGTCAAAGAAGATTGGGAGAACACCAACTGATTCGCAAGGGGAAAGGATGGCTATTCCGGAGTAACCTTGATTCGATCCAAATACACACGTAGATGGAGTAGCCATATTTTGTTCCTAGATACACATCTAAGGAGTAGCCTCACAAGAGGGGTACAAGAGCATAGCTCAATTCATAAATTCATCCCTCCTAGATCTGGTCCAAGGGGTGCCCTTATATAGCCAAGGGGGTAGGTGGGGTGGAAAAGGGGGAGAAAACCCCACTTTTGCGAGCTGGCAGGAAAGCCGGCCTTGGAGGCCGGCGTGGTCAGGTGGGAGGCCAGCCTGGCGTGCAGGGGAGCCGGCCTAAGGCCGGGGTGGAGGCCAGCTGACTCGGCTGGGCACCCGGCCTGAGGCGCATGGAGGCCGGCTCGAGGCCGGTTGCCTCTGTTGGGGACCCGGCCTGGAGGCCGGCCTGGTCGGGGGTGCAGGCCGGGTTTCCTGCACCTCCTCTTCCTCCTTCTTCTCTTCTTCTTCCTCGATGTCTTCTTCTCGGACTTCTTCTCTAGCTTCTTAGGCATGTTATTGAGCTCCTTGGGCATCATCTTGGGGCTCCATTGTGGGATCAAACCTGAGCACGCATAGGATAGTTCCATGAGGTAGCGCACCATTCACCAAGTCACCGAAGGCATAAAGAGAGAGGAATGAGTTCACCTTATCTTGTATCGCCTTTGCACATGATCTTGTCATTGGGCCAATGGGTGTTGGTGTAGATCTTGGTGGAATGGGGTGTGTTGCATCATCTCCCCCCCCCCCCTCTTCGAAGAAGTCCTCCTCGACTCGTGACCATTGTCTTTTTTTTGAACATTTTACCGTAGGGCAAAAACCCTACGGTGTAGATTTTATATATGAGATTGAATGAAAGCCAGGGGCTTACAAGAGGGAAATTATAGAGTGAAGAGAGAAAGGGGGAGGGGTACAAAGGGAGATACAATTAGGGAGGGAATAAATGGAGTTGGAAGTAAATAAACATTAGGTGAAAATTTCTAAAACCCAGTAAAAAATGTCTTGGGCCACCAAAGGGGACACCCTATGTTGATGCATCAGCAGGTCACTTTGGAAAGTGACTTTGCACTTGTTGAATGATGGAGTTAAACCCTTGAAGATGAAGTCGTTTCTGCCTCTCCGAATATTCCAACAAACACATACAAAAATTTCCACAAAGAAGGGTCCAACAAAAACCCTTTTGGCAAGAAGAAATCATTGCGAGAAGGGAAGGGAACAATCCCAATTTATCCTTATCACAGACCAACATTGGGAAGCCAAGGGGCAGGTAAAAAATGGATGATCACGATCTTCCCGAGCTCCTTGGTCACATAGAATGCAAGAGGGGCCTCCCTTAAACGACCAGTGCTTTCGGAGCATTAAATCTTTTGTGTCGAGTCTATCCATATGCAGTAGCCACGCAAACACACGAAATTTGGGAATGCATTTTGACTTCCAGATCACAATGAGGGAGTCCTTCTTGGGGAGTTGAGAGAACATGAATGTGTAAAATTTGGAGGTCGTGAACGTCGAGGAGCCCCAACTAAAACATCTGGTATCGGTGGAGTCAATATTAAGTTCAAGGCTAGAGAGGATATCATAAACCTGTTTTAGTTCCTCAAACGCTTTTAAAGACAGAGGGAGCGCAAGTGTATTAGAGATCACCAGGTTGGACTTGATCATGGCCACCGAGGAGTTTTCATCTAATACATATGAGAAAAGCCGAGGGAATTTATCGCAGAGAAGGGTTTTGTCCAACCAATAATCTTTCCAAAATAAGGTTGACTAGTAAAAATGCCCGTGCTTTGCTACGGGTTGATTTTTATATATTGGCCAATGATTCGTCATTGCTATGATACTATGACCAAGAAATAATACTCGAGAGGTTGGTTGGTGGAAGAAAAACTTTGATGCCGGCTCACTCAATGATCACGGTGTTTCTACCTCTAGTCAATTATGATTTTATTAGACTTAATTGAAGATTTGTGCCTTTGGACTCAAGCTATTTTCGTAGGATGAAAAATCTAGTCGTACAATTTCCATCTACAAGATAAGAAACCTAAATAATTGTTAATTGTCGAGCATATATTTTTTCCACGGCTTTCTCATATGAAATGTACAATTGAACTGGCAATAGTAAGGAATCATGTGTGTGTATGCAAAGCGAAACAGCCACACAATTGAAATCCAAAACTACCGTGATGCTGTCAACTTGGGGAGCCATTCCAGGCTATCCAAATGCTGAATCTGCCGAAGCAATTGTCGTATTACGAGCCATCAAAATTATTCTGACAAACTTCGTTAGGCCGGTTCAGATTTAAAGTGATTGTGCCGGTGCGGCCGCAGTTTGGCCATGTTATTTGCACATGCCCTAGCGAGCTCCCGTTCTCTGAATCTGTATTTTTTCGGCGCACAACAACTCGCCGCACTGACGGTGTTTTTCTATTTCAGGTGAGCTCTAACTCGATTCGACTCAGGAATTACAGAGTAAAGAGTGGCTTCTCTTATATACCCGCATATACGCGTTATTCCTTGCCGAGTACGCGCACCATGCGCACTACCCGCACGCCCGGCCCGTGCGCTCGTCACGCCCTGGACGCGATCAACGCGGCCAACTGCGACATGCCACGCACACACGCGACTCACTCCACTAACGCACACATACACACGGCCAGCCTGACAGACCCGACCTGGCGCACACATCACACACGCGCCAAACCCGCCATGGACTCGACCTGAAGCTCTCACACCGGTCGCCACCATCACGGGCATGGCTTATTGCCAAGAGGCCAGAGGTCCGGTTCTAGTAGCTAGATGCAGGCGAGAGCTGGTTCAGCCACGCCAAGCTCAGCACGACCGACCGTGCCTCATCTAACATCCTGGAGGAGCTAATTCTCCTTATCTAGTTACCTGACCATCCCGCCTGGCCTGAACCACGGCGTCGCTGCTGTAATCTACCTTGCCAGCCTCATGTTCCTGGTTCCTTACTTCAGTGGTAAGGACTTAAAGACGTGACACCGAGCGTCAACCTCCGCGTGGTAGGATTCTGGTTCTGCTGCGTGTGCACACATGACACGATCCGTTCGTACACGCGGCGTGGCCGACAAGAATCCATGGAACATGGAGTTGCGCACAGATCTGATGATCCCGGGGTCCTAACCTGGAGCCATCCTGGCAGAACTTTTGCCGGAGGTGCTAAGGAGTGGGGCCGGCAAGGCCGATGGTGGCGCATATATGACGGGGCACGTGCACGTGCTAGCCCTCTGTTGTGCGTGGAGAACGACCAGATGAATAGTTGCGGGCTTCCGGCTATGACAGGGAGCACACACTGGGTTGACACGCCTTGCTGATCCATTGGAGAAGTGGAGCGTCTTGCTGATTTCCTGACTAAGCACAAACATTCGGCTTAGTGACATGGAGGACGTAAGTATGGCCGGTGGTCGACGGAGTCATGGCCAGACACTGCCTTCCGGCCGCTTGACCTTGCCGCGTCCTCGCGAGTGGATGTCAAACTTTGGCTAGGGATTCGTGACGGGGAATCCGGCACCGGCAGCGAGGAACCGAGCAATGGCGGCGAGGCTAGACAACAAGAGGAGGCTTTACGCGTGCGACCAGCTTTTATTTAAGCGATTGATGTATGGAGGTACTCTGCCTGAAACTTCCTTCCCACCAAGTGTTGACCGAGTTGAGGGAAACACCAAAATTTGTCAAAAATCCCTTGTATGTAGAGGATGGGAGTCTTCTTTTAGGGCACGTACAATGCAGCCTCTTAGAAGAGGCGCTAGGATCTAAATCCTGGTAGTTAGTCCCAATTCCTGTTGGAGGCTGGGAATTTTCTTAACGCCCACGCAAAACCAAGAGTCGAACGCTAAGCCTCCTTTTCTCTAGCGCAAGCCTGTTTGCCGATAGATTTGGAGTTCGTTAGAGGCCAACCAAAGCGGTCAGCGTTGTTAGGTAGGACTCTTAGCTGTTTGACATATTTTGTACCATTTATTTTATCTCACACAAGCGTCCCTATAAGAGGCCAGGGTTGTACGTGCCCTTAGTGGATACGCCAAAAAAAATTTAAGGGACGATGAAGGACAACCACTTTTCACACGGAACACCAAAACGGCAGTTATTTCAGTGGTTTGATCATTTTAGTGGATCTGGTAGAGTTGCTCTAAGAAATAAGAAAACGAGGCAGCGGGTGAGCGGGGATTGGTGCCAGAACGTCGTGCCGTCGCTTGCCCGCCGACGCATGCACGCGGAACCCAGCCTAGGATGATACGACCAGGGACGGCACGCAGCGGGGTTATATCGTCTGTAACGATATAACCGCTCCGCGCTTTCATCACGAGTGGCAGCGACCTGGCCGGCGCTTATCTGGTTGTCTATGTCATGGCGTTGTCTGGCTGGAAGGAAATGGCGAGAATCCTCGTCCTTTCCGTCCCTTCCCTTCTGCCCACATCTCCAACTCCATGTTAATTCCGTAAATTCAAGCAGCACCAATGCCCAGAGACCACAGTCGAAAGTAAAAGATCATTATATCTGATGGCGTAAGCTCAAGTAGAAGTCCATGACGTAAATGATCACCATGCCCATCGATAAGCTATCAGCGACACGGTGTCAACAAGAGTCCAGACTCCAGAGGGCGGCGGCCCTCACCGAACGCCACCGTCTCGTGAGTCACCTACGCACCAATAAAGGCCGGGCACCCGCCGCAGTGGGAGCCCATGAATAAGTTCGGAAAAGCTGCTAGCGGTACTAAATAAAAGGCACACGTCGAACCCGACAACGATGCGCTCCACAGGAACCATCAGACACAACGACTCCCACTTCGGCACTCGCCTCCTGTCTGTCCTCCTTGCGCTGCCGCTGCCTGCCGGCCTGAGAGCATGTCTAACAGACCCCCTAAATGGGCCAAACCCGTATAATAACCGCCGATATACGGGTTTGGGCTCTACCCGGCCATCTAGCAGACCCCCTAAATCGACCACCCCGGACGATTTTTTACAAGTTTGGGTAGGGGGCGGCCCGTCGACCCCTACATGTGCGGGTCGGGAGAAAATGTAGAGGGCCAACCCTCTACCTCGTGCGAGCTAGGGCGCGCTGAAGATTCAGCTTCGAATCCACTTTCGTTCACCCCGCCGCCAGCCGCCGCCAGCCGCCGCCGCGTAGATCCGGCCGCCTCCGAGGCACCGCACCCCCGCCGGACACCGCCGCACCCCCGCAGGACACCGCCGCACCTCCCGCCGGGCCCCAGCGGACCTCGGCGCCCCTCGACTCGCCGCGCCGTGTGCATCTCCGCCGCCTCCCCACGGTGAGTAGTCGCCGGCCGTGTTTCCTCTTCGATTTCGCTGTGCTGCGGGTGCCTGATCTCAGTTTCGCGATGCCGTAGATGTCTGCGGACGCGACCATGGAGGATGTGGAGCATTCCGATGATTCCTTGAGCTGGTCTTCGGGGGATTCCGACCTCGACGAGCTGATGAGCGACGACGACATGGCTATGATGCAGTACATCTTCCGCATCAAGGACATCGAGGACCGCGCGAAGCTGCTAGATCAGAGAAAGGGTTCTACGAAGGGCCGCATATGCATCCCGCGGAACCGCGCGCTCGGCCACGAACAGCTGTGGCAAGATTATTTTGCCGAGGTACCTACCTATCCCCCCCGTCTCTTCCGTAGGAGATACCGCATGCGTAGAAGTTTGTTCACCAAAATCGTCAAAGATTGTGAAGCAAACTCCGATTATTTTAAGCAACGGAGAAATGCCGCCATGAGGGTGATTGCATATGGTATCCCTGCGGATTATACCGACGAGTACCTTCGCATTGGGGTACAAACAACCACAGATTGTGTGCGTATGTTTGCCAAGATGGTGATCAAGTTGTATGGTGAGACGTATCTCCGAGCTCCAAATGAGGATGATACAAAGAGACTCATGGAGATGAATGAAAAGAGAGGGTGGCCTGGGATGCTTGGTAGTCTAGATTGCATGCATTGGACATGGAAAAATTGTCCAAAAGCATGGCATGGAATGTATTGTGGAAAAAGCAGTGATGCTACCATTGTGCTAGAAGCCGTGGCATCCCAAGATTTGTGGATTTGGCATGCATACTTTGGACTACCGGGGACACTCAATGACATTAATGTCTTGAATAGATCCCCTTTATTTAGAAGGATAATTAGGGGTGATGCACCACCTTGCAACTACAAAGTTATGAACAATGAGTACACCATGGGGTACTATCTCACGGATGGTATTTACCCTGACTATGCAACTCTTGTGAAGGCAATTAAAGAGAAAATAGGCCTTTGACAAGAAAAGAAGCCAAGTTCACAAGAGAACAAGAGGCTGCTCGCAAAGATATTGAGAGAGCTTTTGGTGTTTTGCAAGCAAGGTTTGCCATTGTTCGGGGTCCAGCACGGTTTTGGGACAAGGAGACTCTTGTCGACATCATGACATGTTGTGTGATTCTTCACAACATGATCATCGAAGATGAGAGGGGGTTAAGATTGCCATGTTTCTATGATAATGTTGGCACCCGAGTTGTGCCCGAGAGAAACCCTGATCGGCTTGAAGCTTTTCTTGCAGGGCATCGCGGCATTGAATGTGCTGAGACTCATCACCAGCTCACCCAAGATCTGATCGATCACCACTGGCAGTTGCATGGCCAATGATTCATTTTCCTTCTTCTATGTGTGAAACATTGATTAGCAGTTTGGAAAACATTTTATTTGTGTGAAACATTGATTGTAATAATTAAGATTTTTATTGTGTGCTTTGAACATTTTATTTGTGTGAAAACATTGATTGTAATAATTAAGATTATTATTGTGTGGTTTGATAATTTTATGCAATGTGATGAGATGTTGTGTTCATATGCAAAATGTCCAAAACCCTGTTTTGTGAGGGGCCAAAAGCTCGGGCGAGCTAGCAGACCCCCTACCCCCGCCCCGTAAAACAGAATATTCTGTTTTACGGGGCGGGGGTAGGGGGTCTGCTAGCTCGCCCGAGTTTTTGGCCGGCGAAATGCGTTTACAGGGCCCTCTACACGCGTTTTAGGGGGCGAAAACATAAGGGGTCTGTTAGACATGCTCTGAGCTTTTCTGCGGCCGCCGCTATCATCTCTGCGACCGAATAGGCTCAACTTCAGGTACCAAGTGACCTCGTCCAACCATGAAACATGTTGCTCGGTATGTTTGTTGTTTGATGCATGCTTGATGGATGTGTGCGTCGATCGCGTTATGCACCGGCAGATGACACCAGGGAGCACCTGCTGGACGTGGGCGGCGGCCTCGCCGGCGAAGGGCCGAAGATACGGGTGCGCGGGCTGCACCTGCGGCCTCCGTGGGAGGAGATCCGGCGCGGGGTGGACCTGGATGTGCCGCGCGGCGTGGTCATGGGCGTCATCGGCCCCAGCGGCAGCGGCAAGTCCACGCTGCTCCGCGCGCTCAACCGCCTCTGGGAGCCCGCGCCAGGGGAGGTCACGCTCGACGGCGTCGACATCTGCAGCATCGACGTCCTCACGCTCCGCCGGAAGGTCGGCATGCTCTTCCAGCTCCCCGCCATGTTCGACGGTACGCTAGCTTTCTTTACACCACCATGACGCGCTTTCTCCTGCAATTCTTGTCTGGGAATCGATCTCCCCCAGACCATGAATTGCTCCAGTTCACTCGGACGTTTGACATTTAGTGCAACCTTTTCTTGTTAAATCAGTTAGTAAGTCGACCGATGGTCTGCAACTTTTTTTTAAAAGGCAAAATATTTGTTCTTTATATTAACTATAAAATATTTTATAGTTTTTTTAGTGATAGCATCCTCCCCTCTGCCCGTGCTCTCGATTTGTCAGCTCATCCATGCGCTAGCTTTTCCTTGCAACCTGAAATTAACATCCTCTGCTGGCGCTGGCAACCTGACCAAGCTAGGGATCGCTTTTCCGCCCCGTACACGTACACGTGACATCAAACACGATCGATCTCGCTTTTCCGTCCCGTCAACAAACGACCGAGACAAGGACAATCTCATCACGCTAGCTAGGTCGTACGCGCGCGTCATAATGCGGCTGTAGAAAACCCAAGCACACGATCGACATCCATGCGCATGCTACCGCCACATTAATCAATCCCAAGGAAACTACGCCGATCGACGAAAGGCCGCTCGTCCCTGACCTGCTTCTACTCGGGACGTGGACACGGAACGGAAGGATCGGGTTGGATACTAACATTGCTACCGGGGGGCTTCAGGGACACGGAAGGAGCTGCTTTTCTAAACGGTTCACTGGTGGATATCAAAACCTCCTATCCGAACCAGAGTCCATCTCCAACAATCCACCGACTCTCCATCGGTGCAGATATCCACGAGCGGAGCAGGCCCGATCAACCGAACGACCGACCGATTCCCTGGTTACCCAACGAGACTGCAAGGACATCGATCGTCAACAAGGAAACGTACGGGAGCAACGAGATGGATCTGCTACCTCTGGACGTGCTCGCCGACGTCCTCCGCCATGTCGCGCCCCGCGGCCTGGCTGTGTGCCGCTGCGTCTGCAAGGCCCTGCGCGCGACCATCGACGCTCGTGGCCTGCTGCGCCGGGACCTACTCCTGCTCTCCGTTGGTGGCATATTCTTCAATTTCAACTCCCTAGGTAGGCCAGAATTTTTCTCTCGACCCTCCACGGGTCCCACAATCTCTGGTACGTTGGACTACTTGCCATCCTCTCAAGGGGACACCACCAAAATCCTGGATCACTGCAACGGTCTACTCCTCCTTAGAGATTACGTGGTTAACCCCGCAACACGACAATGGTGTTGCTTGCCACCACGCCCGTCCGTCTATAAGGAGGAGAGACACAAAGACTTCACCTATGAAGAGTACCTCGTGTTCGACCCTGCGGTATCACCAGACTACGAGGTGTATATAATCCCACGCCTTCGCTACTATTTGTCAGAAAATGTTTTCGGCAAAAAATTAAAGAACAAGTTAGACCCGACGATGGAGCAATCTGCATGGCCACCGTCTCGACTTGCTCTGCATGTCTTCTCCTCGAGGTCGGCCTGTTGGGAGGAGAGGCATTTTATTCGACGAGGCAGGGCTGCTGGCGACGTCGCCGATATGCGACTACCACATTCACAGTGGCATGACAAGAAACGACATGCCGTTTACTGGAGCGGAGCGCTCTATGTGCACTGTGAAGCTGATTTCGTAATGAGGTACACAAATAATTGCTCCTCTTAAACATTGTGTTTTTTTTTATATTATATATATTCTTCGTGATTACGAGATTGTCCAATTGTTGACATCGGCGTGTCGATCTTGCAGGATATCTCTGTCAGATGGTACGTACGAATCGATTAAGCCACTAACGGACATGGGATCGACCTACTGTGGAGGGCTTCATCTAGGACGTTCGAAAAATGGGTTGTATCCCATAATAAAACCAACTTAAACTATTTGCCCTGAAAAAACAAATTAAAAAATAGGAATTAGAAAGAGAGTGCACACCTGAGCGACATGATTTGGGTTAACAGTTGCTTCCTCCACACTATCTGTCGGGCTACATTGATTAGTGTTCTCATGTACTTGGTTGTCGATCTGTGCAATCTTGCCGGCTACTATAGTACATGCTTCGTCAATCAAATCAATCGCCTTATCTGGAAATTGACGACCTACATATGCATACATACATCAATGAAAAATCATCATTTAAGTTATACAATACAATAATAATGCTATTGGCTTCGCTTTGTCCTGGCCGGTTGAAATTGTAAACTTTTCAGTCAATACTTGTACATGGTTAATTTATACGACGAAAAAAACTGAGACACAATTATGAACTTCTTTTATCCGGCAACACTGGAACTCTGAACTTCGGTGAAATGGCACCAAAAAAAAAGAAAGTGATACTGCACTCCGAAGTTCAATTAGCCAACAATCATAGTCTAAATCAAATCCGAACTAAAAGGACAGTCTACTCCACTTAATACTACATAATCTGCTGGTCCAATCATCATCAGTTACCTATGAGAGACTAAATAAAAAGTCTAGCGGCTAAAATATTGTGTGAACATATTTTACCTTGCAGTTACCTAATATTTAACTGTGAGAAACCAACTGTGAGTTAATATCTGTGAGAAAGTTGGAAGTCGTTTGGTCGGACTATCTGTGAAACTGTGAATTTGATAGCAATTGACTATAATCTCCGAGTTAATAATCATTTTATAATGTTTTTACCAGCTTATTTTATTTGGATGTGATAGCAATTGCCAAAAAAATTCCCCAGTTAATAATCATTAAGAAGATTACCAGCCTAACAATAAATTATTCTCTAATCAAATAATTTGTAGATGTGTAATTTACTTAAGAGATATGTGCAGAATATTTCGCACATACATGTACATACGGTACAATTGATCTACTGCACTATGCAGAGACAAAAGGATGCCGGGTGACAGAAAGTTTGTGAGCTTCGATCGCACACGAACTTGGATAATTCGCACTCGCACAGAAGACTTGATAAGTATGTGCAAGTGCAAGGCGCGACCCAATGGACAAAGTCACCACTCATGGTTGGATCGATCTACCATGCCCCGGCTTTTTCCCGTTCCATCCTTCTACCTTCAGGTGCCATACTGCCATGGCATTGCCGCCGCTCTCTACCTGGACCTGCTGCTCCTTCCTCTCCTGGCCATGTCCACTCCTCTGCCTCAACCGCGGCCGTCCGTCTCCGTCTCCCTCGGTGCTCCCGGTGGTCGCACACCTTGACCACCTCTTCCGCAACCTGCTGCATCGCGCCATGCCCGACCTCGCGCGACGCAACGGCTCGCTCGTGCTGCTTCGGCTCGGCAGACTCCTCCTCGTCGTCGCCTCCTCCGCGGACGCCGCGCGCGAGGTCATGGTTTTCCGGGACGCCGACTTTGCCACTCGCCACATGATCCGCATGATCCAACTGTCAATCGCCGAGGGCGCCGACGGGATCATGTTCGCGCCGTACGGCAATGATTGGAGCCACATACCCAAGGTCCTGCACCTTCGAGCTACTCAACAACCGGCGTGTGCACTCCTTTCACCCTGTACGCGAGGAGGAGGTCGGCTGCTCCGCGCGGTGGCGGCGGCGCGGGAGCGACGATGAACCTTAGCAAGCTTACGTTAGCGTAGGCTGCCGACTCGTCGGGGCAGGTTCAAGGACCGGGACGCATTGGAGTGCGACCATGGAAGACCTTGGTAGAGGACGGGAAGGATCGGCACGCCTCCTGAGGCGGTCGTCGTCGGGACTCGATTGTGTACTCCCGTTACTGAGTATGGCGAGAGAAGACGACGATGAGGGCTCGTGCCACAGGCGAAGAGAAATAGAAGCAGAAGTCCGTGGGCAAAGTTGACCCTAAGCCACTCGGGATTAGTTTTCCTATCAAGACACGTCGGGTGATGCCAGCAAAAGACCAAAGACCTATCGTTTTGACTTGCGGTTGATTTTGACATAGGTGGCAAGAGGTGTAATTGGATCAAAATTAGGGACAAATCAAACATTATTATTGGTGGCAGGGTGGGTAAATTATGTCAACTTTGGGGGCAGTTTTAATGATGGACCGACCGACCAAGTAACCAACCAGGGAAGTCGGTGTGGCCTGTGGGGTAATTACCGTGTGTAATATGTGATTTGGTGGAAGGGTAAAATGGTAAAATTGATGTTGGACCGGAAGAAACCTTCCTCTCTTTATTATTAGGTATAGATAGATATCCCATTGTTAATATTGGAAGTAGTGATGCTTCTGTAAATATCAATTAATTTGAAAATGTCCCGCCACCAGAAAGAGCCACGCACAGATTGAGCGTGAGGGGGAGACGATGGGTCATTGAGTGACCAGTCCAGATGGACCCAAGGGGTATCATGCTTGATGTAAAATTTGTGCAGTTGCTTAGCGAGGAGAGCTTTGTTGTGAATATCCAAGTTCTTGATCCCTAGACTACCGTGGAGCTTAGGTCGCCACACTAAAGGCCAGGCATCAAGTGAGTTGACAGAGTGGGTCTCATCATCCTTGCTCCAGAGACACTGCCTTCTCACACAATCACACAATGCAATGGTGGTTTTAGGGACACGTAGAGAGCACACAAATGCACCGGGAGGGAGGATAGAACTGAGTTGACCAAAGTGAGCCTGCATCCATAATCGAGGAAGCGAACGCTAGCATTCAATTGCCTCTCCACCTGATCCACAATAGGTGAGAGATCATGGACAGTGGGACGTTAAGATCCCAGTGGAAGCCCAAGATATGTAAATGGGAGGGTACCAGTAGCACATTCAAATGTGTTCGCCAGCGCGTGAAGTCGTTCTGAAGAAATGTTAATGGGCATAGGGCAAGACTTAGCATAGTTAACTGTGAGACCCGTGACTGCAAAAAACCTAAGCAGAAGATTCTTGAGAGCGGTGAGTTGGATTGGGCATGCTTGAAGGATGATAGGTGTGTCATCCGCATATTGCGCGATAGGAAAATCAGCCCCTGGGATCGGCAGAGGAGGAGTGAGAGAGCCATCTAGGATGATAGAGTTGACCATCGATTGAAGGAGGTCAGCACCAGCTACAAAAAGAATTGGGGAGAAAGGATCTCCTTGGCGAACACCCCTTTGACAAGGGATTTTTTTGCCCGGTACACCATTGAGCAACACCGAGGAGGAACCAGTAGCGAAAATAGCCTACACCCATGATAGCCATCTATCGTCAAAACCCCAACATTTGAGAATAGCTAAAATGGAGGCATGCTCAATTGTGTCAAATGCTTTGGCGAAGTCCAAATTAAGAATAATAACTTCTGTTCTAGCTTGTTTGCATTGGTGGATATATTCGTAGGCCCAACCAATACAATCGTGAATTGATCTGTTATTGAGAAAACCATATTGTTTGGCGTGTACTAAATCCAGAATCTTATGTTGCAAACGATTAGCTAGTAGCTTGGTAAGCAATTTAAAAGAGGAATTCAGTAACGACATGGGTCGAAAATCGTTAGGGCCAGTGGGGTGAGACAATTTTGGAATGAGAGTGATGAAGGCATCATTAATACTCTGAAGATTAATTGAATTGGACCACAAATCATCGCAGAGTTTATAGAAATCAAACCTAATAATAGGCCAGCAAATTTTGAAAAAGAGACGTGAGAATCCATCTGGTCCGGGGGCCTTATCAATTGGGAGGTCCTTAATAACATTATCGATTTCTTCATGCGTAAAAGGTGAGGATAAAACCTCTAATCCATCCATATGAGGTACATATGCAGAGAAATCGAAAGAAGGATCAATTGGGGTGGAAACACCAAGTCTATTCTTGAAGGTGGTCCATAGAATACCAGCCTTCTCTTGATGGTCTGTGGCCAAAGAGCCATATCCCCTATCCAAAGACGCGATCATGTTATGTCTATATCGAATGGATGCCATTGAGTGGAAAAACTTAGTGTTTTTCCCCCAAATTTAGCCCACAGAGTGGTGCATCATTTTTTCTAATATTCTAGCTTGCATTTGAGGAGAAATTTGAGCTTTCTTTTAACGATGGCACAGAAATTCCACTCAGTGATATGTAAGGCACGTAGCTCTTCAATTTCATCAAAACGAAGGATGACATTGTTGCAATTTTCACTATAGATCGAAAGCATTGATATACTTGTGGACCAATTACGAAAGGCTTTGCGAAGCAATTTAATTTTTCCCGATATAGCACGGGCGCTATCTCCCGGGCAGTGAATATCCCTAATACGACGAACAACATCTAAAAAACCCGGCAACTTGACCCAATGGTTCTCAAAACGGAAAACCACGCCTTTGGGAATATCAGTACCAATAGAGATCACACATGGCGAGTGATCAGAGGTAGGGGAGAGAGTCTTTTAACAGTAGAAATGGGGTATTTGAGAGTCCATGCGTGCGAGGTGAAGAACCAGTCGAGTTGGACTAACAGAGGGTCCATTTGCATGTTGCTCCAGGTGTAGCAACGATCCTTAATAGGGAACTCAATGAGACCTAAATGACAAATGATTTCATTTAAAGTAGCCATGTCCTCAATGTTGGCTCCCGGACGATTACGACTATCGGAATATCGATAAAAATTAAAGTCTCCAATGATGATCCAATGGGCATCTGGAGCAATATCCAAGTGGAATAGCCAGGCAACAAAATTATCCCGAGCAGTTCCCTCACATGGCCCATAAACGTTAACTAGAATAAACGAATCTAGCGAAGCAGAAGAGGAGAAGATAATCCCGATCGCAAATGACTCCTCGAGTATAACTTGGCCAGTGAATTTGTGACTAGGCCAGATGACAATAAGTCCCCCAGATGAACCCAACGAAGGGATATAAGCAAAACAATCAAAATGTTTTGGAGCAAAAGACTTGATAAACGCAAGATCTAATTCATCGCGTTTATTTTCTTGGAAGCAAAGGATAGAAGCAACACTTTCTTCCACCTTATCACGGATAAGTGGCCATTTATCAGAGCCATTAATACCACGCACGTTCCAACATAAAATGTGCCACATAAGGTTAGCCAACTTAGTCTTACGAGATAAACGCGACATGACGCAAACTAGAAATATAACAAACCAGATACTGCAAAAGAGACCAGTCCCACACCAAGCCCGAGCGACAAGAAATTCAGACAGTCTTGGCCTGGGAGAGCTGCTCGGCAGTCATCTCCTCGGTGTCGATGTTGCAGTCTTCGACACCAATGCGCTGCATCTCAGATAGCAGGGTCATGGGTTGTGCAATGGCCTTTGGGACCTGAGTACCTTTGCGACGTGAAGGGCCAAGGGGAAGATACTCGAACTTGTAGCCCTCACTGTTGCTCCTCGTAGATCTGCGCTCAATCATGACATGAAGAGGCGTCATAGCCCTGCGTGGACAACCACGTCTAGTGGCCGGGGAGGACAGTGTAGCCTGAGAGACAGGAGCTGAAGCCAGTTGCATGCGAACATCAGTAGGCAAAGTGAGATCCACACTAGCAGTAAATGTGGCAACTTCAGAGACAGAACCCCAGGTAACAGAAATAGCCGGAGCCAGTGAGATCCCAATCGTGATGGGGATCACAAGTTCAGTCACAGGTACAACCAGTGGGTTCAGTGAGTGCAGCTGCGTATCCTCCATGCCCCAATCAATAGCAGTATGCAGACCCAGGAGCATGTCCTGGATCGAAGACATCCAGAGGACCTGATCACCGCCCAAGATGCAGCGGGAATAGGTCTTGTACAGTATCCAGCCAAGGAAGTGAAGGAATGTAGGCCATAGTGGCACTTCCAGAACGAGGCGTGCGCCCATACCATGCAGAAACAGAGCATATGTATCAGCCTCCATCGAGCCAGCAAGGAATCGCCCAGCGGCCTGTTCAGCATCAACGACATGAGCATTCCATAGCTCAAAACCATCTTCGAGCAAAGCATCTGTGGGGGGAACGCCATCCATCATTGAAGGGCCATCGTAGCCAGTGATCCTGCGAAAGCTGATCCCACTAAACTGAGGAGACACATGTGGTGGCGAGGGGATGGTCGGCCAAGCATGCTATCTGTTTTCTTGGATGGTGTCAGGGATCGGAGCAGGTTGCTCCCAGTGATTGATCACAGGGGCAACATCCTCAATAGGTTCATTGCCACCATGTGCATGGTGCGCATTTTGTTGAAGCCAATTCTGCACTGCAATTTGATTCTGCATTTCAAGAAGTAAGCCACGCATAATGAGAGGGTGGGGACTAGCATTAAGCAGAGGGAGGGGGTCCTCCGTGGAGAACAGTGCAGTGTTAGAGTGGTGACCATTGAGCACATAAACAGGTGTCGACCATGAACGCCCCATCCCACCAAGCGAACCAACACGTTTAATAACCAAGCTGAAAGGTACCACTGCAAGATCATTAATCCAAGCTTTCACCGGTACACAAGCTCTACGGACACCCGGACGATGCCACAAAATCATTTTCCCAAAGCAAGACACAGCTTTATTAATGTAATATTCAGTCTGGTAATCGAGAGGGAAACCCAAAAACATGACGCAGGCTTTGAATTCAAATACAGTGAATAACATATTGACTCCTTCATCGTGGCGGACAAGACTGAAGGTGGAATCCTCGTCGAACACATGTGGACTATCACGAACTAGTTGTTCGCGGATAATAAGCGAGTCAAAAGCCAGCAGACCCACACCCCAAGGATATGTTTCAGAATGCATAATCCGTAAATCAAAGTCCTCGCTAAGTATGCGAACAATCTCATCAAGTATCAACTGCTTCCGATGCTCGGGGACAGGGGGATTAATATTTACCAGGGCAAAGTTCTCGTGGGAGAGCGGCGGATCATCGATGATCACCATGTTGCACTGCAGACGCTCCTCGGGGCCATCCTCAACCTCCTTTGGCCCCGGCATGAATCCAAAAGGGTTGGCGGCGAAGTTCGCCATGGCGCTATCGGAGGGAACGAGAATAGGGAGGAGCTGAGCGAAAGGGGAGGACTGCGGGTTGATGGAAAGGGGCAGTGTGACCGAAGGAATAAGAGGTAGCGGTACGTTAATCAAGGAAGGGTGGCCCCTAAAACTGGCAGGTGTCACCGCCCAGCTAAACAGCGAAGGAGACGAATCGGCCATGCTCCAAACAGGGAAGGGGGTCAATACCAGAGTAGGAGGGGCCAAGTAGTTTCTACCGTGGAGTTACCTGGGGTCCACCAAACAGTGGGCTAGGATGGACCGTGAGTCAACCTAGGTCATAATTAAATCCTTCACCGGGGTAGTAACCATATTTTTTTCCTCCAGATTGCAGGGCGCACAATATTAGAGCAAATCGCGTTACCCTTTTTGACCCAGATTTTTCGCTTCAAATAGTCAGAGGCAGAATGGCCAGAGGAATTACATGAATGGTATATAATCTTCGGTCATTCCCGGAAAGATTGATCTGATTGGCAAAAAAATTTGCACCAATTCTTGAGAGAGCAATCACGCGCAATGTGGCCCCACCCATAACACGCCAGGCATTTAAAGTCATTCGTGCAATTTCTTCGAACATGTCCGAGTTCCAGACATTTATAGTAACAACGAAGTGGCCCAGTAAGGGAAGCATCATGAATAGGCCCAATACGGTCCAAGCCCGTGATAGGGTGAGCAGGGGGAGGGCCAGAATTTGCCTCCACGTCAAAATCCACACAGGAGAACCCCAAAACTTGCCAGTGAGAACAAACGCCGGGGCAATTAGGCTCAAGATGACTAGAAAGCGAGCAGATTGCACAACGGCCCAATAGTTCAAAACATTTCTCCCGTGTAGGAAGAAAAGGAAGGTGTAGCACGTCCTTAATGACCTCGTCCGATTATTTTTCCTGCCGCAAATCACCGATATACTCGAGCGTGATAGTTGGGATCCCAGCCCATATTTTTTCCAGATAATTAGTGGAAACAAACGACTCTTTAGGAAATGAAATTAATTCCGGCGAGTACGGGACGCGAAAACTTCCAAAAATCAGATCATCGCCATGGGTGTGAGCTAGAGCATGATCAACATCCGAGGGCACATGAGGAGGGATGTGTTGAAAACAAAATTTGGATAACACAACCCTAGCCTAAATGTTACGCGCAGCACTAGCTTTAAGAACATCTAGATTGGCTTTGATAGCTTTGGGGGCTCTCTGTGAAATCTCGAGTATTTCATCAGAGGTGGCCCAAATCGGATTAGGATAGGTGAAATCAGAAATGGAGGGATGAACCCCTTTGAATAGGCTGAAATGACAAATAAAATCCGGCCAAATGCGATCCTTCAGGCCATAAATAAAATGACCCACACGATTGGAAGCCGCCGAGAAACGAAAACGTCGATCAGAAAGTTTGTAGACCCTAAAACCATCACCGATACCTCCAATACATGATTAAAGAGCAATGCCCACTGATTCCTCAGTTAGGGGAAAAGATGCTGAGAAAAAGGAGACAACCAAGAAGAACTCGCGAAGACCAGAAGAGGGGAAGTAGTGAACCGAGGAGCCAAAACGATTACGCACCTGCCTCTCCATGGCAAGGCCGAGAAAGAAATCCCAATGGAGGAGGGATTCCATGGCGGATGAGATCTCAACGCCATTGGGGGAGGTTGGGGTGGGGAGGGGAGAGGGGAGGAGAGCCATGTTGGACTTCCATGGAAGGGAGATAGGTCTCGCACGTTGAAGGAGTTGTATACAAGGTACTTGGATTGCGGTATGTCGAGCTTGTATGCATTGTCATTGATGCGCTTGAGGATCTTGAAGGGGGCGTTACCTCGAGGCTTGAGCTTGGAGTCACGCTCTTGGGGAAAACGCTCTTTGCGGAGGTGTAGCCAAACGAGGTCACCTTCTTGAAACACCAAGGTATTCTTGTTCTTGTTCATCTTGATGGCATGGTGTTCGTTGTGCTTCTCAAGTCTAGCTCTTGTGCTCTCATGAATTTTCTTGATGTAGTCAATGTGCTTGTCGAAGTTCATGTTAACTTGCTCATAGAGAGGTAGTGGTAGAATGTCAAGGGCGGTGTTGGGGTTGAATCCATAAACGATGTCAAAGGGGCTTTTCTTTGTATCTTGGTGAAGTGCTCGATTGTAGGAGAACTCGGCATGTGGGATGCATTCTTCCCAATTCTTGAGGTTAGACTTGATCGAAGTGCGAAGGAGCGTAGAGAGTGTGCAGTTCACCACTTTGGTTTACCCATCGGTTTGCAGGTGGTATGCGGTGGAGTAGAGGAGCTTCACTCCTAGCTTGGCCATAAATGTCTTCCACAAGTAAGAGGTGAACTTGACGTCTCGGTCGTACACAATTGTCTTTGGCACTCCATGTAAACGAACAATTTTCCTGAAAAACAATATTGTGGCAAGTGAAGCATCATCCGTTCTATTCCATGGAATGAAGTGAGCCATTTTAGAAAAGCGATCAACAACTACAAAGATAGAGTCCTTGTTTGTTTTGGTGCGTGGTAGTCCTAACAAGAAATCCATGCTAATATCACTCCAAGGGAGGTGTGGTGTAGGAAATGGCATATAAACAGCATGAGAGTTGGAAGTAGACTTAGCTGGGACACATGTTGGACATCTTGTGACGAGTCTTTCTACTTGGTGCCTCATCTTAGGCCAATAGTACTTGGAGGAGAGCATGTCATAGGTATTGTCTCGACCAAAGTGTCCCATGAGGCCTCTTTCATGTGATTCCTTCGATAACAATAAACGAAGAGAGGACTCGGGAATGCATAGTTTGTTAGCCTTCAACAAGAAACCTTTATGCAAGTAGAAATCTTAAAAACCTCGATTGGGAAAGCATTTTGCAAAAATGGGTCCAAACAAAGCATCAGAAGGGTATAAGTGTTTGATCTCATCTAAACCAATCACATTTATCTCAAGACGTGTAAGAAGACATTCTTTACGAGACAAAGCATTTTCTAAAACATTTTCTTTACCTTTCTTGTACTTAATGACATAACGAAAAGATTCTACGAATTCTACCCATTTAGCATGTCTTTTGTTCAAATTAGCTTGACTTTTCAAATATTTCAAGGATTCATGATCGGAATGAATAACAAATTATTTAGTTCAAAGATAGTGTTGCCAAACTTCCAAAACTCTAACCAAAGGAAATAGTTCTTTGTCATAGATGGGTTAGTTCAATCTAGCGCCATCAAGTTTCTCACTATGATAAGCTACGGGACATCCATTTTTCATAAGAACGACACCAATACCAATTCCACTAGCATCACATTTAATCTCAAAAGTTTTCTCAAAATCCAGTAAAACAAGTGATGCGTGTGAACATATGCTCGTTGAGGGACCCCAAGCACAAGGTGTGAAGAGTGCAGCAGCAAGTTTTCCCTCAGAAAAGAAACCAAGGTTGAATCGACCAGTAGGAGGAAGAAGCACTATTGAAGGTTGATGCAGCTGAGATGGCAGGGAGCACTACCGTTTCAGCAGCAACGTGGAACCTAAACAACACAATCAAACCACTTTGCCCCAACGAAGCAGTGAGGTTATCAATCTCACCGGTTTTGCTGAACAGAAAGAGGTTAAACGTATGGTGTGGAAAACTGTAGGAACAATATGAGAGCAGTATGAAAGAAGTAGGTGTTCTCTTTGTATGAGGAAAATAGACCGGGGCCCACAGTTCAGTAGTGGTGTCTCTCCGTGAAAGATAATTAACATGTGTGGTGAACAAATTACAGCTGGGTAATTGACAGAAATGAAGGCTGCACCGTAGTGCATATGCAAGACATAAAGATTACTATGTGATTCATGCGTGCATTACAACAAAATACATAGACCTTCATCCAACTGCATCTATGTCTAATAATCCACCCTCCGAATATCATCTGAACAAACGTTGGGTATTAAGTTGCAAGCAACAGATTATAGCGGCACGCAAAGTGTGTAAAGTAAACAATGTAAAATAGGTTAACATCGTTGTTTTCTCCCTAATGACAACAACACATCCTCCATCCGTCACGTTTCTGTCACTCGAGCACAGATGAAAAGGAGGCATGAACCCACTATCGAGCATAAATACTCCCTCTTGGAGTTACTAGCATCTACTTAGCCATAGCATCTACTACTAACGGAGAGCATGCAAGATCATAAATAGCATAAGAATGAAGATAACATGATAGATTGATAATCAGAAGACATAGCATTCAACATTCACGAGATCCCAGCAAACACAACATGTAGCATTACATAAATATGATCTTGATCATGATAGGCAGCTCAGAAGATCTAAACATGAGGTACAAAGTGGAGAGAACAACCATCTAGCTACTGATATGGACCCGTAGTCCAGGGATGAACTACTCACGCATCAGTTCGGAGCAGGGCATGGTGGTGTAGACCCCTCAGGTGATGATTTCCCCCTCCGGTAGGGTGCTGGGGAGAGCTCCAGGATCCTCCCGATCTCGGGATGACGGAGATGGCCGCCTCTGTTATTTCTCGGGAAAAAGTGGGATCCTTCTAGGGTTTATGTCTCGGGGGGATTAAATAGGCGAAAGGGCAAAGGCTGTGGAGGCCTGGGGGCCACACACCACCCCCTGGCGCGTCCAAGGGGTCACGCCTCCCTATTATGTGGTCACTCTGAGCTAACAGCTTTGAATAAGAGATGCAATGAAAACGAGAGCTAAACAGGAATTTTTGCAGCAACTAGAAGAAAAACTAAGAATACTAGCATAGCAAGTATTCAAACGAAAAAGCAGAGCGTGTCTCTCTCCCAAACAAAGAATGCTAGAATCCAAATATATAATTGCAACAAGGAAAACAAAATAAAACATAGTAAAACAAAAGAAAAATAAACAGACACTCCAAGTAAACTTCATATGACGTGACCGAATAAAAATATAGTTTCACGAGAAGTGACCTGATAGATAGTTGATGAAGAAGGGGATGCCTTTGGAATCCCCAATCTTAGATGATTGATTCTTCTAAAAATATGCTTGGATGAATCACGGGGGCATCCCCAAGCTTTAACCTTGCACTCTTCTTGATCACATATATCACCTATTCTCTTGACCCTTGAAACTTCCTTCACACCACACTCAAACAGTAATTCGCATTAGATGGTCAGTGCAACAATTAAAAATCCATTGGTTCTGTATAGCACAAGTGCTATTGATACTTTTAAACATTAGCTATAGCCACAGCTGTTTCATGAAGCAAAAAAATCCACTTTACATAGCAAAAGAGCAAATGCAATAAAATGGCAGAATCTGTCAAAACCAGAATAGTCTGTAAAGACGAGTTTTTTTGAGGCACTTACGTTCCTCAGATCGAAAAACTTAGAGAACAAAAAAGTTGAGGAATTAGTAGAGTAATAAGAACAAAAAATTTCAGATCATTCTAATCTTCCTGGATTTTATACGATTGTTTACGGTGGATAGCAGAAATCTGTTTCCTGCGCAGAAATCCAAAAACCAACTCCAACTCTCGTCAGAAACCTTACTTGGCACTAATAAAACATGAAAAGAAAGATACAAATGAGTTGATACAGAAGTATACAACCCCCTGACTCAAAGAAAACAGAGAAAAACAAAACATAAGTAAAGCCATGGGTTATCTCCCAAGAAGTGTTTTTTCTTTAACGCCTTTTAGCTAGGCCAGAAAAGTTGAACCAAGTATTTTCAAGTGAACAAGCATCCAAATTGTAAATTGTTCGAATAACGGAATCAAAGGGAAAGTTCATTCTCTTTCCAGGAAATTATTCCATACCTTTCTTGAGTGGGAACTGAAATTTAATATTCCCTTCTTTCATATCAACAACAGAACCAACAGATCTAAGAAAAGGTCTTCCCAAAACAATTGGACAGGAAGCATTGCATTCAATATTCAAGACAACAAAATCAACGGGGACAATAGTATTATTAACCATGATAATAACATCATCAACTCTCCCCAAAGATTTCTTTCTAACATCATCAATAAGACGAATATCCAAATAACAAGGTTCCAATGGTGGTAAATCAAGAATATCATAGTGTTTTTTGGGCATAACAGAGATACTAGCACCACGATCACATAGAGAATTGCAATCAAAATCATTCTCTTTCATTTTCATAATAGGTTCCCAACCATCATCTAGCTTCCTAGGGATAGAGGCTTCACATCTTAATTCATCTTCTCTAATTTGCATGAGAGTATTTGTAATATGATTTGTAAAAGTCATATTCATAGCACTAGCATTAGGACAACTAGCAAGATTCTGTAAGAAATTAATCACTTCAGTTATGTTTCAATCATCAAAGTCAAGATCATTTTTATCAAATATAATGGGACCATTGTCTCCCATGTTTCTAAAAATTTCATAACTTTTATTAGGGATATTTTTAGCAGTTTCAGGCAGTTTTGCAATTTTACTAGCACAAGTGGGAGTGTTTCCAACACCAATTACTTTACCATTGATAGTAGAAGGTTTTCTAGCATGAGAAGCTTCATTTTTACTAGTGGTGGTAATGGTGCGAACATTAGCAATATTATTCTTTCTAGCTATTTCATCCTCTCTTTCCCATCTAGCATGCAATTCAGCTAACATTCTAACATTATCATCAATTCGAATTTGGATGGAATTCAAAGTTTTACTTTCTTTAACCTCATGAGGCATAACCTTTAGTTTCAGAAAATCAACATCAAGAGCAAGACTATCAACTTTAGAAGCAAGAACATCAATTTTGCCAAAATTTTCCTCAACAAATTTGTGAAAAGCAGTTTGTGTACTAATAAAATTCTTAAGCATGTTCTCAAGATAAGAGGGTACACTTTTGTTGTTGTTGTAGGAATATTGCTATTATTGGGAGGATATGTCCTACAATTGTTGCTACCAAAATTATTCCTATAACCATTGGTGTTGAAATTATTATTTTTAATGAAGTTCACATCAATATGCTCTTCTTGAGAAACCAAAGACGCTAAAGGAACATTATTTGGATCAATAGGAGCATGGCCATTCACAAGCATCGACATAATATCATTAAGTATTTCATTAAAAGAGGAGGTTTCTTCAACATAATCTACCTTCTTACCAGTTGTATCTCTCTCAGTGTGCCACTCAGAATAATTTACCATCATATCATCAAGAAGCTTTGTTGCTGCCCCCCAAGGTCATGGACATAAAGGTTCCTCCAGCAGCTAAATCCAGAAGGTTTCTTGAATAAAAATTCAGACCTGCATAAAAGGTTTAGATGATCATCCAAGTAGTCATTCCATGAGTGGGACAATTCTTTACTAAAGATTTTATTCTTTCCCAAGCTTTAATAACATGCACATTATCAAGTTGCTTAAAATTCATAATGCTACTTCTTAAAGATATAATCTTAACAGGAGGATAATATTTTCCAATGAAAGCATCTTTACACTTAGTTCAAGAATCAATAATATTTCTAGGCAAAGACAGCAACCATTCTTTAGCTCTTCCTCTCAAACAGGAAGGAAACAATTTCAGTTTAATAATATCTCCATCTACATCTTTATATTTTTGCATCTCACATAGTTTAACAAAATTATTAAGATGGGCAGCAACATCATCAATACGAACACAAGAAAATTGCTCTCTCATAACAAGGTTTAACAGGGAAGGTTTTATCTCATAAAAATCAGCAGTAGGAGCAGGTGGAGCAATAGTTGTGCTAATGAAATCATTGTTGTTGGTGCTAGTAAAGTCACACAACTTAGTGTTCTCAGGAGTATTCATTTTAACAATACTAAATACAGGAATAAAACTACAACTAGAATAAGAACTAAAATTTTTGTGTTTTCTATAGAGAGAAGCGAGCAAGACAAAATAAAATAAACTAAGCAAAACAAAAACAAAGTAAAGAGATTGGAAGTGAGAGACTTCCCTTGCAGAAATTCTCTACCTCCCCGGCAATGGCGCCAGAAAAGCTTTGATTCGTGTAACAGAAGCTCGTTGGAAGACCGCAAGTGCAAGGTGTGAAGAGTGCAGCATCAAGTTTTCCCTCAGAAAAGAAACCAAGGATGAATCGACCAGTAGGTGGAAGAACCACTTCTGAAGGTTGATGCAGCTGAGATGGCAGGGCGCACTACCGGTTTAGCAGCAACGTGAAACCTACACAACATAATCAAATCACTTTTCCCCCAACAAAGCAGTGAGGTTGTCAATCTCACTGGTTTTGCTAAACACAAAGAGGTTAAACATATGGTGTGGAAAACATTAGGAACATTATGAGAACAGTAGTTGTTTTATCAGTATGAGGAAAATGGACCGGGGTCTACACTTCACTTGCGGTGTCTCTCCATGAAAGATAAATAACATGTGTGGTGAACAAATTACAGTTGGGCAATTGACAGAAATGAAGGTTGCACCGTAGTTCATATGAAAGGCATAAATATTACTATGTGATTCATGTGGGCATTACAACAAAATACATAGACCGTCATCCAACTGCATCTATGTCTAATAATCTACCCTCCGAATATCATCCGAACAAACGTTGGGTATTAAGTTGCAAGCAACAGATTATCGCCGTAAGAAAAATTGTGTAATCTAAACAATGTAAACTAGGTAAACATCGTTGTTTTCTCCCTAATGGCAGCAACACATCATCCATCTGTCACGTTTCTGTCACTCGAGCACCGATGAATAGGAGGCATGAACCCACTATAGAGCATAAATACTCCATCTTAGAGTTACTAGCATCTACTAATAACGGAGAGCATGCAAGGTGATAAATAACTTAAGTATGAAGATAACATGATAGATTGATAAACAGAAGACATAGCATTCAACATTCACCAGATCCCAGCAAACACAACATGTAGCATTACATAAAGATGATCTTGATCATGATAGGCAGCTCACAATATCTAAACATGAGGTACTAAGTGGAGAGAACAACCATCTAGCTACTTCTATGGACCCGTAGTCAAGGGATGAACTACTCATGCATCACTTCGGAGGAGGGCATGGTGGTGTAGACCCCTCCGGTGATGATTTCCCCCTCCGGCAGGGTGCCGGGGAGAGCTCTAGAACCCTCACGATCTCGGGATGATTGTGGCGGCGGCCTCGGGTGTTTCTCGGGAAAAAGTGGGATCCTTCTACGGTTTATGTCTCGGGGGGATTAAATAGGCGAACGGGCAGAGGCGGTGGAGGCCAGGGGCCCGCACACCACCCCTAGACGGCCAAGGAGAGTCGCCGCCCTATGGTGTGGGTCCCCTGAGGCCCCCCTCTGGGTCTCTTCGGGACTCCGTGGAACCTTCGGGAATTCTAAGACTTCCGGGCTTCGAATTTTCCAATTCCGAGAATATTTCCAGAACAACTTTTGTGAAACTAAAAACAGCAGAAAACAGGGAACTGGCCTGTGACATCTTGTCAATAGGTTAGTCGGTAAAATCGATAAAAATGGCATAAAGTGTATAGCAGACACGTGGGAAACAATAAGAAAACAACATGGAACATCAGAAATTAAGGATACGTTTATGACGTATCTACAATAAAAGGTGCTTCGGTCAAACATTTCTTAAGAGTATCGGAAGGCTTTTGTTGAGCAGTGCCCCAAACAAATGGATCATTTAAAGGGCAAGCAATGGTTGATAAATCCTTCACAAAGTAGCGATAGAAACCGGCAAGACCATGAAAATGTCTTGTCTCAACCACAGAAGTAGGGCTAGACCAATTTCTAATTACGTCTACTCTCTTATCATCAACTTCAATACCATTGGAGGAAATCACAAAACCCAAGAAAACAAGCTTGTCGGTATAAAAATTGCACTTGGAAAGATTTGTAAAAAGTTTTGCTTTGCGAAGAGCTAACAAGACTTGAGAAATATGTTCAAGGTGATCCTCCAAAGATTTGCTATAGATAAGGATGTCATCAAAATAGAGCACGACAAATTTGCCAATGAAAGATCTCAAAACTTCATTCATAAGACACATAAATGTCGAAGGAGCATTGGAAAGACCAAAAGGCATGACAAGCCATTAACAGAGACCAAGTTTTGTTTTGAAGCCAGTTTTCCATTCATCACCTATAATCATGCGAATTTGGTGATATCGACATTTAAGGTCAATTTTTTAAAAGATTGTAGCACCAGTAAATTCAGAAAGCATATCATCGAGCCTATGGATGGGATTTCTATATCTAACTGTGAGAGCATTTATGGGTCGACAATCCATGCACACACGAGAAGTATCATCCTGTTTGGGACAAGGATGACCGGAACGACACAAGGGCTAAGGGATTCTCGAATGAAACCTTTATCTAGAAGTTCTTGGATTTGCCGCTCGATCTCCTTAGTCTCCGCGGGGCTGGTGCGATAAGGAGCATAGTTTGGAAGTGGAGCACTCGGGATGAGGTCAATGCGGTGTTCGATGCCTCGGAGAGGAGGTAGACCTAATGGTAGTTCTTCGGGAAACACGTCCTCAAATTCCTGCAATAATGGCAACAAAGACAGAGGAAATCTTGTTATGGCATTAGTATCAAGTGCTTCTCCTTTGCACACAGGGACAAAGTGAAGTATGGATGGGTTTTCTCAAAGCTCTCGCATCTCACGTTTCGTGGCAAGTAAGGCTAGGTCTTTGGGAACAATCCTGATTTTTCAACTCATATTTGGATTGTGGTTCTCACTCTCATTTTGGTGAATCGCTCTCTCACGTCTCATCTCACTATAATTGTTCTCTTGTTGGGTGCGGGCAAGCTTCTTTGCGTTGTCGGCGATAATTTTTCTTGGAGACATAGGTCACAGCACAAAGTTCTCGTTGTTCCATTTGAAGGAGTATTTATTGGTGCATCCATCATGCATTGCACCCTTATCGTATTTCCATGGTATTCCAAGTAGAAGATGGCACACGGTCATTGGAGCCACATCACACTCGACGGTATCTTCATATGGACCTATCCTGAAGGAAATTTGGACCATTTGTTGTATCTTGATGGTTCCGGAGTCACTAAGACATTTCACATGGTAGGGATGAGGGTGTTTCTTGTATGGCAAATGCAACTTGTCACAAACATCTTTGCGAGCAAGGTTATGGCAACTTGCACCATCGATGATGACCTTGATGGACTTTCCATTTATTCCGGCTCTAGTTTGGAAGAGGTTGCAACGTTGATCTTGCTCTTCTTGTGGGGATGTTGTTAGCACTCGTGTAACCACCAAGGATTGGCTTTTTTCCACATGACAATAGACGCTTTCTTCGTCAAGTTGTTTTTCATCCAAGGGGTTGGCAACAATTTGGTGCATATCATAGTACTCATCTTCACTCATGGAGTCACGTTCACCATCTTGGTTGACAATCATGATCATCTTGTTGGAGCATTCAAAGGACTTGTGTCCGTACCACCACATTTGAAACAAGTTATTGGGCTAGACATGACTTGCGGAGCACTTGTGTTGGTGGAAGGCACTTGTTTCTTGAAGAGTTGAGGAGACATTGTTGTTTCATTTGGAGCTCTTGGATTGCCTTTGGGGGAAATTGGTGTAGAAGCTTGAGCCATTGTAGGCGTTGAGTTTGAAGACTTAGAGGCAAATAGGCCTTTTGCTTCGAATACTTGAGGTCCTCGAATAGTTGGCGCTCGGCCTTGAGAGCTTGATGGACAAGGCCAACAAGATTGTCATACGGTTGAACCTCCACAATTTTCTTGATGGGGTGAGTAAGTCCATTGAGAAAATGACCCATTGTGTGGTCATGAGGTTCCGTCACATTTGCTCTTTTCATGGCGATTTCTATTTCCTTGTAGTACTCACCAACCGTTTTCAATCCTTACTTGAGCTCTTGTAGCTTCTTAAGTAAATATCGCTTGTAGTGAGGAGGTACGAAACATGCATGCATAATTTCTCTCATTTCATTCCAAGTTGTAATAGGAGGTCAGCGATTGGCTATCTTTTGGTTTAGCACTTGTTCCCACCACAAGAGGGCGTAACCTTCCAATTCAAGAGAAGCCGTTGCTACCTTTTTCTCATCACTAAAGTTTTGAGTGCGGAAGATGTTGTCAGCTTTGAGATCCCAAGAGAGGTAAACATCCGGGTCAGAGTCTCCATGGAACTTAGAAACATTGACTAGAATAGTGCTCATGTTGTTGTCTTAATTGTGACTCTGGTGGTCATGATTGGGGTATTCATCATAGATAGGAATAGATTCATCATATGGATAATCCTCACTTTGTTGTTGACGTGCTTGTTGACGACAAAGTCGTTCTTCATGGGGAGGATGACTTCGGTGATCATTAGGATGTAGTTGGTGATGGAGGTGGAGGCGTTCTTCACGACGCTCACTATCATCATGCGTGTTGTGTTGAGGATGGTCTTGTTCAGTGACGGTGTTGAGGACGGTCTTGTTCATTGTGAAGGTGTGGAGGACGTTCTTGATCTTCGCTGTCATTATGGTGGCGACGCGCATTATGCCTTGGAGACCTTCGATGTGGGCGAGCACCTTCCACGAAGTCATGTAGAGCATAGTAATTTGCGGCATTGGTTGGCCTACTCAAAACTACGCTCTCACAAGTGTCAGACGTGCACTCCCGGTGCCACTAGTGCAATGCCAAACGATATAAAAGAGCTAGTCCAAATTGGCAAGGTACACAAAAAGAGGGGTTAGTTCAAGAGGAAGCAATTTATACCTATGGGATAGATGAACGCGGACTTGCGGCCGGTGGTTGTCAATGTCATGGTGATCCGTTGATATGGTGTTGTAGAGGTTGTTGTGGGCTTCGTGGAGCACTTTTTTCAGAAATCGGACCAGCAACAACAAAGAAAAACAACTTTCAAAATCTGTCCAGAAATCGAAATCAGGAAAAAAATATCCTGGGCATCAAGAACACGAACAACGGCGAAATTTCTTGCTCAAATCTTGCAAATTCTTGGTTAAATTGGGGTAAAGTGGTTGAATAGAAGGGTCGGAAATGGTCTTAAGAAGCAAATCCATGGATCAAAACTACGAAAAACTCAACAAGTGGTAGGATTCTCGAAGTCGCCTACACGAACGAGAGCTCTCGGATTTTGGGTCTACTTAACCTCTTGAAGCAATGGCTTCACGACTATGGTGGGGATTTTCTTGGCCTTGATCTCGAGTACACGGCCTATCAAAAACATGTGGCTGTCATACAAATTGCTCACAAGAGGCATGTCAATGGGAAGGTAAACACAAACTTCTCTGATCGATCTTCTCCTCTCTTTCTTTTCCGATTTTCTCTTCTTATTTTGATTATATATATACACAATATATAGGATCGGAAATTGCAAAGGATAGAAACATGTGTATCCATGTGTATTCATATAGCAATGTATTGAAAATTGCATAGAATAGCAACATGTACGTGTATCCATGTGTATTCACATAGCAATGTATTGGAAATTCCATTTAATTTGTTCCCATTTGAATCATATATGTGCATTGTAAAGAATAAACTTTGTTGCGGCAGTGTTTAACATTTGTTCCATTTTTTGTTGCATTGAAACGATATACTTGTTCCAGCGGTGGTATTAACATTTGTTTCATTTGTTGTTGCATTTGAAACAATATACTTGTCACGGCGGTATTAACATTTGTTCTATTTGTTGTTGCAATTGGAACAATATACTTGTTGCAGCGGTATTACCATTTGTTCCATTTGTTGTTGCATTTGAAACAATATACTTGTTGCAGAGATATTAACATTTGTTCCATTTGTTTGTTGCAGTAGTGACAAAAGTTGTCCAGAACTCTTGGATTTTCTTGTCAACAACGGCATACGTTTTGCTAGTGCTGATATAAGGAATGACAAGTCGAAGATGAGGAACACCTGAGGTATTGAGATATCATGTCAGTGCCATATTGATCTTCAGGACCTGTTCCATCTTAAATATGAGAGGACATCGATGGCTGATATGGCAGCCGCATTGATCGACGAGGCATACCGTGACATGAAGAAAGATTTCCCCAGTTGGCAGCACAATTTTTGGGAGAAGAGCCCACTTGACCAGATCAACATTGATTATTAAGCCATCGATGGGTACATTTCCTACGAGTTGTATTGTATTATCAGTATCTTCGGCTATGCGTAGCGTCACCTAGTGCCCCGGTCTCGTACTGTTTGTGATTCGGAGGACGAGCATCTCGAGCAGATGGGAGCCTCGCCGTCGTGACAATGTGTCACACCTAGTTCCATTATTACCAGCTAGTACCTCGTGTGTGTCGCCGCTATATATATTATGTACTGCTTGGGGTCGAGTCTCTCGTGACGCGATGTTTAATTATTTCTATATTTATATTCCCTAGAAGACTTTATGTAGTAATATATATTATATCTATATTAATTATGTCTCTGTTTAATTATACATGATCTGAGCAAGCTTAATGAAGCAATTGATGTATATATGTTGAAATTTTGAAAATTTAATTTGACACCCGAGCTATGTTGAAATATGGAGTAAGAGAAAAAATATCTATCTGAAGATATGTTGAAATGACTAACCATTAGGAGTAAATTTTGTACATATCGATCTATATATAATGATGAAAAATATGATATGGAAGGTAGGTCATATATATTTGAACTTCTCTAATTTTTCTAATCTACTTAGACAATATCATTTGCCAATTTTTGATTTTACAGATATTCAATATTAAAAAAGCAACAAATTAGTTATTATTTAAATTAGTTAATGATTATTTGAATTCAAGATTATTATTACTTATTTATTTTTTGTTTAACTAGATAATTTTTTGGATTCACAAAATAAAGACATGCGACATCATAGTTCAAAGGTTAACATGATTGACATCATACTATTGTCGGTAAAATCGGATTTGTTTCTTGGAAGCTGAGAGGGAAGAAACCCAGAAGTTAATCATCCAGAGAGTGGAGTAGTCTGAGGATGGGTGACCTACTAAGAAATATCCGTTCAGATTGAACGAAGAGTGATTAGAGTTAAAAATAATTGAGACTAAGGGAGAATGATTAGAGTTAGAAATAATAGACACTAAATAAAAAGAAAAATGAAATTATCTAGTCCCGGGTTGTATTACCACCCGGGACTAAAAGTGGTGCACCGGGAGCGGCCCCGTGGGGTGGCCTCTAGTTCAGGTTCGTGGTGCACCGGGACAAAAGGGGAGGGGGCTCTAGTCCCGGTCCCGGATAAAAATCCGGGACTATAGCCCATTATGGTCCGGTACTAGAGGCCTGTTTTCTACAAGTGAGTGGGCCTAATTGAATATGACTTCTTTTTTTTGGCTGAATATGGTACTCACATTTGACCTGACTTCCCCCTCAAAAAAAAAAATTTGACCCGATTTAATTCGACTAGACACAATTGATATACTCCCTCTGTCTCATATTAACTATCGCAAAAGCGAATGTATATAGACTTATTTAACTGTGAGATTAATCCGCTTTAACAGTTTTTGTGAAAATTAATATGAGACGGAGGGAGTACACAATAGTCAAACATATTGATCCTTACAACCTTTACCACGAGCACACAGACACGCCAAAAAGGAAAAAAAAATCCTACATGACTTTTATTTCACACAATTTTAGATGCAGACACGTGCCAAGATACACCAAATGTGCGCAGCGTGCGCTCCTAGCTCTACCGAGCCATTGCGTGTGCCTCTCCATCGCCACCCCGCACCCAGATGATGCTGAGCTTCGTGAGGAAGTGGCACACCGCTACGTCGCCCGGCTTCAAGCTGTGCAGCTCGAAGAATGGGTTCTTCGGGCTCCATTGCGAGGTGTCGAGGTGGCACACGGCCATCACCTCCATCGTCTTCGGCGCCCCTGTTGCACCCTCCACGCTCGCAAGAGTCACAGCGTACGCGGCGGTGGGGTTGGAAGTGTGGCAGTAGTACACCGCGTATGGATATGTCAGGTCATGGCACGTCACCACCTCCTGCGAGTCACCAGAGATACTTCGCACCATGGTCACGTTGTACCTTCCCCGTAGCGCTGCCGTGCCCGGAGCTTCGACGGGCAAATTGGCGGCGGAGAACGCGTGTACGTTCCGCGTTCGGAGGAGCGACGTCGTGAGCTCGGCAAGGGTCTCGAATGAGGTGGCACAACCCGCCTTCTGGCCCGGGAGCGTCCGTGGGTGCTCGCAGGTGTCCAGGGTCCACCGCATGTCTCTGGCCATCGCGAGTGATATCGGCGCAAACATGGAGATGATCTCAGGGAGGCGGTCGGTGGAGAACGGGATGGACTCAGCGACTTCAAGAGGAAGGAATGTCGGCAAGGACGTTGTGGGAGGGATGGTGGGGGTTATGATGGAACCCGGTCGCAACATGTCGTGGAAGAAGAAGACGCTCGCCTGCTGTCTTTTTTTGTTGTGGCTGTGAGCATGAACATGGACATGGTGGTGGTAACTCCCCTTTCCTGCTACTACACACATCACGTTGAACAATCAAAATCATTTTGTGAGAGCTTTATGAAATTAAATAGGAGTATTTGAGATGTAGGAAACAGTCAACTGAGATGGAACTTTACCATCTGTATGTGTTGCTTGTTCTGTGGAAACAGTCTTCGAGTCATCTACACGTGCTGACCCATATGACATTGTAGCTTTGTGTGGATCCTCTTCGCGTCCTAATCCATATGACATTGTAGCTTTGTGTGGATCCTCTTCGCGTCCTGATCCATATGACATTGTAGCTCTATTTGGATCATCTTCATGTTCGGACCGATACGACATTGTAGCTCTATTTGGATCATCTCCATCTTCTGATCCATACACCGTTGTATCTTTATTGGGATCTTCTTCAACTTGGTTCAATACTTCATTATGTCCATATTTTCCTTGGTCTAACACATACGACACAGAGACTTCCTTCAGATTCTGCTTTTGACTTGTCCCGTATGAGACTGAGACTTCCTTCAGATTCTGTTTTTGACTTGTCCCGTATGACACCGAGACTTCTTTCAGATCATTTTCTTGAATTGTCCCGTATGAGACTGAGACTTCTTTCAGATCATTTTCTTGAATTGTCCCGTATGACACCGAGACTTCTTTCAGATCATTTTCTTGAATTGTCCCATACGAGACTGAGACTTCCTTCAGATTATCCTCGCCTTCTACCCCATATAGACTAATCAGTAGGTTATAACGGTGATAAGGATAAGTTGTAGAAAATGTTTCTTCGAAACATTTGACGCATGCATGCAAATGCGTTAAACTAAATGCTTTAACTAATTCCTAGTCAACTGCAAAGTAACCATTTCTGAATCGATAACTTAAAATTGATCAGTTCATCTTGCGCATGGTATGCTAATAAAAAAAATACATGGTAACATATGTTGTTGTTTTGATCTTTAGATGTACACCAGAGTCATTGCAACAATGAAACAAACCAAACTCATGTTGGCCATATGTTTGGTGTGTGACTTTGTATGGGCGGTGTGGAATTATCGCAATGATGCGATTTTTAACAGGAGCAACAATATTCATTTTTTGCAGGTTGTTCACAAGGCTATTTGTTGGATTACTTCGTGGTCTCTCCTCCTGCCGCAGGACCGGCGCCATTTTATGGAGGCTGGATGCAACCTGGTTATTGGCTATAGTTCGAGCCATCCCGTTCTCCAACGGGTGGCAGCATGATAGTAGGCTTTGCGCCTCGTAGGGGAGCTTTTTTTGCTCTTTCGTTATGGATTTTTGTTTTTTGTAAGTTGAAGAATTGAGAGTTGTAATACTTTGGATAACTTTTAATCTTAATAAAAGCCGTGTGCATCAATCTGATGCAGAGGCGGGGGATTTGCCTCCTTTTCTAAAAAAAAATATGAAAGGAAGAGTAGATGAAACTGATCATGGATGTCCACGCGAATGAGAAGGGTACTTTTAACACAATTTTGAAACAATTTTCTTCCACTCTTCAACTATTCCCCGAGCTTGATATAAAACCTTAAGTAGATGTGATGACATTCAAATCATTGCATGATGCGCTTTCACTTCGCTTTAGTTTGGCCCCCAGACAACTCCCCTCCCGGGTCGCTCTCGCGCGAGCGGCTCCGGAGGCACCCCGAACCCTAGTAGAGGACGGCGCCCGGCGTCTCCCTGGCCGCTGCCGCCGCCGGCGCTGGCGGTGGCGGCCGCGCCCGGCTGTCCAAAGGCAGCGGGTGAGGGCAGCGAGCCTCGACGGGCCCTCTCGCGCGGAGGAGGGACGACGCCTCGGCGGCGCTGGAGGTGCTCGGCAGGGAGGGCGGGCCGATGGAGAGCTCGTCGACGGCCAGTCGCAGCGGTTGGAGGATGGAAGGGGTCGCGGGGATGAAGCTTCGTCGGCGGCCCGACGGGGGGCGCGCGGCCGTGTGCGTGCACTCTGGAGGAGGCGGCGCCATGAGGCTCGGCCAGGGAGCTCCTGGCGAGCAGCGGGCGTCCGGCAGCCTCCACGCTGCGGCAAGCGGCGGCGCCCTCCTGGCGCGGGGCTGAAGATTGGAGGCACAGGGGCGGGCCCGATCTGGGCCTTCGGGGCCTGGTCGGTGGATGCGTGCTGGGAGCGTGAGTGCGTGACCCTGCCAGCGATGGAGGCAGCGCTGTGAGGCTCGGCCAGGGAGTCCTGGCGAGCAGCGGGCGTCTGGCCTCCTAGAGGCCGCGGGCTTACGGCGGCGCCCTCCTGGCACGCGTGTGGCGGCTGGGCATCCAGGGTCCGATCGGGGCCTTCCTGCGGATGTCGCTTGAGTGGACGACAACCGTGGGAGGAGCCTGGCCCTTGCCGGAGTGGGGAGAGGTTGATTCTGGCCAAGTCGTAGGCGGAGAGAGGTTGGACCGCGTTTCCCTCGTTCGTGAGCGTTGGTGGACGACAGTTTCATGGCTACTTCGGCTAGGAGTTGCGGTGGCGGCTGGGCGAGACTTCACGGAAGACACTGCCCAAAACCTTGGAGTTTCGGAAACGTGTGACGTTACAGATGAAAATCGTGCCCGGGCTTTCGGTCAGGCTGGCGGCGACGACGCCCGTGGGTGCCGTTACCCTCCTTGGAGGCGCTGCCGATGTGCGTCACCGTCTTCTTCGCTCGCTTGGTGTTGGCGGTTATCTCCGGGCGAAAGCCTAGATGTTTCGGCACGATGGCGACGTCGTCGACGTCGTCCCTCCCTTGGGAGCATCGTGTTTGGAGGTCTTCGTGTTGCGCTCCTTTGGTGTCCGCCGCTGTCCTAGATTGTTGCTCACCGGCGCACAGTTTAGGATAGGCTCTTTGTGTGTAGTTGTTTTTTGCTGTTGGTGGCTGTCCTTTGGACTAGCCTGGGTGGAGTTATTGCTACTCTCGTTGTTCGCAACGAGGTGTGGTAGTGTTGTATCCGGAGTTCTCTCTTCTATAAAAATCTGGTGCGCTTAGGCGTACCCTCGAAAAAAAAATCATTGCATGCTCTTGACCAAATCATTGGTGGATGTGTACGGCTTTGAGTGAAAGAGAGAGTCACGGAAGATGGAGTGAGATTGATACCTACCAGCATGAGGGGTTAACTGGTCGAGTATGGCTTGGGGCATGTCTGTTTCCAGAAGCACGCTTTGCCAATACTCCGCCGGAGTCTTTACGTTCATAGTGCTACTCCCTCCTGCTGAAGCAAACTGTAAAAGCACCACCCGAATTAAATATATTTATGATGAGACTAACAACATTATGTTTTTCTTATCACCTCGCATTGGTCCATAAAAATGCTTTCCATGTACCAAGAGTCAAAGTTAGAGAAGTTCACTATATGATTTTGTTTTTTAATTTGTTTTTGCCGACAAAGAGCAAAGTTTCCCACCATAACACCATCCATCTATGGGCGAGGTTTGTAGTTCACAAACTAAGTATGATTACGTCATATATATACCCGATTTTCAGCTAATAATAGACAGCTGAGTCCTAAGCACAAGTAGCTGAAAACATGTTCAAAACACAAGAGGAAAGACATATGCATGAATGAGAACGCAGAACTGAGTGATAACAAAGGCACTCACCAGGAGGAGGAGCAACGAGATGATGAGTGACACAGGGACATCCATGGTATCTATTTGAGGTATAGCTAATTTTCCTTTGAGAGGCTCAAGTGACAGGGGCCCTATTTATACGGCAAGAGGGTAATCATACAGGCCAACTAGCTGCGTAGTACTGTTTGCAAGCGTAGGTAGAAAACAAAATACATCCATGTGAATATGTGATGTGATCCTGCGCCTGTCTGCCACGGCTGCTCCCTAATAAACAATACACCACTGGGTACTCGCTGTTATGTATTCTAACAGAAAACAAACAATTTAACTGTGATCTTGTGATCTGCTTGTCCGGCCAGTAAAGATCCAAACACTGTAGCCAACATGAATCAATACCGTCTAATCGGAAGAAAGATGTATATAATGGTGAATAGGTTGTCCAAGAACGATGGCCAAAGGAAATGCATGCTAGCTAGTTTCTCCTTTTCTTTTCTTTTTTGCTTCGAAAATGAGGCAAATAGATATGTACTATTCCGAGGTGTATCAAGATTAAGAGTGGCATTCATATTTCGTCGGCGAATCCTTCCTCATTCATTTTTTTTATTGAAAAAGATACTTCCTCGCCTTGGTTGATGCAGACAACTTGCGAGCCGCATCATAGTACTGTTCATATTGAGTTTGAAAACTGGATCTTGTGGTGTGGATGGAAGTAGGTTATTCCACAATGCATTCAGAGTTATGAAAGGGAGAGGTTATCTCTGACACTTCCAAGGTTTTCTTTGCTTTTTATTATCGAAAGATTCTGATTTCCTAGATGATCGACCCATCGTATATGTCTGCTCATTCTTGCAGCATGCGTGCATGCAACTGGGTCTGTTATTTTGTTGCATCCTGAGATCTCTCTTGATTTGAATCTTCTTGCATGGCCCAGTCCAGATCAAGCTGTATAAGGCCGATTGTCTCATCTCACCATAGGCTTTAAACAACGGACCATGTGGAACTCGCTCTTTGTTGTTTAGTTTTTTGGAACAGGGACTGCTTTCCCATGCATAGCTGGTAATATATGGTAACAGTAACATATGTGTCGTACTTATCTCTTGTGAAAAGAGCAATTCCATAATGTTTCTCCCCATGCCATCGAAACTCAGTCTGGGGCAAGACCGTTACCGCCTATCTTGCGGGAAATTTTGACAAAACAGAGTTGCTTGATGCTAGGGTCACTGTGCAACAAAATGTTTTTTTTTAAATGAAGTAGCATATATTAATATTGCAGAGATACCAATTACACTCGGTCTCTGCACCAACTCAATAACCTAATAGCATTGCGGATGCACACACCGAAAAAAAATTAAAAAAGAGAAGTCTCGCTACATAGTTCCAGTCCTTGGAGCAACAGCACAACCACCACGAAGACGATATCCAATGTCCAATTTCTCCAAAAGAAACGTCTACAAGAGCAAACAAGGCAAAAGCGTCGTCGTTGCCCGATCCAAGATCTTCAGTTTTCACCCTGCAGATAGTCCCCGCTCTCAAAATAATGACTTCAGCGAGACCATTGCCACACACGACCAATTAAGGTCAAATCTTGGATTTTCACCCTCAAAGGTAAGACTTTGAACTTCACCTATGCTGCCGTCCCCACTTCCATACCGATACCACAATTCATGGAACTCCAAGTGAGTTCCTTATCAATGCAAAGACCCCAATCACCATTGCTAATCCTCCAATCTCATCTCCCATGAAATTCTCCGCGCTTGACTTCACCATGGAGTTGCCCATGATGGCAACAGAAGCAAAGATTTGCACCTCTCCTTGCGTTGCAACCGAATCCCATCTGATCCAGCAATCTCCACGCATTAACGCCCGTGGGATATCGCCGGCAGAGCCATCCGGAACCCGACACCCTGGCCAGATCAAAGAGGACAGGCGTGAGGCAGTTGTTCGTCTTGGTGCACGAGGAATCCTAAGACCGCCGCCTCCTAGCACGCCAGCAGCCCCCCACGCCAACAGCTTCCGGCAATCAGATCAAGCGGATCAGGCACACGTGATAGCGACAAGTGAAACCATGCAGCGCACCCTAGTCATGCGTAGTAGCCCCATCGCCATAGGTTCCGCGTCGTCGCCTCCGGCCATCACCGCACACTCGTCCCTCTCAGCCCCTTCCATGCATCCCTGCAGCGCGCCAACAGACGCCACGCATGGAGGAGCGACGTCGTCTCGCTGCCAGACCTCCCCCTGCACCGCAAACGAGACGAACCCCCGCACGAAGGAAACCCGACAGGCTACACCAGCCCCGCCCGCCGTCTTTGACAGCCATGGCGTGGCTGCTAGTGCCGGCGTTGGTGGCGCAGCAGCTGGTGGGGGAAGATCGGGCGTCGGCCTTCTAGATTTGGATCAGGGGTCCCTCGAGAGCCGTCCTTGTGCGGGGTGACCCTAGAGTCGGTCTTTTGGGGATGGATGGGGGGAGGGAGAGAGGAAAACCCCTAACCGAACCGGTATATGTGCAATAAAAAAGATGCATTCCATTATGCCAAAGATAGCTCTCACGGGAAAAATAATGACACTAATTGAAACCCAGTTCACAGTTGCCATGAAAAGTAACACTGAGACATGCCCTTGTCTGCTCTAGGATATGAACACACAAAGATGATTCTGGACGACAAACCAACAATAGACTGAAAGAATTATTTAGGGCACAAATAAGTGACTCCATATAATTGGCTACGTCAACCAATTGTGTCGCCAGGTCAATCATGGGCATCTTCGGACCAGTCTCTTGCTCATGCTCGACTGGTGGAGCTCAATAAAGCAGATCGGTGATGCAACACTCCACCCCTGTCTTTTGCACACTAATTTACAATGTTGATGAGAAAGTACCAGTAATTTGTTGCACACTAATTCACCATTGTTTTCTTGCTGTAACTTTTTAACTTTATTACTTTTTATTACTCTATATGTTTATTTCTCTAGTTTTCAGCAAGACGGGAAGACTGACAACCTTGTCGGAAAGTTGGGGACAAAAGAGAGTTTGTGTGTTGTGTGCAGGTTCCATGCATGTTAACGCATCAGACAACAAGCAACCTTCTCCAAGACTTTGAAGTCCTACTGGTCGGAAAACCCTGGGTTTATAGTTGGGGGAAAATTTCCGCTAGACTACATCATACCTTTCTCTTGGAGTAACCCAACGAACGTGCGATCATGTCTGAGAGCATCAGGGAGTAATCCGATGTCCGAGTAGGTTCGGATACAATATACTATCCAAAAGAATCGGAAATGGTTGAGTGGTTCAAACGTATATTAATTACTAACTAATTAATAACTCGTTAATTTTTTCCAACCAGAAAAAATATAGAAAATATGCATAGTTTTTTCCTCGGCTTGGCTCTCCCGAAACCTCACGTGTTGTGTCGTGACAAGGCAAGGAAAGTCAGGCGGCGGAGGAGGAATGTGCGTCTTGGACTCCTGTTTTCATCCTCTCAATGAGGTCATACTAGTGGTAGAAGAATTCATCTTACAAGGTGGTGAAAATCCCACTCATCTTATAAGTTACAAACATTAGTCCCACTCCTTGCTATGCATGAATGGGCCAATGAGAATTTATGAATTTCTACTTGGGTTGTGGGCTATGGCCCAAGTGCAAAATTCTAAAAATTATCCGCAAGAATTATACTATATTATGACTCTCAATACTGGTCACCGAATGGTCATGTATTACCGGATGTGAACTTTTCGTGACCAAATCGAGTTGTTTAGGTTATGAGGGGCACCAATGAACCTATGTGACCTTCTTTGCGAACCGGTAAAGGTCACTAATTTTATGACCAATTTTTTGGCCGCCCGCAATCTGACCAGACCACATAAGATCCAACATGGCAAAAGTGTGACCAAATGAAATTATCGTCTATCAGAATCAGCCTAGTCCAGTTCATACTTCTAAATGGGCCTAGCCCAATAATTCAGCCAATTTATTTTTCCGTCAATTTTGGAGGTCTACCTGGGCCTAGCCCAATTCAGCCTTTTTATTTTTGGCCAAGGCTTTTTCGATTTTCTATTTTTGGCCATTTTATGTTGGCACTGGTTCCACTATTCAGATTGGCCCCACTTGTCATGCTAATCTCATAACGGGTCCCACATGTCAAAAATTTCATAATTTGTCAAATGAATTTCATAAGTGGGTCCCCTGGTTAGATTTCCATGAAGGTTTCGCATATATCGACATAAAAATCAAGGTGACTATATGGATCTTTAGTGTCATCACCTTTATATTTCTTAGGTTGCAGCATATCAAGCATTATTGGATTAATTTCATATTCCTCTACATTTACCCTAGGATGTACCTTCATGAAAGCATCCATGTTAGCTACTCCCATGCTTTGTAGAATAGCAAGTTTTATGTAAAGGACCGATGTACTCGTCCATGGTTCCTGCCATAACATACAAATAATTTAGCACAACAAAAATAAACAAGTACTAACAAAAGCATTTAACTCCCCGGCAACGGCGGCAGAAAATAAGTTGATGCCTACAGGTGCGCAGAGTTGCTATATCTAGTTTTGGAGTAAGAGTATCAAACTACGGTGGAGCTATGGAAATGGTCTCATGCATTTAGCTTTGATTGTTTTTCTTCTCGTTTGTACCTGCAAACTGTTTTTAGATAAAGCAAGCAAGAAATTGTTTTTTGATTGTTGATTATTATGAAAGTAAAATAGACAGTAAATAAAAAGTAGTAAATAAGTGCAACTAATGGTTGGTGAAGTGATTCGAACTGCAATAGGGATAAAGGCGTTCTTGGGAAGCATGGCTCTACCACTAGCATATTTTTGAATTGATTAGACGTGCATGTTGTTTACATATGAATGGTTTTTTAGGGCGAAGGTCCGTGAATTAGTGTGTCCTGAGTGCATTGAGGCAACACACTACTCACAACCACTACTATCCCGGATGACTGGCGATGCGCCTACTTGCACTGCTAATTAAGGGTCTCCCCGTTATTTCCGTGTTAAAGATCAACGGAATGGAGGAGTGACCTTATGTCATGTCTACTCACTCTACACCCTGCATCAAACCAACGCTAACAACTATCTCATATGCATTTAGTCTAAATATTGGAGTGGTCGACTTCACTCCAACATCATGAGGATTCCTACCACAACTCAGTCAATTGAAAACATTACATCTCTATCTCAATTCATAGTAGTACTAAGGCTTCCCCATTTCCCCAAGAACTAATGAAACTAATCGCACCTGAAGGCTGTAAACATCATAATAATTGTACTGCAAATGAAAAATGGATGGATGAATGAGTACACATGCAAATCCACAACTAGATGTTCTCGAATTACAAAGGTATGGGAGAGGGATGCTATCACGTAGGCATAGATGGAGGTGATGGTGATGGAGATCGATGTGGGAGCCTTCACCGTGATGGAGTTGATAGAGATGGACTCCCTACACTGAGTTCCCCCTCCGAATGCCTTCCGGAGGCTAGGTTCATTGGAGTTTCGAATCTGGCGGCTCCTGTGCGTGTCTTCTGGGAAATCCAAAGGCATGGGGGTATATATACTTGGAAAGGAGGTTCCAACGCCCCATGGCATGGCCTCCTTCTGCGATGATATTCTCCGCTTTGCCTGCCGCTCCAGGATCTCCTTGGGGTACGGTCGTGAGCAACCGTACCGGCACTCGTTAAACAATAATGCATGCTTGGGTCTCGAGTTGTTGAACGGTGCGGTGACTGGTATGGTGATAAACCACCATACCGCCGCTCCTTAAAGCGTATTGGATGTTTTCCACATAGATGTCCTTAGGGTACGGTGGCTGGTACGGTCATGAGCGACCGTACCAGCACTCATTAAGTCTTCTGTTAACTGTCATTTGGCTCCTTCTTCTCCTCTGCAAATTTTCTCTTAATGGAATGACCTTTGATGCCTTGATTTCACCATATTACATCCCTAACTTGGTCTTTTATGCCTTGTACAAATTGTCCTCTCCATATTTGAATTATCTGTGCACACATGCGCACTTTGGCACAATAAAATGATAGAATCTCTATCTACTTATTAATGAATCATTAAGTAAACTCGTGTCTGAAATAGACGTGTCAATATGGGAAATAACTAGAAGAGTATTAAAATAAAGTTAGCGCGTCATATGGTCCTGAACATGAACATGATTCAAATAAGGTTACTACTTCATAGGGTTGAACAAGAATAGGAATAAGATCGCTGCATCATATGGGCCCGAACAAGAAGATGAGTCAAATAAGGTTACTGCATCATATGGGACCGAACAACAAGATGATTCAATTAAAGTTACTACGACATATAGTCCTAAACAAGAAGATGATTCAAATAAGGTTACAACTAAGATCACTATGTAGATAGAGATAAATTCTTATACATGTATTGATCAAGATCATGACTCAGCGGGCAGTGGAATTTATGTAGTCATAGAAGAATTCTGAACAATCGTAGATCCTCACGACTAGGCCTAGTTGCAAGGATGTCGCTAAGCTTTGCTTGTCAAGGATCACACGTGTAATACCTCTTACGGTGTGCATCCGTACGCTCGTTTCAACCCGCCAACGCTCTGTCATCCAGGACTCAGCAACGACAAAGAGAGATAGCCTTTCGGCATTGCTAATGTTAGCACTAATCAACTGTAATTAGAGCTACATTATCCTGGAAGTTTCTCAACACATGAGAGAGAATATGAATTAAAGCTAGGTCTAATCGGGAGATAACACCTCAAAAGATCCAATTAGAAAAATCTCTAATCCAATTAGAGGTCTCTAATTAGACCCTTTAGTTCTACTAGAGAGAGAGGGAGACTTGAGAGCAAATTGATGTGCTTTGCAATGAGTCTTTGGGTCCTTTTATAGTTGGAGGGGAGGGGGAACCTGCCGTGGGGGGAGGAGTCCTACTTCTGCTAGGAGGGGGCTTGGTCGCATGAAGGAGGTGGCTGCACCCCCTCTCCTGAGATTGTGCTTCCATGGGGAGTCCAACTTCACCTCTTCTTCCTTCTCCTTTTCTCTTTAAGTTTTTTCCTTTTTATCTTGCAACCAAAATAGGGAATACTCCGAAAAATTCCATGTGCCATGCTTGGAGGATCTGGGATCCACCTGCCAACCCCCACTAGGTGGTGCAGCCATGTGGGCAATTCTGCCCCCTCCCGCACTTCCCACTTTTCGGTTTTTGCCCGAAACACCTCTGAAACCTTATGACCCCAATAGAAAAAATTATCGACCTTACATACTGATGTAAGAAAGATATATATAACATCCTGGGACATCTCATGTCTTCCATTTTATCTCTTCTAAAATTGTGCCTAACACCGGCATTATTTTTCTCTTATAGTAACTTCCCGGAAACCTCTCTAAATGAAACCAAACTTGTTTCCGTGACATCTTATTGACATCTAACATTCATAAAACAATAGAAACAACTTTATTATCTCAACTAAAGGTTGAAATTGCTAAAGCATGTGACCCGTAAAGACTCGATAAGACACATACATGTTCGCGAACATACCGAACAATAACCAACAGCGGAGCCCTAGATGCCCATGATGGCTCGTTTGTGTTCATGAACATTGAGGGAACCTTTAAAGTTACTCATTGCACTTATTCCATTAACCTCCCGATGCTAACAATATCACGAGGTGAGACTTTGTGATCTGATCCGATCAAATTGTTTGATCATAGCACATAAAACTTGTGCTGGTATTGTCCTATTTTCTCATCCATATCCTTGATGTCCTTTTGATAAATTACACTATGTCTGACCAGAAGATTGGTTGATATTAGTGATACTGACAGGGCCCAGAGCATGTATCTCTCTATCATCTAGAGGACTTTAGTAATAGTCTTGAACGATCTCAGTTCCTTTACATGCTCTAGGTTATACCAAATGTCAACGTTATGACCCCCTGTTACGGTGGATGGTTGAAGACATCCAATGTATAACATTTGATTGTGCGGTCACTAGATACTATCATAGTATAGGAATTATAGTCAATCACAACTTCATATACATTTTGCAAAATGCAATACAATTGTTTAGTCTCTTTAGCAAGATTATATACTTGGGTCGGTTCAGTACTATTTCTACTCTAACAATAAAATCATTTATTTTGCTAGAATTTAACTAAGTCCATGATCAGGAAAACATGATCTCTCACAATCCATAAGCTAATATTAGAGACAAGATTAGAAACTCTTGTATGTTCATGTCTTCACACCCGCACACATATTTTCCTTTGAAAACTCAGTTTTCAAGTGCTATAGCAGTTGTAGCACGATGACATAAATTTAATTCTAAACTTGGAGATAAAATAATAAGTGATTATTATTATCTTTAGGGCATATCTCCAACAGCCTTCCACTTGCACCAGAGTCAATAATACTCTAGTTAGTATAATGACATAACACATATGGAAATCCGGTGTTACTCGCACTATGCATGTGGATCCTTAGACCATTGTCTTTCACCATTTGATCCAATCAACTTGTGATAAACTTGCACTAGATTTATTAGGAATTGGAATTGTCTCACTATGGTTCCATGGTAGAATTAATTCAAGCTCTCCGAATGAATTATCTATACCGTCTTTTGAAACCTCACTAAGTCTAACTTTTATCCAATAACTTGCAATCCACAATGTCTCACATTGTGTTGCACATATCTGTAGTAATATACTATAGAGTCCACCCATAATATTTAATATTGATATTTCTAAAACACACGGTGTTACCAATTTAAAAATCATAATCTAAATTAAAATCAATAAAGATTTGATTCTATAATTTCACTACAAATACATATGTGACTAAACATCTTAGAATATAATTTGAAGATAAAAAAAATCCCACGGAGTCGTTTTACCTTGTAATACCACCATAAAATATTCATGTAAGAATCATCTCACATAGTATTTTTAGGCTTAATCACAAAAAATTAACTATTTGAGAAATCTTTGACTTAAGTTTTTCTCCTTTATACCGATATAGCTAAACAATTTAGCCATCGGAAATACACTGGTTCTTATCTTCCTATTCATGACAACGAGATTGGTCAAATCATAAATTTTATGATTTGATGTCAAACCTTTCTATTTTGCTCACCGAGATTACGAAGATCAAGTTTATTGCAAACTATCACGTCATGCTTATGGTCGAAACAAATTCTTTTATCAAAGGTCACTAGCTACAACCTTTATACTACAAATTAGCATTAGCATAACAAACTATAATTACACATTGGTAAATGCACATACACATACATATTTGCAATCATATGGATTTCTAGTTTTTTGGCCTTCATTGGCATCACACATACACATAACTACACCAAATTGTCAATCGTATTGATTTGAAAATAAATTGATATCTACACTCCATTGGCACCAAAATGATGCCACTGCAATCCTATTGATTTTGCAAAGAAATACTTTGAATAAGAACAATTATATTAGCAACCAAATTCTATTTATATCTACGGTGCAAATTCATTTGCAAAGAAATTGTTTGCACACAAAAATTCACACAAATGTGTGATTTTTAAAATCGGTTACACACATTTTGAGGGGAAGGAGATGGGTGGTGATTCATACCTGGCAAACATCCACCCATAACATCTAGGTGGGCATCGACCGCGGAAAAGGGGCGGGAGGCGGTGGCCTAAAGAGGACGTGGGGGGGGGGGGTAGGAGGCGACGAGGGACATGGATTGCAGCGGCTAGGGCAGGCTAAGGCGTGGACGATGGAAACCGGCGGCGACGGATCAGGGGACTAGTGGAAATAAGGCCTATAGCCCCGGTTGGTGTAGGCCTTTTGCACCGGCCGGCAAACCGGTGCTGAGAAACTGCGGCTAAAGGCCCCCTTTAGCCCCAGTTACATTAAGAACGGGGGCTAAAGGGTGCATCACGTGGGCGCTGTTCAGCGAGCGGTCCGGGCACCCTTTAGTCTCGGTTCGTAAAACGAACCGGAGCTAAAGGTTTGCGTTGTTTTGGGTTGTTTTTCTGCCGCAGCAGCGTTTTGCGTTGTTTTTCTGCCACATCAGCTTTTCGCGTTGTTTTCTACCGCGACAGTGTTTTGGGTTGTTTTTTCGGCCATGGTAGGAGGATCTGGGAGGGGTTTGTGCGCAAATGATATATATATATAGGGGAGGGAAAATGGTTTCTACTCCCGGGTGTAGCTACACCCACGTCTTATATATTGTTGTACGGAGGTATGTGTCATACCTTTTTGGTCTAAGTATGTTCATATACTATATATAAAATACTCCAAAACAAGTTACGTGAAAATTATAAAATTGAGCATGGTAGTTTGCACTATATATTAAAAGTACCGGTATATATGTACGTATAAAAGAAGTATATAAACAAATTACACATACTACATAAAAAGTAGTATATATAATGCAAAAATAGTAATATATACTGCATACTACCTATACATACTCTTTGGTATGATAGATACTACATACATCATACTAAACACATGTGGGTGTAGCTACACCCGGGAGTAGCATAAATTTGTCCACATTGACAAAATATTAGTTCCACATTGACAACATATATACAGATCGGTACATGGAACTAATTGAGATCCACTTATAAACTAAGACTATCTAAATGGATGGAGATCATTGTCGATAATGGAATGATCCCTTTGGATTAATGATGTCATTAACCAAAAATCCCGTCAATTCCTCTTGAATTGCTTCCATGCGCTCATTCGTGTGTCGTGAATCGTTAAATTCTTTATACTCGTCCTCCGCTCATTCACGATGATCCTCATGTTCTCCATGACATAGAATACACCTAAGTTTGTTCTCGCTGGCTACTGAGGGCACTTTACGAGAAATAGAATTCAATAAAAAATGTTCAAGCAATTAAAGAGATGCGCGAATCTAGAGAGTGCTACTTACATTGATTGTATCAACTAGCATACTAGTTTGTGAAGGACCGGCTTCGGGCTTCCTGAACCGGTTCAAATCCCTGTCCGGCAAAGAACAAAGGAATAAAGGGGTACGATAATGATTGAACAAAAGGGGAAGATATAGTACGACAATGATTGAACTTACTTGTTGAGCACTGAAATAATAGAAACGTACTCCTCTTGTGTTTTATTCATAGAGTCCACAAGATCAACTGCTCCTGTGTCAACGTGATTGTTGAGAAGAATCCAGTGAAAACTGCACACGTTTATATACACAGTCAGGCATAAGTCATCAAATACTTAACATGGAGTGAGAAAAATGGAAATGTGCAGGAATATGCAGAAAAAAGTAACACTCACCCGTGTCTGTAAGGAAATAGTATTTCACTACAGTAAAATTGTTTCTCCAAAAACATATGAATGTTATTCTTCGCTTCACTGGGGTATTGCTTTAGCATTACATCATTGACGACATATGGGTCAATGAACCCAATGCCACCGCTTCCTTGACATTCCTGAATGTTCAATCTGCATAATATATATCGTACAGTGAGGATAATAAGAAGCAATGATAGAACAAGATGAGGTAGATACTTAATTACAGAAATAAATTAATCACTTACAGACAATAGATGCCGATGATCGATTTCTTGAGACCGTCTAGATTATAGAGATCAAAAAGATATTCCAAATAAATAGAGATCGAGTCGTTGCGGAAGAAATTCTCCTCTCCAACTTTGATCATGAGTGTATCCAGACCTTGGTTTGAGGCTTTCATGTACCTTATGTGTTGTTAGAGAGCCGAGAAGGTCACATCTGACGAGAGACATCGCTGACTCATATTTCCATGTTGTATCAGCAACTTGGAAGCCCCCATCGCGACCGCTTAGCAATTTCTCAACAGTGACACCACAAGATCTCGCAAACCTCCTAACTTCATCCATATAAATTGGCTCGGAGGGTTCCTGTGTATCGGGTACCACCTTGAGCGGGGAGATCGACTGTTTTTCTGCTCCCCGAGCTGAGGGACTGTGTTCTCCTTCTTCTTTTCTTTGGAATGACTCTTAAATCAACTCCGAACATAGTCATCATTTAGATTTAGCTAAACTTGGGATGGTATGAGCAGCATATCCTTAAAGTGTTTCCGTACTGCCGGATCTATCGGCTCCTTTGGTGGCGAGGCGGGTTTCTTTCCCCACATAGCCATCTGACGTTTCGTGTTCGTAGCCACCCACGCATCGGTATGCTCGTCAGTCCTATCGTAAGGAAACACCTCTGGCGGCGGCTTGGGTTTCTTCTTCTAAGCCACTTTCTTCTTTCGTGATGACTTAGAGGCGGCGGTGGTACCACCCTTCCACTTTTCCCCGCGGGACTTAGTGGGCGGCGGAATCGGCTGAGGTAGCGGAGATTGAGGCGGACTCGAGCTGATGAGGTCCATGGCGTCGAGGTGTGGACTCATTGTAGATGGTGATGGTGGATGGGCTCTCGGAGAACGAGGTGGAGGTGGTGGTGGTGGTGAACCGCCTCTCGGAGAAGGAGGTGCTTTAGCAGAAACACTATATTTTTCTTTTTCCATACTATGAAGCTATTGACGGCTTCTCCCAGTGTCTCTATCTCACCTACGGGGAAGTCAAGCTGCAGTACCCTCCAAGCCTCATGAACATCATCCACACGGACACGAGCATAGCCAGGTGGGATCGGTTGGCCATGGCAGGTCGCTCCATCTACACAACGTAAAGCATAGTCGTCCGCCACCTTCATGGATACGTTTGACACAGACACATGGAGCTCACAATTTGTCTTCTCCTTGATTGAATCCATGGCCTCCATCGGTGCAGCATCATCATGTATCACCTATGTACTATGCATCACCGTTGCATCATCAGTCGGTACCTCTGTTGAAGCCATGTTGCTACGGCATTGAGATGGGCCTCTGTCGAGTGTATTGTCTTGTTGTTGGGAGTGCAATCATTTAAGCCCGTCAATCTGCTATTGCACCTGCTGATATTTGGCTTCGAGTTCCCCAGACTGGTCTGAGACCTCTGCCTCCTTCCGCTTCTTTCCTCTCCCTCGGCTTCTATATGCATATTGGATTCTGCCGCGGTAAACCCAGTCGGCCATGGGTATCCTCCCTAGCCTCGTGTCCAACCGGTATGTTCCAGATTACTGAGGGCCTTCGTCAAGTCGTCTTTCTCTCGTTTCGGCATAAACTTTCCATCTTTAACCTCTTTGAACAAACTAACAAGTGCCGCAAAGGGGCAACGATTTTTGCATTCACAATAAGAATCCCCTATGTGTCAAACTTTTCCCCATGGCCAAGTAACCAATATTTTGGCCTCATGGGAAAATCTTGTGTAGCTGGAGTGATCCCCTGATCTCGCAGACCTGCCTCAAGTTTATCAAACTTAGGCACTGAAACTCTATAGCCGCCTGGACCCATAATATGGTGATATTTCTTCTTAGCCGCATTTACCTTATTTTTGGTGATATTTCCATACCCTCTTCTGATTCCTTGTACGCCTTAAATGATGGCCAGTGTTGCCTCTGCTTCTCTAGCGGACCCTCAAATATTGGAGCACTTTGTTTAGTCTCATATTCTTTCCATAATCTTTTCTTGTAAACATTAAAAGTCTCGGCCATCTTCTTAAGAGACCATTGCTTGACTTTCTTAAGCATTTCCGTAGCTTCCTCTTCTTCATCACATGGTGGTAGGGTGAAATGTGTCATAAGCTTGTCGACAAGAGTTTTTCGGCCTATCAGAGACACAAGTAACTCCAATATGATCTTATATTTGTGTTGGCTTATTACATTCTTGAACACTTATTGGGATGAGGTCTCTAACAATAACTCCACACTGATTTTTAAACTTAGTTGTTGTCTTTTGGGGCTCCGCGGGTTCGCCATTCCGATAGACTCCATCGATTATCAGATTCTCTCTAGAGTCAATCTATTTAGTCGGGCCTCGTTTTGAGTTCTTGGTAGACGACGTTGATGCAGAGGTCTTCTTGGAAGCAGTAGGTTCCCCGACCTTCACTAAATCTTGTTCTTCGCAATTATTGTTTCTTGTTCCAGCGGCCACATCTGATCCTTCCGATTGCTCTTCTTCCTCCATTTCCTGACCTGACTCGTTCAGGTACTGCGAGCCGTCATCTTGATCTCCACCATCCTTGATCTCCACCGTCATTGGGTCCACCGGGTAGTTTACTATCTTTTATTATCGCGAACAGGTCTTCTTCGCCCTCTCTGTCGTCCATAGCACAACTAATAAAAAATGAAAGAAAATTATTTCAATAATGTGGAAAACACTAAGTGATATCTCTATTTCAACAAGCCAATGTAGCGGAATAATAATTCAAAGTATCACTAATACAAATAAAAGTAAAATGTTTCAATAATGTGAAAAACACTAAGTGGTATCTCTATTTCAACAAGTCAAAGTAGCGGAATAATAACTTAAAGTATCACTAACACATCGATATCACGAATAATAATTCTATTACATATAGCTCTGGTATATTTTTATTTAACTCTAATACATCAAACCAACTTCAACCGGGTCCTAATCCGCGGGGTGTGAGGTGCGGGTGTTGCGCTCCACAGATCGATACAGAACACTAACAGGGTCATAGATCACATGGTAGGGTTTCCTCCGTATAATCGTCCACCTATTGTTATACTCTCTATGCAACAAGTAACGTAGGGACATACGTGCTCGTCCTCCTCCCTGATACGCTGACGTACCACCTCCTCAGGGGCCGGCTCCCTCTGCACCAACCGTGGCAAATGCAATCGCCACCAAAGAAGATCCGGGTCGACCACGTCACCCGGATTTCTCACCAAGCTCCATGTCCCGGTAGGAAGAACCTCCCTGTGCCAGCCTGGCGGGGCCCAGTCCCGTACATCGCCCGTTGGGTCCAACAGGGACATCGTCGCCAAGGAAAATAAACTAAAAACACATGATATTGGACATAGCATTAATAGTTTTGTTTAGGTACTTAGCAGTTATCCCAAATTGGTCGAATTTTCTATTTCAACAAGTCATATCTATAATAATAATTCTATATGATATCTAAATTTCAACAAGTCATATCTAGAATTAATAAAAATTCTATATCTATAACAAGTTATAATCGCTATATCTACTTCTAAATTTATATGACAAGTTATAATAACTAAATTCTATATCTATAACAAGTTATAATCACTATATGTAAATCGAAATTTCTATACTAAAATTATATAATCACGATTCACGACACACGGATGATTCTATGTCACAAGAATTTAACGATTCACGACACACGGATGATCCTCCGTGTGTCGTGAATCGTTAAATTCTTTATACTCGTCCTCCGCTCATTCACGATGATCCTCATGTTCTCCATGACATAGAATACACCTAAGTTTGTTCTCGCTGGCTACTGAGGGCACTTTACGAGAAATAGAATTCAATAAAAAATGTTCAAGCAATTAAAGAGATGCGCGAATCTAGAGAGTGCTACTTACATTGATTGTATCAACTAGCATACTAGTTTGTGAAGGACCGGCTTCGGGCTTCCTGAACCGGTTCAAATCCCTGTCCGGCAAAGAACAAAGGAATAAAGGGGTACGATAATGATTGAACAAAAGGGGAAGATATAGTACGACAATGATTGAACTTACTTGTTGAGCACTGAAATAATAGAAACGTACTCCTCTTGTGTTTTATTCATAGAGTCCACAAGATCAACTGCTCCTGTGTCAACGTGATTGTTGAGAAGAATCCAGTGAAAACTGCACACGTTTATATACACAGTCAGGCATAAGTCATCAAATATACTTAACATGGAGTGAGAAAAATGGAAATGTGCAGGAATATGCAGAAAAAAGTAACACTCACCCGTGTCTGTAAGGAAATAGTATTTCACTACAGTAAAATTGTTTCTCCAAAAACATATGAATGTTATTCTTCGCTTCACTGGGGTATTGCTTTAGCATTACATCATTGACGACATATGGGTCAATGAACCCAATGCCACCGCTTCCTTGACATTCCTGAATGTTCAATCTGCATAATATATATCGTACAGTGAGGATAATAAGAAGCAATGATAGAACAAGATGAGGTAGATACTTAATTACAGAAATAAATTAATCACTTACAGACAATAGATGCCGATGATCGATTTCTTGAGACCGTCTAGATTATAGAGATCAAAAAGATATTCCAAATAAATAGAGATCGAGTCGTTGCGGAAGAAATTCTCCTCTCCAACTTTGATCATGAGTGTATCCAGACCTTGGTTTGAGGCTTTCATGTACCTTATGTGTTGTTAGAGAGCCGAGAAGGTCACATCTGACGAGAGACATCGCTGACTCATATTTCCATGTTGTATCAGCAACTTGGAAGCCCCCATCGCGACCGCTTAGCAATTTCTCAACAGTGACACCACAAGATCTCGCAAACCTCCTAACTTCATCCATATAAAATTGGCTCGGAGGGTTCCTGTGTATCGGGTACCACCTTGAGCGGGGAGATCGACTGTTTTTCTGCTCCCCGAGCTGAGGGACTGTGTTCTCCTTCTTCTTTTCTTTGGAATGACTCTTAAATCAACTCCGAACATAGTCATCATTTAGATTTAGCTAAACTTGGGATGGTATGAGCAGCATATCCTTAAAGTGTTTCCGTACTGCCGGATCTATCGGCTCCTTTGGTGGCGAGGCGGGTTTCTTTCCCCACATAGCCATCTGACGTTTCGTGTTCGTAGCCACCCACGCATCGGTATGCTCGTCAGTCCTATCGTAAGGAAACACCTCTGGCGGCGGCTTGGGTTTCTTCTTCTAAGCCACTTTCTTCTTTCGTGATGACTTAGAGGCGGCGGTGGTACCACCCTTCCACTTTTCCCCGCGGGACTTAGTGGGCGGCGGAATCGGCTGAGGTAGCGGAGATTGAGGCGGACTCGAGCTGATGAGGTCCATGGCGTCGAGGTGTGGACTCATTGTAGATGGTGATGGTGGATGGGCTCTCGGAGAACGAGGTGGAGGTGGTGGTGGTGGTGAACCGCCTCTCGGAGAAGGAGGTGCTTTAGCAGAAACACTATATTTTTCTTTTTCCATACTATGAAGCTATTGACGGCTTCTCCCAGTGTCTCTATCTCACCTACGGGGAAGTCAAGCTGCAGTACCCTCCAAGCCTCATGAACATCATCCACACGGACACGAGCATAGCCAGGTGGGATCGGTTGGCCATGGCAGGTCGCTCCATCTACACAACGTAAAGCATAGTCGTCCGCCACCTTCATGGATACGTTTGACACAGACACATGGAGCTCACAATTTGTCTTCTCCTTGATTGAATCCATGGCCTCCATCGGTGCAGCATCATCATGTATCACCTATGTACTATGCATCACCGTTGCATCATCAGTCGGTACCTCTGTTGAAGCCATGTTGCTACGGCATTGAGATGGGCCTCTGTCGAGTGTATTGTCTTGTTGTTGGGAGTGCAATCATTTAAGCCCGTCAATCTGCTATTGCACCTGCTGATATTTGGCTTCGAGTTCCCCAGACTGGTCTGAGACCTCTGCCTCCTTCCGCTTCTTTCCTCTCCCTCGGCTTCTATATGCATATTTGGATTCTGCCGCGGTAAACCCAGTCGGCCATGGGTATCCTCCCTAGCCTCGTGTCCAACCGGTATGTTCCAGATTACTGAGGGCCTTCGTCAAGTCGTCTTTCTCTCGTTTCGGCATAAACTTTCCATCTTTAACCTCTTTGAACAAACTAACAAGTGCCGCAAAGGGGGCAACGATTTTTGCATTCACAATAAGAATCCCCTATGTGTCAAACTTTTCCCCATGGCCAAGTAACCAATATTTTGGCCTCATGGGAAAATCTTGTGTAGCTGGAGTGATCCCCTGATCTCGCAGACCTGCCTCAAGTTTATCAAACTTAGGCACTGAAACTCTATAGCCGCCTGGACCCATAATATGGTGATATTTCTTCTTAGCCGCATTTACCTTATTTTTGGTGATATTTCCATACCCTCTTCTGATTCCTTGTACGCCTTAAATGATGGCCAGTGTTGCCTCTGCTTCTCTAGCGGACCCTCAAATATTGGAGCACTTTGTTTAGTCTCATATTCTTTCCATAATCTTTTCTTGTAAACATTAAAAGTCTCGGCCATCTTCTTAAGAGACCATTGCTTGACTTTCTTAAGCATTTCCGTAGCTTCCTCTTCTTCATCACATGGTGGTAGGGTGAAATGTGTCATAAGCTTGTCGACAAGAGTGTTTTTCGGCCTATCAGAGACACAAGTAACTCCAATATGATCTTATATTTGTGTTGGCTTATTACATTCTTGAACACTTATTGGGATGAGGTCTCTAACAATAACTCCACACTGATTTTTAAACTTAGTTGTTGTCTTTTGGGGCTCCGCGGGTTCGCCATTCCGATAGACTCCATCGATTATCAGATTCTCTCTAGAGTCAATCTATTTAGTCGGGCCTCGTTTTGAGTTCTTGGTAGACGACGTTGATGCAGAGGTCTTCTTGGAAGCAGTAGGTTCCCCGACCTTCACTAAATCTTGTTCTTCGCAATTATTGTTTCTTGTTCCAGCGGCCACATCTGATCCTTCCGATTGCTCTTCTTCCTCCATTTCCTGACCTGACTCGTTCAGGTACTGCGAGCCGTCATCTTGATCTCCACCATCCTTGATCTCCACCGTCATTGGGTCCACCGGGTAGTTTACTATCTTTTATTATCGCGAACAGGTCTTCTTCGCCCTCTCTGTCGTCCATAGCACAACTAATAAAAATGAAAGAAAATTATTTCAATAATGTGGAAAACACTAAGTGATATCTCTATTTCAACAAGCCAATGTAGCGGAATAATAATTCAAAGTATCACTAATACAAATAAAAGTAAAATGTTTCAATAATGTGAAAAACACTAAGTGGTATCTCTATTTCAACAAGTCAAAGTAGCGGAATAATAACTTAAAGTATCACTAACACATCGATATCACGAATAATAATTCTATTACATATAGCTCTGGTATATTTTTATTTAACTCTAATACATCAAACCAACTTCAACCGGGTCCTAATCCGCGGGGTGTTGAGGTGCGGGTGTTGCGCTCCACAGATCGATACAGAACACTAACAGGGTCATAGATCACATGGTAGGGTTTCCTCCGTATAATCGTCCACCTATTGTTATACTCTCTATGCAACAAGTAACGTAGGGACATACGTGCTCGTCCTCCTCCCTGATACGCTGACGTACCACCTCCTCAGGGGCCGGCTCCCTCTGCACCAACCGTGGCAAATGCAATCGCCACCAAAGAAGATCCGGGTCGACCACGTCACCCGGATTTCTCACCAAGCTCCATGTCCCGGTAGGAAGAACCTCCCTGTGCCAGCCTGGCGGGGCCCAGTCCCGTACATCGCCCGTTGGGTCCAACAGGGACATCGTCGCCAAGGAAAATAAACTAAAAACACATGATATTGGACATAGCATTAATAGTTTTGTTTAGGTACTTAGCAGTTATCCCAAATTGGTCGAATTTTCTATTTCAACAAGTCATATCTATAATAATAATTCTATATGATATCTAAATTTCAACAAGTCATATCTAGAATTAATAAAAATTCTATATCTATAACAAGTTATAATCGCTATATCTACTTCTAAATTTATATGACAAGTTATAATAACTAAATTCTATATCTATAACAAGTTATAATCACTATATGTAAATCGAAATTTCTATACTAAAATTATATAATCACGATATCTATTTTTAAATTCTAAATTCTATATCTATAACAAGTTATAATCATTATATCAAATTCTCAATTTCTATAATCACTATATCTAATTATATAATAACGATATCTATTTCTATATGTAATCCTAAAAAATTCTATACTAAATCTATTTCTAATCTTTAACTAAATCTATTTCTAAAATTCACTATAACTAAATCTATTTCTAAACTATAACTAAATCACTATATCTATTTCTAAACTATAACTAAAATTCTAAAATTGTAAACTAAAATTCTAACATTACTAAGTAAGAAAAAAATCTCCGGAGGAGCAGGGACTCCGGTGGTGGTGGGGGCGGAGGAAGACGGCGGTGGTGACGGCGGGGCCGGAGGAGGACGGTGGCGGCGGGGCCGGAGGAGGACAGCGCGCAGCTAGGACAAGGACAACACCGGTAGGGCCGGAGGAGGACAACGCGCGGGGAGAGGCTGCACGAGGAGGAGGAGGACAACGGTGGCGGCTCGCTGAGAAATTTCGGCAGCCTGGCGGCGTGGAGGAGGCTCGGCCCTTCGTCTTCGTCGCGGCGTCGAAATGGCTAAGTCCCCAGGCGGGAACACGAACTGGGGCTAATATACCCCCAACCCTTTAGTCTCGGTTGGTGGCTCGAACCGGGACTAAAGGGTCTTTAGCCCCGAGCCTAGCCACCAACCAGGGCCAAAGGGGGGGTGGGCGTTTCATTTGCGCGCGCAGCCCCCCCCCCCCCCCTTAACCCCGGTTGGTGACTGGGCCCGGGGCCAAAGCCGTGTTTTTCGGTTTTTTGTTTTCTCCCTCCATTTTTTAACTTTTCAAACAATTCAAATATCTAGTTTTTGCATTATTTTGAATTTGGAAAAACTTTCAATATGAAAAATATTCCAAATTGCATAAATAATTAGAAAAAACATTTTTGTTTCAGAAAATAATTAGTCTAACTATTTAAACTATTAACAATTTTTCAATTTTCATATATTTGAATTGACTTTTTTTGCACTATTTCAAATTTGACAAAAATTTCAATATGAAAGGTATTTCAAATTTCATAAATGGTCCAAATACATTTTCTGTTTTCAAAAATAATTATTCTAACTATTCAAACTAGCAACAAGTTTTGAATTTTCACATATTTGAATAAAACATGGTTTGACCGGTGCCCGGAAGGGGTTAGGAATGTGGAACTAATTGCTTGGTTGTTTTAGTGTGGAACCTAGGATGCCCCAAAACAATGGTAGGGCCCACCTCTACAGAGGATTCCCCCCATCAGTCTGTTTCCGGGGGTTTCGGCCTCGTAGCACATAAACTCTAAGAGAAGTTGTCGCCGACTTAGAAAATTTTGAAGAAAAAAATGACGCAAGACCTTCGCGTGGTGTCATTATATATATTCTAGTATCCACCAAAAATAATAAACTTGGAATACGACACATGTGTTGAAAATGTGTCCACCCAAATGAGCTATCTCCTCCGAACATTTTAGGGTTTCGGTTCAAATGACGGGTATTATGGCCAAATCCATGGCATGGTTTTTTTTTAATGTGCCTATATGATGACCCAGAAGTATAGGGGGTGTATCGTAGTCCTTTCAATAAATAAGAGTGTCGAACCTGGCGAGGAGCAGAAGGTGTTGACAAGCAGGTTGGATAGAGGATTCATTGTAAACGCTAGCAAACGGATTTTTGGAGGTTTTTGATATAGTAGATAAATAAAGTGCGAGTAAATAAAGTGTGGTAAATAATATTGGAGCGAGTGGCCCAATCGTTTTGACAGCAAAGGACAAGACGGTTGTTCTACTTATGACTACCAAACGTTCGCGTGGACACATGGGAATTTCGTCAAGTGCTTTCGTTTCATTACGGTTGATTAACATTTATTGGTTCGTGAAGTGTTGCGTGGGTAAACCTATGCTAATGCACCGCCCAACTAGTACTAATACATAATTGTGATTATACCCCTCGTAAGAATCCTCAAAAACAAGAAAGTAATTAAGATAAATCTAACCACAACCTTAAAACTCCGGGATTCGACGCTCCCTCGTGCATTGGTTTCCTAACGGGGGTTTAGGTTTCTGTCACTCAGGCAACCCCACAATTAGTAGCCAAATACACAATGTATCCTTCTAGGACCATAAAGGTGAAGTATCATGTAGTTGACGTTCACATAACACCACTAGAAGAATAACACCACAACTTAAATACTGAACCACGAGATATTACTTCAACATAACTTCACTACTAACATCATGACTTCTCCCATGTCCTCAAGAAATAAACAAACTAATCACAAGACATCATATGGATCATAATCAGAGGTGATATAATGGATAATAAAAATATGGTCATAAAGTGCTAACATCGATAAATCTCACAAGCATCAACTGCTAACAAGTAATCCACACCGGGAGAGGTCTAATGTAAAACAACGATAGAGGCCCCTAATTGTTACAGAGGGATGAAGGTGGATGATGAGGGTGATGGTGCTGGTGGTGATGATGATGACGATGAAGATCTTGGTGATGCCCAGAGTGATGACGGTGACGATGGCGATGATTTCCCCTCTCGGGAAAGGAATTTCCCCGGCAGATATTTCCCTATCGGAGAGCTTTTCTCTCTCTGGTCTTTTCCGCCCTGAGGCGGTGGCGGAATAATTCTTCGATGATGTTCTAGGTCTTACGGTTTCCTGTTGGTCAAGTATGCGAAAGGGGGCACCTGGGAGTGGGCCAGGGGGGCCACACCACCCCCAGGGCGCGGCCAAGGGGGCGCCTGTGAAGGGAATATGCCCGAGAGGCAATAATAAAGTGGTTATTATCTTATTCCTTGTTTAGGATAAATGTTTATTTCTCATGCTATAATTGTATTAACCAGAAACGTTGATACATGTGTGTTTAATAAACAAACAATGGTTCCTAGTAATGCTTCTCGTTTAACTAGCTCGTTTATTAACTGATGATCAAGGTTTCCTGATTATGAACATTGGATGTTGTTAATAACGGGGTCATATAATTGGTAGAATGATGTGATGAACATAGAACCAAAGTGAATATAGCAATGCGATCAATTCATTAAGTTTACATTGTTATATCAACACATACGAAGTAACTCTAATCCTTAGACCATGAGATCATGTCAATCACTAACACCGGAAGAGTGCTATGATGTGATCAAACGGCACACTGTAACATGGTGACTATAAAGGTGTTGTTGGGTATTCGAAAAATATTAGTTGAGGCTCATGGATGAAGAGTGGGATTTGTCCATCCAAATGACGGAGAGATATACTCTCCGCCCTCTCGGTAATATCACATAGACACTGCTTGCAAGCACGTGACTAGGTCACAAGGATGTCATATCACGGGATGAATAAAAGAGTACTTGTCGGTAACGAGATTGAACTAGGTATGGTTGATACCAATGATCGGATCTCGAACAAGTAAAATATCACAAGATAAATGGAATTTATTACGAAGTTTATGGTTCACACGATCACTAGATTCATTGTTGAATGTGTAGTAGTCATTACGGATCTCCAGGTCCCGTTGCGGAGAGGTGTCTCAATCATGTATACATTATTCGCGAACCGTAGGGTGATACACTTAAGGTTTGATGACGCGATTGAGTGGATACGAAATATCGGAGAAAAGTTTGGACAACACCGAAATTGTTTCGGGGAATATTGAAATAGTCACCAAAATTGTTTCGGGGAATATTGAAATAGTTCAAGGTGGTATATGTTAATGTTTGGTTAAAAATAGTTCAAGGGGGTAAGTGTTAATGTTTGTTAATAGGATTAACAAATATTAAAATAAATAAATGAAATTGTTTTATTTATTTATTAAAGAAAATCCTTGGAATTTTGAGTGGGAATTCATGAGAGAATGAGTGGGTTGAGTGGAGACTCCACCCACATGATGAGGGGAGAGGTGGAGGCACAAAAATTTCGTGGCTGCCTCCCCCAACTATATAAAGAGGTGTTGGACCTCCCTCTCCCCACACACTTGGTGTCATCTTTAGCTCCCTCCTCCCGCTGCTCCACCTCGTGTTCATGTGCTTGGCGAAGCCCTGAACGGAGTTTTCTCCACTAGACCACGTCCTCATGCTGCTGGAGTTCCGAGGGATCCTCTACATCCGCTCCCCCGCTGGATCCAGAGAACGGAGGTCGTCATCAAGCTGTATGTGTGACCGAGTGCGAAAGCGCTGCCGGATTGCAGCGCTCTTCTTCGCAATCTTGAGATCGATGTGAGTTTGACTACATAACCAACAAGATTCGATTCCGTAACGCTTTTTGTCTTTGAGTGTATGTTCTCCTTAAGACTTTCTCTATGCCCGTTGCTTACATTTCCTAGAATAGATCTTGGCCCTTTATGTGTCTCTCGCGTAGGAATAAATTTATTTTCTATGCAACGAACCCTTCAGTGGTATCAAAGCCGGATCTATGCATAGATGAATTGTACGTGTAGAACACATAGGTGTATGTGGGCGTTGATGATCTTGTTATTGCCTCCTTGAGTATTTTATGATCTTAGTTGCATAGTAGGATGAAACTGCCCTAGAAAAACTTTCTGTGTACTTTGTACGTGTGACCTGTCTCACTTTTGCTTAGATCACGATGGTAGAATTATAAGATGACCCCTCTCACATAATATCAAGATAATTATGTGTTCTTCCTTAGTATGCACTGTTAAGAAAGTTCGTCGGTTCGAGACACCACGTAATGATCGGGTGTGACAAACTCAACATTCGCATACAACGGGTGCTGATGAGCCTAGCATGTACAGACATGGCCTCGGAACACACACAATACTAAGGTTCTACTTGGCGAGCCTAGCATGTATAGACATGGCCTCGGAACATGTAACCGAAAGGTAAAGCTTGAGTCATATGGTTGATATGATGAACATGTCGATGTTCGCCTTTGCAACTACATATCTCACGTGATGATCGGTTTTGGTGTAGTGAATTTGGTTTGTGTAATCACTAAAAAGACTAGAGGGATGTTGTTTTTGAGTGGGAGTTCACGTAGTAATTTTGAATTAACTTGAACTTATCTTATCATGAACAACAAATCAAATTGAATTTGCATAAATTGTAGTATTCATTGGCATCCACAAACTACCTTACAATTAAATTGTTAATTGAGATATAACTGTTATAATCTGGTAAAACCGTTTAAGAATGGTACCTTATTGGTGAAATTTATGATCGAGTCATATTGTAGATTTTCGGTATTACCTGACTAGCTCCATATGATTAATGGTTGATTTATCTAGAGAGCAAATAATTCCTGCTTGCAATCCAGTGTCATGCTTGCTTCCATAATACTTTATCTTTAAAAGAATGTTATGTTGATCAAGGCAATTTAGGAACTGAAAAGAATTTTTTTCAGAAACAATCAAGTGAAAGATATATTGATATCTAGAAACTTATTTGTGGACACATGAGTGAGTATAATTTAGCATGACAATGTGCTTATATTATATAAATATAGGGATAATTAACAAGGTGCCCTCAGTTGTCACCACGACCTCAGTTTTACCCCTAGCGCCGAATCGACCTCAGTTTTGCCCCTAGTCAGTGCGCAAGGACTCCTTTCGCTGTTCCCACCGTTATTTTCTGCCCCCGTTAGGATGCTGACCTGTGGGACCCATCATAGAACCGTTGGCGCGGCCTGTGGGCCCCAGTTGTTGAGCGTTGGCGCGGCTTGTGTGCCCCAACTGTTGACGGCTGGCGCTGCATGTGGGTCCCAGCTGTTGACGAGGCCTAATGTCAACATGCAGACTACACATTATCCATTTATATTTATTAATCCCTACATGCAGACTACACATTATCCATTTATTAAACCATCAAATTATTCGTATTAATAATATAAAATATATACTGTGATCAACTGAAATTTTTAGATTATCTTAGAAAACATAATGCATCACATCTCTTATATATAAATTTTGTTTACAATGTGCATATTTTAAAGCGATAATTAGAAATATTTTTTAAAAAAACGATAATTAGAAAGGATAAAACTTCTAAACAGTGGGTACATATTTGGACAAATATAAGGACATAACTTTATATATAATTAAACATACTTATAATTCGATAACTGGCCCCACTTTACATATAATCAGTGGGGCCCTAGGGACATTACATCTAATTAAAAAAAACTAACTGCTCCCGCTCTGCATGCGGGAGCCCTAACTGCTCCCGCGCTGCATGCGGGAGCCCTTGCCGCCCTCCGGCGCCCGGGAGGCCTTGCCGCCCTCCGGCGCCCTACTTTTCCATTCCGCCGCCCTGTACTCCATCTCCTTGTTGACGCGGACGCGGCGGTTCTCCGCCCGCATCCTCTCCTCCTCTCACTCACGGACCCGCTTGATGCTGGCCCGCATTGCCTTCACGTCCTCCTTCGCCTGCTTCTTCTCCTCGGCCTTCAACTCCTTCTTCTCCAGCCGCTCCAGTTCCTTGAGGCGGCGGATCGTCTTGGGGGAGAGTTCGTTGTGGGCAGTGAGGGAGGGCTTGGGGTTGTGGACGAAGGGCGGCGATCTCTCCCGTTTGGGAGATTCGACTTCCTCCGACGTATAATCGGCCTCGTACCAAGGCCGATCTTTTGGGCGGTTGTCCTCGTCGGAGACCGACTCGGGGCTAGATGGTAGAGAGTAGGAAGACATGTTAGGGCTTGAAGCTAGGGAGAGAAGGGCAAAGGGATGGAGAGGGATGAGAAGATGGAGGACGAGTGAAACGGTCTATTTAAAGGCACGATTAGACGTGAATTAATTGGGGTAGATGAAGCAAACAATGTGAAAACATTGGGTGCAGTGTAGAAGAGTCGATGCATGGTCAAAGCGGTGTAGAACAGGCGTAGGCGTAGGCCTAGGACAGCTAGTGATACGGAGTACAAGCGCGTGTGCATTAGTCAGTCAAGTGATTCGACGTTGCATGCGTGTATTAAAGAGGTGAAGAGAAGAAAGTCCAAAGTCTCACGCCAAATCCTGCCTCGCTGCATATGCATTGATGCGTATCTTCTGAAAACTAGGCGTGGAGGGCTGCGTCGCTGCAAATGCGACGCGACTCGTGTTTCTGAAACAAGGCGTGCAGGGCTGCTGCAAATGCGACGCGACGTTAACTATTTTCTTCTTCTGCCACGTTGTTTACAAATGGAGCCCATCACACACCGGACCCACGTGTCATGGGAGAAAGTCAGAGAATGTAAGGTGGGCAAAGTAAGAGGATCAGGTTCCCTCTGTTTTTAAGGCATGTACAATAGTGTAGACGGGTGCTGTCTGCACTACTCGGCCATGTCATTTCTAGACATTTTTAGAGATATTTGCTTGGTTGTGCTAGGATAGCCCATAGGAACACAGAACAAAAAGGTAGAACCCACCTCTTCCGAAGATTCACGATGTTTGGTCCGATACAGGAGTTTCACCCTAAGCGCTCACGAGAGAGAAGTGGATGCCGGTGAAGAGGGTCACACCCCGGAGAGAAATCTTTGACATCCAAAGCACACAAACACACCTATACTAACATGGTATGGCACCCCCTAGCTTATGTTGGGATCCAGACATTCCGTAGCCCCCCTCCCGGTGAAACCCTAGCACCGCTGGAGAAATACCTGACTTATACGGAAACACGCGGTAACTGCGTCGAAAGGGGGTAGCAATGTGGACTATTTGCTTGGTTGTGATAGGATAGCCCATAGTCACACAAAACAAAAAGTTAGAACCCACCTCTTCGGAAGATTCACGATGTTGGTCCGATACAGGAGTTTCACCCTCTAAGCGCTCACGAGAGAGAAGTGGATGCCGGTGAAGCGGGTCACACCCCGGAGAGCAATCTTTGACATCCAAAGCACACAAACACACCTATACTAACATGGTAAGGCACCCCCTAGCTTATGTTGGGATCCAGACACTCCGTAGCCCCCCTCCCGGTGAAACCCTAGCCCCGCTGGAGAAATACCTGACTTATACGGAAACACGCGGTAACTGCGTCAAAAGGGGGTAGCAATGTGGACTATTTGCTTGGTTGTGCTAGGATAGCCCATAGGCACACAAAACAAAAAGGTAGAACCCACCTCTTCCGAAGATTCACGATGTTGGTCCGATACAGGAGTTTCACCCTCCAAGCGCTCACGAGAGAGCAGTGGATGCCGGTGAAGCGGGTCACACCCCGGAGAGCAATCTTTGACATCCAAAGCACACAACACACATATAATAACATGGTATGGCACCCCCTAGCTTATGTTGGGATCCAGACACTCCGTAGCCCCCCTCCCGGTGAAACCCTAGCCCCGCTGGAGAAATACCTGACTTATACGGAAACACGCGGTAACTGCGTCAAAAGGGGGTAGCAATGTGGAACTATTTGCTTGGTTGTGCTAGGATAGCCCATAGGAACAAAAAACAAAAAGGTAGGACCCACCTCTTCGGAAGATTCACGATGTTGGTCCGATACAGGAGTTTCACCCTCTAAGCGCTCACGAGAGAGGAGTGGATGCCGGTGAAGCGGGTCACACCCCGGAGAGCAATCTTTGACATCCAAAGCACACAACACACCTGTAATATGTTGGGATCCAGACACTCCGTAGCCCCCCTCCCGGTGAAACCCTAGCCCCGCTGGAGAAATACGTGAATTATACGGAAACACGCGGTAACGGCGTCGAAAGGGGGTAGCAATGTGGAACTATTTGCTTGGTGGTGCTAGGATAGCCCATAGGAACAAAAAACAAAAAGGTAGAACCCACCTCTCGGAAGATTCAGGATGTTTGGTCCGATACAGGAGTTTCACCCTGTAAGCGCTCACGAGAGAGAAATGGATGCCGGTGAAGCGGGTCACACCCGGGAGAGCAATCTTTGACATCCAAAGCACACAACACATCTATACTATCATGGTATGGAACCCCCTAGCTTGTGTTGGGATCCAGACGCTCCGTATCTCCCCTCCCGGTGAAACCCTATCCGCTGGGGAAATACCGGACTTATACGGAAACACGCGGTAACGGCGTCGAAAGGGGGTAGCAATGTGGAACTATTTGCTTGGTGGTGCTAGGATAGCCCATAGGAACACAAAACAAAAAGGTAGAACCCACCTCTTCGGAAGATTCACAATGTTTCCACCTCATATTCTTTGAAATCTCTACTCCTGTATTCGAGGAATCTCATTTTAGTGATGGCTTTCGTTCTAATGTTTATAAATCCTATTTATATTTTTCCTAGACTTGTATTAGACCTATATAATGCAATTCCGAAGCCTGAAAATTTATTAGATGAATATTCGTATTATTTATTTTCTTTTGAATAATAATGGTTTTAATCGAAAATTGTAAATAAAACAAGTTTAAAACATCAAAATGAAAAAATAACTTTGGATCTTTCTTAGTCACACCAAAATGAAGCTTTGGTGAGATTTTGACCATATTTGAGTTTCAAAGGTTTGAAACTCATCTCATTATCTTGAACTCTCTACTAGACTGTTCAAGATATCACATGTTACACAAGGCTTTTTCGTTCAATTCTTTAGAAGACAGGTTTATATTTTTTTCTCGTTACTATATGACATAACACTACTATGTGCGTCGGCAATATATTTTTTCGATTTTTTTTGAATTATGTATGCTCATTTCAAGCTTGGTCAACCCTCTGTTTGACCACCCGAAAAGCTTCTAGAAGGAAACACAGAGATTCGACCTGGGCTGTTGGATCGACGCCTTCTAGAAGGAATCGTGCATCGGACGGATGCGCTCGCAGCCACAGCGATCCGCGAGACGTTCGTTCTGCGCTCTGATTGGTTGGTACGTTGGCCACAGGGATCGATGGTTCTACATATGATTTCTTTGATGTTAAATATTATAAACCATGTTATTTAAATAAAAAAATATAATGAAACTTCAGATTTACTACAGCGATGATTTTTATCAGTTTTACATATGATTTTTCTATTAAACCATGTTATTTAAATAAAAAATATAAGAATTATTCAAAACATAATGAAACTTCAGATTTACACTATACATGTAGAATAGATGTCTAGAAAATTCATTTGGTTGATTTAGAAAATGCCAAAAAATGTTGAAGCACAAATGGGGGTATTTACCCTAGCTTCGGACCTCATTTGAAGCACATTTCTCACGAGAATTGAGCGATGGTTGCAAATGAGCATAAAAAATTCAAAACAAATCAAAATGACATGAATCCAACACACAACGTTGTTATGTGTGATATAGTTTCTCCTCAAATTTCTATGGATAATTTTGGCAAGGTCGAATTTTTCATGAAATTATAAACGGGGGTGTTTACCCTAGCTTCAGACCTCATTTGAAGCACATTTCTCACGAGAATTGAGCGATGGTTGCAAATGAGCATAAAAAATTCAAAAAAAATCAAAATGACATGAATCCAACGCACAACGTTGTTATATGTGATATAGTTGCTCCTCAAATTTCTATGGATAATTTTGGCAAGGTCGAATTTTTCATGAAATTATAAACGGGGGTACTTACCCTAGCTTCGGACCTCATTTGAAGTACATTTCTCACGAGAATAGAGCGATGGTTGCAAATGAGCATAAATAGTTCAAAAAAATTCAAAATGACATGAATCCAACGCACAATGTTGTTATATGTGATATAGTTGATCCTCAAATTTATTTGGTTAATTTTGGCAAGGTCGAATTTTTCATGAAATTATAAACGGAGGTATTTACCCTTGCTTCGGACCTCATTTGAAGCACATTTCTCACGAGAATAGAGCGATGGTTTTAAATGAGCATAAATAATTCATAAAAAAATAAAACTAACATGAATCCAACGCACAATGTTGTTATATGTGATATAGTGGCTCCTCAAATTTATTTGGTTAATTTTGGCAAGGTCGGTTTTTTCATGAAATTTCAAACGGGGGTGTCTACCCTAGCTTCAGACCTCATTTGGAGCACATTTCTCATAACCGGGCCACCGAGCTTGCTTTTACCGCTCTTACAACTCTCTCTCTTCTTTTTTATGGGTAGTTTGGCCAGGAAAGAGAAAGAGGAATGTACCCATTTCTATTTATCCATTCTCATAGAAAGTACCAAAAATGTTTTTGAATGTATGGAGCAGGCGTATGAGTTGATATCTTCAAGAGTAAAATCCTTTTCTTGCCCACCCAGCCCCAAAATAGAGCGATGGTTTCAAATGAGCTTAAATAATTCAAAAAATATCAAAATGACATGAATCCAACGCACAATGCTGTTATATGTGATATAGTTGCTCCTCAAATTGATTTGGATCGGATAATTTTCACAAGGTCGAATTTTTCATGAAATTCCAAACGGGGGTATTTACCCAAGCTTCAGACCTCATTTGAAGCACATTTCTCATGAGAATAGAGCAATGGTTTCAAATGAGCATAAATTATTCAAAAAAAATCAAAATGACATGAATCCAACACACAATGTTGTTATATGTGTCTACTCTAGCTTCAGACCTCATTTGAAGCGCATTTGCCCAAAATTTTGGAATGACTTAGTTCAACATGCATCATACAACATTATTCAAACATTCTTTTCGCTTTTAATCTACATTCTGGATCGTGATTGCGTTCAGAAATACTCAAAATTAATTAAAAACGCGAACTCGTTGAAATAGGCTCAAATTCATAGATTCGACGATAGTTTTACAGAAAGCTAGACGGCATAATTTAACTAAAAACATTGAAAAAACTTAAAAAAAAACTACGGTTGGCCGAGGCTCGCCGCGATCACCCGGCCTGGTCGTCGCCCTCCTCCTAGACGTCGTCCTCTACTCCTCTTCCTCGTCGTCCTCATCGCTGTCTTCGTAGGCCAGCATGCTGGAGGGCCCCGCCTCGTGGTCGTTCTTGGCTAAGGGCGATGGGTTCGCCAGCGTAGCGATCGCATGCCGCTCCGCTCTGCCTCGGATCCGCAGCCGGTGCAGCTGCGCCTGCTCGGAGGGATGGCGGCGGTCCCGCCTCTCGCTCTGCAGGGCAGCCTTGCGCCGGTCGCTCTCGTACAGCGCGACGACCGCCTGCTGCTCATCCGACGCCGCGGCTGCGGAGAGCTGCCGATAGACCTGGCGCTCCGCCTGCTCCCTCTGGTGGGTCTCCAGGGATGCACGAACAGCGGCAGCCCGCCGCCGCCGCCGCCGCCTCCTTGAGCCAGGAGCGGACCGTGTGGAACGCCTCCTCGTTCCACCATGTTTCGAACGAGTAGACGGTGGCGTGCTGCTCGGGCCAGATAGGCTGCATCCTCCTGAGCCTCCTCCAGTGCTGCGCCTCCTACGGCGGCTCCTGCTCGGGCGTCGCCTCCTCCTGCGGCTGCTGCTGCTCGGGCGCTGCCTCCTCCGGCGCCGGCTGCTCGTTCTCCTCGCCGTCATTGTGGCCCCGCGTCGCGGCCGTGGGTCGGAAGTACAACGGCGAGTTGCGCCATGCACGGAGTCGGCGAGGCATCGTCTCGGGGTGTCTGGTGAAGTGCGGCGAGGGCGATGAGAGTTTGTGCGGTGAGGGCGAGGAGATGAACGGCGAGAATGGGGAGAGCGGCAAGCGGTGAGGGGCCTTTTGTAGCCCTGGCGGGTCATTTACTGCGACGCGCGTGCCGTTACTCCGGCAGACTTTGAACGACCCGGGGGCCCACGGTTTTTCCACGCGTCGCTGACAGCTCTGGCCAGCGTGGGCTGCCACGCCTTTTCGCCCCCCAAGCCGAACCCAGCGGCGGTGGTGGTGGTGGTGGTGGTGCCGCAGGTGCTCGTGGCGCAGCAGGGGATGGTGCGGCGGTGGCGGCGGCGAGAGCGGCAGCGCACGACGGCGGGTCAACTAAATTGGGCGGCAGCGCACGACGGTGGTGGCGGGAAACTCGGGTGTGGACTATTCAGCGTAGTCAACTAAATGCGCGGTCCCACCTGTAACCTCCGGATGGTTTCAACGAACTTGGCAGTCCCACCCGGACCCACTTCGCGAAACGGAGTCTGACTCCTTGGTCCCACTTCGCGAAACGGAATCGACTCCAAACTTACCGTTCCAGCCTCTCCATAGAAGTTGCACACAGACTAGGGGCAAAACTGAGGTCGATTCAGCTCTAGGGTTAAAACTGAGTACAAGTGGTCCGCTGTGGGCAATTCGATAAATGACCCATAAATATATGTGATGATTGAAGACGTTAGGCGTTTGATTCTTCCAAGAAGTTGGGTGCTAATATTATCCTATAAATTCCTTCCTTCAAGCTATATAGTAGCTTCATCACAAAATTGTTATGATGGGATGGATTAAAAGTATGGGTAAAATCATTTCCCTTCCCTGGAGATTACTAAGAGTGGAATCCGGAAGAATGCTATTAATATGGTGATATTAGTAGAACAATCAAACTCAAAGTATGACTAAATGGGTGATAGTATATGACTAACACGCCAAGGAAAATGTTCTCGTACGACTAGCATTATTTTATGTTGAATGATTCTTCTGTAAAGAAAAGGCAATATTGAAAATAGAATTACAAAAAGGTAGATGGCACAAAACAAGATAACTGGAAAAGTCCAGCTCAGGAGTATATGCCCCTCTTCTTCTGATCTTCTGAAATAGGGTATCTCGACGGTGCTATTCCATCAGATTTCTGGTTCCGGTGTTTATTCTCCAAAAATCATAAAACATGTAAAATAAGATAAAATACCATAAGTGATGCATCATAACATGAAATATATCAATGAATAACAGAAAATAACAATATAAAACAGTGATGCAAAATGGACGTATCAAGTCCCCCCAAGCTTAGACGTCGCTTGTCCCCAAGCGAAACTGAACTCGGTAAAAATGACCACAGGTTTATGGAGTGAGGTGTCGATAAATAAAATACGGACAAGAGGCATCACATCTAACAAAGAACAAGTCCTTTTACACAGCAACTTCCTCTCATAAAATCAAACTTGAAACAAGTAAAGGAACAATAAAGGTGCAAAAGGAAATCAAAATTGGTAAACACAAACTTCATTCTTGGTCAGAGAATAATTAACAGTGTACTTATCTTTCGATCAGAGTCTTTATATTAGAGCTTATATTGCAGAGTTTATAATTCTCAATTATAACGGTCTCTTTGCAGAAATTGGTAACTTTCAAAGTGGTATTCAAACAGATAAAAGCATTTGTACAAACAAGGAATAATAAGGACCATGATTGAGTAAATCAACATATAGATGGATGAATCACAACAACTCAAATGCTTGCTCAAGACAGAAAGAAGTAGATTTACTGACTCAATATAAAGGTAAAAGATATGCCCTTCGTAGAGGGAATCATCGATCACTCATGTGCTAGAGCATTTATTTTGTAAAACAGAGGTATAAAATGGTTGACACTCCTCCCAAACTTTCTCACACAAACCATGGCTAACTGAAACCTCGGGTGCCTGCCAACAATCACAAACCATGGAGGAGTGTCTAATTTTGAGAGAGGTGTATGTTTATGTCAACGAATGGAAAACAAAAAATACAGTACGTCACAAACCAACTAGACTTCATAAGAGCGGCTCCCATTGAAGGACGCAACTGGTATAGATGGTCATCCCTGTTGGAAAAATAGTGAAGAGAATTTGTATTATTATTTGAGGCTGGGAACCCTGCTGCTAGCTCTTCTAGCATTTGGATAAGCGGATGAAGCCACTAATCCAGGTGTGTAAAGTCCAATCAACAAGTGAGATAAAGATTCTCTATTTTCATCCTTGTGAGCTAAAACAGAGGCACAAAATAGGTGTAATTTTTAAGGTTTAAAGGTAGCACACAAGAAATTTACTTGGAGTGGCGGTGAAATACCACATATAGGAAGGTATGGTGGACACAGATGGCAAGGTTTTGGGGCTCAAGGTTTGGATGCACGAGAAGCATTCCCTCTCAGTACAGGTTTTTTGGCTAGCAAGGTTGGTTAGCAAGCATAAAAATTGAGTTAAAGCAAACAATAACATATATGATAAAGCCAATCATGCAATGTTCCTTGAAGGTACAAACAAAATTATTTGAGAATACTAAGCTTATGGGCTAATAAGAAAGAAAGATCATGGGATAATATATCTACATGCAACTCCCTCTTTTCTACTTAAGTATCAACGTATTTTTGCTACTGAGCAATGCTAAGTTCGCCTAAACCAACTAGATTAATTTGAAGCTCCAACAATGATACCAATACTAATAGCAAGATCAAACAAAAATTGCAAACTAAAATAAAGTAGAGCAAGTAGAAGATAAAACTTCGCATTAATATTTCATTACGGCAACTCAAACCAAGGGATACAACGATAACCAACTAAAGAGTGACACTTATATACTGCAAACCATCCTATATGATATTTTCTCTACTCACTATATGACCCTACTAAAAGGTAAAAAGGGTGAAAGATAAAGGTGTGATAGCGCGGCACTTCCCCAAGCTTGGAACAAGCCAAGGGGATGCCAATACCAATGACGCATTAATTCTTCGATAGTGGTGGTGAATCCTTCTGAATGAGCTTATCAATTGATTTCTTCAAATCTTCAATTGCGAACATAAGCATACACATCATCTCCGTATTGTGCTCAATACGGTTTGCATGCTTGTCAGACGGTGAATTCCAGCCATCAAGATTTTTTTCCCACACTTCCTTAGGTCGAGATCTTTCTTCATCTGCACGGTTAGAACGATCCACATCCTAGCAAGAAGGCAACTTTGCCTCGGGTATCCTCCTAGATTGATCCACATGAATTAAAGTACGGAAAGGTTTCTTTATGCGTGAAAGTGGTGTCCTTGAAGCTAAGCAGTGACGTGGGACCTTCCCTCCGGTGCTCATCCTCGCTGTTTGCTTGGAAGGTTTTGCAACCACTCCAATGCTTGTGATGGTAGCGCGTGGATGCACTCGTGAGTTTTCTTCTACATCTCCTTCAACTTCACTCTCGATCTCCTCCTCCGGCTTCCAGTCTTGGAGATCATCTTTCTTCGGTCCCTTCCCTTTGTTGTTGTTGGCGGAGACCATGATGCTTCTAAAACTGAAAACAGATCCTGGCAGAAACAACTCGGAATAGAAACACGACGATAAAACGATATACGGACCTCGGGGGGTCCGAGGGGTTATATAGAAAAAATCTGCGTAACGAAAGGAATGTCCAGTTCAAAAACGAGTCGGAGAGGGGCTCCGGGGCTCCCACACCATAGGGTGGCGCGGCCAGGGGTGGGCCCGCGCCCCTAGGTGGTGTGGTGTCTCCAGGCACCTCCTCCTACTCTTCTTCGGCTCGGTATTTTTTATATTTTCCAAAAACCAATAAATTATAACTTGGAAGGTATTCCGTGAACTTTTTCTTAACAGAACTGTTACTATTCCAAAACAGACTCTGCAGATTCTGGAATCTTCCCTCTAATGAACTTCTCCGGAGTCATTACTTGAATAAAATCAACATCTTCATCATAAGAATCCCCATAAACATAATGTTTGAGTCTTTGCCCATTTACCACTTGTGTAGTGTTATCTTTAAGGGAAGCAATTTTAATTGCACTCGAACGAGACACTTCTTCAATAATATAAGGTCCTTCCCATCTGGAGAGTAATTTTCCTGCAAAAAATCTGAGACGATACCAATAAAATAGAACTTTCTCACCAACATGAAACTCTCTTTTCAGGATTCTTTTATCATCCCATTTTTAACTTTCTCTTTAAAGAGCTTAGCATTTTCATAGGATTCACATATCCATTCATCCAGATGATTCAAATCAAGCATTCTCTTCTTACCAGCAAGTTTAAAATCTTTATTTAGTTCTTTCAATTCCCAATAAGCTTTATGTTCTAATTCTAAAGGCAAGTGAAAAGCTTTTCCACAAACCATTTTTATAGGGAGACATACCCATAGGATTTTTATAATAAGTTCAATAAGCCCATAAAGCATCATTCAACTTACAATACCAATTCTTCCTAGATTTATTAACAGTGTTTTGCAAGACAGATTTAATTTCTCTATTTGATAATTCTACTTGCCCACTGGTTTGGGGATGATAAGCTGAGGCAATTCTATGATTAACATCATATTTAGCAAGGGTTTTTCTAAAACCACCATGAATAAAATGAGAACCTCCATTAGAAATAAGATATCTAGGCAGACCAAACCTAGGGAAAATAACATCTTTAAGCATTTTTAAAGAGGTCTCACCATCAACACTTTTTGTAGGTATAGCTTCAACCCACTTAGTAACATAATCAACGGCAACAAGAATGTGAGTGTAACCATTCAAAGGAGGAAAAGGACCCATTAAGTCAAATCCCCAACAATCAAAAGGTGCAATAACAAGAGAATAACTCATAGGCATTTCCTTACGTCTAGAAACATTTCCAACTCCTTGACATTCATCACAAGGTAAAATAAATTTACGTGCATCTTTAAAGAGATTAGGCCAATAGAAACCTGATTGTAGAACCTTCTGTGCAATTCTATCTCCAGCATGATGTCCTCCATAAGCACTACTATTGCACTTCTTCAATATTTCACGTTGTTCATGATCTAGAACACATCTTCTCATAATACCATATGCTCTTTCTTTATATAAATGTGGGTCATGCGAAAAATAATGCCTCAAATCATAGAAGAATTTTCCTCTTTGTTGAGCTCTAAACGTGTGGAGGCAAATACTTTGACACAATAAATTAGCATAATCAGCATACCATGGACTATCTTAGAATTTTACCTTTATTGCAGCCATCTATTCATTTGGAAAACCATCATTAACAGGAATAGGGTCAAAAGTATTGTTTTCCAATCTAGACATGTTATCAGCAACAGGATTTTCAGCACCCTTCCTATCCACAATATGCAAATCAAACTCTTGTAAAAGCAACACCCATCTAATAAGCCTAGGCTTAGCATCTTTCTTTTCCATAAGGTATCTAATAGCAGCATGATCAGTATGAATAGTAACCTTTGACTCAACAATATAAGGTCTAAAGTTATCACATGCAAAAAATACAACTAAGAACTCTTTTTTCAGTAGTAGAATAATTCTTTTGAGCAGCATCAAGAGTCTTACTAGCATAATGCATAACATTCAATTTCTTATCTACGCGCTGTCCGAGAACAACACCTACAGCAAAATCACTAGCATCACACATAATTTCAAAAGGTAAATTCCAGTCAGGTGGTTGAACAATAGGAGCAGTAGTTAAAGCCTTCGTCAAAGTTTCAAAAGCTTTCTCACAATCATCATCAAAAACAAATGGTACATATTTTTGAAGAAAATTAGTAAGAGGCTTTGATATTTTAGAGAAATCTTTAATAAACCTCCTATAAAAACCATCATGACCAAGAACACTACGAATACCTTTAACATCCCTAGGACAGGGCATTTTCTCTATTGCTTCCACTTTAGCTCTATCAACTTCAATACCTCTTTCAAAAAATGTATGTCCAAGAAAAATTCCTGCATTCACCATAAAGTGGCATTTCTCCCAGTTAAGAACAAGATTAGTTTCCTCACATCTCTGTAAAATTTTATCAAGGTTGTGCAAACAATTATCAAAAGAAGTACCATAGACGGAGAAATCGTCCATGAATACTTCCACAATCTCTTCACAAAAACCATGTAAAATAGCAGACATGCATCTTTCAAACGTAGTAGGAGCATTACACAAACCAAAAGGCATACATCTATAAGCATAAGTACCATAAGGACAAGTAAAGGTTGTTTTCTCTTGATATTTTTCCCTAACAGCAATTTGAGAAAACCCAGAATAACCATCAAGAAAGCAAAAGTGAGTTTTCTTAGATAACCTCTCTAGCATTTGATCAATAAAGGGTAAAGGATAATGATCTTTCTTAGTAACTTTATTAACCTTTCTAAAATCAATGCACATTCTATAACCAACTACTACACTTTTTGGAATGAGCTCATTTTTTCATTAGGCACAACAGTCATTCCTCCCTTCTTAGGGACACAATGCACAGGGCTCACCCATCTACTATCAGCAATAGGAAAAATAATACCAGCATCAAGGAGTTTTAATACCTCATTTCTTACCACTTCCTTCATCTTAGGAATTAAACGACGTTGATGTTCATGGCTTTGCATCAGGTTCAATATTAATAGCATGCTGACATATAGTAGGAGAAATCCCCTTCAAATCATCAAGAGTATATCCAATAGCTCCACGGTGTTTCTTCCGAATTCCCAATAATCTTTCCTCTTCTTCACCTAAAAGTTTAGCACTGATAATAACAGGATATATTTTCTTATCATCAATATAAGCATATTTAAGATCATCAGGCAAAGGTTTTTAATCAAAACAGGATCCTCCTTGGGTGGTAATGTGCTACCCAAGTCTTCCCCAGGTAAATTATGTTTCAGTATCACCGGTTGACGAAGAATAATATCGTCAACCTCATTTCTCTCTTTCATAAAGACCTCACTCTCATGGTCTTCCATATATTGCTGCAAAGCATTGCTTGGAGCAAGAGCAATAGAAGCAAGTTGTTCAACTTTAAAATTCTCATCAGGCAATTTAGATTCATAAGGTGCTCTAGAAAATTTGGAGAAATTGAACTCATAAGATTTTCCATCAAATTTAGTCTATATCTTCTCCCTACTACAATCTATAATAGCACCACAAGTGTCCAAGAGAGGTCTACCAAAAATAATAGGACAAGTTTTACTAGCAGCCTTACCAAGTACTAGAAAATCAGTGGGATATTTAGTCTTACCACATATAACTTCCACATCTCTAACAATACCAATCGGAAATACAGTTTATCTATTAACAAGCTGAATAACCACATCAATATGTTCAAGCTCACAAGAACCAATTTCATGCATAATTTCTCTATAAAGATCATAAGGAATAACACTAGAACTTGCACCAATGTCACACAAACCATAATAGCAATGGTCACCAATCTTAATAGAAAGCACAGGAACACTAGTTTTCTTAGGTCTATGAGGATGGGAAACAATATTAGAAGCATCCTCACAGAAGGCAATGTGTTCATCCTCTACATTTCCACAAACAAGATCTTTTACTATTGCTACAACAGGTTCAACAGTTATTTGTTCATCAGGTTCAATAGATTTCTTATTACTCTTATTGACCACACTAGCCACAATAGAGTGTTCTTTCACCTTAGCAGGGAAAGGAATTTTTTCAACACAAGGCTCTGGAACAGCAGGATTAACAACATGCACTTCTATATTACTAGCAGAGACAATATCTTTATAAGGTGCATGATATTTGTGATAATCCTTTTTAGGAATATCAAGATAAGAGGCAAAAGCTTTAAGACAGTTTGCAAAGATTTGAGAATCAATACCACAAACAGCACTAACATTATAGAAATCATTGGTTCCCATAAAATATTTAATGCATTCATAATCATAATTTATACCCGACTTTCTACCTTTGTCATTCTCCCTTCCTTCAGTGTTTTCTTGAATACGGTCAAGAATATCCCATTTTACTTCTTTCTTCACACATGTGATTGATCCAGAACAAGAAGCATCCAATAAAACATTATCATGAAGAGAAAGCCTTGCATAAATATTATTGATAACAATATTATTCGGGAGTCCATGAACAGTACATTTGAGCATTAATAACTTTATTCTCCCCCACGCTTGGGAAACACTCTCTCAATCATGAGGCCAGAAATTATATACTTGATTCCGGTCTTTATGAATCTCACTAGGAGGGAATTTAGAATAAAAGAGAGGAACAATTTCCTCCCACCCAATAGATTCACCATTCTTCAATATTTGAACCATTCAGCGGCCCTTCTTTCAGCGATAAAGAAAATAATATCCTTTTAACTTGATCCATTGTAATACCTGCACACCTGAATAACTCACACAATTCATGTATAAAGAGCAAATAATCACCGGGATGGACAGTTCCATCACCGTAATAGCAGTTATCCATAACACGTGCAACAATTTTCATAGGTATTTTATAAGGATCTAATTCAGAAGATAACGGGTCACCTACTACCCTAGAAGTAACGGTATAAGTACCCCTAAATAGAAAACAACAGACAGAAATAAAAACAGCACTCGCAGTAAAAGTTTCTCTTACAAATTCCACTTACCAATAGCGCTTCACTCCCCGGCAACGGCGCCAGAAAATAGTCTTGATAACTCACAAGCATAGGGGGTGTATCGTAGTACTTTCGATAAATAAGAGTGTCGAACCCAACAAGGAGCAGAAGGTGTTGACAAGCAGGTTTGATAGAGGATTCACTCCAAACACTAGCAAACGGGTTTTTGGAGGTATTTGATATAGTAGATAAATAAAGTGCAAGTAAATAAAGTGCGGTAAATAATATTGCAGCGAGTGGCCCAATCCTTTTGAGAGCAAAGGACAAGTCGGTTGTTCTACTTATGACTACCAAATGTTCTCGAGGACACATGGGAATTTCATCAAGTGCTTTCGTTTCATTACGGTTGATTAATATTTATTGGTTCGTGAAGTGTTCTGTAGGTGAACCTATGCTAATGCACCACCCAACTAGGACTAATACATACTTTTGATTATACCCCTCGTAAACATCCGCAAAGACAAGAAAGTAATTAAGATAAATCTAACCACAACCTTAAAACTCCGGGATTCTACGCTCCCTCGTGCATTGGTTTCCTAACGGGGGTTTAGGTTTCTCACTCAGGCAACCCCAAAATTAGTAGCCAAATACACAATGCATCCTCCTAGGCCCATAAAGGTGAAGTATCATGTAGTCGATGTTCACATGACACCACTAGAAGAATAGCACCACAAATTAAATACCGAACCACGAGTTATTACTTCAACATAACTTCACTACTAACATCATGACTTCTCCCATGTCCTCAAGAACTAAACAAACTAATCACAAGACATCATATGGATCATAATCAGAGGTCATATAACGAATAATAACAATCTGTTCATAAAGTGCTAACACCGATAAATCTCACAAGCATCAACTACTAACAAGTAATCCACGCCTGGAGAGAGATGTAATGTAAAACAACGATAGAGGCCCCTAATTGTTACAGCATGATGAAGTTGGATGATGAGGGTGATGGTGCTGGTGGTGATGATGATGACGATGACGATCTTGATGATACCCGGAGCGATGACGGTGATGATGGCGATGATTTCCCCTCTCCGGAGAGAAATTTCCGCGGCAGATTTCTCCCAGCCGGACAGCTTTTCTCTCTTTGGTGTTTTCTGCCCCGAGGCAGTGGCGGAATAATTCTTCGATGATGTTCTAGGGCTTAGGGTTCCCTGGGGGTCAAGTACGTGAAAGGGGACGCCCGGAAGTGGGCCAGGGGGCACACCACCCCCAGGCGCGGCCAAGGGGGGCGCCGCCTGGTGGTGTGGGCCCAGGTGGCCCCCCTCTGGATGCCCTTCTGGCTCACTTCCTCCGGTATCCCCCTCTTCTTCTGATCTTATGAAATAGGGTATCTTGATGGTATTTTTTCCATCAGATTTCTGGTTCCGTTGTTTATTCTCCAAAAATTATTAAACGTGCAAAATAAGATAAAATAACATAAGTGATGCATCATAACATGATATATATCGATGAATAACAGAAAATAGCAATATAAAACAGTGATGCAAAATGGACGTATCACTATATTACACACAAACATGCATCTTGGAAGCACGGACAATGTTGACAGAGGAGGTTTTTCCTTTTTATTGAATAAAAACCCATTTTCCATTTTTCGAGTGTCAAAATGAGTTTTTTTGCGAAGGACCTACCACAAATATGTTGCAAAACTTGGGAGCTGCAATTTTTTAATATTCTAGACCATGTTATATCCACAAATAACCAATTTATTTCATAAGAAAAGGTTTCCACCCACCGCTTTTGGAAAACACATTTTTTTGCCGATTCAGCTGGAAACGGGTCAAATTTGAACTACAGGTGCCTTGTAGTTTGCTCATGATTTTTGGGAAAAATCATTTCTTGCTACACAACTACCTATCTCATCACAGATACACCAAGATTTTCTCAATATTCAACCCCTAGGTACGAACGACAATGCGTGTCGACTTGACTTTTTCCTAAAACCGGCTGAGAAAATTCCAGAAAATTCAAAAAAAAAAATGACGCGAGACCTTCGTGTGGTGTCCTTATATATGTCCTAGTATCCACAAAAAAATAGTAAACTTTGAATACGACAATTGTGTTAAAAATATGTTCACAAAAATGAGCTATCTCCTTCGAACATTCTAGGGTTTCGGTCCAAATGACGGGTGTTGTTGCCTAATCCATTGCATAGTTTGTTTTAATGTGCCAATATTCCATACAAACATGCATCTTGGAAGCATGGACAATGTTTATGAAGGAAATTTTCCTTTTTATTGAATAAAAAATTATTTTCCAAGTGTCAAAATGGGTTTTTTTGTGAAGGGCCTACCATGTTGCAAAACTTGGGAGCTGTATTTTTTAAATATACTAGACCATGTTATATGCAGAAATAACCAATATGTTTCCTAAGAAAAGGTTTTCATCCACGTCTTTTGAAAAACACAAGTTTCTGTCGATTCAGGTGGAAATGGGTCAAATTTGAACTACAGGTGCCTCGTAGTTTGCTCATGATTTTTAACAAAAAAAATCTGGTACACAACTAGCTATTTCATCAAAGATACACCAAGAGTTTCTCAATATTCAACCCCTAGCTATGAACTGTCATGCCCGCTGTCTTGACTTTTTCCTGAAACCGGCTTAGTAAATTCCACAAAATTCAAAAAAAAACCTGAAAGAACAATGCCAGCCGTCAGTTTTCACTCTGAAGGGAGGAGTTTCATCAAAGTTATTATAATCTTCTGACATGTCTGTCTTGTCCTCCACTCCCACGGTGTTTCTTTTCCCTGAAAGAACTATGTGGCGCTTCGGCTCACCGCATGATGTATTCGTTTTCTTATCTTTTCTTTTATTCGGTTGGGTAGACACATGTCTAGGAAGAATGGTTCTTTTCTGTACTGAAGATTGTTGAGATCCACTGTTGTCATTCCGTACTGCTGGTCTACCTTTACCCCGCCTCCTGTCATCTTGACCCACTGGCACCAAAACAGAGGGACCTTAAAATTAGGTCCATAGTCAAGTTCCTAGATCTCCTCTATATAACTATAATATGTCTTCTTTTTCCCATTGTATCCCGTTGCATCGAAATGAACACCACTGTTTTTTGGTGCTCTTTTTATCTTGTGTGATCGTGTAAAATGTATTCCCATTTATCTCGTATCCTTGGAAAGTCAGTATAGTCGAAGATGGTGACCTGGCCAACAAGTACAACTGATCTCCAACAGTGGTGTTATTCACGAGTTCTGTCTGCAACCAGCCATTAAAAGTCGTCATGTGTTCAAGATTAATTAAGGCGTCAGACTGCCCCGAGTTTTTGGACCGTATAATATTCTTGTGTTCCTCGATATAGGGAGCCACCAAGGTGGACATTTGTAGAACTGTGTACTGTGATTTACAAGAAGAATGCCCGTCCATACATATCATTGTTTTCCTTCCTAGCGTGCCTTTTCCACTCATTATCCACCAATCGACTTAAGGTCGGGAATAAATTCAACACAAAAATCAATGACCTCCTATGTTCCATAACCCTTGGAGATTCTTCCTTCTGGCCTAACACGGTTATGAAGATGTTTCTTTTAGACTCCCATGAACCTCTCAAATGAGAACATATTGTGTAGAAACACAGGACCGATAATGGTAATGTATTTGACGGTGACCTAGTAGGTGTGTCATAATATTGAAGAAGGATGGTGGGAACACCAACTCGAAGATGACAAGGCATTGGACCAGATCTGTTTGTGATGCTGATAGACTTTCTGGATCAATTACCTTCCGAGAAATTGCATTGCGGAATGCACGTAGCTTCACAATAGGTAGTCAAAAAAATCCGGTAGAATCCCCCTCAATGCAAGCGGAAGCCATTGCGTCATCAGCACGTAGCAGTCATGAGACTTTAGGTTTTGGAATATTTTCTTCGCCACATTTATTTTTCCCTTTATATTCAACGAGAAACCAGACGGGACATTGATACTACTTAGTATTTTGAAAAAGATTTTCTTCTCTTCTTTGGTAACAACGTAGCTGGCAGGACCACTGTCGAGACATCATAGTAGTTTTCATAGACGGGGGTGCCATGAGACTACGGTAGAGACGTGGGGTAACGGGATAGCGTAGTAACACAGAACACGGGATTTTACCCAGGTTCGGTACGTCGCGACAGTACGGCGTACCTACTCCTGCACTTCTCACTAATTGGGACTAAAGCCCGTTTATGAGGGTTACAATGTGAGGGTGTAGATCTAGCTTCTCGGCGAGGATGAGCTTCTCGGCGAGTTGCGTAGAGCTTGAACTTGTTGTGTCTAACTTGTTTTAATCTATCTCCCGTCCGGCTTTATATAATAGCCGGATTAGGGCTTACAGAATAAGAAACCTAGAAGACTACGTTTAACTTGTAACTTGGAAAGCAAGGAATCCGTCTTCTCCTCCAAGCCAGATCACGCGGGCCGTGATCCGGGTTCTTCTAGAATCCGGCTTCTGCGCGTCGGACTACTGGGCCGCCCAATGGACCCAAGCCCATTACCATGTAGGCCACCCTGGTAGTCCGGCTCTCTGTCTACCATTTTCTATACCCCTATTCAGTATATATCCGACAGTAGCCCCCAGGAAGGATCAAAACTCTGATTCTCCGCCTTTCTTCAAATACATTTTGTCCGGGAAATCTTGATTCAGCAGTCTTGATTCTTTCTACTTTCCTTTTGAAGGAGATGGTAACATGAAACTCGGAACTATGAAAATCCGGCTTTTCTTCTCGCGATCCTTCGCGGAAAAGGAACTCATTACGTCAGCGTATTAATCGTGCTGACGCAAACGACGCTTGGTTCCACGCGGGAAACCCCTCAGCGTATCTCTGACAGATTCTCACGGGAAACGAGGAGATAGCCATCATTCCCCTGTCATTTTATTTCCCGGATTTTCCGGCAAGCGACACGCGTCGAACATCCAACGGTCAAAAGAGCCGTTGGCACGTATCTAAACGATTTTCCGGCTATAAATAGCCATCCTCGTCCTCCTCAGAAATTTTCCTCACTTCCCTCACTGTCCACACCATTGCTGCGAACGCGAGCTCGAGAGCAAGCCCTGTCCCGACGCACGCGTCCTTCGCACGCCGGAACGCAACGCGCCACCAAAAGATGGCCTCCTCGCCGTCATCGCCAACCCGCGCCGCCATCGATGAGCTCGTCAGCGATCTGGATCCGCAGCCAGGATCGCCTAAGCACGCCGGCGGCGAGCCAGAGAAGACTACGGCCTCCGCGGCGGGCGGAGAAAACACTTCCGCCGCCGCGGACATTGCGGGATCGAGCTCCGCAGCACCCCCTCCGTTCGTCCCAACGACGGCGAGGGTCAAGATCCATTCCCGTGGCGATGAGCGCTTTGCCACCGGAGCCAACAACGAAACAGAAATTGTCGGCAATTGGAGTCTGAGTAATACTTCTCTCGTCCTTCTTCGTCGGATGTCAAAGGAGGGATCCATAGTTAAGGGCAAATGGCGAATCTCGAAAGATGAACCCGAGCCCAAGCCAGAAGTCGGAGAACGCGTCATCCTTACCTCTCATGTTGCGAGAGGTATGGGTTTTCCCCCTTCCGCCTTTTTTCTAGACGTCCTTGACTTTTATGGCGTTCAACCACACAATATTTCTCCGAATTCCATCCTCTACTTAGCCAGTTTCCAAGCCCTTTTCGAAGGATATCTCGGGATAACACCTGACCTAAACTTCTGGAAATATTGCTTTGAGGTGAAGCATAACATCACAAATGGCATTTCGCCCATTTGCGGAACCGTATCTTTCATCCTCAGAAAATTTAGGGAGGAATGGTATCCAAAAATAGAAATGCCGGAAACTGACCAATCTTGGCTAGGTTCTTTCTTTTATCATCAGGACATTCCATTCCCAGGCAGGGCAACCGGGGTTCCTCCCTTTGTTAATTCTGCCACTACTCCTCGCGAGAGTTGGACAGCCGCAGTAGGGGAAAATTTGCCAGAAAACCTGATGAAGATAAAGCGGCGCATCGCCAAACTTTCTTCCTCTCAACCTTCTTTGGTTGGGAAGGATGCCGTTATGTGCTGGTTTGGACGCCGTATCCAACCTCTCTCTTTTCGTTCTCGACTTCTTTGCGAATACCAAGGGCCAGAAGATAGCATGAGAGGAACAGATAAGGCCTTTACCAGAAAGGATTTTATAGGACGACTTCACGAACTGGTCGCCGTCAGTAGTCAGATTGAGGGAAGTCTGGAGATTTATCACGTGGAAAATCTAGTCCCTAAGGTATTTATCTTTCCTTGTTTCCACGTTTTTCTTCAGATTATCTTCTCTCTCCGCTTTTTAACATATTGTTAACTCCTTCCCAGTTTGATGAACTTGGAGAAAATGATCTTGCTTCCGACGCTGAACTCAACAAATTACATGCCGAGTTTCACAACAATCGGAAGCGCAAAAGGCAATCAGCTACCAAAGAGGAATCTATTCCCAACCTGGACGATATCCGGATAAAAGAAGAACCATTCGACGAACTCGGATATATTCGTCCGGAGGCAAAGAAATTCTTTGTTCCTGCGCCTCTGATTCGCCCTTGGCCACAAAATGGATTAGTTGTTCGCAATGATATCGCATTTTTGCCTCGTCAGGTTATACACGATGGCCTTCATCACGTTGGAATTCTCTTCGCGGAATATGCCAGAGAATTCAACGAGGTCTTGATCGATTTGCGAGAAATGAGCCAGGTAATACTTCTAGCCCCCAAGCATTAAGTTGAAATATGAATTCTTCTTAATGTTTCTTCATATGCATGTTCAAACTTAAGCATCTGGCTTTCATTTCCATGTTTTAGCATTCCGCAGACGCCATAAACGTGGAAGTTTTTAAGAAGCTTAGTCTCAAGAGCAGAGAAGTAAAAACCCTTCAATCTGTTATTGAGTCTAAAAGCAACGAACTAGCGTCATCTCAGCGGCAACTATCAAAAGCCACCGGTATTTTATTTTGTGCCATTTGTTTTCTCTGGAGAATTCTTCGGAATTGTTTTCTAAACTCAAATTAATTATTGCCCTCCAGCTGCTTTAAACAAAGCCAACAAATTAGCAGAAAACGATGTCCATGTTTCTCAGCTTCGTGAGGAAAACTCAAACCTCCGAAAGGAACTTCTGAAAGCTCAAGAAGACCTAGAAGCCAGTAATCTGGCCCTTGAGATTGCTCAATCCAAGGCCTCTTTACAGGCAGCGGAAGATAAATCTGTTATCAATGATTTGGAAAGTATGCTACTCCCGCGCATGAAAGAAGGCGACGAAATTGACAAGGTTCTTGGTAAGTTAACTTCTTTTTACCAATGTCTTCATGTCTTATTTCTTGTATCTTTCCATGTAACCTTTACTTTTGTCGAAAAAGCAGGAAATTTTCCAGGAATTTCTCGGACTGAAAAGATCCGGGCCTTTGGGGAAGTGTGGAATTCAATCAGGAATGCAGGAATGCAGCTGATTAATAAATTCCTTCCCACAAGTACTGTATGCTTTTCGGAAGTCTACCGACTTCCGGGTGCCATCACAGAAGTAGCAGAGTCGAAAGAATCCATCCTTCGCTCTGCCGCACGAGGTGGTGCACGCATGGCACTTGGCCTTATGCGTCTACATTACCCTAATGCCAAATCTTGGCGCGTAGCGTCCGGTATCCCGCAAGGATATACAGAAGCGCAACGAAATGCGATTTTTTATGAAGTTAAAGGGCACGCTTCCAAGATTGCCTCTATGGTCAACATTTCCATTACTTATCCGGAAGAAGAAGTGCCCGCAGCCCCCGAGAATGATAGCAGTGATGAAGACTCGGATGCTTGAGGGAATACATTCGACCCGAATGATGGAGGTGTATAAGAGCATTTTTACAATGCAATTCATATTGTAATGCTTCTATGTCGTTTGTCGAAACAAGAACTCCGCCTTTTGCAATTTCAAGTTTCTTGCAAAGTTTTTCCGGGTTTGATTGTTCCTTTATCTTCTAAGTAATCTGGCAACTGTGTTTTAACTGCTCTAGTGTTTAAAAATGGCTCAACTAGCAATATGTATCGTCATGTCGAGTAACTGGGGACGAACCAAACAGTTTTAAAACTCAAAAACATGGATCATGCTAGAAGCATTTTTACTGACTAGTTTCAGTAACCCAACACATACACAATCAGATAAAATTTAGAGAAAACAAGGAACTGCTTTGAAACTTGGGCACGCAGGCACAATCCGAGTTTCCTTTAACCTTTAACAGGCCGAATCATTCAGCTTTTAAACACCGAGCACGCAGGCACAATTCGGGTTAACATTGAGTATTTGTAAGATCATTGGGAAATAGATGAGGCGGAACTATTTTGTACTTATAATGAAATATGAATGACAACATTCCGACAACTTTATTTCATGGTCTCAAAGATGTTTACATAGAAATTGAACTAAGTATAGAAGGGACGTAATTGCTGGATACTCCAAGGCCTCTTTGTCTCTCCTAGTTCATCATCTATTTTTCTCTTTCTTTTGCAATTCGGCTTCTCGGGATCATCCTCCGTATCTCGAATGTCGACAAGATAGTATGATCCATTCTTCATGGCTTTACTGATGACAAATGGTCCTTCCCATACTGGGGCCAATTTGTGCTTCCTTTGCTGCACCAATCTCAGCACTAAGTCACCTTCTTTAAAAGAACGATGCCTGATTTTCCGACTATGATAACGTCGTAAACCTTGCTGGTAGATGGCAGATCTTTGAAGCACAAGTTCTCGTTCCTCTTCTAAGAGATCGACGGCATCCTGTCGTGCTTCTTCGGCATCCGAGTCGTCAAAATTCTGCACTCTTGGGCTATCATGGATCATGTTCGTTGGAAGAATAGCTTCCGCACCATAAACTAGGAAAAACGGGGTTTGCTCAGTTGACCTATTTGGCGTCGTTCGAATAATCCATAACACGGAAGGTAGCTCTTCTACCCACGCTCCAGCTGCTCTATGGAGAGGAGATTCGAGTCTTGGGCGTATTCCTTGCAGGATTGAACTGTTCATTCTTTCAACCTGTCCATTAGATTGCGGGTGTGCCACAGATGCAAGATCTAAGCGGATTCCCGTTTGTTGGCAGTATTTTGCCAACTCCCCAATGGAGAAATTTGTCCCGTTATCAGTTATTATGCTATGTGGGACGCCATACCTCATTACTAAATCAATAATGAAATTTCTGGCAGTTGCGCCATCCAACTTTTTGATGGGTTTAGCCTCCACCCATTTTGTATACTTATCTACCGCTACGAGTAGATGTGTAAGTCCACCTCTTGCAGTTTTGAACGGTCCCATCATATCTAGCCCCCAGACCGCAAACGGCCATGTGATAGGGATAGTTTTAAGTGCTTGGGCCGGCAAATTGGTCTGCTTGGCGTAATATTGACATCCTTCGCATGTATTCACTATGCGTTCGGCGTCTGACTTGGCTGTTAGCCAGAAAAACCCCGCCCGGAATGCTTTTTTGACTATGCTTTTTGATTGAGCATGATGTCCGCAATCGCCGGCATGGATTTCTTCCAGTATTTCTCTTCCTTCTTCCGGTGAAATACACCGTTGAAAGATTCCGGAAGTACTGCGTTTATACAAGTGGTCGTTGATCACCACGTATCCTTTGCACCGACGCTGTATTTGCCTTTGCAAGACTTCGTCTGCTCCTTCCGGGTACTTCTGATTGACTAAGAAGTTTAAGTATGGAATTGTCCAATCCGGTTTAACGAGCATGACCTCGATTGTTTCAGATGCCAGAGGGTAATCAACGTCTCCACCTTTTATGGATGGTTCATGCAAGTGCTGGACGAATACCCCTGGTGGTAAAGTTTTTACTCTCTCTGATCCCATGCGGGCTAACGCATCCGCATTCCAGTTTTCCTTCCTTTTTATGTGAAGGACTTCGAACCCGAAGAAACAGATGGCGAACTCATCCACCGTCCTCCGATATTCGGCCATTATAGGGCTTTTCGCGTCCCAGGTTTGGTTGAGCTGATGCTGTACCAAATCCGAGTCTCCATAGCATAAGATGCGTTTTACCCCTATTTCTTTTGCAATATGCAAGCCATGAAGCAGAGCTTCGTATTCTGCCACGTTATTACTGGCGTTGAAGTGTATTTGTAATACGTACTCCATTGTGTCTCCCTTGGGAGATTTTAGGACTACGCCAGCCCCAGCTCCTTCCTTCATCTTGGATCCGTCAAAGTGCATGATCCAGTACTCGGATTCTGGCATCGGTGTTTTTTCCATTGCTTCTGTCCAGTCGGCGACGAAATCTGCCAAAACTTGGGATTTTATTGCCGTCCTTGGCTGGTACTTAATGTCGAAGGCTGCTAGCTCGATGCCCCATTTAGCTACTCGGCCGGTTGCCTCCGCATTGTTTATAATATCCCCTAGTGGTGCTTTACATACCACTGTTATGGAATGCCCTTGGAAGTAATGGCGCAGTTTTCTGGATGCAAAAAATACGCCATATGCCAGTTTCTGGTAGTGCGGATACCTTTGTTTGGATTCGGAAAAAACTTCGCTTATGTAATATACCGGATGTTGATCTGGTATGCTTTGTTCTTCTTTTTCAGCTTCTGGCTTTTGTTTGGCAGGTTTCCTTTTGGAACCCTTCCCTTTATTTCCGGATCCTGCATTGCCTTTCATATGCTTGTTTAGCCGGCATTGCGCGTTTGTGTGGGTTGGTTTCCCAAATTGCGAGTGGTGGACGCAGGGTTCCGACTTAATTCTCTCCCATTCTTCGGGAGTGTAATTGATTGGATCTGGACTGCGGCCTTTCCACTTATTCACCTTTTCTCCTCCAAAGGCTATGTTGACCTCCTTGGGCTTTGTCGTTGACTCTGGAGTTCCTTTTTTGTCAGAACGAGGGGTTTTCTTGGCAAGTATTAGTGACTCAATATTGCCTCCTCTTGCTCTGATATCATCTTCGGCTGCAGCATGCTCATTAGCGGTTGTAAGCATAGATCCTAGATCTTTGTGCTGTTTAGAACCAACCATGAACGGTACGAGTCCGGGTTTTAGGCCATTGACGAAAGCATGCATTGCTTGTACGTCAGTTACTCCAGAGCAACTATTCTTCATTGCAGTCCATCTGGAGATGAAATCCACGTATGGTTCGTCCTCAAATTGGGTGCAACGGTTCAGCTGGTTGATGCTATTTGGGCGTTTGTATGTTCCCCGAAAATGCTGAGTGAATACTCTAGCCATATCATCACAGCTGTCGATAGTTCTTGATGGTAAACCATTAATCCAATCTCTGGCTCCGTCTAGCAACATTAGGGGAAGAAACTTGATAGCTTCCAGGTCTGTCCCATTGTTGATTTGGACGGCTGTATAATAATCTGAGAGCCAGGTATCCGGGTTTGTACTGCCGGTATATTTTTGGTAGGTTGGACCAACTTTGGCGAAGCCAGAATGCAGGGTTATCCTTCGGATCCTGTCAGTAAAACACTTAGGACCAAAGTATAGATCATCCTTTTCTGCTCTATCAATGTGTGCAGAATATCTCCCGGCTGAATGGACAGAAGGGGATCTGCTCCTTTCTTTTCCATTGTTGCGCGGATGCGCTTTTCCGAGGTTATCTCTATCTCTTCCGTGTTCACGTCCTTTAGGCGGAGTTCTGCTTCTATGCCTTTCCTTATCCTTAGGAGGTGTCCGGGATCTTTCACGTCTGTGAGGTATATCATATCTTCCGGCTTTTTCAGCTGGGTTTCTCGGAGGTGGCATTATTTTGCCGTCATTCCGGTGTTTGTCTTCCCGATCGTGTGGTTTATATCCCTCTTTCGGGAGATGAGGTCCGATTCTAGACGTTGCGTCCCGGTTGTCTGGGTTTTTCCTGTCTTTTCTCGGATCCTCTTTTTTATCCGAATCTCCAGGTTCTTCCGGTCCAGGTGCTCCAGCAGCGCAAGTAGCTGTTTTGCAGAGGGCGGAATTATCATGCAGCCTCCCTGATCGTTCTTGGTCTCGCTGTTGCTGCTGTAATGCTTTTCCTAGGAAAGCATACACCCCTTGGAGTTTTTCCCCGTTGGAGTACAGATCGTTATTTAGGATGGCGAACGCTGCTTTCGCGTTTTCCGCTGCGGTTTTGTATATTGGTTCGCCCTTGGCATCTTTGCCGTTTAACTGCTTTTGCCAAGATGGGTTATAGAACCTTTCTTTTGGCGGCAGTTCTTCCGGTTTTGCGATTCCGGGTAACCTAGTAGGTTTTAACGCGGATCTATGCTTTCTCTCGTACTCCTCAATTTCTTCCTTCATGACTTTGATGTCATTATGGGTTTGTTGGAGATGTTGCCGAGATCTAAGCAGATGTTGCTGTTGCCGTTGGAAAGCTTGTCTCCTGGCTTCCAGCATCTCAGGGGGTTCATCTGGTCCCACTGGTGTTTGTAATAGCTCTTGCTCTTCCTGTTCCGTCATTGGCGGAGCAGTGATTTCCTTAGATTTCTTTTCCGCTGGCTTTGTGCCGCTAATAACTCCTACTTCCAGGTTTTCATCAGCGAGATCGGCTGATTTTTTCTTCCGGAGTTTGTATTGGAGTTTTTTAGAAGCACGGTGCTTTTTCTTGGAAGAGGGAGGTTTTTTGACAGGCTCATCTTCTGTCATCTCCTTAACATTGGGGAATATCGGAGAAGTTTCTCCGTCTTCTCTCTCTTCCACCGGCGGAGGGGTTTTAGGGCTTTCCTGGCTGTCGGCACCCGTTGTATCAGCTGGTTTTGCCATTAGCACTTCATGGAATCCCTCTTGAAAGGACTTAACCTTTCTTACGAAGGCATCCTCGTCTTCGTCTTCGGAGTCGAAGTTATCCGATCCGGTTTCCGACTCCAACCTCGCCTCGATGGCGGCAAGCACGGACTCTGCTTCCGAGTTCATCGTCTTGTTGACGGATGTCGGATCTTCCGCCTCTGTGACGGGTGTTTCTTCTTCCGTCTCTATGACGGGTAGGTTGTTATCTGCCTCTTGCACGGGATTTCCGTCATCCGTGTTTTCAGCGATTTCGGATTGCACCATGCCGATAAAGTGTGTATCACCTTTTTGTCGGCGATCTGAGCAGAATCCGGCATCATAGTCGTCTTCGACTGGGTATAGGGCGGGTGGGATAAATTTGCTTCCACCGCAAAACCCCATTGCCTCTGCAGTTAGTCCGATAAAGATGTTAGCAGATCCGATCGGTAACACGCAGGCACTTACCAGGTGGTTTTGCGCCGGTATATAGGATCCGTTGTCGAGGAAGCGGCCGACGTCGTCGTCGAACTCCAAGCTTCCGACAGTGATCGATCTTCCAATTCCGCCAAGTATCCCAGATCGGAATTTCACGCCTGACGTCGTTTGCCCCACGGTGGGCGCCAACTGTCGAGACATCGTAGTAGTTTTCATAGACGGGGGTGCCATGAGACTACGGTAGAGACGTGGGGTAACGGGATAGCGTAGTAACACAGAACACGGGATTTTACCCAGGTTCGGTACGTCGCGACAGTACGGCGTACCTACTCCTGCACTTATCACTAATTGGGACTAAAGCCCGTTTATCAGGGTTACAATGTGAGGGTGTAGATCTAGCTTCTCGGCGAGGATGAGCTTCTCGGCGAGTTGCGTAGAGCTTGAACTTGTTGTGTCTAACTTGTTTTAATCTATCTCCCGTCCGGCTTTATATAATAGCCGGATTAGGGCTTACAGAATAAGAAACCTAGAAGACTACGTTTAACTTGTAACTTGGAAAGCAAGGAATCCGTCTTCTCCTCCAAGCCAGATCACGCGGGCCGTGATCCGGGTTCTTCTAGAATCCGGCTTCTGCGCGTCGGACTACTGGGCCGCCCAATGGACCCAAGCCCATTACCATGTAGGCCACCCTGGTAGTCCGGCTCTCTGTCTACCATCTTCTATACCCCTATTCAGTATATATCCGACAACCACCTTAAAACCGCTCAGGATTCATGCCGTCTCGTCCTTTCGTGTGTTCCTATTCCTGCCGTGCTTCAGATGTATCGTTTGATTTCCCATACAACCCAAAGAAGCCTAGCAGATTCACGCAAAGATTCTTCGTCGGGTGCATCACGTCGATCGCATAGTGGACATCTATGACTTTCCAATAGGGTAGATCCCAGAATATGGATTTCTTCTTCCACATTGGTGTGTGTGTGTGTCAGCGTCATTCGGAACAGGTTACCTGCCAGGACCCTTTCCAAATATTACTTCAAATCCTGCACCATATCAAATACATCATCCCTAGGTCGGAGGATAGGCATCTCCCGTGTATCTTCCTCACCATTGAAATGTGATGTCTATGCACGCTTCTATTCTTATAGACAGTGTTGGGCCTCCAAGTGCGGAGGTTTGTAGAACAGCAGCAAGTTTCCCTTAAGTGGATCACCGAAGGTTTATCTTACTCAGGGAGGTGGAGGTCAAAGATATCCCTCTCAAGTAGCCCTGCAATTACGATACAATAAGTCTCTTGTGTCCCGAACACACCTAATACAATTGTCAATTGTATAGGTGCACTAGTTCGGCAAAGAGATAGTGAAATAAAAGTAGTACGGATGATTATAAGTGATAATAGCAATCTGAAATAATAATGGCATCAAGAAATCATGTAGCAGAACTCGTTGTAAATGGTGTTTCAATGCTTAGAAACAAGGCCTAGGGATCATACTTTCACTAGTGAACACTCTCACCAATAATAACATAATTGAATGCATAAATATCATCTCTTCACTATGCTACTCCCAACCACTCTCCGGTCGGATCACAAACACCAATCATTGTGTAGGGCTATAAAAGCACTCCTTAGAGTTCGCATTTCCCCATCTAGGTAACCCCCACACTATCACCATGAGACCTAGATGGTTCCAGACAAACACCACAATTTCGTAGAGTCATCCAACACAAAATGTAAATATCATGCTAAACCACACCGTGCCCACACTGTCACCTTTACACCGTGATCAAAGTGTCTATGGAGATCTCATAACAAAACCACTTGAGTAGCATGACACATGAAGAGTAACATCTACTTATTCAACTAGATTACAAAGCTCATGATCATATAAAGATCGCACCATGGGATAGAGAGATGAAACACATAGCTACAGGTAGAGCCCTCAGCCCCGAGGGAGAACTACTCCCTCCTCATCATATGAGACAACAACGACGATGAAGATGGCTGTGGAGTCGATGGAGATGGCTTCAGGGGTACTTCCCCATCCTGGCAGGGTGCCGAAATAGAGATTTATGTCCCCCAAAACTTGTCGGCGGCGGAGCTACGGAACTTTTCGTGGAAGGGGGCCGATATCTTTAGGGTTTATGCCTCGGGGGACTTTATAGGCGAAAGGGCGATGGCGGTGGGCTCCCGGGGGGTCCCACACCACCTATAGGCGCGGCCAGGGGGACCCATGCCCACCCATGGTGTGGCCACCCCTCTGGACCTCTCCGTGTCTCTTTTGGACTCCGTTGATGTTCCGGAAATTCTAAGAATTTTGGCTTTTGTTTCGTCTGATTACGAGAATATTTCCAGAACAACCTTTTCTGAAACCGAAAACAGCAGAAAACAGGAACTGGCTCTGTGGAATCTTGTCCATAGGTTAGTCCATGAAAACGTCCGGAAAACGAAAGAAAACATGTGAAAACATAAAGGTATTGGATATAAAACAAGCATGGGGCATCGAAAATTATAGATACGTTTGAGATGTATCAAAATGCTTGCCCTTTTTTTCTTAAGGGATGCTTGCGCGGAAGAAAACAACGATACCCTAGGTACACAACCTACTTACATTTATCCAGATATAGACTTTCAGTATCATATAAACAGTGTGTGCATGCATTGTATCCCCTGTTTGTATGTCCATAAATGTTACTAAGAGCAGGACAATCGTTGATGGTTATGAACAACAACGCTCGTATGTCAAATTCCTCCTTATTGTGCTCATCCCACACACGGACACCTTCTTCGTCTCATAAATATAAAATTTCATCAACTAATGGCCTTAAGTACACATCAATATCGTTGCCGGGTTCCTTTGGGCCTTGGATGAGCACTCTCATCATAATGAACTTACGCTTCATGCACAACCTAAGAGGAAGGTTATAGATACATAGAGTCATGGGCTAGGTGCTATGGCTACAGCTCTGCTCACTAAATGGATTCATGCCATCTGTACTTAGACCAGACCATAAGTTCCTTGAACCACCTGCAAAGCGCGGGAACTTTCTCTTGATTTTTCTCCACTGCAACCCGTCAGCGGGGTGTCTGAACATCTCGTCTTTCATACGGTCTTCAATGTATCATCACAACAGCTTGGCATGCTCTTTGTTTCTGAACAAATGTTTAAGTCATGGTATTATTGGATCATACCACATCACCATTGCAAGAACTCTCTTCCTGGGGTGCTCACCCTCAACATCGCCAGGGTCGTCCTGTCTGATCTTATACCGCAATGCAGTGCGTACAGGGCATGCTTCCAAATTTTCGTACTGCTCACCGCGGTACAGAATGCAGGCATGTATCTTCTCCACTTCAAATCCTAGCGGGAAGACAACCTTCTCTGCTTGGTATGTACTGTCGGGCAATTCATTCTTTCTTGGAAGCTGCTTCTTCATTATTTGCAGCAACTTTGTAAACCCGCTATCATTCACACCGTTCTCTGCCTTCCATTGCAACAATTCCGGTGTACTACCCAGATTTTTTGGCGATCTTCTCAATTTGGATAAAACAATGTTTTGTGATCCTTTAACATCTGGTCGAATGTCGCCCTCACCTTTTCAATTCCGCATTCTTCCTTCGCATCCATAATGGCTTGGCCAAGATCATAGATGGTCTTATCTGGTCCTCGGTCTTCTGCTTCTTCTTCATCATTTTCTTCCATTCTAGTACTAGTACCGTATTCAAAGAACATAACATGATAGTTGTGATCATCTCTTCTTCTTTGTTGTCTTCCATTATAACCCATTTTTCTCCATGCTTGGTCCAAAAATTATAGCCGGGCATGAAACCAGACTGAAAGTGGTGGATGTGGGGTACTGTGTGGGAAGATTGTTCCTTCCGATTCAAACATACAACACATGGACAACACTTAAAATTATTCCGCTTGTTTGCCTGGACCACATCGAGAAAATAACCTACGCCTTTCATGAACTCGGGAGAGCGTCGGTCAGCGTACATCCGCTGTTGGTTCATCTGCATTATATAATTACTATTAAAAACATTATTGAACATCATGATTACAGAAATGACCGTTGTACATCGACAGATGAAAGGATAAAGTTGGTACCTCAACGGAGGAGGAAAGAACACGGAGAAAATGAGTTAGTGGCCAAGGAGGGAAGTGTGACTGGTTGTTTTATATACAGTCAGGGACCTTTATCCCCGGTTCCCGAACCAGGTCTAAAGGTTGATGTCTTTGACCAGGACACCTTTAGCCCTGGTTCCAGACACGAACCGGGTCTAAAGGACCCACTAGTTCCGGTTCCAGACACGAACCGCGTCTAAAGGCCCACACTTAGCTTCTGTACACGACCCCGGCCGCTGGAACACAACATTTAGCCTCAGTTCGTAGCGGAACCGGGGCTAAAGGTGTTTTTGGCCTAAACAAAAGGTGTGTTCTCTACTAGTGATGTAGGATGTTGGGAGCAAAACCAGATCGGGTAACTCCCCGTGCTAATAAGCAACGGGCACCGACAAAATTTCAGATGTTTGCACCAGTTAACACCATTGCAATTGGACTACTAAAACTACTGGGCCCAAGTTGAGTAAGCCCAATAGCAAATGCTGAAATCTCAAAATGGCCCATGCATGTGTACAAGTGAGTGGTGGGAGTGGAAAGTTTAGTCCCACATTGGAAGTTGGAGGAGTTGTACACCGTCTTATAAGGTGGAGTGTTGTAGGAATTGTATGTGAGTGAGAAGAGGAGAGCCTCCCGCGCACTCCTCCTCCTCCTCTTCTGTCGCCGCTCGCTCGTCTCGACTCGACTCGACACGAGACGACACATCGCGGTCGCGTTTCATGAATCGATCCAAGATAACATTTGTCTTTATTCTGTTGTTTTGGAAAAATGAGTTCATAGTCGTGACGGACGTGTCACGGCTTGAGGCGGTTCGGGTCGCTCCCGTATCATGTGCTGCAGCCGACTCGAACATGCGGCGTGGGCTACCCACGTCGCACCCATTAGGGTTTTCCGAGCCATACTATAAAAGGCACGCGTCATGGGCGTTGTACACATGCCGAAACCAATCTAGGTTTGCCACACATCGTTCCTTGCGCTGGCACCGTAGTCTACTCCATCCCGAGCACCGGCGTCCACCGGCAAACGAGAGAGCATGTCTCATGAACCAGTCGCCTTTGTGATCCTGTACGGGAGAGAGAGAATTAGGTTTTTTGGAAGCGCTTCGCGCGACTGCTCGCTGCTTCCATGACGGCTCGTCTGCCTAGCCAGTCAGGCGGTGTTGCATACCGCCGCCTCAAGCGTCGTCTACTCCGCCCCGTCATCTCCATGTTGTCATTAACAACGTTTCTACAAACGATCAATACGGAAGTTGTGTCCCGATCTGTCTGCTTAACATGTTTACTGTTTACATGTTTAGGGAGATTGTGTCGCTGTTATTCATGTTGTCTACTGCATCTAGGATGTTCTAGTTTCACATGTTAATAGGTACTTTTGTCGTGATTTATATTATGGAATTAATCATGGAAATTAGGCCTAATTATTCAACAATCTAAAAACCTAATTGTAGACAATTTTCTGAACTAAGTATGACCAATTTAAGTGATGCAATGAGACCGGAAAGGTTCAATGGTACCACCTTTAAGAGATGCCAACTTTGGCTCCAGTCCAATGAAGTGTGGGACATAATAATGAATTGTCTTCCTAAATGAGCTACTGGCGATGTTCAGAATAAGTTCAAGAAAGCCAATACTAATTTCAGAGGTTGTGTTCTGCGTGCCCTAGAGGGGCGTCTGTGCGATGTGTATATGCACATCGAAAACCCTAAGGAGATCTAGGATGCACTGAATACTAAATTCGGTGCGTCTGATGCAGGCAGTGAACTGTATATCTTGGAGAGTTTTAACGATTACAAGATGGTGAATAATCGTTCTGTAGTCGAACAACCTCATGAGATACAATGCAATTCGAAAGAGCTCGATCTGCTCAAGTGTGTGATTCCTAATAAGTTTGTGGTTGAATGCATTATTGCGAAGCTTCCCTCTTCATGGAGGAATTTCGCCACATCTTTCAAACATAAGAGACATGAGATATCGGCGGAAAACCTGATAGCGTCTTTTGATGTTGAGGAGAAAGCTAGGGCAAAGGACACAACTGAGAGAGGTGGTGATTTGCATTCTAGCGCCAATATGGTGCAGAAAAATCATCACGTCAAGAACAACAACAATAACAAAGAGAATTAGAAGCCCCGGTTCAATGGTCCTATCAATACTACTTCCTTTAAGAATCTATATCTATACCTATATATACCTAATAATAAAGGCGTTAAGCCTTCCTTGGTTTGGTTTGGTTTGGTTTGGTACCTCATTGAAACTGCCATCAAAGTTGACACAAATTACCCACATTGCCATCGGTAAGTTATACCTATTGGAATCTCTATGTCTATCTTTTTTTAGAAACTATCCCTATCTTTGCACAAAACCCCCTAAACAATGTTCAAAGCAACCCGTGGTCCATAGTTCTTCGTTCTGGAGTCAACTGCTTGATCCGAAACAGAGCTCCGGAGGCCGGTACGACCGCAACTTAGCATATGCGGCGTCTCCGAGCTTCCAGCGGGCTGGCCCTGACCGCCCCAATCTTCCATGGCCTTCCCCATCCTCTCTCGCGTTTGAGCGGTGCCGCCGAGGGTTCGGCCTCTGCTTCCTCCGATGCCGCTGGCCGCACACGCCCAGAGTTCTCCACCGATGTTCGCCCGCACGCCTGGAGTTATTGGCCGCCGGCCCCATCCAGCCGGAGGTAGCCCACGTTCTTGCCCCGACGCCCTCGGTTGCGGGCACTGCCTCGCCCTCCCACCAGTTCCTATTCATCTCTCCTCTCCCTAGCCGTGCAATATCCGCCTCCAACTTGGCGCTGTTCAGCTGTCATCTTGCTCCTTCGTTTCTGCTCTATTCTGTCACATGGATCCTTCAGTCTATGGCAGCTTCTTTTTAACATCAGATGGACTGAGTTTTCAGAAAGCTTTCTTATCTGAACGAGATAAAAGTGAGACTATATATTTTAGACCTTCGTCATAAGAATCGCTTGGAGCTGGAGAGTCTACCACCTACATCACAGCCCTTGAAAATAATCACATTATTTGTGCTAGCTATTGGACAGAGTAGAAACTACAAAAGCCCATGTTTATGTGTTCTAAAAGAAGATGCGCTGCGTTGAGGTTCCTGATTCTTTTGGTTATTACTTTTTTTTTTTTGATTATTACTACCTGGGTGATTCTCTTGATTATCGATGCCACACATGAGAAGAAGGTATCACCATTTTTTATTTGTTATTTTGGCAACCGTACATTCACCTGTCTTAAGAAAGCTTCTTTACAATTGCAATGGCTTGGTCCATGTTAGTGCTAAGTCTGTAGTTTCTCGGTAGCCCCATTTGTATCTAAGGATACATGATGTTAGAGCTATATTGATGATGGCCTTTGACCTTTTGTATTCTAGACTTTTGGCATCCCACCGTACATGTATTTATGCTGGCTTAGACTAGTCACAATGGGAGTAACATAGCTGGTATCATAAGTGCCACATAGGCAAAAAAGATGATGTGGCACTCATTTAATGAGGAGAGATGTGTTAGTGGTATCATAGGCAGATACCGTAACATAACGCTTTCCAAGACAAGATGAGTCTATAAGCTAATAAATATGATACCACAAATATGTTACTATGCATTGTGGAAGTGGTAACATAGACTAGTATCATATGCATGATACTAGTATATGATACTCCCCATTGTGACTAGTCTTAGGCCTCTGTGTAATCTCAAGTTGCTGTTCTCAACATGGTATCCGAGCTTTGGTTCCATTTTTTCCCCGCACGTTTGCAACTCGTGCTGACTGCTGACCTGCCGCCGGTCTGATTCCTTCTTATACTATATCTATCTCTATCTCTGTTGTTTTTCCTAATGATGGTACTGTATGCGTACGGGTACGTCGTGTAGGTAACAGTCAGTTGATCCACTAAAGAAACGGTTTCGTTTGGGCCGAGTCAGCAGACGATCCGTGCTAGCTACATCATCGGCTCCTGGTTGCCGTCTGGTATTTGAAATAAAATTCATCCCCGGCTCCCGGCCGCCCCTAGATTGCTTCAATAAAATCCGCACGGCCGCGCTACCTCATCTGCTCGAGTCCTTACAGAAGAGAGGACGAGCCAAGCAGCCACTACGCCAGCGGCGAGATGCCCCGGAAGATCGGCTGCACGGCAGCAACGTCGGAAGCGCCAGCGGTGAGATGCCCCAGGTGAACGACTCTGCGGCTTACCTCGATCTGTAGAGCTGGGTCTGGTTCCGTTGCGCTCCACTGAAGAGTCGGCAGTGAGATGCCGAAGGAACCGGCCTTGCGGCGCCCATCCTCGCTGCGGTGAACGCCCTCGGGATGTACGTCCTCAATGTGTAGCTATCTCGGTCTGTGGAGTTGGGTACGGTTCCGTTGCGCTCGGTGTAAAGCACCGGCAGTGAGATGCCCAGGAGACCGGCCTTGTCGCGCCCATCGTCGCTGCGTAGGCGAGGCCTGATATGAGCAATGGCGTCGTTCCGGCCAGGTTCGTCGCCCTCTCCCTGTCGAGTCCGAGGTGAACATGGCCGTCGGCATCTCCAAGTGCCAGGCTGCCAGCAGGTGCCTGGCTTTGGCGTCGGCATGTACAAAAGGGCCTCGGGCAGCTCTGTCCCAGCATTCGATTGAAAAGTTGTCTTCACCATGCATAACAACATCAGGAGCTTCCTCCACGCGAAGCTATTGCGCGATTTCGCTGGGAGTCGGCTTGCTTCTGCGCCCCTGCGGGCTGTGGATTGAAGACTGTTGCAGCTTGAGGCTGGGCTCCGTTCCTGATTCTGCTTCCCTGAAGAAAGGCCAGACTGAATACTCAAATTTCGGGCAGCTCTGTCCGTGAAGAAAGCTTTGTCCCACTGGACTAGCTGCGTTCAAAATGATGTAGCCAGCCAAAACTGCAATCTACAGCCCAATCAAATACACATTGTTACAAAAAAAAATTGATGTTTTAATATTAGTTTGATTAGTTATGCGCATTTATGTTGTTTTCAGCCAAGGAGAATGCTTTGTAACTTGAGGCCATTACAAAACCGCTTGTGGTGATTGGGTTAATCCCTCAATACATCTATATTTTAGCTATATCACAGAATATTTGGTATTCCCTACGAATCAAGCACACTCTTATCATACATTTAAACCACATTGAGATACCGACCTAGGCTTTGAGCTGAAAACTAGAAGCAAACTAATTTATAATGAAGTCAAAATTATCAAGAAAATAACATGTAGTACAGTTCCAAAATTAATTGCATAATTCAACTGCAGCTCTTGGTTGGGATTTTAGTTTTTTCACAAATCATAACCCACTACTTTTCGGTCGCCCAGTTTGCCGAGTAGATAGAGAGAGAAAAATCATTCTACTCGGGCTGATCGATTTGGGCAAAATTTGTGTCTTTCACGATTTTAGAAAATTTGAATATATTTTCATTCCCATTGCAATGCACGGGCATGTTTGCTAGTAAGAATAAGAAGAAGGTGTTGAACAAAGTTGGGCTCGAGTGCTACATGTGGAGCGATCGGCCACTTTTCTGTTGAATGCCCAGACCGTGTAGACAAGAAAGGGAAGAAAGGCTTCAAGAATGTCAATGTTGTGACCGCTACCAACACTAATGGTACGGTAATTTACCGATGGTACTTTCAGCCTCCATGTTGGTGGATTGATGCGGGTGCTAATATTCATGTGTGTGCTGACATCTCTATTTTCTCTTCTTATCAGGTCGCTCGGGATTCATCCGTCCTAATGGGGAATGGGTCTCATGCAACTGTACTGGTGTTGGCACGGTAGATGTAAAGTTTACTTTGGGGAGGATAGTGCAGCTGAGAAACGTGCAGCATGTCCCTGCTATGAACAAGAATCTCGTTAGCAGTTCCCTTCTATGCAGAGATGGGTTTAAAGTAGTATTTGAGTCCAATAAGGTAGTAGTGTGGAGATTTGGACAATTTATTGGTAAACGCTATGAGTGCGGAAGCTTATTCCGCTTTTCACTTTCCGAATTTTGCACTAAGTCAGTGAACCATATTTGTGACAATGTTGATTCAGATGCTGGTGTTTGGCACTCTCATTTATGTCATGTTAATTTTGATTTACTGTCTCGGCTATGCAGTTTAAGTTTAATTCCGAATTTCACCATTGCCAAAGGTTCTAAGTGCCATAGTTGTGTGCAATATAAGCAACCTCGGAAGCCGAGAAGAGACACCTGGCACCTCTAGAACTCATACATTCTAATCTATGCGAGATGAATGGTGTCTTGACAAAAGGTGGAAAGAGATATTTCATGACGCTTATTGATGATGCTACTAGATTCTGCTATGTTTATTTGTTGTAAACTAAAGATGAGGCTTTAGACTACTTCAAAATCTATAAGGCTGAAGTTGAAAATCAATTAGAGAGAAAGATTAAACGTTTTAGGTCGGATCGTGGTGGAGAGTATTTCTCCAAAGTATTTGATGAATTCTGTAAGGAACATGGTATTATTCACGAGAGGATGCCTCCCTACTCGCCCCAATCAAACAAAATTGCTGAGAGAGAAAACAGCACGCTGGCCAAATTGGTGAATGCCATGTTGGACACTGCTGGTTTATCTAAGGCATGGTGTGTGGAGGATTTTTTGACTTCGTGTCATGTCCTGAATAAAGTTCCTAACAAGAATAAAGTGAAAACCCCTTATGAGGAGTCGGTTGGGAGAAAACTGTCACATCCCAATTTTGGAATACCTGTTAACACAGTTGTTTTGCTAATTGCTTGGCTAATAAACCTTGATTGTGTTTGTTTATGTTTGTTTAAGTGCAACTTGCAAACTTAAAAAGATAGCAAAGCAGTAAACTAAAAATATTCAACATATTGTTCCAATGACCTTGACAATATTTTCTAAGGTAAATATTGATCAAAGAGTTTTCCAAAAACATCTTATGAATCTCATACTTGTTGAATATTATTCCAGGACCCAAATTAAGAAAGATGAAACACTTAATAAATTTCCATAAAGGTTTATCAGAAAAAGAGGCATTCTTAAATGCTTCACCAAAATATTATCAAATGTTTTTCCAACCTTGCAAGATTAAAAACAATAGTATTAGAGAGCATTTACTTGCTATCTCTAGTCACATAAATATTTTGGCAAAGCATTGCTAAAGAAAAGCCAAATGCCTTATTAAATAGAAATTCCATTATTTCCAGAAGCAGAAAACTAAAACAAGTTACTATTGGAAACTTTCTTAAAATGATTTGAAATTCATACAATTGCTTCCTTATATCAAATAAGGAACACACACAAGAGGAGACCAAAAATTGAATCCATTAAAGTCCTGAAAACATGTTTTTTTCTCCACAGCAACTTTTGGGATTTTAAACAAGTTTGTTCTACAAACTTTTTCCAAATGCCATGAATAAATACCACTTGCTCTATATCATAAATAAGGATGAAAACCAAAAGGAAACAAGTTTTTGAATTGTTTAAGTTTCCAAAAACCCCTGTTTTCTTCACAGCACCTTTTTGAAATTTGAACAAGTTTGTTCTATGAAGTAACTCTAAATGACTTGAAATTTCTACCACATAAGTAACACATCAAATAAGGAATGTGTGCCAAAAATTATAATTTTTGGAATCTCCTAAGTAGGTTAATAATTCAATGTCCATTTTTGTAAGAATTCAAATTTGAACAACTTTGAATTATAAAGTTTCCCCAATTGAGCCAATTTTCACATATGTTGTACATCTTAACTAATAAGAATTTTGGGCAAAAGGATTTCAAATTTTAACTTTGTTTGCTTAGGGAAAACATCCATTTTCAGAGAGTACAGGGACCTACTTGTAATTTTCCAGGGACTAATTTGTAATCCTAGTCACATGGTCATCTTCTTCTTCCTGTAGATGACGAAATGGAGGCATGGCTGCCCATGCCTTCTTTGCTTCGACTAGAAGGTTGCTAGCTAGATAAAAGACCTCAAGTACCTCTCTACCTGCCCCTCTCTCTCTCCCCCTCGAGCACACCCTCTCTGCTCAGAAAATATCCAACCCCAAACCCTAGGCCGAAATGGCCGCCGTCGATTCGGCCGTTAGAGAGCACGCCGCCGGCAGCCGTTGGTACCAGCAGCTCCGCCTCGTCGTGGTGATGCTCCTTGCAAAAGGAATCGGGCCAAGGCGACTCGAGGAGGCCGCGCCATCTCCATCTTCCCCGAGCCGACGGCGACTCCGGCGAGCGATTCCCGCCGCGTCGAGCCCCCTCCGACCTCACCGAGCCCTCCGTTGCGGTCGTGGTGAGCACGCGGTCCTCCGCCGCCCTTTTCCCCTCTCCCTCTCCTCGTATTTCGTCGCCGCACCCTCTTCCTCTCCGGGCCGCCGCACGCCGTCGACGCCGGCCGTGCTCCGGTTGCTCCCGGGAAACGAAACCTCGCTAGGAAGGTCCCTCATCGTATGAGACGCACGGGTGCTTTTTAATCGAAATATGGTGCACGGATTCACCGGTTGGCAGCTCACCGGAGCTCTCCCGCCGGCGGATGAGGTCACGATGACGTCGTGATGGCGTCATGCGCGCCTTGACCCCGCGCGGAGAGGTCAAACCTGCAGGTGGCCCCTGCGCACCCGCCGCGTGGCTGCCACGAGGGCGTAGGCCCGCGCGTCAGCGACCTGCGGGTAGATCCGTGCGCGGTGAGACAGATCTGGCCGGCCCTTTAACAGATCTGGCCCAACAAATTGATTTTTCCATTTTAATTTTACAGAGAAAGTGCATGGTTACTTTTGGCTCAAAAAGGAAACTTAAAATATGAATTTGGCCAAACCAAAATTCACAGATGTAAAGCAACTAAATCTAAACCACCTCCAACTTGTAGATCTACATTTGGATGGATAGATTTGAAATGAAAAATGATTTGGCAACAGGTACCAGAAACACCAAAATGAGCACCATTTTTATTTTACAACTCAGAATGAAGTGAGGCCAATTGCATTGGAAAGCCCTTGAAATGTACTAACGGGAGCATTTAACCTCGTTTCCAAATTCATTGTATTTTTGAAATGGCATGCAATTTGGTAAAACACCAGAGAGCACTTTGGTGATTTTTATAAAATAATTAAAAATGATTTTTGATGCAAACAATGGATGGTCTTGTATATGTTAGGGCTATCCAAACCTAGAAGGGTTTAATTTTTAGAGCATCCTAGAAATTTTGTGGACAGATCCTTGTTTTGCATATTTCTGCCATTTGGCATTTTAGCTAATTAATTGTTGTGATTATATTTTTGTGTTACAATATTGTTTTCTAGCATGTATAAGTTGTGTGAAATTGTTTTATAAGTGTTACTTAGCTATTTTAGCATGTTAGAATGTGTGGACTTTAGTGGAGAAGCAATAGGATTTTTGTTATTAGCATATGTTTATTTCTAGTTAAATACTTGCATATTTTGAGTGATAAAGTTATGTGCAAAACACTTGGATTTGTTGATTGGATCCAGTACCATATTGGTACTGATTTGGTGTTGTTATCACCTCTGCTAGATTGCATTTGAGTTGGTAGAAAAGCACTATTAGCTTTGTCATGACTATGAGAATGGTTATGGAAAAATTCCCTCATGTGTGGAATTTTGACATAATCATTTGTGGTTTTGTGACCACATATTTTTGGGTTGTATCCATAGGTCCAGTAGCATTTTGATAAGGTTGTTATGAGTACTTGACACCTAAAGTTTTCACATGTGTGAAACAATAACATGAGTAGCATTGCCTTGCTTATTTCAGCACCCTGTCATTTTCTGCTAGTATTGTTATTGCACTAGGTGCTAGTTTAGGTTTTTGCTAATTTTTTTTCAAGTATGACCAGAGGCATTGTGACCTCTTGATGCTTTGATATGCTAGTGGAGCACCCACTGGTTTCATTGCATTGTTGGTGGAAACATTTTTTCCCCCACACTAGATGTGTTTCTTTTTATATGTTTTGAGTAGATCTTTAAAATGCTTTTTAGGATTTTTGCTAGATTAATTCTCATGAAACTAGTACCATTTAGGTACTGTTATTTTTTTATAGAACCTCTAGATACTTGGTGCTTGTTTTTGAAATAGGTTTAAAATAGAAATGCTTAAGGACTAGATTTCACACTAGGATATTCATGTATGCTTTTTGTCTTGTTTTCCCTTAGGGAAAAATATGAATCTTTGGTGTGGAAACCAGAGGATGGAATGTCCTTGTGGCATTATTATCTTAGGGTTTTCACCTCTGATAGGTTTCCTCTTAAGTAGCATAAAAGCATGAGTAACACTTGGATGACTAGGAATTAATCTCCTCACATGTGTAGCATTTTAAGCATAGTTTTTCCTTGTTTCCTAGCTATGCTTTTTATGTTATTTTGTGGAATCCAGTAGCATTTATGGTACTGGTTAGAGGAGTATTTTGCCTCTGCTAGCTTGCACACTTGTGCATAAAATTAACTAGTGTAGCCTAAACTAGTCTAGTATTTTTCCTAAATTTTCTACTAGTATGAGTAGGAGTTTTTGGATGCTTGTTTGTTTGTTTTGAGCACTTTTATAAAAGTGACCAGAGGCTTATTAACCTCTTGGTGAGCATATTTAATAGTGGGACACCCACTGGTATGTTTGCCTCATGGTGGAAAAATAGGTTTGACTTGTTGTCATGAGCTTATTTCACCACTTGAGTAATTTAGCAAATTATGTGTGCTAGCCATAGAGATTGTTGTGGGAATTCTTAGACATCAAAATGTGTTTTATGTGACACCCTACTGTCTAGTAACATGTGCTTTTACCCCACTGGTCCATGGTGTTCTTAACTAAAAATCATTGAATTGGCCACACATAAACACTAGGAAAAAAGCAGACTTTTCAAACTATAGTTTTTTATGCCAATTTTTCTTAAGGGAAAAATTGAGAACTTGGGTGGTACTTCTTGATTGCTTGCTGATGTATTACTTGTAGCCTTGTTTGTCTTGTTTGGTTCTGAATGTGTGTCCTTTATTCTCTTTTTACGGCGTTAGAAACGAAGAGGAAGGAAGTGTCGTGAAGCTCTGTTTCAAGTTCCAGTCACTCCAACAACCAGGGACACAAAGAGATACCAGGCAAGCCATCCTGATGCTTGCTGATACAATACTTACCATTATATCATGCATGTTTTACCTCTGAAGTTTTACCAAAACTTGATTATCAAAACTATTTTTGATGTGGAAATTACTACTATACTATTATTATAGGTTACTATCATGCCAGTAGTTAAAACTTGGTAATACCAAGCCCATAGGCCATATGGTATTTATTACCATCAAATATATTAGTCCCTAAGTGGACACCCTAAAATTGTGATTCTACGAAACAAAGGCTTTACGGAAAAACCCGGAGAAAAGGCGGATCCTTGTTCTCCGGAGGAATGTGGAAGTGGTCATTTTTGAGAAAGTGGTGTTTTCAAAAATGACACATAACCTAGTCTTCGCCGGACAACCTTTACCGTACTGCCACCCTACCCCAACATGGGCAAGGGGCTTAACTTGAAGTTTGTTCTTATTAGTGTGTGCTATCTCACTTGCTATAAGGGGCGTCGTACCCTCGAATCGAATGTCGTCAAAACTCCCAATGTTGAGACATATAAAGTGTGGGATTAATTTTCCCTCCGGATGCATTCATTGAGGCTCCTGGCTAGGCAGGGTGGGACTTGATGCCGGGGAGAACAACCTCAATCGAGAGATAGGCATATACTAGCTTGAACATAGTGGATGGTTATGATCAAATACCTGATGTTTACATACTGTTGTTACAGTCCGTGATTGTTCACGGGAGGTGTACTGGATCTGGTGGATGTGTACACCTCTGCAGAGTACAACTTTTTCGAAGAAGCCGCGTCCTCGGATATGGACAGTTGAATGGCCATGTAGCTAGCATTGTGTCAATGTTTTCAAAAAGGAGTTTTGAAAGGGAAATTTTGGAAAGGAAGTGTTGAACTTGTGAAGTTCGGAAAGGAATGGAAACTTATACCGTGGAGGTATCGTCGATGATGAAAAGCCAGATGCTGATATACAAAACAAAATGTTTTGCAAAGAAAACCTTTTCTACTCTAAGCAAGAATTCTGGAAACTGATTCCAAGAAGTTTTGCAAAGAGAAAATATTCTTTAACAAAGTTTTACAAAACCTCTTGTACATGTGATATCTACAAGAGAAATAAAACTATATTATTTTCTTCTGAAGTATCTTCTTCAACAAAGATACAGATAAACCTAACTGCAACTATGGTGTCATCATATATGAACACCATTGATAGTGAACCCTATTTATAGCCTACCTAATCCACCATATAAGCATATTTGCATGTTGGTAAGTGACATGATGGATGTCTTGCTGAGTACATTCAAATGTACTCATTATGGTTTCGCCCCTGGTATCTACTTATCAGATTTTGAGAAGGAGTCTCCGAAGGAGATCTATGAAGAGAAGTACGGAGCTGACGGCTTTGCGAACTAGGATCGTCTCCGGGTCAGCAGCCTGTAGGTTAAGGCGTGAATTGGGCTCAACTACGTTGTGTTTTATTTGTCTTCCGCTGTGTTTGTTAAGTTGCCTGCCTTTGTGGCAGTTGCGTTAAACTTGATCATGTGATCATTTGTGTAATACCTTTATGTATTCGTATAATGGATGATGTATTTCTGTGTGCCAACTTTGTATGTTGTTCACGACTGATCTTTCTGGGATCGTGAATGTATGCATACGGAGGGTTTCAGACTGCCGGTCTGGGGTCCTTACAGAGTTGGTATCAGAGCCATCCTGACCTTAGGAGACCTTAGTTAGCATGGACGTCAGATAGGAAAGAAAATTATTTTTGAGTAAAAACCTAGTTACAATCTAAATCATTTTTGTCTAAGGGAATTTTAGTATATTTTCCCCTCCTTATTATCTTTTCAAAAGATTCTAAATGCATATGAAGGGCGTCCTTGAACAGTGGTTCGAAGGGCGGGCCTTACAGAGTTAGTATCTCTCTCGGTTAAGAGTTATTTCTTACTTGTTTGCAACTGCTCCGCTCTGTTTTTGAAAACATCTCTCGTCTTTGAAAGTTTTCTGTTCAGAAAATAGTTGGGGTTTCAAAAACAGATTGTTGCGTAGTTTACCTCTCTCAGTTAAAAGTTTTATCAAACATTATCTTGTTTTCATACAAAAACTTTTATACTTGCCGATGTCCCGAGAAGACCAAAATAATTGCATAACTCTACAGTGATGATGGTCAGAAGTAGATATAGTTCTTCAGCCACTTCTAGGATTTTGGATCATCCCCCTACGTAGCTCCAATGGAGCCTTGTTTGTGTGTTTTGGCTTGCTTATGTGTGTCCGTAGGACTTTGTGCTATTGTGTGGTGTAGATTTTGATTCATCTAGGCTTCTATATGTTTGCGGAGTGCTCAAGTTTTGCAAATTTGTGATTGCCCCGCTCTTGTTTTTGAATCGTCTCGTGTTAAATTTTTGCAAGCAAAAATGTTTGTATAGTATTCAAAAACAAGAATTTGTTGCTTAGACTTATATTTGTTTTCGCTTCGAAATGCCACCCGTCGTGAACCACCACCATCTCCCCCACCATCAATAAAAGCACCGTTGTGCCTAATAATAGAGGACCATCAAGCCACACGAGCTGCTAGCGTTGCTAACAATGCTGCACTCCAACAAATAAAGCTCCAACAATGACATCCTTCAAAGAAGAAAAGGCGTGAAAAAAACCAACCAATACTGGCCAAAACCTATATGTTTTGTCTGTTTGCAAAAGACTCTTTTTACCTTGTTGGCTAAATGTCACACTTTTTTTTATGTTCCCTTTTTTAAAAAGACCAAACAAGAAATCCCCTTTTTAAAAGTATATACCTCCCTCCTATGGAGAAAGGTGCAAAAAGAAGTCTTCACATGCCATGATGCGCAACCCCCTCAGAAAGCCAATCAAAAGAGCACAATTCAATATTCGACGATGACGCTAGTCGTATCTTGTCGGACAAACATTATTAAATAGAAAGCTAACAAGACTAACATGCTTTGCATAATCTTAGGTTGACACCTAACCAAAGCATGCAAACTACTGACAACTCTTTCTAAACCAAGAAATTAAGTGACTTATGACACCTTTTTAATCTAGTTGGTAAAAAAAGGAGAAATCACGAGAAAATAAAATGTTGACCTATTCTTTTACTAGTCAATAGGATATCATGTGTATCTACTTTGGAAACCAAATCTTGGTAGACATTTTAGGTGCTATGAAATTCGGGGTTTAGAAATTAAGTGAACGATGAAATGTTTATGATAGACCTAGAAAACATCAGTTTTCCTGTTTTTGTTTCTTTGTGTGCTCCTGATTGAAATGAATTTGTGTTTTATTAAATATTGTTTCCTAACTTATATGGATTTGTTAGGACTTGTTATTATATTGTTTTATTACAATAAATCTACCCTAGAAAGTGTGTGCATGATTGGAAACTCGAATAAAAATAAAATAGCATTTGTTACCTTCTAGTTTATTAATTGGAAATCTGGTGAGAACTAGATCTGTGTATGCTTTCTTAGTAGATTTTGTGCTATGTTTATTGGAGTCCAGTACCATTTAGGTACTGATATTTTGATGCTTGTACCTATGTTAGCTTGCATGTCTCTTCATAGTAAAGCATGTGTAATCATTGCTATCAGTATGCACTAGTATTGCTTCACTAGATTAAATAGCATTATATTTTTATCTGGTATGCAAAGTTTTTTTATGAGTAATCAGAGGCTTAGTACCTATTTTTACTTGGTATTAGTAGGCCATAGCCCACTGGTCCTATTGTATTTTGTCTTGAGGATGAAAATCCCCAACCATACACATGGGTGAAAGTAGCATGTTTCACTATGTGATTGATTTCTATTTTCCACCATGGAAAATATAATTGTTTGTTCTCACCTATGCGAGTGAGAAGTTTATTTCTTATTTAGTAAATACTAATGTTTAGGTGTGATCCTTTTGTTAGCATAATATTCCTTAGGGGTATCATGTTAAGAAATGTCTCACTATCGTGTGCTGAAATTAAATGGTTCGCAAATAAAATAAATTCCTCTTGATTGGTAGATTGTTGTGTGATTTAATTTGAGTGTATGGATTTTTGAGAAGGTTTAGATAACTTTTCATTAATTGCATAGCTACTGGTTGTGTGAGTTATAACTTGCTTGTTTGCTAGTAATTGTTTAAGAAAAACAGAAATTGCTAGAAGAAAATTTCTGCATGATTAATAGTTGTATCATGGGATTGTTTTGATGTTTGTGCTGACTAACATGAGTAAGTTTTGTGTACTGTTATTAGGTACATTTATATTCATGACTTGCTTGTTTAAGTTTAAACATCATGATAGCATTGTTTGCTTCTCTAGGGTGAAGCTAGTTTCACCACTAGAAAATGGTGATTTTTGCTCTAGTATTACCCTCTTTATTTTTATGAGTATATGAGTTGATATAGCATGTTTAGGAAGTTATTACTTCTGTTATCATGCCATGAATTATTTAGTTTCATGTTCTATGGTTATAGGATATGATTATCTCTTATAGCATGCTGGTGTAGATTTTTCATACTAGTATGTTATTTGTGCTGTCCTGTTTTGTTTTTATGCCTGTGAAAGAGGAGTTTTTATCTTGTGTGAAGATGGTATTTTAGAGTATATTTATGGTTGAATTCATTAGTTTTTAGCTACTGGTTGTTTGCTAATTGTTCATGATTGATGGATTCCAAAACCTCTAATAAACAATAACCTGGTGACTAAATAGTCTATTCATCTGTGGTGTTGTTTGCTTGCTTATTGGATTTTGTTTAAATGTTTTTACCTTAGCATGAATTTATACTTGTGTATGATTGTGATTAAGAGTATCTTATTAAACTAAAAACATCCAACTAAAATCATGAACACTTTAAGTGATAGTTGCTTGTGGTGGGTAATAACCACTGCCATGGGTATTATTCTATCTGTTTGTTTTACCTTAGCAACCTAACCTTTGCACCACAAGCTATGTTTTTAGCTTCTTATATACCTTATTATGAGAGTGGTAGACCACTCCATATGTGTTAGGTAAGATGTGGGATATAGCTAGGAACTCATGTAATAATTGACGGTACTTTTCCAGGTAGTTCTGCACTAAAAGGAACTAGTTGGCAGTAGTGAGGTTATCAGAAATTTTTAAAAAATTTGGTGGTTGAGTAAATTGATAGCTAGAGAAATTTTTAAAGTAAAGTTGCTAATTTAGGGCAGTACCCCACCTCCCAAGAAAAGTCAAAGGGGGGAAGCACCTGCACTCCAACACTAACTTTGTGTTTGTTGGCCCTCCCTTAGTCCTCGCTTGTGAATCTCGGGGACGAGATTCTTTTTAAGGGGGGAAGACCTGTCACATCCCAATTTTGGAATACCTGTTAACACAGTTGTTTTGCTAATTGCTTGGCTAATAAACCTTGATTGTGTTTGTTTATGTTTGTTTAAGTGCAACTTGCAAACTTAAAAAGATAGCAAAGCAGTAAACTAAAAATATTCAACATATTGTTCCAATGACCTTGACAATATTTTCTAAGGTAAATATTGATCAAAGAGTTTTCCAAAAACATCTTATGAATCTCATACTTGTTGAATATTATTCCAGGACCCAAATTAAGAAAGATGAAACACTTAATAAATTTCCATAAAGGTTTATCAGAAAAAGAGGCATTCTTAAATGCTTCACCAAAATATTATCAAATGTTTTTCCAACCTTGCAAGATTAAAAACAATAGTATTAGAGAGCATTTACTTGCTATCTCTAGTCACATAAATATTTTGGCAAAGCATTGCTAAAGAAAAGCCAAATGCCTTATTAAATAGAAATTCCATTATTTCCAGAAGCAGAAAACTAAAACAAGTTACTATTGGAAACTTTCTTAAAATGATTTGAAATTCATACAATTGCTTCCTTATATCAAATAAGGAACACACACAAGAGGAGACCAAAAATTGAATCCATTAAAGTCCTGAAAACATGTTTTTTCTCCACAGCAACATTTGGGATTTTGAACAAGTTTGTTCTACAAACTTTTTCCAAATGCCATGAAATAAATACCACTTGCTCTATATTAAATAAGGATGAAAACCAAAGGAAACAAGTTTTTGAATTGTTTAAGTTTCCAAAAACCCCTGTTTTCTTCACAGCACCTTTTTGAAATTTGAACAAGTTTGTTCTATGAAGTAACTCTAAATGACTTGAAATTTCTACCACATAAGTAACACATCAAATAAGGAATGTGTGCCAAAAATTATAATTTTTGGAATCTCCTAAGTAGGTTAATAAATTCAATGTCCATTTTTGTAAGAATTCAAATTTGAACAACTTTGAATTATAAAGTTTCCCCAATTGAGCCAATTTTCACATATGTTGTACATCTTAACTAATAAGAATTTTGGGCAAAAGGATTTCAAATTTTAACTTTGTTTGCTTAGGGAAAACATCCATTTTCAGAGAGTACAGGGACCTACTTGTAATTTTCCAGGGACTAATTTGTAATCCTAGTCACATGGTCATCTTCTTCTTCCTGTAGATGACGAAATGGAGGGCATGGCTGCCCATGCCTTCTTTGCTTCGACTAGAAGGTTGCTAGCTAGATAAAAGACCTCAAGTACCTCTCTACCTGCCCCTCTCTCTCTCCCCCCTCGAGCACACCCTCTCTGCTCAGAAAATATCCAACCCCAAACCCTAGGCCGAAATGGCCGCCGTCGATTCGGCCGTTAGAGAGCACGCCGCCGGCAGCCGTTGGTACCAGCAGCTCCGCCTCGTCGTGGTGATGCTCCTTGCAAAAGGAATCGGGCCAAGGCGACTCGAGGAGGCCGCGCCATCTCCATCTTCCCCGAGCCCGACGGCGACTCCGGCGAGCGATTCCCGCCGCGTCGAGCCCCCTCCGACCTCACCGAGCCCTCCGTTGCGGTCGTGGTGAGCACGCGGTCCTCCGCCGCCCTTTTCCCCTCTCCCTCTCCTCGTATTTCGTCGCCGCACCCTCTTCCTCTCCGGGCCGCCGCACGCCGTCGACGCCGGCCGTGCTCCGGTTGCTCCCGGGAAACGAAACCTCGCTAGGAAGGTCCCCCTCATCGTATGAGACGCACGGGTGCTTTTTAATCGAAATATGGTGCACGGATTCACCGGTTGGCAGCTCACCGGAGCTCTCCCGCCGGCGGATGAGGTCACGATGACGTCGTGATGGCGTCATGCGCGCCTTGACCCCGCGCGGAGAGGTCAAAACCTGCAGGTGGCCCCTGCGCACCCGCCGCGTGGCTGCCACGAGGGCGTAGGCCCGCGCGTCAGCGACCTGCGGGTAGATCCGTGCGCGGTGAGACAGATCTGGCCGGCCCTTTAACAGATCTGGCCCAACAAATTGATTTTTCCATTTTAATTTTACAGAGAAAGTGCATGGTTACTTTTGGCTCAAAAAGGAAACTTAAAATATGAATTTGGCCAAACCAAAATTCACAGATGTAAAGCAACTAAATCTAAACCACCTCCAACTTGTAGATCTACATTTCGATGGATAGATTTGAAATGAAAAATGATTTGGCAACAGGTACCAGAAACACCAAAATGAGCACCATTTTTATTTTACAACTCAGAATGAAGTGAGGCCAATTGCATTGGAAAGCCCTTGAAATGTCCTAACGGGAGCATTTAACCTCGTTTCCAAATTCATTGTATTTTTGAAATGGCATGCAATTTGGTAAAACACCAGAGAGCACTTTGGTGATTTTTATAAAATAATTAAAAATGATTGTTGATGCAAACTCAACTGGATGGTCTTTTATATGTTTAGGGCTATCCAAACCTAGAAGGGTTTAATTTTTAGAGCATCCTAGAAAATTTTGTGGACAGATCCTTGTTTTGCATATTTCTGCCATTTTGGCATTTTAGCTAATTAATTGTTGTGATTATATTTTTGTGTTACAATATTGTTTTCTAGCATGTATAAGTTGTGTGAAATTGTTTTATAAGTGTTACTTAGCTATTTTAGCATGTTAGAATGTGTGGACTTTAGTGGAGAAGCAATAGGATTTTTGTTATTAGCATATGTTTATTCTCTAGTTAAATACTTGCATATAATTTTGAGTGATAAAGTTATGTGCAAACACTTGGATTTGTTGATTGGATCCAGTACCATATTGGTACTGATTTGGTGTTGTTATCACCTCTGCTAGATTGCATTTGAGTTGGTAGAAAAGCACTATTAGCTTTGTCATGACTATGAGAATGGTTATGGAAAAATTCCCTCATGTGTGGAATTTTGACATAATCATTTGTGGTTTTGTGACCACATATTTTTGGGTTGTATCCATAGGTCCAGTAGCATTTTGATAAGGTTGTTATGAGTACTTGACACCTAAAGTTTTCACATGTGTGAAAACAATAACATGAGTAGCATTGCCTTGCTTATTTCAGCACCCTGTCATTTTCTGCTAGTATTGTTATTGCACTAGGTGCTAGTTTAGGTTTTTGCTAATTTTTTTTCAAGTATGACCAGAGGCATTGTGACCTCTTGATGCTTTGATATGCTAGTGGAGCACCCACTGGTTTCATTGCATTGTTGGTGGAAACATTTTTTCCCCCACACTAGATGTGTTTCTTTTATATATGTTTTGAGTAGATCTTTAAAATGCTTTTTAGGATTTTTGCTAGATTAATTCTCATGAAACTAGTACCATTTAGGTACTGTTATTTTGGTTATAGAACCTCTAGATACTTGGTGCTTGTTTTTGAAATAGGTTTAAAATAGAAATGCTTAAGGACTAGATTTCACACTAGGATATTCATGTATGCTTTTTGTCTTGTTTTCCCTTAGGGAAAAATATGAATCTTTGGTGTGGAAACCAGAGGATGGAATGTCCTTGTGGCATTATTATCTTAGGGTTTTCACCTCTGATAGGTTTCCTCTTAAGTAGCATAAAAGCATGAGTAACACTTGGATGACTAGGAATTAATCTCCTCACATGTGTAGCATTTTAAGCATAGTTTTTCCTTGTTTCCTAGCTATGCTTTTTTATGTTATTTTGTGGAATCCAGTAGCATTTATGGTACTGGTTAGAGGAGTATTTTGCCTCTGCTAGCTTGCACACTTGTGCATAAAATTAACTAGTGTAGCCTAAACTAGTCTAGTATTTTTCCTAAATTTTCTACTAGTATGAGTAGGAGTTTTTGGATGCTTGTTTGTTTGTTTTGAGCACTTTTATAAAAGTGACCAGAGGCTTATTAACCTCTTGGTGAGCATATTTAATAGTGGGACACCCACTGGTATGTTTGCCTCATGGTGGAAAAATAGGTTTGACTTGTTGTCATGAGCTTATTTCACCACTTGAGTAATTTAGCAAATTATGTGTGAGCCATAGAGATTGTTGTGGGAATTCTTAGACATCAAAATGTGTTTTATGTGACACCCTACTGTCTAGTAACATGTGCTTTACCCCACTGGTCCATGGTGTTCTTAACTAAAAATCATTGAATTGGCCACACATAAACACTAGGAAAAAAGCAGACTTTTCAACTATAGTTTTTATGCCAATTTTTCTTAAGGGAAAAATTGAGAACTTGGGTGGTACTTCTTGATTGCTTGCTGTATGTATTACTTGTAGCCTTGTTTGTCTTGTTATGTTCTGAATGTGTGTCCTTTATTCTCTTTTTACGGCGTTAGAAAACGAAGAGGAAGGAAGTGTCGTGAAGCTCTGTTTCAAGTTCCAGTCACTCCAACAACCAGGGACCAAAGAGATACCAGGCAAGCCATCCTGATGCTTGCTGATACAATACTTACCATTATATCATGCATGTTTTACCTCTGAAGTTTTACCAAAACTTGATTATCAAAACTATTTTTGATGTGGAAATTACTATACTATATTATAGGTTACTATCATGCCAGTAGTTAAACTTGGTAATACCAAGCCCATAGGCCACCATATGGTATTTATTACCATCAAATATATTAGTCCCTAAGTGGACACCCTAAAATTGTGATTCTACGAAACAAAGGCTTTACGGAAAAACCGGAGAAAAGGCGGATCCTTGTTCTCCGGAGGAATGTGGAAGTGGTCATTTTTGAGAAAGTGGTGTTTTCAAAAATGACACATAACCTAGTCTTCGCCGGACAACCTTTACCGTACTGCCACCCTACCCAACATGGGCAAGGGGCTTAACTTGAAGTTTGTTCTTATTAGTGTGTGCTATCTCACTTGCTATAAGGGGCGTCGTACCCTCGAATCGAATGTCGTCAAAAACTCCCAATGTTGAGACATATAAAGTGTGGGATTAATTTTCCCTCCGGATGCATTCATTGAGGCTCCTGGCTAGGCAGGGTGGGACTTGATGCCGGGGAGAACAACCTCAATCGAGAGATAGGCATATACTAGCTTGAACATAGTGGATGGTTATGATCAAATACCTGATGTTTACATACTGTTGTTACAGTCCGTGATTGTTCACGGGAGGTGTACTGGATCTGGTGGATGTGTACACCTCTGCAGAGTACAACTTTTTCGAAGAAGCCGCGTCCTCGGATATGGACAGTTGAATGGCCATGTAGCTAGCATTGTGTCAATGTTTTCAAAAAGGAGTTTTGAAAGGGAAATTTTGGAAAGGAAGTGTTGAACTTGTGAAGTTCGGAAAGGAATGGAAACTTATACCGTGGAGGTATCGTCGATGATGAAAAGCCAGATGCTGATATACAAAACAAAATGTTTTGCAAAAAAAACCTTTTCTACTCTAAGCAAGAATTCTGGAAACTGATTCCAAGAAGTTTTGCAAAGAGAAAATATTCTTTAACAAAGTTTACAAAACCTCTTGTACATGTGATATCTACAAGAGAAATAAAACTATATTATTTTCTTCTGAAGTATCTTCTTCAACAAAGATACAGATAAACCTAACTGCAACTATGGTGTCATCATATATGAACACCATTGATAGTGAACCCTATTTATAGCCTACCTAATCCACCATAAGCATATTTGCATGTTGGTAAGTGACATGATGGATGTCTTGCTGAGTACATTCAAATGTACTCATTATGGTTTCGCCCCTGGTATCTACTTATCAGATTTTGAGAAGGAGTCTCCGAAGGAGATCTATGAAGAGAAGTACGGAGCTGACGGCTTTGCGAACTAGGATCGTCTCCGGGTCAGCAGCCTGTAGGTTAAGGCGTGAATTGGGCTCAACTACGTTGTGTTTTATTTGTCTTCCGCTGTGTTTGTTAAGTTGCCTGCCTTTGTGGCAGTTGCGTTAAACTTGATCATGTGATCATTTGTGTAATACCTTTATGTATTCGTATAATGGATGATGTATTTCTGTGTGCCAACTTTGTATGTTGTTCACGACTGATCTTTCTGGGATCGTGAATGTATGCATACGGAGGGTTTCAGACTGCCGGTCTGGGGTCCTTACAAAAACCATCACTTTCTTATTTGCTTACTTGGGATGCTTGGCGAAAGTCAACATTCCAATTCCAAAGAAACGCAAACTCGGACCCAAAAACTAGGGAGTGTATCTTTCTAGCTATGCTCATCGTAGCATTGGTTATAGATTTCTAGTGGTTAAATCCGAGGTACCTGATATGCATGTTGATACTATTATGGAATCTCGTGATGCAACATTTTTTTGGGAATGTGTATCCTATGAAAGATATGCATAGCTTTGCTGGATTTTCTTCTGAATTAATTCTTGAATCTAGTACATATAGTGATTATGACGAACAACCACATGATGATAAAGTCCTTGAGAAGGATGACAATGAAGCTCCTAAATGGATTAAGAGATAGAGGACTGAAAATCCTTTGGTGATGACTTTATTATTTACGTTGTGGACAATACTCCTACGTCTATTGCAGAGGCATTTGCATCTCCAGATGCAGATGGCTGAAAAGAAGTTGTCCATAACAAGATGGACTCCATTCTTTCTAATGAGACGTGGGAGTTATCAGAACGACTTTATGGTTGTAAGCCAGTGTGCTGCAAGTGGGTGTTCAAGAATAAGCTAAGGCCTGATGGTACAATTGATAAGTACAAGGCAAGGCTTGTAGCCAAGGGCTACACCTAGTGAGAAGGCAAAGATTACTTTGACACCTATTCACCTGTTTCTAGACTGACCACCATCCATGTACTACTTTTCCTGACTGCCTCTTATGGTCTTATCGTTCATCAAATGGGCGTAAAGACAACTTTCCTTAATGGAGAGTTGGAAGAGGAAATCTATATGGATCATCCTGATGGGTTTGTGGTAAAAGGTGAAGAGAGAATGGTGTGAAATTGTTAAAATCTTTGTATGGACTGAAGAAAACACCTAAGCAATGGCATGAGAAGTTCGACAGAAGTTTAAGTTCTGCGGGCTTTATCATTAATGGGGCTGATAGGTATGTATACTACCGCCATGGTCGGGGCAGTAGTGTTATATTATGCTTGTATGTTGACGACATACTGATTTTCGATACAAGCATGATTGTGATAAATGAGGTCAAGTCTTTTCTATAAAAGTGCTTTGATATGAAAGATCTGGGAGAAGCTGATGTAATTCTGAACATTAAGCTTATTAATGATGAGAGTAGGATTACGTTGACTCAATCACACTATGTTGAGAAGGTCTTGAGCCGTTTCGGCTTTATTGATAGCAAGCCCTCTCCAACACCTTATGATCTCAGTGTGACGCTTCGAGAAAACAAGAGGATTGCGAGAGATCAACTGAGATACTCTCAAATAATCGGTTTAATCATGTACCTTCACTACTAGAGAATAGACCGTTAGTCACCAAGGTAATTGGATACTACAGATCAATTATTGGTTGCTAATTATTTATTGTCACCAACATTTAAAATTTAATCGGGGTTGCTGCATGTATTTAGAAACCAACATTGCATTTGTTGGTTACTAAATAACAATCTTTAGTTACCATCCTTTGTGAATAAAGATTCAGTGGAGCAATAGTAACCAAACTATTAGTTTATTGGTGACAAATTGTACACATATAGCCACCAAACTGCTTGGTGGCAATTGCTTGGTGACTAAATATCATCTTTCTTGTAGTGCTTGTGAGCGCGACGAGGCCTGGCATCTCTTTTGTTGTTAGCAAATTGAGCAGGTTCATGTCAAACCCGGGTAATGATCATTGGCATGCACTTGAAAGGGTCATACACTATCTGAATGGTACTATGATTTATGGGGTTCATTATTCAGCGCACCCTGTTGTGCTTGAGGGATATAGTGACTCGAACTGGATTTCAGATGTAAATGAGCTCTACGCCACAAGTAGATATGCATTTCTTCTTGGAGGTGACGCGGTGTCATGGAGATCTTGTAAACAGAACATATTGACAAGGTCAACCATGGAAGCAGAACTCATCAAGACACGTTAAAAGACGTTTGAAGTCTGTTAGTAAATTGAGAAACTCCGGAGTAATTACTGTTACGTATATTCAAACAGACAAAAATCTGACAGATCCCTTTACGAAGGGAGTATCACGTAATGTGATAGATAGTGCATCGAGAGAGATGGGTATGAGATCCGTGAGTGTTACACCATACTGGTAGCCCAACCTATTTGACCAGAGATCCCGTTAATTAGGACCTGGGAAGAACAAGCTAGTGGTTTGAGTGAGGAGAGTATTTGATAAACCCTCTCTAAGTGAAAATTCATAACTCTCAAAGAGCTGTAAGGCAGATTGGGCAACATGTCTTAATGTGTTTATGTTCGCTATTCATAGCAAAGATGTTGTCCTACAGAACATTCTTTAAAGAACACACCTATGTGAGTCCGACTGTAAACGTTGCAGTCTATCAGATTTGGGTGATCTCTAGTAAACTCATGAAGAGACCACGGAGTATGACGCATAGGCTCCACCCGCGGGGTAGGCTACTGGCTGCCAGGTACTAGTTATGACTTTGAGTGAAGTCTATTGGCACCAAACTTGCAATTCATGGCATAGTCCATTGTTCAAGTTGCTAATAGATCTAGCTTAACGGTGTAGGCGGAAGTTCAACTTAACAGTCTCTGCTGAAACACTGGTATATAAACAAGTAGCGAGGATTGGTAATCTTCAAATGGGCATTTTAGATCTGGTGGGGGCTTCTGAAAATATTGGGCCCAAGTTGAGTAAGCCCAATAGTAAATACTGAAATCTCAAAATGTCTCATGTGTACAAGTGAGTGGTGGGAGTGGGAAGTTTAGTCCCACGTTGGAAGTTGGAGGAGTTGCACACCACCTTATAAGGTGAAGATTTGTAAGGATTGTATGTGAGTGAGAAGAGGAGAGCCTCTCGCGCACTCCTCATCCGCCGCCGCCGCCGCTCGCTCGTCTCGAAGCGTCGCGATCACGTTTCGTGAATCGAGTCTCGAGCCGAGACAACATTTGTTTTTATTTTGTTGTTTTTGAAAACTGAGTTCGTAGTCGTGACGGACGCATCACAGCTTGAGGCGGTACGGGTCTCTCCTGTATCGTGAGCTGCAACCGATTCGAACATGCGGCGTGGGCTACCCGCGTCGCACCCGTTAGGATTTTCCGAACCACACTATAAAAGGTAGCGCTATACACACGCCGAAACCAATCTAGATTTTTTTTAAATCGGTTGCACAGATTTTGAGGGGAAGGAGATGGGTGGTGATTCATACCTAGCAAACATCCACCCACAACATCTAGGTCAGCGCTAGCCATGGAAAAGGGGCGGGATGCGGTGGCCTAAGGAGGACATGGGGGAGGTGGGCAGGAGGGGACGAGGGACATGGATTGCAGCGGCTAGGGCAGGCTAAGGCGTGGACGATGGCAACCGGTGGTGACGGGTCAGGGCGTGTGTAGGATGTTGGGAGGAAAACCAGATCGGGTAACTCCCCGTGCTAATAAGCAACGGGCACGAGGAACGGAGGAAAACGCTTGGCCCTTCGTCGTCCGACAAGCGACTCGGGTGACGACTAGGGTTCCACGCGCCGCCGCCTCTCCCTGCTCCCCTCCCCTCCCTCATCGCCACCCGAGGAGGCCGCTGGGCAAGCCTGCGCGGTCGCCCGTAATAGTAGCGCGAGGATCCGGGGCGGCGGCCCTGGCTAGTGAGGCGCCGGGTCGCAGGCTCTGATGCCCGGCGTGCTTGGTCGTGGGGGCAACGAGGCGCCGGCGGGTGGAGGTCGTGGCGCCTGCTCCATCACTTCTCCGGCTCCAGATCTGGCGGGTAAGTCTGCTGCTCCCCCCCCCCCCCCCCCCCCGTTTTAGCTCTCTCCTCCCGTCCTTGGTGAAGCACGGTGGCCCTGGTCGTTGTTGCTCGAGTGGACGGGGTGATGGTGGTGTAGGTAAGCGGCCGGGGGAAACCTCTGGCCGGCCGGTTCGTCCACAGCGATGGCGACGCCCAAGGGCGCCGCTTTCCTCCTTGGGGGCGCAGTCTGGCCCCTCCCTCCCACCCCCGACCTCCTCCCAAGCTAAAGCTCAAAATCCGCGCTGGATTGGACGATGGTGGCGCTGCGCGCGTCATGCTCTCCTTGGAGACGCTGTCTGGGGAGTAACTGGTCCTGGATGAGTGGTAGCCTTGGTACAGAGGTGTGGGGCGGCTTTGTCGTTCCGGCGTCGCAGGAGTGTTGAGCATGGCGCGAGGAAGGTGTTGTAGTGGATGCTTGTTCAGCGACCTCTCTTCGTGTTTTCTGCAGATGTCCAGGTTGACTCTTTGTTGCCCCGTTGCCTCTGTTCGCATGGGTCGGCGCCTTTGAGCCTGGTGAGAGGGGAATGGGTTCCCCTCTTCGGCAACAGTGACACTTTTGGGTGGCGGGGTTCAAGCTCTGGTAGTAGTGTCCAACCACAGTGGTGTGGGCGCCATCTCTCACCGTTTCTTCATTGCAACCTCGTCTGGCGGCTTGGATCCGATGTCGCTATCAAGCATTTGGCGGTGTTGGTCGATCAGTGGAGCTCCCGAAGATCTGCTCTCTTCTGCTCCGGTAACCTTGGTCCCTGCTTCCGCCGATGTTCTCAGGTGAACTTTCCTCGCCCCTTGACGGTACGGAGCGCCTTTCGATCCGAGGCGAGGGACATGGGGTCCCTTCAGGTGGCAAGGACGGCGGTTTTGCGGGTCTAAGTGTTCAGGTTTTGAAGACGGCGCTCTCCGGCGGTGTTTCCCTCTTGGTCGTTGGTGCCTTGGTGCTCTTGTTAGCTTAGTCGGATTCTAGCATAGGCTCCTCAAACTTTGTTTGTGGTGGCTAGTGCTTGTTAGCTGTGTATCACCGTGTTGTCTTTTCCGTTGTAATATGTGAACCTCGGGGCTTTGTTAAGTCAAAGTCGGGCAATAAAGTTTGTCTTTTATCTAAAAAAAAAGCGGACAAAATTTCAGATGTTTGCGCCGGTCAACGCCAGCCTGGCCACGTCATATTTTCTCTAGGTTCAGCCCAGGAGTTCATCTCGCCGACATCGGCTGCATCAAGGCTGGCCGCCGGCCCCAGTTTTCAGGAGGTGTTAGATGCGCCATTAGTTCCTCAAAGGGTCATTTTTTACATAAAAAAAGAAGAGAAAATGTACCCCGTAGCCCACTAGCCAGGCCTGGCCTCTGCCATGCCCGTTCCTCTCTCCGTTACTCAGTGCCCCTGAAGGTCGGGCCGGACCAGGCCATCGTTGCCCTGGCGCGGCTCGAATAATTGTACAGGTTTTTTTTTTGAGAGTTCACACTTTATTTCAGATACGATTAACAGATACAGGTATATTTAAGCCATCTGGTGGTTCAAGGAACCACACATGCCTTCCAACGGAGAGCGACGTCGCTGATCTAGCTAGCCGATGCGCCTCCACATTCATCTCCCTCATCTCATGAACGAAGGATATTGAGCCTCTGTCATTGCTTCTCTCTCGAACTTCCTTTATAATACTCGCCGAGCTGCTTCTATCAGATGAATTGATGCCCTTGATCACAGCCAAGCAGTCTGAAGCCACTCTAGCTGGTCCCTGGTTCAGATCAACAGCGAGATCAAGCGCCTCCCGGCATGCAAGGGCTTCGAGGCATTCCGGGTCAGTCATGCCCTCAAAAACCATTGCCGAAGCACCAAGAAACACTCCTGTATCTGACCGGGAGATAGCTCCCACAACTCCCTTCGCCTCCGTCTTGGCCACGGCGGCGTCAACATTAATCTTGCACGAGCCCACCGGTGGTGCCACCCAGCCCGAACGTCTAGCTGGCAACGATCTCCGAGTGCTTCCAACTGGCGATCTCTCCTGGCTTGAGTACAAGTCTTCCAAGAACCTATCAATGAACCCCTTCGTCGCCATCGGGCTTTGGTAGATTTCCTCGTGCACTGCCTTTCGCTTTGCATGCCAAATAGCCCATATAGTCACGAATACACAGGTGATATCAACCGTATTCATCGTCTCCAACAGATGGAAGATCCACTGCTTAGGATTCGGTTCCTCCGCTCTCGAGGCATGCTCCACGATCTCATCCCCAGTGAGAGCCCAAACACATCTCGCTAGGTTACACTCGAGCAAAGAATGACGCCACGAGTCCTCCTGGCCACACACCCCACACGCAGCTGTGGTTGACATCTGTCGCCTACAACGCACATCGTTAGTGGGTATAGAATGCTTTGCGAGCCTCCATAGAAAAACACGTATTTTTGATGGGACTGCTATCTTCCAAAGGCTCGGCCACATTCGCCCCTCTTCAGCACTGAGGGATGAAGCTGGACGCTGATCAAGCCAATCCTCCCGAGCTCGCTTTGTGTCAACCAAAGCTCTGTAACATGACCGAACAGAAAATTGTCCCCTTTTCTCAAACTGCCACGCCCAAAAATCCTCCTGGTTCCTTGAGCAGAGCGGTATATTTAGAATTACTTCCACATCCATTGGGAGAAAGAACTCTCTCACCTTTTCTTTGTTCCACGCCGCTGCGTGGTGATCAATATAGTCGCTCACAAATTCCGGGGCCCCCTCCTTCCCTGGCGCCACCGGCAACATGCGGGTATTCCTCGGCAACCATTGTTGAGACCACGCCTTGGTGGATCTTCCATCACCTATCCGCCGAATGAGACCAATCCGAAGTGCATCCCTTCCTTCTATCAGGGATCTCCACACCTGTGATGGGTGGGATCCTATCTCAGCTGTCAGAATATCACCATTGGGGTAGTAGACTGCCTGCAATATCCTCGCACTCAAAGAATCAGGAACCGTTAGAATTCTCCAAACCTGCCTCGCAAGTAAAGCAAGATTGAACAGCTCAATGTCACGGAAGCCTAAACCCCCTGCATACTTCGGTTGCGTCATTTCTTCCCACGAAACCCAGCTCACACGGCGCTTTCCATCCATACTTCCCCACCAAAACTTACGAATAAGAGCGTTGAGATGTTCACACAGACCTCTTGGCAATTTGAAACAAGACATGGAGTAGGTTGGAATTGCTTGAGCTACCGACTTGATAAGAACCTCCTTACCGCCCACTGATAATAACTGCTCCATCCATCCCATTATCTTCTTCCAAAGTCTATCTCGGAGGTATTTAAAAGCACCACTCTTAGACCTACCAACATCAGATGGCATGCCCAAGTATTTTTCACACAGAGTTTCCTTCTGAACATTTAGTTCTTCTTTCACCCCTTCCCTCACAATCTCTGGACACCCCTTGCTAAAAAACACCGAGGACTTGTCCATATTAATGCTCTGACCTGAAGCATCACAATACATATTCAGAACATTTTTTACCTCCACAGCCCCCTCAATACATGCTTCAAAGAACAACAGGCTATCATCTGCAAAAAGTAAGTGGTTCACTGCCGGAGCTGTGCTTGCCACTCTCAAACCATTAAGCGCTGATGACTGGTTATGTTTTAAAAGGCACATCAGGCCCTCTGCTGCCAAAAGAAACAAATACGGGGAGATAGGGTCTCCTTGTCTGATCCCCCTCGTAGGGTAAAAATCCTCCTGTGGAACTCCATTAAAAAGAACCGAGAAGGAAACAGTGGATACCAACCTCATGATTAGAGCTACCACTCCATTGTTGAAGCCCAGTTTTTCCATTATGGCCTTCAAATAACTCCACTCCACACGATCGTAAGCCTTCCTCATGTCTAACTTGAGAGCACAAGTCCGATGCTTTTTGGCCTTGTTTCGCTTCATGAAGTGCAAGCATTCATAAGCTGAAATGATATTATCCGTGATTAATCTACCAGGCACAAACGCTGACTGCTCCTCTGAGATAATCTCTGGTAACACTTTCTTCAGTCTGTTTGCCACGACCTTGGATGCCACTTTATATATCACATTACACAGACTAATAGGGCGGAATTGGCCCATCTCCTTCGGACTGGACACCTTTCGTATCATGACAATGAACGTTTTATTAACGTCAGCCGGGCTATCATCACCTGACAGAACACGTAACACCACTTTCGTCACCTCCTCCCCGCAAAGATCCCAATTACGCTGGAAGAAGTGAGCGGGGTAGCCATCTGGCCCCGGCGCCTTCGTTGGGTACATCTCAAAGAGGGCTGTTTTGACCTCCTTTGCGTCGAAAGGGGCCGAGAGCATCTGGTTCATGGCAGCATCCACTTTGACCGGTACAGTAGCTAGGACCCCATCCATGCCATGAACCCCCTCGGAAGAATACAACTCTTTGTAAAAATTGCTAGCCAAACTTCCCAGTTCCTCCTCCGATGTGACAACAGAGTTATCCTCTCTAGTTAACTCGCTAATTTTGTTTCTTCTCCTTCGCTGCGTAGCTCGCAGGTGGAAAAATCGGGTATTCCGATCGCCCTCTGCCAACCACTGGACTCTTGAACTTTGTCTCCATAAAACTTCCTCTTGTTCCATTAATTCCACTAGCTTTGAGACAATCACATTCTCCCTAGCTGTTGGGCCCTGTCTGCCTGGGTCAGAACGAAGTTGTTGCAGTTCCGTCTGAAACATACGGACTTGGTACTGAATATTACCGAAGGTTTCCCTTCCCCATCTGTCAAGGTCTGTCGCCACATTCGCTAGCTTGTCCCGCAAGACTGCTACCGAACTGCCCCCCCCCCCCCGCTGTTCTCCACGCAGACTGCATGGACTCCTCAAACTCCTTGTGCTTTTCCCAAGCTAATTCATACCGAAATAGTCTCTGCCTCTTCCTTGTTCCACCTGGTTAAGGATTGGTAGGTGATCAGATGTGGCCACCGCTGCAAGGTTTTTCACACCTAGATCCAACGAAGAGGCAAGAGCTCGATCAAGTCGTGTACGGCTAAACGAACCACCCGCTACCTTCTTTTCAAATGTCCAGTCCACTCCACGATAGCCAAGATCATGCAAACCACACACATCTACTGTATCTCTGAAACCAGCCATTTGGCTGTAACTCCGTTCGTTGACCCCCTCATGCTCGGATCTTAGAAGAACTTCATTAAAGTCCCCTATACAGAGCCATGGGTAATCATTAGTCGAACGTATGAACTTGAGCATGTCCCAAGTCTTGTATCTCTCCGCAACCTGCGCCTCTCCATAAACCACAGTGAGACGCCACGGATCCCTCCCTTGCTCTAAAACAACAGTGTCTAGGTGGTACTGCGAGTAAGGTAGAATTTCGATCTTTATTTCATTGTTCCAAAACAGACCCAGTCCACCACTGCGGCCTGAGCTACTAATAGCAAAGCAATTATCAAACCCTAGCGAGCGAGATAAATTTTCCACACACTTCTTGTGAAACTGAGTTTCAACTACACAAAGGAGAGATGGAGAGTGGAGCCTCGTCAGTCAACGAAGCTCCCTGACTGTCGCAGCCCCGCCTAGGCCACGACAGTTGGTGCTCAAGATACTCATTTCGACGGGCGGCCCTCCTCCCCGGAGGCCGCCGGACCAGTCACGGTTTTATCTTTTTTCGTCGGTGTAGTATGTTTCTTCGGACGCTTTGTCTCCCTTGCAGAAGGGGGTGGGGGGGTGTGCCCGATCTCTCAACATATTTCTTTGCCACAGGTTCAGTCTCAGCCACCACACCACCTGATACACCTTCAGTCTCGGTCGTCCCCTTCTCTTTCCACTCGAGCATCAACGGTTGTAGGCGCCCCTCGCTGTCGGAAGTCACTGTCTTTACAGGGCTCCTTTAAGTCAGACTAGCGACTGTGGACGAGCGCTTGCCATTTGCATTTACCGTGCTCTCCGCTTCTGTCCTGGTGTCAGTTCTTCCTCCACGTCCACCCGATCTGCCACCACGTCCCATGCCACTTCTTCCACCCCTGCCCAAGCCCCTTCCTTCCGGGCGAACGAACGGGCCTCCGCCTGCCGAGGCATCCGAGCCAAGATCATGCATCCTCCCTCGGTTCCACGGGGTATCGGCGAGTAGCCATTTTCCAAAGGAAAATTTCCCCGAGGAGTGCTCCCCCGAACCGCATTCCTCTTCCTCATGACCCAACAAGCCACAGACCGCGCAAAAACGAGGTATTTTCTCGTATTTCACCCTCATGATCACTTGTTCTCCTTCTTCCGGTCTGAGTGACACAAATCTCGTTAAACTTTTTCTAGTATCTAGCCACACTCTCACACGAGCATACGAGCCACCTTCTAGTCCTCCTCCGTTTATCTCCACGGCAATCACTTCTCCCACACTTGCTGCTGCACCCCATATCAACTGCCGCTTGCGGAACAGCTCTGGGATGTCATAGATTCTAACCCAGGCATGAATCCGGTTCAGTTCCACCGCTGCCACTCTTGTACCTCCATCATACTTCTCAATCAGCACTCCTTGATCACGGAACAACCAAGGCCCCTGTTCGGTGATCCTTTTCCAGTCTCCTAAGCAACTAGCCTGCACCAGGAATTTATTCTCCCCAACATCCCGTATGAACACCTCCTGCGCCGGTGCCCACGCAAACCTCATGTTTTTCTTCAACGAAGTGGCACTAAACGGTTTAGAGGTCAGCAGCCTCATCACCGCCATCCACTTCGTCTCCTCCCGTAGTGATTCCACCTCGCTCTTCGGTACAAAGAAGCCTTCAATGTCTGCCCCCTTGATGTTCAATCTCTCAAGCAATTCCTGCCATGATCGCGTTCGCAATCTCACATCCCCTGGCACACGGATGCCAAGGCCGGTTAGCCAAACTCGTCGGCCCCTTTGTCAGCCCGAACACCCAGTACTCAGAGGGAGAGAGATTGCTGCCGTCGCGCTGTCCTGCTCGCTCCCCTAGCACCGATCGCCGCCGGCAGGGTAGGTTTCAAACCCTAGCCGCCAGTCTTTCGCGAGAGCGAAACCTAGGCGAAAAGGTATTCCTATGTGCCTCTGTCTGAATAATTGTACAGGTGAACACGAGTTACACGTTGAGCAAGTTAATGCAGGCCATTGCACTTGTACAAGTGCTACTACTACGGGTTCTACACTCCTACCTAGCAGCAGCCATGGTCTACTTCCCAAGAACCATCGTGGCCGGCTAGCTCTCACTTCAAATCCAGGAGTTAATCGGTAGTGAGTCAAAATCTCCTTGAAACAGGCATGATCGAGCTAGCCGGTCGAACGCCGCCGACCTCGCCGTGGCCGGCCCTCAGCTAGTGAGTCAGTCGGTCAGTCCCTCGGCCGCGCCAGCCAGAGGGAGCTCAGCGCCCGGAGCCGCGAGAAGTAGTCGCTGATGACCAGCAGCGCGCGGGCCGCCTGCCGAGTCGTCAGGATCCGCTGCAGCTGCTGAAGCGTCTGCTGCCTCAGAAGGTCACCCTGGACAGCAACACCGTGGTCCATCATCAGGCAACGGCAATGGACGTACGTCTGACTGATCTCAGGTAGTGGCTAAAGCACGGCCGGAGTAGTGCGTGTGTATTTACCTGCCGGAGGAAGTTCTCGAGCGTGCCGAGCTTCCCCATGGCGATGGCCATCTGCCCCATGTAGTTGGTCACGTTGTCGGCGCCGGGGGCCAGCGGACCGACCCCGGCCGCGGCGGCCAGGGTCTCGGCCAGCCCCTGCTGCAGGGCCTCCATCCCCTGCGACAGCGCGTCCTCAGCCTGCTGCGACGACTGCTGCAGGCTGCAGATGCCCATCAGCTGCTGGTCCGTCAGCGGCTCAAGCTGGCTCGCAAGCACCTGCTCATGATGCAGATACAAAGAGTTCAAGATTCTCCTCCACCTGCTCCATGTCAAGATAGCTGACAATTGTATTGACCGGGATCCGGGAGGGATACATTACCTTGAGGATCTCCGACGATCGGAACCCTCCGAGCCACATGAAGAACCGCTCCGCGGGGCTCATCCACATGCCAGACAGCACGTGGAACACGTCCGACTTGGTCGCCAAGCTCTTCAGCCTGAACAGGTCGTCGTAGTGCAGCATCACGGATTCCACCAGGATGCGCAGCTCGTCGTCGCTCATGTTCGCGAGCACCGCCACCCGGAGGTTGTTGATGTGCCGCTGGTGGTCGTCGAGCCACCGTGCGTATTCCAAATCAAACGCCAAGGCGCCTGCATTGAACAGGCATTGCCCAAAGAAATTGAAACCACACATTCTCTGAAACCGACAATCTAATATTTGCACTGAAAGTTGGAACAGTCCCAAATTAACAATTTTGAACCATACATTGTAGCTATCTACTTTGAATTCGACAATGTAAAATATTGCACCGAATTTGGGACGGCCTCAGAACAAAAGTGAACTGCCTCTGCATTGCATAGCATAGCCAAAACGGCATCAACCAAGAACTTATGGGATTTGTGTAGATGCCTTGATGAAATTAAGAGCTTAGGACCAAAAATGTTGATTACCTCCACTTGAGTGATCACCCGCACCTCCACCAGCGATGAACATTCCCTGAACCAAATACCCATGTGAGATCGTCAGCGATTCAATGAATGAATATGCACCACAAGCATGCCGGTGTTTTTAAATAATGCATACTGAAGTTGAAGGATTTTACCTGCTGCCTTGCCCTCTGAAGCTCTTGCTCAAGGTGCGCCAGCTTGGACCGGCTGCTCTCCAGCTGCTGAAGGTAAGCCTGCAAATGGGAAAGGAAAACAAAAAATCGCTTAAGACCTGTCTTGGTACTGATTCATGAATATAAAACCACGAAAACAGATTGCAGCAAGGGGAACACTAATGCAGATGCTTTTAATTTTTCATAGATATCAAGTATACAAATTAAATATAAAACCACCAAAACAGATTGCAGCAAAGGGAGCACTAATGCGTATGCTTTTTACTCCCTCCGTTCAACAATAGATGACTTCCATTTGTCTAGAAATGGATGTATTTAGACATGTTTTAGTGGGATAACGCTTCGTCCTCCTCCCAGGTCGCTCCTGCACAGCAACCGGGAGGAACCCTAGCCGCCGGCCGACCCTCGTCCCCTCCTCCTCCTCCCCTCCCTCGCCGCCGCCAGAGGGCGCGCCCGGGCAAAGCCCGTCCGGCGCCGGCGGCGGCGGGGATTCCTCACCCCCTCGCGCGGTGATGCCGGGCGCGGGCCGGCGTCTCTGATCCGGTGCGCTACGGTGCGCGGGCAGTAGCGGCGCGGCGGCGAGCTCTCGTGGTGGTGGAGGGGGCTCGATGGCGGTGCGGTGGGCTGCGTGGTGGTGGTGCGTGCTTGTCCAAGAAGGCGGGCCAGATTCAGCGGCCATTCATGGCGGGCGGCGAGGGCCCAGGCTGGCACGGGAGGTCTGTGTCCGCCGCGGTTGCGCAGTGGGGCGGACGCCGGTGGTGGTCCGCCGAGCTCAGTCGAGGTGGTCGGCGGTTGGCGCAGCATCTATGGCTCAGCTCTGGTTGGCCCTGCAGGACCAAATCGAACGGTGACGGCGGCGCACAAGGTTCCCCACGATGGCGGTGGTGGGTGGTGTGGGTGCACCGTGGTAGGAGGATGGCGGCCACAGCCCTCGTGCTGCAGCGTGGCGGCAGGAACTTTACGGGCCTGGATCAGGCCCGGCCGGGCCAGACGGGCCTAGTGTGCTCCTGCTGCCGTGTCCGGTCGGCAGCCGCGTCTAGCGGTGGAGGATGGTCTCCTCCATTGGGGGCGGTGGTGCAGCCGGTGGCCGGATCCGGGCCAGAGGGGCCTAGACCTCGTCGTCGGCTTGCGGGATGCAATGCATCTCTGCTGCCCTCTTGCTACATTGCTCTGAGCCTGGCGGGCTTGGAACTAGCGCTCGCCTACCTCCAACTCCGCGTTGGTCCATTGTGGTGCTGTTTGTCTTGCCTCGGGTTTGGGTTCACGGATGCCGGGGCGGCGGCTCCGGTGGTGGGAGTCATGGCGCTCGTGGGCGGAGCTCATGGCTCAGGTGCATTCTAGTTGCCATGGCCGTGCGGGCGGCGTGGTGGCTAGTGCTCGCCAAGTGGTGGGATTGGTGCGGCCATGGCTACATCGTCCTCCGAAAGTGGAGGGTTTGCCGGGTGAAGACCTTGCCTTGCTTTGGCTAGGCCGACGGCGACGGCGTCCGTGGGCGTCGTTCTCCTTCATGAAGGCGTCGTTGTGGTTATCCTCAGTTCTTCGAGTTGCTCCGGGTGAAAACCCTGATCCCTTGGATCAGGCGGTGGCGGCATTCCGGTGTCGTGCCCTTCCTGAAGGCACCGTCTTGGAGTGAATCGTTTGTCGGACACGGCTTCGTCTACTTTCAGGGTAGCGTAGTTGGTCTTTGCACCTTTGTATCTTGCCTTGGGTGTGTTTCGTTTGGTGTCGGGTGTGGTGTCGAGTTGTCTGTTAACTTGTATGATGTTGCTTTATTTATAAAGCGGGGCGAAAGCCTGTTTCGTGGTGGAGACATGTTTTAGTGTCTACATGCATCCACTTGAAGAGAAATAAAAGTAATCTATTGTTGAACGGAGGGAGTATTCGTCACAGATATCAAGTATATAAATTAAGTATAAAACAACGAAAACATATTGCAGTGAAGGGAGCACTAATGCAGATGCTTTTCATTTGTCAGAGATATCAAGTATACAACTTAAATATAAAACCCCGAAAACAGATTTCAGCCAAGGGAGCATTAATACATATGCTTTTAATTTGTCGGAGATATTAGTTATACAAATTAAATATAAAACCAGGAAAACAGATTGCAGAAAAGGGAGCACTAACGCATATGCTTTTAATTTGTAGGAGATATCAAGTATACAAATTAAATATAAAACCCCGAAAACAGATTTCAGCCAAGGGAGCACTAATGCATATGCTTTTAATTTGTCGGAAATATCAGGTATACAAATTAAATATGAAACCACGAAAACAGAATGCAGCGAAGGGAGCACTAACGCAGATGCTTTTAATTTGTCAGAGATGTCTAGTATATAAATTAAATATAAAACCACGAAAGCATATTGCAGCGAAGGGAGCACTAATGCAGATGCTTTTAATTTTGTCAGAGACATCAAGTATACAAATTAAATATAAAACCATGAAAACAGATTGCAGCAAAGGGAGCACTAATGCAGATGATTTCAATCTGTCATAGACATCAAGTATACAAATTAAATAATGTCAGGATAGCTTTCACAAAGATAAGTACTCACTCCGTTCAATAATATAAGATGTTCTAGGTGTTATATATGTTGTCTAGATTCGGACTAAAGTAAGTGAACACATATACTTAAATGTGTCTAGATACATGTGTATGTATATGAATGTGGAATATGTCTAAAACATCTTATATATATTGTGGAACGGAGGGAGTAAGAAAGAATGTTATGATGATAGCTCCAACAAGTTTAAAAATCATTATGGAGTTGGAGGCCCCCCACATTGACTTATTGACCATACTACATATACTATGCTACGAATACTCCTGTTGACGTTGTCAGAGCTTCACTTGTAAACAATGCTTATGAAACATAGCCCAGATGGGTTTTTTTTCTTACAAGGCAGAAATTCTGCAAATGAACCAAGCTTGTACCACACCTCGTTGGTTGCAAGTTTGCAATGCCGCAGGTGCTACTAGCATCTGCTAGCAAAATCCTACGAATTTCTAGTGGGAACCAAATCCACGGTTCATTCCCAACCCATTTTGCCCCCACTATGGAAACAGAGGAATGGGACTCTGACTGCATAGTGGGATCGATGATGGTAGAAATGCAGAGTGATCCTCACCTTCTTCTTGACCCGGCTCTTCCGGGCCGCCTCGCGGTTCTGCGCGAGCCTCCGCGCCATCTGCAATCACAGCAAGACCATGCTCGCACCAGTCAGCGATCATACGTACGCACGAAATGCAGCCACATTTGCTACATGCAGGATCAGATTTGAGCCCACATATCATATACATACACAATGTATGCTACCTTTTGGTCCCCTGCTTTCTCAGACGAGTCCGCGCACCCCATCCTTCGCTGCCCGTCGCCGCTCGTGCCGCCGCCGCCACCGCCCTGCCAAACAAAACAAGAACACAGTCAGCGAAACTGCATCAAGCGACGAGTAGGACGCATTAATTAATCAGAAGCAAGAATGCAGGGACTGGGCGAGCAGAGCACCATGGATGCGTGGCGCCTGTCGGCGCTCTCGTCGAGATCGGTGGATGCCTCGGTTAGCGGGCTGGTGACGACGACGCCGGACACGCAGTCGCCCCAGTTCTCCAGCTGCTGCGCCTGCGGCAACCCCCGCGGCAGGCAGAACCGGCCGGGCTCCGCCATCCACGACATGCCGAACGTCGACTCTACTCCATGCTGCTGCTGCTGCTGCTGCTGCAGCTGCAGCGAGTCGGCGAGCGGCTGTGGCTGCGGGACGAAGGTGACGTTGCTGGAGGACTTGGAGCTGGGGTTGGGGCCTTCACACGACGAACCAAAGCAAACAAAACGCATCAGAGTGACGCACGCAAAGATCCAGGCGAATAGTTGTTGGAATGCCAGGGCCAGAGGAAATGGCGTTTACTCCGTGGGTGGTGGTGGAGGAGCTCCGGAGGGAACCGCTGCGCGGGGGCGCCATCTCCGAGACAGTGGAATCCAGCACCGCCACGCTCCTCCGCCCTGCGCGAGACACAAAGGCGACAATGGTTAGCGAGCTGGGCGAGCCCGGACAGGGGAGAAGACAGAGGAGCCCGCGGCACAAGAGAGCAAAGGGACAAGGCGTCGAGCTGCCTGCCTGCCTGCCTCCGGGAATAGTATAAGCCACGCTACCAGACACCAGCAATCGCTTTCTCTAATACCGTTGCGCGCGTGTGTGTGTGTTACCTGAAGACGTGGAAAGGTCCAGGGTGACGATGCATCGGGCGGGCGTAGTAGGCGGCGGCAGAGACGACGCCCACGGACCACCACCGTACCGTCGCTCACCGCCGGCAAAAATAATGGGCGAGACGACGGGGACCTGTAACCTGAAGAGCAAAGAGCTAGGTAGCGGCGGAAGGGTGCACGCGAGGGAGCGTGGTTTATAGTGGGAACGGCAGAGCTATGGCGCGCAAGGAATTCAAGGAAGAAGATAGGAGCGGGCAATCGATCTTGACAGAGATGAAAAGATCAGGCGGAGGGGAGGCCGGCGTGTCGCATTGGTGCATGTCAGAAGGATTCATCCACCCGTCTATCAATCCATCAATCAAGCATAGCGGGGTCAATCAGTCATGTCGAGGTGGCCTGGCGAGCCATGGAGTAGGGTTTTGGATGGGAGCGTGTTTGCGTGTGCGCAGGGTGCCCCCCAGATCGAGCACATGCCTAGATTGACACACCTACAGCGCTACAGGGCAGTGAGAAACCGGTGGCGAGCATCTTGAACTGAGGGTCTCCTGCGCTTGTGACGGTAAATGCTAGGAGTAGCAGTAGTGGCCATCGTTGTTTGGTCCTAGGTGGGGAATACGTACTGTTGCAACTTCACTTCTTCGTTTGACCACGATACGTCATCACCACAACACAGGTGTGAGGGGACACTTCGGATACTAGTATACTCACGGGGCCCAACTTCGCATGTGCTCACCACAAATTAACATTTCTGGTGGCCCAACAAAAAACACTCAAAAAGATGTCTCATCAAGATCCTTATTTTAGCTACGGAAGTGAAGGTGTACACTTAGGGCTCATTTGATTCATAGGATAGAAAAAACACATGAATAGAAAACTTGTAGGATTGGTATAGCATGGCTAAATGAATCCTATAAGTAGAGCAATTTTATTTGATTGTGTGAAGGAATTTTTCCATGAGGTTGGACCTGGGCCGCACATTCGCACCCACGAGCTGAGCGAGGTCGACACGACGCGGGCGAGGTCGACGCGAGGTCAACGCGGGTTGCCCGACTGTACACCCTCGCGCCCGAGGTGGGAGCGCAGACGAGCTCGGGGCGGGGCGTCACGGCGGACGCGTAGAACGCCAGGGCGACGGCGGTGCAAAGGGCGCGATGGCGGCAGTGCGTAGGGCGCGGTGGCGGCGCGCGTCGCTGTGGACAAGAAAAATGGAAAGAGAGTGGCCAGCAAGTGGGCCAGGCAGCGAAAAAACTGGCGTGCAGTGTCCGCGCACTGCTCAAACCGTGCTCAAATTTGAGACGGATTTGAGCACTCACGGACAAAAAAAAACGGACTAATATCTATTTGAGAATACTTGCAGGCCCTATTTGATATATATGAAAATGCCCAGTTTCATCAAGGATACAATCTCTATGGGTTACAAAAATGTTTCAAATGGAAAGAGCTCGAAGAAACAAACCTCGGGTGCCATTTTTGCAACCAGCGGAGGCTCCGGTGAAACCACCGGAACATCCGCCCCATGCATTCCCCAGCTCATCCAGGCGCTGGCTTCTGGTGGAGGATCCGGTGGAACCTCCGCTAAAGCTTCGGGTGCATAAGAGCGGAGGCTCCAGCGAAGCCTCCGGTGTACTTCTGGTGGGCGGAGCCTCCGGTGAAACCACCGGAGCCTTCGCTGGCTCCACTGCCCCGCTATGGTGATAGCCTTCGGTGAAACCACCGAAGCCTCCGCTGGCTCCACTGCCCCACTGTGGGGATAGCCTCCGGTGGCGCCTCCGGTGTGGCCTCCGCTAAAACCCCCTTTGGGTGCATAAGAGAGGAGGCTGCAGCGGAGCCTCCGGTGGACCTCCGATGGGCGGAACCTCCGCCAAAGCCGCCGGAGTCTCCGCCCTTCAGGATCCAGTTTGAAGAAAATGAGTTGCGCGTGTGCGCGTATATGAAGACCACCGGAGCCTCTGGTGGAAACACCGGAGCCTCCGGTGCTGCGTGGACTGCACAACGGCCACTTGGGGGAAGGGGTATTTAAAGTCTTCCACTACCTCATAAATGCTTAAGCTTTTCCCATTCTCTCTCCTATCCATTAATGAAAGCTTCAACCTCCTAGATCTCCCTCTCCAACCACCCAAACACTCCGAAACTTTGTGGAGAGCTAGAGGAGACCAAGATCCGTGATTCCACCAAAGTAATTTCAAATCCATCCACCACATCCTAGTAGATCTATAATCCCGCTTGAGGCTTAGAAACCTTAGTAGATCTTGTGCTTGTAGCTTCCACCTTGTTGCAATAAGCTTCGGATCCGCTGAGAGCCTCCATCCATCTTGTGGAGTGTCCTCAACCTTGTGTAAAGGTTTGGTCAACGCTTTCAAGTCGACCTCATAGTGGAAAAAAGAATCTCCTCACCGGAGAAGCTCAAGTAGAATAAGGTGCGCACAACCGTGCTATTGAGGAGAGTCCAGGTGGCTCCCCACCTCTCCAACGTCGACGTACTTCTCTTGAGAAGGAACTACGGGAAACATATTCTTGTCTCCTTGTTTACACTTGTGGTTTATCTTGTTGCCTTTCGTTTTACTTCCGTTGCGTATCTTATCTTGTATCACTTAGGGTTCTCACCTAGTTGCACATCTAGAGAACCTTATCTTATCTTGCTTAGCCATAATTAAAAGGAAAAGAATAAAAATTTGTAGTCAACCTATTCACACACCCCCCTCTAGTTGACCATAGTACACTTACAATTGGTATCAGAGCCTCGGCTCTTGCTAAGGGCTTAACTGCCTAAGAGTATAATGGTCAATGAAAATGAGCCCGACGGTTCTAGTGCGGAAATCGCCAAAATGGCCGACACTATAACTAACCTACAAGAAACGGTTGGAACACTCCAAATAGAATTGTCCAAGGTTAGCTCTAGTGTTGGCTCGGAGGTTTCTAGCATAAAGAAAATGTTGAAGGCCATGATGGGGAAAACCAAGGAGTCCAAGGAACCACCTCTCACCGCCGATGATGTTAGCTCGGATGATGAGTCCATTCCGGACAACGCCGAAATGGAAGCTAACATTGCTTTAAACAAGGCGAAAGCTAAGGCAAAAGCCGATAAAAAGGCTAAGAGCGGTGGGAACTCCGAAGGCTCCAAGTCTCAATCGGCTAACGGTTCGGGGTCTAACTCAAAAGTACCACCACCTCCCAACTATGACACTATCCATCCTATTGCCACAATGCCACACATTCTAAATGTTGGACTTCCTCCCATGCTTAACACTAACGAATTCTATTCTTGGAAGTTCGATATGGATTCTCATATTTCAGGGTCTTGCACCTCCTTGTGGAGAAGTGTTCTCCATGGATTTCATCCTCACGATGCAAACAACTTGACTCCAAGAGAATACGTGGAATTTCAACTCAACAAGACCGCTCTTGTCACTATCCAGAAGGCTCTCCCAATAGAACATCTTGAACACATCCGCGGTATCAAGACCGCCAAGGAGGCTTGGGATAAACTTGACACCTTGTTTCAAGGCAATGCTAACATCCAATCCTCCAAGTATGATGTGGATCTTGACAAGTCCGATAACTTAGTTATGCTTGAAGATGAAAATCTCGAAGAACTATATAGAAGGGTTGTCACTCTTGGCAACCAATTGAGGGACTTTGGAAAAGAAGAGATCTCCGATGAGTGGATCAAGAGGAAGTTTGTCAAGGCCATAACTCCTTTCGAGAAGAACCTCTCCACTAGCATTCGAACAAGATCGGATTACAAATCCCTCAACTCCATTGGTGTTCTTAGTGAGTTCATAGCCATATATCTATCTCACAAGAGCGCGGATGATGCTCTCGCTCGCTCAAGAGGAGTTGGAAAGTCTCCCAACCTCGCCTTGAAGTCTAAGGCGGTTGCTCGGATAGAAGAAGTGGATGAGGACGATGACGATGATGAGGATTATGAAGATACATACAAGGGTGCTCACAAGTGCATTGCTCTTGCCATGCACGGTTATTGGAAGAGATAGGAGGCTCACAAGGCCGGTGCTCCTAGACCTTCAAGAAACAAGATCTACAACAAGAAGGGGGAGCAGCCAAGGACATGCTTCAATTCTGGAAGTGCAAATCACTTCGTCAAGGAGTGTCCTTTTGATCCAAGAAAAGGGAAGCTTGTTCACAAGGACAAGAACAAAGCTCCACAAAACAAGAATCTCGCTAGAAGAGTCCCAATGGATCTATATGTGCAAGAAGGCCCCACATTGGAAACATACTACTCCGGAGATGAAGGAGAAGATGAAGTCGTAGGTGTGGCCCATGTCACCATAGCTACGACTTCCTCTTCATTGGTCTCTCTATTCGAATCCCCTAATGAGAAGGCATTGGTCCGACCTACATGTCTCATGGCAAAAGCCACCGCGGTAATATCTTCCACCTCCAAGTCTATTGCTACTAGTTCTCCCTCATGATTGGATTGTGTTGAAAACATTGTGGATGATGATGAGACCAAGAATCTTAGCTCTTGGCTATGTAGTCTTGAAGGTGAAACCAAGGAAAAGGTAAAGGCCCTCTTGAGGAAACTTGATGATGCTAACTCTCTCATAGATGAGAAGGTAGAGATCATCACGACCTTGGAGAGCTATAGTGGAGGTCATGATAATCATGACAATGAGCTTGTAGAAGCTCTTGAGAAAGAGATATCCTTGAGAGTCTCTCTTGAAGAGAGACTATTTAGTCTAGAAGAGACTTATGCTTTAGTGTTTCCAAACTTAGGAAGGATAATGAAAAATCTCTTGATCTACGTAAAATCTTTGAAGAAGGAGAGTTGAAGCTAGGAATATCCCATGAGGAACTTGTTGAGCGTCATGGAAAACTAGAAAAGGAGTTCACGTCTCTTAAAGAAATCCATGACAAATTCACCATATCCCGAAACAAGATTCTAGCTCAAAAATCTAATAAGCAAGTGACTTCCTCCTCTAATAGTATTGTTATCATGCCTACCTCTTGTACTACTACTAACGTTCTAGGAAGAGAGAAAATTCTCAATGACGCCATAAGCTCTCAAGGAGCCAAGAAAGGAAAGGAAGGGCTTGGCTTTGTTGCCAAGTCAAAGAACAAAACCAAGAATGTCACCTCTTCCTCTCGGAATGTTGTCTTTGTGAAAGAGGGAGAGGTGACCAAGGAGAAGCATACCAACGCCGTAGTGGGTGATGATACCTCTAGGGGGAGCATCACTCATAACGACTTTGCCAGAAAATATATCCCCTCTTATGTTCTTATGAAATCTAGAGATGGTAATGTTTATGCTAAATACGTTGGTACTTCTTATGGTGATGATTATCATTGGACTATTTGGGTTCCTAAGACTCTTGTTACTAACAAAAGAGGACCCATTGAAGTATGGGTACCTAAATCAAGAAATTGATCTCTTGTACGGAAGTGCTTTCGGGTCGGGTAGATGGACGGTGGATAGTGGTGCATTCCAACATATGACCGGAAGCAATGACGCAATGAGAAATATTGAACCTCCATTACCTTATCTCAATTGCGTCACTATTGGTGACAATTCTGAACTTAAGGTATTGGGACGAGGCAAGGTGGCTATATCAAATGATGTATCAATTGAGAATGTTCTCCTTGTTGAGTCCCTTGGTTATAACTTAATGTCCATTCTTCAACTTGCAAATTGTGGTTTTACCTTTTTCTTTAATAAAGAGAATGTGATTGTCACTTGGGAAACAACTCTTAAAGTAGCCTTTGTTGGGTTTGTCGAGAACGACATGTATGTAGTGGACTTCTCTAAAGGAGACACGTGTGCCGCGACATTCTTAATGGCTAAAGTTTATGTGGGGTGGCTTTGGCATCGTCGGTTAGCCCACACCAATATGAGAATATTGCATGACCTTCAAAGTGGCAATCATGTTCTATGACTAACCAAAGCTAAGTTTGCTAAAGATCGTGTGTGTAGTTCTTGCGCCTTTGGAAAGCAACATGGAGAACTTCACCCAACCATGACTAATATCTCCACCACAAGAATTCTTGAGCTCATTCACTTAGATCTCTTTGGTCCACTATCTTATGATAGTCTCAGAGGAAAGAAGTATTGCTTGGTGATTGTGGATGATTATTCAAGATATTTTTGGGTGTATTTCTTCAAGAGGAAGAGTGAGACTGAAAAGAGAGTCATCGAGTTTATCACTCTAGTGGAGTGCCAACACAATGCTTCCATATTGGCCATCCGGAGTGATAATGGTATGGAGTTCAAGAACTATACCGTTGAGGGGTTTCTTAGTGAAGAGGGCATTGCTCATCAATACTCCTCTCCCTACACCCCTCAACAAAACGGTGTTGCAGAAAGAAAGAACCGGACTTTGATGGATGCGGCTAGGACAATGATTGCGGAGTTCTCTTCTCCTTATAAATTTTGGGCCGAAGCCGTCTCCACCGCTTGTCATGCTACCAATCGGTTATATCTCCGCAAGATCTTGAACAAGACTCCCTATGAGATTCTCACGGGCAAGAAACCAGACGTATCTTACTTCAAAGTTTTTGGTTGCAAGTGCTTCATTCGCAGGAAAGGTAAACGTTTGTCAAAATTTGAGACCAAATCTTATGAGGGTATTTTTGTTGGCTAAGCCACAAATGATCACGCCTATAGAGTCTACAACAAGTCCACCGCACAAGTTGAAGAATCTATAGACGTGGTGTTTGATGAGGATAACGGTTCCCAAGGGGGGCGTATAGATCATGGTGTTGTAGGAGATGCAATTCCTCCCATCGTCATAAGAAGAATGGGGATTGGTGAAATAATTCCCATTGAGGGTTACCGGATGACGGAGGGAGAAGGACTATGCCCCACTCAAGTGGAGCCATTGACTACACCCATTGATACACAAGCTACCCAACAAGATGCACGAAGCCCTCAAACTAATGATCAAGGTCAAGCAAGTAATCAAGGCCAAGATAATGATCAAGGACAAACTTCTCATCAAAGTCATGATCAAAGTCCCATCATTGTTGAGAGAGCTCAACCTAGTGGTGATCCTTCACCTACTAATGATCAAGGCCAACATGAAGATGGACATGTCTCCGATGAAGAAGGTGATTCTCAAGCAATATCCAGAGAATCTTTGGAGGAGATACTAGCTCGTAGAGCAAAGAGAAGGATAGAGAATCTTGAACGAGTGGCACAAACGGAGGACAAGATACTTGGACAAGTTCGTGGAAGGGTTCTCACTAGGAAGCAATTGGCGGATTTTAGCAAGGCTCATGCATTTGTCTCTTTCATTGAACCCAAGAAAGTTAATGAAGCTCTCGAAGATCAAGATTGGCTTGAAGCCATGCATGATGAACTCAATAACTTCGAGCACAACAAAGCGTGGAAGTTAGTGCCAAGACCCAAGGATTGAAAGAATGTTATTGGCACCAAATGGATGTTCAAGAACAAGCAAGACAAAGATGGTATCGTCATTCACAACAAGGCAAGATTGGTGGCTCAAGAGTTTTGACAAGTCGAAAGTGTTGATTTTGGTGAAACCTTTGCCCCCGTGGCTCGTCTTGAATCCATTCGCATCTTACTTGATTATACATCTCATCATAATTTTAAGTTGCAACAAATGGATGTTAAGAGTGCTTTCCTAAATGGTCCCATTAGCGAGTTGGTATATGTTAAGAAACCTCCGGGTTTCGAGGATCCCAACCACCCCGATTATGTCTATAAACTAGATAAGGCACTCTATGGACTTAAACAAGCTCCACGTGCGTGGTACGAGCACCTTAAAGAGTTTCTAGTGGATCGTGGGTTTAATGTTGGTTTAATCGATGTCACCCTCTTTACCAAGACGGTTGGAGGTGACTTATTCATATGCCAACTCTATGTGTATGACATCATTTTTGGGTCTACTAACACTTTGTTCAATGAAGAGTTTTGCAATCTTATGACCGATAGGTTTAAGATGTCTATGATGGGAGAATTGGAGTTTTTCCTTGGCTTTGAAGTGAATCAATATCATGAAGGAACTTTCATCAAGCAAGCCAAATACACTCAAGACATGCTCAAGAGATTTAATATGCATGATGCCAAGCCTACGAAGACTCCCATGTTTACAACCCTTGACTTGAAACCCGACCCCAACGGTAAAGAGGTAGATCAAAAGGTATATCGCTCCATGATTGGCTCTTTGCTCTACCTTTGTGCATCTAGACCGAATATCATGTATAGTGTACGTAAATGTGAAAGGTTTCAAGCCTCTCCGAGGCAAAGTCATTTGGAAGCGGTGAGACGAATATTTTGATATTTAGTTCATACCCCAAATTTTGGTCTTTGGTATCCCAAGGGTTCTAGTTTTCATCTCATCGGGTATTCGGATGTGGATTATGCGGGAGAGAAGACGGATAGGAAGTCCACATCCAGGGGTTGCCAATTCCTTGTCCGATCCTTAGTATGTTGGTCTTCAAAGAAGCAAAACTACATTGCTCTCGCCACCATCGAGGCCGAATATATCTCTGCGGCAAGTTGTTGTGCCCAATTGCTTTGGATGAGGCAGACCTTGAAGGATTATGGTATTCATTTTGAAAAGGTGCCTCTTCTTTGTGAAAATGAGAGTGCTATCAAGATCGCCTACAACCCTGTTCTTCACTCCAAGACAAAGCACATTGAGATCCGTCATCATTTTATTCGGGATCATGTTAAGAAGGGTGATATTGATCTCTCATATGTATCCACCAAGGGTCAACTTGCCGATATCTTCACGAAGGCCCTTGATGAACCAAGATTTCGAGCTTTGAGGAATGAACTAAATGTCATCGAGTCCTCCAAATTCACTTGAAACCTTGCATATGTACCTTCATTCTAGGTGTTATTAGGTTTGGATGTAGGCATGGACATAAGGGGAGCATCACTCAACTCATGAGTATACACTCCTCTTATTATGCAAAAATCAATTCATCATTGCATATCTAGTCAATTTGTGACTCATTGTGCTTAATTGTGAGTAGTACTCTTGGACCCAAGATACATCTTCGCGGTGCCAAAGTACACGCTCAAACATGGTGGCTCCGGCCACCGACCTCCTCCTCTCGGAGTTATTTTATTTTGGCTTTTTCACGCACATCCTATTCCCCCTTGACAACTTGTGCGGGTTCGGCTTTTATTTCTTTGCATATTGCGAACCCCCATCGAGTAATGTCTCTCGTATGACAGTTACAATATTCCAACCCAAGTTTCCTTTGCCCAAAAGACTATTCCTATCCAAATGCTCTCGTTTTTCTGGTCTTGGCGCGCGAAAACTAGGTCGGGCAGAGGCTCCGGTGAAACCACCGGAGGCTCCGCTGCGCCTGTCCACCGAAGCCCACAGATTCCTCCGCTGGTGCGAAATTCGCCCAGCGGATCTGTACTGCGCACGCGCTCTATGGCCAGGGGCGGAAGCTCCGGTGAAACCACCGGAGGCTCCGCCAGCTGCGGTTCTACGGGATAAAGGCTAGGGCGAGTGGGTCAACAAGATCTTAGATCTTATTTTCCCCCACTCTCCCTCCCTCTTCCTCCTCCAAACCGCCACCGCCCCCTAGGTCTCCGCCGTTGGGAAGAGTGCTCCACCGCCGGGAGGCCCTCCTCCTTGTCGTGGACCGCTCCGGGATCTTCCTCCTCCTCACCTTCCACCATGGATGCGAGTATGTATGCTCTCTCTCTCTCTCTCCCATCTAGTTGATGGATGGGGAAGCACTAGGAGCCACATGTTCTTCACATCTAGATGCGTGGATTTAGGTTTTGGAGTAGGAAATCACGAGTATGAACCCTAGAAACCTACATTGTGAGTATTAGGCTTGAATCATTTTGGTTCTTAGGGTGGATTTTTTCATGTTCCCTACCCCTTGTTATTCATCCCTAATGTTCTTCATATCTTTGTTTCTCGGATTTGTGCGTCACATAAACTTGAGCATTACCTCTTCTTCATGCTTTTCTTGCTATCTCTTGTTCATAGATGCCTCCGGTTCCAAAGGCAAGGGAAAGGGCAAGGGCACTTGCACCAAGAGTGTGGCTAGTCGCAAGGAACCAAGGGTTGATGAAATCGAGGGAAACATTGGACCCATCTCAGCCCAAGCGCAAGACGAGATTCCCGGCTCCCGAGAAGACGTTGCCTCGCAAGGAGAAACCGTCCTCTCAAGTGTCCGAGGGAGAGTTCTTGGCGCAACCGCTTGATGCCACAATTCGGGTAAGGATCCTCGATTCCACACCGTGTTTCAAAGCCAAATTTATCATGAGATTTTGATGAGGAAGTCCAAGGAGAATGTTTCCCCTCAACATGCTATCAATTTTTGGTCATATGGAGAGGAAGCCCCAGTACTTTGGAGAAGCACTAGAGATTGTTGATGCATTTGGCCTTGGTCCCATTATGCAAGTCCAACAAGATTATGATGAGGGATTGTTCTGTGAGTTCTTGGCCATGGTGCATCTCGCCAACGAAACAGAGCATCATCTTATCTGGATGACCAAGGGACATCAGGTCACTATCAAGTGGTCCGAGGTTGGAGTCCTTCTTGGCGACTACCCGGATCATGGACCCTTTGCTGGTGGCCCAGAGTTTGATGAGGGTTGGTTCCGTGTTTATACTCCCAATGCTCAATCACTTGCCAAGGATCAACCACCCCTCTTTATCACTGGAAGAAGTTCGCTGTTGGATTTGTCAAGGGCCTCTATCCCACTTATGATATTATGCTCCGCATCTATCGTGAGACCATCAACCCAAAGGCGGGGAACATTGATGAGATCCAAGGCTTCCCCAAGAACCTCATGCTTCTTACTCATGAGAAGTGGCTCTCCGGTCTGACTCAGAAGCTTGATGTGCTCGATTATCTGTGGAATGAGTTGTGGCATGTCATTATACAGAGGAAGAATGCTTGCTTTGGGCCTATCATCATGAAGATCATCTTGAATGTGTGGGAGAACAAGTTCCCGGACGATCCTCTCGATGATGCTAACTGGATCCCACATACGGAGAAAAGGCTTCTCATCAAGGATCACACCAAGCCTATTGTGCATCCCACCCATGTTGCTCGCAACGGCAAGGCCAAGCCATGGGTCATCATTGATGAGGAAGACGAAGAAGAGGAAGTTGGTCCCTCTCGTCCTCCTCCTTCTGACAGTTCCTTCAAGTGGATGGCAAGGAGCTTAAGCACCGCAAGGCAGTTAAGGCCGAGAGACAGCTTTGTCGTGATGGTGGAGAATCTGTGGAGTCCCTGGAGCAAGATAACATTACCAACTGGGACAAGTGGCAAGCCAAGGATTCCAAGGGGAAGATCATCGAGTGGTCTGATGAGGAACCTGGAGAAGAAGTCACCAGCTCTCGCCGCCGCGCCCGTCCTCCGAGCTTGGATAACTCCTCCAAGTGATCATTGGGACGTTAGCATCGGTCTCCTCCCTCTTTTGGTATCTTGATGCCAAAGGGGGAGAGATATATACTTAGGAGCGGGCATTTGCATGGTTCTCTCTCAAGCCATGTTTTCGATTTGCCTCTTATGCTTGAGAGAGTTGGCCATTTGGAAACTTCGTTTGTTTAACTATTATGCGTTGTGAACCTCGTTACGCATTATGTGAGCTTGTGAACTTAGTACCTTAATTTTATCACTTGTTATGTGCTCACTATTATATGTGTTTAGCTCTATATTGTTTCATTCTCTCAACATGAAGGGAGCATATCTCTAGGGGGAGCTCCGTCCATGTTGTGTGTGTTATAATTATGCAAATAGGGATGTTGTCATCAATTACCAAAAAGGGGGAGAATGAAAGATCATCTTCCGTTTTGATAATTAATGACAACATAACTATTGGACTAATGTCTATATGAGAGTACTTGCAGGTCCTATTTGATATATATGAAAATGCACAGGTTCATCAAGGATACAATCTCTATGGGTTACAAAAATGTTTCGAATGGAAAGAGCTCGAAGAAACAAAGCTGGGGTGCCATTTTTGCAAGCACCGGAGGCTCCGGTGAAACCACCGAAAACTCCGCCGCTTGCATTTCCCAGCTCATCCAGGCGCTGGCCTCCGGTGGAGGATCCGGTGGAACGCAACCGCTTGATGCCACAATTCGGGTAAGGATCCTCGATTCCACACTATGTTTTAAAGCCAAATTTATCATGAGATTTTGATGAGGAAGTCCAAGGAGAATGTTTCCCCTCAACATGCTATCAATTTTTGGTCATATGGAGAGGAACCCCCAGTACTTTGGAGAAGCACTAGAGATTGTTGATGCATTTGGCCTTGGTCCCATTATGCAAGTCAAACAAGATTATGATGAGGGATTGTTCTGTGAGTTCTTGGCCATGGTGCATCTCGCCAACGAAACAGAGCGTCATCTTATCTGGATGACCAAGGGACAGCAGCTCACTATCAAGTGGTCCGAGGTTGGAGTCCTTCTTGGTGACTACCCGGATCATGGAACCTTTGCCGGTGGCTCGGAGTTTGACGAGGGTTGGTTCCGTGTTTATGCTCCCAATGCTCAATCACTTGCCAAGGATCAACCACCCCTCTTTATCACTGGAAGAAGTTCGCTGTTGGATTTGTCAAGGGCCTCTATCCCACTTATGATATTATGCTCCGCATCTATCGTGAGACCATCAACCCAAAGGCGGGGAACATTGATGAGATCCAAGGCTTCCTCAAGAACCTCATGCTTCTTACTCATGAGAAGTGGCTCTCCGGTCTGACTCAGAAGCTTGATGTGCTCGATTATCTGTGGAATGAGTTGACGGAGGGATAATAACCCAGTAGGCCGACTCCAAGGTGTAACCCGGCCCAAGGGACATGGCGCAGGATCCGGCTAAGGATAACGAAACTTCTGGAAGGCCCAAAAGTTTGCAGGCCTCGTAACCCGGATTGTGGGTTGCGGTAAGGAAAGCTAAGGGTTTGTAAGCGGTGTCCGGGTAGGATTCAGGGTGCGCCTTGGAGGGCAAGCCATGGGGGGTACGGTGCTTTATAAACCGACCCCTTGGTCTAGTTTACAAGGATCCAAGAGTTCTAGCAATCTCGCCTAATATCGAGCATCCAGTGTAACACGCAATATGAGTTATTATCTTGAGATCGGAGACTCGGCGACTTGATTGCCGGCTACCAGATCAAAGTTCATCGTCATGTTTTCCTCTGAGCTAAACCCTCTCCCAAACGCCTGTGTCGTCTTGCCCCAAGATCAGTTACCCCCGGTAACGTCTGCCGTGATTATCCCACGACAGTTGGCGCCCACCGTGGGGCCTGCGTCCAAAGGTGTTTACATCACGGGAGAAGCTCGGAGGAACATGGAGAATCTCGTTGTCGGCGAGATCTACATCGACCGCGAAGGAGAGAAGATGGTGGACGATTCCGGCTGGGGGCCAGAGTCGGATCACCTCGAATCCGGATCTACTGTGACGATCGGCCAGATCAACATCTTCAGCAGTATGGTACGTACGTCTAATTTAAAAGGACAATATCATGTGCATACTACAGGAACTCCTAGCAGGGACAAAGAAACATTAAAGCAAGCGGTAAACTCGGTTTCCTCGGCCGCTCCGGGATACCTGAGATGGGCGGAACAAGAGGTGACGTGGAGCAGAAGAGATCACCCGGAAAGAATAGAGCGCCCAGGAGTCTTGGCATTGGTAGTTGCACCGCAGGCCAATGGACAAGTGGAGAGGGAAAATCAAGAATTGCTTCGCGGACTAAAACCACGACTGCGAGTTCCCTGTGTTAGGGCTGCTGGTGCGTGGGTTGAAGAGCTTCCTGCCGTGGTTTGGGGTATCAATACTACACCTAACAGATCTACTCAGATGACGCCCTTCTTCATGGTCTATGGCGCGGAGGCAGTGCTACCGAGTGATATTATTCATGATTCACCACGAGTATCAGCATACGTCGAAGTGGAGAACGAAAAGACCCGGCAAGACGCCGTGGATATGTTAGAAGAACAAAGGGAACAAGCTCTGGAAAGATCAGCCATATATCAGCAGGATTTACGGAGATATCATAGCCGGCGCGTGAAAACCCGGGTCTTCCAGGAAGGAGACCTGGTTCTGCGCCTGGTACAGTCGAACGAAGGAAAGCACAAGTTATCACCACCATGGGAAGGACCGTTTATCGTAAGCCGGAATTTGCATAATGGGTCATATTACTTGATAGATGCAAGGGAAGAGTCGACCACAGTTAATGACACCGCTCATACCACTTCATCTATGCAAGAAAGAGACAGACCATGGAACATGGCTCAGCTACGTCCATATTATACTTAGCAAAAATTATGTTGGCATGTGGAATTGAACGATGTAACAGGCAGCAGGTTTTCAGACGCACTCTTTTCCTATCCAGGGTACCCTTGGGGACTGGACGGGTTTTTAATGAGGCGGCCTGCTGGCCTAATTTTTTCATATCAAGTAAAGAGGTGATTATCAAGAAAAGAGGTGATTATTATCATGTTCTGTACTTCCAGTATGATGCATATATTTAGGTCTTGGGGGCTGGCTGTTTGAATAGCACAGTTGCAAACTCAAAGACCCGGCCATGATGCCTATGAGTTATAAGGGCCGATTACTTGCAAACGAGTACGGCTACAATCTTATAACCGGACGAAGGAGCCAAATTTTCTTGACTATTCTTACTTAAGCTCGATGTGACTCGCAATAAAGGCATGATTTGTTCGCTTACGATTACAGTCAGCCATGACGCCCAGTGGGACTTGCCTGACTCTGTCTTCGTATAGATGCAACAACATGGTATCCACGCGAAAGCCGGCTTACAGTACAAGATAGTCAAAAGGGTCATCTAAACCACAAGTTATGCAGAGTACAAGGCTAATAACCGGAAACTCAACGATTATTAAGCATAACTTCAGATCCTGTGTGAAACAACTCGGGGTTCTTTGTGGACTTAGCAGCAAGCAATTTGTTCTCCTCGAAAGATCACGTATCCTAGACTCGGAAATCCGGGTCCTGGAAACTCGGGATCTTAAGAGAGGAAAAAATTGCTTAGTTGTTAAGGTTCAAAAAATCCAAACATCCGAGTCTTGGGGACTTGGGGACTTAGAAGCAATCCCTCTTGTCAACACCCATGAAACCCGGAAACCGAGTCTCACAAAAGGAACAATACAGAAAGTCGGATATCGAGAATAAAGAAAGATGGATATCGAGAATAAAGAAAGTCGGATATCAAGATCACATTGGTTCAAAAGTAGATAAACATAAAAGCCAGAAGAGGCACGAGGTGTATCAGGAACTTAGAATGCATTACAAAATTTTGATAAAGAGTATCAAAGGTGCACAGGTGCACCATTCAAAAATAATTGTTTAAACGGCACATCAGGCCGACTGGCGCATAAGAAGTGGCAGGTATTACTCGGCATTCTAAGCCGCGGCGTCCATCTTCGCCTTGCCTTTGCCATCACTTGTGGTAGCAGAAGCACCCGGGTCAGCAGCAATGCCGGCTCGCGCGGGTGGAGGAACGATGGGTGTAGAGGTAGCGGGCGCAGAGTCGGCTTCAGCCTTCTTCTTTGCAGCTTCCTCCCTAATCTTGGCAGCTTCTTCCCTCCATCGGGCAAGCATATCGTATGGCTTGGGGCGATCTGCCTTAATAACCTTGTCACTAGCATCATATGCAGGAAGAATAGAATCAATCTCCAAACTGTCGGCGATCACACTGGCCGGGTGACGAACTTCTTTCTGAATGGCTTTGAAATTCTTTGGTGAGAACTTGGACCCGTCTTGATTGAATTCTGGAAACCCGCTCATCAGCTTGGCCGGCTCTAGCTTAGGGAAATAAGCTTTAGCCAGCGCAAGACCCCGGGTTACTCCAAACCGACAGGATGAGCGCTTCCAATGCCAAATCCACTCAGGAATGGTGGAGCAGACTTCCAGCAACTTTTTCATGTTACCAGGTCCAACCCGGTAGTCGTAGTTCATCAAGAATCCATCCAACGCCGGCACTGAGCTGCCGGACAGTATCTTTAATGAGCTTCAGCTTGGCAGTATCATCCTCTTCCGGGATCGAATCATCCGGACCTGCTGAAAGTAAGAAAAGTAATGAACAAGGAGATCCGGCTATTTATCCAAAGGAAAATCCGGGTCTTAATTGCTAAAGTTCAAAGATCATACCAGTTGCTGCGCGGTAGGTATCGGCAATCTGCACAGAAAGTGTTGTTAGCCTGTCCTCAGCCAAGTGAGCCCTTTTCCTATACTTCCTTGTGATTTTTCCACTCCTACGAGCTCCAGCTTCAGCTGCTTCGCGAAGAGCTGTCTCCTTCACAATGCGTTTGGCAGCCTTCGCCAGCTTCTTCAGATTGCGCAACGAAATCCTAGGTGGAAACACAAGGAAGGGTCAGTCGGATCTATTATGAAGTTCCAAGCAAATTAAACCAGTAATTCACTTGGAACTTGGGGACTATACAAGGATACAAGTGGTGTCACTCGGACTTACCTTGTGCTTTGTTATCAAAGCATCTAGAATATTCTCTTCATCGGCCTTTAAGGTGTAGAGGGCATCAAGCATTTGGGTGAACGTCATATCCTCTGGGCGAACTCTAGAAGAGCCGGCAGATTGGTCTTCCGGCTGGGGAACTTTCCCGGTTCTTGGGGTCGAAACCCGGACCGTCTGAGTATCCGGGTTAGGAGAGCCCGTCTTCGTCTCCTCTCAATTTCTTCGTCCACTTCTTCGGAGGATTTTGGAGACACGTTTTCCTGTTGAGCTGGGTCATTGAAGGGGTCTTGTTCTTGGCCGTCTTCAGCCTCATCGTCAACTACAGCATCCGTGTTAATAGTCGGCCCCTCCACCCCTTGCTTTTCTGCTTCTGTGATCTCTGGGTCACTAGTGGTAGCTTGGGCGCTGATAGGAAAGAGGAAAAAAGTGGTTAGCGATATAGGTTGGTAGTTATCAGGTGCAAAAGGATATCGAGCGATGGAGACTTACCCGGTGTTCACAGCGTAATCCGGCGGGAGTTCGCCGCTGGAGGCGGACGAGGTCGCCAAAGGCACCGATAGCGGCACCCGGAATTGCCCAGCGAGTGGGTGGCTAGGAGATGGGTGGCGCTGAGGAGATTTGGAGGGCTGAGGTGGAGGAGTGCTGGCCCGGTGAGCAGGTGAAGTGGAGATACCCGGGTTAAGGGGATCCTCGCCCGGGGAACTCCGGGTCACCCTGCGCTTAGCCGGGAGAGGACCCTTCAAGAATGATGAGTGTGACAGTTGTTGATTAAGTTTACGCATGGTATCGAAGGAGTAAGGCTCAGAAGACATAAAGGAAAAAGGAACCTTTGCAACCACTCCTCTGGCCTTCCTCTTGGCCCCGACTGTGATCTCCTGATCGGATTCAGTGGCCTCCGGGTCTTCCTCTTCCTTTTCTTCTTCGTCTTCCCTCCCTGAAAATCGAGTATGTATCCATGGGAAAAAGGTAAATGGTAGGAAAATAATGCAAGTAAAAGATAACATGAGAGTCGGATAAGTACCTTCATCATCATCAGCCGGCTCATCTTCTTCTTCCGGGTCTCTGGAGGGGGGGAGGTTTCAACTCTCCAGAAGGGATCATCAGCCTAAAGTCAGAAAGATGAAAGTAAGAATTAGAAGTTGCATCAGGTCAAAGTGTGGAAAAAGGTTATGAGAATTGGATCTTACCGCTGGAGCCGGGTTTTCCCGAGTGAATGGAGGTAACCCGGTAATGTTCTTTATCACCTCCAATTTTTCCGTCAAGAAACTCTTGATGGTTTTGTTGGTATCACCGGTTGCAAAGTTCCTGGTGGAGTATCGGAGCGCGTCTGTGGTGTGCCCCGAATACTCGCACATCAACTTGGTACGGGTAGAGTTGGGCTGGATCCGGAAATCGACCCACGTCTTCACCAAGTTGAGCCCAAGAAGGCCTTGGGCCGAGAGGACAGCTAGCCTAGCTAGCAAAGGTTGGATGGCCTCCCTGTCCGACTCAGGGGCAAAAGCATTGAAAGACTCGGAGATATCTAGGAGACCCTCCGAGTAACCCGGCAATCTTCTCTCGCCGGGTAGGGAGGTGTCTCGGCAGTAGAAAAAGGAGAGTTGCCAATGCTTAACGTGAGAGTTTAAGTTAAGGGTCGGCATAGGGGAATTCTTGCGGCGCTGGATGGAAACCCCGCCGCAAGTCAAGAGTGCACCGTCACCGCTTTCGCGGCACGGTTTGCATTGGAAAAGTTCTAGGAAAAGAGTCAAATTTGGCGGAATGCATAAATAGGAATCGCAAAGGACGATAAAATGGGTTATGTTCAATATAGAGTTGGGCCCTATATCGAACACCCGGAGGCCGGAAGATTTGGGGTAATGGCTATCCGCGCGGATTTTACGAGATATGCTTCACATGCCGAGCAAGATATCCGGACGAAAAAGAGAAGGGGATCCTCTCCGCGGTATCAGGATCAATTATTGAGTAAAGTATAGAGTTTTGGCATTTTTATCAAGGCTTAGACCCGGAAAGTTAAGCAAAGCGTCTGGAGAAAAGCCGGGTTACTATATGGCCACCATGGAGTTAGGCCTAGCTGTATGTCAAAGCACCTTAACCCGGCCTCCGTACACTTGTGCGTTTGATATTTTTGCAGGGAATAGCCAGTGCTTCAAGGAGGGATCCATGAAGCCCAAGCTATCCTGGGGACTACTGACGGAGGGATAATAACCCAGTAGGCCGACTCCAAGGTGTAACCCGGCCCAAGGGACATGGCGCAGGATCCGGCTAAGGATAACGAAACTTCTGGAAGGCCCAAAGTTTGTAGGCCTCGTAACCCGGATTGTGGGTTGCGGTAAGGAAAGCTAAGGGTTTGTAAGCGGTGTCCGGGTAGGATTCAGGGTGCGCCTTGGAGGGCAAGCCATAGGGGGTACGGTGCTTTATAAACCGACCCCTTGGTCTAGTTTACAAGGATCCAAGAGTTCTAGCAATCTCGCCTAATATCGAGCATCCAGTGTAACACGCAATTTGAGTTATTATCTTGAGATCGGAGACTCGGCGACTTGATTGCCGGCTACCAGATCAAAGTTCATCGTCATGTTTTCCTCTGAGCTAAACCCTCTCCCAAACGCCTGTGTCGTCTTGCCCCAAGATCAGTTACCCCCGGTAACGTCTGCCGTGATTATCCCACGACATGAGTTGTGGCATTTCATTATACAGAGGAAGAATGCTTGCTTTGGGCCTTTCATCATGAAGATCATCTTGAATGTGTTGGAGAACAAGTTCCCGGACGATCCTCTCGATGATGCTAACTGGATCCCACATACGGAGAACAGGCTTCTCATCAAGGATCACACCAAGCCTATTGTGCATCCCACCCATGCTGCTCGCAAAGGCAAGGCCAAGCCATGGGTCATCATTGATGAGGAAGACGAAGAAGAGGAAGTTGGTCCCTCTCGTCCTCCTCCTTCTGACAGTTCCTTCAAGTGGATGGAAAGGAGCTTAAGCACCGCAAGGCAGTTAAGGCCGAGAGACAGCTTCGTCGTGATGGTGGATAATCTGTGGAGTCCCTGGAGCAAGATAACATTACCAACTGGGACAAGTGGCAAGCCAAGGATTCCAAGGGGAAGATCATCGAGTGGTCTGATGAGGAACCTGGAGAAGAAGTCACCAGCTCTCACCGCCGCGCCCGTCCTGCGAGCTTGGATAACTCCTCCAAGTGATCATTGGGACGTTAGCATCGGTCTCCTCCCTCTTTTGGTATCTTGATTCCAAAGGGGGAGAGATATCTACTTAGGAGCGGGCATTTGCATGGTTCTCTCTCAAGCCATGTTTTCGATTTGCCTCTTATGCTTGAGAGAGTTGGCTATTTGGAAACTTCGTTTGTTTAATTATTATGCGTTGTGAACCTCGTTACGCATTATGTGAGCTTGTGAACTTAGTACCTTAATTTTATCACTTGTTATGTGCTCACTATTATATGTGTTTAGCTCTATATTGTTTAATTCTCTCAACATGAAGGGCGCATATCTCTAGGGGGAGCTCCGTCCATGTTGTGTGTGTTATAATTATGCAAATAGGGATGTTGTCATCAATTACCAAAAAGGGGGAGAATGAAAGATCATCTTCCGTTTTGATAATTAATGATAACATAACTATTGGACTAATGTCTATATGAGAGTACATGCAGGTCCTATTTGATATATATGAAAATGCACAGGTTCATCAAGGATACAATCTCTATGGGTTACAAAAATGTTTCGAATGGAAAGAGCTCGAAGAAACAAAGCTGGGGTGCCATTTTTGCAAGCACCGGAGGCTCCGGTGAAACCACCGAAACCTCCGCCGCTTGCATTTCCCAGCTCATCCAGGCGCTGGCCTCCGGTGGAGGATCCGGTGGAACGCAACCGCTTGATGCCACAATTCGGGTAAGGATCCTCGATTCCACACTATGTTTCAAAGCCAAATTTATCATGAGATTTTGATGAGGAAGTCCAAGGAGAATGTTTCCCCTCAACATGCTATCAATTTTTGGTCATATGGAGAGGAAGCCCCAGTACTTTGGAGAAGCACTAGAGATTGTTGATGCATTTGGCCTTGGTCCCATTATGCAAGTCCAACAAGATTATGATGAGGGATTGTTCTGTGAGTTCTTGGCCATGGTGCATCTCGCCAACGAAACAGAGCGTCATCTTATCTGGATGACCAAGGGACAGCAGCTCACTATCAAGTGGTCCGAGGTTGGAGTCCTTCTTGGTGACTACCCGGATCATGGACCCTTTGCCGGGGGCCCGGAGTTTGACGAGGGTTGGTTCCGTGTTTATGCTCCCAATGCTCAATCACTTGCCAAGGATCAACCACCCCTCTTTATCACTGGAAGAAGTTCGCTGTTGGATTTGTCAAGGGCCTCTATCCCACTTATGATATTATGCTCCGCATCTATCGTGAGACCATCAACCCAAAGGCGGGGAACATTGATGAGATCCAAGGCTTCCTCAAGAACCTCATGCTTCTTACTCATGAGAAGTGGCTCTCCGGTCTGACTCAGAAGCTTGATTTGCTCGATTATCTGTGGAATGAGTTGTGGCATGTCATTATACAGAGGAAGAATGCTTGCTTTGGGCCTTTCATCATGAAGACCATCTTGAATGTGTTGGAGAACAAGTTCCCGGACGATCCTCTCGATGATGCTAACTGGATCCCACATACGGAGAAAAGGCTTCTCATCAAGGATCACACCAAGCCTATTGTGCATCCCACCCATGCTGCTCGCAAAGGCAAGGCCAAGCCATGGGTCATCATTGATGAGGAAGACGAATAAGAGGAAGTTGGTCCCTCTCCTCCTCCTCCTTCTGACAGTTCCTTCAAGTGGATGGAAAGGAGCTTAAGCACCGCAAGGCAGTTAAGGCCGAGAGACAGCTTCGTCGTGATGGTGGATAATCTGTGGAGTCCCTGGAGCAAGATAACATTACCAACTGGGACAAGTGGCAAGCCAAGGATTCCAAGGGGAAGATCATCGAGTGGTCTGATGAGGAACCTGGAGAAGAAGTCACCAGCTCTCACCGCCGCGCCCGTCCTGCGAGCTTGGATAACTCCTCCAAGTGATCATTGGGACGTTAGCATCGGTCTCCTCCCTCTTTTGGTATCTTGATGCCAAAGGGGGAGAGATATCTAATTAGGAGCGGGCATTTGCATGGTTCTCTCTCAAGCCATGTTTTCGATTTGCCTCTTATGCTTGAGAGAGTTGGCTATTTGGAAACTTCGTTTGTTTAATTATTATGCGTTGTGAACCTCGTTACGCATTATGTGAGCTTGTGAACTTAGTACCTTAATTTTATCACTTGTTATGTGCTCACTATTATATGTGTTTAGCTCTATATTGTTTAATTCTCTCAACATGAAGGGAGCATATCTCTAGGGGGAGCTCCGTCCATGTTGTGTGTGTTATAATTATGCAAATAGGGATGTTGTCATCAATTACCAAAAAGGGGAGAATGAAAGATCATCTTCCGTTTTGATAATTAATGACAACATAACTATTGGACTAATGTCTATATGAGAGTACATGCAGGTCCTATTTGATATATATGAAAATGCACAGGTTCATCAAGGATACAATCTCTATGGGTTACAAAAATGTTTCGAATGCAAAGAGCTCGAAGAAACAAAGCTGGGGTGCCATTTTTGCAAGCACCGGAGGCTCCGGTGAAACCACCGAAACCTCCGCCGCTTGCATTTCCCAGCTCATCCAGGCGTTGGCCTCCGGTGGAGGATCCGGTGGAACGCAACCGCTTGATGCCACAATTCGGGTAAGGATCCTCGATTCCACACTATGTTTCAAAGCCAAATTTATCATGAGATTTTGATGAGGAAGTCCAAGGAGAATGTTTCCCCTCAACATGCTATCAATTTTTGGTCATATGGAGAGGAAGCCCCAGTACTTTGGAGAAGCACTAGAGATTGTTGATGCATTTGGCCTTGGTCCCATTATGCAAGTCCAACAAGATTATGATGAGGGATTGTTCTGTGAGTTCTTGGCCATGGTGCATCTCGCCAACGAAACAGAGCGTCATCTTATCTGGATGACCAAGGGACAGCAGCTCACTATCAAGTGGTCCGAGGTTAGAGTCCTTCTTGGTGACTACCCGGATCATGGACCCTTTGCCGGTGGCCCGGAGTTTGACGAGGGTTGGTTCCGTGTTTATGCTCCCAATGCTCAATCACTTGCCAAGGATCAACCACCCCTCTTTATCACTGGAAGAAGTTCGCTGTTGGATTTGTCAAGGGCCTCTATCCCACTTATGATATTATGCTCCGCATCTATCGTGAGACCATCAACCCAAAGGCGGGGAACATTGATGAGATCCAAGGCTTCCTCAAGAACCTCATGCTTCTTACTCATGAGAAGTGGCTCTCCGGTCTGACTCAGAAGCTTGATTTGCTCGATTATCTGTGGAATGAGTTGTGGCATGTCATTATACACAGGAAGAATGCTTGCTTTGGGCCTTTCATCATGAAGATCATCTTGAATGTGTTGGAGAACAAGTTCCCGGACGATCCTCTCGATGATGCTAACTGGATCCCACATACGGAGAAAAGGCTTCTCATCAAGGATCACACCAAGCCTATTGTGCATCCCACCCATGATGCTCGCAAAGGCAAGGCCAAGCCATGGGTCATCATTGATGAGGAAGACGAAGAAGAGGAAGTTGGTCCCTCTCCTCCTCCTCCTTCTGACAGTTCCTTCAAGTGGATGGAAAGGAGCTTAAGCACCGCAAGGCAGTTAAGGCCGAGAGACAGCTTCGTCGTGATGGTGGATAATCTGTGGAGTCCCTGGAGCAAGATAACATTACCAACTGGGACAAGTGGAAAGCCAAGGATTCCAAGGGGAAGATCATCGAGTGGTCTGATGAGGAACCTGGAGAAGAAGTCACCAGCCCTCACCACCGCGCCCGTCCTGCGAGCTTGGATAACTCCTCCAAGTGATCATTGGGACGTTAGCATCGGTCTCCTCCCTCTTTTGGTATCTTGATGCCAAAGGGGGAGAGATATCTACTTAGGAGCGGGCATTTGCATGGTTCTCTCTCAAGCCATGTTTTCGATTTGCCTCTTATGCTTGAGAGAGTTGGCTATTTGGAAACTTCGTTTGTTTAATTATTATGCGTTGTGAACCTCGTTACGCATTATGTGAGCTTGTGAACTTAGTACCTTAGTTTTATCACTTGTTATGTGCTCACTATTATATGTGTTTAGCTCTATATTGTTTAATTATCTCAACATGAAGGGAGCATATCTCTAGGGGGAGCTCCGTCCATGTTGTGTGTGTTATAATTATGCAAACTAGCAAGGTGGCCCTTGAAAATGTGAGGGTATTGAACATGTCGATGATATACTTTCTTGTTTTAGTATATACTTTGATTTAGAATTATGAATTACATGGTTCTCTAGCCATAAAAAATGTAATACTCCCTCCGTCCACTTTTATAAGGCTCACTTCTTAGCATTCAATAGTAAGAAGTGAGCCTTATAAAAGTGGACGGAGGGAGTATCTAGTAAAATGAATATATGTGAAGATTAGTTTGAACCTACTTAATTCATGGCTGAATATTTAGTATTATATATTAGCAAATTTAATGTCACTATTTTGTAATGTATGTACTACAATTTTGATCTACTACATGTTGTTCTTCACTCGTCAATCCCGGTGATTTACATTCTTACACATGTATTTGGTGTGTCTTATATTCATATATCACAACTAAGTCGAATCAGACTGATTATAACTTTTTAAGTCACTGGTTTGTACATGTTCCCACATAATTAGTCACTACTACTTCCACTGGACCATTATTCCCCAATTCGTCATGTAAATTATTTGAATCACGTACTAAAAGATCACTACATAAATTTTAAAAACTTTGATATTAGGTCAATTATTTGACGCACGTAGTAAAGGAGGACTATTATAAAAAATTATAAACTCCGATGAAAATTATACTACCGCTAAAATTCTAGAGATTCAAAATTTAATTCTGTAAGATAGTGAATTTGATTTTCAAAAGGGTACATGCAAAGAAAAAAAATTCAGTTCATGTGCGATCAGTAGAGTATTGTCATCAAGATTTATCTCGATGTAAGGAACATTCTCAATTAAAAAAAATCTAGAAACCTTGGATATGGAAGGCGACGAAAATAATTAGTCAGACCATTTTCCCCCAATTCGTTATGTAAATTATTTGAATCACGTACTAAAAGATCACTACTTAAAATTTTAAAAACATTGATATTAGGTCAATTATTTGACGCATATAGTAAAGGAGGACTAATAGAAAAATTTATAAACTTTGATGAAAATTATACTACCTCTAAAATACTACAGATTCAAAATTTTATTCGGTAAAATAGTGAATTTGATTTTCAAAAGGGTACATGCAAAGAAAAGAAAAGGTTTCAGTTCATATGCGATCAGTAGAGTATTGTAATTAATATTTATCTACATGTAAGGAACATTCTCAACTAAAACAAAATATAGAAACCCTTGATATGGAAGGCGACAAAAATAATTAGTCACTATTACTTACACTGGACCATTATTCCCCAATTCGTTTATGTAAATTATTTGAATCACGTACTAAAAAGATCACTATTTAAAATTTAAAAACTTTGATGTTAGGTCAATTATTTGACGCACATAGTAAAGGAGGACTAATATAAAAAATTTATAAACTTTGATGAAAATTATACTACCTCTAAAATCCTACATATTAAAAATTTATTCGGTAAAATTGTGAATTTGATTTTCAAAGGGTACACGTAAAGAAAAAAAGTTTCAGTTCATGAGTAGAGTATTGTCATTAAGATTATCTCGATGTAAGGAACATTCTGAATTAAAAAAAATCTAGAAACCTTGGATATGGAAGGCGACAAAAATGCGCTATTTCTCTTGGGGCAAATACCAAAGAAAAAATTGACATAAAAACAATTATATAGTCTGACCAATTAATTGTGTATTCATTGTGTGAGAAATCAGACTTTACCTTTGAATGAGAGAATATCCGGTTAAAAGAAATTAGCTCCTAGAGCCAAAATCTGCCTACTTGTGGAGAAAATAGATATCTCTTGAATTGTTTGTGTATTCAATCATGTGCACGTATACACGTACTCATCTCATTAGCCCTTGTAGGTAGAGTGTGTACGCAGTCTTTTTTCTTAACAGACACAACTGATGTTCGTCTTGACTTTTTTTTTAAAGAGTGTTTTGACTCTTTTAAAGGAGTGAGGTACGTCCTGATATGGTCTTGTTAGCTGGAACCCCAACGATAGATCTTAGTGTACTTATTTTTATTTTGGCAGACCCACGTCTATCAAAGAAGGGAGTCCAGTACCATTACGTCACGACACATTCTTGTAAGCTGAACACCAATCGATCAGGTCTTTATTAAAACTATCAATTAAGTCTTGGTTTTTTAAGTGACACGTTTGATATCTATCTTGCCTTTTTTTCCAGGGACTTTCTTGATTTTTTCGAAGATGTGCTTTGACCCTTTTAAAGGAGTGAGATATGTAACGCTACTGTAATCTAAATCCAACGATCGATCTTACGGAGTAGTTTTTTTTAACAGACCTACGTTACGTCTATGAAATAAGGAAGTCTAGGACAATTACGTCATGACACGCTCGCAAGCTGCACCAACTATGGATCAGGTCCGGGAAAAACTATCGATCAGGTTTTCTTTTCCAGGCTCAGATCCATCAAATACGGGACGGTGTTGCTGTGCGTGAACCCGTACTCGATCGTGTGCCGTGACGAGTTGGACCCAACATATGCATGCATGTTCTGTGCGTTACGTGTTGGCCCCAATTTATTGTATTGGAATAGACGTGTCATGTTTGTTACGCAAAACTAATGGTTCTATTTAAAATCCTAACCACTAATTTTAGATCTAACCATCAAAATTATTTAGATGATGTGGCTCAATATGGTGGCTTTATTTTAGACCTCCGTATTGTGCTTTTAGTATATAATAGATAGGGATGTTGTCATCAATTACCAAAAATGGGGAGAATGAAAGATCATCTTCCGTTTTGATAATTAATGGCAACATAACTATTGGACTAATGTTTATATGAGAGTACTTGCAGGTCCTATTTGATATATATGAAAATTCCCAGGTTCATCAAGGATACAATCTCTATGGGTTACAAAAATGTTTCGAATGGAAAGAGCTCGAAGAAACAGGGCTGGGTGCCATTTTTGCAAGCACCGGAGGCTCCGGTGAAACCACCGGAACCTCCGACCCATGCATTTCCCAGCTCATCCAGGCGCTGGCCTCCGGTGGAGGATCCGGTGGAACCTCCGCTCAAAACACCTTCGGGTGCATAAGAGCGGAGTATCCAGCAGAGCCTCCGGTGAAACCACCGGAGCCTCCGCTAGCTCCACTGCCCCACTGTGGGGCTAGCCTCCGGTGGCGTCTCCGGTGTGGCCTCCGCTAAAACCCCCTTCGGGTGCGTAAGAGCGGAGGCTGCAGCGGAGCCTCCGGTGGGCGGAACCTCCACTAAAGACACCGGAGCCTCCGCCCTGCAGGATTCAGTTTGAAGAAAATGAGTTGCGCGTGTGCGCGTATGTGAAGACCACCGAAGCCTCCGGTGCTGCGTGAACTTCACAACGATCACTTGGGGGAAGGGGTATTTAAAGCCTTCCCCTACCTCATAAATGCTTAAGCTTTTCCCATTCTCTCTCCTAGCCATTAACGAAAGCTTCAACCTCCTAGATCTCCCTCTCCAACCACGCAAACACTCCAAAACTTTGTGGAGAGCTAGAGGAGACCTAGATCAGTGATTCCACCAAAAGAATTTCAAATCCATCAACCACATCCTATTAGATCTAGAATCCTACTTGAGGCTTAGAAAACTTAGTAGATCTTGTGCTTGTAGCTTCCACCTTGTTGCAAGAAGCTTTGGATCCGTTGAGAGACTCCATCCATCTTGTGGAGTGTCCTCAACCTTGTGTAAAGGTTTGGTCAACGCCTTCAAGTCGACCTCATAGTGGAAACGAGAATCTCCCTCACCGGAGAAGCTCAAGAAGAATAAGGTGTGCACAACCTTTCTATTGAGGATCGCCTAGGAGGATCCCCACCTCTCCAACGTAGATGGACTTCTCTTGAGAATGAACTACGGGAAACGTATCCTTGTCTCCTTGTTTACACTTGTGGTTTATCTTGTTGCCTTTCGTTTTACTTCCGTTGCGTATCTTATCTTGTATCACTTAGGTTGCTCACCTAGTTGCACATCTAGATAACCTTATCTTATCTTGCTTAGCCATAATTAAAAGGAAAAGAAGAAAAAATGGTAGTCAACCTATTCACCCCCTCCAGTTGACCATAGTACACTTTCAACAGCCCCATAGGGGCCTGATATTTAGCCGGGCTGCTCAAAAGTGTCATGTCCCGGCGAAGTAAGCAGCCCCGTAGGAGATGTCCTAAGAGCATGTCCACGGACAACCCCAAACGCCCCCAAATGCGAAATGAGGGTCCGGACGAAAAAAAAATCTCCGCATTAGCACCCCCAAACGTGTCCGCCAAACTTGGGGGCCTACATGGGGGCATCGGACATCATCCGGTCACCCCAACTGACTGGCGCCCCCCAGCCGTCATTGACACAAATAAAATTTAAAAACTTTGTTCATAAATTAAAGGTAGAGGCATATGCCCTTTTTTACATATAAATAGAACGAAATTTGAAAAAAAAACGACGCGGCGCCCGTGAAGAACTAATCCTCGTCCTCGTCGTCCGATGGTGGCGGCGGCTGTCGGGGGGCTACCCCCGAGTAGGGGTAAGACAGGTGGTAAAACAGAGATCAGAGTACTGTTTACCGAGTAGGCGGCTACCCGGGTATCAGCTATCCGGTAGGTGCTACTCGGTAAAAAGTATTGAAGGCCAAGAGAAGACAAGAAGGAAGATTGGAATCATCCGAGTAGAGATCAAGTGGTCCGAGTAGACGGGCATCAATCCTACTCGGGCACAAAGTCAATAGAGTCGTTCTGGCGAGATCCCGCGTATCCCGCAGCCGTACAGGCGTGTGGTTCAACTTACAAGACGCATGATTATCCGCGCTACGGCGTGGGCACAGTGAGGGTGGGCGCCTGTCATGTCTTGTCACTGACAGAGGGGACAGGGCATGTCAGAGCCTACTCTGTGAGACTGACAGGGTGGACAAGTCCTGTCAGCTGGACGGCGCGGTGACTTCTCGCAACGGCGTCAGCGGGAACACGGAAGCGTGCTGCTGCTACCCTCCTGCGCGAGGGACGTTTCCCTGAGAGAATTTATTGCGCTCTTTAGTGCTACCTAGAGAGAGAGAACGAGAGAGTTGCTACTCGGCTGAGATCCTGATTGTACTGTGGCTACTCGGTAACATCATATACAAAGAGATAGACAGGAGTAGGGGTGTTACCTCCACACGAGGGCCCTGAACCTGGGTAGATCGAGGTGTTTGCCGTGTTTTTGAGCGCGTCTACTCGACTCGCGATCCCTCCGCGAATACCTGCAGCGTCCATCGGCCCCAACTATTAGCCATCCCATGGCATCTGTCTTCTCCACTCCACGACAGTTGGCGCCCAACGTGGGGCCAGCGGCGGTGCTGGCTGGGGTTCATATTCGAACAGGACCGATTTCTGCATCAGGGGAGCGCGTGGTCTGTGGCCTTGTCCACAGATTCGGCTCCTTCGACTTCGTCACCGACAACGCCGGCGATTTCGGTGGCAGGCCCGTGCCTGAAGGCGGCTCGGTCCTCTCCTTTGGAGCGCATCTGGTGTACGTCGCCACCACCGTCATCCGCGAGTTCCCGAAGGAGGTGCTCGTCGCGGATGATCCTCCTGCTATACTCGCTGCTCGCGGGAAGCCAGTTGGCTGCTCTGCGGACATCATGGAGGTGATGATGACGGGCCCGGCTATCGATGCCTGGAAAGGCGCGGGCACTGCGGCTGAGGTCATCGAGGAGCAGCCTGCGGCCAGGGGTCACAAGCCCTACGAGATGCCCTGGAACATTCCGGGCTACGGGGCTCCTTCCACGTCAACGGCTATATCGGCTGCTCGCGTTGGTGCCACCGAGCAGCTGGGCATGCCGCCTCCCACCGACACGGAGCTCATGGCGTTGAAGGCGCAACTCGAGCAGCAGCGTCAAGCGCTACTCGCGGAGGCTCAGGAGCTGGAGAAGGTTAGGCTTGAGCTTAACCTGGATCAAAATGAGTACAATAGAGCGGATGGCTTTACTCCTGTTTCTAGGCTGCCTAGCAAGATAGGCGTTATTCGTCGCAACTTGGGCGCTGAGCTAGCTAGAGATGGTAGGGATGCTAGTCAATCTGCTAGTTTGAACACTGCTAATAGGCCAAAATATTGTTCCCCTGCCAAAACTCTTAGGGCTGCAGAGCCAGTCGCTGCCGAGTTACCGCATCTCACTGGCAAGGCGCGCACTAGGCAGCAGGACTGGCTTAATGAGCTGGTGCTAGAAGCTAGCAGGCAGAATGAGGCTTTCCGAAAAGCCAATCCGGGAGCTGGTTCTTCCCATGTTGTTCATTCGCATGGGGGCAGATCGGTGGATCAGGCCTCATCGCCGCTTCCCTGCACTGAGAGGGCTCAGAGTGTGAACTCTGGCGAAAACAAACAGATACAGGTGTACGACCCGGCTGTCGCCGGAAAACAGCACGCTGTAGAGTGGCAGCCCGGCCAGAAACACAACTCTGCAGGAGCAGGCTATCAAGCCACCAAAGCTCACAGCAAGGGACAAGGAGGAAACCGAGCGGGACCATCTCGGCCTCAGGCTGCCAACCCAGTTCAGCAGAGGGTACAGCCGCGTGCAGCTGAGCAGCCGCGAGCAGTTGCGGCAGCGGCCAACCCGGTCCTGTGCAGCCAGACCGCTATGATGATGGGTACTCGGCAATGGAGATGGCTGGGTACGCCGATCCGAGAGATGTCACTGATCGTCTGGGTGAAAGGATGCTGGAGCCCAGCGATGCAAGGTACAAGTTGGACCGGATTCACCGGTCCGAGCAGATAGAAGAGAAGGGGCCACCTGGCCCAAGCTGTTTTGGCCATAGAATTATGAGAGAGCCTGCCGTGACCAAGTTCCAGTTGGCCAGGGGGACCAAGTCGTATGATGGGAGCACCAAGCCGGATGACTGGCTGAATGATTATGTCACCGCTCTGCATATTGTAGGCGGCAACCGGAGATGGGCTATGAGATACGTCCCATAGATGCTGGAGGGCCCTGCCCGGATCTGGCTCAATAACTTGTCGAAGGACAGTATCAACTGCTGGCTCGACTTCTCGGAAGCCTTCATCACACTAGTAGAAAAAAGGCCTTCGGTACGCCAGCATCAGTCCCCAAACGTCACGCACCGTGACTAATGAGTCTTTAGTCCCGGGTCGGGAGGAGACCCGCGACAGAAGGTCATACGTCGCGGGTTGGGAAGCGCGTTGCGGCGCGTGGAGGGAATTAATTCCGGTTGACCTGGCCGCCCGGGACTATTGGTCCTTTATTCCCCGTTCCCGTGGCCAACCGGGACTATTGGTCCTTTATTCCCCGTTCCCGTGGCCAACCGGGACTAAAGATCAAACTTCTCGCCTCCACCGCGGCGGTTTTTATTTCGCGAGCGAGGCAGAAGGGCGCCATTCCACTCGCTCTCTGTTTTCTTCCTCTCGCTCTCTGTACTGTACTCCTTCTTCCTCCTCATCTCTTCTCGATCCACCAAGCACACACACGCAATGGCTGAAGTTTGGCAGCAATACGAAGGTCCCACACCATGCGGCAAGGTTCTGGACGTGCTCTACACCAACAGTTCCGAGAGGCTGCCCTTGGCTCTTGGTTATTTGACCGAGCTCTATCTTGCATCTCCCGATGAACACCGGTTCTTTGGCTCGATCTGGAGTACACGGCGAATCAGAGGGATGTCGCCGTCATCCAGATTGCGTTCAAGCAGTCTGTGTTGATCTTCCAATGGTCAAGTAAAGCACACGTAACAATCTTGCATAATTCGATTTTTTTGTTGATGTAAAGAATACATGTGTTGCAACATATCTAACACATATCCTATTTTGTTGTTGCAGTAGTTCAAAGCATTGTCCGGCCCTTGTTGATTTTCTTGTCAACATGGGGTTTGACTTTTGCAGCGTTGACATCACGCAAGACTGTGTGAAGTTGATGCGCATTGGTATTATGATACCTGAAGATCACTACATTGATCTTCAGAATCTTATCCAGTTGAACGGGCCAAAGACTGGGATGGCTGTCATGGCAACTACCTTCATCCACCAGGGCTACGACAGGATGAAGACTGATTTCCCCTCGAAGAATCACCGTTATTGGGAGAAGACCCCACTGGACTTGACGAACGTCAAGTATGCCGCCGTAGATGCATATGTCTCGTACGAGTTGTTCCGCATCTACTCGGAGCCATAGATATGTATATATGCGTTCGATATATATGCGCGCATGTAATGGGTATCTTAATTAGTATATATATGTAATGGATATCTTTTGTGAGAGTTATGTTTGTGTTATATGATCGACTCTATATATGTTATGAATGTAATCGACTCTATGTTTGTGTTATGTGTGATCGACTCTATGTTTGTGTTATGTGTGATCGACTCTATGCATGTAATGAATATTATTTGTATTATTGTTCTTCATTTTTGATATATTTTTTCATTTTAAGATTTTAAAATGAATTAGTATTATTTTTCTTCATTTTTTGAAATATTATTTATATTTTTAAGATTTTAAAATGAATTAGTATTATTTTTCTTCATTTTTGATATATTCTTTTCATTTTAAGATTTTAAAATGAATTAGTATTATTGTTCTTCATTTTTTGATATATTATTTTCATTTTTAAGATTTTAAAATGAATTAGTATTATTGTTCTTCATTTTTGATATATTATTTGTATTTTTAAGATTTTAAAATGAATTAGTTCTATTTTTCTTAATTTTTTGATATATTATTTGTATTTATTCAAAATTATTAATTACATCATTACTTTTGTTTATTAAAAGATTTATTTGAAATTCAAACAATAAAGAAATATGGCATCGACCAACATGTTAATAAGATTGATATGATACTACTATCACATACATGCGTGAGAAACACTTGGATTCGGGACGAGATGGAACTCGGAAGTTAAGCGTGCTAGTTCTAGAGTAGTGGGAGGATGGGTGACCGAGCGGGAAGTTTGACCATGAGTAAGTAATTTGACTAGAGATAATCTTAGTTAGACGTACACTAAGCAAATAATACAAATTCTGAAAAAAAAGGGAGTGAAAAAAAGGGAGTGAAAAAAGGTGAGAAAAATAATTAGAAACCAAATGAACTAAAAAAATTACGAAATAAATCTAGTCCCGGTTCATGTGGCCAACCGGGACTAAATGTCCTCCGCCACCCGCCCACGTGGACGGGCCTTTAGTCCCAGTCCGTAAGTGGCGGGACTATAGGCGGGGGCCTTTAGTCGCGCGTAGCTAGTCCCGGTTGCCCGGACGGGATTAATGGGCCTGGCGAACCGGGACTGTAGGCCTTTTTTCTACTAGTGTCAGCAACTTCACCAGCACGTACAAGAGGCCGAATAGGCCGTAGCAGCTCTCGGCTTGCAAGCAGCGGGAAGAGGAGACTGACCGAGAATACCTTACTCGGTGGAGCACAATGAGGAACACCTGTGAGGGTGTGAACGAGTCACAGGCAATCGCCTAGTTTGCTCAAGGCTGCAGGCATGGCAGCATGTTGTGGCAGAAGCTGCAGAGAGAGATGCCGAGTACGCTCGCCGAGACAATCAAGATAGCTGATATGTATGCACTCGGTGACCCTACTCGGCCTCTACTCAATGCTTTCGAGCCAAGAAGAAGAAACCATGATGGCAGCAGACGCCAAGACTTCCGCAACAAGCGCAGAGATGACCGTCCCGATACTCGGTACGGTTCTGAGCGAGTGAATGATGTGAACCAAGATACCGCGGCTGCTGGGAGCAGCCAAAGGCAAAAAACAGCTGGACCCCAATACGGACAGAACCAGAATCAGGGCCAAGGCTTCAAGAAGCCATACAATGCTCCCCAGCAAGGCAACACCAACCCGGAAGGTGGAGATGCTCAGAGATTTATCTTTGAGAACATGAAGGATGGGCCATGCAGCTTCCATACTCGGCATCCGAGTAGGCCAGCCAATCACACTACCCGGCAATGCAGCTGGTGGGACCGCATCAAGAGTGAAGGTTTTGGTCAGCTGCCCCCCTCCTCCTCTGCCGCCTGTGGATGCCAATGTGCAGCCTATCCGGGCAGCTGCTCCTAGGCCGGCAGTGAATCCGAGAAGGGAGAATGTGAATCAGGTGGCTCAGGGAGCCAACCGCAACTACAACAACCGCAACGACCGCAACCGCAACTACACCCGCAACAACAACCGCAACTACATCAGCAACAACAACAACAACAACAACAACAACAACAACAACAACAACAACAACAACAACAACAACAACAACAACAACAACAACAACAACAACAACAACAACAACAACAACAACAACAACGACAACAACGACAACAACAACAACAACGGCAATGCTGGTGGTGGAGACCGGAACCAGTATCAGGAGCACCATGAGAGCTACATGGTGTTCACCACCAAGCCAGATGACAAGCAGTCGCAGCGTAGGCGCGCGATGGAGGTGAATGCAGTGATCCCGGCTGTGCCGCATTACTTGCACTGGTGCGACCAAGAAATTACTTGGTCCAAAGATGATCATCCCAAGGTGATGCCCAATCTGGGTACATAGGCACTAGTGGTGGATCCCACCTTCCTGGGGACCAAGAAGAATGTCAGGTTCAGCAAGGTGCTGATTGACAACGGCAGCAGCATCAACATCATGTACCGAGATACCCTGGAGAAGCTCGGCCTTGCCGAGAAACATGCTGCTTCCCAGCAGGACCACTTTTCATGGCATTGTGTCGGGGGTGTCTTGCGCTCCAATCGGCCGCATCTTGATAGATGTGCTATTCGGCACCAGGGAGAATTGACGCACCGAGTGCCTGCAGTTCGAAGTGGTTGATCTTCAGAGCCCCTTTCATGCTCTACTCGGTAGGCCTGCACTCACCAAGTTCATGGCTTCAACCCATGCAGCCTACCTGAAGATGAAGCTACCTGGTCCCAATGGTGTTATCACCATCTCGGGTGATTACAAGCGCTCCCTGGATTGCGCATCTGCTGGATCTCTGCTGGAAGAGTCTTTGGTCATCGCTGCTGAGAAGAAGAAGATACACGAGGTGGTTGGTATGGCTCAAGCAGCTCAAGTCGGTATGCCTGGAATGTCGAGTTCGCAGTATGAAGCAGCCTTCCAGGCATCCCAGGAAACCAAGAAGGTGCAGGTGGACCCTGAGTTCCCAGACCGCGTTGCCATCATTGGCGCCGGGTTGGGCGAGAAATAGGAAAGCGAGCTCATCCACTTCCTCCGTGAGAATCGGGATGTCTTTGCATGGTCCAATGAGGACTTGCCGGGTGTCCCGAGGGAGTTGGTTGAGCACTCGTTACATGTGCGTCCTGACGCCAAGCCAGTTAAGAAGGCGATGCGCCGCTTTGGTGATGAGAGAAGGAAGGCTATCGGTGATCAGATCACCAAGTTGCTGATAAGTGGATTCATCATGGAGGTACTGCATCCAGATTAGCTGGCCAATCCGGTCATGGTTGAGAAGAAGAAGAAGGACACCAAGGCTGCGGTGGCATGGCGCATGTGCATGGACTACACCGACTTGAACAAGGCCTGCCCCAAGGACCCGTTCCCGCTACCCCGCATAGATCAGGTGATCGATTCCACTGCCGGGTGCGAGCTTTTGTCTTTCATTGATGCCTACTCTGGTTTTCATCAGATACCTCTTAACCCGGCTGATCAAATAAAGACTGCGTTCATTACCCCATACGGGGCTTATTGCTATCGTGTTATGTGCTTTGGGTTGAGGAATGCTGGGGCTACTTATCAGAGGTGCATGCAGAAATGCTTGCATGACCAAATCGGCAAGAATGTGCAGGTGTACGTAGATGACATTGTCGTCAAAACGAAAGAAACACATACTCTCTTAGTGATATTGAGGAAACATTTGCTAGCCTGCGCAAGTACATGATGAAATTGAATCCAACTAAGTGCACTTTTGGCGTCCCGGCTGGCAAACTGCTCGGCTTCTTGGTATCTAGTCGGGGCATTGAGGACAATCCTTCAAACATAAAAGCTATAGAGATCATGTCTTTGCCGAGATCACTGAAGGATGTGCAGAAATTTACCGGATGCTTGGCTTCCCTTAGCCGCTTCCTGGGAAGAATGGGTGAGAAGGCCTTGCCTCTCTATCATCCCATGAAGAAGAGTGACAAGTTTGTCTGGACGCCACAAGCTGATGTGGCCTTCAGAGAACTCAAGACCATGCTGGGTAGCGCTCCCATCCTGGCAAGCCCTCTGCCCAAGGAGCCAATGTTGCTATACATCGCAGCTACCAACCGGGTAGTCAGCGTGGTGATAGTGGTGGAAAGAGAAGAAGAAGGCAAGACTGTGCAGCGGCCAGTGTACTATCTCAGCGAAGTTCTATCTAGCTCCAAGCAAAACTACCCGCACTAACAGAAGATGACATATGGAGTGTACCTAGGGGCCAAGAAGCTCAAGCATTACTTCCAAGAGCACCCCATCACAGTGGTGAGGTCTGCTCCCATCTCGGAGATCATGGGCAACAGGGATGCAAGCGTCCGGGTAGCCAAGTGGGCAATTGAGCTAGCCGTGTACACCCCTCTGTACGCGAGAAGAGAAGCCATCAAGTCACAAACTCTGGCAGATTTCTTGGTGGATTGGGCTGAGATGCAGTACGATCCTCCCTTGCCAGAAACCAACTTCTGGAAGATGCCTTTTGATGGATCCAAAGTGAAAGAAGGGCTCGGTGCTGGCATGGTGCTCACGTCACCCAAGCGAGATCAACTCAAGTATGTGCTGCAGATCCATTTTAAGGCATCCAATAATGTGGCCGAGTATGAGGCACTGGTGCATGGCTTGAGGGTATCCAAGGAGATCGGTGTTCAACGCATTGTCTGTTATGGCGACTCGGATTTGGTGGTTCATCAAGTTTCTGGCAACTGGGATGCCTTGGATACCAACATGGCGTCCTACCGGTTTCTATTACAAACTATGACTGAGTTCTTTGACAGGTGTGAATTTCATCACATACACCAAGCTGAGAATGATGCAGCTGATGCACTGTCCAAGTTGGGGTCTTCTCGGCAGTTTAACCCGGCTGGGAATTCCTTGGAGCATTTGAGAAAGCCATCCATCAAGCCATCCCCCTACTCGGAATCCATATTCATTCCATCTCTGCCAGGATCGGAAGCTGTTCCCATCGAGATTGACTGGGAAGCTGCAAAGGAGAACCCGGGGACTGTCGTCTCCAACCCGGGGATTGTCGTCTACAACCCGCGGACTGCTTCACTCAACTCGGGGACTGTTGCGTTCATTGAGGGGATCATTTCTTAGTAATCGGGGTCTCAGGGACTCGTCTCCAACTCGAAAGAGGTCATGGTAGCTGATCCAATGGAAGTGGTCGAACCAGTGTTTTCCATCCGGGAGACACTGAGTTGGGCTCTGCCCATATTATCCTTTCTAACGGATGTCTCATTGCCGAGTGATGAGGTCACGGCAAGGCAAATACAGAGAAGATCCAAGGGTTACACCATCATCAACAAGGGGCTGCACAGAAGGAGTCCTACTGGCGTGCTGCAACGCTGCGTTGAGCCAGAGGAAGGGGAAGAGATTCTTAGAGAAATACACCAGGGAGAATGCGGGCATCACGCCTCTTCTCGGGCACTGGCCAACAAGGCTTTTCGGCATGGATTCTTTTGGCTCACTGCCTTGTGACAAGCTGAAGATATAGCGAGAAAGTGCAACGGGTGCCAAAGGTTTGCGAGTAAAATTCATATGCCAGCATCCGAGTTGAAGACCATTCCCATTACTTGGCCATTTGTTGTCTGGTGTTTGGATATGGTAGGCCCTTTCAAGCCAGCTAGAGGCAACATGACTCACATCTTGGTCATGGTTGGTAAGTTCACCAAGTGGATTGAGGTCAAGCCTATTCGGAAGTGTGATGGAGTCACAGCGGTGAGCTTCCTGAAGGATATCATTCTGAGATACGGCTACCCGCAAAGCATCATCACTGATAATGGAACAAACTTTGCTGAGGGTGCATTCGCAAGATTCTGCAAGGAGAAGCGGATCTGGCTAGACGTTGCATCAGTTGCGCATCTAGCCTCAAATGGGCAGGTTGAAAGAGCAAATGGCATGGTCCTATCCGGGATAAAGCCAAGGCTAATTGAGCCATTACAGCGAACCCCTGGTTGTTGGCTGGACGAGTTGCTGGCGGTGTTGTGGAGTCTAAGGACTACCCCTAACCGATCAACCGGATAAACACCATTCTTCCTGGTATATGAAGCTGAGGCCGTGTTGCCCACTGACCTAGAGCATGACTCGCCCAGAGTAACACTCTACACTGAAAAAGAGGCGAGAGAAGCTCGAGAAAATGACGTTGACCTGCTAGAAGAAGCAAGAGAGTTAACTCTGTCATGTTCAGCCATTTATCAGCAAAGCCTGAGGCGTTATCATAGCCGGAAAGTAAACCCAAGGGTTTTCCGAGAAGGAGACATGGTCCTTAGGCTCGTGCAACGCACGACCGGGATGCACAAGCTATCCCCTCCGTCGGAAGGGCCTTTCATTGTGAGCAAGGCTCTGCACAATGATCCCTACAATCTAGTTGACGCACAGGCACCACAGAAGAACAGGCCGGATAGAGCCAGAGAGAAATCCAAACGTCCCTGAAATGTAGCTCTACTCCCCCATTTCTATTCATGAGCAAAAGTTGTATGTATCCCTTTAACCGAGTTAAAATTCAAGTTGGCACTCCGAATTCAAACTCGGGGACTGCCTGTGCAAAAACCTTGCCTTGTGTTGTTTATTTTATTTCGCTTGTCTACTCGGTTGGTCTACTTAGATTTTCATGCGCATATCTAGTAGTGTGTTTAAACCCAAGGGCCAACTCTTCGACTCTGCTGCTGTCCGCAACCCGGCTTCATGTCAAGCAAGAGAACAAGCCAAAGGTCAATGAGCACTTGAAAAATTGCTAAGGAAAAGAGAAGTGTAGAAACCGAGTAGGGTGTATTTACTTCTCTGTTTTCTTTTCGGCTAAGTGGTGGGAAGCGTTAGAATCCAAATCTCAAGGTACTTGAGTATCTGAAACTTGGTTTTGGAAATCTTGTGACTCGACTACCAAAAAGCCACAAGTGGCAGGTAAGAGCAAAGACAAAAAGACAAGTGGATGAGAAATGCAACTCGGGGACTTGCATTAAAACGCAATCCGGCATTAAGCCAATCTTGCTAAAAGTGAAACAAATAAAACTGAGTATCGAGATAAAGCATAAATGTATTGATTACATCTGCACCCGGCATCCCGGGGATCTGATAAGTGTTTTAGATAAGAAACTGCAGGAATTTAGACGACGTTGGAGGTAGTGGTATCTGAGTTGGTGCTGGTAGGCGCCACTGGCTCGGAGGCAGCTGTTGTCGATGTAGGCTCGGTCGTTGAAGATGTTGGAGTATTGGAGATTGGCTCCGATGCAGAGTTGTTGGAGGCCTGAGTGACGGAGGCGCTGGGAAGAGGGTAGAGCACGGAGGTCGCAGCCCCAGTCACGCCCAGCTCGGGAGCGGGGTCGTCAATCACCATCTCGGTGGTGACAGCCGCCTCCTGCGCGGCGGGTTGCGGCTGCTCGGTCTCCGGATTGGCTTCCATCCCGGAGTCCTCCGCGCCGTCACGCTGCTCGATTTCCTCTTGCTCGGCCTCTCCATGCTCGGACTCCTCATGCTTAGCTTCCTCGTCATCTCGGCCGTGGTCTTCACCGGCATCCTCGCTGAACTCGTCTTCCTCCTCTTCCTCCTCTTCATCAACATCTGTATCCGGCTCGGTGGGGCCGTCGATGTATTGGCTGGTCTCAGCGTAGGAGGAAATCTTGTATGCCACTGCTTTTCGGCGTGAGACGCACTCGGGACGCCCAGTCCACTTGGAGCCATTTCTGCGAGTTCCAATCCTGTCAAGATCTAAGTTTTCATACCAGGACATGATGAAGTGGAGGATCTCGTCAGCTCCTGCCCGAGCTGCGGAAGCACGCCATTTCTTCAGTTCTTCTCTGACGTGGTCCAAGTTGGCTGCCATACCGCGGAAGGTTTCTGGGACATCTCGGTCGAGCCAGAATAGCTTGTGCAATTTAATTGCAGTGGATACCATGGAGGTACCCAAGCCTTTGAGGGAGCGTACTTGGGTCTTGAGGTTGACGAGATGATCATCGATGCTGGAGGTATCATCAACACTCAGACTAGCTGCTGCCCTGGCCTTTCTCGCTTTATCCACAATAGTTTCACCAGCGACACGGAGTTCGAGGAAGATGTCTGAATCCGGAAATGATGGTTTGAGTCAGAAGGAGTAACCGAGAAGAAGAAGAGAGACTTTGTAGAAGAAGATAGAAAGGTAAAAAAAAAACAAGGTGAAGGGCAGCGGCAACTCACATTCCATTTCCAGCACAAGGGCTCCCAATTTAGTCCTCCAGTCGTCTGTTTCCCGGATCTGCTTGTCCTGGATGCGACGCGAGTCGCTGATTGTGACCTCGAGAGCTTGGTTCCTTTCTTTCAGAGTTCTGATCTCTCTCTCGAGTTCACGCTTCTCGGCAGCGGCTGTTTTCTCAAAATCTTGCTTCTCGCGTACAGCATTGATTGCTGTTTGGAGTACATCTGAAAGATCAACCTGGAGTTTCTTGAACTCCGTCTTTTCGGTCTCCCGCTCTTTCAGCAACTCGGCCTCACGGACCTGCACTTGGTGGTGCGCTTCAGCTGGAGTAAGGCATTGCTGATGTTCCTCTCGGAATTTCTTGTATTCTTCTGCAGGTAGAGCAGCAAGTTAGACAACTGAGCAAGCAATAACAAGCTAAGTACAGGAAATAGAGAAGGGGTAGCTCACCTTCCAGTCTGGAGATTGTACTCTGCGTGGAGGCAGCCATGACCTCACAGTCCTGGTGCTTATCCACGAGCGCCTTGAGCTAACCTACAGAGATGACAACGACTGAGCAAAAAAGCAAAAAACGGGCGTAAACAAAAAGCACACAAACCGAGATGCTAAAAGCTTACTTTCCATAGCGGACAGTTTGATGGTGCTTTCCATGGAATTCTTCTCCATAGCGTCCATCTCACTTTTCTTAAACTCCAGCTCCCGGTTCCTGTCTCGCACTTGGCGATGAGACCACGGGAGCTCGCGGAAGACCTTGGTCCTCTCCTGGAGGCTATCCTGCAGAGAGAAAAGAAATTTGATGAATTTGGAAGATTTGGCACGAGTAGATGGCAACTCGGTGGAGCTTTATCTACTCGGCGCAAATCTCGGGGACTGAGTAGTAGGTAGGAGAAGAGAGGTGAAGACGAAATCTGGCAAATCGAAAAGATCAAAGGAAAAAAGGTACTTACCACATAGCTCTGCTCGATGTCTTCAATGTTCTTGCGAAGAACAAACAGCTTGCTGGCCAGAGTACTGCAAGGTCTAGCTACAGCCATGCCAACACGGCCGATGTCGGCCTTATTCCATTCGGTCCGGTAGTTGTCAAGGTTCCGCAGCTCGGTACCTTCCCAGGCGGCGTGGCCAAGTCTCTTGCTGTCCCAGAACTTCTCGATGAAGCCTACTCGGTCAAGGATAGCGGCTACGCCTTCCTCCGGGAGATCCTCTTCATCCTCGTCGCGGGAAGTAATTTCCTTGATGACCAGGGAGTCTTTCTTCCCCTTGGACTTGGAGCGGGATACAGCTCTTCGCTCTTTCAGAGCGGCTAGTCGATCAGCTTCCTGGGACATCTTGATCTTATGGCGCTCCTGCAGCTGAACCTAGTACTCGGGCAGAGTAGGAGCCTTCTCGGTTTTGCTGGCGCCTGCGTCGGGAGCTTGATCCCCTTCAGGGCCAAACTGGATGTCGGCATGCACCAACCTGGTGTTCGGGTTGACTTTCCTAGCCTTGTTAAGCGGCCATTGGTTCTCAGGTGGAGGCTGTTGTTGTGCGGGTTGCCCTCCTGGCTTCTGTCCGGTTGGCTGAAAGGACAGCTGCTGTTGCACAGCTTGCCACTGTCCGGTTGGCTTGCGCCAGCCTGCGAGGCACCGCGTGGAGGTTGCTTCCTGGTCGCCTGCGGGATCACCTTGGAGGTAGAGGGAGCTGTTTGCTTCTTGGAAGTTGGCGGAGGCACTTGACGAGTTGACGGCGCCTTCGGCTGGTTGGCTGGCGCAGCATCCGGCTGCACTACGTATTCACGTGATGGCTCCTCCACGAGATCCTCTACCCGCTGCGCCGCAGCAGGATCTTCTACTCGCTGCTCGGCAGTAGGATCCGGCTGCTCCACTTCGGTATCTTCTTGGCGCTGCCCGGCAGCATGATCAGTGGCCTCACCAGCTCATGCAGATGGAGGAGTTGGTGGATTCTCTCGGCATTGGTGGCGTCCTGAGCAGCTGGCTGCGCGGTGGGCTGCGGCTGCTCGGAGGTGCGCTATGTATCCATCTCGGCGCCTGCGTTCTGGGCGCCAAGGTCTTGCTCTTCTCGGAGAGGAGAGGACGCCGGTGTCCGGTCCTCTGGAACACGATTCCCTTCATCGTCGGAGAGCTCCACGAGTTCTCGTGGTGGATCTTTCTTCCTCCGGGGAGCTGGTGCGGTAGTGGCATCGGCATCAAGGGCATCACTGAAAGGAAATGAGTAAAAGAGGAAGGAAATCAGAAAATGTGCAAGGAAGAGAGCCAGGGAGAAAGTAGAGTAGACAACAACGAACTAGGGGCAATCCGGAAAGACTTACCCGTCAATGGTGGGGCGCTTTCTACGCAAGTTGGGCTTGTTTCCGGTTTTGATTCCCGGTTTCTTCTTGAGTTTCTTGGCAGGAGGATCCAGTGCCCCGCTACCCGTCCTCTTCCTGGTGGTGGGGGCAGCCACGGACACTGGAATGGCATCCACGGGTTCCTCTAGCTCGTCCAACTCAGGTTCCTCTGCAATGGGAAGCAGGAGGAATTCAGAATAATAAAAGAGAAGGATTCGAGTGCATTACTGGCAAGCAAAGAGGTGAACCTGGTCACCTTCTTCATCCTCTGACCAGTCCCGTATTGAACCTGCGACTCGGGACTTACCGTCCTGAACAGCGTGAGGGATGCACAGGGTGTCCTGGATGTCGTACGCCGTGGCGTCATCCTCTGTTCTATCTGCTTCCTAGTTGGCCTCAAAGATGGGCTGGTCCTCGGTCTTTTGACGATGGATGTGCTGTTGATGCCAACATAGAGCACAATGAGTTGAGTTTCAGTAGAGTAGCCCTACTACTTGGTCTAGCGTGCAAACAAAAAGCACTAAATGCTAAGGACCAGAAGAGGTAAACTGTCGCACCCGGACTTCTAAAGGATACTCGCCGTTCCGTTGAACAGTAGTAGATTGGATTACAGGGCTTACCAGCACCCGCGTCCTCTTACGAGTAGGCCAACACACGTATGTGTGACAACCAACCCCTATCTGTTCAGCGTCGACGTAAACCATCCCATAGAAATCAGGACACTACCATTGACGTACTTCATACCATACACACATGGTACGTCAACGGTTTGTAACAGAATGATAGCACAACATATCTCTACGACACAAAAGATTGAAATAAGTTGCAAATAGCTCTCACTAGAGCAGAGATAGCAAATACAATCATCCAGAGGACACATGTCCCAACATAACATCATTACATCTCAGCGGAAGCATTCAAAGGGTCTGAGTACAGACAAAGCCAAATAGGCTTAAGAAGTCGGAAACTGAAATAAAGACGGAGCCCATCCACGATGTCTCGGATCCTGCCCGGGTCCGCTAACTACTCGTCAGCAGCCTCGTCAAACTCCACGTAGTAGCCATCACCTGGATCCTCGTAAGCGTAGTCTGCGGAAACCACAACCCCAAAGGGGTCAGTACATAGACGTACTGGCAAGCAAGACTCACAGTTCACCAAAGTGTAGCCCGTCAACACCAAGCACAGATGCCTTGGGTTCAACGGAAAGAAGAGGATATAAAAGATGCTGCAACTGGCTGCGCTTACCAACTACAGAGATTCTACCACTTCCGGCTAACAGAAAGGAGATAAGATCGAGTATTGTAACCAACTGAAAGATAACTTCAAACAAACCCATCCTGGATCTCGTCCCTTATCCAAAGAAGCAATCCGAGGATAACTCACACAGTTGGAATAAGGATGAATCAAGTTGTTGTGTCAATAAGCCTATTACTAGTCAAGTTGTTAATCATTGGGTCTAAGGTTGTTAATCATTAGGTTCAAGTTGTCCTGAGTACTTGTTAGCCAGTACTTTCACCAAGTTAACCATAACCGCGGAAAACACGGCTTCTCGAGAAGATTTATCCCTGCAGGGTGGCACCAATTTGGCCGTACACGTATGAATAACCCGCCAGATGGGATGCCTCCCACCAAGCGGGGCACTCAACACAACTCAACTCTTCTTCGCATCAAGCCCAAAGCACCTTGGGCGCACGGCTAATCGAGCCCAGAAGAAAATGGACCCTCATAGCACTCTAAGAACGTGTCCCCCTATATGCCGACTACGAAAGTTCCACCCTGCGCTGGGCTCGCAAAAACATGCATGCGGCAAATGGAAAACACGAACTAAATGAGGCGATTTGGACGAGATGCGAATCGAATCAAATTGAGGGGGGCGCCCATACTCGCTTCCCACATGCGGGTAGTGCGCTCATCATGGATCAGTAGACAAGACCCTTTTCCTATTAGGGTCGACACTAGCAGGCCTCAAAACCACACAGGGCCTCCTGCCGGTGCCTTATCATCAAATTATTATTAACAATAACATTAGCATGATTGATTGATTGATTAAACATCGAGCCCCCAGAACATAATGATATTATAGTAACTGAAAGTAACGGGTACAGACTCGAGCAAGAATCTAAGCATGCTAGTAAGACACTGGCTCAATCAATGGGGTTGTAGGAGTGGTGGTGAGGCAATATCAGGGTTAAGGGATTCATGTGATAGGTTCGTAACAGAAACAACTACTACTAAGGCTAGCAGAAATAGACAACGGAAAGTATCGGTAACCAGGGTTGAAAAGGAACACAGTGGTTCGTGTGAGTGATAACTTGCCTGCAAACTCAGCAACCGGGTACTGAGCTAGATCCTCAGAAGGGGTGCTGTAAAGATCGTCTGTCTCAATGTCGTCGTCTATTCGGGAAGAAGCAAACAAACAAGACAGAAATATAAACAATCATTATCATGGCATAGTGCACAATCATGGGATGATGCATGTCAATTTAATAGATGCATCAAAATAAACTAAGTGACATGGTAACACAATTTAAATGGACCCCTATGCAATTTTGAGTTGCATATGGAAAAGGGTCCATGAATTAAGTAGAAACAAATGATTTACAATTAATTATTATGTGAAAGTTGTTAGCATGATGCATGCATGATGTTAACAACAAAATAACAACAAAAGATGCAAGTGGAAAAGGATTTTAACAAGTTTGGAAATTATTTATTAAGTTTGGGAATTTTTGGTTACTTAAAGATGCCACACAAGCAATTGTTGTTTTCATCAAGTTAAAGTGTTCAAAACAAATAACAAAATTCATATTTGAAAAGAACATCAAAGTTTAGTTGGATTACATGTTTCAAATTTTGAAATAGGAGTTAGGATGAATTTATTATGACTTAAACAATATTAAACAAGTTTTAAATGAATTTAAAACAAGTGTGAATTTTTATTTGAATTTTATTTGTTCAAAGCATAAATTCAAATTCATATTTGAAATACTTTTCTAGTTGGAAAACATATTTTGCATGTTCAAAATTATTTTATTTTGAGCAAGTTATGATTTTATCAAATTTAATTGAATTAAATTATTTAGGCAATTTAAATTATTCAAACCATGAAACAAAATTTATATTTGAAAAGGTTATTTGAAATAGCATGGAAAACATATTTTATTTGCATTTATTGGATTAAGAATGAATTAGTTATGAATTTTGGCAAATTGCAATTTGAATTATTTGAATTCAAATTTGAATTGCATTTTGAAATTTCAAAACAGGAAACAAATGCTACCATTAGGTAGAGAATTAAATTTATAGTAGTGTGCATATTTTATTTTCATTATTTGAGTTTATAAAATAAAAGTTATAAGGTTTTTGAAACCAGGGACCAATCTGCTAAATAAAAGGACATGGATTTGATTACAGAAAATGTTTTAAACCTTTTATACGCACAGAATCCTACCCCAGACACTGCCAGGGGGGCCCAGGGGACCGTGCGCTTGCGTGGCTACCAGGGAGGCTGACATGCGGGCCCTGCCTGTCAGCCGCGCTGGAAAAAAGGTTGGTTTATTCGCAGCCGCGAGGGATCGAACCCTGCACCTCGCGGGCGTGCTCGTTAGCTCTGAACCAGTGTGCTGTGTGCTCGTTTGTTGTCAGTTAACCACGCTCGGGGAGGATAAGGTTACACACGCGCTACTGAAACTTTAACTGACGAGAACACGCCTGAATCTCTGTCAGATAACAGGTGCTCGTCGGCGGTGAGGTGATCGCGGTTGCTGTCGTGGTTGTGAGGCACCGTGGCGGCTGCTGGTGGTGTAGTGCGCGCGCAGAGGCGTGCTCGCGGGCATGACAGAGAGGAGGGAGACGGTGGCGTGCTCACCGCGGTGTAGAGGGAAGCAGAGGCTCGGGGAGGTTCACGGCCGGCGGCGATGTCGCAGATGGCGGCGGCGAATCCGTGGTTCTCCGGGCTAGTTAGGGTGTCTAACAGCGAGAGGAGGTGCTGGTGGTTTGTTTCCAGCGCTTAGATAGGTAGGTGGAGCAACGAGGTGGGCGGCGCCATCGGAGATTCAGAGACGAAAACGCCGGTGAGGTTCAGGAGGTGGAGATCGCGGCGAGAGAGAGATTTCCGGCGGCGGTGTCGAGGGGAGAGGGGCAGGCTAGGTCTAGGGTTGGCGCCGTGCCCTAGGGGGGGTTAAATTGGGGCCGCGGGGTTCTCCTGGCCGTCGGGGGTGGCCGTACGGCGACGTGGCGCGGCGGATGGGGCGCCGTACTTGGAAAAGAAGGTGGGGCGGTGAGCGAAGCGTTTTCGGGCCAGGTGGGATGAGGTAAGCTGCGGGCTGGGCCGGGTAGCTGCTATCTGCCGCGCGCGTTTCTTTTTTTCTTATTTTCATTTTTCTGTTTTTTTTGTAGCCAAAGAAAAGGGAAGAGATTGGAGGGTTTTAGTGTTAGGAAAAATCCTAGAAAATTAGGGTGATCTCATTATGTTAATTACAACCAATTACCAAGTTTGGATTTCAAAAATATTTAAATTTTTGTGCTGTTTGGAAATAAACCAAATTTAGATGATTTTGAATATTTAAAATGATTATTAAAACCAACACTTTAATAGAGTGACCCAAATGATTTAATTGGAAACAAAGAATATAAAATGTTTTGGTTATTATTTTTATAATTTCAAATTGGGTTCTGTTTGAATGTTTTGGTTTGAATTTGAGTAATTTGTTAATTAATGAATTAATATTGAAAACAAGGTTTTTATTAGGGTGACCCCTATTGATTAAATAGAACAATTATGATTATAATTTGTGTGGTACTTTTATAACTTTCAAATTATGTGCTGTTGATGATTTGCTTTGAATTTGAAACCAATTTGGAATTAATTAGTGAAAATAAAAAACAACATTTTATTAGTTGATCAATATGGAATAATATGAAAACAAATGGGTTGTTTTTATTTGAGATTTCTATTTAAAATGTTGTAACAGAGCAAGTATGAAATAAAGTTTAGAAATAAGTTGAATTTCAAATGTGAAAACAATTAAGAACACATTGCAAAACAAATAGTAAACAAGGCAAACAATGAAATAAACATGATGACATGATGCAATGCTTTGATTAAACAGGAAATCAAACATTCTAAGGGATATTTTCATACTTGGGATGTTACATAAACGAATAGAAGTTCTACTCAGAACAGCATGCAAACATAAAGCATATCAAGCTAAGTGTCACGAGAAGTGTTTCTACTCGGAACAGCATGCAAACATAAAGCATACCAAGACTAAGTATTAACAGAGGATCTCTATCCGGAACAACATGCAACATAAAGCATATGAAGCTAAGAGATCTATTCAGCATCAAACACAACTACTGAGCATGCAGAGAAGAAAACTAACCTTGGGGATGAGCTTGGTGCGGCTATACGGCACGAAGCTGTAAGCCCAGTTCTCGGTGAGGGTGGTCCGCATGATGGACTTGGCCCAGATTGCAACCTCCGCCTTGCTAAGCTCAAAGGTTGTAGTCCGAGTGCAGTCCCGAGGGCCTCCCATGTAGCACATTTTGTGTGCCCGATCCTGGAGTGGGAGCACTCGGCGCGAGATCCAGCAGACAATCGGGTCATCCTGCAGAAGCCCTTGGTCAACCAGTTGCGCCAGGCGCTTCTCTACCTGGACGACGCCAGGCACCGTATTCTTGGGATGATACCCCCAGTTCTGTCCGGTGGGCAGCGCGTTCTCGAACTTGGGGAGCCCAATTCGGTCTTCAGCAACTTGTCCTTCTGTGGGAGGGACATTCTTCACATACAGAAAGCCCTGCTGCCACTTGCGCACGGTCTCCAACCCGAGTACCCGCGGGTGGTGCTTGGTGCTATGCTGCAGCATCATTGCGCTACCCGTCTGGGTCATCGCGCGTGGAACTAATGGGTTGCTTGGATTGGGAACGCTCTGCTGGCGGAGGAAGAAGTAGCGAGCCCACGTCTGGACTGTTGGGTACACGCCTAGGAAGGTTTCACAGACAGTGGCATGGGTGGATAGCATGACAATGGAGTTTGGAGGAAGATGATGCGGCTGGAGGCCAAAGTGGCGGAGGAAGTTGGAGAAAAACTTGGAAATGGGCAGGCCTAGGCCACGCTTGAAGTGAGAGAGAAAAACGACGTACTCATCGGCTTCCGGAGCCGGGACGAGCTCCGTGCCGGGAGGGCGGTAGATCACGCCGGGAGGGACGCGGCGAGTGTTCACCAGCCACTGGCAATCAGCGGCGGTGACGTCTGAGCCCTCCCAGCCGGCGCGGGCCGGTGCCATCTCCTCCTCATATTGGTCCGCGGCGGCGCTCGAAAGATCCATGGCTGCGCGGTTGCTGGTGGAGACGCGGGAGCTCGTCGAAGTTGAGGTTGATGACGACGACGGAGGCGCGCCGGAATCTTTGCTCTCTGCTCTCAGTACGGCGGCGCGTGGCGAGTTCGCGGCGGCACTGAGCTCTGTGGCGAGAAGAAGCGATGCGAGATGGGGAAAGTGCGAAGAGAAGAAATGATTTGGGCGGCGCGAAGGTATTTATTCCGTCTGCGAATTGCAGTTACTAGCGGATTGATCGTGGCTGAGATCGTGCGGCGTGGCTTAACTGCCCGTTAGAAACGCATATAGCGCAAAATGCGCGCGTAAAGTGCGCAGTTGATCCCATGACGTGGGTCGTGGGCTCTCGAGTACACGATCGAGGTGATCTAACGGGCCGTGGGCCCCAGGTGCAGTGGCTGGCGCATGGCACGTTGAAATGCCAGAACCGAGGCGTCGGGGGCATGGACGCGTGACACGTGCCCTCCCTGGACACGAGAAGATAGATTTCGCTAAGTGTTGGGTTCTCGGCAGAGCTCTGCGTTGCGTGTTCTACTCGACACTTAGCGGATTTCTCTCGAGACATTGTTCAGAGAAGTTCGAGCAAGGACTTTGAGTGTCCAAGTTGAGGAGCAACTCGACCAAACCGCTTCACGGAGGCAATTTGGTTTAAGCTGGCAGGTCCCAACGAACAAGTTCACTGGACTCTACCAGCTTCGGGGACTAATGTCGGGGGGCTACCCCCGAGTAGGGGTAAGACAGGTGGTAAAACAGAGATCAGAGTACTGTTTACCAAGTAGGCGGCTACCCGGGTATCAGCTATCCGGTAGGTGCTACTCGGTAAAAAGTATTGAAGGCCAAGAGAAGATAAGAAGGAAGATTGGAATCATCCGAGTAGAGATCAAGTGGTCCGAGTAGATGGGCATCAATCCTACTCGGGCACAAAGTCAATAGAGCCGTTCTGGCGAGATCCCGCGTATCCCGCAGCCGTACAGGCATGCGGTTCAACTTACAAGACGCATGATTATCCGCGCTACGGCGTGGGCACAGTGAGGGTGGGCGCCTGTCATGTCTTGTCACTGACAGAGGGGACGGGACATGTCAGGAGTCTACTCTGTGAGACTGACAGGGTGGACAAGTCCTGTCAGCCGGACGGTGCGGCGACTTCTCGCAACGGCGTCAGCGGGAACACGGAAGCGTGCTGCTGCTGTCACAGTGGCGTTGTCTAATCGTGTACTTTTAATCGTTGTTTACTCGCTGGGCACCAGTATATAAGGTGCCCAGCCCCCTCCTGCGCGAGGGACGTTGTCCTGAGAGCATTTATTGCGCTCCTTAGTGCTACCCAGAGAGAGAGAACGAGAGAGTGGCTACTCGGCTGAGATCCTGATTGTACTGTGGCTACTCGGTAACATCATATACAGAGAGATAGGCAGGAGTAGGGGTGTTACCTCCACACGAGGGCCCTGAACCTGGGTAGATCGAGGTGTTTTCCGTGTTTCTGAGCGCGTCTACTCGACGTGTGATCCCTCCCCGAATACCTGCAGCGTCCATCGGCCCTAACTATTAGCCATCCCATGGCATCTGTCTTCTCCACTCCACGACAGCGGCGGAGTGCCTAATGCTCCGACGTCGGCGGTGGGAGTGTTCCGGGAAGCGGCACCGCAGGAGCCGCGGGAACTGCCGGTGGAAGTGCAAAGAACCGCGGGTCTGCATCGCGACGGGCGTCCTCCCATGACAGCCAAGGGTCCCAACGGGCTTCAGCGGCGTCGGGCGCCGGACATGGATCCCGATCCGCCTCTGCATGTCGTCGTCCTCCGACAACAGCTCTTGCTACTCCGGTTGTGGCTCCCCCGACAGCACGCTCTCTGGAAGTGCGATTGTTGTTGGCGTGCAACCGGAGTGGCAGATCGTGGGCGTGCAACCGCCGTGGCTGATCGTGGGCGCTTAAAAAGAGGTCTTGGCGCCGTATCCCGAGGCGACGCAGCTGCAGGAAGGCGAGGCGGCTGCAGGCAGGTGAGGTGACGCGACGCAGATCGTGGCGCGCCTTCCCAATGCGCATGTTCCCACTACGGCCGCCACTTCCCACACTACGCGCACGTCCCCACGACCGAGGATTCTGCCTACGTCAGCTATATAATCCCCTCTTGCTGGAGAGGGGATCATTCCTGCCCTTCCCCCATCTCTCCGGCGATCATCGACCACTTCTCTGGCGATGGCGAGAGCTCAAAGAGCCGGGCTCGTGGCCCGTGGAGGGCGAGAAGGCCGCGGATGCCATGGAGGACGAGGAGGCCGTTGAGAGCAGGTGGTCGCGCCTCCCGTGGAGGTCGAGCAGGAGGCCGACAACGACAACGACAAAGAAGGAGGAGTTTCCCTCCCCGAGTTCTTCATCATACTCTGACAGCCATTGGGCAACTCTTTGAGGTTGCCAGATAGGATCGACGTCCTGCTCGACCCTCCAGGTGGAAGGGTGCCCCCAAACCTGCGAGGCCGTCGTGTTCAGGCACGATGGCCACCTGTTCCTCGGCAACGGCTGGGCTGCACTCACCCGCATGCACCAGCTGCAGCAGGGTTGGATGCTCACCTTCCGCTACGCCGGGCAGGCAAGTTGTGCATCAAGAACTTTTTATGCAATTTGGGTGTTGTCATCGGTGGTGGCTTGGATACTGATGCTTCGAGTCATTGATCATTGTGATGGGGTATTTTTTCTTCTTCTTTGTCTTTACGGCTCTGTGAATCCTTATTGTGTAGACATGTTTTTTGGCATTATGTTGATGAAAAGTTTGGGTGGAATTGGTATGTTCTCAATGTTTATATGTCTCCTGTATCACAAAGATACATGGTGAAAAGTAAGATCGCTCCATGATTAGGCATGTGCAGATCTAATAATAAGCGGAATGATACACTTGGAAAAGACTAAGTGCCACTAATTATACAAAAACGTCTCGGCACAAAAAAATCTCAGAGCATCTCCACCGGCACCTATCAAAAACGTGTCCGGCACCTTCCAATTGTCCCCCTTTGGCGGGTGACCGGACCTGTGTCCGCCGATTCGATGGGCGTGCTCCACAGTGGCGCCCCCAAACGACGACCTCCCAAACGACGACCCGATCAAACACTTGGCGAAATTCCGAAATTCAGTTTTACCCAAAATAACGGAGATCAAATGAAAGTATCGACCAACACAGGGCCATTCATACGTCGCCTTGGCCAACACACGACCGTTCAAAAGGGCACCAGCGTCGGTGCATGGGCGTTTAGTCTTCTTGGGTCTCGGCGTCCGCTATAGCTGCCGCCTCGGCCTCGGCAGCGCGAGCAGCCGCTTCGGCCTCGGCAGCTAGGGCAGCCGCTTCGGCCTACAGCCTCGCCGCTCTTGCCGCCATGATGCGCCGCCTTTCCTCCCTGAAGTATGGCTTCTGACCAGGGCTCATGTCAGTGTGTTGGTCGCCATGATCGCGCGCTCATCGGCCTTCTCTTGGGCTTTGGCTTTCTTGTCGGCGATGGAAAGAAAAATGTTCCACCTCTCCTTGATGTCGTCCTGCAGCTTCTATTTCTTTGCCGTCGATACGGCCACCTCTTGCACGTATGCGGCCATCGTCTCTTGCACGTCGCTTGCCGACGCCGCATGCCTTGCCTTTGCCTTCTTGTTCCCAGTCGGCCGTTCGGCACTCCTACCCGGCAACTTGGTTTCATCGACGTCGGCCCTCTCCTCCCCTTTGCCGGACGCGCTGAGACGCCAAGCCTTCCACTTCGGCGTGCTTTGAATCTTGGTCCAAACATCCATGAATTTGAACGGTTTCTTATTATCCATGTTCAGCGCCACGTACATCTTCTGGGCGTCCTTCATCTTGAGGGCGTCGGTCTTGCCACTCTCGTTCCTCATCCACACTTGATCACGGCAGCCATGAATTTTGTTGGAATGCCCTTGAATCATGGCCCACCGGTTCTCACATCCTTTGGAATTGCGTTCCGGGAGGTCGCCGCATTGGTGGAATGCCTTCCTTTCGTTGAAGTCATCTGTAATGCACTTCCGGTACGCATCACGTGTTTGTTGTGAGCCTTTGCGTTCGTCTAACGAAACGAACATCCATGACCCGGCCAACAATAGATCCTCATCTCCGCACCATGTCTTGCCTCGGCTACCCGCCTTCTTGACGATCTTGTTGGTCTCTAGGTCGTGCACGTCCTCGTCTTGGCCAAATTGATCGGCCTCGGCCTCGGCGTGAGCTTGACCAAATCGATCGGCGTCGGTGTCGGAGTTGGCGTCGGCGTGCACAAAGTTGGCGGTGGATGCACGGATAATTTTCTGCATTGCCCCCTACATCGGCGTGCACAAGATTGGCAGTCACTACATAATTCACTTGGCAGATCAGCACAATAAATTGTAACGGCCGCATTAAATGCACGGGAGCAATGAAATACCTCCGGCTGCTGCATGTTGGCGCCTACTTGGGCGAAGAGGTCGCATCGGGATGCCGTCTGGTCGCCGCTTGGGAACCCTGCCCGACGCAGCGCCGGCGAGGACTCGAAATTGGCCTCCTTGTTCAGGTCGATGCCGGTGGACCGAGCTGGGTCGTCGGGCGAGATGGAGAAGCGGGATTACTGTGAGGCATATACCTGACTAGGCTCGGCGAAGTAGCGCGGGGAAGACGACGATGTTGAAATACATCTAATGTACCTATGTAACGTGACATGTGCTGTACGTATTTGTAGGTTCTAGAAGGATAGGTTGTTGAGGGGTTTCGGTATGATATAAACCGAAACCTTCCTTTGCTTGTGTATCAAGTCCGATCTTGATAAGATCGTTGTAACTCATGTAAATCCTCTGGCCAGGGTTTTTGCCCCTTATAAACACGCAAGGCGCCCGAGGCAAAGGGTACGCTTCAGCTAATATCTTTTTCATGGTATCAGAGCTTGTACCTTCCAAAACACATCTCACCATGTCGCAATCCTCCTCCTCCTCAAGCCCTACCTCGAGTGCTCTCGGCCATCCGGTCAACGAGAAGCTAACTCGTGATAACTTCCTGCTGCGGAAGGCTCAGGTGTTGCCGGCGATCCGCGGCGCAGAACTGATGGGCTACCTCGACGGCCAAGCTGCGGCACCGTCACAAGAGGTGGAGGTCACCGCTGAAGGAAAAACGACCAAGGTGGTTAATCCAGCCTATGGTCTGTGGCTGGCTCAAGACCAACAGGTTCTAGGCTACCTGCTGTCGTCGCTCTCCCGCGACGTGCTTGCTCAAGTGGTGGACATCACCACCTCGGCCGAACTCTGGACTGCGCTCGCGGATGTATTCATCTCAGTCGCGAGCCAAGGTGATCTAGCTTCGCGCCCTCCTCTCCAACACCAAGAAGGGCGAACTCAACGCCACTGCCTACTTCACAAAGATGAAGGGAATCGCGGACGAGATGGCGGCTGCTGGCAAGAAGGTAGATGACGATGACCTGATTTCGCATATTCTTGCAGGCCTTGACGCGGACTACAACCCGTTCGTCTCGGCAGCAGCACGCTCGGGGACTCCTCTGACCCTAAGTGACCTCTTCGCCGAGCTTTTGGTCGCTGAGGGAAGATTGGAGGTGCAGAACCCCGGGTCTCATTACGGTGGCGGCGGCAGCTCTGTCAACCTCGCGTCCAAGGGAGGACGTTTCCCTGGTCACCGCGGTGGTGGTGGCAACTTTGGAGGACGCGGCGGTGGATTCGGTCGCGGTTACGGTGACAACCGTAACTACAGCGACAACCGCGGCGGCTACTCCAACAACAATCAGCAGCAACCCCGAGCGCCCTATACTGGTGGAAACCCTGTCAATCCTAGACAGGGACCGAAGCCGGTGTGTCAGATATGTGGCAAAACCGGCCGCATTGCAATTCGCTGTTGGAAGAGGTTTGAAAAAAACTTCAAATCACCGCTCCTGAATGAGGAGAAATCGGCAAACTCTGCATCGACCTCCTACGGCGTCGACACCAACTGGTACATGGACACGGGGGCGACACATCATATCACAAGTGAGCTGGATAAGCGCACTGTTCGTGACCGCTACAATGGCACTGATCTAGTGCACACGGCGAGTGGGTCAGGTATGGAAATAATGCATATTGGTCACACGCAATTTCATACCCATGATCGTCCTCTTCATCTTAAGGGTGTTTTACATGTTCCACAAGCTTCCAAAAATCTTATTTCAGTTCATAAACTTGCTCATGACAATCATGCTTACGTTGAACATTGGCCTGAATTCTTTTCCATTAAGGATCAGCACACGGGGAGAGTTCTACTTCGCGCCAGAAGTAGAGGTGGTCCCCATCCCTTACCATGCAAGACGCCTATACAAGGAAGACATGTCCTCGGTGCAAGTCGACCATCCTCTTCCCACTGGCATAGGCGCCTAGGTCATCCTTCTTTTGCAGTAGTTGATCAAGTTCTCAAGGAGAACAATTTACCTTTTTCCAATAAAAGTCATGAGTCAGTTTGTGATGCATGTCAAAAGGCTAAAAGCCATCAGCTTCCACATCCTAGTTCTTCTAGTGTTTCTCAAGCCCCACTAGAACTTATTTTTTCAGATGTATGGGGACCTGCCCCAACTTCTGTTGGAAGGAATAATTATTATGTCAGTTTCATTGACCATTTTAGCAAATTCACATGGATTTATTTGCTTCGTAACAAATCTGATGTCTTTCAGAAGTTTCATGATTTTCAACAACACGTTGAACGTCTCTTTGACAAGAAAATTCTAGCCATGCAAACTGATTGGGGGTGGCGAGTATCAAAAGTTAAATTCCTTCTTTGAACGCATTGGTATCTCTCATCATGTCTCATGTCCTTATGCACATCAACAGAATGGTTCCGTTGAGTGCAAACATAGACATATCGTAGAAGTGGGTTTGTCTCTTCTTGCACATGCATCCATGCCACTCAAATTCTGGGATGAAACCTTCTTAACTGATGTTTATCTCATAAATAGAATACCTAGGAAAGTTATTCATTCACAAACACCCATGGAAAGACTCCTTCATACTAAGCCTGATTACTCGTTTTTACGAATTTTTGGGTGTGCGGTTTGGCCAAATCTCCATCCTTTCAATAAACACAAACTTCAATTTCGGTCCAAACGTTGTGCTTTTCTTGGCTATAGTGGATTGCACAAAGGATATAAGTGTCTAGACATCTCCACCGGTAGAGTTTACATATCACGGGATGTGGTATTCGATGAGTCCATCTTTCCGTTTTCTAAACTTCACTCAAACGCCGGTGCTCAACTTCGGGCGGAGATCCTTTTACTTCCTCCCACTCTTTTGAATCCTACACGTATTGATCATGTGGGTGATTTGCATGCTGATCATATGTCTATTTCTGCTGATGGAATTGATCAACACGGTGATTCTAGTGTGCAGGAAAGTACTGGTGATTTTATGCAGGAATCGGATTCTGATTCGGAGGATCCGAGCACGCAGCGCGGAGCAGATTCGCCTGCAGCCTCGGGATCGCGCGATGGAGGATCAGCGCCGGGATCTGCGCGGTCAGCATCGCAATCAGCGTCAGGGTCCGTGCGGTCGGGCCCTGGCAACGCGTCATCGCCACGCGGCGACAGTTCACTGGTGCGCTCGGGAGACAGCTCCCACGCTGCATCGAGCGCCTCCCCGAGCCCCACGCGCTCGTCTGCCCGCACGCCAGGCGTGTCGGGTTCGTCTCCATCTGCCTCGGCGACACGTGCCGAGCCCTCACTGGTGCGGACGGAGATCGGGTCTGAACCCCGGTCGGGATCTCTTGGATCCGATGCTGCGAGCGGATCGTCTGCGGCAACTGAACCTGTGCTACCTCCTGCTGAACGAGTACACACGCGGTCAAGATATGGTATTATTAAACCTAGAGAATATAAAGATGGATGTGTGCGTTGGTGTAATTTCTGCAGTACAGGGGAACCGGAAAATCTGCAGGAAGCGTTGACTGATGGAAAATGGCGTATGGCTATGGACGAAGAATATAATGCGCTCATGAGAAATGAGACATGGCGTTTAGTTCCTTGTGAAAGAGGGAGCAACATAATTGATTGTAAATGGGTATACAAGGTTAAAAGGAAATCAGATGGAACTGTTGACAGGTATAAAGCAAGGCTTGTGGCTAAGGGGTTCAAACAAAGGTATGGGATAGATTACGAGGACACATTTAGTCCTGTAGTCAAAGCAGCTACTATTAGATTAATTTTATCTATTGCTGTGTCACGGAATTGGAGTATGCGACAGTTAGATGTGCAGAATGCGTTTCTTCACGACGTTCTGGAAGAAAAAGTATTTATGAGGCAGCCCCCAGGATATGAGGATCCAGCTAGACCCAACTTTGTGTGTAAGTTGGACAAAGCACTTTATGGCCTGAAACAGGCTCCTCGTGCATGGTATTCTCGTTTGTCTGTTAAACTTCAGTCTCTTGGGTTTATTCCATCAAAGGCAGATACTTCATTGTTCTTTTATAACAAGGGAGGTGTAATTATGTTCATGTTAATTTATGTTGATGATATAATTGTCACTAGTTCATCACCAAAGGCAGTTGAGGCACTTCTCCAAGATCTGCGTGCTGATTTTGCTCTGAAGGATTTTGGGGAATCTCCATTATTTTCTGGGAATTGAAGTAAAGAGTATAAATAATGGAATATTGTTGTCTCAAGAGAAATATATTTCTGATTTATTGAAGAAGGTTGGTATGAAGGGCTGTAAGCCGGTTACCACCCCATTATCCACCTCGGAAAAATTATCATTAACAGAAGGTGAGCTCCTAGGTGGTGAAGATTCCACTAGATATAGAAGTATTGTTGGTGCTTTACAATACTTAACTCTTACAAGACCAGATATCTCTTTCTCTGTCAATAAAGTTTGTCAGTTTTTACATTCTCCTACTACCTTACATTGGTCAGCAGTTAAGAGGATTCTAAGGTACTTGCAGTACACTTCCACACTTGGGTTGAGGTTTATCAAATCAGACTCTACTCTTGTCAGTGCTTGTTCTGACGCAGATTGGGCCGGGTGTCCTGATGATAGGAGGTCCACAGGAGGTTTTGCAGTGTTCTTTAGGTGTAATTTAATCTCATGGATTGCACGTAAGCAAGCCACTGTGTCTAGATCAAGTACTGAGGTTGAGTATAAGTCCTTAGCAAATGCAACAACAGAAGTAATGTGGATACAAACATTATTGACAGAATTGGGTATAGATCATCCAAAAGCAGCATCATTATGGTGTGATAATCTTGGGGCTACGTATTTGTCAGCTAATCCAGTATTTCATGCCAGGACTAAGTACATAGAAGTGGACTATCATTTTGTTCGAGAGAGAGTTGCAAACAAACTTCTCAATATCAGGTTTATACCCACTGGTGATCAGCTTGCGGATGGGTTTACTAAACCATTAGCAGTAAGACAAATTGAAGCATTTCGTGTCAATCTCAACTTGGGAAGTTGCGATTGAGGAGGGGTGTTGAAATACATCTAATGTACCTATGTAACGTGACATGTGCTGTACGTATTTGTAGGTTCTAGAAGGATAGGTTGTTGAGGGGTTTCGGTATGATATAAACCGAAACATTCCTTTGCTTGTGTATCAAGTCCGATCTTGATAAGATCGTTGTAACTCATGTAAATCCTCTGGCCAGGGTTTTGGCCCCTTATAAACACGCAAGGCGCCCGAGGCAAAGGGTACGCAGCTAATATCTTTTTCAGACGACGGGCTGCACAGGGGGGCGACATATGTGTCAGTTTGGCTCAGCGCCACGAGCATGTCGGCGGTCTGATTTGCCTCCAACATCGCCGCAGTTCTCGCCCGTTCGTGCCCCCGTTCGCGCCGCCTTTATCGGAGGTTAGAAGCGATTGTACGCTTCTGCTTCGCCGATAGCTCCGCCGTCACATCTGTCGGCTCCGGCTTCATCTACAGCCTCTTCGGCGTCAAACCCGTCGTCGCCGCAAGTTGTGGGACGCCGAGTTTCTTTGATCCTTTTGGCGACATGGTGCGAGAAGGAGATAACGGTGGTGAGGAAAATGGAGGGAAGAATGGTTGTTTCGGCGTTCTGCTTGTCAATGTAGAGGAATTGGACGGGTTTATCTCTATGACGGGCGGAGTCCGCCTGTCGGGAGGGGTGAGCGGACGATGTCCGGGCCCCCCAGCCAAGCCCCCAAGTATGGCGGGTGGGCTTGGGGGGCCGGACACAAATTTGGCGGTTTTGTTCGGACCCGATACTCAACCTCAAGCTGGTTTTCGTGGTACTCCAGCACTGTCGGTAAAACCAGGACAGTACGAGTGGCAGGATGCAGTGGCCGGGCATGGTTATCCGCTCCGGTGGCAATAAAACCAATCAAGTCTATCTTGTCCAAGGGGAAAACGAAGGAAAGATTTGGCGATCCGGGTAGGTCCTGCGCGGGCGCAGAAGCTACGCGCCTAGACCAAGTTACGGGAAATGTGTGGTGCAACCAGCAGTGGACGCTGCGTGCGAGGGTAGCCAGGGCAGATGCCAACCAGGGGTGGGACTGGCCCTGCATTTGCGTCGCGGCTGGTTGCAGCGCAGGTTACCCTCCCTTTTTCTACGTGAAGCGATGGCGTGATCAGAGGCGGCAATAAGTGCGGCGGTGACGACTGGGAGAGAAAAGGGCATGTAGGCAGAGTACGGCCGGACGCACGTTACTTCTCCGCCGCGCGCGCCTGACCGCCTGACGGGCTCTGCACTCGAGTGTGAAGGGAAGGCATGCGCTTGCCGCGAGAACGCAGGCTGCACTGGCACTGCCATGCCATGCATGCGCACTCCATGCATCGCTGTGGCCGGCCGGCCGTGGCACGCCGGTGCGCTGGTCCGTCTGCTGCATTGCATGCACGACCTCATGGACGAGCACGGCCGATTCGACGGTGGTTTATCGGCTTCCTCTATACTCACGCTAGTCTTGGTCTTCGCCAACCATCCACCGAGGTCAATCGCAGCAGCAGAGTGCCCGTTCATCGTGATGATTATTTACACACTGCTAGCAGCCGGGACCGACTACCATGGCCAACGTGTCATCCCTCACCCGCGTGCCTCTCTCTTTGTGAGCAGCCAGCCCAGATGGACCCTTAGGGTGTGTTTGGTAGCTTGTCCCAGCCCAGAAAATCTCACCTCAGCCAACTTTTCATGTGTTTGGTAGGTCGTATTAGCAGTTTGGGCCATGCCCACTCCATACCGAAAAGTCTCCTCAGCCCTGCCGGGTTGTGCAGCTCGATGCAGCTTCCCATCTCAGCCCGGCCGACTACGACCGAAAAACGTGTCCGCGCCGCTCCCGAAATTTCTCCCGCGCGTGGCCTCGTGGCCCAGGAGCGAATCCCCTCACCCACCCGACCCCCCGCTTCCTTTCTTTTCCCCGTTCTAGGTTTTCCTCACCCCCTGTGCCCCGCCGCCTCCACCCCAAAATCCCGTCGCCTCCCTCACAAATTTCCGCCGTCGCCCTCCCAGCTCTTCCCGGCGCCCATCTCCCCTCCCTCCTTCCCAGCGACCATCTCCCCCCGTTATGGAATCCGCCCCCGCGCTGGCTGTCTGAGGCCGCATCGACCTCCTGTGCTCCGTCCAGGTCGCCGCCATGGAGGGCCCGACGGGCTGAGCTCGTCGAACCGGAGCCGCATCTAGCCTGCAGCTCGTCGGCCAGGCAGGCATCGAACCGGAGCCGGACCCCGAGCTCGTCCATCGTCCACAACCGGCGCCCCACCCAGATCTCCAGTGGAAACGACCTCCTCAACTTCTGTCCGACCCAACCCCGGCGGCCAGGACAACTCCGGCGGCAGGACCACTCCAACGACGGGCAACCCTCTGTGGCAGAGTTGCTGAAGGTAGTTCATCCTCCGTATCACTTGGTGCTGCCTTTTTTTGTTGTATTCGTCATGACAGCAGTAGTATGTGGTCATCCTCAATATCAATATATGTTGCGGTTTATCCCTTGTTTCAATTGAAAGCATAGTATGTGGTCATGTTTGCAGCACAAGTGCCATATTTTTATTGTGTGCAGTACATAGCAGATTGTAATATTTGTTTGTGTTTATTTGAGTGCAAACATGATTTATTTTCGTTTGTTTAGATGGACGATTTGGCAAGAAAAACGCCGCCGATTGATCGTGAAAGCAGTTGGCCTTGCAGCGGTATTGGGTGCTTATATGGTGTTTATCTCAAGAAGAGCTAGAAAAACTCCAATGACAACAATAGGTCGTAGGATTGATATGGATGTAGCTAGGGAAGCAAATTTGAGATACATATATCATTCTAGTGACACAAATTGTCTAAATCAATTAAGAATGAAAAGAGCTCTCTTCTTTCGTTTGTGTAATTTGTTTAGAGAGAGAGAATTATTATTGGACAACATTCATACTTCTATCGAGGAACAAGTAGCCATGTTTCTCCTAGTAGTTGCCCACAACACAAGGTTTAGGGCTCTACAACCTGTTTTTAGGAGATCTATTGAAGTGATTAGTAGGTATTTTAAGGCAGTATTATATTCTGTTGGAGAGCTGTGAGATGAGATGATCCGCTCTCCCTCCACTCAAACCCACCCTAAAATCCTTGAAAACAACCGCTTCAATCCCTATTTTAAGGTAAAATTTGTTTTATTTCAAAACCACATATATTGATATTGTTCTCAAACTTACGAATAATATAAACTTGGTGTCGCAATTTAGGATTGTATTGGAGCCATTGACGGGACACATGTGCTTGCTAGAGTCCCAAGAAATATCTCGGCCGCCTTTAGGGGTAGAAAAGATGGCACTACCCAAAATGTCATGGCTGCGGTAGATTTCGATTTACGGTTTACCTATGTTCTTGCTGGTTGGGAGGGATCAGCCCATGATGCCCTCATACTTGTGGATGCCGTGGAAAGGGATGATGGGTTGTCACTTCCTCCAGGTAATAATAAAAGCCTATTAGCTCATTGTCTCATAGGTTTATTTCCAAAACTAATAGTTGCTATCTTATAGGAAAATTCTATCTTGTTGATGCTGGGTATGCCGTGAGACCGGGGTTTCTTCCACCATACCGTAGAACAAGATACCACTTGAAAGAGTATGGTGGAGGGAATCATCCCGAAAACTATAAAGAGTTGTTCAACTTAAGGCACTCTTCTTTACGGAAATCAATTGAAAGGGCTTTTGCTACGTACAAGAACTATTGGAAGTTTGTTTATAATAAGCCATTCCATCCTTATGCGACCCAAGTAAAAGTAGTGATAGCTTGTGCCATTCTCCATAATTGGATACTTCAGTTTGGTGAGGATGATTTTTTTTCCACCGGAGGCAACATGGGCACCGGAACCCAATGATGAGGAGCACAATGATGTTGCTTATGATAATGCTACTTGGAAGGAAAAGAGAAATGTATTTGCACATCAGATGTGGGCGAATAGGGGGTTGGCCCACTTTTGATCTACCATGGTGTTCGTTGATGTAATAATTGCAGTCTATGAATTGTGACTTGAATTATTGTTGCTGGAATCTATTATATATTGCTGGAATGTCAGATTTTGGTGCTATTTTCTTGCTGGAATCTCATATTTTGTGCTGTTTTCTTGCTGGAATCTCATATTTAGGTGCTGTTTTCTTGCTGGAATATCATAATTAGGCGTTGTTTAGTTGCTGGAATGACTAATTAGGTGCTGTTTTGTTGCTGGAATATCATATTTTGTGATGTTTTGTTGCTGGAATATCATATTTAGGTGCTGTTTTCTTGCTGGAATATCATATTTTGTCCTGTTTTGTTGCTGGAATCTCATATTTAGGTGCTGTTTTCTTGCTGGAATACCATATTTAGGTGTTGTTTAGTTGCTGGAATGACTAATTAGGTGCTGTTTTTTGCTTGAATACCATATTTAGGTGTTGTTTTCTTGCTGGAATGGCTAATTATGTGCTGTTTTCTTGCTGGAATGACTAATTAGGTGCTGTTTTGTTGCTGGAATGACTAATTAGGTGTTGTTTGGTGTAGATGGATGACAATGTGACGGAAGTTCCGGATGTTGGTGCTAAAGCCAAGAAGACTGTGAAGGCGATGAATTGGACCCCTCCAATGTCAGCATGCATGATGCGATGCCTTGCTGCCATAGCAGCCAAAGGTGTGAAGACTGATCAAGGATTCAAAGAGATCCATATTACCCAAGCTGCAAAAACTTTGACCCAACTAGTTGGTTACAAAGTTACTGCCACCCAAGTGATCAATCACCTCCGCAAGTGGAAGGTTAGGTATCAAAGAATTGAAAAACTCAGAAAGTTAAGTGGGGCACTATGGGATGATGAGCATAAAATGATTGTCTTAGACAAGCAATATTATTTGGCTCATACCGAGGTACATAGCTAAAACCTTTTTTATTGCTGAAATATACTTGTTGAAATCATCTATAGCTGAAACCTTTTATTGTTGAAATGTTCTATTGCTGAAATATACTTGCTGAAATCTTCTATTCCTGAAATATAGTTGCTGAAATTATCTATAGCTGAAACCATTTTCTTGTTGAAATGTACTTGTAGGACACTCCTACGGATGTTGCATTTCTTAACAAACCACTTGTTAACTATGAATATATGGAAGTTTGCTTTGCCAATAAGCTAGCCACAGGAAAATTTGCAATGGGGTCAAATGAGCCTTTGGGAAACCCGTTGTAGTGGAAAAGCCTATTGATTTGGAGGTTATAGGAACAAATGGTGAAGATGTTGGCGCAACTAATCCTATTGATTTGGACTTGGATGGTCATGGCATTGTTGCAACTACTCCTTCACCTTCTGGCTCAAATAGGAAGAGGAAGAGGACACCTATTTTGAGTGAAGAAGATACAATCCAGTGTAACAACATGTCTGATGCATTGCGTGATGTGGCTGGTGCTATCAATAACACTTGTCATACTGAAACACACCCTGATTTATGCAAAGCTGTGATGGATCTTACCGAGTTCGAGATGGATCAACGGTTGGTTGTTTTAGATTATTTGACGGAGCACAAGGGTAAGGGTCTTAATTTCGTGAAAATGGAAGTTGTTGTTCGTGAAGCCTCTTTCAAGCGTATCATAGCAAAGAATCCTGATCTCGTTTAACTTGTGTTTGTCAATGCAACATGAAAACCTATCTCTATTGTAATGCTACATAGAACTTAATCCTTAGAACTTAATTCAACTATGTATTATGGATTAGTTATGGAGCTTGTACGTATTTTGGATCTTATTATGTGTTGTCCAAGCTTATTTATCTTGCTGAAATGTGTTAATTTGGTGCTGAAATTTATTATTTATGTGTTCAGATGATGATATTTGTGCTGAAATATGTATTTTTATATCTTCATATATAATGTCAACTATTAGTTCAGTTGGTATCCTCACCAGATGGGAGAGGAGGTAACAACATCTAACCGAGAAACAACCTACCAAATAAAGTCTCATCTCAGCATAGCTAGGCAGGCACATGCTACCAAACAACATCTCAGCTCAGCATAGTTGATGACATACAGGCTACCAAACACATGGATTTTTCTCAGCTCAGCCTGGCCAGGACCAGCTTGTATCAGGTGGGATGGGCTCTCAGGATGATACAGGCTACCAAACACACCCTTATTTTTCTCCAGGTAAGAGCATCTCCCCTCCCACCAAAACGGCAACCCAATGACTCATTGAGGGTTCGGACAAAAAAAAAAGTCAACAATCGGCATTAGGGTCCACCCATCAAATTTGTGTCTGGCACCCCCAATCCAACCGCTAAACTTGGGGGTATTTCTGGGCGCGCCGGACATTGTCCGGTCAGCCCACATGACGAGGTTCCGCTCGACATAGAGAGAAGACGGGGACGGAGCATGAGTAAAGACGCCGTGCAGGAGCTCGGTCCGCGTTAATGGCGTTCGCCGGTTTCAAATGCGACGGGTCGCCGGACCGCGGCACGCCTCGCAATAACACCGGCGCCGCGACGTTTCTGATGTCACGCTGCCGGCATTGCGCCTTTCCCACGCGTAACATTTACGTCGTCGCCGCCCTTCGGTCAGGGATAAAAGACATTGTCTTTGCCTCGCCATGACGCACAACCTCCTCTCCCATGCCCTCTCTCCCTCGCCGTCCAAATCATCTCGCCCTCTCCCTCGCCTCTCCATGGCAGCCAACAATTGGGAGGTCAGCTCCTCTTCCAGGTCGAGGCTCACTAGCGTACGCACCATCAACACTGATGGAGCCTGGTAGCTGTACTCGCCCCTCCGAATTGCTGCACCCCGAAGAAGTGGCGCGTCTCCCAGGCGGCCTCGTCGTGTCACTGGTGCCAACAACGGCGAAGCAGATCCACCGTTACATCGCTCACCGGCGCAACTCAATTTCACAACAGGCCAGGTTCCTCGTTAACCGGTGGTTAATTCACCTATTAGGGGATGGTTTTGGTTACATATTACTCCCTGTGGGGCTCTTATCAGTGTCAAAACACACCACAGCGGTTATTGCAGTGACTGGTCCGGTACACCACTATCCATACCCGAGATACCCGGTACCCGCTAGACCACATGACATGTGGGACCAGAATAGCAGAGAGAATTAGAGACATGTATATATACCAAAGAAAACCCTAAACCCCGAGCGTTTTCCCCTCTCCACTCCCCAGCCCAGCCGCCACACTCCCGCACACCCGCATGTCAAGTCGCATGTAGGCCCTGAAACTGTATGTCAAGTCGCATTTTGCACTTCAATGATGAAGCCTTAGTTGCAGCCTGCACTTCATTCATGAAGTTGGGGTATGAAATTCTGCGGTTCATCTTTTGTTCATCGGAATATTGTCTGTGTGTGCCTTTGGCAACTACCCATTTATGTGATGTAATGCCTAAACTTAATGTGTGTTGAAAATTTGAACCTGTTCTATTTGTCGTTGTGTGCCAATTTGAACAAATATTATGTTATGGTGAACCTCCATCATTTGATTGTATATTATTTGTGGTAGTGTACCTTTTTTGCTCTAGCTGCCATTTATTTACTCGATTTTCTGGGAAGTGCTGTCGAAATTTTCCTAGACAATGTTGTCAGCTACATCGGAGGTTCTTGGATATGGTTATCCGATAACCCGATGGGGATGGGGATGGGAGAATATTTGTCTGCATGACAGTTAATGGGGATGGGAATGAAGAATATTTTCTTGTACGGGGAAGCCTCCGGGAGTCGCGACGCCTCTAGCCGCATTATGGTTAGCCTCCGGGTGCGTTTGCTGACGACGATCAACTCCACGACTATGGAAGGCTCCGGGAGTCGCGACGCCTCCAGCAGCGTGGACCATTTCGGGGCCTCCAGCGGCCGCACCCCTCGCGTTGGCCTCTCCTCAAGCCGTGTCGCCGTCTCCTCCTAAGAGGTCATCATTCTCGAGGATAGCAACGACGACGACTTGTCGGTCGACTAGAGCGACAACGAGGAGTAGCCTAGGGTTAGGGTTAGGCGGCCACCGTGGCCAAATTTCAGCCAAAATATGTAAAATAATTTAAATATTGAATGAAATTTGCAAATTTTAATTAAATTTGCGTGTTCAAAGTTTTTTTTTGTTTAAGGGGCACCGGTGTGGGCCACGTCTACGGATGGCAATGGGGCCCCGAAACCCGCAAACCCGACGGGTACCCTCTTTAAATGGGGAGGGTTTGGTAAAATGTTCAACCCGCCAGGTCTAATGGGGCGGGTATGGGGGTGGCAATCCGTACCCGCATACCCGCAGACCCGCTCTAAGTCCTAATCATATGGCTAATAATCCTATGCCTAACCACACGTCCACGAGCTATGGACCACAAACCTCACACATCACATGGACGCATTGGACACTGGAGTCGCGGGGACAACACACGTAAACACGTGTCTATTCTCACCAACCTCATCCTAATGTTCCATTATTTTATTCCCCACATGTGTCGGTGTCACTCCTTAAATGGGTACCCGTTGGGGCCCCGAACCCGGCAGTGTCGTGGGTCTGGTAAGAAATAAGACCCGACAAGTTAAATAGGGCGGGTATGGGGGCGCCGACCCGGCCCCGAACCCGATGGGTGCCATCCGGAGCCACGTCCACCCAATTTGCGGACATACATCCACCACCCCGAAGAGGACTCTATTATTTGCGGACATACGTCCACCGCCCCGAAGAGGACTCTATTAGGGGTGCCGAGGTGCCGAACGCAAAATAAATGGTTGCGCGTGGAAATGCTTAAATCAATTTTTTTTCATAAACCAGTTTAAATCACCACGCTCAAGCGTTCCCTAGGAGTGCTCGTTATCGGGGGTCTGACTCAACACTGTAGCAACTAGCAGCACGCGGTTATTCGATCAGGTACAAAACTCCACCAACCAACAACTAACGGCGACTCTCTTGCTTAACTGTACATATCTTTCCGTAAACAAACAAACAAACAACTTTCGCGCAATAATCAGTCAAAGACGGGCCCACTTCACAGATTTACTCGATTGACAGTAACGCCGACGACTGTGGCCTACAAGTCAGCCACTACGTTAACCGAAAACAAAAAAAAAATGTAAAAAATATCAGTTTTTTTTTTTTGAGGTTTCAACTTTTTTTTTGTTGTGTTTACATAAGTCCATGCAATCGATGGTTGAGCACGAAGTGTGTAGCTGACTTCATAGTAAATTTGACCATGTTGCACTACGGGAGAACTTTTATACGCCGACGGCATTTGTATACGCCGACGGCCAAATATCGTGGCCATCGGCGTAGACCCGGCATGCAAGCGCATAATCAAAAAGAAAAATTTAGGATACGCCGACGGTAATCCTGTCGGCCTTTTTTTGCTACGCCGACGGCCACCGTCGGCGTATCCTAGTTTTTTTTTTAACTCACTTACCATTTTTATCATAACTTTTGCATTCGAACTCGGATTTCGACAATCTTTAGCTCGTTTCGAAAAGGAGAAACATATCTACATAATCATGCAAATTAATCAAGCTACATTCTTCAAAAAAAACATGAGCAAGAACGAAACAAACAAGAGAAGGGTTAACGGTTACCGGGTGTAGACCTATAAGCTGGGTTTTTCTCCAGCGGGGCTAAAGGTTGAATACTGAGAAAATCTTGGTGTCTCTATGATGAAATAAGTAGTTGTGTACCTAAAAATGATTTTTTACAAAAATCATGAGCAAACTATGAAGTACTTGTAGTTCAAATTTGACCAGTTTCCAGCGGAATCGGCAGAAACTTGTGTTTTTCAAAAGAGGTGGATGGAAACCTTTTCATATGGAAAAAATTGATTATTTGTGCGTATAACATGGTCTAGTATTTTCAAAAATTGTAGCTCTCAAGTTTTGCAACATATTTGTGGTAGGTCCTTCACAAAAAAATCTATTTTTTACCCTCGGAAAATAGAAAATGGTTTTTTTAATCAATGAAGAGGAAAAATTCCCTCATCAACGTTGTCCGTGCTTCCAAGATGGATGTTTGTGCGGAATATGGGCACATTTAAACAAATTATGCCATGGATATGTCCATAACACCCGTCATTTGGCCCGAAACCCTAGAATATTCGGAGGAGATAGCTTATTTTTATAAACACATTTTCAACACAACTGTCATATTTCAAGTTTATTGTTTTTGGTGTATACTAGGACATATATAATGACACCACGCAAAGGTCTTGCATCATTTTGGATTGTTTTGAATTTTTTGGAAGTTTCTAAGCTGGTTTGAGGAAAATGTCAAGATGGCGGGCATGACTGTTCGTAGCTAGGGGTTGAATATTTAGAAACTCTTGGTGTAAAAATAGGTAGTTTTGTACATAAAAATGATTTTTTTTCCAAATATCATGAGAAAACTATGAGGTACTTGTAATTCAAATTTGACCAGTTTCTAGTGAAATAGGCAGAAACTTGTGTTTTTTAAAAGAGCTGGATGGAAACCTTTTCATATGGAACAAATTGGTTACTTTTGCATATAACATGGTCTAGTATTTTCTAAAACTGTAGCTCTCAAGTTTTGCAACATATTTGTGGTAGGTCCTTCACAAAAAACCCATTTTTTACACTCGAAAAATAGAAAATGGTTTTTTAATCAATGAAAAGGAAAACTTCCTCCGTCAACGTTGTCCGTGCTTCCAAGATGCATCTTTGTGTGGAATATGGGCACATTTAAACAAACTATTCAATGGATATGACCATAACACCCGTCATTTGGCCCGAAACCCTAGAATGTTTGGAGGAGATAGCTTATTTTTGTGAACACATTTTCAACACAACTGTCGTATTCCAAGTTTATTATTTTTGGGTGTATACTAGGACATATATAATGACACCACGCGAAGGTCTTGCATCATTTTGGGTTGTTTTGATTTTTTTGGAATTTTCTAAGCCGGTTTGAGGAAAAAGTCAAGACAGCGGGCATGACCGTTCTTTGCTAGGGGTTGAATACTTAGAAACTCTTGGTGTATCTATGATGAAATAGGTAGTTCTGTACCTAAAAATGATTTTTTCCAAAAAACATGAGCAAACTATGAGTTACCTGTAGTTCAAATTTGACAAGTTTCCAGCGGAATCGGCAGAAACTTGTGTTTTTAAAAGAGGTCGATTGAAACCTTTTCATATGGAACAAATTGGTTATTTGTGCATATAACATGGTCTAGTTTTTCAAAAATTGTATCTCTCAAGTTTTGCAACATATTTGTGGTAGATCCTTCAAAAAGAACCATTTTTTACACTCGAAAAATAGAAAATGTTTTTTAATCAATGAAAAGGAAAACTTCCTCCGTCAACGTTGTCTGTGCTTTCAAGATGCATGTTTGTGTGGAATATGGGCACATTTAAACAAATTATGCCATGGTTATGACCATAACACCCGTCATTTGACCCGAAACGCTAGAATGTTCGAGGGAGGTAGCTTATTTATGTGAACATATTTTCACACAACTATCGTATTCCATGTTTATTATTTCTGGTGTATACTAGGAAATATATAATGGCACCACAGAAAGGTCTTGCATCATTTTGGGTTGTTTCGAATTTTTTGGAATTTTCTAAGCCGGTTTAAGGAAAAAGTCAAGACGGCGGGCATGACCGCTCGTAGCTAGGGGTTTAATATGTACAAACTCTTAGTATATCTATGATGAAATAGGTAGTTTTGTACCTAAAATTGATTTTTTCCAAAAATCATGAGCAAACTATGAGGTACCTGTAGTTCAAATTTGACCAGTTTCCACCAAAATCGGCAGAAACTTGTGTTTTTTTGAAGAGGTGGATGGAAACCTTTTCATATGGAAAAAATTGGTTATTTGTGCATATAACATGGTCTAGTATTTTGAAAAATTGTAGCTCTCAAATTTTGCAACATATTTATGTTAGATCCTTCACAAAAACCCATTTTTTACACTTGGAAAATAGAAAATGATTGTTTTTAATCAATGAAAAGGAAACCTTTCTCCGTCAACATTGTCCATGCTTCCAAGATGCATGTTTGTGTGGAATATGGGCACATTTAAACAAATTATGCCATGGATATGACCATAACACCCATCATTTGGCCCAAAACCCTAGAATGTTCGGAGGAGATGGCTTATTTTTGTGAACATATTTTCAACACAACTGTCGTATTCCAAGTTTATTATTTTTGGTGTATACTAGGACATATATAATGACACCACGCGAAGGTCTTGCATCATTTTGGGTTGTTTTTAATTTTTTGGAATTTCTAAGCCGGTTTGTGAAAAAAGTCAAGACGGCGGGCATGACCGTTCGCATTTAGGGGTTGAATATTTAGAAACTCTTGGTGTATCTATGATGAAATAGGTAGTTGTGTAGCTAATAATGTTTTTTTTTCAAAAATCATGAACAGTCTATGAGGTACCTGTAGTTCAAATTTGACCAGTTTCCATCGAAATCGGCATAAACTTGTGTTTTTTCAAAGAGGTGGATGGAAATCTTTTCATATGGAACAAATTGGTTATTTGTGCATATAACATGGTCTATTTTCAAAAATTGTACCTCTCAAGTTTTGCAACATATTTTTGGTAGGTCCTTCGCAAATAGAACCCATTTTTTACACTCGGAAAATAGAAAATAGATTTTTTTACAATGAAATGGAAAAAAAGTATTATACATGATGAAAAATATTATATGGATGTCATATTTGAATTTCTCTCAATTTTCTAATCGATATAGACATATTATTTGTCAAATTTTGATTTACGAATATATATATATATATTATTCAATATTAAATAGAAAAGGCAAAAATGTTAATTATTATTTAAATTCTAGATTATTTGAATTCAAGTTTATTATTAGTTATTATTTTTTATTTAAATAATTGTTTGAATTCACAAATTAAAAGAGTGTGACATGATGGTCCAAGGGTTAACAAGATTGATTGGATAATATTGTCAACAACACATCCGTTGTTTCTAGGTAGCTCACAGGGAAGGAACTACGAAGTTAAGCGTGATGTGGCTGGAGCAATCTCATGATGAATGACCGGTCGGGAAGTTTTAGTAGAAGCGAGTAATTTAGATTAAAATTAAAAATGGTTAAAGCTAAAGATAAATGTGACTATAGTGTGATTAAGTGGTTAAAGAAGTGAAATAAAAAACCTAGAAAAAATCCGATTTTTTTTTGGATTTTTTAAAATAATTTTGCGTGCCTATACGCCGACGGCTTCCCCGTCGGCGTATCCCAGTTTACGTTGACGGGATGCATAAGCCGACGGCCGAGACGCTACGCCGACGGACCAAAAGGCAGACAGGGCATATGCCGACGGGGACCGTCGGCCTATGCATAGGCCGACGGGATAAGCCTTTCCCCGACGGGAATCAGGCCGTCGACGTTTGGCCCGTTTTCTGTAGTGATGGTTAAACAAAGGAATATACACGCCGCACACACGCTGTGACGCGGGGGACTGAGATTAATTCGGCGACTTTTGAGAAGCGAAGTCACTGTGGCTTAATTAGTTCATCCGGTCTGCCCTTGGATCAAGATCATTCGGAAAAAAAAGATCGGTCTGTCAAGGCTCGCCCAAACTTTGAACTATCGGTCCATCAAAAAATGAAAAATATTACGATATATTATACTACTCCCTCCGTTCCAAATTAATTGTCTCAAAGTTAGACAAAAATGAACGTATCTAACACTAAAACATGTCTAGATACATTCAGTTTGTCCAACTTTGAGACAATTAATTTGGGACCGATGGAGTACATGTTTTGATGTGTATTCCGATGAAAGTTCCGTTCAATTTGAATCACTGGTTTAGACTTAAACTCGTTGGAATGACTTGTTATACTACTACTATTACAACTATACACAGTAAATTTACTTCTAGTTTTTTCGTAAGTACAAAGTAAAAAAAAATTAACTTTTAGCCAACGTTATATAAAATAGAAGCAACATAGAGTTCATAATTTAGAGCATCTCCACCGGCACCCTTCAAATGGCCCCCCAAAGGCCCAATGGGGATCTGGACCAAAAAAACCGCCACAGCGGCACCCCCAAAGGTGTCCACCCGCCAAATTTGTGTCCGGGCCCCCAGCCCACCCGCCATACTTGGCGACCTGGCTGGGGGCGCCGTACATCGTCCGCTCACCCGTCCCGACAGGGGGACCCCGCCCGTCATAGAGACAAACCCACACCGACTGATATTCATTTATCCCCCCAACGTCCTACTATTTCCTCTCGCCGCCGATTCGCCCCACCGCCGGCACCCTTGTCGTCGCCAACTGTAGTTAGGAGTCGAGCACGCACGTCGTTGGCCGATTCGCCGCCGCTCGTCGCCGATCCCCGTCATTTTCGCGCGCCGCCGCCGGCGATTCAACCGCATCCGTCTCTTCCTCGCATCCACCCCACAGCTAAGGTGTTCGGTCGTTTGCCGTAGGTCGAAGAACCGCCGTTAAACTTGTTTACCTCACGGATAATGGTTGGCTTTTGTCCAATATAGTATGGATAGTGACGACGAGGTCATGTTTTGCCAACTAATGGGAGAGGAGGCCGCTTTTGCAGACGACGAGGAAAATGAGATGGTCATGGCGGCTCTGTTTGAGGCGATGGCCGTGGAGGAAGCCGAGCCAAAGCATGGACGATCAAGGAAAGAGCGCAAGGCAAACAAGAATCGGCAAAAGGCAACTGGCCACAAACTTTTGTGGGATGACTATTTCTCGGAGACGCCGGCAAACACACCGCGGGAATTTCGCCGGCGTTTTCGGATGAACAGACAAGTCTTTAGGAACACTGTGCACGGTGTTCGGGATTACGACGACTACTTCAGGCTGAAAAAAAGACTGCGTCGGGCTTCTAGGATTTTCATCTCTTCAGAAATGCACATCTGCAATAAGATGTCTTGCATATGGAGCTCCTGCAGATTCATTGGATGACTATCTTCGTATATCTGAGAGTACCGCCGTTGAAGCCACCTATCGATTTTGCAAGGCAGTAGTTGCAGTGTTTGGTCCCATGTATCAAAGATTACCAAATGAAGCAAACACGGCTCGTTTATTGACACAAGGTCAAGCAAGAGGATTTCCTGCGATGCTTGGAAGCATCGATTGGATTCATTGGAGTTGGAAGAATTGTCCATTTGTTTGGCAAGGGATGTACAAAGGTGGCCATCACGGAAAGTGCACTGTTGTGCTTGAGGCTGTTGCTGATTACGATCTTTGGATTTGGCATTCATTTTTTGGAATCGCCAGTTCTCACAATGATCTCAACGTGTTGCAACGCTCTCCGGTATTTCAGAGACTAGGTGAAGGACATGCTCCACGCTGCAACTATTCAATCAATGGTCGTGAGTACGACAGAGGATACTACCTAGGGGATGGCATATATCCCGAATGGTCTACATTTGTGAAGACAATCCGTGACCCTGTGGGTGAGACAAATATTGTTTTTGCAAAGAAACAGGAGGCTGTCCGAAAAGACGTGGAAATGACATTTGGTGTACTTCAGGCACGGTTTGCTGTGGTAAGGTGTCCTTCTCTTTCTTTGTCGATAGATGAAATGTGTAATATCATGAACGCTTGTATTATCGTGCATAACATGATCATCAAGAGCGAGCGAGACATCGGAATGGTGTTCGATGAGCCATATGACTTTGAGGGCCCTCTTGCGGATCCACAACTGGGCGTGTCTGCTGAGTTTGATGATTTTCTTACTGTTTATCAGGAAATTCGTTGATGAAGAAGGTCATTTTCAACTTCAGGCAGATCTAATGGCACATTTATAGGCTATGAGAGCTCACGAGTAGTTCGATTACGATGATTTGTTCGCAAGGATTTAAAGAATTTGAAGTATTTAATTTTTTTAATAACTAATGAACTATTTATGTGTTTGTATAATTGTTATTTACCTAATTTATCGAGTGCATTCATCAAATAGTCAATATTTTGATAAAAACCAAAACATGGCCGGTTGAGGGGTCGCCGGTGGGGGCGCCGCTGTGGAGCACGCCCATCAAATCGGCGGACACAGGTCCGGTCACCCCCAAAGGGGGACAATTATTGTAGAGTGCCGGACACGTTTTTGATGCATGCCTGTGAAGATGCTCTTAGGCCATCTCCATCGGGGCTGCTCATTTGGCCCAGACAGGCCGGATTTGAGCAGATCCGGACAATAGCAGGCCCCAGCGGGGCTGCTCAACCCACGCCTGGGTCCGTTTTGGGTCCGCGGATGCTCGAACCCAGACCAAATTGGGGTCAGATTTGAGCATCCCGCGGACGCGAAACGGACGCGCGCGGCCGCGCCGCTTTTCGGTCAAGGGGGATGGCCCGCCGGTCAGTGACCGTGGCGACGGCTCGCCTCCCCCACCGGTCCTATTAAATGGGACCCGCGGCCACGCGTCCATCCCCACGCGCACCGCCTCCTCAGTCCCCGCGCCACCTCCCTCGCAGTCCACTGTCACTCCCTCGGCTCCCCTGCCGCCGGCCTAACCCTAGCTCCCTCGCCGCCGCGCCATGGGCAGGAAGTGGCTGAACTGGGGGAAGGCGAAGAACGACCACGAGGCCGGCAGTTCCCGCCGACGCGCGCCCTCGCCGAGCCCTCCCCTTCCACCGCCACCCCCTCTGACCCGCGCCGCCCGCGCCCAAGCGGAGCAGGTGCAGCCCCCTCCCTCTCCTCCTTCTTCTCAAGGGCCGGCCGCCCCTTTCCGGCTAGTGCCCGCGTGCGTCCGCGACAGGCCCTACCTCAACAAGAGGAGGTGCCAATGGTACTGGGACCACGCGATCCTAGTGCCATGGCCGGATGTCCACCTGCCGGACGGGTGGCATCTGAACCGGGATCGCATCCCGGTGCCGCCCGTTCCGCGCAGCGGGCTCGAGCGGGAGGTGGAGATCCACCGCCGTCGGGACGAGCTCCCGCTGGACCTGCGCGGCCACCCCGCGTTCACCGTGGACAGTCCCCATTGGGACACTTGGTTCACGGACGAACACGACCTGCGCCGCAGGTCGTATTTCGGGGCGAGCCAGGCGCGCGGCGCGGCCCAGTACCCGCCACCTTCTCCTCCACGCCCGGCGCGGCGTGGTACCACGGCGCCGCCGCCACCCCTTCGCCCCCTCCGCATCGGCGACCGCGCGCCGCCCGTGAAGGAGGAACCACTGGAGGAACCCCAGTGGTACCAGGAGGACGACGACGGCGGGGAGGCCGCCATGGCGCAGCCCAGCGAGGAGCTGCAGCTGGCCATGGCCATCCAGGCCTCCCAGAGGGAGGCGGAGGAGGCCGCCGCGGCGGAGGAGCGCGCGCTGGCGGACGCGCTCGCGGCGGTGGCCGCCCAACAGGCCGCGGAGGAGGCGGAGGCCCGCACGGCGGGAGCCAGGGAGGTGGACGAGGCCGTGGCGGGCATCTGCGCCCAGGAGGTCGACATCTACCCCTACGAGGAGGAGGTAGACGACGACGGGCGGGACGAGAACCGGCCGGTCCCGGCGTGGTTCGAGACCCTCGTGGGCATGCAGTGGGAGTGGACGGGGCCCCCGCCGGAGCTGGCGGCGCCCCAGCCCGCAACCCAGCCGCCCACTCCTCAGAGGGCCGCCGCGCTCCCCCTACCTCGCGCCCGACACCCCGGAATACATCATCCTCGAGTAGTATGCTCCGGGGCAACTCCGACCGCCGCGAGGCCACTGTCTAGCGGCCGTCTAGCTAGGGCTAGACTTTTTTTTCTTCTTTTTTATTTATTTTTAAGTTGTAAATCTATGGGCCCTACTAAATCTATATATGTCCTCTTTTGGTATGAGCAGCCCCGCAGGGGGCACCTGGTCCGGGCCGTGTCCGTGCAGCGCGGACGGCTGCTCAAACAGACAAATTGCGGACCAATTTGGTCCGCAAATGAGCAGCCCGGCTGGAGATGTCCTTAGGACGTCAACCTTGTCCGTTGGATTTTGATTCGAAGAGAGAGAGGGAGAGAGAGAGTTGATACCATGAGTAGCTACTAGGTACCATGCGTAGGAAATTAGTAGGGCAGTGCCATGCTTGTCCAATCATCCATAGCTGGACCTCTACAGCGCTCTCTGCAGCAGCTAGCGACGATCATGGATCGTCCGGCGGCACGGTTAACAAGGGGGTTCTCAGCTACGAGTAGAAGGGAAGGGGAGGACCATACTAGGGCGAGGGCCGTACCAGCTTGCTAGCATTAGTCTCGAGTTTAAATAGTACTCCTACGCAAAGGTACGGACATGCTAGCTGTAGCTGGTGTCCTGCGACTGTTCAGCGAAGCTTGTGGTGATGAACTGTTGTTTCTTGCTTGCTCGTGCTGGTACACAAAGGGTGAGGTGGAGGCATCGAAGCTAGCCCCATTGAGTTGTACGGTGCAGGTTTTAGTTTAGGCCATATTCAGCAACGGGCGAAAACCTGGCAGATTGACGCAGCAAGAGTGAGCACTTTTTTTTTTTGAACAAGGAAAGGCCTAGATACTGCTTATAAAAACCAGATCGGCGATACAAGTTACAGAAAGGACCTTCAAACTAAAGAATAAAAAGAAGTCCTTGACAATTGCACAACAGACCCCAGAAAGAAAAGAGGAAACGCCATCAGATCCTCCTCCATCGCCGGAGCTGTCGTCGCTGCTAAGAACGTGGCCTCTAGCCACGGTCCCTCACGCAGACATCGGGGACAAAATCACTTGATGCCAGGCGGGAGTAAACGCCGTCGCGAGTCCACCCAAGGGCCTCCGATAGAGGTTGCAGATAGCCTGCCTCCGCGGCGCACAGGCCTGGAGTAGCTGCCTCTCAGCTTCTTCAGTCGGCCGCCAATCATGGGCGCCCGAGATTCTTTTCCGAACAAACGCAGTATCGTCTTCGTCCCGACCCTCACCAGCACAACAGCGCAGCGCAGCGCAAGAAGCATCTCCTTCCCCGGCCACCACGACAGGTTAGAGAGAGAAGCAAGGTCGCAGACCTGTAGAACCAGAGAAGGCATATGTGGTGCTTATTTAACTGAGCTGGTGTCGAGTATCCTGCGGCGAGCTTCCTGCATGGAAGCTCAGCGACAAAGCTACAACACCACACCACCCCGCCTCGCACCAAAGCAGAGCAGCCAAACTCAGAAGAGGGAGGACGACCTTATTTGCCGAGATCTCCTGCTCTGGATTTTGGTGTCCTACTCCAAGACGCCAAAGAGGCTAAACTAACAACTAGGACTACAACTACTATAAACAAAGGAAGCCAGCCACCAGATCCATCTCGTTGCCAAGCAGCAGCGCTGCCGGAAAAGAAATAGAGGTGGGGCGGCGCCAAACTGCGCCGGTCGACTCTCAAACTACTGTAGCTGGGAGCTTATCCTCTCGAGGGTTTTTTCCGCTACTACAATGTCTTATAGAATGAGCACATAGACAGGACCGTTTTACTAGTACTTTCCCCGTTCTCATGCTTCAGCAATAGCCATATACTCAGCATCAGTAATAGATTGTGCAACAACACCCTGCAAGGTAGCCTTCCAGCTAACAGCACATCCACTAACTGTAAACACATAACTTGTGAGGGATCTCCTCTTATCCAAGTCGGCAGCAAAATCTGAATCCACATAGCCTGCGAGTCCCTCACCAGTCTTGCCAAATTTCAAGTAAGTTTTGGATGTGTCGCGAAGGTACCTAAAAATCCACTGAACAACTTTACAATGTTCTTTACCAGGATTAGCCATGTATCGACTGACCAAACACATAGCATAAGATAAATCAGGCCGAGAACACACCATGACATACATTAAGGAACCGACATCACTAGCATAGGGAACTCGTGACATGTACTCAATATTTTGCAATGCTGACAACTTGAAATGTGAAGCAATAGGAGTACTAATAGACTTTGCATCATGCATATTAAAACGATGAAGGACTTTCTTAATGTAATTCTCCTGACTAAGAAATAGAAATCTAGATTTTCTGTCTCTTGAAATTTCCATACCTAGAATTTTCTTAGCAGGACCAAGATACTTCATCTCAAACTCACTACTCAACTCTTTCTTCAATGTACTGATTTCTTTCATTCTCTTGGCAGCAATTAGCATATCATCAACATATAGCAACAGGTATATAGGCTATCCCTCAACAAATTTAATGTACACACAAGTATCATATTCAGACCTCTTAAAGCCATATGACATCATAAAAGAATCAAACGTTTTATACCATTGTCGAGGAGACTGTTTCAAACCGTAAAGGGACTTCTTTAGTTTGCACACGAAATCCTCTTTACCAGGCACTATGGACCCTTCAGGTTAGTCCATGTATATCTCCTCCTCAAGTTCTCCATGCAAAAACGCAGTCTTCACATCTAACTGCTCAAGCTCAAGATCATGCATAGCAACAATACTAAAGAAAGTACGAATAGAACTATGCTTGACAACTGGGGAGAACACCTCATTATAATCCACTCCTGGAATCTGGCTGAAACCTTTTGCTACTACCTTGCCTTAAACCTTGGAGTCTCACTACGAGATAAACCCTCCTTTCTCTTGAATATCCACTTACAGCGGACGGCCTTCTTTTGTTTAGGCAAGCGCACAACATCTCATGTGCCATTCTTTTCAAGTGATCGCATCTTCTCATGCATTGCACCAATCCACTTGTCACGATCAACCAAAGCAATAGCTTCATTGTATGTAGCCGGTTCAGCATCATTCTCCACCTGTTCTGCACAACTTAGAACAAAATAAACAACATCACATTCCTCAATTAAACAAGTACGATGTCTTTTATTCCTCTTCTCTCTGCGTTCTGCAATAGATAAATTTTCTTGCTGCATAATAGGAGGTGAGGGTGGCACAATATCCTGCCCATCAATTTCAGTTTCCTACTCATCCAGGTGTTCTAGCTCCACCTGCAAACGAACTCGTGGTTCGTCCTCATCACAAGAATCTGGCACAACATCAGTTGACAAACTGTCCTCATACATAACAGATTCATTAAACACAACACTCCTGCTAAAGAAAGTCTTTTTGGTTTCTGGGTTCCATAACTTATATCCTTTTACTCCAGAACCATAACCAAGAAATAAGCACTTAACAGCTCTAGATCTAACTTTCCATTATCAACATGAGCATAGGCAGTGCAACCAAAAACTTTCAGTTGTGATTAATTAGCTGGCTCACCAGACCATACCTCAATAGGAGTTTTCTTGTCAAGAGGGATGGATGGTGACCTTTTGATCAAGTAGCAGGCAGTGTTGGTAGTCTCAGCCCAAAAAACGCTTGTTCATGTGGGCGTTGGACAACATGCAGCGAGCTTTGGAGATGATCGTTCTGTTTGTCCACTCGGCTACACCATTCTGCTGAGGTGTGTATGGGATTGTGTGATGCCTGACAATGCCTTCCTGCACACAATAATCATCAAAAGCAAAAATTCGCCACCATTGTCAGTACGAAGCACCTTCACCTTTCTTTCAGTTTGCTTTTCAATCATAACTTTCCACTCTTTAAAAGCAACAAAGGTATCATCCTTAGTTTTCAGGAAATAAGGCCAAACTCTTCTAGAGTAATCATCAATGATAGTAAGCATATAACGAGCACCACCATAAGAGGGCTTACGTGAAGACCCCCACAAATCAGCATGTACATAATCCAATGTATCTTTAGTGGTATGAACGGAAGCATTAAACTTAACTCTCTTATGCTTACCAAACACGCAGTGTTCACAGAACGGCAACTTACTAATATTGCAGTTCTTCAGAAGTTCTCTCTTCACCAATTCTGCCACACCATGTTCACTCATGTGTCCAAGTCGCTTATGCCAGAGGTTAGTTGTACTTGGATCATCATTAGTAATAACAGCAGCAGTATCAGACAAAGTGCTACCTCTAAGGATATATAACTTGGCAGAATTCATATCACCAATCATAAAAATGAGAGAACCTTTTGATACCTTCAGACGTTTATCCCCTCCGGCATATTTGTACCCGTCACAATCAAGGGTACTCAGCGAGATCAAATTTCTCGCCATGGATGATATGTGTTTCACTCCCGTCAATGTACGTGTCATCCCTCCATGGGTCTTGATCTGAACAGATCCAACGCCAACAATGTGACATTTGTTGTCATTCCCCACATCCATAAAATCTCCACTCTGCACAGCCTCATAAGAAACTGAACCAATCTTTGTTACAAAAAATATGAAACGAACAAACAGTATCAAGAATCCACTCATCATCACGGGTAACACATGCAGCAAAAACCGCTAAGCATTCACCATCTGAACTATTATCACCAGCAACAACAGCAGCCTTACCAGTACCATTAGCTTCAGATTAATTTTTCGGTTGGTATGTGTCGTTCCTTTTCTCCTTGTTCTGCACCTTCCAGCAATCCTCAATGGTGTGATTGGTTTTGCAGAACTTGTCTCGTCCTTTGGACTTCGAACGGTCCCTGCTCTTATCTCTGTTGTTGCCGTTGTAGTTGTTATCTCGCTGCTCAGGTATGCCTCGTACCTGCAATGCATCGTCTTTGGAGGACGATACGTTAGACTGTACCATAACTTTCACCTTTTCCCTGGTCTGCAGAGCCTCACAAACTTCCGCTAGGGTTAGTTCATCGCGTCTTAATAGTATGTTATCCCGCAGGTTTGTAAAAGAACTAGGCAGCGAACATAACAACAGAAGAGCTAAATCTTCATCCTCATATTTTACCTCCATCAACACTAGGTCGGACACGATCTCCTTAAAGATCGACAAGTGATTCATCACAGAACCACCATCTTGCATCTTGAGCGAGAACAACTTCATCTTAACGTGCATCTTGCTAGTTAGATCCTTTGACATGCAGATCGATTCCAGCTTGAGCCACAACGTTGCGGCAGATTTCTCCTGCAGCACCTCTTGCAAAATATCATTAGATAGATGAAGTTGAATCAACGACAAAGCCTTACGATCTATGCGCTTCTTCTCAGGAGTCCACTCCCTCGCTTCCTTATTCCCGAAAGCATCCAGCGCCTCATCAAGATCCGATGCTTGCGACAGAACCGCACACATCTTTACTTGCCACAGAGAAAACCTCGTCTTGTAGTCCAGCAACGGTAGATCAAACTTCATCGATGCCATCGCGAATCCCTAATCTCAAACAGGGCTCTGATACCACTTGTTACAAGCAATAGCAAAATTACGATGAAATTAAGCAAGATCGAACCAACGGGGACACGAGATTTTAACGTGGAAAACACTTCCAACAAGGAAGAGAAAAAACCATGGGCCCCAGCCAGCAATACTTCACTATTTCGGATGAGGTTACAAACGCGTCGGGATTTACAATGTGTGGCTTATCCCGTGCGGCGGCTTACAAGATGTATATAAAGGCGATCCTGACCTAACTATGTCGGTAACGGTGAATCCAACTCCAACTCGGTAACAACTCGTACCGTACCGCGGGGCTCGCGTAGCGGAGGCTGGACTTTCCTTTATCTTCGTATGAATTTGGATCACGATAAAATAACAAGCTTCGGTGTAAAAGGCACGGACGACGGCGGGAGTGAAGGGACCTAAGAGCATCTCCAGTCGCGCACCCCAAAGACCGCCCCAAAGACCCTTCCCGTCCGGACGGGCTCCAAGCGCGCCTACTCGCGCCCCCCAATGGGCCTTCCCGCCCGGACGCCCCCTTGTTCCCGTCCGGCAAACTCAGCCTAACCCCGCCGTGTAGGGGTTCCCGTGGGGGCACCAGACGTGAAGAAACGGGCGCGTGGAGTCTGCGGGCCCGCCACGTCAGTGAGACGGGCGCGCAGTCAAAGCGGCGTCCGGTCTTCGTCTTCTCCCGAGATGGCGCAGAAGCGCAGGGGGCGCAGTGAGCCGTCGCTTCGGCTAGTTGCGTCACCCACGCGACAGCCGCGCGGCTCCCCATGCGGGCGCCGGTGTTAATGCGGGGACGGCCTTTCGGCCTGCCCGGCCGGGTATAAAATGCTGCCCCCGCCGCTCTCGCTGCCCTCTTCCTCTCACCTCGGCGTCCTCTGCCTCTCCCTTCGCCGCTCTGCGCCCCTGGATCCCCTCGCCGCCAACGGTTTTTCCCGCCGGTCTCTCCTCAAGCACCAGGCGCACGCCTTGTTCGAAGCCTGGTACCCGTGTCCGCCGGACGTGCGCGCCGGGCATGGGTTCACCATAGGGCTCGCTGGCGTGCCCATCCCCAACGCGTCGTCCCCGAGCGACGCATCCTAGGGGCGTGAGGTGCGCGCCCACTTCTACGGGCACCTCACGCCGGAGCAGCGCCGACCCCGCTGGGACCCGGCGAGCACGGTGCGCTACGAGCGCGAGTTCCAGCGCTCCTCGTGGGCGCTGGAACCGCTGGGACGGCCCCGGGCCGGCGCCGCCTGCCAACGAGCGCAACAGGTACGGGCGCGACGCGTTCTGGACGCAGTACGGCTTCTCCCACGACGCCGTCCTTGCCCACATCGAAGCCGGCAACAACCCGCGCCTCCCCTGGCCGGCGCCCACCTTCTAGGCACCAAGGCGAATGACGGCGACCCCGACCTCCTCCCTCTCACTTCCGTCCTCCTCCTCTGCCGGCGGCTCGGTCCTGGGCCCGTCTCTGCGTGTCCCCAAGACGGAGCCGGGGACGTCCACGCCGCCTCACCTGCGCCCGTGTTCCGGCGGCATCCGCATTGGCAGAAGCGGGACGCAGTCTTCCCGATGTCGCCCTGCGCCGCCCCTCCTCGTGCCCAAGCCGGAGCCGGGGCTACGTGTCCCCAAGCAGGAGCCGGGGCTGGAGCAACCCCACAGCCTCGCCGAACAGCTCCAGGCGCTCCAGGCGGCGTCGGCGACGGAGGACGACCCGGAGGGCATCGAGGTGGCGCTCCAGGCGTCGTACAACACACCGCCGCCACTGTTCGACAAGGAGGCGTGCGCGTGGTCTTTCGTCGACTCGGCGGCGATGACGGGCGCGCCGCTAATCGACCTCGACCCACCGGCACCGGCGGCCAACGACGCCGAGGCGGGGCCAAGCAACTGGCGCGGCGAAGACGACTTGGAGGACTGGAGCGACGACAACAGCTCCGACGGCGACTACGACATGTGCAACGAGTGAACACGTCGTCTTTTAGTTTAAATTTTTAGTTTTTAGTTTAAATTTCATTCAAATATTGTAATATATCCTATATATTTAAACGAAATCGTCGTTTAAAAATTTTGAACATCTTTTTTTTGTTTGGGGGGCTCCAATTGGGGCTGCGTGTGGGCAGCCGCGCCCACGCCGGCGCCGTGTCGTTCAGACGAGCCCCCAAAGGGCTTCGCGGGCGCCTATCCGGGCGACTATTGCGGGGCGCGACTGGAGATGCTCTAAGCGAGCGCGTCAGGTCTCTCTACAATAAGTACCCCCTCCGTCCCAAGTTAATTGTCTTAAAGTTGGACAAAATTAGATGTATCTAACACCAAAACATGTCTAGATACACCCACTTTTGTTTAACTTTGAGACAGTTAATTTGGGACGGATGGAGTATTTTCCAAACGTAAAGGAGGAATCTACCAATGTCCTCTAATTGTTTTGTATGAGTCAGAAGTAGTAATAGTTTTTCATGAAATTTGTATCTTTCAACTTTTTCATACCTAGCAATCAAGCTGGCCCCACCTGTGTTAAGAGAAATTGCGTCAGAACTAGGAGTGTTTAAAATAGAGTTTCAATATTTTACCCAATATTTATGCATTTATGACACTAATTACCTAATCCAAAAAAGGATAGTCAAGATTATACATTTTAAAAACATTGGATCTGTATGCAAGTACAAGAGGCTATAGCTGGACTAGCTTAGCTAGGACTGACGTGTCGATCAATGGACGACGTGAACGGCATGGGACAATTGCTCGTCCGTGTTCAGTATGCCTGCCGACGTATGCACGAGTATTTTAAACAGAAAACACAGACTAAACTGAGTACACAATACGGATAGACTACTTGTCCATGTGTTGGGTAGTTTATTAAGTGCAATTGTTTTTTGCTAATCTATCGGTGGACGTACGTACCGACCTTGCGTAACTGTTATTCCCTCCGTATCAAAATATAAGATGTTTTACCATTTTCTAGACAAAACGTATCTAGACATGTTTAGTGTGTATATTCATATGTATCTTACACTAAAACATGTCTATGTACGTTTTATCTAGGAAATGCTAAAACATCGTACATTCCGATATCGAGAGTAGTTAACTAAGATTTGGAATCTCGGTCGGCACTTGTTCAAATCTTCCTTGTCTTACAATACGCAATATCAAAATAGACGTGGCGATTTCTCCGTTCTTTGGGGCACCTATTTTTCTATCCGTATAATACGACGGCAAAGAAAAGGGAATGTTCGTGTTTGAGGTGGAGATTTTTTTTTTGTTGAAGCTAATGGAATTCGATGACTTAGCGCTGATATGATATATGACATGGAGGTATGATTTAGTGCTGGACTGCTGGTATGATATCCGCATGCTTGACTGACGGACTCGAAAATGCTACAGTAGCTAGTCTGGGGACGAATTGCTGGCCAGCTGGAGATACAGACACGTGGCCAACATGCTAGTACTATTGATAATTAATCACAATGCTTGCAATAGTTTCTTGACAGCGGGCGGCAGTGACCGGAGCAGCGGGCCTGCCAGCGTCGCAATTAACTACCGGCCAGGACGAAATTTTCGGCCACATACGCCCTAATTTCGGACATTCCACTCCAAACTCCAACCCTTCCACGCTCCTCCGGGGAAGAACACTGATGTAGGGCGGGCTGAAAGACCTTTTATTGTCATTGCCGCCGATGCCCCTACATCGGAGGTGAAGAACTCGAAGACCATATGGGGAAAGATCATCCTATCTGAGGTTCCTGCACCCTCTATTGGTCGGTGGAGGACAGGGGAACCAGCGGCTACGGAGCCGGGGGCCAAGGGTAGGAACTGGCCGCCTTAGATTGCCTCTCATAGGAGCCCTAGGAAAACGTTTCGTTTTCCTCCTCCCTCTACTTAGATTCAACCATCGTTGCGTAATTCATGTTTGTGGGTTTTAATCCAAATTAGTTATGATACATAGGGAGTAGCTAACTAAGGGAATCTCCAAAGCAATTGCCTAATTTTACCCACTATATGTCCATGGACAAGGTTGGTTTTTTATGAGGACAACAACCAGATAGCCCCTATGTGGTGTCCCATGCGATCACAACGCATAAATAATGCGTGTAAAATATATGTATTTTTATCCGTATTTAAATCGTATCTTTGTCATGAAAAATGGTGAGATATTATTCTACGCCTGCCTCTAATCACTAATATGCAAATCAATTGCAAATATTTATGTTTTTATTTTTTTATTGCATATTTGGATGTGAAAATTACTGGAAATCGGAATTAAAAGGAATGAAATGACCAAGGTTGGAAGAAATAGTTCAAGATGCATTTGTAGGACCATTGACAACCGGTGGTACGATCGCACCTGGCCGTACCATCCACTGTACCAAGCGCCATTCTGACCAACTGATCAAACCGATTAGAACTCATCAAAGGGAACATAACCAGTTCGCAAAGGAAGGCCCGCGAAAACTCAATTTCGTTTGCTACCACTATAAAAGGGAGGGAAGAGAGCACCCGGGGAGAGACCATTACCATTCATCACCGCCGCGAAGTGATTCCGCCATCACCGCTCCACCACCATCACTGCACCATAGTCATAGACATACTAGTTTGTAATTTACATCTCATCGCGAGTGGTAATGTTGTAAGAACTATCAATTTTCAGTACAATTACTATTTGCACCTATGTTTTCTATTGCTGATCAGATCGCGATTAGTGAGTAGTCCACTCGGGCTAAGGGCTGAGGTCTACCCTCGCAGCTATGTGATTCATCTTATTCGTGGAATATTAGTTTAAAGAATCCATTATGTTATTTGTGTGTACTTTTGTATCTGTGGCTCGCTCCTAGGACTTATCATGTACTCAAGACCACAAAGAGTGATCAAGGTAAGTGTATGTTGAGAGAGATATGGAAGGCTGATAGTGAAACTCTGTGAGAGGAGAAGGAATACAATAGATGAAAGTGAATCTCTTAGAAATTATAATGATGTCACAATTCTTAACGCTTTCGTCTGTTTATTCTTAAGTAATAAGGCAACCTCGCGAGACGGAATAGGGCTAATGGTTGGACGAATTACTCTACGATAACCAGTGCTCTGGACCATAGTAAATTATGGATGCATTGTCTACATACATTACATGGCACATAAATTAATTATCAGTAAAATTTTACGTTTTATCTTATTTATCACATTATTGCTAATGCACTATTGCAGGTGAAATTTTAACCCTGGCATATTTTAATCCATTGAACACAACCCTGTTCCATAACAAGATTGGTCCGGTAAAACGAGAATTAATTTAAGATTTCTTATGTTAAAAGATTCTCCTTATCGAGCACCTACTTCCCTGTTCGATAAACCTACTATCACTAGGGAAAAAGACACTAATACAATTCGGTAATCCAGATCGAAGGTATCAATAACTCAATGCATATTGGTTTTGTGCAGAGTTCATCAATTTTTTTTTTGATAAAGGGAAGTATATTAATATCGCGGAGATACAAATTACACTCGACCTCTGCAACAACGCAATAACCATAGTCATTCAGATGCACACAACCGAAAGACAATAAAAAGAAGAAAATAAAAAGAAAAATCCCGCTGCAGAGTTACAGTCCTCGCGGTATCCGCACAACCACCAGCTAAACAACAGCTGATGTCCATCTCTTCGAAAACAACGTCTCAAAAAAACGGTGCCAGGCACAACCAATTAAGGCCAGACATTGGGTTTTCACCCTGAAGATAATCCTCACTCTCAAAACAGCGGCTCCAAGAAGACCAGTGCCAGGCACAACTAATTAAGGCCAGACCTTGGGCTTTCACCCTGAAAGGTAGGTATCTACTATACATCATACTTTTCTACTGCATATAAATAACCGAAGAATTGCGACTATCATCAGGACTAACATAGCAATCTCTCCAAATTCATACTGGAGAGGCATATCTCCTTCTCGATGGCGCATTTTTTATCTTCTTCATCTCGAACTAAGGTTCATCCATATTGGTATTGTGAACATTGACGATATTGGCAATACGCATCTCCATTTTAATCTTATTTGATTCAATCATGTTCTTGTCTTTTTGAAGCTTCTTCATCACTTCTGTCGTGGTGGTGTCACGGCAGATGCCATGGGATGGCTAAAGATGTGGGGACGAAGGACGCTGGAGGTGCTCGGGGAGGGATCACGCGACGAGTAGCCGCGTGAGGTACGAAGTAAACACGGCAAACAACACGATCTACCCAGGTTCAGGGCCCTCGTGAGGAGGTAAAACCCCTACTCCTGCCTTTCTCTATGTATTCTGGTGCCTCACCGAGTAGCCACAGTACAATGTTCTTGCTACCGAGTAGCCACTCTCCTCTCTAAGTGATGAACTAGGTCAAGAATTAGGTCACAAGGTGCTCTAGCATGCGATCCCTTGCGTGATCTATCGAATGCCTCACGCAGGAGGCGGCGGGGCACCTTATATACCCGGTGCCCAGCCGGATACGTCCAAATCTAGACAAGTGTCGACATAGTGTGCACACCGTCCTTCTTCCGGGTTCCCGCTGACAGCTTTGGTTCCTAATCTTGGCTGCATCTGGAAAGTCGTTGGGCAAAACAAGGGGACAGACTGGTATCACTGTGCCAAACACAGAGTAGGGCCCCCTTATCCTGCGACGGCCTGCTTCCATGCTGTCACTGTCAGGCAGGCCGGTCCCAGATGAACAGTAGTTCGAATACTGCCAAGTACGGACCCAGGATACGCGGGATCCTGTGTCAGAACGGCTCCTTTGACTTTCTGGCCCGAGTAGGTTCCCGCCAATTTTACTCGGGCCAACTCTTCTACTCGAAAGGACAGAACTTGATTGATTCTTCCTTCTGGTCATCTTGAGGTGAGACCGAGTAGCAGTCAACCGGGTAGCAAGTACCGGGTAGGCGGCTACTCGACCAAACCTCTCTTCTGACAGTCGCCTTTACCACTTGCCTTTACCCTACTCGGGGGTAACCCCCCGACAGCAATCCCCGAAGTTGGTTGAGTCTTGCGAACTCGTTCACTAGGCTCTGCCAGCTTAAAACCAATCTTTACAACATAGCCCTTGAACCTCAAGATGCCGAGTAAAAGACCTCCGAGTAGTACTCTAGAAAGTACCTTGAGTTTCCTGTCTTCCGAATAGCACCTGTTTTCTACTCTGTAACCGAGTAAAAAGACTTAGAGAATTTCTCCTCTAGCGTCTCTGCAGCGCAGAGCATAATCCAGCCTTCCGTGTCGCAACTGGACACGTGCCAAGCATCCGCGACCCCGATGTCTCGTTGCCCAGGACACGACGTGCCACGCGCCCAGTTTTCACGGAGCGGGCCCACAGGCTCGTCATGTCCCATCAAGCGCAGTAATATCCCACGATCTGGTCGTGGGATCAACTGTGGCCGTTACGCGCGCGTTCCGCGCTTGCGTGCGTTTCTATCCGGCCACAGGCCCTACCACACGGGAATCATGGCCACGATTGATCCCACTACCCTGATGGTAACGGTAGCCTGAGGCGAGGGTATAAATACCTCCACCGGTAACTTCCCCTTCTTCCTCCTCCGTACTTTCCCTTTTCTCTGCCCTGTTTCCTCTCCGCCGTTGAGCTCTCCGCCGCCGCGCAACTCCTTGCGCCGCTGCGGATTCGTTTCTTCCACCCAATCTCTCCAACTCTCCACCATCCGCGCACCCCATGGCTGCTCGCGCCGGCTGGGCTGGTTCGCACGTCACCGTCGATGACTGCGCCTGGCTCGTGAACACCCGGAGGGTTCCTCCCGGTGTTCAGTGCCGGCCGTCCGACGGCGAGCTCGTTCCGGCCCCGCGGGAGGGCGAGCATGTCGTCTTCCTCGCGCACTTCGCGCGAGGATTCGGCTTGCCGGCATCGGACTTCCTGCGCTCCTTCCTGGATCACTTCGGTGTCCAGATGCACCACCTCCCACCAAACGCCATTGTCTTTCTAGCCTATCACACCGTGCGAGGCCTTTTTAGGCGTCCGCCCCCACGGTGGAGACTTGGCTGAAATACTTTCACCTCCGTCAGCAAGTAAGGGGAAAAAGGACGGCGCGGCCGGTAGCAGTCGGGTAACCGACACCGGCAGCGCCATGATGCTGCAGCGGGCGGGAACCAACCATCCTCGCATCAAGGGGTTGGATTCCGTCCGTATGTGGCAGAAATCGTTCCTCTACGTCAAGAACATCCCCGCCACGAAGGGGGACCGATAGCGGATCGCATCAATCTGCCCGCGTGGAGCAACCGAGCTCCAACCGGGCAGAATTGGAAGACGAAGCCCTCCAACGACCGCAACGCGATACAGATGGAGGCGCAGCTCGCCTACCTCATCGGCCAAGGGCTCAGGAGCGACGATCCCGTCGCTTGCTGGATCAAGAATCGCGTGCTGCCGCTGCAGCGGCGCGTCCATCCAATGTGCTATCTGGGAGGCCCTCGCGACTGCACCCGCACGACCACACTCGAGCTCAGCGACGCGGAGGTCGCCGATCACGCAAGGTCGATTCTGACCACGAGCCTCCCCGACGACTGGGAGTACGGCTTCACCCCTTTCAGTCGCACGAAGCCGATCCCCCGGGTACGTTCTCCTTATCCCGCTCTCAACATATGCCATCCGACTAGAAAATATTCTCTCTTGGCTGCGACTAGCAATTGCCTTCTGCACCGAGTAGATTATTCTATCGAACTGCCTAGGCTTAGTATGCTTGATGTTTGCACGCCTTATCGAGTAGGATACTTAGGAGAAATACTTAGGCTCAATATGCTTGTTGTTTGCACGCCTTGCCGAGTAGGATACTTAGCGAATTTCCCTAGGCTTAGTGTGCTTTGTGTTTGCACGCCCATCCGAGTAGAATGCTTCCTCGCTACTCGGCTAACTTGCCATGTTTCTCTGTTTCTCCAGATCCTTGACCGCCAGCTAGCTGAAAGCTTTGCGTGCTTTGAGGCTAATTGGTCAGATGACCGAGAAGAAGATGACCAGGCCTCCCTCGAGACCGTGGACCAGATCAATCTTCCTCATTCCCCCTCGACCGAGAAGCAGCCTGCCGAAATGTCTCTCCGAGACTGGTCCGAGGACGAGTTAGAAGGTAACTGAACTCGCGCTTTCTCTCTGCGAAAGGCACAAGCCCTTTGCCTGCTAATTCTGAAATGCCTTTCTTCCTCTCTATTTCTCAGATACTGCTAATGCTGAGGATGATGACGAGGATGAGGACGAGAGAGCCCTTGAGGTCAATCCTCTCTCAGTTGCCGCACCTGCTACCCGCAAGCGGGGCCGGCAGCGGCCCCTAGAGCCCCCCGCCAAGAAGAAAAAGGCGACCGAGAAGACGACCAAGAAGGTCGTGAAGAGAACAAGGCGAACAATTTCCTCTACCACCGCGTAAGTTTCTTCTCGGTTGCATGTTTCAGTTTGCTTTGTTCTTCTCGGTTGACTCCCAATCCTTTTCCTTCACTGTTTTCTCTTGTTTTCCTCTGCCCTTTTCTTATCTTTGATTCCAATTTCCTTTTCAGAGCCCCCTTGAACGCGGATGCTGCTCTCGCGCCTGACCAGGCCAAGAAACAAGCTGCCATCGACGTCGACAATGTTGTCGACCTCGAGGGCGATGGGGCCGACACCACCAACACGCGAGCAGGGCCTGAGCAACAGTCCCGCACCGATCCAGAGGCGCAGGACGCCGCACACCAGGACAGGCCCCCTTCTCCTCCGGCTAGCACCGCCGAGGAGAACCAAGACCGTGATCAGGAGATGCACGATGCGCCACCGTCGAGCGGCAAGAAGCCGAACCTGAGCAGCCAGCCACAGACGCTGCCGGACAAGAGTCCCGCTGCCGAGCAGCGGGTAGAAGACAGCCATGACTGAGGAGTATCCCCTGAGCAGTGCGCAACCAGGCGCTGCACAGAGTAGCGCGCAACCAGATGCTGCACAAGTGGTGGTGCCACCCATTGATCAAGGCTCTGCACCGCCAGATTCCTCCTTGGTGCCACAGACCAAGGACGCAGCCAGCCCTCCTGCCGGGCGAGTAACCAGGAAACAAGCCCTAGTCTGAAGGAGGCAGTCGAGAAGAAGGCAGCCGAGGAAGGGAAAACCAAGAAGAAGGAAACCGAGACGCAGAAGATCGAGAAGCCAACTGCTCAGAAAGAGAAGGCAAAGAAGAAAGCTGCCGACAAGCCGCCGCCGACACCAGCTGGCCAGTCCAGGCAGCTGGTTATCCGCAATCCCAGTGCGGTTCCTGCCGCCGCTACCATAGCTGATCAGCCCGTCTACCCGGATTACATGGTGAAGGTCAGCCAACAGAACCAGATCGGCTTCTCCCCCACAGAATGGGCTCTTGCTATTCAGAAGGGAAGGAAAGCCGTGGCGGTGGACTCCAGGCCCCCGGCCCCAAACCAGGACAGATCTGTCTCCATCGCTTCTCGGGGAGCTCAAGACCAGGCGATAACATCCCAGAGCCTTGAGCAGGTACTCGACCTCATTGGCTTCATCGATGCCAAATGGGATAGCAAGATTCTTGGCAACCCCAACTGGAACGGCATCGATTTGGGCGACATCGACCACATGCGCCAGGACTGGAACAAGGTGGACTTGGGTTGCAAACCCATGACCATCTCGACCACTTCTGCTACTCTGGCTGCCAAGATGTTCGTGCACCGCAAGAACGCAGAAGATCTCGAGCAGTCTTATGCGGTAAGCCTTAACTTATTTTTTTTGGGTTGCATCTTCACTTCTTTTCTACTCTTTCTCTTTTCCTTATCCATCACCCAGTCCCCGAGATTCTGGCCGAGTAGACGGACACTCTCCCGAGTAGCCGCCTTCTCGGGTGGAATCTCAAGTACTTTGCCTGACACTTGTTTCTTTTGCTTCTCAGAATAGTGTACTGAAGCGGACCAACTTGCACCGCCAACTTCTCTGGTACCACGCCATTGCCAAGAGGCGTATTGCCGCCCTTGAGAAGGAGAAGGTGAGCGCCGAGGAAGCCGACAAGGAAGTTATGAACAGTACCATGAGGCTGTCCGAGGTGGAAGGTACGCTTCTCGCTTACGCGGTTCTTGCGTTTTTTGTTTACGTCCGCTATTGCTTTTTGCGTTAACCATTTCTACTCTGCAGGGAAATTGAAGGCCCTGGTTGACGAGCATTCGAACTGCCGTGCCTTTGTCGAGAATGGCGAGGCCACCATCAAGAAGCTTGAAGGTAAACCACTGTCTACTCGGTTCGCCCTTGTATCTGTTTCTTCCTTTCGCTTCTCTGCTAACCGTGCTTGCTCTTTTCAGAAGATCATAAGAAGTTTGTTTTAGAGCATCAAGATTGCCTCAAACCTGCTGAGGTGGAGGTGCGACTAGTAAGCCAATCTGCAGCTCTGCAGAGTGCACACACTACCGAGATGGAGACGCTGCAACTCCAGCTGCAGAAGGCACTCCAGGATGCTGTCAAGCTTGGTGACGAGAGGGACAGAGCCATCGCCGAGAAGGCAAAAGCCGAGACAACCTTCAATGCCAAGATGAAAACCCTCGAGCAGGAGTGCAAGGTGCTGAAAAAAGCCAATGCTGGGCTCTTTTCTCAGCTGGATGGGCTCCGCTTGCTCGAGGAGAAGCACGTGTCCAATGAAGAAACATGGAAGATCCAGCTGCAGCAGCTGCGCCACGAGCTGAATAGTAAGTTCTTTCCTTTCTGCATCTCTTCTTCTCAGTCATACCTCTTCTCTGATTCTGTTACTGAACTTGTCGCTTGCTTCTTGCAGAAATCTTTCCTGACATCGTGTCCGCTTGCGCCCCTTTGGCCAAGGCCCAAGCAGCTCGTCTTGAGAAGGGCGAGGCTGCGGACACCAGAGCCGAGATCGAGGACAGCCTGCTGGTGATGCGAGGGCATTTCGAACGCCTAGCCGGCGTCGGCACCGACCTGGTGCGTGTCGGCTTCGAGCTCCACAAGCTATTCTGGCCTGAAGATCCCGCCGACAACCATTGGTGGCCTTGCTCTGAAGCTGCGCAATGAAGGCCGAATTGAAGAAGGCGCGCCTCGGAGCTCGGGCAGGCGCTGATCTGATGCTGCTCTGCGTCGCCTCCTGGTACGAGAATCTAAACATGCAGGTCATCCGCGGGAAGCGCGCCAATTCCAAGTGGGAGATGGATCCCAGCTGCGTGACCACGCGCAAACTGATTGCGTATGAGGTTGCGGAGTGCGCGGATACGGCCACCTTCATCGATGGCCTCCATGCCCGACACCGAGATGGAGGAGGACGAGGAGGAGGATGAAGAAACAGATCCCGAGTTGGGCTTCTTCGATTCTCCCCAGGGCAAGGGGAAGGCCGCAGTCGTCGCGAGTAGCGATGAAGAGGCCGAGGAGATCGACACAGCTGCCCTCGAGTTCGGCACCTCCTCAGGAGCCGCCCTCGATGACACGGTGCGCCCCCACGCCCCCGAGACCGGCTCTGCTTCCGCGACAACGCCCATCTCGGTGGCCACTGCAACTTCCGAGCAGGTCGCCACCGAGCCTGACGCCGAGCAAGCGAGGACTGTTGATGCCAGCGCAGAGGCGGACGCCACCATGGCCACTGAGGAAGACGAAGCAACCAAGGCGAGCGCCGAGAACGCCCCATCGACCTGAATTTGATTTTATCCTGCAAACTTTTTACTCAAACACTTATCAGATCCCCGGGATGCCGGGAGCAAATGTATCAGACTATTTTATTCCGTTGCTACTCATTTTTATTCCCACTCTGTTATTTTCAACTTAATCAATTTGTTCAACCTGGGCTGGATGCCGAGTTGCGTTATCATGCGAGTCCCCGAGTTGCATTTCTTATTCACTCTCTTTTCGTCTCAGCTCTACCCGCAACTTGTTGCTTTTGGTATTCGAGTCACAAGAGTTAAAGAGTAGAGCTGCAAATACTTAGCCGCTTAGAAACAATCATAGTAACGCAGCCCACCACTTAGCCGAAAAGACGAGTCACAGAACAGTGATAAAAACATCCTACTCGGTTCCTGCACTCTTCCTTTCCTTAGTAATTTTTCTTGTGCTCATGGACCTTTTGCTTGTTCTCTTGCTTGCCATGAAGCCGGGTTTCGGACAGCAGCAAAGTCGAAGAGTTGGCATATAGGTTTAAACACAGTACTCAATGTACCTTTGAATTTTGAAGTAGAGCAACCGAATAGGCAAAAGATAAAAGCCGAGTAAAAACACTTAGAGCAATTTTGGACGAGGGCAGTCCCCGAGATCAATTTCAGATTGCAGAGTAGAATTTCAACTCGGATAAGAGGGTACATACACATCTTTGCTCACGAATGAAAACGACGGAGTAGAGCTACATTCCAATGGCGCTTGGTTTCCTCTCCGGATTTATCTGCCCTGTTCGCCTGTGGTGGGCGCACATCTACAAGATAGTAAGCATCGTTGTGCAGCTTTGCTCACAATGAAAGGCCCTTCCCATGGAGGAGACAACTTGTGCATCCCGGCTGTGCGCTGCACAAGCCTAAGGACCATGTCTCCTTCTCGAAAACCCTTGGGTTCACCTTTCGGCTATGATAACGCCCAGGTTTTGCTGGTAGATAGCCGAACGTGACAGAGTCAGCTCTCTTGCTTCTTCAAGCAGGTCAACGTCGTCTTCTCGAGCTTCTCTCGCCTCCACCTCAGTGTAGAGGGTTACTCGGGGAGTCATGCTCTAAGTCTATTGGCAACACGGCCTCAGCCCCGTATACCAAGAAGAATGGCGTAGCCGGTTTGACCGGTTAGGGGTAGTCCTTAGACTCCACAACACCCTGGCAACTCGTCTAACCAACACCCAGATTTCAGCAGTGGCTCCATCAGCCTTGGCTTTATGCCTGCCAGTACCATTCCATTTGCTCTTTCAACTTGCCCATTGGAAGCGGGATGCGCGACTGACGCAACGTCTAGTCGGATATGCTTATCTCTGCAGAACCGCACCATTGCTCCCTCAGCAAAGTTTGTGCCGTTGTCGGTGATAATGCTGTGCGGGTAGCCATATCTCAGGATCACATCCTTCACGAATTTCACAGCTGTGGCCCCATCACACCTACGAAAGGTTTCACTTCAATCCACTTGGTGAACTTGTCCACCATGACCAAGATGTGAGTCATGTTGCCTCTAGCCGGCTGGAAAGGCCCAACCATGTCCAAACACCAAACAGCAAATGGCCAGGTGATAGGAATTGTTTTCAACTCGGAAGCAGGCATGTGGATCTTACTTGCGAACATCTGGCAGCCATTGCACTTCCTCACGATGTCTTCAGCCTGCTGCAGTGCTGTGAGCCAGTAGAAGCCATGCCGGAAAGCTTTCTGGACCAACGCCCGAGAAGAGGCATGGTCCGCATTCTCCTTGGTGTATCTCTACCAGGATCTCTTCTCCTTCTGCTGGGTCCACACAACGTTGCAGCACGCCAGTGGTACTTCTCTTGTGCAGCACATCTCGGACTATAGTGTAGCCCTTGGATCTTCTCTGAATCTGTCTTGCAGCCACCTCATCTTCTGGTAGAGTGCCGTCCCTTAGAAAGGATAATATGGGCATAGCCCAACTCGGTGTCTCCCGTGCGGGAAACACTGGTTCGTCCACTTCCATTGGGACGGGTGCCTCTGGTTGCTCTTTAGGGATGGGAGCACTTCTCTGAAGCCCAGACCGATTAGCAAGGACTTCCTCAATGAATGCGACAGTCCCCGGGTTAAGGACAGCAGTCCCCGAGTAAGGAATGGCAGTCCCCGGGTAAGGAATGGCAGTCCCCGGGTAAGGAATGGCAGTCCCCGAGTAAGGAGTGGCAGTCCCCGAGTAAGGACTGGCAGTCCCCGAGTAGGGAGTGGCAGTCCCCGAGTAGAGGACAGCAGTCCCCGGGTTTCCTGTAGCATTCTCCCAGTCAATCTCCATGGGATCAGATTCCTCACTTGGCATAGAAGGAACAAATATGGACTCCGAGTTGGGAGAAGGCTTGATGGATGGCTTCCTCAAATGCTCCAAGGAGATTCCCGCCGGGATGGATTGCCGAGAAGATCCCAACTTGGATAACTCATCTCCTGCTTCGTTCTCTGCTCGGTGAATGTGCTGGAACTCACAACCTTCGAAGAACCCAGTCATAGACTGCACCAGGAAGCGATATGATGCCATGTTGGCATCTAGAGCATCCCATGTACCCGAGACTTGCTGCATCACCAGATCTGAATCACCATAGCATATAATGCGCTGCACGCCAACCTCCTTTGCTACTCGCAAACCATGCACCACTGCCTCGTACTCTGCTACATTGTTGGACGCCTTGAAGTGAATCTGCAACACATACTTGAGCTGATCTCGCTTAGGTGATGTAAGCACTACGCCAGCACCAAGGCCTTCCTTCACCTTTGAGCCATCAAAGTGCATCTTCCAGTAGTTAGAAACTGGGGCAGGAGGCTCATACTGCACCTCGGCCCTACCAGGAATTCCGCCAGAATCTGAGACTTGATGGCTTCTCTTCTCGCATACGCGGGTGCATACGCGGCCAGCTCGATTGCCCACTTGGCTACTCTGCCACTCGCCTCCTTGTTGCCCATGATGTCCGAGATGGGAGCAGAGCTCACAACCGTGATAGGATGCTCTTGGAAATAATGCTTCAACTTCTTGGCGCCCAGGTACACGCCGTAGGTCATCTGGTAGTGCGGGTAGTTCTTGGAGCTGGATAGCACTTCACTGAGGTAGTATACTGGGCGCTGCACACTCTTGCCTTCTTCTTCTCGTTCCACCACAATCACCACACTGACTACTCGGTTAGTCGCAGCAATGTACAACAGCATTGGCTCCTTGGGTAGCGGACTAGCCAAGATGGGAGCACTAGCCAGCATTGCTTTCAGCTCGTTGAATGCCACATCCGCTTGCGGAGTCCAGACAAACTTGTCACTTTTCTTCATCAGTTGGTACAGAGGCAGGGCCTTCTCGCCCATTCGGCCCAGAAAACGGCTCAGAGATGCCAAGCAACCAGTGAATTTCTGCACATCCTTCAAGGATCTCGGCAAAGACATGCTCTCAATAGCTTTTATCTTTGAAGGATTGGCCTCAATGCCCCACTAGACTAGGAAACCGAGTAGCTTGCCAGCCGGGACACCAAAGGGCATTTACTCGGATTCAGCTTCATTTTGTACTTGCGTAGGTTAGCAAAGGTTTCCTCCAGGTCGGCAAGCAGAGTATGTGTTTTATTCGTTTTGATGACAATGTCATCTACGTACACCTGCACATTCTTGCCGAGCTGGTCGTGCAAGCATTTCTGCAGGCATCTCTGATAGGTTGCACCCGCATTCCTCAAGCCAAAACATATGACACGATAGCAGTAAGCCCCGTACAGGGTAATGAAAGCAGTCTTTATTTGATCAGCAGGGTTGAGTGCAATCTGGTGAAAACCAGAGTAGGCATCTATGAAAGACAACAATTCACAACCAGCAGTGGAATCGATCACCTGATCGATGCGAGGTAGGGGGAAAGGATCCTTGGGGCATGCCTTGTTCAAGTCGGTGTAGTCGACACACATGCGCCATGCAGTGGCAGCCTTAGGATCCTCCTTCTTCTTCTCGACCATGACCGGGTTGGCTAGCCAATCCGGATGCAGCACCTCCATGATGAAATTGCTTATCAGTAACTTGGTGATCTGGTCACCAATGGCCTTCCTTCTCTCATCTCCGAAGCGGCGCATAGCCTGCTTCACTGGCTTGGCGTCAGGACGCACATGTAATGAGTGCTCAACCAACTCCCTCGGGACTCCTGGCAGATCTTCATTGGACCAGGCGAATACATCCCGATTCTCACGGAGGAAGTGGATGAGCTCGCTTTCCTATTTCTCCGCCAACCCGGAGCCAATGATGGCTACGCGGTCGGGGAACTCGGGGTCGACCTGGACCTTCTTGGTCTCCTGAGATGCCTGGAATGCAGTCCCATGCTGGGTACTCGGCACGCCTTGCGCGCTAGCTTGCGCGGATTGCGCCATGGCCACCACCTCATACATCTTCTTCTTCTCGGCAGCAATCACCATCGACTCCGCCAACTGGGAGCTAGCAGAGGCACACTCCATGGACTTCTTGTAATCACCAGAGATAGTAATGATGCCATTGGGACCAGGGATCTTCATCTTCAGATATGCAACATGGGTAGAGGCCATGAACTTGCTCAGAGCAGGCCTGCCGAGTAGAGCATGGTAAGGACTCTGATGATCCACCACCTCAAACTGCAGGCGCTATGTGCGGCAGTTATCCCTGGTGCCGAATAGCACATCGATCCACACTCGGCCAATCGGGTTACACGAGATCCCTGGCACAATGCCATGGAAGGTGGTCTTGCTGGGCAGCATCATGTTCTCGGCCAGGCCAAGCTTCTCGAGTGTGTCCTTGTACACAATGTTGATGCTGCTGCCGTTGTCGATTAGCACCTTGCTGAACCTCACATTCTTCTCGGGACCCAGGAAAGTAGGATCCAGCACCAAGGCATAGCTACCCGGGTTGGGCATCACCTTGGGATGATCTGCTCGGGACCACCTGATCTCCTGGTCACACCAATACATGTAGTGAGGGACAGCAGGAATCACTGCATTGACCTCCATGGCACGCCTGTGATGTGATTGCTTGTCGACTGGCTCAGAAGTGAAAATCATGTAGCTATCGTGGTGCTCTTGGTACTGATTGGAGCCTCCGCCCCCATTGTTGCCGTTGTTGTTGTTGCCCTGGTAGTTGTTGTTGTTGCCCTGGTAGTTGTTGTTGCCTCTGTTGTTGTTGTTGTTGCGGTTGTAGTTGTAGTTGTTGTTGCGGTAGCCCTCATTGTTGAAGTTGCGGTTGGCTCCTAAAGCCACCTGGTTCACGTTCTCTCTTCTCGGGTACACTGGCGGCCGAGCTGCGGGTGCGCGAGTAGGCTGCACATTGGCATTGGCCGCTGGCAGAGGAGGAGGAGGAGGCAAGCCATCACTCTTGATCACATCCCACCACTCGCACTGCCGAGTAGTGTGGTTAGCGGGCCTCGAGGGGTGGTGAGTGTGAAAACTGCATGGGCCATCCTTCATGTCCTCAAAGACAAACTTCTTCGGCTGCTCGGAGTTCCCGCTACCCGACTGAGAGGTGCGAAATGGCTTCTTGTTGCCTTGGCCCTGGTTCTGGTTCTGCCCGTAGGCTCCTGCAGGTTTCTGCCTCTGGCTGCCACCAGCTCCAACAATTACTGCATTCACCTCTTCAGGATCATACCGAGTATCTACTCGGCGCTTGTTGCGGAACTCGTTGCGCTTGCTGTTGCTGAAGTTTCTTCTCGGCTCAGAGGAGTCCATCAGTGGCTGAGTGGGATCACCAAGTGCGTACTGATCCGCAATCTTGATGGTCTCCGCCAGAGTGTTCGGCATCTCCCTCTGCAATCTCTGCCACAACATACTGCCATGTCTGCATCCCTGCGCAAACCAAGTGATGGCCTAGGCTTCATTCACACCCTCACAGGTGTTCCTCAATGTACTCCACCGAGTAAGATACTCTCGGTCTGTCTCGTCTTCTCGCTGCCTGCAAGCGGATAGCTGCTGTGGCCTGTTCGGCCTCTTGTATGTGCTGGTGAAGTTGCTGATGAAGGCATCCGAGAAGTCCAGCCAGCAATTGATGCTGTTCTTGGGCAAGTTGTTGAGCCAAGTGCGGGCTGGACCCTCTAGCATCTGCGGAACATAGCGCACTGCCCATCTTCTGTTGCCGTTCGCGATATGGACCGCGGTGACATAATCGTTGAGCCAATCTTCAGGCTTGGTGCTGCCATTGTAGCTCTTGGTGCCCCTTGCGAGCTGGAAGTTCTTCACGGACGGCTCGTTCATGATGCGCGGGCCAAAGCACTCGGGGCCTGGAGGACCCGTGTTCTCTAGCCGCGCCGACAAGCTGATCCGGTCCAACTGATGCCTCGCATCTCCAGGCGCCAGCATGCGCTCGCCAACACGATCATGTACATCATAGCCAGCCATCTCCATGGCCGAGTAGCCATCATCATACCTGTCCACCTGCACAGCTGCAGGCTGCTCCACCGGGTTGGCGACTGGTGCCACTGCGCGCGGCTGCTGCCTCTGCCGAGTAGGCGGAGCAGCGGGATGCCGAGAAGGACCTGGGCGCGCTTCATCTCGGGCTCGGCTTTGAGCTTGATGGGCTTGAGAGCCTGCTCTTGCAGCGTTGTGTTCCTGCCCGGGCTGCTGCGGCACAGCAAGCTGTCTCGCGGCAGCAGCCGGGTCATACACCTGCATTTCCTATCTCTGCCGGAACGCCCGCTGCGGCTCTTCTCGCGGCTGGGATGTGGAGACGAGGCCTGATCGTTAGATCTAGCCGCGTGCGAGTGAACCACCTGCGAAGCCCCAGCACCCGGGTTGGCCTTCCGGAACTCCTCGTTCTGCCTAGCAGGCTCCAACACCAACTCGTTGAGTCTTTCTTGCTGCCTAACACGCGCATCGCCATCTAGGCGAGGCAACTCGGCAGCTACAGCCTCTGCAGCTCTGAGTGTCTTGGCGGGTGTGCTATATCTGGGCCTGGTGGAGGTGTTTGCGGTGGCGGACTGAGCAGGAGCCTCTACAACTGTCGCCATCTCGGCACCAAGATTGCGCCGAGTGGCACCTACTCTGCTAGCCCTTCTAACGACTGGCGTGAAGCCGTGAGCCTTGTTGTACTCGAGCTGATCTAGACTCAACTCCAACCTCACCTTATCCAACTCCGCCTGCTCGGCAAGCAACTCCAGGCGTTGCCGCTCGAGCTGCTCCCTCATGGCCAGGAGCTCGATGTCGGTGGGAGTTGGCATGCCAGGTCGCGTAGCCGACGCGGGAATAACCGTAAGGGAAGGCGGCAAGTTGCACTCCTTCTCGTAGGGACGGTGAGTCCTGCCACCAGTGCTTGGTGCAGCAAGATCCTCGACGACGGCCGCAGCGCCAGTAGCGGCTGCGCCAGTGTTTGCCGCCAAGCCCGTCACCATCACCTCAGCGCAGTTCGCAGAGCGGCACGCGGGCCTTCCGCGAGCAGCGATCACCGCGGGAGGATCCTCCGCGTCATGCACCAGCTCGGGGTACGCGCGGTTGGCGACGGTGGCGACGTAGACGAGGTGAGAGCCGAAGGAGACCACCGAGCCGCCCTCCGGCATGGCCCTGCCGCCGAAATCGCCGGCGTTGTCGGTGACGAAGTCGAAGGAGCCGAATCTGTGGACAAGGCCACAGACCACGCGCTCCGCCGAAGAAGATCCCGTCCGAACAGAAACTCCAACCAGCGCCGCTGGTTGCCCCACGGTGGGCGCCAACTGTCGTGGTACGAAGTAAACACGGCAAACAACACGATCTACCCAGGTTCAGGGCCCTCGTGAGGAGGTAAAACCCCTACTCCTGCCTTTCTCTATGTATTCTGGTGCCTCACCGAGTAGCCACAGTACAATGTTCTTGCTACCGAGTAGCCACTCTCCTCTCTAAGTGATGAACTAGGTCAAGAATTAGGTCACAAGGTGCTCTAGCATGCGATCCCTTGCGCGATCTATCGAATGCCTCACGCAGGAGGCGGCTGGGCACCTTATATACCCGGTGCCCAGCCGGATACGTCCAAATCTAGACAAGTGTCGACATAGTGTGCACACCGTCCTTCTTCCGGGTTCCCGCTAACAGCTTTGGTTCCTAATCTTGGCTGCATCTGGAAAGTCGTTGGGCAAAACAAGGGGACAGACTGGTATCACTGTGCCAAACAGAGTAGGGCCCCCTTATCTGCGACGGCCTGCTTCCATGCTGTCACTGTCAGGCAGGCCGGTCCCATATGAACAGTAGTTCGAATACTGCCAAGTACGGACCCAGGATACGCGGGATCCTGTGTCAGAACGGCTCCTTTGACTTTCTGGCCCGAGTAGGTTCCCGCCAATTTTACTCGGGCCAACTCTTCTACTCGAAAGGACAGAACTTGATTGATTCTTCCTTCTGGTCATCTTGAGGTGAGACCGAGTAGCAGTCAACCGGGTAGCAAGTACCGGGTAGACGGCTACTCGACCAAACCTCTCTTCTGACAGTCGCCTTTACCACTTGCCTTTACCCTACTCGGGGGTAACCCCCCGACAACTTCCTCCATCTTCCAGTTTGCCTCTTTAGCTAGCGCTAACTTTTTCATTAATTTTCTTGTTTTTATGTGAAGTCTAAATCGTCAAAAATAAAAATTTTCCTTTGACACAATGATTAAACTCCGTTCTCTCACTCGAAACATTGAAATTACATATTGCATACTAAATCATAAAAGTGTCTAAGTCATATCAACTATCACTGCATAATTTCGGATTAAACTAGAAATTTGAGAAAACCCTAGAAATCATAACATGCCGAAATAAGACGGATAGTGGTTCCCATTGCCACCAGGGGAAACCACATCCTCGTTAGTGTCCTAAGAGATCTTGTTGTGGTGGATGTGGTTTGGACAGTAGAGACGAGACATGGAGATGAGTTGTGGGTTCGAAAAGACCACGTATCACACAACTGGACGGTCATAGCGAAAAGGGAAGTGACAACATAAATGCTTGGCGGTAATGTATCTACCACTGAGCTCTTCTCTGAGTAAACTCTGAGTAACCAGAGTCCGGACGTTTGGTTTAGTTATGTGGGGTCCTTCTAGTTTTTTTTGTCAGGCCAAATCCGAATTGTCCACTCATATGTATAAGGGGGAGGAGGTCGTGATGGAGATGCTCCCACCTTCTCTCCCCCTATACATCCCCTTACCTTTTAACTCCTGATGTTTACTAACCTAAAGAAGTGGTTTCTAACCGAACCCCTAAAACTTACATCTCAATCTATTATATACTAAAAGCAATATACGGATGTCTAACAGAACCACCACGTTGATCCACATCATCTAAATTACTTTTATGGGTTAGATCTAAATATATGGCTGAGACGAACGTCTTGAACCTGGCACATTAAGCAGTATACTTAATTCTCAAAAAAAAGGAAAACACTTGTTTTACGTCCCCCTACAACTAGCTATCGTAGGTTGGTCAGCGCGTGCGGGAGCTTTTCTTTGTAGCGAACTATCTCATGGGCCCAACATTGGCCCAACTAACGTATATTTAGTTCTTGGGCCAAGTTTTTGTGTGAGTGCATCTTTTTACTAACCCAAAGTGACAACTACCTGCAGCTACATGGAGGCTAAGTGTTTTCACCGTTTTGGGGTGAATGTTGCGTACGTCTTAAAAAATTGTAACAAGTTCGTACGTATTTTCTTGAAACACCACGAACGAGATGTTGCAATGTTTCCTGGATGATTTTCTAGAAAAATGCGTATATATTTTTAGAACTTATTTGGAATGATGTTTTTTATGCACTCATTCACATGTTGCAAACATATGATTTTATTGTTGCTATCGATTTACTTTTTTGTTAAAATATGGGATAATTTTTGTTGCAACTATAACGATGACAAATTATTTTGTCGTTTACCAACTTTTTAATTGATGCAAATAATTTTTTTTGTTGCAATATGTTGTGATTTTTGTTGATTTACATGAACTTTTTTGTTGCAACGCTATAAACATATTGTTTAACTATTCTTTGTAACATTACTTTCTTTTCGATTTGTTTTGGAAAATTTTGTTGCAATACTTTTTTTGTACACGCGGTGATAACTTTTGTTGCGATACCAGTGAATTTGTTGCAATTGCACTTTCGCTGTAATTATTGACATAACCGGGTGCAACGCTATATACCCCTTCGTTTAACTGGGGTTGCTGAGGAGCGCGGGTTCTATATCCAAAAAATAGGGGGGCTAAAGTGTAAAAACATGATTTGCTGATTTCGCACCGTTGGATGGTGATCCGAGGGCATACGAGGGGACCTAATATTGGCCAACCGTAAGCCGACCTACGGCTAGGGTTTGCCAAAAAAAAAACAGTATGCTTTGAAACGTATTCCGCATGACCCAAAAAGAGATCTCTCCGTTTAAAAGTCCTGCAGCGCCATGTAGGAGACTACTGCCTCAGCTGAAACGTGAGGGCCCTAAGTGAAAAGGAAAGAAACAGACAAGGAAACCTTTCTCGGACGTGGATCCAAAGTGTAGGATATGGACATCTTAACAGTATTAAACTGACCGCAAGTAGAAAAGAAAACAAATCTTGATCTAACGTTGGGTCAAAAGTGTATGAAACTAGGTAATTTGATAGAAAAAAAAATCCAGAAACGTGACAAGCTTCTAGGACATGGACATTTTACAAAATAAAATTTTAACTGACCTGTATATACTTCATCTCCTCCGTTTTATTTAGCCCGTGTTACAAATTTAGTGAAAGTCAAAATTTGTAAATTTTGGTCAAAGAGGTAGCAATAAACATCAGCATTCATAATATCAAATTTGTATAATAGAAAAATACTTTATGATGGTACCAATAATATTTATTTTATATTTAGGACGTTCATTTATATTGTAATGGTGAAAGGACGAAGTGTTTATTTGATTGAGTAAATATAAATGAAAAATTTATTCAATTGCAATCAGACCAACACACTCACAATACACCTCCGAAACTTTTGAGTTAGTCGAGACGAAAGGATTGTCCCTCACACTATATAATACTTTGGCTTAATGATACGCAGAGGCTAAGTAAACACACATTCCCGCTTGATATGTTTCATTTAGTATTCAGATGGTGTGTCAATACTATTGTTAATCTAAGGACATGAAAAGCGTACACTTAGTTCTTATGAATTGTTTGGCGGATATTCCTTTGTTTGCATGGTAGAAATATTTGTACTAGTATATGTGTTTTATCTCATGTATCAAAATCAACATAAGAGCACATGTACTTTCAATTGCACAATAAATTTTATGACAGATTAAGAGTATTGTACTATCCTAACTTAGCCACGTAGTTATTAGCATAAGAAAGAAAATACATGAGAATGGATGTGGAGAATCATTGAATGAAGATAGGCATAAGTTAACAATCTAGAAAACTTATAGTCATACTTCTCTAACTTTGAATATTGTTGGATAAACATATGAAGGAAATATACCTAGAAGAAAATGATTTATCTTTTGCGGAATACTCATACAAAAAAATGGGCCAAAGTTTTAACACATCATGTTTCTAAAATGTTGGACAATGGGACATGGAGTATGTCAATGAGAGAAAAAACAGCAAAACAAAATAATTCACACTATTTAACGTGACAAATTATTAAGGAGGATATAGCATTTTATCACTTAATTCATATTAATTATTTGGTGGATATTTCTTGGTTTTTATGGGTGCCATATTTGGACTATTGTATGTGTGTTTCTTTCATATAAGAAAATCAACACAAGAGCACATGGCATCTCAATTACACACTAAAATTGATGATTGAGTAAGAGTCTTGAACTACGCTATCCAAGCCACGTAATAATTTTGCATAACACAAAAAATACATGTGAACCGGGTGTGCAAAACCATTGAACATAGATCAGGATTAGTTAAGAGTATGGAAAACATAGAGTTGTAGTTGTCTAACTTTATGTGAAACATGTTAACGAATATGTATCGAAGGAAATGGTGTATCTTTAGCATTATATTCATATAAAAGTAATGGCCAAATTTCCCGACGTTCATGTTTATAAAACTTTGCATAGTGTCACAAGAAATGTATAAACGAGAGGAAGAAATATCAGAATAAGATATCTGATAGTATTTGATTTCGCCTACATATAACAGGTGATATATTGTTTTATCTTAATTCAACGATTTTTTTATCAAGGATAACTAACCTGGTATAGACATCATATAAGAACTAAAGGTCAGCTTATGATCTAATATTGCTTACAAGGGTGCTTCAACATAGGGCATGATAATCATTTTCCCGACAAATTTTATGTTGCCAAAGAAGTTGCTCGCGCATGTGATATTATTTTGCTTATCAGCATATTTGTGATAGTTGTTGAAGAATTTTTTTATTGTCATGCAGTGGGAAATTATATGATATCAACGAAATCATACTTTTATTTCTTGAATACTTTCAATAAAATAAGATGATGCCCTCGCATTTGCGCGGGCCCCTGTGCTAGTTATGTTAACACAAAATAACTTACTTTTGGGGCTATGGAGTTAAAATTCGCTACTCAATAATTTATTACAATAGTTCTTGGTTATATACTTCACCAGTTCATTGCTAATAGAACTGATCCAAAGAAAAAGACAAGAAAATTTACGCTATTCAATAGAAACACAACTTTCTTTACTGCTCCGACATGTATAATAATTGGCTACATTGCTTCTCTTCTTCGTTGAGTTCTCTAGCTTGCACATATACTTATATGCCACGTCAATCTTGCAGATTCTAGATTTTGTCATTTGTATTATCGTACGTGGCAACTAGTGCACCAACATATAGTACATTCTTGTTGATCGGTAGACCAATGTACTCTTCTTTCCAATATCAAAACACACTACCTTTCTACATAATAGTGAAGTAAACAACGAGTTTCAAATTACATCGAATTGAAAAATGCGGCACAAAATTGCAATCACTTTGTCCATTTCACACTTAAAATCCATTCGGACCGTTCTCGAGAACCACCTTTGCCCCAACCACCCAAAGTCACAGATAATGATTGGTAGAGGCTGGCCAACAAGCTACTTAGCGAGGGTTGAACCCGAACGACCAACGGTCTTGGATGTGCATGTGGTGGTGATCGGTTGAATGGTGAGACGCAAGCACCTAAAGGAAGATGATATACCCATGCGGGTGCGACCGAGTATATTTAAGAGTCTACCGAGGGATGAACTAAAACTTATACTCCTCTAACGGCTATAAGGGATCGGTTAAGCGCTGTTTGGAGAATTTTTTTCGATTTTTGCACTTCCATCGATTATAACTTACAAGGGATCGGCTAATAATTTACCTTTTTCCTTTTTTGTTCTAGCGATAGAAATTCATTTTTACCTGGGGCAAATCTGCATGCATGATTTTCCTACCACCATACCTTCGCCAAGCCAAGCAGTACAATTTTGTATTTCTAGTGGCTAGAGGAGAAGGTTTTTCTTCCCAACTCTTCAACTGATGGCGTACGATACTAACCGGGAATAAAATAACAGAACAAGAGAATATATCCTTCTACATAGTACAGCAATCGGCGGCCTGTTCAAACTTGCTACCTATAAAATCGCAACTAAAACACGGCCTAAAAGTTCCACAAGAGCAGCACTGCAGTACGCATTAGTTATTCCATCGCGCATGCACCACATTATTTATTCCATCTTTTTTCTTGGAGGAGAATTACAAACCAATGACGGGCGAATCTTGTTGACGTATTTGTTCTTGTGAAAACGGCTTGTGTTCTTGGAAGCAGCTGCTGAGCATGCATGCGCAACTCGAAAAGACAGGATGTTTATCGTACGTAGACTCCTCGATTCGATGTCATCCAACCTACACAATACAAACGTCAACAATGGTAGGAATTATGAAAAGGATATGGATGCAGCAGGTTTTTCTGACACTTAGCTTATGGAACTTACAAAGGATATGGCCAGTTTACTTTCGTGTGATGATGATGGTGAAGAAGAATAAGAAGAAAATGACGATGATGCTGATATCTTCTGCTACACATGCCACTTGGACGTCACGTCTTTTTTACCGGATCGAGAGATTTATGTCAGTCGAGGGATGTCGATCTCATGACTTATGCAACCCTCCTAGCCAAGCTACAGTGGCTATCTAAAGTAATTGATTAAGACACCAAGTAGACCAATATTTTTGTCCACGTTAATAAAACCATGATTCGTTGATATAGTACATTATTTGGAACAAATTCCAACCAAACAATGGGTTAGACTTACTCTAAACAAACGCGAGAAAAAAAATGCTGATTCCTGAACTATATAAAAAAAAATACAAGTTTTATAGTGATTGGGATTTGTAGGAACTGTTCATCTTAACAAATCTAACGGTGGAAAAACTGAAGGTACTAGAAAGTACTAGAGTTAAGGTACCGGAAAGTACAGAGAGGTACTAAAATAAAATTTATTTTATTTATTAAAGTAGGAAGTACAACTCCCCACCTGAATTTATCTCCTCTGCATGTACCCCCGGCGATAACCCCTACACCAAGGACCAATCGTGGGGCCTCAACGTGGGATACTCTAATGGAAATTCCTACTTGCGCGTCGAACGCAGCTGCATCACCGCCCCGAAACCTTTGCGTGCATGTGCCCTTTGTTGCCGATCGCGTCCGCTGTGATCAGCGGCGGAGGCAGAAAATTACTAAGCCCCAGGCCACCTTCAGTGTACTGTACATACAGTAGCCACTACAGATGCTTACTAAGCCAGAATACCACTGTCAAGACCCGGGCCAAGGCCAAGGTTGCCTGGGGCCTGGCTCCGCCCCTGGCTGTGATCGCGGCCACCATGGCCATGTTGAGCACGAAAGGCAGCTCCAGCATCAATTGGGTTGTATCCCGCGTCGAGCTTGGCTCCATCGCGGCAGAGGACGGAGCAACTCGAGGTCGAGGAGGTTCTTGACGAGGCCGGAGGCCCTCGGCGAGGAATGTGTCCAGATTCTTGACACAGCATTAGTTGGGGAAGTGGAGGGCGAGCTCCAGTGCAAGCACGCGCGCGGGTCGGCATCACACAGCAGGGCCACAAGCCGAGGGAGCTTGCCACGCCCATGGAGCTCTTTCCATAGCGGGCATAGGAGAGGCACGGCCCACGGGGGAGCTCGCCACGCCCGTTGTGCTCGTTCGGTAGCACGTCCGCATCGCCTCCACCAGCCCATTCAGCGCGCAGCGGCGCCGGTGCCGGTGATGTGGATGAAGAACTCACCCGCCGTCGCGCTCGCGCGTCGCCTCCGTCGACCTTGCCCGCCACGTCATTGTCACCCACCTGTAGACCATGGCGCTCACGTTGGCCTTGGGGAGAAGTTGCATGTCCTGCGCGTGGATAGTGCCTGCAATCGACTTGCCGGGAGACCATCCTTTGCTTTTGTCTCACCGTGGATGGCGAAGCTCGACGTGCCTGCTCCTACGGTGAGATCGCCGAATACATCAACCAGTCGGAGGCATAGAAGAGACGAGGAAGACTGTTGATAAATTAAACTTAATACATTTTATTTACTCTTTTGATCAACGGTCCAAAATATTCAGCGGGGAAGGTAGCTGAAAATACCTGCAGTACCTCGCCAATCACCGTAACAAAGCTAAAAAAAACCTATTTTAGATCCTGAACTGCTGTGATTGGCCATGTGAAAAGTAAAAGAGAATTATATATGCACCTGAAAAATCCGAAGCATACGTACCTAGGAAACTGCAAAAGAAAACTCCAAAGCAAAAGAAAAAATCCAAATAATTATAGGTTGAGAATCTGCAAAAGAATCTGTCTCAAGAGAAAATGGGACAAAACTAGGGGTCTTCAAAAAATAATTCATCAAGCATATATATAATTCCACCAAATTCGATCAACTTCAAAACCGCAAGCGTCACAATTTATCAAACTAGGCGCGCGTGCGTGTCAAGTTATTACTATTAAGCAAAAATACAAGAGGCTAGCTGTAGGCTATAGCTGGACTACGTTAGTTGATAGTAGCTAGCTAGGACGACGTGAATGAATTCCAAAAAAAAAAAAGGACGACGTGAATGGCATCGGACAAATTGCTCGTACGTGTTCAGTACGCCTGCCGACGTATACACGAGTATTTTAAACTGAAACACAGACTTATTAACTTGATTAAACTGAATACTATACGAGATAGACAGACAGGCCACCTACTAGTGCATGTGTTGGGTGCGCTGACGAGCGTAGCTAGTATCATGACTCGCACAATTGTTTTTGCTAATCGATCTACTAAGTGTACCTTTTCTGTTTATGAAAATCAAATATTTCATGGTTTGTTTGGATCATAGGGTTGAAAAAAATACAGGATTAGAAAAACATAGGATTTCTGCGGGTTTGTCTATGCAAAACAGAGAAAAGCTGTGATAACAGTTGTTTGGATGAAACACGGGAAACTTGTTTCAATCCTACACACACTCAAGTCTAAAAAGAGATTGAAATGAATGTTTAAATTCCTATAAATTGGGGCATAGGAATCCAATCCCTAAGAATCTAAATGCAATCCAGAGGAAAAATTCCTACACATTAGAATGCTTAGAAAATCCAATGAAATTTCTGCAACCAAAAGAGACCCTCAAAGTTTGACTAATTTTATAGAAAAACATAACAACATTTATGACACTAAATTGGTTTTATTAGATTCGCTTTGAAAAATAGTTTCATAATACACGGATTTTATATCTTATATGTTGATATTATTTTCTATAAAGTTGATCAAAATTTAAAGAGTTTGACTATGACCGATACTAGAGGTACATTTATTTAAGAACGGAGTGAGTACCGTAGATGTACCGATCGACATCTTCGTTGTTCATCTTACCCGCAATATCAAAATAGAGACGCGTTCTTTGACTTTGAGGCCCCTTCTGTAACCTACCAGAGAGAAGGCTTTGCATGGAAATTCATTTGTTTTTTCTTGATCAAAGCGGAGAATTACACAAGTGCATATATACTTTAGCTCTACGTTCCATGGACAGCGGCTGCTCTGAGGCCATCTGCCGCGCGCCGTATCGCTGATTGTGGGCCTTTGCCACTTGCGCACGCGTCGGCTTGAGGGGAAGCAGTTTTTGGCACGACTATTCACTTATCCTGGCCCTATCTCCATGTACCCTCTCTCCCGATCCAATCTCGCCCTCGCCGGCGCCGGAGAATACAGCCACAAGGAGTTCGCCCGACCTAAGGAGTCCTCCCCGCAGTAAGGGCCCCCGCTGGCATCGACCTCGCTCGCTGGATCCGGCCTCCACGGACGCCGTCCATGCCGGGTCCGACCTCCTCCGGCCGCGCTGGGAGCCACAGACCGCGCCGGCCTTCTACCGGTGGGCCGCCGCTAGAGGTTGCAATTCTTGGCCGCCGCCCCCGACGACTCGCCGTGCCCTCTGTAGTCCATATCTGCCTTCCGCCCACCTTTCGTGCTCTAGAGATTATCGGTGAGGGATCCCCATCTCGCCCTGCGGGGCAGTCTGGGCCCCACGTTTCTTGGTTCCTCAGAGGGGGCGAGAGGAGTGGGGGCCGCTCGGATTAGCCGCTTCCCATGGTTCGGGTCAGGCCTAGAGGCAGACACCGGTACGAAGCTGGGGGACGATGATTTCGCCAAAGGGCGACACAAGCAAGCACATGTTCAGCTGGTGCCTGGTGCGGCAGATCAGGTGCAGCGCAGGTCAAATAGATCTTAGTACTTTCAGTTTTTCCGTTCAAATTACTCTTCTTGGTCTCTGCCAAGACTGAATAAATTTCAGACAAATATTTGCTTTTAGTTCTCATCGTGTCTTTTCATCTCAGTGCGCAGCTCTGGGACACGAATGACCCATTTTTTATCATGTTGGACCTGCTCATCTATACAAATGTTTTCTAGCTTATGTACTTTGATTACTGTGCGGGTGATGTTCTTCGGGAGTGACAATATTGATTTCAGGGAGAGCACAGGGCACTGAAGCATAGACCTCATGAGTACTTGCAGTCCTGCACACATATCTGAGAATCGTGCAAGATAAATTAACTCGAATTTCAAATGCTTTTTCTTCTTGTGCTTATTTAACTAAATGTGCTAGCAGCTAAATGATCTATATACCAATTTCTACCAATCCTTGACAAATTTCTTTGTGTAGATTGGAATGCCCATTTTACATGTTTTAGCATGTGCTTGTAGCCGACCATGTGCTTAATACTTGTAATGAGTTGGTTAAACAGTTTATGATGATTCAAGTTTCTCGAAAACGGCATGAGCTTGCTAGCGAAGCTTTTTGCTATTAATTGTGGCAGAAGGCACTGGAGAAGGCTGAAAAAAAGCGGCGGAAGGGACAATATGGAGAGTATGTATTTCCGCATTCGACCTTTCTCTCCGTTACCCCCTGTCTATGTTCACGTTCATGCATCTTGCAGGTGAAAAACAAAGAGGCAATAGCGCCAGTCCAGCCAAAGATGTGAAAGACAGAAAAAGCAGAGTGTAGCAGCAAACTGAATTCATCTCCGCACATACAGGAGCCGTACCAGATGAAACCAATTGATCTACTACTGTGAACAACCAAACTAGGAGATGAAAAACATGCCGTCATACCAGGGGTAAGCCCGCCAAACATTCTTTAGCTGGAGATAAAATCCATGCCACATATTTTATATATATATATATATATATATATATATATATATATATATATATATGTGTGTTTCATACTCTTTACCTATAACATGCAAAACACAAGTTTGAAAACTCGTGCATATAAATTATACTGAAGTCCATGTTCCTCCTTTTCCAATCATACATTTAAAAAAAAAACTTCAAACAGCAAGCAAAATAATTAATACAAAACAGACCAAATATTTTAGCTGCAGATTTATAGTCACTGGTAGAAAATAGGCCTACAGTCCCGGTTCGCCAGGACCATTAATCCGTCCGGGCAACCGGGACTAGCTATGCGCGACTAAATGCCCCCCCCCCCTATAGTCCCGCCACTTACGGACCGGGACTAAAAGCCCGTCCACGTGGGCGCTAGGGGTCCGTTGCGGCGGAGGACCTTTAGTCCCGGTTCTTGTGGTTAACCGGGACTGAAAACCTGCGCAGGTTTAGGGTTTTAGGCCCCCTAAACCTGTTTCCTTTTTAATTTGTTTTGTTTTAATTTCAGTACACATATACATGCATATATATATACCATATATACAACCTCGAACAAGTTTCCATATTACACAATTAAGATGGACGAGCATACACAAATTCGCACAAGTTTTAAAGTACTTAGGGCTTATACATGCGGATAAAAGTCATCGTCGGTGGACGCATGGAACTCTCCTTTCTTCTGGATGACATGCCTAAGGAAAAATCCTGCTATTTCCTCTTGAATTGGTCGGAAGCGAGCTTCTGGAGTAAGCGCCCTCCGCAAGTTATTGAGACCCTTCCGCGTTTCCTCGTCCTTCTTCCTCTCAGATATTTCTTTCCGTATGTTCTCACAGACATAGTATCCACATAGACCGGTCCCCGGTGGCTGCTTATCCACACCTTTGACCACATTTTTAAATCGTAGCGCATCTTTGAATTCACCGACATGTTGAAGTGAGAGCCGTCTCCAAACTCTACAATGCAAATAAAATTAAATGAACAAGGGAGTTATTAGCTTAGAAAATGAGCAAAAGAGACCGATCGATATAGAGCGCAAATGATTGAAAAATAATTACTTTTGCATCATTTTTCTCATGTCGACCCAAAGATCTGTATTTGAATTCATAGAGTCAATGATGAAAACTATGGACTTGTGAAGATCAATTTTTAGCAGAATCCAGTGGTACCTGCGGACACATTAGATGCAGAGTCATGCATAATTTATCGATTGGACATACCATGCATGGAGTAAACAAAAGAGAATGGGAACATGAGAGAAACACTCACCCAAAATGGTAAGGAAATAGAATATATCTTTTGGATTCATGCTTTTTAAAAAAATTGTACAAGTCTTTCTCCACGTCTATGGGGTGACGTTCTAACATAGTTCCATTAATGATTTGTGGGTCAATGAACCCAACATCATGGATGAGTCTTACTTTGCATTCCCAAATCTTCAATCTGCATAATAGCGTACGGAACAATATAGTTAGGACAATATATATATATAGTGTAGGCAATGAAGAACGAGATGAGGTAGAAATAAATCACTTACAGAACGTAGCAACTCAGGATAGATTTGTCGAGCTCACGCATATTGAACAGCTGGAACAATTCACTCAACTCAACTGTTACAGAGTACTTTTTGGTGTGATGCTCCTCTGTATAATCCACATACACATATTCTTTGTCGGTAAATGCTATGAAATCTTTGTACCAACGTAGCAGACTTTGCATTAGTGGTGGTAGATCCTTTTCCTTCGCAGGCTCGACGAGAGGCCCTTTCTTCACATATTTTAATGCTACATCAGCCATTGGCATATCGTCCATGTCTAAAAAGGCACGAAGAGACATACCGGCCTCGGACGCATTTTGCATGGCAGTAGCTACAGTCAATCCCATTGCTGTCACAGCATTTATGACCTCGGGGTCCTGTTCCGGAGCGGCTTCACTATGAGGGGGGATATCGATTGTTTACTCTGCATCCCGAGCTGGGCAACTTGTTTCCCGCTTTGTATCATTTTTGCTTTTTTTCTCCTCCTCCAATATTCCTGCTTGCTTACGAAGTTCAATATCATAGTCTTTAGGCAAATTCTTCACGGATTGGGACACTGTCGATAAAAAATCCGTAGCCCAATAGTCTACAATCGGAGGGAATACTTCCTTGGGCTCAGGCTCCTTTAGCGCCTTCAGTTTGCCCTTCCATTTCTCAACGTCAGACTTCACGACCAATTTGGTTTCAGCATCACTAAGTTCCCAAGGCCTTGGGTGAGAGGCTTCAGTGATGGCTCCGGTACCCGTGTGGTCTTAGGTACATAAGGGTCCGGGTTAATAGACCAAGAGCGGGTTCCCTTGCTGGCCGCCTGCTTCTGTTTCTTCACTGGAGGAGGAATGGGGGGCGACGTCTGCTTATCCTCCGGAGGAGGAATGGGGGCGACGTCCGCTTATCCTCCGGAGGAGGAATGGGGGGCGACGACGTCTGCTTTTCCTCCGGGGAGGAATAGTGGGAGACGTCTGCTTTTCCTCCGGAGGAGGAATCGTGGGCGACGGCTGCTTAACCGCCGGAGGAGGAAGATCGGGGGACGGCGTCGAATGGCGTGAAGGAGGCGTAGGTGAACCAGCACTAGCACCACCACCACCACCAGCACCTGCACCATCGTAGGGGGGGACTTGTTAGCCTTGGCGTCTCGCCTGGAAACACTATGTACTTCTTTTTCCATAGAATGAACTGGCGCTTGACATCTCCAAGTCTTCTCTCGCCTTCGGGTGTAGCTATGTCAATCTCCAGGTCCTCAAACGCTTGGACTATGTCTTCCACCGTGACACGAGCATAGCCATATGGAATGGGGTTGTTGTGATGGAGTGCTCCAGGTGTATAGGGTAAAGCACTGCCGGTAGCCACCTTCATGGAAATGTTCCCACGGGATAATGCAGATCACATTATTTCATCTCCTTTACGTCATCCACGGGTAGTGAGGCTCCGGTGCACGACTCTCGATCATCGGTGCATTAGCACCTGCAGTCGGGGCCTCCGTGGAAGCCACGCTGCTTCTCCGCTGCTGGCTTCCGAGATCCGTTGCATGTTCTTGATGCGGCCCTGCAGCCGACGCTTTTTCTTTCTCAAGTATTCCCGCCACGACCTTCTTCAGGTCAGAAACTTCCATTGCAAGATTCGCCAGTTCATCTGCAGCCCGGTCCGTACCTCTCCTACGGCTTCTGTAACAGTACGGGTCACCCTCCTGGGAAAACCCTACTTTCCACGGCAATCTGCCTTTGCCTCGTATATGTCCTCCGTGTTCAGGATTTCCGAGGGCAACTGTCAGTTGGTCTCTCTCTCTGTTGAACGTGATCTTGCCCTGTTGAGCTTTGGTCATTGCGTCAACAAGGTCTTTTGTGGGAGCAAACTTTTTCTGCCGGTGAACACACTCCCCTGTCTCCGGGTCTAGCGATCCCCCATGCCCGTACCACCACATTTTGGCTCTTTCGTCCCATCCCTCTGTACCTAGACGGATTCCTCTTGCCCTTAGGCCGTCCTCCATTGCCTGCCACTTAGGCCCGAAACGCGGTATCCTCCTGGCCCCATAACATGATGGTACTGTTTCTTTTCCGCATTAGCCTTATTTTTTGCCGACATTTCCTTGAAATGCTCCGATTTATATTGCGTCACAAATTCTGTCCAATCATCTCTCAGTTTCTCATATTGTCCAGTGAAAATCGGAGTCTTGCCCTGGCTGACATATTCACGGAACAATTTTTTCTTGAAGTTCCGGAATGCTTCGGCCATCTTCTGAAGAGCGAACTCTTTGACTATCCTCCTCCTCTCACGTCCACCCGGAACGTCCTGACCGAATTCATCTTTTTTTGTTGTATTCCGGAGGTAGAATGAAATGTGCAATAAGCTTTCTAAACATAATCTTTTTCGTTCTCTTGTCGACATAACTGAAACCAATACGTGCTTTCTTTGGCTCCTTCCATTCCTGGACGGTGATCGGGACGATGTCTCTAACAATGACTCCGCATTGGTTGATAAACTTTGTGGTGTGCTGTAGGGGCTTGCCGATTTCACTGACTGATTCGATGGTAATATATTTCGGAATCTTTCATCGCCTTGGATTTGCCACGCTTTGTCATACTAGATCCGACCGAGGGCTAATAAGAAAGAGCGCGCGCGTTAGTCTTTGCAATTGGACCGAGGGCTAAAATAAGACCGAGGGCTAAAATATATACCTCGCCGGAGGTGGTTGTTTCTTTGCAATTGGAGATCGTCGTTTGTCGACGGTTGACCTCCGTCATCAATGTCCATTCCTTCACCTCCTTGATCATCGACAATGTCTGTTCCTTCTTCACCTCCTTGATCATCGACAATGTCTGTTCCTCCTTCACCTTCTTGATCGTCAAGGTTCAGATAAGAAGAGATTACATCATCGACAATGTCTGTTCCTCCTCTATGATATCTAATATATAACCTTCAGCCACCTGTTCCGCCGTCAGGTCTCTATGTCTGCCATATGTCACTCCTGCAGACATGCATGTAGTAAAAATTAATTAAGTATATAGGAGACTTAGCAAATATTGTCGTAGAAAGAGGGAAAACAGATTGGTAGGGTCGCTCAAATGACTTGGAGAACCCCATAGCTAGGTTGCATTTGCTTTTCTGGTCATTTTGGTATATTACACTTAATATTCTGAATTTTGAATTAAAACTTACTTTCATTATTTTAATGAATTTAACTCAAATTCAAATATGGTCTCATTTTAAACTTTGTCAAACATGAATGATAATGATATAAACAGATAGCTTTATTGTGAACATTTTGCATATTTTTCCATAATTTTTGGAATTATAAATTAAAAAGTTATTTAATTTAGAAGATTTAATTATGTTCTGTAATTCCATATACAGTGGGCCCCACGTGTCATGATGACGTCATTAAAAAAAACTCGTCAACACGTGGCCAGGTGACGTCATGATGACGTCACCCCTGGCGTCACACGGTGGCCGGCGGTGGCAGTTCAGGCTCTCGGGGTCTCCGGCGATTCCGACGATTCCGGCCACGGGGGAGGGAACGGAGATGGGGGAGGAGGCCACTGTGGTGCTCGCCACGGGGGAGGGGACGGAGATGGGGACGAGGCCACGGCCACTGTTGTCTCGCCGGCGGCGAATCTGGCCGCGGTAGCGAGCGCGAGGGCGGCGCGTTCTCAGTTCGTGGTCGCCGTTCGAGGGCGGCGCGTTCGCGCGTGAATCGTGGTCTCCGTTCGATGGCGTTGGATCTAGGGCGACGGCGACGGCCCGCGGGGAACCTACCGGAGAGACGGCGACGGGACGGGGCGGAGCAGGGTGGAGGCGGTGGAGAGAAGGGCTCGACGACGGCGACGGCGACGGCGATGGAGACGGCGCGGTCCTCTGCGCGGGCGACGGCGACGGGGCAGAAGACGAGCAGGCGCCGGCGCGAGGGAAGAAGATGACTTTTAGGAAGGGGCAGGAAGGCATCGCACATATATAGGTCCAGCCTTTAGTCCCGGTTCGTGACAGCAACCGGGACTAAAGGTCCCCTGGGGTACCCTCCGCGGGCCTTTAGTCCCGGTTGGTGTCACGAATCGGGACTAAAGGTGAAAATTTTCGCGGCGTTCTCGTTCCCGCGCAGAACGAGCCTTTAGTCCCGGTTCGTGACACCAACCGCGTAAAGTGGTTATTCGAATAGAAATAATAGATGCGTGCAACCTTAAAAATACAAAAATATCAAAATTCAGAAAAATAAAACTAATTCTTTTTCCAATCTTAAAAATACATAAAATCAGAAAATTCAGAAAAATAGAACTAATTCTTTTTCCAATCTTAAAAATTCCCATAGATAAAAAAGGCAGTACATAATGGCAAGAGTGGATCTAAACCTAAACGGAGAACATAGATGCATGCATGATCTGATATCTGCTGCTAGTCATACTCCTGCCTAGGCCTACGACATGAGAAAATTCAGAGCCCAGGACTGGGCCTGAGGGTAGCGCAGGCGGGGGTTATCGCCGGCCCTGATGTAGTCCATGACGCTCTGTAGAGTCCGGCCGGACCACCATAGCCGACGACCGGCCTCGTGAAAGTTCCCAGGAGGCAGGCCGTCCTCCTCATACCTGGCGAGCGCCCTCTCACGCCGATTGATGAAGAAGGCATCCCAAGTATGTTGGTTATCGGGATGCCAGCTGGGATCTCTCGCTGCTCCGGCGTGAGCTCGTGGGTAATGGTCGTGATGGCCGCCCGACGTGCCACACCTTGAGGAAGAGGAGGGACCGGCACTCCTCCGGCGCTCAGCATCCAACCGGCGGGAACACTGTAGCCGGGCGGGCAGGGGTAGTTCGAGGCGGAAAGTGCCTCGGCCTGGTTGAATGTTAGAGTGGGTACGGTAGAAGCCATGAGAGAGTGGTGAGTTTGTATGTGTTTATGCCAATGGTGTGGCAATGCACATATATATAGCGAGAAGAAAACATCCCTTTAGTCCCGGTTGGGGACACCAACCGGGACTAAATGGGTTAGGGTTTCGTTTGGACCAATCAGATAGAATCACACGGATCGTGTGTTTCTTTAAAGCGCTTGTGAGTCGTTGGATCCGGGGTGTGTTTCTTTTGAGCTGTTGTGAGCCGTTCGATCAGGGCTACGGTGTGTTTCTTTCGAGTTGTTGTGAGCCGTGGATGAGGTGGTTTCTTAACCGTTGGATCAAAACCCTAGCACAACACTTTGTGAGCCAGAGGACCCTATATATAGCCCACCTTCATACACCGATCAGTTCATCGAGCAAATACAAAACATCCGGATTCGCCATCATACGTCCTACCGTGCATTTGGTATGCATATTGCACTGAGTAGCCACGGTAGGGCTGTATGATGGTGATACCGATTGTTTTGTTCTACACCCCCCCTTTAACACATCCATCCATGCTTGGGTCAGTGTTCACTTTGAGCTCGGGTAGTAATGTGCAACTATTTGCTTGGTTGTGTTAGGGTGGCGCGTGGCGCGGGAATTGTGACGCGTGGCGCGGGAGTTGCGACGTGGCGCGGTAGTTTGTGACGCGTGGCCAGGAGGGCGCGGTATAAACTGTCGCGCCTCGAGCGCGTCTTCTCCTCTCCACGCACCGTCGCGCTTCCACCATGCCTCCGAGGAGGAGCACCACTGGCTTCCGCGGCGTCCGAGCACGGCAGAACGGAATGTTCAGCGCAGATATCCGCTGGGGGGACGACCGCATCCCCCTCGGCACCTTTGCGACGGCGGCGGAGGCAGCCCGCGCCTGGGACGCGGCGGCCTGGCGCCTCAACCGCCCGCGGTCGCTAATGAACTTCAACGACTGCCACACCGTCTGGGAAGCGGAGGCCAGGGCGCCGAAGCCGCAGATCGTCACTGCCGCCGACCACCTCCACCTCCGCCACCGCGCGTTTCAGGGCCTAGTCGACGCCAGGAAGACCGCGTCGTCCGCGAGTATTACCGGAACAACCCGGGGAGGAGAGCGCCGACGAGGAGCTCTGGCAGACCCGCGCGGCTCAGCGGGCGGAGCGCCGCCTCGAACGCCACCTCGCGTTAGATGCCGCTCGGGAGGCGAGGACGAGGGCGCTGCAGGAGCTTCGTCGGGCCGACCGCGCCGGCGAAGTCTGGGCCTCCGACGATCCGAGGTGGGGGCCTATCTCGGACATACCATCATGCACCTCCGACGACGACGAGGAGGTCACGGACGAGTTCGGCGACGATGATGACCCGGAGGAGGTCACCGACGAGTTCCCCGACGACGACGGCGAGGAGTAGTGTTCGTCTGTTTTCTCTTTTTAATAAAAGAATTTGCATTCCGGCGACACTGCGGCGCGCTAGCGCGTCTGTTTCTGTTTTTAGTAAAAGTTTGGTACATTAATAAATTAATTAGAGATAATATAATTCAAAATGATCCATTAAACATGATCCATTCAACAAAGTTTGGTACAATAAATTATTACACATCAATTCTTCCCTTGTGTCCCCACTTTCTTACGATTTGGACGTATCCATGGAGCATCCTCATCATTTAACTTAATGCTTGGGTCAGAGTTCACTTTGAAGGGCGGAATTTCACCAAAATATTATAATCTTCTGACATGTCTGTCTTGTCCTCCACTCCCACGATGTTTCTTTTCCCTGAAAGAACAATGTGACGCTTTGGATCATCGCATGATGCACTGATCGTTTTCTTATCTTTCCGTTTCCTCGGTTTGCTACTCATGTCCTTCAAATAGAAAACCTGAGCGACATCTTTGGCTAGGACGAATGGTTCGTCAAGGTAACCAAGATTGTCGAAATCCACCATTGTCATTCCGTATTGCTCGTCCACCTTTACCCCACCTCCTGTTAGCTTGAACCATTTGCACCGGAACAAAGGGACCTTAAAATAGGGTCCATAGTCAAGTTCCCATATCTCCTCTATGTAACCATAATATGTGACCTTTTGCCCAATCTCGGTTGCTGCATCAAAGCGGACACCACTGTTTTGGTTGGTGCTCTTTTTATCTTGGGAGATCGTGTAAAATGTATTCCCATTAATCTCGTACCCTTGGAAAGTCGTGATAGTCGAAGATGGTGTCTTGGCCAACATGTACAGCTGATCTTCAACATCATATCATTAAATGTTTTCGCAACCAACTGCCGAAAGTCTCCATGTGGGCCTTTCTAATCCATGATTCAGGCTTCCCCGGGTTGTTCGAGCGTAAAATATTCTTGTGTTGCTCGAAGTACGGAGCCACCAAGCTCGAATTTGCAGAACTGTGTAGTGTGCTTCAGTCATAGAATGACCGTCCATACATATCGTTGATTTCCTTCCGATCGTGCCCTCTTCCACTTAGTCTCCCCTCGTGTCGCGATTGAGGAATACCAATCGGCTTAAGGTCAGGAACATAGTCAATACAGAACTTAATTACCTCCTCATTTCCATAGCCCTTTACGATGCTTCCTTCTGGCCTAGCACGATTACGAACATATTTCTTTAATACTCCCATAAACCTCTCGAAGGGGAACATATTGTGTAGAAATACAGGACCGAGAATGGAAATCTCTTCGACTAGGTGGACCAGGAGGTGCGTCATAATATCGAAGAAGGATGGTGGAAACAGCAACTCAAAACTGACAAGACATTGGACCACATCGTTCTGTAACCGTGGTAGATCTTCTGGACTGATTACCTTCTGAGAGATTGCATTGAGGAATGCACACAGCTTCACAATGGCTACTCGAACATTTTCCTGTAGGAGGCCCCTCAAAGCAATCGGAAGCAATTGCGTCATAATCACGTGGCAGTCGTGAGACTTCAGGTTTTGGAACTTTTTCCGCCATGTTTATTATTCCCTTTATATTCGACGAGAAGCCAGACGGGACCTTCATACTGCTCAGGCATTCAAAAAAAATGACCTTCTCTTCTTTCGTAAGAGCGTAGCTGGCACGACCTTGAAACCATTCCGGATGCCGGTCATCTGGGTCTTTCAAAAGTTGTTGATCCCGCCGTGCTTCCTTTGTATCCTTTGTCTTCCCATACACGCCCAAGAAGCTTAGCAGGTTCACGCAAACATTCTTCGTAACATGCATCACGTCGATTGCAGAGCGGACATCTAGGACTTTCCAATACTGTAGCTCCCAAAATATCGATTTCTTTTTCCACATGGGTACGTGCCCGTCAACTCCCTGCGGAACTGATTGTCCGCCAGGACCCTTTCCAAAGATGACATTCAAATCCTTGACCATATCAAATATCTCAGCTCCAGTACGTTCCGCAGGCTTCGGCCGGTGATCTGCCTTGCCGTTGAAATGCTTGCCTTTCTTTCTACGTTATGATTTCGGGGAAGAAATCGACGATGACCCAGGTACACGTTCTTCCTACAGTTATCCAAAAATACACTTTCAGTCTCATGTAAGCAGTGCGTGCATGCTTTGTATCCCTTATTTGACTGTCCAGAAAGGTTACTGAGAGCAGGCCAATCATTGATGGTTACAAAAAGCAACGCTCGTAGGTTAAATTCCTCTTCTTTGTCATCCCACACAGGTACACCAGGTTTGCCCCACAATTGTAAAAGTTCATCAACTAATGGCCTTAGGTACACATCGATGTCGTTGCCGGGTTGCTTCGGACCTTGGATGAGCACTGGCATCATAATGAACTTCCGCTTCATGCACAACCAAGGAGGAAGGTTGTAGATGCATAGAGTCACGGGCCAGGTGCTCTGGCTGGAGCTCTGCTCGCCAAAAGGATTCATGCCATCAGTACTTAGACCAAATCTTATGTTCCTTGCGTCAGCTGCAAAATCTTTGAACTCTCTATCGATCTTTCTCCATTGCGTTCCATCAGCGGGGTGTCTCAACTCCCCGTCGGACTTACGGTCCTCTTTGTGCCATCGCAACAACTTGGCATGATCTTTGTTCCTGAACAGGCGTTTCAACCGAGGTATTATAGGAGCATACCACATCACCTTGGCGGGAACCCTCTTCCTGGGTTTCTCGCCCTCAACATCGTCACCAGGGTCATCGCCTCTGATCTTATAACGCAATGCAGTGCATACAGGGCATTCATTCAAATCCTCGTATGCACCGCGGTAGAGGACGCAGTCGTTAATGCATGCATGTATCTTCAAAATCTCTAAACCTAGAGGGCACACAACCTTCTTTGCTTCGTACGTACTGGTGGGCAACTCGTTATTCTTCGGAAACATATTCTTCAACATTTTCAGCAAATTTTCAAATGATGAGTCAGCTACACCTTCCCGTGCCTTCCATTTCAGCAAATCCAGTGTGCAGCCCAGCTTTTTCAGACTATTGTCGCATCCTGGGTACAGTGACTTCGTGTGATCCTCTAACATGCGATCCAAATTCTCCCTCCCTTGTCAGTTTCGCAGCGTCTCCGTGCATCAGCAATGGTCCGACCAAGATCATCAGCGGGCTCATCATGTGCCTCTTCTTCACCTTCACCAAACCCTTCCCCACCTTCAGCATCATCCTCCATGAAAGTATCACCGAAAAGGTCATGATAGTTGAAATCGATATCATCCTCTTCTTCATCTTCTTCCATTCTAACCCCTCTTTCTCCATGCTTGGTCCAACAATTAGCTTGGCATGAAACCGTGCCGAAGCAGGTGCATGTGAACGACTCTTGAGGAGGAGTGACCCTTCTCATTCTTACATTCAGCACATGGACACATAATAAAACCTCGCTGTTTGTTCGCATTTGCCACTACGAGGAAATCTTTCAAACCCGTAGTGAACTCACCGGAGAGTCGGTTACCGTACATCCATTGCCGATTCATCTGCATTATTATTATATAAAGTATATAATTAACCATCATGCATCTGTTAAACTAACTAGCTAGCTGGAAATAATACAAATCATGAAAGATTCAAGTTGCTAACCGCGATCACGGAGGTAAAATAAATGAAAACGCTCAAGTGTGTTTCATGCTATGGGGCATTTCATCGAACACCTTGTGTGCATAGTAGGAACCAAAAGCATACCCACCACCCCCTTGTGAATATTGTGAGCAAATGTGGCCAAGTGCAGCGAGGTGAGTCCTATATATAGGGATGGGCCTTTAGTCCCGGTTCACCTGGACAACCGCGGCTAAAGGCCGTGGGGCCGGCCCGAGGACCTATTAGTCCCCGTTGGTCTGGCCAACCGGGACTAAAGCCCCTCCCCTCCGCCAGCTGTGGGCCGAGCGCGCTGGGCTCAGACTATTGGTCGCGGGTCTCGTCCCGAACCGTGACTAAAGACCCCTATGGTCGCGGGTCCATTATTTTGGGGACTAATGGGGGCGTACCGAAGGCCTATTTTCTACCAGTGAGTGCAGTATATTCAGATATCTTGCATAATACATGATTTCAAAGAATGTACTCCATTTACTATCTTTGTAGTTACTAAATCAAGTATTAGCTTTTGGACACATAACAGAGAAGTTGACACACTCATTAAGGAGAAAGGTACAAGTTGGAGTCGCCCCTAGAGAAAATGACACAAACTGAAAGAGATCTTTCTGTTCACTGACCAATGATTTCAGAATACTTATTCTTTGATATCCTTATTTGCTTCAGCTACACGTGCTTATTTCGCAAACGGCTGTAGTTCACTTTAGTTCAGGCAAGTTTCATTGTGGCCTGGCTGTCAAAGATCGTCTAGTGCACGAGCACCAAGTTTCTAGATCAATGCATTTAGCGATCTGCTATATAGGAGTGTTTGTTACCGCCACACTACTTGAGATGCTGGGAAATCATCCTATTTATCTAACCGCGTCATTCATGTTTCTTTTACAGGCTTGGCAATCTGTGCAGATCAGCAGACAAAACATGCTGCAGCTGACAAGCGTCGCCTTGCAATTGCCAATATGTCAGCTAGAAACAGTTAAGGAAGGAATCAACCAGTTCCGTGGTTCCATCAAGATGGCAGTCTTACCAACAGACATATTCTGATATCCAGAGCCAAAAACCTTCCATAGAGACATTACACACATAGAATACGATTCAATCGAGAATGCCGCAGAAGAAGCCCTACTGTATCTGGCCAATCACGGGAATGTGGCCATCAAAGATCTGAGTCACAATGAGCTGGTCCGTGCAACGAAAGACAAGAACATGGCTGAATCATTCCAGGAGCTCTTCAAAGATGCGCTAGAAGCATCAAATGATCATGGTCAGAAGCTACGCCACAGGTGCAATGATCTGACAGAGACCATTCGTGCCATCTATGGTCAGTACAGCCAGTTCCTGGTGATTCCAGCAGAGAAACTAGTAGACCCGTCTTCGCCATGCTCAGCCAGAGACGACTTCGCCTTTGCCATCACACAGCTGCCGCATCACAGAGGAAACATAGAAGTTGCTTCTCCGAAAGGTATGTCCACACAAACATGAACATAGGCATACCTTTTACAACCTAACCATCAAATCAGAGACTAGCTTAAATGTAATTGCTAATACGCCGCTGTTTTCTTCTTTGCGAAATCTCAGAACTAGAGAAGAGCATTCTCGATGAAGCGTGCTGTGACATAGAGGACAGCAGAAAGGAACAGACAAGTTATTCTGACAAAAAAAACTGCCAGACCACAAGCGATCAAGTTTTGCGATCTACCCCAGCGGAGTTGCCATCTACCATATTTTGTTTCCATCTACTAGCCACGGTATAGATAGTTCTGCAGTGGAGTTCCGCTTTGTTTAGACTGCTGATGTAGTGTAACTAAGGAAACAATGTAATTTTCTACCGGCTTCAACCTATCTATAATTTCTTATAACCATCTTTTTTGTGATCTACAGTGTGAATGAAGCGTGTAAATGTTCTCATGTAGCTTGCAAGTGAAAGAAAAATCTAAGAAGCCAAATATGAAAACAACTAGATACATGAATATCAATTTTGAAAAAGGGATCGCAGATGATACATCATGATAGGTAACAATAACATTCCTGGCCAAAGCAAAAGCGCCACTAGCACACAATACCTAAACAACCTCTAAGTTCATAGTACCTAAACGGGCTGTAAGTCCACATCACCACCACACATACACATGGTCTTCTAACGTTGTGTATGTGGCGCGGAGAAGCGCGCCTATCCGTCTAGTAGTACTACGCGTTCAAAAGGATCTCGTGTATTCCCTCCGTTCCTAAATGTAAGATATTTTAGCTCTTTTCCACGTTCACACATGTCTATGTATATCTAGACAACTTTTAGTGTATATGTTCACTCATATTAGTGTGTACCTAGACAATATAAGTAATAGCTACAACATCTTATATTTAGGAATGAGGGTAGTAATCATCAACAGTTCGTTTGTATGAAAATATGAGAAAGGTTTAATTTAAAACCCAAATAGAGGAGCCTCGTCTGTGGTAGGAAGACGACGGCCCGCCGCGTGCTTGACTCAGAGGCTGACAGGCAGACAAAGCACAAACTAGAAAATGCTAGAGTAGAATAGCTGCCGGAGATAGGGACGTGGCCACGAATGCAAGCGGACGACCAGCGTCGCAATTTAACTGTGCCGGCCAGGACGGAATTTCCGGCCACGTACGCCGAGTCGTCGGCGTCCTTGTCTCACAGATGCTCGATATTCTGCGGACAAGAAACTTAACAGAAAACAAAAACCTGTCTGTGTTTTTTTTTTGAACAAGGGTTGGGCCCCGAAGGACCCAGAAGCATATGCCCAGAAGCTGCATCATATTCCAGCGGTGGAGTTACATTTTACACAAAGGTCCGGAAATATAAGAGAAAAACAAAAAGGACCTGCAATTTTACATAGAGAACCCCAAAGAGAGAAAGCAAAACACGATCGAATCCTTGGAGCTTCCTTCCACCGCTTCGTGAAGACGAACTCGACGGACGGAGCAGCGATGCCATCGCTGGGGACGAACCACTTTGGACAGCATCTCCGATGGGTCTTCGGCCGGAGTTGCAGGGCCTCCGAATTGGCCTTCAGCCAGGAGCTTGAGCCACTGGATCGTGACCTTGGAGGGCCGCCAATCGGCCATGAAAAGTAGAGGCAAGATGGCCGCCGCCATCGCGAGTCCCCTACTGATGATCTCCAGAGAGTTGCAGCTTGAGATCCATGCTGTGCACGATGATGCCTACCACCTTTCCTCATCTTCTCTCCACCGTCCCCACGACGGTTGAAGAAAGAAGACAGGAACGACACGAAATCGCCAGATGCACAACCGGAGACCTCTAGAAACCGATCTGAAGGGGAAACGGACTTATTGACGGAGATGACGACGACGCCACCCTTCTCCGCCTCCGGCTCCATCCACAGAAGCGCCACAAGGAAGAGGAGAGCCGCCGAATGCCGGATGCGGCCCGCAAGCACCGGCGCACTCCAAACTAGCAAGAAGCCAACAACAAACTCTAAACTAAGAGGAAAACCTAGACTACTACTATACAGGGATGTGACCCTCGCCCAACTCGACGCCGGCAGCCGCCGGAGAAGAGAAGGGAGGGGCCGACCGGCCCTAAAACTGAAGGAGGACAAGGAGAGAGGAAGGGGAACCTGTCTGTGTGGTTTGGGCCAGCTAGCTCTTTGACTTGCTCAGTGCGAATTCTAAGAAAGGACAAGCATCTTCCTCTGCCTCTTGCACGATTTAAAAAGATCTTATAATAATAATAAGAAAGATAAAAGGGAATTCTTCCTCCGGAGGATAATCCTCCAGCGGACACTCTGCTCACATGGGTGGGTCCCGCATAAGTTGTACAAAGTTTTTGCTATAATGGACACGGCGAGTTCTCTGGTCAATTTTTTTTTTCTATAATAGCATTTTTTTGCTGCATTTATTCTTCGTTTTTGCTATATTAGTATAAAATGTTTGCTACGAGATTTCCGGTGAGTCCACATTTTTTCTGTTATAGCCGCTTGGTTGGTAAGCACACGCACAGCACCGTGACGGCTGCTGCTTTGTTGTGCCCCAGGGTTCCTGGTGGCGGAAGCCAGCGACGGCGCGGTGCAGATGGTTGTGTTGTCTGCTCGACGGCGTCTGGTAATGGTGGCAATGCAGCCTTGTTGCTCCGAGTCTCGGCACCTCGCCATTTTTAGCTGGAGACATGGCTGGGCAAAGCCTAATGTCGTCGTGTGCGTGTACCTGAGGGCAACTCCTGACCTAGTTGTAGTTGCTTGGTGAGGACGGTCGTGTGCGTGTGTGTCCCTCCTTTCTATAGGTTGTACCCCTGATGTCTTCATGTTCAATAAAATGAAACACAAATTCTTTCGTGTTTTCTCGACAATAAAACAAGGAAATTTCAGGATATTCAAACTCTTCCTTTTTCATCACATAATCTTATACATTTATGAAGCAGCCATAGAACAGTGACATAGATAGCAAACCTTATGCAATGCCAAGACTGTGAGCACGTAAACAACCATTAAAGTTATCAACCAACATCGGCAAGAGTATCAACATCAATATTGCAGGAAAAAACACCCGATCGACGTTGTTGGGATTCGAGAATACGAACTACCATTGTCGACGACGTAGTAGCCGGGACAAATATTGCGAGTAAAATCCTTATTGTGGCAAGCATGAAAAAAAAATCCAAAATTAATCTGGCAAAGCAAGAATTGAAGGATCATACATAATTTTATTTTTTATTTTTCAACACCACCATTGACGTCTGAACGAAGATCATGTCGTCAAACGAGGGGCCAAATAACACTTAGGGTTAACACTTATCGTAGATGATACCATCTTCATTGACAGGGAGGTCAAAAGGAAGGGGATACAAAACCCTAATCTACTAAAAACACTCATTTTACTGAAAACTCTACTCATAAATCGGGGGTGCTCACCTCTCCAGTCTCCAGACGCCAGCAAAGTTGGCCAAGGGGGGACCGACCGACAGAGGAGGCGGAAGTGGAGACGGCAACGGCCTGGTTCTTATAGCGACGGAAAAAGAGTCTACGAGTTGATTTGTAAGAAAAAAAATTAAACTTAATAAGAGAAGAGGAAGACGACGACCCGCCAAGCCGCGTGCTTGACTAACGGACTGATAGGCAGACAGAACGCGGCAAATACATCACTCCAAAATGCTAGAGTAGCTAGCTGCAGGACCAATTGCTAGTCAGCCGGAGACAGGGACGTGGACAAAGCGGGTCGAGCAGCGGACATGCCTGCGCCGCAATTAACTGCCGGCCAGGACGAAATTTCCGGCCACATACGTCGAGTCGTCGTCATCGTCGACTCGCAAATGCTCAATATTCCGTATACGTGTACATGGAAAAGGAATTCAGTAGAAACAAAATGACATCTGTGGTCTGGGCCGGCTAGCTCTTTGAACATGCTCGTTGCCAATTCTAAGAAAGGATAAGCATCTTCCTTCTCCCTCTAGTTATTATTTTTCGGAAAAGGCCTAATGTCATATATTATCTGAAACCAGACCTTGTAAGAACATCCTTAAAAAACAAGTCTTTAAAAAGTTCAGCACCATCTTCCTTATGCATCCCCGGCGACGCGCCGGGAGCAAAACTCGATGCCACTCTGGGCCTTAGGCATATCAAAGGCCATGTCATGAGAAATCTTGAAAAACCCGATGCACATGTAAAAGTAGTGGCCGCGAAGCCGTCGACGTAGACCAGAAGATACGACCACGATCTCAAGAGATCTCCGTCCGAGAGAAGCTAGTACCAAGAAGGCCCGGAGATAATCCTATCTCCTGCCAGGCGGGGATGGGGGACATCAAACTCACAAGTTCGCCGACGAAGTCGTACCTGACTGAGCTTCATCAGGCGGGAGGCAGAACTTGTGGACACCAATATGTTGTGGCATCATTCCCAGCACTAAATGCCGCTGCGGTAGACACACTTATCAAGCCCCAATGCGGACGATCGACTCCAAACTTCAACCCTTCGGCTCTCCTCCGGGGAAGAACACCGATCTGGGCAGGCTGAAGGACCTTTCATTGTCATCATCGCCGATGGCCCTACACCGGAGATGAAGAATCCCAAGAACATACGGGGACCGAACATCCTATCTGAGGTTACCCCACTCTCTAGCGGTCGGCGGAGGGCAAGGGAACCAACGACTGCGCCGGCGGCGGCCAAGGTTTGGAACTGGTCGCCTTGCATTGCCTCTAACGGGAGCCCCAGGGCAATATTTGTTGAATATATTAGCAATTTAGCACAGGATTTAATTCGAAATAACATCAGATAAATTGCGACAGCAGCAAGTACAATAATCATGCAAACATCTAGATCTAGTACAGTAGACAGATTGATACAATCTATTGCAAGAACTAGACATACGAATTCCTGTAACATCTCATACATATGAGAGAGAGATACGTACGATGGAGCGGTAGCAGCACCGCCATTGTTGTTGTCCCCGGTGTCGGCCATGTCGTTGATGAAGAGGCTGCCGATGTCGGGGAAGAAGTCGTCGTTGGGGAAGTAGTCGCCGTCAGCAGTCGCGCGAGTGCGCTCCCCAAAAACCTGATCGCCCCTCTCCCATACAGGATCACAAGAGGCGGGGTTCCGGAGGCCTGCTGTCCCTTCTCGCGGTGCACGCCGAAAGGAGGGATGGAGAAGACTTGATTGGCGGCGCAGTGTTCTGGAACGGTGGTGCGAAACCATATGACGAAGTGGCGGCTAGGGTTTACCGTATGCGCGTATTTATATGCGGGCTGGGAGAGACGTGGGCGTAACCCGACGTCTGAGTCGGTTCGGCTCCACGATCCAGAAAGGAAACGGAAACGGTTTTGGAATTAACGCGTCCGTTAAATACCAAATTAATGACTCATTAAGTTTTTCCCGATCGACAAAATAAACGCTCTCGGCTCGGCTCATTCCCGCAACCCGCGGCGCGTCGTGACGTGTCGTGACGAGGCGAGGCGAGGCGTGGCGAGGCGGGCGACGGAGGAGGAGCGCGCGTGTGGCACACCTCTCCTCTTGCCTTGCCTACTCATACATGAGCTAGAATGGCTCACCTTATAAGGTGGTTCCACTCTCTCCAAACTAGCAATGTGGGACTAAACTTTAGTCCCACTCACTCCACTCATTATTCATGAATGGGCCATGACACTTTCAGGATTTTAGTGGGCTTAGTGGGCTAAACATGTGAGCCCATATAATTGGCCCATATAAAATTCCAACAATCTGTTGGCACGCGTAGAGATAAACGAAAATTTTTCCTACGCGATACTACCAAGATCTAGCCGAGGTAGAAGGCCACGAGTATTACCACTAGACGCGCAGGTGCGGATTATCGATGTAGCGCGTCGGGTCGGGGCAGTGCAGTCCCACGATCCGGTCCGGCCGATCCAATCCCTCGAACGTCGAAGTGCTGAACGTACAGCACCTCTGCCGGTATCCACACGTACGGAGGAGCTCGACGGCGGACTGCTAGGTCCGGTGCGGCGGCTGGACTGAGTGGGGCTAGGGTTCCCAACGCATGGGAGAGTGGACTAACCTGCCCGCTGGGCAACCTGTGCCCCTCTTTATATAGCGTATGGTAATGGGCTTCAACACTTGTGGCCCATTCCCTCTGTGAGTCCGACTCACACAATCAGTCCATTTCCGGTTTGGGTCCAACCCAACCAATATTTGCTCCCGCTCTTAAGTGTGCGACCCTGCAGGCTCATGGCGACTTGGACACGATTGGAGTCCAACTCCCAATCGATCAATCGTAGCGGCTCCTAGCAGAACGTGCCGACTCCCAAGTACCATTGAGTCATGACGACATACCTTTCAATGTGATATTCATCTTAGTCCCTTTTGCCTCACGATATACCTTGTCGAACTATAGGCGATTCATCGTCATCCCTTTAATAGTTCAACTCTCTTCTCGATCCGTGATATGTGATTCATCTGACTAACTCTTAGTCAACAGACACAGTTAACACTTAACTGAGTTGCGCATGGCCATGCTTCCTGAATCATATCACTCGAGAGGGCCCAGAGAATATCTCTCCATTCGGAGGGGCAAAATCCCATCTTGATTATCCACATCACGCAGCTTGCTTCTCATTCGACCCGAACTCTGCCTTTATAGTTGCCTTGTCACAGAACAACGTTTGACAGAATCTAAGTCGGTGATCCACAACTCGGATTGTGCGACAATCTCAGGTCTAAGGATTACATTGATTGAGACATGCAAATGACGACTTGATCGTTGCATCTCAATGTGGGTCAGTCCGACTTGCTAAACTCTTTAGCCAAATCCGTGAACGTTGGAATGGCATCACCATGCCCATGACAAGTGGAACCGTGTCATCAGCCAACACTCACATTAGTCTAGGGTGTCCAGCACAACCTAAATGACTAAGGACAATCTAGTATGAACAACATGAATATATAGTTCCACAATCGAATCACATATTCAATGACATATATCATATGTTCAAAACAAGGACAACTTAATAACTTTATGAATACAGTGGGAATTACATCATACATGATTGCCTCTAGGGCATATTCCCAACACAATCCCCCACAAAGTGTCATTAGCACATTTCATAAACTTTGTTCCAAAACATTGTTTATATACCGGTGTTAGTGGAGACTGTTAAGTTGAACTTCCACTTGGAACATCATGCTACACTAGTTCACAACTTGAATAGTGGACTACGCCTTGAACTACAAGTTTGCTGTGATACCAGTTTCACACAACATCTGAACCGATACTAGGCTGCCGCAAGGCTTCCCCGCGGTTTGGAGCGTATGCGTCATACTCCGAAGGCCTTTCATGAGTTTATTAGAGAGCACCCAATTCTCATAGACTGCGACGTTTAACAGTCAGACTCATATAGGTGAGTTCCTCAGGAGATGTTCTGTAGGACACATCTCTGCTTATATAAATAAGCCACTTGGAACACATTAAGACAAATGTCAACCTACCATACAGATCAGGAGAGTATTGCATCTTTTATGGAGTGGAATAAAATATAAGGATACTCTCCTCTCAGCCGACCAACAGCTTGTCTCCCACTTCTAATTCACGGGATCTCCGATCACATAGAGTGAGTTACCACTGTGGGCAACTCATAACGTGGGTCTCAAACCCATCTCCCTCGATGCATTATCTATCACATTCCGTGATAAACCCTTTGTGAAGGGATCTGCCAAGTTCATAGATGTTTGGATATAATCCAACGCAATAACTCCGGAGTTCTTCAATTTCCTGACAGATTTTAATCTCCTCTTCACATGTCTTGATGACTTTGCATTATCCTTAGAACTGTTCACTTTGACGATCACAGTTTGATTATCACAGTTCATTAGGATTGCGGGTATTGGTTTTTCAACCATAGGCAAGTCCATCAAGAGCTCACGAAGCCACTCTGCCTCAACAGTGTCTATATCTAGCGCTGCGAGTTCTGCTTCCATAGTTGACCTCGTTAAAATGGTCTGCTTGCAAGACTTCCAGGAAACAGTGCCACCACCAAGTGTAAAAACATAACCACTAGTGGCCTTATGCTCATCAGCATCAGATATCCAATTAGAATCACTATATCCTTCCAGAACCCTCGGGTTTCCGGTATAGTGAATTCCATAGCTCGCAGTGCCTTTTAAATAGCGCATAACTCTCTCAAGCGCACGCCAATGATCATCTCCCGGATTGGAAACAAACCGGCTCAATTTGCTCACAGCAAAAGAGATGTCAGGCCTCGTGGCACTCGCCAAATACATAAGCGAGCCTATAATCTGAGAATATCTCAGTTGATCTCTAGTAATCCGTTGATTCTTTCGAAGCAACAAACTAGCATCATATGGAGTTGAAGAAGGCTTGCAGTCACTATACCCGAAGCGACTCAAGACCTTTTCCACATAGTGAGATTGAAGCAGTGTGATCCCACCATTATCATCTCTCAACAGCTTGATGTTCAAGATAACATCAGCTACTCCTAGATCCTTCATCTCAAAACAGCGAGATAAGAAATCCTTAACTTCCTTGATTAAATCAAGATTGGTCCCAAAGATCAATATGTCATCAACGTATAGACATAGAATAACTCCCTCGCCCCCACCATGGCGATAGTACACACATTTATCAGCTTCGTTTACAACAAAGCCTTCAGCAGTCAAAGTCCTTTCAAACTTCTCGTGCCATTGCTTAGGTGCTTGCTTGAGGCCGTATAATGACTTCAATAACTTACACACCTTGCCTTCCTGACCGGGTACTACGAAACCATCTGGCTGCTCCATGTAAATTTCCTCGTCCAACTCTCCATTAAGGAAAGCCGTCTTAACGTCCATTTGATGAACGAGAAGACCGTGCGAGGCAGCCAGTGAGAGTAGCACACGAATGGTGGTCAGTCTAGCCACAGGTGAGTAAGTATCAAAGAAGTCTTCACCTTCTTTCTGGGTATAACCCTTGGCCACAAGCCTTGCCTTGTACTTTTCAATTGTACCATCAGGCCTAAGCTTTTCTTGAACACCCACTTACATCCTACAGGTTTACACCCATAAGGACGATCAGTGATTTCCCAGGTTCCGTTAGCCAAGATGGAATCCATCTCGCAACGAACAGCCTCCTTCCAGTAGTCAGCATCAAGAGACGCATAGGCTTCTGAAATAGTCTTGGGTGTGTCATCCACGAGGTACACAATGAAATCATTACCAAAGGACTTTGCAGTCCTCTGTCTCTTACTCCTTACAGGAACTTCATTGTCATCCTCCTCGGGATTCTCAACGTGTTCTATCGGAATGGTGGATTCAGGAATCTCAGCTAATTCCTGACTAGATGAAACAGGTTTCTCCTGATTTGATGAGCTAGACATATCCTTCATAGGAAATATGTTCTCAAAGAAAGTCGCATCATTCGACTCCATAATCGTACCAACATGCATGTCGGATACCTCAGATTTTACTATCAAGAATCTATAACCAATGTTATTAAAAGCATAGCCCAGAAGAACACAATCTACGGTTTTAGGTCCAAGATTGCGCTTCTTGGGAATTGGTATATTGACTTTCGCCAAACAACCCCAAGTACGTAGGTAGGAGAGTTTCAACCTTTTTCTTTCCCATTCCTCAAATGGAGTAATGGTTTTATTCTTTGTGGGAACTCGGTTTAGGACATGACATGCAGTCATTAGCGCCTCCCCCCACCATGCCTTGGAGAGACCCGAAGTGTCTAACATGGCGTTAACCAAATCAGACAGCGTTCGGTTCTTTCTTTCAGCCACCCCATTTGACTGAGGTGAGTAGGGAGGCGTCCTCTCATGAATAATACCGTGTTCAGCACAAAAAGAATTAAACTCGTTGGAAAAATACTCTCCACCACGATCAGACCTCAGCCGTTTAATTTTACGATCAAGTTGGTTCTCTGCTTCGGCCTTATAGTTCTTGAAATAAATTAAAGCTTCATCTTTAGATTTCAGAAGATACACATAACAATATCTAGTGGAGTCATCAATAAGTGTCATAAAATATTTCTTTCCACCTTTTGTCAATACACCATTCATCTCACAAAGATCAGAATGTAAAGTTCTAGTGGTGCCAAGTCTCTCGCCTCCGCAGTCTTATGAGATTTGCGAGGTTGCTTAGCTTGAACACACACTTGACATTTGGAACCTTTAATAGTACTGAATTTCGGAATTAAACTCATATTTGCTAACCGCGTCATGCAACCAAAATTAATATGACAAAGTCGTGAATGCCAAACATCACAATCATTATCGTGGCAAACATTATTAATAACTTTGGTGCAAATATCTGACAAGGATAAGCGGAACAAGCCTCCGCACTCATAGCCTTTACCAATAAATTGTCCATACTTGGAAATTACAACTTTATTAGACTCGAAAACCAACTTAAAACCATCTCGACATAAACGTGAGCCACTGACGAGATTTTTATTGATGGAGGGCACATGATGAACGTTCTTCAGTCGCACGATCTTCCCCGAAGTAAACTTCAGATCGACCGTACCAACACCACGAACAGTAGCATGTGACCCGTTCCCCATCAGCACGGGGAAGTCCCTGTGACCTGATAAGAAGAGAACATAGAAGCATCAGCACAAACATGTACATTGGCACCTGTGTCAATTAACCATTCAGGTGAATGAAAAACTGAAAGAATAGTGGGAACTATACCGTACCCAGAGTCCTTCATCTCAATGTCAGCCATGACAACATTAGCGGTCTTGCCGCTGTTCTCCTGCTGCTGCAGCTCATAACGCTTAGGGCACTTTGGAGCCCAATGGGTCAGTTCACCGCAAACGTGACATGACCCCTTTCTCTTCTTGAAGTTGGTAGAGTGCGACGGCTTAAACTTGCCATCGGGCTTGCCTTTACCCTCGGATTTCTTCTTGTTATATTTAGGCTTGTTGGGCGGTAATGTTTCTTCTGTACCACATGAGCAGAAGAACCTACCTCAGCAACCCAAGCACGTGTATCCTTTGCTCTCGCCTTCTCTTCCACATCAAGAGATCCGATGAGGTCCATAACGGAAAACTCCTGTCTCTTGTGTTTTAGAGAAGTAGCAAAGGTGCTCCATAAAGATGGAAGCTTGGCAATAATGCCTCCGGCCACAAACTTGTCTGGTAACATACACTTAAAGTGCTCAAGTTCTTTAGCGAGTGACTGTATCTCATGAGCCTGTTGAACAACAGAGCGCTCATCAGTCATCTTGTAGTCATAGAATTGCTCCATGACATACAGCTCGCTGCCAGCATCCGAGGCCCCAAATTTGGCCTCGAGTGCAGCCCACATATCCTTTCCGTTATCAAACGACATGTATGGATCCACAATGGAATCATCAATTATACCGAGGAGGGCACTTTTAAACATAGTGTCCATATTCTCAAAGGCCTCCAGCTGTGCTGGATTGAGATCGCCCTCAGGCTTGCCCTTGGTGGCCGCATAGCAGCGCAAGGTTTGAAACCATAGCACTGCTCTCGTGCGCCACCTCTTATAGTCCACACCCTTGAAAGGGATTGGCCTTGTCGCCGCAATGACAGACGGCGCAGGTGCAAGAAATTGCCTGTAATCAGGTTTTTGGATTGTTGAATATATTAGCAATTTAGCACATGATTTAATTCAAAATAACATCAGATAAATTGCGACAGCAGCAAGTACAATAATCATGCAAACATCTAGATCTAGTACAGTAGACAGATTGATACAATCTATTGCAAGAACTAGACATACGAATTCAAGTAACATCTCATACATATGAGAGAGAGATACGTACGATGGAGCGGTAGCGGCACCGCCATTGTTGTTGTCCCCGGTGTCGGCCATGTCGTTGATGAAGAGGCTGCCGATGTCGGGGAAGAAGTCGTCGTTAGGGAAGTAGTCGCCGTCAGCAGTCGCGCGAGTGCGCTCCCCAAAAACCTGATCGCCCCTCTCCCGTACAGGATCACAAGAGGCGGGGTTCCGGAGGCCTGCTGTCCCTTCTCGCGGTGCACGCCGAAAGGAGGGATGGAGAAGACTTGATTGGCGGCGCAGTGTTCTGGAACGGTGGTGCGAAACCATATGACGAAGTGGCGGCTAGGGTTTACCGTATGCGCGTATTTATATGCGGGCTGGGAGAGACGTGGGCGTAACCCGACGTCTGAGTCGGTTCGGCTCCACGATCCAGAAAGGAAACGGAAACGGTTTTGGAATTAACGCGTCCGTTAAATACCAAATTAATGACTCATTAAGTTTTTCCCGACCGACAAAATAAACGCTCTCGGCTCGGCTCATTCCCGCAACCCGCGGCGCGTCGTGACGAGGCGAGGCGAGGCGTGGCGAGGCGGGCGACGGAGGAGGAGCGCGCGTGTGGCACACCTCTCCTCTTGCCTTGCCTACTCATACATGAGCTAGAATGGCTCACCTTATAAGGTGGTTCCACTCTCTCCAAACTAGCAATGTGGGACTAAACTTTAGTCCCACTCACTCCACTCATTATTCATGAATGGGCCATGACACTTTCAGGATTTTAGTGGGCTTAGTGGGCTAGACATGTGAGCCCATATAATTGGCCCATATAAAATTCCAACAATATTTTGTTTCCTCCTCCCTCTACGTAGCTGCTACCTCAGTTGCATAATTTGTGTTCAGGGATTTTAATCCAAATTAATTATGAAACGGGGGGAATAGCTAATTTGACCCACTATATGTCCGTGGGTCTGTGGACAAGTTCGGTTTTTACGAAGGACAACAACCAGATAACCCCTATGTGGTGTCATGTGCAAAGATAACGCACAACTCAATGCATATTTGTTTTATGCAGAGTTCATCAATATCAAGAATACATCATACTTTGTCCTTGTCTTCTGCATATATATAATCAAAGCATTGTGATAATCGCGACTAACATAACAGTCTCTCCAAATGCATGTTGGAGGCAAATCTCTTTGTCGATGGCATATCTTTTGAGCTTCTTCATCTCGAACCAAGGTTCATCCGCATTGTTATTGTGATCATTGAAGATATCGGCAATATGCAACTCCATTTTAATCTTATTTTCTTCAATCATCTTTTTGTCTTTTTCAAGCTTCTTCATCGCTTCCTCCATATTCCGGTCTGCCACTTGAGCTAGCTCTAACTTTTTCTTTAATTTTCTTGTTTGTATGTGAATTTTAAATCTTCAAAAATAAGGATTTTTCTTTGACATAATGATCAACTCAGTTCTCTCACCGCCAAACATTAAAATTACATTTTGAATACTAGATCATAACGATGTCTAAGTCCTAGGAAACCATGTTGTGGTGGCGGCTGTTTGGACTGTAGAAGCCGTGTATGGATATGAGTTTTGGGTCCGAAAAGACCATGGATCAAACAATTAGACGATCGGGGAAGCCGCTCGAGATCCCCGACGTGCAGCTAAAGGGGCAGTGGCGTCGGAAATGCTCGGCGGCAATGCAGTAGCCACTGAGCTCTTCTCCAGATAAAATCTAGTTACGGGAGGCATGGCGGGAGTGTGGACAAAGTAGGAGGAGCAACGGCAGGGAGGACCGGGACAAATGGAGGTGGAGCTCAGCAGGGGAGAAGGAAAAAGCGAGAAAAAGAGCAGGATGGTGATAGTTCGGTCCGATTAGTGTGATTTGGGGTGGGTTCTATCCTGTCGGATCCGACGTGACAAACGCATCAGGACAACCCCATTTTCAACCCACATGCGGCTCGATACAAGGGTTACCGACATTCCGGATGTTTCGTTTAGTTATGTGTGGTTGATGACCCACAAGTATAGGGGATCACAACAGTCTTCGAGGGAAGTAAAACCCAAATTTATTGATTCGACACAAGGAGAGCCAAAGAATATGTATATGCCTTAACAACATAGTTGTCAATTAAGCTGCACCGGAAAGTAGACTTGCTCGCAACAATTTATCAGTGGTAACAGTTTTATAGCAGCAGTAGAAATAAAATAACACCAGTAGAAAATAGTAACAACAGTTGAAGGTGTCGTAGCATAGAAAAGAAAAAATTTCCTACGCGAGAGACACCCGAAAGGCCAAGATCTAATCTAGGAGACGAAGTGTAACAGGAAAAGAGAAAGTTAAGAAGAACACATACCCTCGAAGACACAAAGCGTTACGAGATCAAATCTCGTTGTTGGTGTAGTCGTACTCACACCGATCCCGATAGCGAGAAAATGTGCACCGCAATCCGGCGGTGCCTCCGTGATCGGTCACACGTACGGTTGATGACGACCTCCGTTCCGTCGATCCAGCGGGGCGTGGAAGTAGAGGATCCCTCGGGACTCCAGCAGCACGACGCCGTGGTGGTGGTGAAGAATCCCACGGTCAGGGCTTCGCCAAGCCGGAAACCATGGAATGGAGCAGCGGGTGGAGGGAAAAGGAAGTGGGCAAGTGTGTGAGAGAAAGAGCTCATGCCCTCTATTTATAGGAGAGGGGGAGGCATCCCAAGGGGGGTGCGTCCAGCCCCATGGTGTGCCCCCACCTGTTCCTTCATCATGTGAGTGGACACTCCACTCACACCCACTCATTTTCCCTTAAAACTCCACTTAGAAAATCAAGAGTTTTTCTTTAATAAATAAAATATTTTTATTTCTTTATTTCAGCATTTGTTAATTCTATTAACAAACTTTTGCATATAGCACCTCAAATCATTTGTAAATTCTATTAACAACCATTCGATGAAAAACCCCTTGAACTATTTCAATTTTTCCCGAAACAATTTCGGTGCTGCTCAAAATATTCTTCGATATTCCGTATCCTCTCAAACACGTCATCGAACCTTAAGTGTGTCACCCTACGGTTCGTGAATAAGATAGAAATAATCGAGACTCCTCTCCGATCAATAATCAACAGCGAGATCTGGAGATCCGTGATGACTCCTATATATTCAACGATGACTCTCGTGATCGTGTGAACCATCAACGTAGTGACTAATTCCCTTTGTCTCGCGATATTTTACTTGTCCAAGATTCGATCATTGGTATCAACCATACCTTGTTTCAATCTCGTTACCGACAAGTACTCTTTTCTCGTTCTCATGATATAACATCCTTGTGATCATATCACGTGCTTGCAAGCGGTGTTGACTCTTGATCCATGATCCTCAACTGATACTTTCTGAATACCTAACGGCACCTTTATAGTCACCCTGTTACGATGTGACATTTGATGACATCAAAGCACCCTTCCGGTATCAGTAATTAACATGATCTCATAGTCTAAGGAATAAGTTACTTCGTATGTTTGATATAACAATGTAAACCTAATGTAACATCCCAAGTATGAAAAATAAGCATTTAGAATGTTTGCTCTCTGTTATTTTATGTTTTGCATCATGGCATCATGTTGATTGCAATTGTTTTGTTTGTTTTCCTTTTGTTTTCCTCTGTTTTCATTTGTTTTCCAACTGTTTTCATTTGTTTTCCTTTGTTTTCTATTTGAATTTCAAACCAAATTTTAAACCTTTTGTTTCATCCTTGTGATGTTACAATTTCCAAAATGTTATTTCAAATAAAAACAACCAATTGTTCTCATTTTATTCCATATTGATCAACTAATAAAATGGTGCTTTTATTTCAATTAATTAATTCCAAATTGGTTTCAAATTCAAAGCAATCATCAACAGCACCTAATTTGAACATTTTGAAATTACCAAACAAATCAACCATTTGTTCTATTTTTAATCAATAGGGTTCACCCTATTAAAATCCTTGTTTTCAATATTAATCAATTAATTTCCAAATTGCTTTCAAATGCACATCAAAAACCTTCAAACAGCACACCAATTGAAATCATAAAAATAACCAAAACATTGTTGTGCTCTTTGTTTCCAATTAAATTCTTTTGATCACCCTATTTTTAAGAATATTGTTCAATAACCATTTAATAAAAAAAATTCAATCAAACACAATCCAAATTCAAACAGCACCTAAAATTAAAATGTTGTTGAATTCCAAACTTGGCTTGGGTGGTGTTTGACCTAAATATGCTACCCAAATTTTTCTGGAATTTTTGGCAAACCCCAAAGCATCTATTCCTTCCAATTCCCTTTGCTGCAAAAAAAAGGGAAAAGCAAATAATGAAAAGAAAAAAAACGGTTCAGACGGGGAGAGAAACGAAGCCCAGCCCATTTTATTTTTTTGGCCCGATACCCCCCTTCCTCGATCTTGTCTTCTTCCTCCTGCTGTACGACGCCATCTCCTCCACACGATCCACTCCCCCTCCTCCGATTCATGGACGTACGAGATAGGGCTGCTCCTTAAAAAGAATCCACCACCTCTCCCCTCTTCCCTAGCCGAGACCCCTAGCCCTAGCGCCGCCGTTCCCCCCTTCCTTTTCCCCAAACTCCTCTCTGTTCTGAAGCTTTGCACCGCACAGAACACCACCGCCTCCCCATAGCCCGATCGCCACAGCCACCTCGAGGAGCATCGGGGTAGGGGAATGAAACCGCCAAGTCCCCCTCGTCCTCACAGTACCCTCCGTTTCCCCGGAGACCCCCCCCGGAGTCCGCAAGTCCGCCACCGAACGCCACCGTCACAACCTCCTGCTCCGCCCTGCGCCAACCTTCCTGCCTCGACCGACCGCCTCCAATCGCTCAAGGTGAGGTTCCCCTCCTTCCCTCTACTCCTCCTCCCTCATCTCCCTTCCCCCTTGGCCGCTCCCCTCCGCCACCTAGCAGCAGCAGCGATCGAGTCACCACCGGCGACCACTCTGTCGTGGTACAGGCGATGGCGACTGAAAAATTCAGTTAAGCCACGCATCTGTACCTTTTCCTTCCCCCGCTACCTTCTGTCAACACCAAGAGCACCTACCCTACTGGTAGCATCACACCGCGCGCCATCCCCACGTCCCAGGGTCGAATCCCGCACCCCCCACTTTTCTGCTCCATTTTTTTCGGAATACTACAGCGCACCAACACCTTAACCCCCCCCCCCCCCGATCTGCCCTTCTCTGTCACAAAACAACAGCCATCCCACTGGTTCTGTCCCACTTGGCGCAGCAGGAGGTGAGGGGATCGAATCCCCCCTCCCTCATTTTAACCAAATCTTTTTTTTTCCATTGATTTGGTCACAGCAATTTCACAGAATCACAACTAGGCCCCTGTTAAATAAATTTAGACCCCTGAAATATTTTTCCAAGTCCCTAGATGAATTAAAAATGGCAGATTTGCACCCAATCTTGTAAATTGCATAAGAAAATCATTTTAACTCCAAATTTAACTTTTTAAATATGTTTTCTGTCCCAAATTAAATGTTCTATCCAAATATAAAATTTGTTTACTGTTTTGAATATTTTAAATTGGTGAAACATTTGAATTCTTGTTTAAATCACTTAATTTTGCAAAATTCATAACTTGGGCATAAAAATTCAAAATCCAACAAACTAAATATGTTTTCCAATCAAATTTTCATGTACTTTCCAAATATAATTTTTGTTTGCTGTTTTGAATAATTTAAATTGCTGAAAACAACTGTTTCTTGTTTAATGCATTTAAAATTGCCAAAATAATAACTTGCTCATTTTAAATCCAATTTCAACAAATGAAATATGTTTTCCATGCAAAATTAAACCCTCTTTCCAAATATAAAATTTGTTTCATGTTTTGGATAATTAAAATTGGTTAAATAATTTAAATCTTGTTTAATTCATTTAATATTGCTAAATTTATAACTTGCTCAAAACAAATTCTTTTGGGGCATATAAAATATGTTTTCAAACCATAAAAGCATAAAATTTTCAAATATGAACTTCACTCAATGTTTTGCACAAATAAAAACTCAAATAAGTTCATGTTTGAATTAAATTCATTTAATTCTTGCTTAAACTTGTTTAATTCATAAATAATTTATTTGAAATCCTTTTTCAACAAGTGAAACATGTAATCCACCCAAAATTGTGTGTTCTATTCAAATATGAACTTTGTTATCTATTTTGAACAATTAAAATTGGTGGAAACAACAAATGCTTGTGTGACACCTTAAGGAACCAAAATTTCTTAACTTAATAAACAAATTTCCAAACTTGGTAAACCTTATTTCACTTTGGTTCTATTGTTGTTTTCTTTCTGTTTTCTTCCTCCATGCATCATGCTAACTCACTTACACATGATGATTAGTGGTAGAACAATTAATTCAACCATAATTCATGGGCTTTCCATATGCAATCCAAAATTGCATGTGGGTCCATTTAATCCTGTTTCTATCTTGTCAACTAGTTTATTTCTATGCATAAATTAAATTGCCATGCATCATCCCATTGTTTGTGCACTATGCCATGATATTGATTGTTTATCTCTCTGCATTGTTTGTTTGCTTCTTCTCGGATACACGACGACGTTGAGACCGACGATCCTTACGACACCCCTTCTAATTAGTTAGCTCAGTACCAGGCTACTGGGTTTTGCAGGCAAGTTATCACTCACATGAACCATTGTGTTCCTTTCAACATTGGTTACCGATACTTTTCGTTGTCTATTCTGCTAGCCCTATGATTAGTTGCTTCTGTTACGAACCTATCACATGTATCCTTTAACCCTGATATTGCCTCACCTCCATACCTATAACCTTTTGTTTGAGCCCGTGTCTTACTAGCATGCTTAGGTTGTTTTGCTCGAGTCTGTTACCCGTTACTTTCTGTTACTATATTCCATTATGTTCTGGGGGGATGTTTAATCAATCAATCATGCTAATGTTATTATCAATATAAATTTGATGATAAGGAACCGGCAGGAGGCCCAGGGTGGTTTTTGAGGCCTGCTAGTGTCGACCCTAATAGGAAAAGGGTCTTGTCTACTGATCCATGATGAGCGCACTAACCGCATGTGGGAAGCGAGTATGGGCGCCCCCCTCAATTTGATTCGATTCGCATCTCGTCCAAATCGCCACACGTAGTTCGGGCTTTCCATTTGCTGCATGCATGATCTTGCGAGCCCAGGCCAGGGTGGAACTTTGGTAGTCGGCATTTAGGGCGGCGTGGTCTTCCAGTGCTATGAGGGTCCCCTTTTCTTCGTGGGACTCGATTAGCCGCGCACGCACAGCACGTGGTGCTTTGGGCTTGATGCGAAGAAGAGTTGAGTTGTGTTGAGTGCCCCGCTTGGTGGAAGGGCCTTTCCATCTGGCGGGTTATTCATGCGTGTACGGCCAAATTGGTGCAACCCTGCAGGGATAAATCTTCTCGAGAAGCCGTGTTTTCCGCGGTTATGGATTACTTGGTGAAAGTACTGGCTAACAAGTACTCAGGACAACTCAAACCTAATGATTAACCACCTTACACCCAATGATTAACAACTTGACTAGTAATAGGCTTATTGACACAATAATCTGAACCATCATTATTTCAACTGTGTGAGTTATCCTCGGATTGCTTCTTTGGATAAGGGGCGAGATCTAGGATGGGTTTGTTTGGAGTTATGTAACATCCGGGGGTTTTCCCAATAGAAACTTGCTTGTTTTTCTTTTTGTGCATATCATAGCATCATGCATCATCGTGCATTTAAAATTACAAAATTGGTAAATTACATAAAACCCTGTTTAAAATAATCTGAAATTATTTTGTGCCTCCAAACCTATGATTCTATATTGCTCAAAACAATTTTTTTTTCTTTCTGTCTTCCTCTGGAATAAAAATATAATCAGAAATTATAAAGAAACAAAAAGAAAAAAAAAACCTTTTGGGAGGCAGCAGATCGGCCAGGCCTTAAAGCCCAACCAACCAGCCCACCCTACCCTACCCCGACCTTCTTCTCCGTACAGGAGAACACGCAGCGTGCGTGACCTCCTGTCACTTATCACCACCAGAACCATCGCAATCCACCTGCTCCCTTGCCCTTTATCTACCGCCTCCATCGATCCCTTCTAACCCTAGCCTTCCTCCCCTCCCTGTCCGCCGCCACTCTCCCTTTCTCCTTCCTCCCTCACTACTTTCTCTGAATTTTGTTTCCTGCACCGTGAGGAAGAAAGCAGCAGCAGCACGTCCCTGTCGCCATGGTCGCCGTCGACCTCGCCTGGGTGTGGGAATGGAACCTCCGTGCTCTCCACATCGTCCACGCCGAAGATCGGAAGCCGGAGCCACCCAGGTCGTCCCCGCCATAGCCATCTTTCTCCTCTGTCCCTGAACGGCCGGCGACACGTACGTGACCGCCACCACGGCAACGGCCCCTTCAACCTCATCCTCGAGCCTCTCATGGTGAGCACCACCTCCGGGACTCCTTCCCATACCTCCCCTTGCTCTGTGTGTGCGCCTTCGAGCGCCATAATCGCATCATACTGCTGCAGTTTCGTTTCTGTCTGCTGTGTTCGTGACCTGGAGAACGACATCATGTCGATCCAGTTAGCGCGCCATGTCCTACCTCATGTCATGTCCGATTGGCATCCAATCACAACCAGCAAACGAGCCCATTGGCTAGCCATCTGTATCGCAAACGTGAGGTCCCTGGATCGAATCCCTTCCAAGGAGAATGCCTACTGCTTTTATTTTTGTTTCTATTTAGCCTGAATCTGTCCGAAAAAAATTCAGTTAACCCGGCCCTGCGCTTCTTCAGTTTCGTCAGACTACAAGGCGCCGAATTTATCTCTTAAGGCGTCAGTGCCGTATCTGTTCAAACGCAGCTGCTAGCCCAGTGGTTAGGAACCCTTGCACGCAAGCCTCAGCTCACGAGTTCGATCCCCCCCCAAGGCAGAAAAAGCCACCCTTTTTCTGTTTTTTTCTTTCTGCCAGAAATTTCAGAAAGCTAGATCTGAGCTATTACTTCTAAAATCGATATCAAATCAAATTTAGCTCCATTTGAATGATTCAAAATCCTGTGGCTTCATAATTCTGTGCCCTTTCTATTAATGCCAAGTTTGCAATATATTTCTGTAACAATTTTGGCACTAAATAATTAATTACTAAAAATTCAATAAAAATTGGAAACTTTGGAATTTCATAACTTTAGTTCTACTCATCCAAATTAAGCAAACTTGGTCTCTAAAAATTTGTCTTAACAAACTCTACACATTGGTATTTTATTTGGGCACAATTGAATTAATTTTGAACATGTTTTCCTCTGTTTACTAAAAAGGGCAGAATAAAACTATTTATGGAAAATGGCATAATAAATTCAATAATCACCCAAAAATTATGTTTGATAGCCCAAAATGTTCAATGAAACCTTTGCTACATGTTTTTCAACCTTTTCAATGCAATTTGTTACTGTTTTGAATATTTTAAATTGTTGAAATATTTGAATTCTTGTTTAATTCACTTAAACTTGCAAAAATCATAACTTGTTCATAAAAATTCCAAATTCCACAAACTAAATATGTTTTCCAATCAACTTTTCATGTACTTTCCAAATATAAATTTTGTTTGCTGTTTTGAATAATTTAAATTGCTGAAAACAACTGTTTCTTATTTAATGCATTTAAAATTGTCAAATTAATAACTAATTCATTTTAATTCCAATTTCAACAAATAAAATATGTTTTCCAATTAAAATTAAATGCTCTACTCAAATATAAATTTTTTTTACTGTTTTGAACAATTAAACTTGATGAAAACAACAAATGCTTGTGTGACACCTTTAAGTAACCAAAATTCCAAAACTTAATAAGTGAATTTCAAAATGGGTAAACCTTATTTCCAATTGGTTGCATTGTTGTTATTTTGTTGTTTTCCTAATCCATGCATCATGCTAATCCACTTTCACCTGTTGATTAGTTGTAAAACAATTATTTCAACCTTAATTCATGGGCTTTCCATATGTAATCCAAATTACATATGGGTCCATTTAATTATGTTATGTTATCACGTCAAACTGGTTTATTTTGATGCATCTTTAAACTTGTCATGCATATAAATAGGATCATGCTGGATCTTTTGCCGTAGTAGTAATTGTTGCATTCCGTTGATTGTTCGAGGTTCGTTGCTTCTTCCCGGATAGGACGTTGAGATGATGTGAGCAACGACAAGTTCTGCTACCTTGCTGGATTCCAGGCAAGTATACTCACTTGCATGCCATATGGCTGCCTTTCATCACTTGTTACCGATTCTTTCCGTTGATTCTTTTCTGCTAGCCTTAGTAGTAGTTGTTTCTGTTGCGAAATCACATGAATCCTTTAACCCTGATATTGCCACACCTCCACTCCTATAACTTTGCTTGAGCCTGTGTCTTACTATCTTGCTTAGGGTTGCTTTTGCTCGAGCTCGTTGTCGGTTACTTCTTTTACTATCGTGCTCTTTTATTATCGTACCGGGGGCTCGAATGTTAATAAATCAATCCTGTTAATGCTAATGGTAATAATAAACTTGATGATAAGGCACCGGCGGGAGGCCCAGGGTGGTTTTGAGGCCCGCTAGTGTCGACCCCCTAATTAGGAAAAGGGTCTTGTCTACTGATCCATGATGAGCGCACTACCCGCATTTGGGGAGTATGGGCTCCCCTCAGTTTGACTCGATTTCGCATCTCGTCAAATCGCCGTACTAGTTCGGGCTTTCCATTTGCTGCATGCATGATCTTGCGAGCCCTTGGCGCCCGGGTGGAACTTTCGTAGTCGGCATTTAGGGCGGCGTGGTCTTCCAGTGCTATGAGGGTCCCCTTTTTCTTCGTGGGGCTCGATTAGCCGCGCACGCACAGCACGCGGTGCTTTGGGCTTGATGCGAAGAAGGGTTGGATTGTGTTGAGTGCCCCGCTTGGTGGAGTGGCCGCTCCATCTGGCGGGATATTCATGAGTGTCGGTTACTTTGGTGCACCCCTGCAGGGTAAATCTTCTCGAGAAGCCGTGTTTTCCGCGGTTATGGACTACTTGGTGAAAGTACTGGCTAACAAGTACTCAGGACAACTTCAACTAATGATTAATCATGTTTCACCTAATGATTATAAATTGACTAGTAATAGGTTATTCACACAATAACTTGATTCACATAATAACAACGGTGTGAGTTATCCTCGGATTGCTTCTTCGGATAAGGGGCGAGATCCAGGATGGGTTTGTTTGACGTTATCTTTCAGTTGGTCACTATCACTCGATCTTATCTCCTTTCTGATAGTTGGAAGTAATAGAATATCTGTAGTTGGTTAGTGCAGCCTGTTGTCGTTTATTTGCAATAACCCTTCTTCTCCGTTGATCCTAAAGTATTTGTATCTTGTGATGATTGGCTACGCCGGTATAACTTGTGAGTATGGGCCTAGTCCCCCTTGCCAGTACCTAACCGTACTGACCCACGAATCTCTTTCGTGGCTGCAAATTCCAACTTGCAGTCAACAGGTTTGAAGTCTGACGACGTTAGCTTGGGAATCCCTCCGGCTTGGCCTGGGCAGGGATTGGACGCCTTCGGTTATCTTCAGGACTCTTAGTCCAATTTGGATCTTGTCCGTAGCCGGACGATAGTTTGTTTCTTCCGCTGTTATTTGGATCTTTGTATTGTATCAGTTGTAATCCCTGGCTCGTTGAGTCATCTTGTATCTTTCTGATGTTGTTGTAATTGTGGATTATTCGTGAACTATTGTAATGTTATCATAAATGGCAACCTGGAATCGGTTATTATGCGGATTTGGCGGGAATGCTGAAATCTGCATAGTGCCCGATCTCGGGGCGTCACAAATGGTATCAGAGCTTGGTTCGATTCCCGATATTGTTTCGATACGAATGGTTATCGAAGCAACGGGTCCGCAAAGCCTGTAGGGTAACCTCGCTAACGGTCGTTGTTTCTTAGAGTGTCAAAAACTATTTCTGCTAAACTATTTTGGAAACATCTCAATAGGATTCTTGTTTTCTCCTTATCTCTATTCTATTTCCCCTCCCATCTTATTTGTTTTGGAGTCTCCCCTCTTGTCTACCTTTCAAAGTGTTAGGATCCTACGTGGGTGGACGTTTTCTGAGCCTTTAACCTAATAGGTTCGATCATCGGAAGATCCCTGGTGGAAGACCATCATCATCAGCCCGAGCAAGAATCCCTTGTTAGTGGTGTCGAGGAGATCAACTAGAAGCATGAAGAATCGATAGTTGAACTTCTTTCCCTCCCGGGTTAGCAGGTGGATTGCGAGGGGCAATCCCTTGTTAGTGGTGTCGTCTGTAACATCCGGGGGTTTTCCAATAGAAACTTGCTTGTTTTTCTTTTTGTGCATATCATAGCATCATGCATCATCGTGCATTTTAAAATTACAAAATTGGTAAATTACATAAAACCCTGTTTAAATAATCTGAAATTATTTTGTGCCTCCAAACCTATGATTCTATATTGCTCAAAACAATTTTTTTTCTTTCTGTCTTCCTCTGGAATAAAAATATAATCAGAAATTATAAAGAAACAAAAAGAAAAAAAAAACCTTTTGGGAGGCAGCAGATCGGCCAGGCCTTAAAGCCCAACCAACCAGCCTACCCTACCCCGACCTTCTTCTCCGTTACAGGAGAACACGCAGCGTGGTGACCTCCTGTCACTTATCACCACCAGAACCATCGCAATCCACCTGCTCCCTTGCCCTTTATCTACCGCCTCCATCGATCCCTTCTAACCCTAGCCTTCCTCCCCTCCCTGTCCGCCGCCACTCTCCCTTTCTCCTTCCTCCCTCACTACTTTCTCTGAATTTTGTTTCCTGCACCGTGAGGAAGAAAGCAGCAGCAGCACGTCCCTGTCGCCATGGTCGCCGTCGACCTCGCCTGGGTGTGGGAATGGAACCTCCGTGCTCTCCACATCGTCCACGCGAAGATCGGAAGCCGGAGCCACCCAGGTCGTCCCCGCCATAGCCATCTTTTCCTCTGTCCCTGAAACGGCCGGCGACACGTACGTGACCGCCACCACGGCAACGGCCCTTCAACCTCATCTCGAGCCTCTCATGGTGAGCACCACCTCGGGACTCCTTCCCATACCTCCTTGCTCTGTGTGTGCGCCTTCGAGCGCCATAATCGCATCATACTGCTGCAGTTTCGTTTCTGTCTGCTGTGTTCGTGACCTGGAGAACGACATCATGTCGATCAGTTAGCGCGCCATGTCCTACCTCATGTCATGTCCGATTGGCATCCAATCACAACCAGCAAACGAGCCCATTGGCTAGCCATCTGTATCGCAAACGTGAGGTCCCTGGATCGAATCCCTTCCAAGGAGAATGCCTACTGCTTTTATTTTTGTTTCTATTTAGCCTGAATCTGTCCGAAAAAAATTCAGTTAACCCGGCCCTGCGCTTCTTCAGTTTCGTCAGACTACAAGGCGCCGAATTTATCTCTTAAGGCGTCAGTGCCGTATCTGTTCAAACGCAGCTGCTAGCCCAGTGGTTAGGAACCCTTGCACGCAAGCCTCAGCTCACGAGTTCGATCCCCCCCCAAGGCAGAAAAAGCCACCTTTTTTCTGTTTTTTCTTTTTGCCAGAAATTTCAGAAAGCTAGATCTGAGCTATTACTTCTAAAATCGATATCAAATCAAATTTAGCTCCAATTTGAATGATTCAAAATCCTGTGGCTTCATAATTCTGTGCCCTTTCTATTAATGCCAAGTTTGCAATATATTTCTGTAACAATTTTGGCACTAAATAATTAATACTAAAAATTCAATAAAAATTGGAAACTTTGGAATTTCATAACTTTAGTTCTACTCATCCAAATTAAGCAAACTTGGTCTCTAAAAATTTGTTTAACAAACTCTACACATTGGTATTTTATTTGGGCACAATTGAATTAATTTTGAACATGTTTTCCTCTGTTTACTAAAAAGGGCAGAATAAAACTATTTATGGAAAATGGCATAATAAATTCAATAATCACCCAAAAATTATGTTTGATAGCCCAAAATGTTCAATGAAACCTTTGCTACATGTTTTCAACCTTTTCAATGCAATTTGTTACTGTTTTGAATATTTTAAATTGTTGAAATATTTGAATTCTTGTTTAATTCACTTAAACTTGCAAAAATCATAACTTGTTCATAAAAATTCCAAATTCCACAAACTAAATATGTTTTCCAATCAACTTTTCATGTACTTTCCAAATATAAATTTTGTTTGCTGTTTTGAATAATTTAAATTGCTGAAAACAACTGTTTCTTATTTAATGCATTTAAAATTGTCAAATTAATAACTAATTCATTTTAATTCCAATTTCAACAAATAAAATATGTTTTCCAATTAAAATTAAATGCTCTACTCAAATATAAATTTTTTTTACTGTTTTGAACAATTAAACTTGATGAAAACAACAAATGCTTGTGTGACACCTTTAAGTAACCAAAATTCCAAAACTTAATAAGTGAATTTCAAATGGGGTAACCTTATTTCCAATTGGTTGCATTGTTGTTATTTTGTTGTTTTCCTAATCCATGCATCATGCTAATCCACTTTCACCTGTTGATTAGTTGTAAAACAATTATTTCAACCTTAATTCATGGGCTTTCCATATGTAATCCAAATTACATATGGGTCCATTTAATTATGTTATGTTATCACGTCAACTGGTTTATTTTGATGCATCTTTAAACTTGTCATGCATATAAATAGGATCATGCTGGATCTTTTGCCGTAGTAGTAATTGTTGCATTCCGTTGATTGTTCGAGGTTCGTTGCTTCTTCCCGGATAGGACGTTGAGATGATGTGAGCAACGACAAGTTCTGCTACCTTGCTGGATTCCAGGCAAGTATACTCACTTGCATGCCATATGGCTGCCTTTCATCACTTGTTACCGATTCTTTCCGTTGATTCTTTTCTGCTAGCCTTAGTAGTAGTTGTTTCTGTTGCGAACCTATCACATGAATCCTTTAACCCTGATATTGCCACACCTCCACTCCTATAACCTTTGCTTGAGCCTGTGTCTTACTATCTTGCTTAGGGTTGCTTTTGCTCGAGCTCGTTGTCGGTTACTTCTTTTACTATCGTGCTCTTTTATTATCGTACCGGGGGCTCGAATGTTAATAAATCAATCCTGTTAATGCTAATGGTAATAATAAACTTGATGATAAGGCACCGGCGGGAGGCCCAGGGTGGTTTTGAGGCCCGCTAGTGTCGACCCCCCTAATTAGGAAAAGGGTCTTGTCTACTGATCCATGATGAGCGCACTACCCGCATTTGGGGAGTATGGGCTCCCCCTCAGTTTGACTCGATTCGCATCTCGTCCAAATCGCCGTACTAGTTCGGGCTTTCCATTTGCTGCATGCATGATCTTGCGAGCCCTTGGCGCCCGGGTGGAACTTTCGTAGTCGGCATTTAGGGCGGCGTGGTCTTCCAGTGCTATGAGGGTCCCCTTTTTCTTCGTGGGGCTCGATTAGCCGCGCACGCACAGCACGCGGTGCTTTGGGCTTGATGCGAAGAAGGGTTGGATTGTGTTGAGTGCCCCTTGGTGGAGTGGCCGCTCCATCTGGCGGGATATTCATGAGTGTCGGTTACTTTGGTGCACCCCTGCAGGGTAAATCTTCTCGAGAAGCCGTGTTTTCCGCGGTTATGGACTACTTGGTGAAATACTGGCTAACAAGTACTCAGGACAACTTCAACTAATGATTAATCATGTTTCACCTAATGATTAATAAATTGACTAGTAATAGGTTATTCACACAATAACTTGATTCACATAATAACAACGGTGTGAGTTATCCTCGGATTGCTTCTTCGGATAAGGGGCGAGATCCAGGATGGGTTTGTTTGACGTTATCTTTCAGTTGGTCACTATCACTCGATCTTATCTCCTTTCTGATAGTTGGAAGTAATAGAATATCTGTAGTTGGTTAGTGCAGCCTGTTGTCGTTTATTTGCAATAACCCTTCTTCTCCGTTGATCCTAAAGTATTTGTATCTTGTGATGATTGGCTACGCCGGTATAACTTGTGAGTATGGGCCTAGTCCCCCTTGCCAGTACCTAACCGTACTGACCCACGAATCTCTTTCGTGGCTGCAAATTCCAACTTGCAGTCAACAGGTTTGAAGTCTGACGACGTTAGCTTGGGAATCCCTCCGGCTTGGCCTGGGCAGGGATTGGACGCCTTCGGTTATCTTCAGGACTCTTAGTCCAATTTGGATCTTGTCCGTAGCCGGACGATAGTTTGTTTCTTCCGCTGTTATTTGGATCTTTGTATTGTATCAGTTGTAATCCCTGGCTCGTTGAGTCATCTTGTATCTTTCTGATGTTGTTGTAATTGTGGATTATTCGTGAACTATTGTAATGTTATCATAAATGGCAACCTGGAATCGGTTATTATGCGGATTTGGCGGGAATGCTGAAATCTGCATAGTGCCCGATCTCGGGGCGTCACAAGTTAGTTGATAGGTTGGTTACGATACACGATCTTATCTCCTTTCTGGTAGCCGGAAGTGGTAGAAACTCTGTAGTTGGTTAGAGCAGCCAGTTGCAGCATATTCTATACCCCCTTCCTTCCGTTGAACCCAAAGCATCTGTGCTTGGTGTTGACGGGTTACACTTTGGTGAACTGTGAGTCTTGCTTGCCAGTACGATTATGTACTGACCCCTTTGGGGCTGTGGTTTCCGCAGACCTACGTTTCCGAGGATCTACATGGTGGCTACTACGTGGAGTATGACGAGACTGCTCACGAGTAGATAGCGGACCCGGGCAGGATCCGAGACTTCGTGGATGGGCTCCGTCTTTTCGTTTCCGGCCTCTTAGGCCTATTTGGTTCTTGTCTGTACTCAGACATGTTGAATGCTTCCGCTGTGATGTAATGATGTTATGTTGGGGCATGTGCCCTCTGAATGATTGTATTTGCTATCTCTGCTCTAGTGAGAGCTATTTGCAACTTATTTCAATCTTTTGTGTCGTAGAGATCTGTTGTGATATCAGTTGTTCAGTGCCGTTGACGTACCATGTGTGTATGGTTTGAAGTACGTCAATGGAAGTGTCCTGATTTCTATGGGATAGTTTACGTCGACGCTGAACAGATAGGGGTTGGTTGTCACACATACGTGTGTTGGCCTACTCGTAAGAGGACGCGGGTGCCGGTAAGCCCCGTAATCCAATCTACTACTGTTCAACGGAACGGCGAGTATCCTCTAGAAGTCCGGGTGCGACAAATGGTATCAGAGCCTGTCTGCCTGTAGGATCCGTTTTTACTAGTCGCAGTTGAGTCTAGAAACTATTTTGTAGCTATATAGGAAAAATGAAACGTGAGAGTAGGAATTCTGCCATTTTTCTTCTTTCCCCACCCACCCACCCTTTTCTGGTAAGGAAGTGCAACGTTGTTTTCTGTTCTCACCTAAACTTTCAAGTTAGGATTTCACGTATCTTGGTTTCTCTAGGATGGTTATATCTACTAGACCATAGGAATGGAGGTGGTTGTGACATGATTTATCATGTTGCCTACTCATGATTGAGAACGGAGGCGTGTAAGCCCCGGAAGCAGATCCTCTATTCCTTAAGCAGTAGATATTGATCCTTTAGAAGCCCGGATGGGTTTTCCGTAGTACCTCAGGAGTTTTGATCTCGTTTTCCCGGAGTTGCTTCATTATCCTGTTCTTCTCAACATCCTTTTCGTCCGTTGAAATCTTGTTGTTGTTTTCCATTTCAGTTCTTCTACCGGCGTCTAATCAAAACTTCCCAAATATCAAGTCTATCTGGCCAGAAAGGTTGTTGTTGTTGTTGTTGATTCCAGGCTATGAGAGCTGGCATTCCTATCACCTGGGGTTGTTTCGAGGAAGCATTCCTGAATCAACACATTCCAGATAATCTATTCTATAAATTAATCAAATTCTATCCAGCTATACAACCTCAATACAAAACCTCTCCCTTTACTTGAAAATGTTCCGGTGGTTTCCAAATTCCCTGACATCTTTCTAGAAGAGTTGCCAGGAATTCCTATCGTTTTGAACTTCCAGAAAAAACTATCCAATGTGCACGATGTGTTTCACGTGTCACAGTTCAAGAGGATCTTCCAAGAAGTATCCGAACCTTTTCTTTTCTCAGTAGGAATCTCGGGGCGCGATTCCTTCAAGGGGGGCATTTTGTAACATCCCAAGTATGAAAAATAAGCATTTAGAATGTTTGCTCTCTGTTATTTTATGTTTTGCATCATGGCATCATGTTGATTGCAATTGTTTTGTTTGTTTTCCTTTTGTTTTCCTCTGTTCTCATTTGTTTTCCAACTGTTTTCATTTGTTTTCCTTTGTTTTCTATTTGAATTTCAAACCAAATTTTAAACCTTTTGTTTCATCCTTGTGATGTTACAAAAATGTTATTTCAAATAAAAACAACCAATTGTTCTCATTTTATTCCATATTGATCAACTAATAAAATGGTGCTTTTATTTCAATTAATTAATTCCAAATTGGTTTCAAATTCAAAGCAATCATCAACAGCACCTAATTTGAACATTTTGAAATTACCAAACAAATCAACCATTTGTTCTATTTTTAATCAATAGGGTTCACCCTATTAAAATCCTTGTTTTCAATATTAATCAATTAATTTCCAAATTGCTTTCAAATGCACATCAAAAACCTTCAAACAGCACACCAATTGAAATCATAAAAATAACCAAAACATTGTTGTGCTCTTTGTTTCCAATTAAATTCTTTTGATCACCCTATTTTTAAGAATATTGTTCAATAACCATTTAATAAAAAAAATTCAATCAAACACAATCCAAATTCAAACAGCACCTAAAATTAAAATGTTGTTGAATTCCAAACTTGGCTTGGGTGGTGTTTGACCTAAATATGCTACCCAAATTTTTCTGGAATTTTTGGCAAACCCAAAAGCATCTATTCCTTCCAATTCCCTTTGCTGCAAAAAAAAAAGGGAAAAGCAAATAATGAAAAGAAAAAAAACGGTTCAGACGGGGAGAGAAACGAAGCCCAGCCCATTTTCTTTTTTTGGCCCGATACCCCCCTTCCTCGATCTTGTCTTCTTCCTCCTGCTGTACGACGCCATCTCCTCCACACGATCCACTCCCCCTCCTTCGATTCATGGTCGTACGAGCTAGGGATGCTCCTTAAAAAGCATCCACCACCTCTCCCCTCTGCCCTAGCCGAGACCCCTAGCCCTAGCGCCGCCGTTCCCCCCTTCCTTTTCCCCAAACTCCTCTCTGTTCTGAAGCTTTGCACCGCACAGAACACCACCGCCTCCCCATAGCCCGATCGCCACAGCCACCTCGAGGAGCATCGGGGTAGGGGAATGGAACCGCCAAGTCCCCCTCGTCCTCACGGTACCCTCCGTTTCCCCGGAGACCCCCCGGAGCTCCGCCGCCGTCCGCAAGTCCGCCACCGAACGCCACCGTCGCAACCTCCTGCTCCGCCCTGCGCCAACCTTCCTGCCTCGACCGACCGCCTCCAATCGCTCAAGGTGAGGTTCCCCTCCTTCCCTCTACTCCTCCTCCCTCATATCCCTTCCCCCTTGGCCGCTCCCCTCAGCCACCTAGCAGCAGCAGCGATCGAGTCACCGCCGGCGACCACTCTGTCGTGGTACAGGCGATGGCGACTGAAAAATTCAGTTAAGCCACGCATATGTACCTTTTCCTTCCCCCGCTACCTTCTGTCAACACCTAGAGCACCTACCCTACTGGTAGCATCACACCGCGCGCCATCCCCACGTCCCAGGGTCGAATCCCGCACCCCCCACTTTTCTGCTCCATTTTTTTCGGAATACTACAGCGCACCAACACCTTAACCCCCCCGATCTGCCCTTCTGTGTCACAAAACAACAGCCATCCCACTGGTTCTGTCCCACTTGGCGCAGCAGGAGGTGAGGGGATCGAATCCCCCCTCCCTCATTTTAACCAAATCTTTTTTTTCCATTGATTTGGTCACAGCAATTTCACAGAATCACAACTAGGCCCCTGTTAAATAAATTTAGACCCCTGAAATATTTTTCCAAGTCCCTAGATGAATTAAAAATGGCAGATTTGCACCCAATCTTGTAAATTGCATAATAAAATTATTTTAACTCCAAATTTAACTTTTTAAATATGTTTTCTGTCCCAAATTAAATGTTCTATCCAAATATAAAATTTGTTTACTGTTTTGAATATTTTAAATTGGTGAAACATTTGAATTCTTGTTTAAATCACTTAATTTTGCAAAATTCATAACTTGGGCATAAAAATTCAAAATCCAACAAACTAAATATGTTTTCCAATCAAATTTTCATGTACTTTCCAAATATAATTTTTGTTTGCTGTTTTGAATAATTTAAATTGCTGAAAACAACTGTTTCTTGTTTAATGCATTTAAAATTGCCAAAATAATAACTTGCTCATTTTAAATCCAATTTCAACAAATGAAATATGTTTTCCATGCAAAATTAAACCCTCTTTCCAAATATAAAATTTGTTTCATGTTTTGGATAATTAAAATTGGTTAAATAATTTAAATCTTGTTTAATTCATTTAATATTGCTAAATTTATAACTTGCTCAAAACAAATTCTGTTGGGACATATAAAATATGTTTTCAAACCATAAAAGCATAACATTTTAAAATATGAACTTCACTCAATGTTTTGCACAAATAAAAACTCAAATAAGTTCATGTTTGAATTAAATTCATTTAATTCTTGCTTAAACTTGTTTAATTCATAAATAATTTATTTGAAATCCTTTTTCAACAAGTGAAACATGTAATCCACCCAAAATTGTGTGTTCTATTCAAATATGAACTTTGTTATCTATTTTGAACAATTAAAATTGGTGGAAACAACAAATGCTTGTGTGACACCTTAAGAAACCAAAATTTCTTAACTTAATAAACAAATTTCCAAACTTGGTAAACCTTATTTCACTTTGGTTCTATTGTTGTTTTGTTTCTGTTTTCTTCCTCCATGCATCATGCTAACTCACTTACACATGATGATTAGTGGTAGAACAATTAATTCAACCATAATTCATGAGCTTTCCATATGCAATCCAAAATTGCATGTGGGTCCATTTAATCCTGTTTCTATCTTGTCAACTAGTTTATTTCTATGCATCAATTAAATTGCCATGAATCATCCCATTGTTTGTGCACTATGCCATGATATTGATTGTTTATCTCTCTGCATTGTTTGTTTGCTTCTTCTCGGATACACGACGACGTTGAGACCGACGATCCTTATGACACCCCTTCTAAGGAGTTAGCTCAGTACCAGGCTACTGGGTTTTGCAGGCAAGTTATCACTCACATGAACCATCGTGTTCCTTTCAACATTGGTTACCGATACTTTTCGGTGTCTATTCTGCTAGCCCTATGATTAGTTGCTTCTATTACGAACCTATCACATGTATCCTTTAACCCTGATATTGCCTCACCTCCATACCTATAACCTTTTGTTTGAGCCCGTGTCTTACTAGCATGCTTAGGTTGTTTTGCTCGAGTCTGTTACCCGTTACTTTCTGTTACTATATTCCATTATGTTCTGGGGGGCTCGATGTTTAATCAATCAATCATGCTAATGTTATTGTCAATAATAAATTTGATGATAAGGCACCGGCAGGAGGCCCAGGGTGGTTTTGAGGCCTGCTAGTGTCGACCCTAATAGGAAAAGGGTCTTGTCTACTGATCCATGATGAGCGCACTAACCGCATGTGGGAAGCGAGTATGGGCGCCCCCCTCAATTTGATTCGATTCGCATCTCGTCCAAATCGCCACACGTAGTTCGGGCTTTCCATTTGCTGCATGCATGATCTTGCGAGCCCAGGCCAGGGTGGAACTTTGGTAGTCGGCATTTAGGGCGGCGTGGTATTCCAGTGCTATGAGGGTCCCCTTTTCTTCGTGGGGCTCGATTAGCCGCGCACGCACAGCACGTGGTGCTTTGGGCTTGATGCGAAGAAGAGTTGAGTTGTGTTGAGTGCCCCGCTTGGTGGAAGGGCCTTTCCATCTGGCGGGTTATTCATGCGTGTACGGCCAAATTGGTGCAACCCTGCAGGGATAAATCTTCTCGAGAAGCCGTGTTTTCCGCGGTTATGGATTACTTGGTGAAAGTACTGGCTAACAAGTACTCAGGAAAACTCAAACCTAATGATTAACCACCTTACACCCAATGATTAACAACTTGACTAGTAATAGGCTTATTGACACAATAATCTGAACCATCATTATTTCAACTGTGTGAGTTATCCTCGGATTGCTTCTTTGGATAAGGGGCGAGATCTAGGATGGGTTTGTTTGGAGTTAGTTGATAGGTTGGTTACGATACACGATCTTATCTCCTTTCTGGTAGCCGGAAGTGGTAGAAACTCTGTAGTTGGTTAGAGCAGCCAGTTGCAGCATATTCTATACCCCCTTCATTCCGTTGAACCCAAAGCATCTGTGCTTGGTGTTGACGGGTTACACTTTGGTGAACTGTGAGTCTTGCTTGCCAGTACGTTTATGTACTGACCCCTTTGGGGCTGTGGTTTCCGCAGACCTACGTTTCCGAGGATCTACATGGTGGCTACTACGTGGAGTATGACGAGACTGCTGACGAGTAGATAGCGGACACGGGCAGGATCCGAGACTTCGTGGATGGGCTCCGTCTTTTCGTTTCCGGCCTCTTAGGCCTATTTGGTTCTTGTCTGTACTCAGACATGTTGAATGCTTCCGCTGTGATGTAATGATGTTATGTTGGGGCATGTGCCCTCTGAATGATTGTATTTGCTATCTCTGCTCTAGTGAGAGCTATTTGCAACTTATTTCAATCTTTTGTGTCGTAGAGATCTGTTGTGATATCAGTTGTTCAGCGCCGTTGACGTACCATGTGTGTATGGTTTGAAGTACGTCAATGGAAGTGTCCTGATTTCTATGGGATAGTTTACGTCGACGCTGAACAGATAGGGGTTGGTTGTCACACATACGTGTGTTGGCCTACTCGTAAGAGGACGCGGGTGCCGGTAAGCCCCGTAATCCAATCTACTACTGTTCAACGGAACGGCGAGTATCCTTTAGAAGTCCGGGTGCGACACCTAATGACTTAATTGCATTGCTATATTCACTTTGGGTATATGTTCATCACATCATTCTTCTAATGACATGATCCCGTTATTAACAACATCCAATGTTCATGATCAGGAAACCTTGATCATCTATTAATCAACGAGCTAGTTAAAAGAGAGGCTTTACTAGGAACCATTGTTTGTTTATTAAACACACATGTATTAACATTTCCAGTTAATACAATTCTAGCATGAGAAATAAACATTCATCATAAACAAGGAATAAGATAATAACCATTTTATTATTGCCTCTCGGGCATATTCCCTTCAGTCTCCCACTTGCACTAGAGTCAATAATCTAGTCTGTAAGCACTTAACACATATGGCGTTCCAGTGTTATTACCATGTTTCGCATGTGGTAAACATCATAAAAAAGATCTGAACTGTTCAGGTCCTATTGTATTTGCATGTTCTTTGCATCTACACGCATCACTCATTCTCTAATGAGATGGCTTTGTATATATTTGGTCAATCGGTGAAAACTTAATTCCTCAGCTTAAACTAATGTTACTAACATTGTGAAAATGTAGCTTCATAGTGTCAGCATTCTTGGAAATTCACCAAGTTCAGTAAAGAACTCCTTGACACAAAATACGCTTAATATCAGTTGTCAGCACAACGATGTACTTTAGCCTTTGTTGTAGTATCTGTCACAATATTTTAATTTTGAAACTCTTTCAAATCCAGCATGGAACTTTCTTCCAGCCTATTGTGCTACCCTTCATCACGTATTTTAATTGAGATAAATTTATTTGAATATATGACAAGATTATTAGTGTAACATATTACAACTAACATTTTGTCATTACTACATAGGAAAACATATCCTTATCATTTCTATCTCTCCCACTGTTGTCTAATCATCATATGAATTATCCTGCTATAACATTTTATAGCATAGGATTCATCTGGTTGTGTACATAGAATGGAAACATGACTTAGAAATCTCAATTTCAATGATGCTCATAATGTGTCAAAACACTTGAATCTTGATCAATTATTTTCCATGTGACAAGAACTCCTTCTTGTCATTTCGATATTGACTTACTTTAATATTTCATCTATATAATTTGGCTTCAATCATATCAGGAGATCTAATCCATCTCTTATAGATATTGATGCCCAATATCTTTTAAGCCTTTCATCAATAAGAAAATCTTAACCATGTTAATTTAAAATACATATGTCATGTACATAAAGTATTGGAAATATGTCATAGCGCTCCCACTTAATTTCTTGTAACTCTACAAGCATCTTTATCGTTCATAATGGAATCAAACTCTTTTGATAACTTCATTAAGGTAAAGATTTCAACTTCGTTATGCTCATTTCAACCATTCAAGTGTGCATACCTTTCTAGCAACCTTTTGAATTTTTACAAAACTTTCAGACTGTGTCAAGTACACATCTTTGATCAAACTTCCTCGAGAGGAGAGTTGGTTTTTATTCAACTGCCATATCATAATATGTAACTTTTGCTAGAACTATCCGCAAAGACTAAAAACATCACTACGGAAGATCAAAATCTTGTAGTAGTCAACTCTTTGAATTTCGTCGAAAACAACTTTTCGATAAGTACAACTTTCAAAGGATGTAAAAATCCTTGTCTTTGTCGCTATATAGACCCTTTTGCTATCGTTAGGCATCATTCCTATAGAAAGGACTACCAAGTCACATACTAGATATTCATACAAGGATACTATGGCGGATATAATAACTCATAGTCAATTTTACGAAGTCAGGGCCCATCATTTGCTTCCTTTATAAGGTCCAGGTCCTTTTGTTGTCAAAACAACACTTTACACTTAAACCACAAGTTGGTCTAAGTACAAAGTTTTAGGAATTTTGTGGTTCAGTACGCAAACTCATACGAAGTATCTACAACACATGTAGTGTCTTCTACTTTGTCAAAATAGCAAACCCCAGAACAATTTCTAGTGTTGCGCTACTCTTGACATGATAACGAAGATTCTCTAATCTCGTTGAGTTTGTACTGTGCTCCCACTCACTTGTTTCGCAAGAACTACTTTCTCGAGAAATCAACCCTTTCTGATAAACAACATTTGTCTTTTGGTTCGGTGATAGGAGAAATACCCAATGTTTTATTTGGGATAACCTTATAAACATATATTTATCCTATTTTGGTCGTAAACATTTTACACATGCTATGCATACCAAAACTTAAGAAAATGACAATTCGGGTCACTACCCAAACCATATCTTACATGTTGTCAATTTCAACGGATCATGATGGTGCTCTTTTCAGTGTAACAGCGGTTGTACTTAATGTATAAACTACAAAACTATAATGGCATTTTTATTAATATTACCATGTCCAACAAGGTTTGATTTCGTTTCTTGAATACTCCAAACTAATGTGGGGTAATTCGAGTAATATGAGTTGTAGAACAATTCTGCAACTTCTCAGATGTTTTGCTAAACTTGTAACTCAAACTTTATCCTTTATGATCCAATCATAAATACTTGATTATCTTGTTACAATAATTTTTATTTCATATTAACAACCATTTGAACCAATTCAAAATGTCAAAGTCCGTTCTCTTTTTAAATAGATATACTCACATATCTACTAAAATCATCGACATAATTTTTTTATGAAGAAAAAATTAATCCACCATACATGACTACACATAATGGACTATATACATCAATATGTATAATCTCCAATAAATTAGTCGTCCATTCTACTTTGGCCTAAGAACGTAATTCTAGTCATCTTTTGGAAGAGGTCTCACAAGCGTCAATTTATTCAAAACAAAATGACTCCGGAAATCCATCAATATGGAGTTCCTTCATGTTTTCCTTTCCGATATGAACTAAAATTGTGGTGTCACAATTTAAGTGAAAGTCTTTTACGTCTTGTAACGTTTAGCATTTAGTTTTATAGATGTTTACTTTATTAACATATCCATCAATTATGGAATATGGTCATAGTTTGAACAATCTCATTTGTTCTCACAAAAGACTAGAACAAAATAACAACTTATTAAGTTCTTAAAATAAATCTTGAATGCTTGGTTCGATACGACAATGAACACAAAAACACTTTATTTATGTTCTTGTCATAATCGATTCCACATCTATTACTAGTTCCTTTTGGGACCTTGTATTTCTTGCATTGTGTTGCTTTGTATGACAACTCATACCAACCAATGTGGTATCAAAATACCCAAAAAATACTTTGTTAACTAGTAATACATATATAACTTGTATATCAAGCATATACTCCTGAGCTGGACCTTTCCAGTTATATTCTTTTTTCTGCCATATATCTTTTCGTAATTCTATTTTCAATATTCCCTTTCCTTTATAGAAGAATCATTCAACATCAAACAATGCTAGTCGTACTAGCTCATTTTCTTTGGCGTGTTAGTCATATACTATCACCCATTGAGTCATACTTCGAGTTTGATTGTTCTACTAATATCACCATATTAATAGTATTCTTCTAGATTCCACTCTTAGCAATCTCCTAGTAAGCTAAACGACTTTACCCATACTTTTAATCCATCCCATCATAAAAAAATTATGATTAAGCTACTATAGCTCGAAGAAAGAAATTTAGAGGATAATTTTTAGCGTCCAACTTATTGGAATATTCAAACGCCTAGTGTCTTCGATCATTGCATATATTCAGATAATATAAGAAAACATTATCACGCTAAATTATACTCAGTCATGTTGCCACAAATAAGTTTCTAGATATCAATATATCTTTCACTTGATTGTTTCTGAAAATAACTCTTTTCAGTTCCTAAATCACCTTGATTAACAAAACATTCTTTTAAATATAAAGTAATATGGAAACAACCATGACTCTGGATTCTAAGTAGGAATTGGTTGCTCTTTAGATCAATCAATCATTAACCATATGGAGCTAGGTAGGAAATACCAAAAATCTACAATAGGACTCAATTTTAAATTTCACTAATACGGTACCAATCTTAAATGATTTTTACCAGATCATAATAGTTATATCTCAATTAACAATCTAAGTGTAAGATAGTTATGTGGATGCTAATGAATACTACAATTTGTGCAAATTCACTTTGATTGGTTGTTCATGATAAATAAGTTCAAGTTAATTCAAAAATTATACCATGAACTCCCACTCAAAATCAACATCCCTCTTAGTCGTCTTTAGTGATTACACGAACCAAATTCACTACACCAAAACCGATCATCACGTGAGATGATGTAGCTTCAAAGGCGAACATCGACATGTTCATCATATCATCCATATGACTCATGCTTTACCTTTCGGTTACGTATTCTGAGGCCATGTCTGTACATGCTAGGCTCGCCAAGTAGAACCGTAGTATTGCGTGTGTTTCATGGCCATGTCTGTACATGTTAGGCTTGAAAACACCCGTTGTATGCGAACGTTGAGTCTGTCACACCCGATCATCACGTGGTGTCTCGAAACGACGAACTTTCTTAACGGTGCATACTTAAGGAAGAACACATTATTATCTTGATATTAAGTGAGAGGGATCATCTTATAATGCTACCGTCGCTATTTAAGCAAAACAAGATGCATAACAGGATTAACATCACAGACATCACATGTAAGGATAACGTGATATGATATGGTTCTCCTTGCACTTGATCTCCATCATGTGCATTATGGTATGATCTCCATCATTCCACTGGCGTGGTACCAAGTACCATGGCACCCCAATCTTGATTGTCCATCAATAATAAGACAACCATATGGATACCTTCCGGTATATCAAAAATTTACAAAATAGATCATCTCATAATCAAATTTGTAACATTGATCATATTGTTGGGAATATGCCCTAGAGGCAATCATGTATGATGTAATTCCCAATGTATTCATAAAGTTATTAAGTTGTCCTTTGGTTTGAACATCTGATATATGTCATTGAATATGTGATTCGATTGTGGAACTATGTATTCATGTTTTTCATACTAATTGTCCTTGGTCGTTAAGGTTGTGCTGGACACACACCCTAGACTAATGTGAGTGTTGGCTGATGACACGGTTCCACTTGTCATGGGCATGGTGATGCCATTCCAACGTTCACGGACTTGGCTAAAGAGTTTAGCAAGTCGGACTGACCCACATTGAGATGCAACGATCAAGTCGTCATTTTCATGTCTCAATCAATGTAATCCTTAGACCTGAGGTTGTCGCACAATCCGAGTTGTGGATCACCGACTTAGGTTCTGTCAAACGCTGTTCTGTGACAAGGCGGTTATAAAAGCAGAGTTCGGGTCGAATGAGAAGCAAGCTGCGTGATGTGGATAATCAAGATGGGATTTTGCCCCTCCGAATGGAGAGATATTCTCTAGACCCTCTCGAGTGATATGATTAAGGAAGCATGGCCATGCGCGACTCAGTTAAGGGTTAACTGTGTCTGTTGACTAAGAGTTAGTCAGATGAATCACATATCACGGATCGAGAAGAGAGTCGAACTATTTAAGGGATGACGATAAATCGCCTATAGTTCGACAAGGTATATCGTGAGGCAAAAGGGACTAAGATGAATATCACATTGAAAGGTATGTCGTCATGACTCAATGGGACTTGGGAGTCGGCACGTTCTGCTAGAAGCCGCTACCGATTGATCGATTGGGAGTTGGACTCCAATCGTGTCCAAGTCGCCATGAGCCTGCAGGGTCGCACACTTAAGAGCGGGAGCAAGTATTGGTCGGGTTGGACCCGAACCGGAAATGGACTGATTTGTGAGTCGGACTCACAGAGGGAATGGGGCACAAGTGTTGTGAAGCCCACTACCATTCGCTATATAAAGAGGGGCGTAGGTTGCCCAGCGGGCATGTTAGTCCACCCCATGCGTTGGGAACCCTAGCCCCACTCAGTCCAGCCGTCGCACCAGACCTAGCAGTCTGCCGTCGGAGTTCCTCCTCGTACGTGTGGATACCGGCAGAGGTGCTGTACGTTCAGCACTTCGACGTTCACGGGATCGGATCGGCTGGATCAGATCGTGGACTGCACTGCCCCGACGCGCTTCATCGATAATCCGCAACCGCGCGTCTAGTGGTAATCATCGTGGCCTTCTACCTCGGCTAGATCTTGGAAGTACCGCGTAGGAAAAGTTTTCGTTTATCTCTACGCGTTCCAACACATATCACATCATATGCCCAGCAAAAACTAGTTAGACGTTTCTATTTTATTTTTGCATATTTTACGTGGCTTAGCGCTTTCAAGGATAGAACCGTTCATACCTATGAACATCAACCACAACGTTGATAAACACATTTTTAACAACCCTTTGTAGATTAGATCTTAACTATAGTAGGAGAAACAGACACCCGCAAGCCACTTACGCAATACAAGTTGCATGTCAGTTGTGGAACAAGTCTCATATACGTGGACATGTAAGGTTAGGCCGGGCCGCTTCATCCCACTATGCCACTAAGATCATAAAATAATCAAGGAGGTAATAACATGAACGCCCACATACACCTATGTGTTCTACCCGTACAAAACATCTACACATAGATCCGGATCTGATACCACTGAAGGGGTCGTAGCATAGAAAACAAAAATTTTCCTACGCGAGAGACACCCGAAAGGCCAAGATCTAATCTAGGAGACGAAGTGCAACGGGCAAAGAGAGGGTTAAGAAGAACACATAACCTCGAAGACACAAAGCGTTACGAGATCAAATCTCGTTGTTGGCGTAGTCGTACTCACACCGATCCCGATAGCGAGAAGATGTGCACCGCAATCCGGCGGTGCCTCCGTGATCGGTCACACGTACGGTTGATGACGACCTTCGTTCCCTCGATCCAGCGGGGCGCGGAAGTAGAGGATCCCTTGGAACTCCAGCAGCACGACGGCGTGGTGGTGGTGAAGAATCCCACGGTCAGGGCTTCGCCAAGCCGGAAACCATGGAATGGAACGCAGCGGGTGGAGGAAAAAGGAAGTGGGCAAGTGTGTGAGAGAGAGAGAGCTCATGCCCTCTATTTATAGGAGAGGGGGGAGGCAGCCCAAGGGGGGTGCGGCCAGCCCCATGGTGTGCCCCCACCTCTTCCTTCATCATGTGAGTGGACACTCCACTCACACCCACTCATTTTCCCTTAAAACTCCACTTAGAAAATCAAGAGTTTTTCTTTAATAAATAAAACATTTTTATTTCTTTATTTCAGCATTTGTTAATTCTATTAACAAACTTTTGCATATAGCACCTCGAATCATTTGTTAATTCTATTAACAACCATTCGATGAAAAACCCCTTGAACTATTTCAATTTTTCCCGAAACAATTTCGGTGTTGCTCAAAATATTCTTCGATATTCCGTATCCTCTCAAACGCGTCATCGAACCTTAAGTGTGTCACCCTACGGTTCGTGAATAAGATAGACATGATCGAGACTCCTCTCCGATCAATAATCAATAGCGGGATCTGGAGATCCGTGATGACTCCTATATATTCAACGATGAATCTCGTGATCGTGTGAACCATCAACGTCGTGACTAACTCCCTTTGTCTCGCGATATTTTACTTGTCCAAGATTCGATCATTGGTATCAACCATACCTTGTTTCAATCTCATTACCGACAAGTACTCTTTTCTCGTTCTCATGATATAACATCCTTGTGATCATATCACGTGCTTGCAAGCGGTGTTGATGTGATATCACCGAGAGGGACCAGAGTATATCACTCCGTCATTTTGGATGGACAAATCCCACTCTTGATCCATGATCCTCAACTAATACTTTCCGAATACCTAACGGCACCTTTATAGTCACCCTGTTACGATGTGACATTTGATGACATCAAAGCACCCTTCCGGTATCAGTGATTGACATGATCTCATGGTCTAAGGAATAAGTTACTTCGTATGTTTGATATAACAATGTAAACCTAATGAATTAATTGCATTGCTATATTCACTTTGGGTATATGTTCATCACATCATTCTTCTAATGACATGATCCCGTTATTAACAACATCCAATGTTCATGATCAGGAAACCTTGATCATCTATTAATCAACGAGCTAGTTAAAAGAGAGGCTTTACTAGGAACCATTGTTTTTTATTAAACACACATGTATTAACATTTCCGGTTAATACAATTCTAGCATGAGAAATAAACATTCATCATAAACAAGGAATAAGATAATAACCATTTTATTATTGCCTCTCGGGCATATTCCCTTCAGTCTCCCAATTGCACTAGAGTCAATAATCTAGTCTGTAAGCACTTAACACATATGGCGTTCCAACGTTATTACCATGTTTCGCATGTGGTAAACATCATCAAAAAGATCTGAACTGTTCAGGTCCTATTGTATTTGCATGTTCTTTGCGTCTACACGCATCACTCACTCTCTAATGAGATGGATTTGTATATATTTGGTCAATCGGTGAAAACTTAATTCCTCAGCTTAAACTAATTTTACTAACATTATGAAAATGTAGCTTCATAGTGTCAGCATTCTTGGAAATTCACCAAGTTCAATAAAGAACTCCTTGACACAAAATACGCTTAATATCAGTTGTCAGCACAACGATATACTTTAGCCTTTGTTGTAGTATCTGTCACAATATTTTAATTTTGAAACTCTTTCAAATCCAGCATGGAACTTTCTTCCAGCCTATTGTGCTACCCTTCATCACGTATTTTAATTGAGATAAATTTATTTGAATATATGACAAGACTATTAGTGTAACATATTACAACTAACATTTTGTCATTACTACATAGGAAAGCATATCCTTATCATTTCTAAAATGACACAAGGATCTCTCCCACTGTTGTCTAATCATCATATGAATTATCCTTCTATAACATTTTATAGCATAGGATTCATCTGGTTGTGTACATAGAATGGAAACATGAATTAGAAATCTCAATTTCAATGATGCTCATCATGTGTCAAAACACTTGAATCTTGCTCAATTATTTTCCATGTGACAAGAACTCCTTCTTGTCATTTTGATATTGACTTAATTCAATATTTCATCTATGTAATTTGGCTTCAATCATATGTAACATCCAAGTATGAAAACCCCTAGTTGTTTTACTTCTTGTTTTGTTTAAGCAATGCATCATGTCATCATCCTCATTTTTATTTTTGTTTGCATTGTTTTCATAATAAAAGTCAAACTCAATCAACTTCTGTTTTCACACTTGTCTGTTACAATTTTTTCAAATAAAGAATTGCAAATTAAAAACCTCATTTGTTTCCAAACAATCCATTATATTTCACCTATTAAATTGTTGCTTAAATCAATCAATCAATTAATCAATTAATTTCAAATCTTTTCCAAACTCAAACCATTTCTCAAAATCATTAATTTTTTGAATCTATGAAGTTCACCACTAATTGGAATTCCTTAAAACATTCTAAACTCTAGGGGAAACCCTATGGAAAATGCCTTGTTTTTCTTATATTAATTAATAATGGAAATTTCAATTAATTTGGTTTAATTTATAAACAGCAAGCAAACATTTAACATTTTGAAAACAGAAACTACCAATTGGTTGCATTTCAACTAAGGAACTTATCCTAATTTTTCCAAATTTTTATATAAACAAAAACCCATGTTTTTATTCCAAAAGCAAAGCTACAAAAAAAAACAGAAAGGAAAAATAAAAAACGAACAAAACTACAGCGCGCGCGACAGCTAACCCTACCCAGCCCACTAACCTAACGCGCGTGCCAGCCCAACCCAACTAAGCCGCGCGTAACGCTTGGAGATTCGTGCGGGGCTTCTAATCGTCTTCGTCACCCCGTACGGCAGCGCATCGGAGGCGCCACCGCACCCCCGCCGCGACTCCGGCGGCCAGCGACGCCCTCCGCGCCTCTATAAAAGCCCTAGAGCACCCCCGTATCAACCCTAGACCCCCTAGGTTCCCTTTCCCCTCTCCGCGCCGCCGATCGTTTCTTCCCCGACGAGATTTCCTCTCTGCTCCAACCTCACCGGCGGCAGCTACTCATAAGAACGCCATGGCGCCGCCGCGTATCGCTCCCACTTAGCCACCCACCTGCTGCAATCGCTTCACCACTCTCTCTTCTCCCCCTTGGACACCAGAAACAACCACGGTGAGCCTCAGATCGACGCCGCGATCTCTTCCCTCTCCGGCCACCGTGCCACCCTAACTGAACTCGAATTGCTCGTCGACGTTGCAGTGCTTCTTTGCACCGATCGTTTGCTGGAACCGCATCGTCTCTTCTTCCTCTACGCAGTGGACACCAGAGGGAGCCAGGAGATCAACTACCTCGACGGCGCCGTCCTCGACTTCGCCGCGGTCACCGTCGTCACCGTACGTCATCAGGCCGCTGCTACCTCAACTCCGGTGGTGAGCACCGCTTTCTTGCCCTCTCTCCTTTCTGCTGCATCCACCTTGCATTCGTGCACGTCCTCCGTTTCCAATTCGAGCACGGCAGTCCTGTTTCCCGTCGGCGAGCACCGCGTCTGTCCGTCGAGCATGCGTTTGTTCGTCAGAAATTCAGTGAGCAGACGAACGAAGTGTTAACCTGTATCCATCGCGTATACTGTCAAACGAATTCAGAGAACGCAGTGGTACTGCACCTGTGCGCTCAAGGGTTTGGTCGCGGGTTCGAGGCCCGAGCCACACTTTTTGCTCCTTTTTCCTTCCGCAGCGAGGAGGCCCACCCGTCATCGACCTGTACGGCCACGCAAGCGTGCGCAGTGCCACGCTGGCCACTGGCCCACGCGGCAGTGGGCGCGTGTAGGTACCAGCGTGGTAACAATTGGTTTCTGCGAATTCCAAAATTCCAAAGTTCTTTTTATTTAGCAGAATTAAAACAAAAACTTTGAAATTCAATATCTTTTGTTTTATAATTCCAATAAATACAAACTTTATATGAATTCTGGTCCAAATTTCCTAATCTTTCCAAATATTCAATTTGTGTACTGTTTTGGAAACTTCAAATGTATTTAAAATTCAAATTTAAATAATTCAAATGTTAATTTGTAAATTCCATAACTAATTATTTATAAACCCAATAAATGCAAATAAAATATGTTTTCAATACCATTTTAAATAACCTATTCAAATATAATTTTTGTTTTCTGTTTTGAATAATTAAAATTGCCTAAGCCATTTAAATCTTGTTTAATGCAATTAAATTTTTTTTAATGTTGTTTAATTCATAATTAATTAATCCTAAGTCCAATTTCAAAATGTGAAACATGTAATCCAACTAAAATTTGATGTTCTTCTCAAATATAAACTTTGTTATTTGTTTTGAACAATTTAAATGGTTGAAAACAACAAATATTTGTGTGTCACCTTTAAGGCACCCAAAAATTCCCTAAATTAATAATAAAATTCTAAATTGCCACACCCTATTCTAATTTGGTTCTAATGTTGTTATTTTGTTGTTTTCCTTTTGCATGCATCATACTAAACCACTAGCACCTGTTGTTTAGTTGGAAAACAAATAATCTAACCAAAATCTTTGGGCTTTTCATATGCAACTCAAAGTTGCATATGGGTCCACTTAAATTGTGTTGCCATATCAATTAGTTTATTTTGATGCATCTATTAACTTGTCATGCATCATATTTGATTGTGCACTATGCCATGATGATGATTGTTTATATTTCTGCCTTGTTTGTTTGCTTCTTCTCGGATAGACGACGACGTTGATACCGACGACCTTTACGACACCCCTTCTGAGGATCTAGCTCAGTACCCGGCTACTGGGTTTGCAGGCAAGTTATCACTCACATGAACCATTGTGTTCCTTTCAACATTGGTTACCGATACTTTCCGTTGTTCTTTTCTGCTAGCCATAGTGGTAGTTGTTTCTGTTACGAACCTATCACATGATACCCTAAACCCTGACATTGCCATCACCTCCAGTCCTAAAACCTCGTTGCTTGGGCCCGTGTCTTACTAGCATGCTTAGGGTTGTTTTGCTCGAGTCTGTTATCAGTTACTTTCTGTTATTGTATTCTGTTATATTCTGGGCTCGATGTTAAACAACACCGGTTAATTTGAGGTAATAGTAATTTGCTGATAAGGCACCGGCAGGAGGCCCGGCGTGGTTTTGAGGCCTGCTAGTGTCGACCCTAATAGGAAAAGGGTCTTTTCTACTGATCCATGATGAGCGCACTATCCGCATGTGAGAAGCGTGTATGGGCGCCCCCCTCAATTTGACTCGATCCGCATCTCGTCCAAATCACCACACTTAGTTCGGGCTTTCCATTTGATGCACGCATATGCAGGTACGAACCCGAGGCCAGGGTGGAACTTTTGTAGTCGGCATTTAGGGCGGCGTGGTTCCGTGCTATTAGGGTCCTCCTTTTCTTCGGGGGGCTCGATTAGCCGCGCACGCACAGCACGTGGTGCTTTGGGCTTGATGCGAGGAAAGGTTGAATTGTGTTGAGTGCCCCGCTTGGTGGGAAGGCCTTCCCATCTGGCGGGTTATTCTTACGTGTACGGCCAAATTGGTGCACCCCTGCAGGGATAAATCTTCTCGAGACGTGTTTTCCGCGGTTATGGTTGACTTGGTGAAAGTACTGGCTAACAAGTACTCAGAACAACTTACACCTAACTAATGATAACTTGACTAGTAATAGGCTTACTAAACAACAACTTGATCCATCATTAATCCAACTGTGTGAGTTATCCTCGGATTGCTTCTTTGGATAAGGGGCGAGATCCAGGATGGGTTTGTTTGGTGGTTAGTTATAGTTGGTTACGATACGCTATCTTATCTCTTTCTGTTACTCTGGAAGTTGTAGTATGTTCTGTAGATGGTTAGTGCAGCCAGTTGCAGCAACTTTCATACCTTTTCCTTCCGTTGATCCCAAGGCATCTGTACTTGGTGTTGACGGGCTACACTTTGGTGAACAGTGAGTCTTGCTTGCCAGTACGTTGTTGTACTGACCCCGTTGGGGCTGTGGTTTACGCAGACTACGACTACGGCTACGATGACCACCAGGATGGCTACTTCGTGGAGTTTGACGAGACTGCAGACGAGTAGTTAGCTGGACCAGGGCTGGATCCAGGACCTACGTGGATGGGCTCCGTCTTCTTATTTTCTCCGGCTTCTTAAGCCTGTTGGATTTGTCTGTACCCAGACACCTTTGATTGCTTCCGCTGATGTAATGAATGCTATGTTGGGACATGTGTCCTCTGGATGATTGTATTTGCTATTTCTGCCTTAGTGAAGGCCAGTTGCAACTTTATTTCAATCTTTTGTGTCTTAGAGGCATGTTGTGTTATCCTTTTGTTCAAAACCGTTGACGTACCATGTGTGTATGGTATGAAGTACGTCAATGGTAGTATCCTGATTTCTATAGGATAGTTTACATCGACGGTGAACAGTAACGGTTGGTTGTCGCACATAAGTGCTGGCCTACCCGTAAGGGGACGGGAGCCGTTAAGCCCCGTAATCCAACCAAAATATGTTCAGTTCGTACGGTGAGTATCCTTAGAAGTCCGGGTGCGACAAATGGTATCAGAGCCTGTCTGCCTGTAGGATCCCTTTTACTGGTCGCAGTTGAGTCTAGAAACTATTTTGTAGCTATATAGGAAAAATGAAACGTGAGAGTAGGAATTCTGCCATTTTTCTTCTTTCCCCACCCACCCACCCTTTTCTGGTAAGGAAGTGCAACGTTGTTATCTGTTCTCACCTAAACTTTCAAGTTAGGATTTCACGTGTTTTGGGTTCTCCTTAGTACCTCAGGACTTTTGGTCTCGTTTTCCCGATGTTGCTTCGATATCCTGTTCTTCTCAAGAACCTTCGTCCGTTGAAACCTTGCTGTTGTTTCCACTTCATTTCATCTACCGGAGTCTAATCAAAACCTCCCAATCATCTGCAGATGGATCTCAGGTTCTACCCGCAGGTGGTTCGGATGACTCGCTGTGAGAGCACCGCCGGTTATCCGGAGATGCTGAGAGACATGGTTACCTATCTGGGGTTCCGTTGGGCACCAGAGTACCAGGTCTACGAGCAGCAGCGAGAGTTTGACCTGACCTGCTACCGGGCTATCGTCTACATTCTGTCGGATGATGGCAGGAGCGTTGTCCACCGCTATGAGGCAGTAGGTTCCACAGTGGATATGGATGTGCAGCAGGCCGCTTACGTGAGTCTCACCGTCCTCCGTGCTGACTACTGGGGGTTTGACGATTCTATCTATCGTCACATCCCCCGTGGTTACATCACGTCGGCGGGAGTTCACTTCACTATCCACCGCGACATCGATACCTACGAGTCTGATAGCTCCAGGCTGCACACCACTGCCCAGTTCGTGAGGCACAGTGACGCAGTTGCTTCCACACTTTCTCAGGAGTTAGCCTCAGTCAGGGAGCAGCTCTACCTCGCGTTGACGCGTCTGGCGACGTACACCACAGACTTCGTTGGAGACGAGCGCTTTGCGCGTTTCTAGCAGACACTGGGTTTTCCTCTGCCAGATGCTGGAGGTTACGAGCCGATCAGAGGCCCACTTCTCGACCTCGGAGCTGGTTACACAGGGATTCCCCGCTATGGAGCACAGGGAGACGACGCTTTCTACTTCACCACACCGAGAGTTTCTCTCAGAGCAGTTCCTATCTACAGGGATCGTCGTGATACCTACTTCCGTGGGATTCCTCCTCACCGTATCTCTCGTCGTACTACTCGCCGCCGTCCTGCGTGATGAGCATGGAGTACCGATGTATCCGTTCCTAGCTATGTTTAGTTATCCTATGGCATTCGAACCATGTATTGGTCTGTTGGATATTCTGATGTATTTGAACATGTGATGATGTACCTGTTGGTTATCTATTCATGCGTCAGAATAATCTTTCTTTCGGTTACCAAGTCTATCCTTTGCTGTTATTGTGCTAAAATGCATTTCTGTTCAGGATGCCTCCAACCAGGAACACCATGCCTGAACCACCTCCGCTCACGGAGCTGTTGACTCAGATGACTCAGGTCGTGGCTCAGATGGCCCAGATCCAGGCTAACCAGAACAACAACCAGAATGCTCCGCGAGTCAGCATCAAGGAGTTTCTGAGTCTGGGGCCGAGAGCTTTCGTGGCAACACGTGAGCCTCTCGATGCTGATGACTGGATCAGGGAGATCAACAGGGCTCTGGAGATTGCTCATGTTGCTGAGGAAGATAAGGTCAAGTATGCCACCTACCTACTGAAGGGTCAGGCTACCTGGTGGGAGAACTACCAGACCATGAGAGCTGGCTATCCTATCACCTGGGGTTGTTTCAAGGATGCCTTCCTGAAGCACCACATCCCGGATGGTCTCATGGAAAGGATGCGTGAGGAATTCTGCTCTCTCAAACAGGGCAAGCTGGACGTCCTCGGCTACCAGAACGAGTTCAATCGTCTCGCTCGATACGCCGGTGACGAGGTGTCCACTGAAGCCAAGAAGATGGCAAGGTTCCGCCGAGGTTTTAACCCGGAACTAAAGTACGCTCTCACCAACATCAAGTGCAAGGACTTCGTGGAGCTCGTGAACACCGCGCTCAATGAGGAGAATGGCGCAAGGCATTCGAAGAGTCGCGCAAGCACTCGCGTGAGGGTGGTTCCTCCTCCAACATGACCACCCCTCCGCAGAAGCGCCGCATCTGGGTGCCAAACAGTGCTGTCACTAGGGCTCCAAATGCCCAAGCTTCTCCAGGCTTTGGTCCCGCCCACCCAACCCATCTCAGATGCAGGGTCAGAGGTTTCCGATGGGGCAGCCAAGGCCAGGTCCTCCTCGTGTCGTCACTTGCTTCAAGTGCAAGGAGACTGGGCACGCTGATAAGTGCACTCAGAAGGAGCTACCTCCACCACCTCCTCGCCCCAACACCAACCAAGCTATGGTTCGTGCTCCCCGGCTAAAGCCTTCAACTCCAACAACAGGCCTGTCGGGAGGACCGCGAGGGTGAATCATATCAAGGCCGACAAAGCTGAGGAAGCTGCTGACGTCGTTCTCGGTACATTCCCCGTAAACTCTAACCCAGCTAAAGTGTTGTTTGATACCGGAGCATCGCATTCGTTCGTGTCAAAGATCTTTGCGACAGCAGTTAAGCTACCTTTTGTTGGTTTGGGTTCCCCGCTAGTAGTAAACTCCCCTGGAGCAACTATGCAAACTTCCAAGATTAGTCATGAGAATCAGATCTTGATTGGAGGTCACATATTCCTTGCTTCCCTCATTCTGCTTGGCAATTCTGACATTGATGTCATCCTTGGCATGGATTGGTTGAAGGCCAATAAAGCTACGATTGACTGTGCTAAGAAGTCAATAACTCTGTTCCACCCTTCCGGCCAGATAGTCTATTCTCCAAGTGAATCAAGTTCTGTTCAGCTGTACACCCTAGATGCTAAACCACTACCTCTGCTTGAAAATGTTCCGGTGGTTTGTGAATTCCCTGACGTCTTTCCAGAAGAGCTGCCAGGGATGCCTCCGGACAGAGCAGTTGAGTTCGTGATCGAGCTTGAACCAGGTACTGCACCAATCTAAGCATCCATACAAGATAGCTCCTCCTGAACTGAAATTGTTGAAGGAGCAAATCGATATGTACATGGAGAAAGGTTACATTCAGCATAGTTCTCCGCTTGGGGTTGCCCAACTCTGTTTGTTGCCAAGAAGGATCAAACAAAAAGACTCGTGGTTGACTATCGTCCTCTCAACGAGAAAACTATCAAGAACAAGTATCCAATTCCTCGTATCGATGATCTTTTTTATCAACTTGCTGGAGCTTCAATATTCTCAAAGTTGGACTTGAGGATGGGCTACCATCAAATAAAGATCAGAAAGGAAGATATTCCAAAAACAGCTTTCACCACTCGGTACGGTCTATATGAATACACCGTCATGTCCTTTGGTCTCACCAATGCACCGGCAACCTTCTCAAGACTCATGAATTCTGTCTTCCACGAATACCTCGACAAGTTCGTTGTGGTATATCTTGATGATATTCTAGTCTACTCAAAATCCGAGGAAGAGCATGGAGAACACCTTCGTCTCACTCTCATGAAACTTCGCGAGCATCGTCTGTATGCCAAGTTTTCCAAATGTGAGTTCTGGATTCCAGAAGTTGCATATCTTGGTCATATCATCTCTGCCAAAGGCATAGCCATTGACCCGGAAAAGGTTAAGGCACTTGTTGATTGGAAACCCCTAAGACGGTGAAGCAAGTCAGAAGTTTTCTTGGCTTGGCTAGCTATTGCCGTCGTTTCGTCCAAAACTTCTCCAAGATTGCAAAACCTCTCACTGATCTCACAAAGAAGGACAAAAAGTTCATTTGGACTCCACAGTGTGATGAGAGTTTCAACCTCCTGAAGACTAAACTCACTTCTACCCCAGTTCTGGTTGGCCCAGATACTACTAAACCTTTCCAGATATTCTGTGATGCATCTCTCCAAGGCTTAGGAGCTGTTCTTATGCAAGAACGCCAAGTTGTGGCTTATGCTTCAGGTCAGTTGAACCCACATGAGCAAAACTATCCCACACATGATCTTGAACTTGCAGCAGTTGTGTTTGCCCTCAAGAAATGGAGGCAATACTTGTTGGGTAACAAAACTAAAATCTTTTCCGATCACAAGAGTCTGAAATACATCTTCACTCAACCAGATCTTAACCTCAGGCAAAGGAGATGGATTGAGAAGATTAAGGACTTTGATCTCACCATTTCTTACACTCCAGGCAAGGCTAATGTTATGGCCGACGCTCTCAGTCGAAAATCCTATTGCAATAATCTCATGATCATGGAAAGCCAACCTCCACTTCATGAAGAATTCCAGAAGCTGAACCTTGGTCTTGTTCCTCAAGGCTACCTTGCTAGCTTGACAGCCAGTCCAACTCTCGAGGACAAGATTCGTTCTGAACAACTTCGTGATATTGAAATCAAGAAGATGGTTGAGCACATCAAGGAAGGCAAGGAGAAATTCAAGTCCTTCTCAGTTGATGATAAAGGAACTGTGTTCTTTGAAGGACGCATTGCAGTTCCTCAGGTTCAAAGTCTCAAAGATATCATTCTCAAGGAGGCTCATGAAACTCCTCTCTCCATCCACCCTGGAAGTACAAAGATGTACCAGGATCTTAAGACTCTGTATTGGTGGCCTGGCATGAAACGTGAAATTGCTCAATACGTTTCTGAATGCGGCGTTTGTCAACGTGTTAAGGCAGTCCATCAGAAAACAGCAGGTCTACTCCAACCTCTGAAAATTCCTGAGTGGAAGTGGGACATGATTGAAATGGACTTCGTTACTGGGTTTCCAAAGTCCAAAAATGGCAACGATGCAATCTTCGTTGTTATTGATCGTCTCACTAAAGTAGCTCATTTCTTTGCTGTCAAGGAAACTATCTCGACTAGCCAGTTAGCAGAGCTCTACACAGCAAAGATTGTTCCCCTTCATGGTGTTCCATTGGAAATAAGCTCAGACCGTGGAAGTATCTTCACTTCTCATTTCTGGAAGAGTTTTCAAGAAGCATTGGGCACTAAACTTCTGTTCAGCACAGCTTATCACCCTCAGTCTCAGGGGCGGGTCGAAAGAGTCAATCAGATTCTCGAGGATATGCTCAGAGCATGTGGTCTCTCCTTTGGCATGAAATGGGAGGATTGCCTTCCATATGCTGAATTCTCCTACAACAACAGCTACCAGGCAAGCCTAGGCATGGCACCATTTGAGGCACTATATGGTCGCAGATGCAGGAGTCCAATCAATTGGTCTGGAGCTGGTGAACGTTCACTCCTAGGCCCTGACATTGTTAAGGAAGCCGAGGAGAAAGTTCGTATCATTCGTGACAATCTCAGGATTGCTCAGTCTCGTCAGAAGAGCTATTATGATAGCAAGCATAGGGATATGATCTATGCACCTGGTGATAAGGCATATCTCCGTGTAACTCCCCTCAGAGGCACTCATCGTTTTGGTGTGAAAGGAAAGCTGGCACCAAGATACATTGGTCCTTTCAACATCCTCTCAAGGCGTGCAGAAAATGCTTATCGTCTTGAACTTCCAGAAAAGCTATCCAAAGTGCACGATGTGTTCCACGTGTCACAACTAAAGAAGTGTTTCAAAGATCCAGATCGTGCAGTTGATCATGATTCCATTGAACTGCAAGATGATCTATCTTATGAGGAGCACCCTATTCGTATTCTCGATGAGACCGAGCGTAAGACTCGTAACAAGAGCACCAAGTTCTTGAAAGTGCAATGGTCGCATCATTCCGATAAAGAGGCAACGTGGGAGACCGAAGAGGATCTTCGCAAGAAGTATCCGGACCTTTTCCTTTCTCAGTAGGAATCTCGGGGCGCGATTCCTTCAAGGGGGGGCGTTTTGTAACATCCAAGTATGAAAACCCCTAGTTGTTTTACTTCTTGTTTTGTTTAAGCAATGCATCATGTCATCATCCTCATTTTTATTTCTGTTTGCATTGTTTTCATAATAAAAGTCAAACTCAATCAACTTCTGTTTTCACACTTGTCTGTTACAATTTTTCAAATAAAGAATTGCAAATTAAAAACCTCATTTGTTTCCAAACAATCCATTATATTTCACCTATTAAATTGTTGCTTAAATCAATCAATCAATTAATCAATTAATTTCAAATCTTTTCCAAACTCAAACCATTTCTCAAAATCATTAATTTTTTTAATCTATGAAGTTCACCACTAATTGGAATTCCTTAAAACATTCTAAACTCTAGGGGAAACCCTATGGAAAATGCCTTGTTTTTCTTATATTAATTAATAATGGAAATTTCAATTAATTTGGTTTAATTTATAAACAGCAAGCAAACATTTAACATTTTGAAAACAGAAACTACCAATTGGTTGCATTTCAACTAAGGAACTTATCCTAATTTTTCCAAATTTTTATATAAACAAAAACCCATGTTTTTATTCCAAAAGCAAAGCTACAAAAAAAAACAGAAAGGAAAAATAAAAAACGAACAAAACTACAGCGCGCGCGACAGCTAACCCTACCCAGCCCACTAACCTAACGCGCGCGCCAGCCCAACCCAACTAAGCCGCGCGTAACGCTTGGAGATTCGTGCGGGGCTTCTAATCGTCTTCGTCACCCCGTACGGCAGCGCATCGGAGGCGCCACCGCACCCCCGCCGCGACTCCGGCGGCCAGCGACGCCTCCGCGCCTCTATAAAAGCCCTAGAGCACCCCGTATCAACCCTAGACCCCCCTAGGTTCCCTTTCCCCTCTCCGCGCCGCCGATCGTTTCTTCCCCGACGAGATTTCCTCTCTGCTCCAACCTCACCGGCGGCAGCTACTCTGAAGAACGCCATGGCGCCGCCGCGTATCGCTCCCACTTAGCCACCCACCTGCTGCAATCGCTTCACCACTCTCTCTTCTCCCCCTTGGACACCAGAAACAACCACGGTGAGCCTCAGATCGACGCCGCGATCTCTTCCCTCTCCGGCCACCGTGCCACCCTAACTGAACTCGAATTGCTCGTCGACGTTGCAGTGCTTCTTTGCACCGATCGTTTGCTGGAACCGCATCGTCTCTTCTTCCTCTACGCAGTGACACCTGAGGGAGCCAGGAGATCAACTACCTCGACGGCGCCGTCCTCGACTTCGCCGCGGTCACCGTCGTCACCGTACGTCATCAGGCCGCTGCTACCTCAACTCCGGTGGTGAGCACCGCTTTCTTGCCTCTCTCCTTTCTGCTGCATCCACCTTTGCATTCGTGCACGTCCTCCGTTTCCAATTCGAGCACGGCAGTCCTGTTTCCGCCGGCGAGCACCGCTCTGTCCGTCGAGCAGCGTTTGTTCGTAAAATTCAGTGAGCGACGAACGAAGTGTTAACCTGTATCCATCGCGTATACTGTCAAACGAATTCAGAGCACAGTACGCACCTGTGCGCTCAAGGGTTTGGTCGCGGGTTCGAGGCCCGAGCGCCACTTTTTGCTCCTTTTTCCTTCCGCAGCGAGAGGCCCACCCGTCATCGACTGTACGGCCACGCAAGCATGCGCGCAGTGCCACGCTGGCCACTGGCCCGCGGCAGTGGGGGCGTGTAGGCCAGCGTGGTAACAATTGGTTTCTGCGAATTCCAAAAATTCCAAATTTCTTTTTATTAGCAGAATTAAAACAAAACTTTGAAATTCAATATCTTTTTGTTTTATAATTCCAATAAATACAAAACTTTATATGAATTCTGGTCCAAATTTCCTATCTTTCCAAATATTCAATTTGTGTACTGTTTTGGAAACTTTAAATGTATTTAAAATTCAAATTTAAATAATTCAAATGTTAATTTGTAAATTCCATAACTAATTATTTATAAACCCAATAAATGCAAATAAAATATGTTTTCAATACCATTTTAAATAACCTATTCAAATATAATTTTTGTTTCTGTTTTTGAATAATTAAAATTGCCTAAAGCCATTTAAATCTTGTTAATGCAATTAAAAATTGTTTAATGTTGTTTAATTCATAATTAATTAATCCTAAGTCCAATTTCAAATGTGAAACATGTAATCCAACTAAAATTTGATGTTCTTCTCAAATATGAACTTTGTTATTTGTTTTGAACAATTTAAATGGTTGAAAACAACAAATATTTGTGTGTCCCTTTAAGGCACCCAAAAATTCCCTAAATTAATAATAAAATTCTAAATTGCTACACCCTATTCTAATTTGGTTAATGTTGTTATTTTGTTGTTTTCCTTTTGCATGCATCATACTAAACCACTAGCACCTGTTGTTTAGTTGGAAAACAAATAATCTAACCAAAATCATGGGCTTTTCATATGCAACTCAAAGTTGCATATGGGTCCACTTAAATTGTGTTGCCATATCAATTAGTTTATTTTGATGCATCTATTAACTTGTCATGCATCATATTTGATTGTGCACTATGCCATGATGATGATTGTTTATATTTCTGCCTTGTTTGTTTGCTTCTTCTCGGATAGACGACGACGTTGATACCGACGACCTTTACGACACCCCTTCTAAGGATCTAGCTCAGTACCCGGCTACTGGGTTTGCAGGCAAGTTATCACTCACATGAACCATTGTGTTCCTTTCAACATTGATTACCGATACTTTCCGTTGTTCTTTTCTGCTAGCCATAGTGGTAGTTGTTTCTGTTACGAACCTATCACATGATACCCTAAACCCTGACATTGCCATCACCTCCAGTCCTAAAAAACCCGTTGCTTGGGCCCGTGTCTTACTAGCATGCTTAGGGTTGTTTTGCTCGAGTCTGTTATCAGTTACTTCTGTTATTGTATTCTGTTATATTCTGGGCTCGATGTTAAACAACACTGTTAATTTGAGGTAATAATAATTTGCTGATAAGGCACCGGCAGGAGGCCCGGCGTGGTTTGAGGCCTGCTAGTGTCGACCCTAATAGGAAAAGGGTCTTGTCTACTGATCCATGATGAGCGCACTATCCGCATGTGGGAAGCGTGTATGGGCGCCCCCTCAATTTGACTCGATCCGCATCTCGTCCAAATCACCACACTTAGTTCGGGCTTTCCATTTGATGCACGCATATGCAGGTACGAACCCGAGGCCAGGGTGGAACTTTTGTAGTCGGCATTTAGGGCGACGTGGTCTTCCAGTGCTATGAGGGTCCTCCTTTTCTTCGGGGGGCTCGATTAGCCGCGCGCGCACAGCACGTGGTGCTTTGGGCTTGATGCGAGGAAAGGTTGAATTGTGTTGAGTGCCCCGCTTGGTGGGAAAGGCCTTCCCATCTGGCGGGTTATTCTTACGTGTACGGCCAAATTGGTGCACCCCTGCAGGGATAAATCTTCTCGAGAAGCCGTGTTTTCCGCGGTTATGGTTGACTTGGTGAAAGTACTGGCTAACAAGTACTCAAAACAACTTACACCTAACTAATGATAACTTGACTAGTAATAGGCTTACTAAACAACAACTTGATCCATCATTAATCCAACTGTGTGAGTTATCCTCGGATTGCTTCTTTGGATAAGGGGCGAGATCCAGGATGGGTTTGTTTGGTGGTTAGTTATAGTTGGTTACGATACGCTATCTTATCTCTTTCTGTTACTCCGGAAGTTGTAGTATGTTCTGTAGATGGTTAGTGCAGCCAGTTGCAGCAACTTTCATACCTTTTCCATCCGTTGATCCCAAGGCATCTGTACTTGGTGTTGACGGGCTACACTTTGGTGAACTGTGAGTCTTGCTTGCCAGTACGTTGTTGTACTGACCCCGTTGGGGCTGTGGTTTACGCAGACTACGACTACGGCTACGATGACCACCAGGATGGCTACTTCGTGGAGTTTGACGAGACTGCAGACGAGTAGTTAGCTGGACCAGGGCTGGATCCAGGACCTACGTGGATGGGCTCCGTCTTCTTTATTTTCTCCGGCTTCTTAAGCCTGTTGGATTTGTCTGTACCCAGACACCTTTGATTGCTTCCGCTGATGTAATGAATGCTATGTTGGGACATGTGTCCTCTAGATGATTGTATTTGCTATTTCTGCCTTAGTGAAGGCCAGTTGCAACTTTATTTCAATCTTTTGTGTCTTAGAGGCATGTTGTGTTATCCTTTTGTTCAAAACCGTTGACGTACCATGTGTGTATGGTATGAAGTACGTCAATGGTAGTATCCTGATTTCTATAGGATAGTTTACATCGACGGTGAACAGTAACGGTTGGTTGTCGCACATAAGTGCTGGCCTACCCGTAAGGGGACGCGGGAGCCGTTAAGCCCCGTAATCCAACCAAAATACTGTTCAGTTCGTACGGTGAGTATCCTTTAGAAGTCCGGGTGCGAAATCATATCAGGCAATCTAATCCATCTCTTATAGATATTGATGCCCAATATCTTTTAAGCCTTTCATTAATAAGAAAATCTTAACCGTGTTAATTTAAAATACATATTTTCCAATCAACCATATGTCATCTACATAAAGTATTGGAAATATGTCATAGCGCTCCCACTTAATTTATTGTAACTCTACAAGCATCTTTATCGTTCATGATGGAATCAAACTCTTTTGATAACTTCATTAAGGTAAAGATTTCAACTTCGTTATGCTCACTTCAACCATTGAAGTGTGCATACCTTTCTAGCAACCTTTTGAATTTTTACAAAACTTTCAGACTATGTCAAGTACACATCTTTGATCAAACTTCCTCGAGAGGAGAGTTGGTTTTGTTATTCAAGTGCCATATCATAATATGTAACTTTTGCTAGAACTATCCGCAACGACTAAAAACATCACTACGGAAGATCAAAATCTTGTAGTCGTCAACTCTTTGAACTTCGTCGAAAACAACTTTTCGATAAGTACAAGTTTCAAAGGATGTAAAAAATCCTTGTCTTTGTCGCTATATAGACCCTTTTGCTATTGTTAGACATCATGCCTATCGAAAGGACTACCAAGTCGCATACTTGCATACAAGGATACTATCGCGGATATAATGACTCATAGTCAATTTTACGAAGTCAGGGCCCATCATTTGCTTCCTTTATAAGGTCCAGGTCCTTTTGTTGTCAAAACAACACTTTACACTTAAACCACAAGTTGGCCTAAGTACAAAGTTTTAGGACTTTTGTGGTTCAGTACGCAAACTCATACGAAGTGTCTACAACACATGTAGTGTCTTCTACTTTGTCAAAATAGCAAACCCCAGAACAACCTCCAGTGCTGCGTTACTCTTGACATGATAACGAAGATTCTCTAATCTCGTTGAGTTTGTACTGTGCTCCCACTCACTTGTTTCGCAAGAAGTACTTTCTCGAGAAATCAACCCTTTCTGACAAACAACATTTGTCTTTTGGTTCGGTGATAGGAGAAATACCCAATGTTTTATTTGGGATAACCTTATAAACATATATTTATCCTATTTTGGTTGTAAACATTTTACACATGCTATGCATATCAAAACTTAAGAAAATGACAATTCGGGTCACTACCCAAACCATATCTTATATGTTGTCAATTTCAACGGATCATGATGGTTCTCTTTTCAGTGTAAAAGCGGTTGTACTTAATGTATAACCTACAAAACTATAATGACATTTTTATTAATCTTACCATGTCCAACAAGGTTTGATTTTGTTTCTTGAATACTCCAAACTAATGTGGGGTAATTCGAGTAATATGAGTTGTAGAACAATTCTGCAACTTCTCAGATGTTTTGCTAAATTTGTAACTCAAACTTCATCCTTTATGATACAATCATAAATACTTGATTATCTTGTTACAATGATTTTTACTTCATATTAATAACCATTTGAACCAATTCAAAATGTCAAACTCCGTTCTCTTTAAATAGATATACTACATATATACTCAAATCATCGACATAATTTTTTTATGAAGAAAAAATTAATCCACCATACATGACTACACATAATGGACTATATACATCAATATGTATAATATCCACTAAATTAGTCGTCCATTCTACTTTGGCCTAAGAACGGAATTCTAGTCATCTTTTGGAAGTGGTCTCACAAGCGTCAATTTATTCAAAACAAAATGACTCCGGAAATCCATCAATATGGAGTTCCTTCATGTTTTTCTTTCCGATATGAACTAAAATGGTGGTGTCACAATTTAAGTGAAACTCTTTTACGTCTTGCAACGTTTAGTATTTAGTTTTATAGATGTTTACTTTACCAACATGATTTATATTGACAGATCCATCAATTATGGAATATGGTCATAGTTTGAACAATCTCATTTGTTCTCACAAAAGACTAGAACAAAATAACAACTTATTAAGTTCTTAAAATAAATCTTGAATGTTTGGTTCGATACGACAATGAACACAATTACATTTTATTTATGTTCTTGTCATAATCGATTCCACGTCTATTACTAGTTCCTTTTAGGCCCTTGTAATTCTTGCACTGCGTTGCTTTGTATGACAACTCATATCAACCAATGTGGTACCAAAATACCCAAAAACTACTTTGTTAACTAGTAATACATCTATAACTTGTATATCAAGCATATACTCCTGAGCTGGACCTTTCTAGTTATATTCTTTTTCTGCCATATATCTTTTTGTAATTCTATTTTCAATATTCCCTTTCCTTTATAGAAGAATCATTCAACATCAAACAATGCTAGTCGTACTAGCTCATTTTCTTTGGCGTGTTAGTCATATACTATCACTCATTGTGTCATACTTCGAGTTTGATTGTTCTACTAATATCACCATATTAATAGTATTCTTCTAGATTCGACTCTTAGGAATCTCCAAGTAAGCTAAACAACTTTACCCATACTTTTAATCCATCCCATCATAACAATTTTATGATTAAGCTACTATAGCTCGAAGGAAGAAATTTAGAGGATAATTTTTAGCGTCCAACTTCTTGGAATATTCAAACGCCTAGTGTCTTCGATCATTGCATATATTCAGATAATATAAGCAAACATTATCACGCTAAATTATACTCAGTCATGTTGCCACAAATAAGTTTCTAGATATCAATATATCTTTCACTTGATTGTTTATGAAAATAACTCTTTTCAGTTCCTAAATCACCTTGATTAACAAAACATTCTGTTGAAGATAAAGTAATATGGAAACAACCATGACTCTGGATTCTAAGTAGGAATTTGTTGCTCTTTAGATCAATCAATCATTAACCATATGGAGCTAGGTAGGAAATACCAAAAATCTACAATAGGACTCAATTTTAAATTTCACTAATATGGTCCCAATCTTAAATGATTTTTACCAGATCATAACAGTTATATCTCAATTAACAATCTAAGTGTAAGGTAGTTATGTGGATGCTAATGAATACTAAAATTTGTGCAAATTCACTTTGATTGGTTGTTCATGATAAATAAGTTCAAGTTAATTCAAAAATTATACCATGAACTCCCACTCAAAAACAACATCCCTCTTAGTCGTCTTTAGTGATTACACGAACCAAATTCACTACACCAAAACCGATCATCACGTGAGATGATGTAGCTTCAAAGGCGAACATCGACATGTTCATCATATCATCCATATGACTCATGCTTTACCTTTCGGTTACGTGTTCCGAGGCCATGTCTGTACATGCTAGGCTCGCCAAGTTGAACCGTAGTATTGCGTGTGTTTCAAGGCCATGTCTGTACATGCTAGGCTTGAAAACACCCGTTGTATACGAACGTTGAGTCTGTGACACCCGATCATCACGTGGTGTCTCGAAACGACGAACTTTCTTAACGGTACATACTTAAGGAAGAACACACTATTATCTTGATATTAAGTGAGAGGGATCATCTTATAATGCTACCGTCGCTATTTAAGCAAAACAAGATGCATAAAAGGATTAACATCACAGACATCACATGTAAGGATAACGTGATATGAAATGGTCCTCCTTGCACTTGATCTCCATCATGTGCATTATGGTATGATCTCCATCATTCCACTGGCGTGGTACCAAGAACCATGGCACCCCAATCTTGATTGTCCATCAATAATAAGACAACCATATGGATACCTTACGGTATATCAAAAATTTACAAAATAGATCATCTCATAATCAAATTTGTAACATAGATCATATCACATCACATGCCCAGCAAAAACTAGTTAGACGTTTCTAATTTATTTTTGCACATTTTACGTGGCTTAGGGCTTTCGAGGATAGAACCGTTCATACCTATGAACATCAACCACAACGTTTATAAACACATTTTTAATAACCCTTCATAGATTAGATCTTAACTACAGTAGGAGAAACAGACACCCACAAGCCACTTATGCAATACAAGTTGCATGTCAGTTGTGGAACAAGTCTCATGTACGTGGACATGTAAGGTTAGTCCGGGCCGCTTCATCCCACTATGCCACTAAGATCATAAAATGATCAACGAGGTAATAACATGATCATCAACGCCCACATACACCTATGTGTTCTACCCGTACAAAACATCTACGCATAGATCCGGCTCTGATACCACTGAAGGGGTCGTAGCATAGAAAACAAAAAATTTCCTTCGTGGGAGACACCCGAAAGGCTAAGTTATAATCTAGGAGACGAAGTGCAACGGGCAAAGAGGGAGTTAAGAAGAAAACATACTGTCACGACCCCGGACCCAGAGATATACATACTGTTATGTGCTCCTAGCCATGGACTCACAAGGGCTTCAGGGTTACCAGCCCCGGCCGCAACAAACAACGGCAGGCAGACTGGATTCATCGGCACGTAGTCCGGATCCCCAGTCTACTACTCCTTGTATCCATGCTAGTCATAATCAACTATGCATATCAAAGCGTCCACGAATCGAATGAAACTGAAGGAAACGGGACCAAAGCTATACAGAGATGCTATGTGTCCAGAAAGTGCAACAACAATCGAGGGTTACTGGGGTTACCTCTCCCCAGGCCGATCACATTGACAGGCGGGCTCGGACATGGATCATCGGCTCCACAACCCCTCGACTGCGACAACTATGCAGGCATAGCCAAAACTGTATAACGATGAGCTCGAAACCAACAACCGATCAAAACAGTACCCTAAACAATGAAACTTGTATTAAACAGGTGTTACTAGAGTACAGCTTACAAGCAGAGGTCACACGACCCAACATTACATCAGACAACGAAAGGAAAATTATGTTGCTAATCAACAAGAACCAAAAAGGCCTAAGAGGCCGCAACATAAGGCGACGTCCCAGCCCATAGATTCCAGGCTGCTACCTGGGAACCCCAAACTACTCGTCGATGTCCACGTCGAACCATCACTGAAGTGACGAGCTTCACCTGAACCAAAATTAAGCAAACCTGAGTACAGGAGGTACTCAACAAGACTTAGTTAACCTATTATATATCTGCTTATTTTCAGAAATGTTTTATGACGGCTATTTTGCGTAAAGCAATCTTTGTTTTCCAAAACGAGGAAGAATAGCACGTCTCATGGAGTTTTTAAAACAGATGAGAGGACTAAGCAACTACTGAAATCATCATCTTTTCATCCACCAACATCATTTCCCAGCACCTCACATGCTACAAGGATCACCCCTCCCGGCATCTCCGGGGAGGCACCCTTCATCTACTGCCTCCATGCATTGTCAACATCTTTTACGTCATGTTCAAGTTATCTATGACCCCGTGACTTTCACCAAGTCGTCCATAACCGTGGACACGGCTTTCCGAAAGATTTATCCCTGCAGGGTGGTACACTTTACCCACACGTACCATCCGACTCTTAACGCCACATGTACGCTCGTCCATGGAGCGCGGCAGAGGGTGGTTGGCCACGACCTTTACCTTGTCGAGCTCTATCCATGAGTCAACCCAAACAGGGCCACCCCGTCAACAGGGAGTTGGCCACCTCCTGACGACACCTGTTCTGTGAGTCGGGAACAAGATCTGTGTACGTCCATCACTTGTCCCGGTCACGCCCTAAACACCTCCAAAAGGTTTTTGACTCACACGCAGATGGAAATCCCAAACTACGTGACTCACGGATAGAACCAAACAAGTTAGTTAGTCGAGCGCGGTCTGTTAGGCCCCGCGTGTGGTTGCACGCTCAGTCTTGGTTTCCGCGGCGAGACCTTACTCCTAGGGTTGGCAAGTACGGAACGAACAACCACTTCCCAAGTGGCCTCCCGTCCAAGCCTTAGTCAAGTTAACCACACAGTCCTCATCTCACCACGTCATCATATCATACTAGGTTATCGCAGCTCTGATTCATCAACCGGATGGAGCAGAGGTAACAAACATGTAAAGCTAAGCGAAGCAGATATGAGGCTCTGGCGATGCGCACAAGCAATTCTATGGCGGCTAGGAGCAGTGGATCAGGATATTGAGGCAATGCAGTATATAGGAACTATATCTACTAGCATCAAATACTTTGGAATCGAATGCAAAATACGAGATTCAAATGTTGTTCGACCATATGAGCAGGTTATGCTTTCCTTGGTTATAAGAAAACCAGATAAAGATGTCTTCGGGAATAAGTGCTTGACTTGTCGGTTAGGATCAAGTATTCGCCATTTGGATTGCTAGCCTTCTCTTCGGAGTCACGTTCTACCGAGGGGGAAACAACACCGAAAAGAAGAACAACAATCAATCATGGCATCGATGCAATGCGCAATATGTATGCATGAGCAAGTTAATGCACCGAAATAAAAGTCCTAACATGATCGTTGGGTTGCTAGGGTTCATATGATAATTATGCATTTTTACTGGAATTTATCCCGAAGTAGACCCCGGAGGGGGTTTCGGACGATTATGAAGGTGAACACCATTTTAGTTGCCCAAATGGGTTTTAAAACATCATAAACAAGTTGCATTTGTCATTTTGAGCAATTTGGTATATTACTTTTAATTTTCTAATTTTATTGAATAAAAACTTATTTTTCTATTTTTAAATGATTAAACAACATTAAATAAAGGTCATTTTTCAACTTTCTCAAACATGTGTGAAAATGACATAAACAGGTAGATTAGATTTTTCTGAACAAAACCATACTTTCCTTTTATTTTTCTGATTAACATTTTGGAAGATATTCATTTTACAAGTTTTACTCATTTTCTGCAATTTCCTGGAATTTCTAAAAAGGGGATTATGACATCAGCGTGATGTCACTGTGATATCACACAGGGATGAACTACTCTCTGATCTCACAGTTGGGATCAAATCCGAATGCCTCGATGGATGAACTGTGAAATTGACTTGTGGCCTAGGTAGAGTGGCTTGAGGGTGACCACTAGGTGGCGGCGGCTTGCCGGATGTCCGCCGGAATCCTCGCCGGCGTGCAGTACCGCGGCGGAGGATGGCGGCCGGCGGTGCGCGGGCAAACCAGAGGGGCAGGGAGAGGATGGAAGGCACCCGCGGGTAGAGGAGCTCACCACAGACGTTTTGGAGGGGTCGGGGAGGCCGGGGAACCGGAGGTGGCGCCGGAATCAACCTCGACGGCCGGCGGCCGGAGTTGGGAACGGCGGCCCGATTCCCGCCGTGGAGGCCATCCCGGGAACCTTCCTTCAACGGGGAGACGCCGGACGGCCTAGTGAACCTCGTGGGGTGCTCCTTTGGGCGCGGGGGGGGGGGCTTGAATCGGCGGCGATGGCCGGCGGCCAACGGGAGCGGTACGGGTAGGGTTTGGTCTCGTCCGGGAGATAAACAGAGAGAGGAGGGTAGAGCCGCGAGCAGGGGGAAGGAGTAGTGCACGGGGAGGCTCTCCTCACCCTTATCCCTTCGCGAGAGAGGAAGCATGACGTGGTGCGCGGCGACGTCGGAATCCTTCCGGCCGACTGGCCGGAGGTTGAAGAAGACAAAACAGCAACTTTATGAAAACCCCCTGGAACTTTGAGAAATTACAAAAGAACCCCTTTCTATTTAAAAACAGAACAGAAACAGGGTTTTTGAGGGCCTTTTTGAAAGGATAAAATTTGGCAAAAATAGTTTTTGAAAAGCCATTGAAATTTCCAACAAAACCATAACTTGGGTTGGTGCATTTGAATTAGTTTTCAATACAAAATTTTGGAACCCAAATTAAGTACTTTTTGTGAGATTTTCTGAAACCATTTGAATTCATAATTTAAATTGGTTTCAACATGATTTAAATTTTTGTTTGATGCATGTATGAGATGAACACACACCACACACCCTAATGTAGCAAACTTTGGGATGTTACACATACCCTCGAATACACAAAGCGTTACGAGATCAAATCTCGTTGTTGGCGTAGTCGTACTCACACCGACCCCGATAGCGAGAAGATGTGCACCACAATCCGGTGGTGCCTCCGTGATCGGTCACATGTACGGTTGATGACGACCTCCATTCCCTCGATCTAGCGGGGCGCGGAAGCAGAGGATCCCTCGGAACTCCAGCAGCACGACGGCGTGGTGGTGGTGAAGAATCCCACGGTTAGGGCTTCGCCAAGCCGGAAACCATGGAATGGAGCAGCGGGTGGAGGGAAAAGGAAGTGGGCAAGTGTGTGTGAGAGAGAGCTCATGCCCTCTATTTATAGGAGAGGGGGGAGGCAGCCCAAGGGGGTGCGGCCAGCCCCATGGTGTGCCCTCGCCTCTTCCTTCATCGTGTGAGTGGACACTCCACTCACACCCACTCATTTTCCCTTAAAACTCCACTTAGAAAATCAAGAGTTTTTCTTTAATAAATAAAACATTTTTATTTCTTTATTTCAGAATTTATTAATTCTATTAACAAGCTTTTGCATATAGCACCTCGAATCATTTGTTAATTCTATTAACAACCATTCAATGAAAAAACCCCTTGAACTATTTCAATTTTCCCCGAAACAATTTCGGTGATGCTCAAAATATTCTTCGATATTCCGTATCCTCTCAAACGTGTCATCGAACCTTAAGTGTGTCACCCTACGGTTCGTGAATAAGATAGACATGATCGAGACTCCTCTCCGATCAATAATCAACAGCGGGGTCTGGAGATCCGTGATGACTCCTATATATTCAACGATGACTCTCGTGATCATGTGAACCATCAACGTTGTGACTAATTCCCTTTGTCTCGCGATATTTTACTTGTCCGAGATTCGATCATTGGTATCAACCATACCTTGTTTCAATTTCGTTACCGACAAGTACTCTTATCTCGTTCCCATGATATAACATCCTTGTGATCATATCACGTGCTTGCAAGCGGTGTTGATGTGATATCACCGAGAGGGCCTAGAGTATATCTCTCCGTCATATTGGATGGACAAATCCCACTCATGATCCATGATCCTCAACTAATACTATCCGAATACCTAACGGCACCTTTATAGTCACCCGGTTATGATTATGACGTTTGATGACATCAAAGCACCCTTCCCGTATCAGTTATTGACATGATCTCATGGTATAAGGAATAAGTTACTTCGTATGTTTGATATAACAATGTAAACCTAATGACTTGATCGCATTGCTATATTCACTTTGGGTATATGTTTATCACATCATTCTTCTAATGAAATGAACCCGTTATTAACAACATCCAATGTTCATGATCAGGAAACCTTGATCATCTATTAATCAACGAGCTAGTTAAAAGAGAGGCTTTACTAGGAACCATTGTTTGTTTATTAAACACACATGTATTAACGTTTCTGGTTAATACAATTCTAGCATGAGAAATAAACATTCATCGTAAACAAGGAATAAGATAATAACCATTTTATTATTGCCTCTCGGGCATATTCCCTTCAATAGTAGCAATCGCGGAAAACAACAGTATGGAAAGTACCGTAGGCATAGAGGGAATGGATGGACGGGCGTTGCATGGATAACATAGGTCATGTAATAATAATAACATGGGCATTGCAGATAATAATATAAAGCATCAAACATGTAGGCAAACCATAGGATTGTGTTCCAATATAGTCATACGTGCTCGCAATGAAAAACTTGCACAACATCTTTTGTCCTACCATCCCGTGGCAGCGGGTCCTCTAGGGAAACTACTAGTAATTAAGGTGCTCCTTTTAATAAAGCACCGGAGCAAAGCATTAACACTCCGTGAACACATGTGATCCTCACATCACAGCCATCCCCTTCGGTTGTCCCAATTTCTGTCACTTTGGGGCCTCGGGTTCCGGACAACAATATGTGTAAAACAACTTGCACGTATGATCAAGATACAATATTATACTCATGAAACAATAACTTGTTCAGATCTGAGATCATGGCACTCGGACCCTAGTGACAAGCATTAAGCATAACAAGTTTCAACAACGGTAGAAAACACTAACAATGGATACTAGGCACTCTGCCCTAACAATCTGGCATTATTACATGATCAATCTCAACCAATCCCTTCCATCCCTCTCAGCCTACGTCGGTGTTTACTCACACATGGACGGGGGAAACATGAATGGTTGGTGGAGAAGGAGTGGTGGTGTCGATGGCGATGATCTCCTTTGAATCCCCGTCCCGGCAGGGCGCCAGAACAGGAATATCTGATCCCCGGATCAAGGTTCGGGGTGGCGGCAGCGATGTGTTGTGTTTCTGTGGAATATGACGAACCCTCTCGCGTTTTAGGATTGAAGGCAATATGTATTCGAAAGGGGAGTCCGAGGGGGTGTGGGAGTGGCCCACACTACCAGGTGGCGCGGCCTAGGGGGCGCGCGAGGGGGTGGTGTGGCCCCCCTCGGGCCCCTCTCCTGGCCCCTTCTGGCTCCCGGGGTCTTCCGGTGTTTTAAGACCAATGGGGTCTTTTCTGGGCATTTTCCCGAAAGTTGATTTTTCTGCACAAAAACGAGACACCAAGGTAATTTTGTTGAAAACAGCGTTAGTCCGTGTTAGTGGTATCCAAACTCACAAGTTTAGAAGAAAACAATAAGAAAAGTGTTCGGAAAAGGAGATACGTTGTCGACGTATCAACTCCCCCCAAGCTTAGCTTATTGCTTGTCCTCAAGCAATTCAGTGACAACTGAGTGCGATAAAAGACTTTTACGAACACATTTGTTTCATATGATGTAAATATACTCACTACATAAACAAGTGCTGAGGCAATTCATAATAAAATGTATGGAAAATAAAATTCACCCAGCAGTTATGCAAATCATGAAAAGATACCAACAAACTAATAATAGACAACATGAATTACTTCAATCTACAGGGTTGCAATGCTAATAATAGGGTATGATAAAGTGTACTCTATTGCCCTTAATAGTGGAGCAAAACATAAATGCCAGGACACCTCTAAAGTTCAAATGAAGACTAGAAATATAGATATCAAAGATACAAGCATCAAAGTTATACCACTATCAACCGTGTTTTGGGAGAAGCACATTACACTAAGAATAATAGCCATGCTCTCAAGAAGGTGGAGACTCAACATAAAAATGAAAGAAAGGCCCTTCGTAGAGGGAAGCAGGGATGAATCATGTGCTAGAGCTTTTATTTTATTAAACAGAGGTATTGAAAACATTTATAAGAGAGGTGTATGCTTATGTCAATGAATGGTAAACAGACAAGACATTACGTCACAAGCCAACTAGACTTCACAAGAGCGGCTACCATAGAAGGACGCATCTGGGTAGAAGGTCATCCCCTTTCTCTTTTGTTTACACAATTATGCTTTGACTGATAAATCAGGCGCAAGAAGAGTGAAGAGAATTTGTTGTATTAATTTGGGGTTGGGCACCCCACTGCCGGCTCTTCTATCATTGGATAAGCGGATGAAGCCACTAGTCCAGGGTGTGAAAGTCCAATCAACAAGTGAGATAAAGATTCTCTATTTACGTCCTCATGAGCTAAAACATGGACACAAAACATGAATGATTTTTAGCAAGTTTTTAAAGGTAGCTCATGAGAAATTTACTTGGAGTGGTAGTTAAATACCACATACGTAGGTAGGTATGGTGGACACATTTGGCAAACTTTGGTTTTTGGGAGTTGAATGCACGAGTAGAGCTCATACTCAGTACAGGTGAAGGCTAGCAATAGACAGGGAGCGACAATCAAGAGAGAAACAATTGTCATAATCATGCTTGCGACAAAACAAAATTAACAGGGGCATAAAAATGATACAGATACTCTGAGGCAAAATAAATCATCAAGGCTTAAGCGACTTTTTGTTTTCAGTCATAGCATGCGTGAGCATGTGCCAAGTCGATTCAAGCGAAACAATCAGAGGGAGATACCACAATGTCATACTCTTCCTATGAATAAAACAATGCAAGCAAACATTCATATGACATGCAATCTTATATTAATAAGTTGGAACTAACACATGAGAGCACGAACTACCAAGCATCAAATAAATAACATACACCTTACATGAACGGACTAAGCATGTTCACACAACGAGTATGTGTACAAAATTAAAAACAAATAGAGTTCATACCAGCCTCTCACCACAACTCGGATTGTCGTAAATCATCATTACTGCTCTTCACTTGTGGATTGAATAATATAGAATGATAATCAAGCTCCAATGGAGACACGGAAGTCCGGTGAACTCTGCAACAAACTTTACAAAACCAAAGATGAACAACAAATATGTTTAGGTTTTCGATTTAAAGCAAGGACAGAAAGAAGCAAGCAAATAAAGCAAAATATTTTTGGATTTTTGAATACTAAACCGAAACGATAAAAGAAAGAAAACCAACAAAAATAAACTAAAGAAGCAAACAAAGAGAAAGAACAGAAATATTTTTGGTGTTTTTGTGTGTTGGAAAACAAGAACAAAACAATAAAATAAAGAGAAACGAAAGAAGCGAAAGAAAACGAAAACAAAGGAAAGAAACAAAAACATGGATATACAAAGAACCGACCGAACATGATATATAAATGAGTGTGATGTCGGTATACCTCCCCCCAAGCTTAGTCTTTTGGCCTAAGTGGAGATCAATCACTAAGGGGACCATGAGGTGGCACCCCCTTAGTATGCTGAGGAGGAACCCTCCTCCTGATATGTGCTTGAGGATGCGCCGGTGTACTGCGTCTTGTGGTCCTTGATACGTCTCCAATGTATCTATAATTTCCGATGCTCCATGATAATATTATGCCAATTGCTACATGTTTTCTCCCTTCTTTATGTCATTTTTACATGTTTTCCGGGACTAACCTATTAACAAGATGCCAAGTGCCAGTTCCCTGTTTTCTGCTGTTTTTGGTTTCAGAAAAGTTGTTCTGGAAATATTCTCGGAATTGGACCCCACAAAGCCCGAAGTGCCTATTTCCCCCGAAAGCATCCAGAAGACCAAAGCGGAGACGAAGAGGGGCATCAGGGGGCCCACACCATGGGGTGGCGCCCCCCTTGGCCATTCCAGGGGGTGGTGTGGGGCCCCTAGGGCTCCACCGCTTCTACCTTTTCGCGTATTTATTCCCCTCGGATGGAAAACCCTAAGTACCTTATCGAAAACACCCGAAAAATTCCGCAGCCGCCGTCACCGCCAACCCTAGATCAGGGGGGTTCTGAAGCTGTCTCTGGCACCCTGCCGGAGAGGAAATCATCACCGGAGGCCTCTTCATCACCATGCCCGCATCCGGAGTGATGCGTGAATAGTTCATCCTTGGACTACGGGTCCATAGCGTAGCTAGATGGTTGTCTCCTCCTCATATGCCTCCATGTTTAGATCTCGTGAGCTTCCTAACATGATCGAGATTGATCTTATGTAACTCTATATGTTTTGTTTGCTGGGAATCGATGAATATTGAACTTATGCCAAGTTGATTATAGTCTTTATTGCATATGTTATTTGTGATCTTGCATGCTTTCCGTTGCTAGTGGTTGCTCTGGCCAAGTAGTTTCTAGTGACTCCAAGAGGGAGTATTTATGCTCGATAGTGGGTTCATGTCTCCTTTTCGCCTTGCTCGAGTGACAGAAACTTGAAGGGGGAGGATGTGATGTTGCCACTAGGGAGAAAACAGCGGTGAGAGTGCCCGCGTGTACAATCATTACTTACATTACACACATTGTTTAATGCAGTTATCTGTTGCTTGCAACTTAATACCTAAGGAGGTTCGGATGATAACCCCGCACTAAATATCATAGTAGTCATGATGTCATGAATGTGCACTACGGTGCAACCTCTATTTATCAATTGCCCATCTTTAATTTGTTCACCCAGCATGCTATCTTTTATGGAGAGACACCACTAGTGAACCTATGAACCCCGGTCCATTTTCCTACACTATTAAACAAACCACCACAATTTCCTGCTTTCTTTACTTACTGCAAGCATACATTATTTTCCACACTATACGTCTAATCTTTGTTTTCAGCAAGACCGGTGAGATTGACAACCTCACTGTACCGTTGGGACAAAGTATTTTGGTTGTGTTGTCTGCAGGCTCCACGTTGTTGCTGACACCAGTGAGCCATCACCACCGTCAGTGGCATCAACCTTGTGAAGGTCCTCTTTCTCCTACTGGATTGATAACCTTGGTTCTTAACTAAGGGTAAAACTCCTACCGCTGTGCTCATCATACCCTCCTCTTGGGGCATCCCAACGAGTGCAAGATCTGCACCATCAAGGACTTTTTCTGGCGCTGTTGCCGGGGAGAAGGAATTCTTCTCGCAAGTGGAGTCTCTCACTCTCAACCTCTTTATTTTGTTTATTGTCTTGTTTTTATTTTTGTCTTGTTTTGCTTCTCTTTATCAAAAACACAAAAACATTAGTTTACCTTATAGCTGTTATTTATTTGCTTGCTTTTATTTTGCTAAAATGAGTTCCTCTGAGAATACTAAGTTGTGTGACTTCACTAGCACAAACAACAATGATTTTATTTGCACACCTATTGCTCCACCTGCTCCTACTGCTGCTTTCTATGAAATTAAACCTGCTTTATTAAATCTTGTTATGAAAGAGCAATTCTCTGGTGCTAGTACTGATGATGCTGCTGCCCACCTTAATAATTTTGTTGAACTATGTAAGATGCAAAAATATAAATATGTGGATGGAGATATTATTAAACATAATTTTTTTCCCTTTCTCTTTGAGAGGAAGAGCTAAAGAATGGTTGCTATCTTTGCCTAGAAATAGTATTGATTCATGGACTAAGTGTAAAGATGCTTTCATTGGAAAATATTATCCTCCTGCTAAGATTATATCCCTGAGAAGTGACATAATGAATTTTAAAAGTTTTGATAATGAACATGTTGCTAAAGCTTGGGAAAGAATGAAAACTATGGTGAAGAATTTTCCCACTCATGGACTGACTACTTGGATGATGATACAAACCTTTTATGCAGGACTAGATTTCTCCTCAAGGAACCTATTGGATTCAGCTGCTGGAGGTACCTTTATGTCCATCACTTTGGGCAATGTAACAAAGCTTCTTGATGATATGATGATAAATTATTTAGAGCGGCACACTCAAAGAGCTTCACAAGGTAAGAAGGTAAATCTTGTTGAGGAAACCTCCTCTTTGAGTGAAAGGCTTGATGTTATTATGTCTATGCTTGTTAATGGTAAAGATCAAGAAGAGCATGTTGATGTGAACTTTATTAGAAATAATAATTTTAACAACAATACTTATAGAAATAATTTTAGTGGAAACAATTACAAGCCCTATCCTCCTAATAATGGTTATGGTAATTATTATGGAAATTTTTACAATAATAATAAAAGCTCTACCTCTGATCTTGAAAAAATGCTTAGAGAATTTATTAGCATAGAAATTGCTTTTAATAAATCTGTTGAGGAAAAGCTTGGTAAAATAGATGTTCTTGCCTCTAAAGTAGATAGCCTAGCTATTGATGTTGATTTTCTAAAACTGAAGGTTTTGCCACATTATGTTAAAGAAAGTAAAACTTTGAATGCCATCCAAGTTCGAATTGATAATAATGCTAGGTTGATGGCTGAATTACGTGCTAGGTGGGAAAGAGAAGATGAATTGGCTAGAAAGAATAATATTGCTAGAGTTTGCACTATCACAACCACTAGTAAAACTGAAGCTCCAAGTGCTAGTAAACCTCCTACTATTAATGGTAAAGTAGTTGGTGTTAACAAAGACTCCACCCCTTTGGTGAAACGTGCTAAATTGCCTCAAACTACTGAAATTGCTTCTGATAAAAGTGCTGAAATTTTTAGAGATGTGGGAGATAATGGTCCCATTACTTTTGATGATAATAATATTGATTTTGATGATTGCAATATCTCTGAAGTTATTAAGTTCCTATAAAATCTTGTTAGAAGTCCCAATGCTAGTGCCATGAATATGGCCTTTACTAAACATATTACCAATGCTCTCATGAAAGTTAGGGAAGAAAAGCTGAAACTTGAGACATCTATCCCTAGAAAATTAGATGATGGTTGGGAGCCTATCATTAAGATAAATGTAAATGATTTTGATTGCAATGTTTTGTGTGATCTTGGTGCTAGTATCTCTGTTATGCCTCAAAAGCTTTATGATATGCTTGATCTACCATCGTTGGAACACTGTTATTTGCATGTTCATCTTGCTGATAATGCTAAGAAGAAACCTCTTGGTACAATTGATGATGTTCTTATTATGGTTAACAATAACCTTGTCCCTATTGATTTTGTTGTTATGAACATCGAATGCAATGCTTCTTGTCCTATTGTTTTGGGAAGACCTTTTCTTAGAATTGTTGGTGTTGTTATTGATATGAAAGAGGGGAGTGTTAAATATCAATTCTCACTCAAGAAAGGTATGGAATACTTTTCTATAAAGAGGATGAAGCTACCTTTTGAATATATTATTAGAGAAAGTTATGATGTTGATTCTTCTTCACTTGAAAATACTTGAGTTGCTTTTTATGCCTAGCTAAAAGGCGTTAAAGCAAAGCGCTACCGGGAGACAACCCGTTATATTTTGTTGTTTTCAACCCACTTTCCTTTGTTTTCTTTTGTGTTATTTGCACCTGGGTGTTGTCTATTTCCTTAGCAACGCCTCTGTATCTTTTCTTTTGAGTTTTTGTTGAGCCAAGTAAAGCCTCTAGTGGAAAGTTGAGGCTATATTTCGGATTTCTGCGCAGGAAACAGATTTCTGCTGTCCACTGTTTATTCCGTATAAAATCACAGAAATTCAAAATCACCTGAGTTTTTTTGTGCGTAATCATGGGATGTATACGCCACTTTTCTTAGTTGACCACTTTTTGATTTCAGCAACATAAGATTTTCGAAAAAAATTATCTTTACCTGTTGTCCTGTTTTGACAGATTTCTGCCAATAATTGCATTTGCATCTTAATCTTTTTCTTTTGGTGTTCTTTTGAGAAAAAAAGAGTTTTAAAAGAAGTTGTGACAGTAGCTAATGTGCTTTTTGAGTGTTAGACTTGTGTTGAAACTGAACCATGTGAATTTATTATTTCGATTGCACTAACGTTGCTAATGAAGATTGTGAGAAGTTTGGTGTGAAGGAAGTTTTCAAGGGTCAAGAGAAGAGGATGATATGATGTGATCAAGAAAAGTGAAGAGCCTAAGCTTGGGGATGCCCCGGTGGTACATCCCAGAAAATTCCAAGAAGACTTAAGCGTCTAAGCTTGGGTATGCTGGCATCTCCTTCTTCATCGACAAATTATCAGGTCACTTCTAGTGAAACTATATTTTTATTCGGTCACATCTTATGTGCTTTACTTGGAGCGTCTTTTATTTTTGTTTTCAGTTTGTTTTTGCTTTCAGTTTTTTTTTACTTTTTGCAATAAGCTTGGTTGGACCCCAGCATTCTTTTATTGGAGAGTGACACGCTCCGCTTTTTCATGGGAATACTTTGTATTCCTAATCTTTGTCTGGCTGCTGCATTTATTTAGCTCCTGTTTTGCATGCATATCTTATTAGAGCTGTTAGTTTTAGTAGTGTCATGTGAGTACTCCCATGTTTGATTGTTGTAGCATTTAGAGAGTTTTTGTTAAAACATATCTTGTGTATGGTGCTTGTTGGGAGAAAGAAACTGCCATTTAAAGTAGAATTTATAATGGTGCAAGTAGAAGCTTGTATAGACTGTTGCTAGAATTTTTTCATGCCATGCTAAATGTTATTTTAGTTCTAAAGCCTTGTGATGTTGAGTAGGCTGAATAGCCTCAAATAACTGAGAGTGTTTAATATGTCATTGAAAGATTCATGAGTTGTTCTTGTCATAAGGAAGCATAAATTTTTGGTATTCTCTTTCTAATGTTTTATTTGGTTGACTTGGCGCATGGTCACATTATGTTTATGACTATGAACCAGTCACGAATAGCCTCCATGACCACTTAGTTTTTGAACTATGATACTTCTTATGCTTTAATTAATGATGTTTATGTCGCTATGCATGATTATGGCTCTTATGCTCTCTTGATTTGTCGCTCCCAGTCTTTTGCTAGCCTCCACTTGTATTGAGTATGAGCTCTACTCGTGCATCCAACTCCCTTAAACCAAAGTTTTTCCCATTGTGTCCACCATACCTACCTACATGTGGTATTTAACTGCCACTCCAAAGTAAATTTCTCATGTGTTACCTTTAAAACTTTCAAAATTACTCCTGCTTTATCTTCCTGTTTTTGCCCATGAGGACGTTAATAGAGAATCTTTATCTCACTTGTTGATTGTATTTCACACCCTGGACTAGTGGCTTCATCCGCTTATACAAATGATAGAAGAGCTGGCAGCGGGGTTCCCAGCACCAAATTAATACACACAAAATCTCTTCACTATTTTTGCCCCTGATTTATCAGTCAAAGCATAAATGTGTAAACAAAAGAGAAAGAGGGATGACCTTCTACCCAGATGCGTCCTTCACATGAGAGCCGATGTTGTGACTCCAGTTGGCTTGTGGCGTACTGTATGTTCTGTTTACCATTCGTTGACATTAGCATACATCTCCCAAAATATTGACACTCCTCCATGGTATGTGATTGTTGGCAGGCACCCGAGGATTCGGTTAGCCATGGTTTGTGAAAGATGGATGGGAGGAGTGTCAAACTTGTAATACCTCTGTTTAATAAAATAAAAAGCTCTAGCACATGAGTGATCCCTGCTTCCCTCCGTGAAGGGCCTTTCTTTTACTTTTATGTTGAGTCTCCATCTTCTAACTTTATGCACAGTTGAGAGAGCATTTTTGCCATTCTTAGTTCTACATGCATTGTCCCATGAACATCAATAATTACTTCATGATGTGATATCATTTGTTCTAAAATTATTTGCTCTAGTCTTCCTCATGAACTTTGAAGGTGTCCTGGCATTTATGTTATGCCCCACTTTTAAGGACTAGCGAAATATCACTTTGCCATGCTTTCTCGATACCTGAAACATATGTTTATCTTTCTTTGCATTATTACTCATGATCCTTTGTTTGAGATACTCTTCATGATGAAAAATGATTGCTTTACTTTATTATTAAAGTTCTATTATCATGTTTGTGTTTGAAGTTCTATGATCTCAGCTTGCATATGCCTTTACATTTTTATGATCAAGATTATGTTAGTAGCATGTCACCTCAGAAATTATTGTTTTATTGTTTACCTACTCGAGGACGAGTAGGAACTAAGCTTGGGGGTTCTTGATACGTCTCCAACGTATCTATAATTTCTGATGCTCCATGATAATATTATGCCAATTGCTACCTGTTTTCTCCCTTCTTTATGTCATTTTTACATGTTTTCCGGGACTAACCTATTAACAAAATGCCAAGTGCCAGTTCTCTTTTTTCTGCTATTTTTGGTTTCAGAAAAGTTGTCCTGGAAATATTCTCGGAATTGGACCCCAGAAAGCCCGAAGTGCCTATTTTCCCCGGAAGCATCCAGAAGACCGAAGAGGGGACGAAGAGGGACATCAGGGGGCCACACCATGGGGTGGCGCCCCCCCCCCCCCTTGGCCACACCAGGGGGTGGTGTGGGGCCCCAGGGCTCCACCGCCTCTTCCCTTTCGCCTATTTATTCCCCCCGGATGGAAAACCCTAAATACCTGATAAAACATTCCCGAATAGTTCCGCAGCCGCCGTCACCGTCAACCCTAGATCAGGGGGGTTCTGAAGCTGTCTCCGGCACCCTGCCGGAGAGGAAATCATCACCGGAGGCCTCTTCGTCACCATACCCGCCTCCGGAGTGATGCGTGAGTAGTTCATCCTTGGACTACGAGTCCATAGCAGTAGCTAGATGGTTGTCTCCTCCTCCTATGTCTCCATGTTTAGATCTCGTGAGCTGCCTAACATGATCGAGATTGATCTTATGTAACTCTATGTGCTGTGTTTGTTGGGATCCGATGAATATTGAACTTATGCCAAGTTGATTATAGTCTTTATTGCATATGTTATTTGTGTTCTTGCATGCTTTCCGTTGCTAGTGATTGCTCTGGCCAAGTAATTTCTAGTGACTCCAAGAGGGAGTATTTATGCTCGATAGTGGGTTCATCCCTCCTTTTCGCCTTGCTCGAGTGACAGAAACGTGAAGGGGGAGGATGTGCTGTTTCCACTAGGGAGAAAACATCGGTGAGAGTGCCCGCGTGTACAATCATTGCTTACATTACACACATTGTTTGATGCAGTTATCTGTTGCTTGCAACTTAATACCTAAGGGGGTTCGGATCATAACCTGAGGGTGGATTATTAGTCATAGATGCAGTTGGATTATGGTCTATGTATATTGTTGTAATGCTGGCACTAAATATCATAGTAGTCATCATGTCATGAATGTGCACTACGGTGCAACCTCTATTTGTCAATTGCCCAGCTGTAATTTGTTCACCCAGCATGCTATCTTTTATGGAGAGACACCACTAGTGAACCTATGAACCCCGGTCCATTTTCCTACACTGTTAAACAAACCACCACAATTTCCTGCTTTCTTTACTTACTGCAAGCATACATTATTTTCTACACTATACGTCTAATCCTTGTTTTCAGCAAGAACGGTGAGATTGATAACCTCACTGTACCACTAGGACAAAGTATTTTGGTTGTATTGTGTGCAGGTTCCACGTTGTTGCTAACACCGGTGAGTCATCACCATCGTTAGTGGCATCAACCTTCTGAAGGTCTTCTTTCTCCTACTGGATTGATAACCTTGGTTCTTAACTAAGGGGAAAACTCCTATCGTTGTGCTCATCACACACTCCTCTTGGGGTATCCCAACGAGTGCAAGATCTGCACCATCAGTCCTCTGAAGGCGCGTCTCGCCTCTCCTGCTGCCTGTGAAACTCCGTGGTGCTTAGATGCTCGTCCACCTGCTCCTTAGAGAGCGACCATGGTGACATGTCAATCTTAAGCAAAACAGGCTGCGGCAAAGTAACTTTTCGCTCCTCTCCATCTATATATAAAACTCCATATACTAAACGTTCAGCAGTAGAGTTAGCAGTAACAAAGTGATGGGACTTCATGGCGGAGGGATTAAGCCTACATGGAGCAATTATTTTATCATTGGGGGCAATGGAAACATTTAAAGCAGTTTCTACACGTGTAGCAATAATGCCCCCAAAAATAGGCCCAGTAGCAGCAAGGCGGCGTGCAACAAACGCACCAAGACTATACTTTGTGCTATGGTTCAGCGTGGCATCAATAAAAGCAAGGTGATAACTAGAAATATTACTAGTGTTTCCCCTACCAAGGATACTAGTAGCACGATAGTAAGTAAAATATCTAAGAGCAGGAAGTTGAATGTTCATTATCTTCCTACGCTGGGATGAACAACCGTCATCGTTGGTGATTTCTCGGTAGAGCCCCTGTAGGTCTGCTGGTTTATCCTGAATCCTGCTCGCTGTCCCGGCGGCGTTGATACCTATAATAGCACAAAAATCTACCAAGGACAAAGAAACAAGACTACTATATAGATTGAAGGCAACAGTTGGACCAAAATGTGTGTTCTGAAATTTAAAGCTCTCAACAAAAGTTTTTGTCAGAGTGGCATATTGAGGGCTTTCATCCTCCATAAAGTTGGTTAGACCAACTCTTTCAATAAGCATACAAAAATCATCTAATAAACCTGCACTTCTTAGAAATGTAATGCAAATCACCTCCCGCATCATCAATAGTTGGTGCAATAACGTCTTCATTGTACGATGGCCTCACTGAAGTGGATGAGCGTGAGGGCCTTGTCATTCTAGGAGCATCACTCCTAAATATATCTCCAAAATTACAATTATCCATCTTGGAGAGAAAATGCACAAAATCTCGGCACAAATGATGGGCTGAAGAAGGCGATCGAAAAATCCAGAGGAAGAACAGCAAGAACACGGGTTCCAGGAGATGTTTTCAGTTTGGGAGGTCAGAGAGAAGACTTTGGCAGTGAAGAGAGTAAGTGGAGGGCCATGGGGCCCCACACCATGTGTTGGCGCCACCAGGGGCATGTCGTGCCACCCCATGGTGTGCCTTACTGGTTGGTCCCCCGGGGCCTCCCAGGTGGCTCTCTGCCTCATTTTTGACGTAAAAATTTATTATAATTTTTTCTGTAATTTTTCGAGAAACTTTATTTTTGAGGCATTTCCAGAATTTTAATAATTAATAAAAACCAGAAAAACGAAAGTGAAAAGGTGGAAAACAAAACCAAAACCAGCACTACAGAGGTTCTATTACAATCTAATGGAAGAATATCCAAAGAAAACAAAGGTAGTAGTGGTGAAAACAAAAGTATGGGTGGTGAAAACATGCATAACCACAGTAATCAGGGTGAAAACATCAGGAAAACATGAATAAGGATGGTGGAAAACATGATTGTACTCAAGTAGCAATGTGATAACAGAAGTAAACATGGTGAAAACATAATGGGGAAGGTGAAACCAGTGTCCTCTTCATTCAAAATCATTTTGTTAACAAGGGTGATCAAGTCTTGTTACCAGAACAATTTTCATATGAAGCAAAACTTTGCTAATCACTACACAATTATGTTACCTCAACCTTGATAAACATAGTCTCAATCATAATAATTTCATATTCTTTTGGTGGTACTGGAATGGGACAATAAAATTCTCCAATCTTGATGGTATCAATATTTTCAATTGAATTTAAACCATATCTTCTATCAATCTTCTTGGAAAAATAAACAGCATGCTCTTTATCATTAACATTAAAAGTTACTTTTCCTTGATTGCAATCAATAAAAGCCCCTGCAGTATTAAGAAAAGATCTCCCAAGAAAAATAGACATATTATCATCTTCAGGCATTTCCAACACAACAAAGTCAGTTAATATCAAACAATTAGTACCAACTTGCACAGGAACATTCTCACATATACGAACAGGAATAGCAGTAGATTTATCAGCCATTTGCAAAGATATATCAGTATGTATTAATTTTTCAAGAGAGAGTCTCTTATAAAGAGGGAACGGCATAACACTAACTCCAGCTCCCAAGTCACATAAAGCAGTTATAACATAATTATTTTTAACAGAACAAGGGATAGTAGGAATACTAGGATCTCCAAGCTTCTTTGGAACCTTGACATTGAAAGAATAATTAGCAAGCATAGTAGAAATTTCCTCATTAGTAATTTTCCTTTTGTTGGAGACAATATCTTTCATACATTTAGAATAAGGAGGCAGTTTAATAGCATCAGTCAAAGGAATTTGCGGAAACAGAGGTTTCATCCACTCACAAAACTTTTTATAATGTTCTTCTTCCTTAGATTTGTGTTTCTTATTAGCAAAAGGCATTGCTTTTTGTACCCAAGGCTCTCTTTCTTTACCATGTTTATTGGTAATTAAATCCTCCTTAGTATACTTTGCAGTTTCAGTTCGCTTTTCAGGTTCAGCTATAGGTTCTTCTTTATCAGAAGCATCACTTTTATCATTACCACTTTCAGTTTGAGCATCAGAAATAGATATACTATTAGGATCTTTCGCAGGTTCAGGAGATTCTACAACATTTTTATGTCTCTTCTTCTTTTTCTTAGAAGGAGAACTATTGTTTTTAGGTTGCTGAGAATCTTGTTCAATTCTTTTAGGATGTCCAATAGGGTACAAGGGGTCCTGAGTAGAAACACCACTTCTAGTAATTATTTGACAAATATGTTTATCTCTAGAAGCATTATCTAGCATGCCTTTTTGCACTTTAGTAAGTTGATCTATTTGAGTTTTAACCATTTTAAAATGTTTAACAAGCATTTTAACATCATTAGAGGTTCTCTCAATAATACCATGCAAATTATCAATAGCTCTAGAGTTTTCCATAAGGTGATTTTGCACTCTCCTATTAAAGTTGTATTGCTTAACAACATAATTATCAAATTCATCTAAGCATTGATCAGGTGGTTTAGAATAAGGAATATCTCTATTATCAAAGTATTGGAGAGAGTATACCTCAACTATTGATTGATGAGGAATAGGCTTACATAATTCTTCTATAGGAGGTAAATTCTTCACATCTTCAGATTTAATACCCCTCTTTTTAAGAGATTTCTTGGCTTCCTTCATCACTTCATCATTTAATTCAATCATCCCTCTCTTCTTGGGTGTTGGTATCGGTGTTGGCTCTGGTGTAGGTGTAGGATCAGGTATATCCAATCATCATTATTTTTGGCTATTTTAGTCATTAATTCCTCAGCTTCTTCTAGAGTTCTTTTCCTGAAAACACAACCAGCACAACTATCTGGGTATGTCCTAGAGTCAACAGTTAGTCCATTATAAATATATAGGAGCTCATTTTTAGGTAGAGGGTATCCAGGGCTAGCTCTTATCAAAGAACAAAACTTGTCCAAGATTCAGGCAATTTTTCTCCTTCAATTTTCTTAAAGTTAAAGATGTCCTGCATAACAGCATGTTGGGCACTAGCAGGAAAATATATTTGAAAGAAAGCATTAACCAAACCCATAGGATCAGTAATACACCTAGGTGACAAGTTGTTAAACCAAATTTTAGCTTCATCTTTCAATGAGAAAGGGAAGATCTTGGTAACAAAATAAGTACGCAGCTTAGTATCATCAGAAAATAAACTACTCAAAGATGAAAGCTCATTCATGTGTTCCATAGCACTTTTACTTTCAGTTCCACAAAAAGGTTCCTTCTCAACAATAGATATATAAGATAAATCTAAAGAGAAATCATAATCCTTGTCTATAATGTGTATGGGAGATGTGGCAAACTTAGCATCAAGACAAGAGTTATATTTCATAGCATGTCTTGCAAGAAGACTCTTAAAAGCACCTGCACCAGTAGTAGCATGAGCTTCTTCAATAAAATTATCACTCAGTTCAATATAGGTTTCATCAAGATCATCAATAAGCTCAGTTGAATTAACAGGTGCACCAATATTTTCAACAGAAATTTTAGCATTTTTCATTTGTTTAGATCTAGCAATAGTAGCATCTAGGAAAGGACCTAGAGAACCAGTATCATCAAGCATGGTAGAAGCATCATCAAAGTATCAGAAACATTCTCAGACTCAGCAGAAGTAACAGTACGTGTAACATGTGGTGGATTAAGAAGCTTACTCATAACAGACGGTGAATCAAGAGCAGCAGAGGTGTTCAGAGTTGTACCTCTTCTTGTAGTGGATGGTAATATAGGAACTTTTCCATCACGAGCCTTGCCCATGATGAATGGCTTGCAGCAAACAATATCACGATCAAGTGAGCAAATAAATAAAACTATGCTCCCCGACAACGGCGCCAGAAAATAGTCTTGATGACCCGCAAGTATAGGGGATCGCAACAGTCTTCGAGGGAAGTAAAACCCAAATTTATTGATTCGACATAAGGGGAACCAAAGAACATTTATATTCCTTAACAACTGAGTTGTCAATTCAGCTGCACCTAAAAGTAGACTTGCTCGCAACAATTTATCAGTGGTAACAGTTTTATAGCAGCAGTAGAAATAAAATAACAGCAGTAGTAAAATAGTAGCAGAAGTAGCAATCGTGGAAAACAACAGTATGGGAAGTACCGTAGGCATAGATGGAATGGATGGACGGGCATTGCATGGATAACATAGGTCATGTAATAATAATAACGTGGGCATTGCATATAATAATATAAATCATCAAACATGTAGGCAAACCATAGGCATGTGTTCCAATATAGTCATACGTGCTCGCAATGAGAAACTTGCACAACATCTTTTGTCCTAAGGTGCTCCTTTTAATAAAGCACCGGAGAAAAGCATTAACACTCCATGAACACATGTGATCCTAACATCACAGCCATCCCCTCCGGTTGTCCCAATTTCTGTCACTTTGGGGCCTCGGGTTCCGGACAACATGCAGGTATGATCAAGCAACAATATTATACTCATGAAACAATAACATGTTCAGATCTGAGATCGTGGAACTCGAGCCCTAGTGACAAGCATTAAACATAACAAGTTGCAACAACGGTAGAAAACACTAACAATGGATACTAAGCACTATGCCCTAACAATATGGCATTATTACATGATCAATCTCATCCAATCCCTTCCATCCCTCTCTGCCGACACCGGTATTTACTGACACATGGACGGGGGAAACATGGATTGTTGATGGAGAAGGAGTGGCGGTGTCGATGGCGATGATCTCCTTCAAATACCTGTCCCGGTAGGGCGCCAGAACAGGAACTTCTGATTCCCGAATCGAGGTTCGGGGTGGCGGCGGCACTCTGTTGTGTTTCAATGGAATATGACGAACCCCCTCGCGTTTTAGGGTTATAGCAAATATGTAGTCGAAAGGGGAGTCCGGGGGGTGTGGGAGTGGCCCAGGCCACCAGGTGGCGCGGCCTAGGGGGGCGCCAGGGGGTGGTGAGGCCCCCCTCTGGCCCCTCTCCTGGCCCCCTTCTCGCTCCCGGGGTCTTACGGTGTTTTAAGACCAATGGGGTCTTTTATGGGGATTTTCCCGAAAGTTGGTTTTCTGCACAAAAATGAGACACCAAGGTAATTCTGCTGAAAACAACGATTAGTCCGTGTTAGTGGTATCCAAAACTCACAAGTTTAGAAGAAAACAAGAAAAAAAGTGTTCGGCCGGATAGGTTTTTTTTTTGTCCTAACCAAATACGAATTGTCTCCTCGGACCTATAATGGGGAAGAGGTTCGTGTTGGAGATGTTCTAGGATCTTGTGATCCTCTCTCTATCTTTGTCTGACCCCCTTGGATGTGCTGCTCGCATGCATGCGGTTGTAGCTTTCTTCATCGCTAGGTTCTTCCACACTCAATTGGAGTCTTCTTAGGACCTATTTTATCGTTTAAAATTTAGTGCCCTTATATATCCCCTTACCTTTTAACTACTTATGTTTACTCCACTAGTAAAAGCTGTTTCTAACCGAACCTTTATATAACTTAACTTCCGATTCTTTTAACACAAATTTGTTTTCTTTTGGGGCTATGGAGTTAAACTTTGCTCCTCAATAATTCATTAAGAGACTTCTTGGTTATATACTTCACCAATTCTTTGCTAATAGAACCGATCCAAAGAAAAACGCAAGAACATTTTAGCAAAAGACTTTGTTTGTTGCTCCTACATGTACAATCAATACTTCCTCCATCTTCTTATATTAATTGGTTGCCATGTTTCTCTTCTTTGTTGACTTTTCTAACTTGCACATCTACTTCTCCCTCCACAATATATCTTGAGGAGGTTGTCATCTGTATTATCATATGTGGCAGCTAGTGCACCAACATGTACTACCTTTCTGTTGATCGATAGACCAATGTACTCTTCTTTCCAATATCAAAACACACTACCTTTGTACATAATAATAAAGTATAAACAATGAGTTTCATATTACACCTACAAAGTTCACTTTGTCCATTTCACACTTGAAAATAAAGTCATTCGGGATGTTTGTTGGATGTTTCTCCATGCTCGAGACGCACAGTTGCATGAACCGCCCGCGGTCATAGTTGATGATTGGTAGAGGCCAGCGGACGAGGTGTTGAGCGAGGAATGAGTCTGGACGACTGGTGGTCTTGGATGTGCCCGTGGTGGGTTGAATGGCGAGACACAAGCACATAGAGGAAGAAGATATACCTAGGCGGGCACGATCGAGTATTCGTTTAAGAGTTGGCCGACGGGTGAACTAAAATGTATACTCCTCCAACGCTTATAACGACCGGTTAGGTGCAGTTTGGAGGAGAAGATTTTGATTTTTTCACCTCTAGCCAATTATAAGGGATAGGCATGAAATACCCTTAATTTCTTTCGGTAACAATTTTCCTTTTTTTTTGTAATTTTTACCTGGAGAAAACCAGCATGCATGATCTTCCTACCACCACTATCAAGCCGAGAGGATCTTCCCAAGTTTGTTCTAGTGGCTGGCAGTAGAAGTTTTGTTTTCCCCCAACTCTTCAACTGATCGCGTACGATATTAACCGGGAATAAAATAACAGAACAAGAGAATATCCTCCTGCATAGTACAGCGGCCTGTTCAAACTTGTTCCCTATAAAATCGCAACTAAAACACGGCCTAAAATTCCCATCTTGTTTCTCTTCTCAACGCAGACCGTCCACGTGTCGAGAGCAGCCGGAAGGAAGACCAGTCGATCCGCCATGGCGCGCGAGCAGCTGGAGGTGCTGTCTGCGCTGGACGCGGCCAAGACGCAGTGGTACCACTTCACGGCCATCGTCATCGCCGGCATGGGCTTCTTCACCGACGCCTACGACCTCTTCTGCATCTCCCTCGTCACCAAGCTCCTCGGCCGCGTCTACTACTACCGCCCGGGCTCCCCCGACCCCGGCTCGCTGCCCCCCAACGTCGCCGCCGCCGTCAACGGCGTCGCCTTCTGCGGCACGCTCTCCGGCCAGCTCTTCTTCGGGCATGGTGCTCTGCTCCCTCGCCTCCGGCCTCTCGTTCGGCTCCACGCCGAGCTCCGTCATGGCCACGCTCTGCTTCTTCCGCTTCTGGCTCGGCTTCGGCATCGGCGGCGACTACCCGCTCTCCGCCACCATCATGTCCGAGTACGCCAACAAGAAGACCAGGGGCGCCTTCATCGCCGCCGTCTTCGCCATGCAGGGCTTCGGGATCCTCACTGGCGGCGTCGTCACGCTCGTCGTCTCCGCCGCCTTCCGCGCGGCCTTCGACTCCCCGGCCTACCAGGACGGCGCGGTCGCCTCCACGCCGCCCCAGGCTGACTTCGTGTGGCGCGGCATCCTCATGTTCGGCGCCATCCCGGCGCTGATGACGTACTACTGGCGGATGAAGATGCCCGAGACGGCCCGCTATACGGCGCTCGTCGCCAAGAACGCCAAGCAGGCCGCCGCCGACATGTCCAAGGTCCTCCAAGTCTACATCGCCGCTGAAGAAGACAAAGAACCCGCGGGCGCTGGCGACGGAGATCGCAACTCGTTCGGCCTCTTTTCAAGCGAGTTCCTCCGGCGCCACGGCCTGCACCTCCTCGGCACGGCCACCTGCTGGTTCCTGCTGGACATCGCCTTCTACTCCCAGAACCTCTTCCAGAAGGACATCTTCACGGCTATCAACTGGATCCCCAAGGCCAGGACCATGAGCGCCCTGGAGGAGGTGCACCGCATCGCGCGCGCGCAGACCCTCATCGCGCTGTGCGGCACGGTGCCGGGGTACTGGTTCACGGTGGCGCTCATCGACAGGATCGGGAGGTTCTCGATCCAGCTGGGCGGCTTCTTCTTCATGGCCGTCTTCATGCTCGGCCTCGCCTTCCCCTACCACCACTGGACCACCCCGGGGAACCACATCGGCTTCGTGGTCCTCTACGCGCTCACTTTCTTCTTCGCCAACTTCGGGCCCAACTCCACCACCTTCATCGTGCCGGCCGAGATCTTCCCGGCCAGGCTCAGGTCCACCTGCCACGGCATCTCGGCGGCGGCGGGCAAGCTCGGCGCCATTGTCGGCTCCTTCGGATTCCTGTACCTGGCGCAGAACCAGGACGCCAAGCTCGTCGACCATGGCTACAAGGCTGGCATCGGGGTCAGGAACTCGCTCTTCATACTGGCGGCGTGCAACTTCCTGGGCATGGGGTTCACCTTTTTGGCCCCCGAGTCCAACGGCATCTCGCTCGAGGAGCTCTCCGGCGAGAATGACGATGAGGCATCAGACACAGCGCCGGCGCACGCCAGGACGGTGCCCGTGTGAGAAGACCAAGATATTGTCTGGAATCAATCAGTAGTTGCCTGGTTTGATGGACGCCGGCGCCATCAGCGGCCTACACGTCAGACTGTAATTAATATTGTTTTTTCGCATCAAAATGTGATGGATCAATGCTGTACTCTGGTGGTACTAGAATATGCTTTACCGAGGGGAGTTCCACGACTTGATTTCGTGCCAAGCCATGCATACATTTGGACAGAGCTTGATCTGTTTGATTGATTTACTAAGTTACAATTAATTAGTCTGAATTAAAATTAAGTAGTGCGAATTGCAAGGTACATGCATGTGAAGTTTTGCTTTTCCACCATAGGGAAAATATTACAAAAACATACATCATTTGGGACAGGTGTGACCGGTCAGTGCTATTCTTTAAAAAATTTGCATGTCAATTCCATCTCTCGGACTAACTATAACAGATCACACTAATTTATGTCTAACTGTATTTTAAGCAAATGGAGGAAGGGTTGACTAGGCAGCACACGCGGAGGTGAGCTGATGTGGCCGTGGGGCCCACCTGAGTTTGAATCCTGAGCCAGCACTAGTCACAATTTTAATTATTTCGTCCATCACTAACAGGTGGGGCCCATGGCCACGTCAGCTCACCCTCCACGTGTGCTGCCTAGTCAGCCCTGACAGGTGGGTTCCATCCGTCAGCGCTGCTGTTAAAATGCAGTTAGATAGAAACCAGTGCGATCCGTTATTGTTAGTCCCAGAGATGATATTGACATGCGAAATTTTTCAAGAATGGCACTAACCCGTCACACCTGCCCCAAATGACGTATATTTTTATAATTTTCTCCTCCATCGGATATTTGAGCTAACAAAAAGAGCATCTCCAACCTTTCCCCAAATTTGCCTCCGGACATGCACCGATAGTGTCCGAACAAACCGTGCAACATAAAAACATAAGTAAATACTAATGTACATTACATAGTCTACCCCTATGCTACTACTCCATGTACTGCTATTGGTCGTTGGAGTCAGGGATCACAATGACCCCGGAACCAGAACCGCGTCTCCGTTGTTGTGCTTGGGCATTTCCTCGCCGGTGAACTCCCAAGCATTCCTCGTTGGCATCACAAAGGTTATCCTGGACACACTACATTCTAGTGTGGTCATAAAGGTAGTATCTGGTTAATTATGAAGGTCTACATTAATTTTGATGATCTTAGATGGGAATTGCTCCTCTATCTAAAGATATATAAATTTAGGGCCCACTCGATATAGAAGGTATTCATTATGTTCTACAGACAATGCATTATACTAGGATATCATGGGAATACTGGAATACGGGAATGAGTAAAGAAAAACTTATAGGTAACGAGGGTAACAAGTTATCGTGATCAAGATGTTGCTTCACATAGATATCAGAATATATCATCTCGAGTAATGTTATGTATCACGAAGCAATGAGAACTATGTACGATAATCTAACATGTTCAATGAGCCCATTTCGCATAACAAAAGGAGTCGGCCTCCATGGTCCAACTATTGATTATTGATTGGAAAGGTTTTCCGAGTCATGTCCACTTGTCATTAAACCTTTAATTGTGTATATGAGTAGGTCTGGAACAAGACAGCGAATCACTAGAATGGTGTCCGGTTGATTGGAATATTTTCTGGAGAGAATTAGAAATTATTATTTGAACAAATATGCAAATATTTATTATTGAGATCATAGAAGTTGTTCTAATGATAACAAAATAATAAAGAGAGGTTAACGAAAATACTGGTGTATGTTATAATTTACATATGTAACCGCCAAGATGACTATAGAGATAACAAGCATTCCCATAAATGCAATGATCTAGAACAACAACTCATCGGCAGCGGAGGAACGATGTAGTCGTAGTAGATTTTGAACAACCGTAGATTCTCACAACTAGCTCTAGTTGCAAGGATGTTGATAATGTTTCCTCGTCAAGAATCACATGTGTAATCCCTCTTGTGGTGTGCACGCGTACGCTCGTGTCAACCCGCCAGCGCTCCGCCGTCCAGGAATCGACACCGATAAAAAAGACAGCCTTCCGACGTTGATAATTGGTAGATCTAATCAACTGTGAGTGCAGGAAGTTAAGGCCAAGACATCTACTTATGTTAGAAACATATTAATAACATCCCAAGACATCTCATTTCCTCCATTATCTCTCCGATATAGTTCTTCCCTCTCCCTGCATTATTTTTCTCTTATAGAAACTTTCCCGAAACATCTCTGATTGACACCGGACCTGTTTCTGTGACATCGTATCGACACCAACCATTCATAAAACCATTAGAAACATCTGTATTCTCTCAACTAAAGGTTGGCACGGATTAAGAGTGTGACCTGTAAAGGTTCAGTAACACACAGACATGTTCAGAAACTTACCGAAAAATAACCACGAACAGGGCCGTGGACGCCCATGATGGCTCCCGTGTGTCCGCGAAGAACAAGGGAACCTTCAAGTTACTCATTTCACTTATTACCTTAACTTCACAATACCTACGATATCACGAGGTGAGACAATGTGCTCAAGTATGATCAAACCATTTGATCATAACACATATGAAAACTCATACCGATATCGTTCTCTTTTGTCATTCATATCCCGATGTCCTTGTGATAAATCACACTATGTTTGGCCAGTTGGTTGATATCGGTGATATTGGGAGGGTCTAGAGGATGTATCTCTCCATTGTTTAGAAGAGTTAAGTACTATTCTTGAAGATCTTAGTTTCATTAAATGCTCTAGGTTATACCCAGACGCCAACGCTATAATCCCATGTTATTATGGATGTTTGAAGACATCCAAAGCATAAATGTCCATTGTGTGGTCACTCAATATTATCATATTATTATAGGAATTCTAGTCAAGGTAAAGTGGAAAACTCCATATGCACTTTGCTACATACCCCCTCAGTTCCATATTGGATGACTTTGAAAGGAGTGTATCTACCACTAAAATATGTCTAGATACATTTATTTCAAAGTCATCTATTATGGAACGGAGGGAGTACATTACAATTGCAAGTCTCTCAGATAGATACTATACTTGGGACGGTTCAGTACTATTGTTACCCTAACAATATAATCTTATGTTTGCTAGAATTTATCGAAGTCCATGATTAGGAAAACGTGATCATCTCACAAACCATAAGCTAGTCTTAGAAACTATATTAGGAACTCTTCTTTGTTTATATATTCACACCCGCACAAAGGTTTTCCTTTGAAAATTCACTTTTCAAGTATTATAGATGTTATAGCATGATGATATACACTTAATTATGAACTTGGAGGTCGAATAATAATTGAATATTATTGTCTCTAGGGGCATATCTCGAATAGAAAATGTTCTAGAATTTTAGAAAACCCCGACAAAACCTAAAAGCATCATATTGGTTTTAGAAGATTCGTGATTTTTCTGGAAACTTCGAAACATCCAAGGGTGGTATTATTGGATGTATGCCTAAGAGACAACAAAATATATCAGTTTCATGATTAATTTATTATGCTATAACTGTATGGTCATTGAATATGAGATTCAGAGGAAAACCCATACGGACGAATAGATACATAAACACAACGTTATAACCCTTTGTCATGTCTTAGACAAACTTGTTAATATTAGATGACCACATTTCCCTGGTCGTGGACATTTGTTATGTCAATATTAATGGGAGCATATTGTTTTTTCAACATTGCGGCTGGATAGACCCAAGTAGTTGAGATACTACTAGATTAGTTTTTAAAATAGTATCGTCACAATATGGTTATTTTGTTTGTTTCCTTTGACCGTGAGAATATACGACGATGTTCACTGGAGAGATCATTTTGGTATGGTCAAGTATCACGTTGTAATCTGGGTGATAGAAAAGGATATCACAGGGTGCTCACGAAAGTATTGATTTCATCGTGATAGTTCAAGACTCAGAATTACTCCTCTAGATAATAGAGAGATACATCCAGGATCCATTCGGTGAAATGGTATTGGTAAATAAGTCTGCACAGACAAAGACATGACACTAGTAATGGTGATACTATAACACGGCAACGAGTAAAAGGAATCAAACCGAACATCGATAATAATGTGATATGGTGATTAAAGAGTTTAATCACAGTCTTATCATTCATCTCGTCACAAGGTATTGATTGGTGTGGCGAAGTAATGGGAACTTAGTTAATAACTTCACCAATTTTCTTCGTACAACTTGTAGGAGTCAATATGGACGTCCATGGTCCCGATGCTGATTATGTATTGAGAAATGTGTTTTCCAATCATGTATACTAGTTATCGAACCTATAGGGGTCACACACTTAAGTCGTCAAAGTCAGTTGTTAACATTGGTTGGTCCGGAGGAGATCGGATATCATTCGGGTAATTCCGACGTGATAGAGTTAATATTCAAGAGAGATTACGGAGGACATGGTATGTCCACGGATGTCGGAAATATGTTTTTGACATCAATAGGTAATGATAGATATCATTACAATATCACAGAAACAACTCTGGTGTCATTCGAAACCGTTTCAGTGAAGTTACTATGAGAGAGAAATACTTGGCATGCTTTACGGAGCAAGTGCAAGGGGGCATGAGATGTCCCGGAGATGTTATAATATATTTATAACATCGTTATAGAGTCGATGATTTTATCTATAAGGATTATATTGTTCCGGAAGAGTCCCAGGCAAAAATCAAGAAGGGAGGGGGGAGTGCCGAAGGGGGGCAGGAATGCCCCCATGCCCGCACCATTAAACTGGGGGTTGGCAGGTGGGACCTAGGGATCGCACACATGGCGCATAAGCCCTATCAGAAATATTCCATGCTTGGTTTAAAAAGAAAAGAGAAAAACTAAAAAAGGGAAAAAGGAAAAGGAAAAGGGGAAAGAGAGGGGGTGTTGGACTCCAAGTAGGAGTCCAAACCGACTCCACCAAGGGGGATTGGTGCGGCCATCCCTAGGGCTGCCAAACCGACCTCTTCCCGCATGGTAAGTCCCCCTTGATCTTACTATATAATCCCACCACTCCTCCTTTGGAGTACACACAATTGGCTTTCGGGCCTCTTTCTCTCATAGAATTAGAGACCCTCGAATTAGATTAGAGCCTCTGATTAGAACCTCTCTAATTGGATTAGAGAATCTAACTAGAATATTTCTAATTGGATTAGAGCTTCTGATTATACATCCTCTAATTGGTTTAGGGATTATTCTAATTGGGAGAGGATGATCATCTCCTGATTAGACCTAGCTCTAATCTCTCTCTTTCTCTCTCCCCCCATGTGTTGCGATCACTCCACCTCAATTGTGAACCTGTAGCGTTTTGTCCTGGAAGTCGAAGTGCTGCAGGATTTTGATGGACGTATGTGTGCGAACTCTCGGAGGGGTAACATGTGAGACCCTCACTCTGCTTGATTCAGAAGGCTTGATACGGGGAGACAGAAAAAAGTCCCAACGCTAGGCTTAGCCGCGTGACTCTTCATCAGGCATCACCGACATCGTCATCGACACTCGTTTCGCGCTTCGTGTCAGTAACGAATTAGATTTATCCATGCCTTTACCTTCATAGTAGATCCTGTGTGTTACATAGGACAGAAAATTTTAAATTCTGCTACGTAACCCAATAGTGGTATCAGAGCAGTCTATGCGTAGGTACATGTATGATCAACTTTGTGTAAACTATAACACTAATAAAGAGTTTGTTGCATAATTCACAAACATAATCAACTTTGTGTTAATAAATAGGAATAGTAGGATGGAAGAAATTCCATGATTAAACTTGGAGTAAAGTTTCAAAGTTTAACACTTTGATAGAATCTATAACAATAACGGTAAGATGGGATATACTTTGAAAGTGTAAATATTAAATGTTTCCAAGTTCTTCAGAGAACTAGATAGGGTACTTTACAAAAGATATAACAATGTTGTGAACAACAAACTATCATCCTGTTAAAACACCAAACATTTAAATCAATAGAATAATTTAAGATAAAGGGGATAAGTGATTCCACAAGACATGAAAATATGTGGACCTAAAGTATCAGATCCAAGGACGGAGTGTACACCATAATCAACACCACAATGCCGTTGGGTGCTGAGTTAATAAACCAGATTATTGTTTCTTGTGAAAGTGTGAGACTGTTGGATGTATGTCCAAGAGACAATAAAATACACCAGTTTCATAATTAATTATTATGTTTTTATGCTATAACTGTTGTGATCACTGAATATGAGATCATGAGGAAAACCCATATGCACATGTAGAGACATAAACACACCGTTATAAACCTTTCTTATGTTAATATTAGATGACCATGTTTTCCTGATCATGGATATTTCTTATGTTAATATTAATGGGAGTACATTGTTGTTTCAACATTGTGGCTGAGTAGACCCAAGTAGTTGGGATACTACGAGATTTTTTTTAGCATTGCTATAAATAGTATCATCACAAGATGGTTATTTTGTTTGTCTCTTTGGACCATGAGAATATATTGTGATATTCGCTGGAAAGTTTGCTTTGGTGTAGTTAAGTATCACACCGTAAACTAGGTGATCAAAAAGGCTATTACTAGGTATTCTCAAAGGTGTTCATTTCATCGTGATAGTTCAAGCCTGGGAATTACTCCTCTAGTCAACAGAGAGATAAATCCAGATCCACTCTGTGTAATGGTATTTGTTAACAAGTCTGCGCGGACAAAGGCATGATATTAGTCATGGCGATACTATAACACAGTAACGAGGAAAAGGAATCATACAGACATCAAGAATAATGTTATATGGTGGTTAAAGAGTTTAGTCACAGTCTTATCATTCATTTCGTCTGGAGGTATTGATTAGTATCGCGAAGTAATGAGAACTTACTTAGTAACCAGCAAATTAGGCAGATTTTCATCGTATAACTTGTAGGAATAATTATGGATGTCCACGGTCCCGACATTGATTATTGATAAGGAAACTATTTTTCCAATCATGTATACTTGTTATCGAACCTGTTGGGGTTACACACTTAAGGCGACAAAGTCAGTTGTTCACATTGGATGGTCCGGAGAAATAGCGAGTATCATCCGGATGGTTCCAGCGTGATAGAATTAATATTCAGAAGGATTATGGGAGATATGAATATCCTGGGATGTTGGTGAAAGCTCATGTCTCCTCTAATGATTTTGGTGATGATAACAACGCGGGTATGTTTACTAACCATATGGTTTAAGTGTCTACAGCTGGCCTCACATATAATTCACGATGATATTCTCGAGAAGATACACAAAGGCTTTCTGAAGAAGAAAAAGTGCAGGCGGATTATTCAGGATAGTTTCCCGGAATTTCCGGTGGATACATGACGGAATTTCCGGCCTCAGCCCCGAAATATTTTGGCCCTCTCGAGGTTCCAAACGATGAAGTCACTGGCCTCCAGCTGCCCGCTCGCAGAAGATGGGGCGGAAATTTGCTCGGAAATTTCCGGGGCAATTTTTCAGCCCACTGGTGCCCGCTCACCGACGCATGGGCAGAAATTTCCTGCCCCTGGTCCTTAGCGAAAATTTGGATGCGCTTTCTACCAGCTTGCAGAGATGGGGGCAGAAGTTTGGCCGGAATTTGCCGGCCCTGGATTTTTCAATATTCCGCGCCCCCCGGGAGATTACAAATATCCGGCCTAACATCCCCGAAAAATTCCGGTACTAACGGCCCTGGAGATCAGCAACGGTCAGATCTTGGAGGAGGCTATAAATAGATGTCTTCTTCCTCTAGACAGCTAGTTCGTCCATTCCTCTCTCTTCTTCATTGTTCAAGAGCTCAAAATGGCAAGATCTCCCTCCTCCTCCAACCAAACTCGATGCCCTTCAAGGATCTGATGGAGGAGGCCTAGATCAACCTTTCTACCAAGCCAAAAATCGTTTTCCCATACCATACCCCTTGGGATCTTGTAAATCTCTTGGCTGCGTTGTCATCCTAGAGAAACCCTAGTGCTTGTAGCTTCCACCTTGTAGCAAGAAGCTTCACATCTCACTTGTGGAGTAGCCTCAACCCCTTGTAAAGGTTTGATTAACGCCTTTAAATCGACCTCATAGTGGAAACGAGAATCTCCCTCACCGGAGAAGCTCAAGGAGAACAAGGTGTGCACAACCGTAGGAGCGCCTAGGTGGCTCCCCACCTCTCCAACGTAGACGTACTTCTTTTAAGAAGGAATTACGGGAAACATATCCTTGTCTCCGTGTTTTCACTTGCGGGTATATTGTGCCTTGCATATTACTTCCGTTGCGTACTTGTTTCTTATCACATAGGGTGTCTACCTAGTTGCACATCTAGTAACCAAGTTGTTTACTTGCTAAAGCCCATCTAAAAGTGAAAAAGGATTAAAATTTGTAGGTCACCTATTCACCCCCCTCTAGTTGACCATCGTGTACTTTCAGTTGGGAATATGCTTCTGACATTGTTAGATAATGTCGATGATTTTATCTATAGGGGTCAACGGGTTCCGGAAGATTTCGGACAAGAACCGAGAAGGGGGAGGGCGAACCCAATTTGGGGGGCTTCCAGGTGGGCCCTAGGACTCCACAATGCGCACCATAATCACTTTGTTATTTTTCCTATTATATTTGAGAAATAAAAGAGAAGGAAACAAAGGAAAAAGGGAAAAGCAAAGGGAGTGGGGAGTTGGACTCCGCCAGGGAGTCCAATCCGATTCCCTCTAGGAGTAGTGGTGCGGCCACCCTCCTGGAGAGGGATTAGGACTCCCTCTTTCCCAAGGAAAGTCCCCTCCTCCTCCCACTATAAAAAGGACCCGAGTGCATTGAGAGAAATTACTTGAATTGGCCTCGTGTCTCTCTTTAGTTGATTGGAGGGTCTAATTAGAGGTTCTAATTAGAGCCCCTCTAATTTTATTAGAGTGGTTTTGAGGAGTCTTGTCCCGATCAGATCTAACTCTAATCTCTCTCTTTCACTCCACCTAAGTTGTGAATCTGTAGCAATTAGCTCTAGACGGCAAGGCACTGCAGAACTTTGAGTACATATGTGTGCGAACTCTTAGAAGGGTAACACGTGCGACCCTCACTCTGCTGTACCTAAAACGATGGATCCAGAAGACTAGATCCGGAAGGCTAAACACAGGGAGATGGCAACAGTTCCACCGCTAGGCTTAGCCGTGAGAATCTTCAACACACATCACTGACACCGTCATCGATACTCGTTCCATGGTTCGTGTCGGTAAAGAATCAGATCTAACCTCTCCTTTACCTTCATAGTTGATCTTGTGTGTTGCGTATGGCGAAACTTTTAAATTTGTACACGCGACCCAATACCCTACGCATCAGTCTACTTCCCAGCCTTCTTCTTTGTGATATTCGTGATCAAAGATACATAATGATATCCCACCGGAGCTTGTAAATTTGCAGCCATAGCTCTCTCGAGTTCAGATAAATAGATTCGACCAAGCTTAGTTCTTTATATGGTTCAATGCTCATTGCTTTCTGACGAAATAGCCATGTTGCTCCTTGTTCAACCTTTATCTAGCTACCAAGATTAAAAAAAACATTGTATTGTAAAAATATTATCCTTCAACACAGTAAACTTCACCTCACGAGTTAGAATCCAAGCCATTGTCATGTGTTGTTCAAACGTCCGCAGGCTAAAGTAATACTCCCTCCGTTCCACAATATAAGATGTTTTAGACATTTTCCACATTCACATACATACACATGTATCTAGACACATTTTAGTATATATGTACACTCACTTTAGTGTGTATCTAGACAACATGTGAAATAGCTAAAACATCTTATATTATGGAACGGAGGGAGTATGAAGTATGTAATTTATCCAAAGCCATACACTTGACTCCCCTCCTTCGGTCGAACACCAGATCGTCAATCTCATCTTCATCAATCCCCATCCTCATGAGCATATCATTGAATTGTTAACCTTTCTTCGTATCAGATCCGCGCTAGCCAGACTGGCCGAGCTCGACGGAGATGGCGTCCCCATGGCTAGACAACAAGAGAACATGACGGAATGCTAGCCACCCTACAAAAGGTGGATGATAGTTTTAAGCCGAGGGCGGGAACCGCTTCGTCTATCGGACATGATCAATCCTTGTCGAGATCAACAAGAAGTCCTCACCAGATCGGATTCCGGTGGCCGAGGCGAAAAAACCTAGTCACCTAGGTCTTACACTCAGACAAGATGTGTGTATTTTGTTTTTGCTTTCGAAGAACGGCCACCTTTTTTTTTTTTTTTGAGGGTATCGAAGAACGGCCACCTGGCCTTTGGTGTAGAAGCGATCCCGTCAATCTTGTCGAGTGGACGAAGGTCTCTCAATGGGCCTACTGAGCCCAGAATAAAATAAAAGGTGCCTTCTATGCTTATATGAAAATGAGAATCAGCCCAGATGAAGAAGAGGATTACCAGCCCATGCCTAAAACAAGCCCAGTCACTCGCGTTCACCGATTTCACCCCGTCCTGCCGCCCGCCGCCGCTGAAGCGCGGCCATGGGGCGGTGGTCGTCTCCCAAGGACCCGGCGCTGGAGGCGGCGCTCCGCCGGAACCGGCGCTGGATCGTGAACAACCAGATCAAGCGCCTCCTCCTCCGCTTCCCGTCCCGCTCCGCGCCCGTCCGCCTCCTCCAGTCCCGCTTCAAGACGCTCGACCTCCTCGGCCGCGCCGCCAACTGGCTCCGCAAGTACCCGTCCTGCTTCGACATCTTCACCGGCGACGGGCCGGCCGGGAGCGGCGGGGAGCTCTGCTTCGGGTTCACCAAGCGGATGGCGGAGCTCGTGGACGCCGAGGAGGCCGCCGTGGCCGCGTCCGAGCCGGCCATGGCCGACCGGCTCGCGCGGCTGCTCATGCTCGCCCGCGGCCGCCGCCTCCAGGTCTCCAAGCTCGCCGCGCTGCGGGGCCCGCTCGGCCTCCCCGACGACTACCTCCTCCGCGTCCTCCCGGCCACACCGACCTCTTCCGCCTCGCCAACCCGTACCCTCACCGCCGCAACGCCGCCGAGCTGGAGCTGCTCCGCTGGGTCCCCTCGCTCGCCGTATCCGCCGTCGAGGCCGCCGCCTCCGCGAGCGGCTCCCTCCCGCGGTTCACCTGCTCGCTGCCGTCCCTGGGGCCAATCGCACCACAAGATGGAGGACTTCAACTCCACGCCCTACATTTCGCCCTACTCGGAGGATTGGGCGGTGCCTGGCACGGACGCAGCAGAGGCCGAGAAGCATGCCGTCGCCGTGCTTCATGAGCTTCTTTCGCTCACCATGTGGAGGAAGATTTCGGTTATGAAGCTTGAGCACTTCAGGTGGGAGTTTGGGCTGCCTCAGGACACCGCCAGGCTGCTGCTCCGGCATCCGTGCCTTTTCTATTTGTCGAATCGGTACAAGATCCACACGGTGGTGCTCCGTGAGGGCTACGAGGGCTCAGAGCTGAGGGTGAAGGATGGTGGCGGCGAAGATAGGCTCGGGGAGCTGATGCAGGAGGGCTGCACGAGTTTAACCCAGAGGCGCCGTGCTGTAAAAGAATAAGAGGAGAGGTGATGTTGATGTAAAGAAGGAGGAAGAGGAGCCGGAAGAGGAGGCGGCGCGATTGGATAGTGCGGAGATAGGAGGAGAGAGATTTTACAAGGTGCTATTGGTGATGGCAAGTGATTATTTTATGTAAGCCTGGGCTCCTTATAATCCATCGTTGCAATGTTTGTTCAGTCCCACTTTGAACTGAAGCAGCTACTGATCGATGCAGTAAGAGTGGCAGTCCTATGAAAGCATTAGACATGTATCTGCAGGGGGCAGCTGTTGTTGCTGGGAGAACTGAATTTCTGACCTGCTAATGTTTCTTCTAAGGACGTGGGATTGAAAAGCTATGGGAATGCCAGTTTGATTTTTGGGTGGATTTTAACAATTGTACTAATCAGTCAATCACATATGGATAATCATCACTGAACAATTGACGGGATTGTGCTCTATGAAAGATTTCTCCGAAGGAAGATAAACCTTTTGATGTTGTCAACAAGGATGTCTGTGATAAATATTGGAAGACCTACAGGAACCATGTCTTGAGAGTGCAACAACAATTTTTACTGTTGTTCTATCATCAGAAAGAACACAGCGCATGAGCAGTAAATGCTTCTTATGAAAAGCACTGTGATATTGTTTGATCTCCGAGCACAATAAGTACAACGATATCTTCAGCCCAGGAAACCTTTTGAGGTACAATTCTCCTGGATTAAAACATTTCTCCTGTATTTGTATAGTTAGTTTCTTAGGACAATGTTTTGCTAATTGAACTCTCATGTGTTCATTTGGGCATTCCAGTTATGTGCTTATGTAGATAGAACAACTTTTCATAGACTTGTTTATGTTTTGTCTGGTCATTTAAAAAAAAATTTAGTCAATCATTTAAAGTATACTAAGATGATTTCTCGTCCTTAAGTAAGCACTTATTTGCATATGCCAGTTTGCTACTGACTAGAGAAGACTAGTGAGTCATTGCAGTGCGGACTGTCCGGTACATTTTTATGGCACATGCGACAGGCCTGCAAATGTGAATTACAGCCTGCTTACAAAACACATAACATATGCTGACTGATGTTGGACATACATAAAATTAACAAAACTAAGCCAAAACAGAAGGATGCATAAAGGAGATTTAACAACAGCAGATCAAATGTGGCCGAGAGAAGATTGGAAAATGAAGACCAACAGAAAGCCATTGAAGAGAGGTGCCAACCATCACAGCCATCAAAATCTGGATTTATTCATGGTCTAAAAGTACTTCCATCCCTTGCTTCTCTGGTGCTGCCATACTTAACACCATCTCGTTGCTACCTTTCCATCCTGTAAATATGATAATGTAGGGCACAATTTATTCATCGAGGCATGTCTTGTGAACATTCATTTCTATGTTTTTTCCAACCAGAAGGAGGAGAAATACCTTTAGACATGTTGAACCCACGATTTTCTAGCTCCTTGTACTCTTGGCATAGTGCACAACTTTCGCAGAACATGTGAACGCAACAATCTATGAAGGGTGATCCTGGAACATTATTTTGTGCCCGCATTGAGGAGCGTTTGGTACAAGAGTACAACCAGTTACAGCCTATGGAAGCTAGCAGAACATACAGAGTCCCGTGCATGCAGCATGCTGGAAACAAGGAGAGTTAACCAATGAGTTTTTATGCTTGAAGCCAAGAGAAAATTATAAGTGAAGCTCGTACATGATGATCCTTGATCCACAATCTCAGCAATGCGACCAAATGTAATGCAGGGACACCAGCATGTCAAACAACCTGCCACGTTAGCAAACAAAATGAAATCTCAGGTTAATTGACATACATTTTATAAAAATATCTATCGAGAAGAGCATAAAAGATAGCTCTACATACAGGTGCCACAATCTCCAAAGCAGCCACAAAGCCCAGTTGACCACTTTCCCTGCATGCTGCTCATTTGCTTTATAGATTATGATCTGTGGAATATCAAAATGGTGTGTAGCTGTGCCTTCTTGAGCAATATGATCATGCTGGTATTTATAAAGCAGTAGCACTGCTCAATCATTACCAATTTTCACTAGTATCCACTGGAAGAACATTCCATTGCAGCATTTTGTTGTTGTTTTGTGGGTGTTCTCTTGCTTCTTGCATTTAACCTTGTGTCTACAGGCTTGGCTCTGAGTTACTCCTTCCAAGTATGTCAATTCATATCCAGTTGGCTTGTTCTACCAGATTGTTTCTATGGAAAATCACTATGCTCAATCAGCATTTGGCAGCAGTCTGGAGCTTTTGGTTCGGTGGTAACGCCGATGCCTTTTTGTTCAGTTTTTTATTTACTGGATTGGCTGGATACAAATAATACATGTTTGCGTGTTGACTTGAATGCAACAAATTGGAACATACTTGGTACTAAAGTAAAAGCAGGAGCCGAAACTTTGATGTTGACTAGTTAATAAATAAGTGCAGGCTGTTGCAATTGACAAGCTGGTGACGATTTCGATGTGAATTCGAGTTGGATAGACTCTGCTGCTCTGGAAATTTCCTTGATGGAGCTCTATCCTTAATAAAAGCTCCAAATTTTCATTGATGTTATCGAATTTCTTAATGATCATTTCTGGATAAAAATAATACCTGTTTGCGTGTTGACTTGAATGCAACCAAGGGGAACATACTTAGCGCTAAAGTAAAAGCAGGAGCTGAAGCTTTGATTTTGATTAGTTAATAAATAAGTGTAAGTTATGCAATTGACGAGCTGGTGATAATTTCGATGTGATTTCGAGTTGGATAGACTCTGCTGCACTGGAAATTTCCTTGATGGAGCTCTATCCTTAATAAAAGCCCCAAATTTTCATCGATGTTATCGAATTACTTAATGATCTCCATTTTGGTGCTTCTTTTCGGCATTTGCCTTTGGTTTTTTTGTTGTTGTTCAGGGAGGACATTATCTGGGTCTGCCATCTGTACTCCAGAGATGATCTAACCTACATGTAGCCAAGATATTAACATTGTTAGGCATTTTTGTGAAGTGGTCCTACACGCACTAAGATGCACCGGTGCTGGCATGCAAGGGTTTGCTCTTGCAAGTTGTGAGCATTTTTTTCCGCTGGCTCATTCCTTGTGTTAATATGGAGCAACTAGTATGATATCTATACCTTTCGCCTAAAACCTTTAGGTGCGCAGGTGCAATAAAACTGGATAGGCATGTCAGCAAGTGAGATATTATGTGAAAAAATTTCAAATGCAAATTTGGGAAACAAAAGGATAAATTCTGTAGTGAAGTATGATTTTGGTTAGGTGCTATTTACAACTGAATTCCTTTTCTTTTCCGGTGCACAGATCGTATTTAGTTTTGAATATTTGTGAAGGTTAATACTGTATTATGTTGTCAAAAGTTTAAAGAACATCTCATGATTTTGTGAGCGGAACACCCGTCTGACTAGATTGCATGGATTGGACTGGACTTAAAAGGGCAGTTTTCGTACTAGTTGCTCTTGTTCTTATGTTCCTTATGATAGTGTTTTGTCATTTTTGAACTATCTCTTGCTAGTGTTTTTACCATATTAGTTCTGTGGTTCCGTAGATGGCAGTTTTTTCTATTGTCATGGTTGTTTTGTCTAGTTTATCTCAAAAAACAAAAAAATCTTTAGTTTGTCGTTTAAATGATATACTCTGGTGATATTACTTCCTCAAGTAAGTACTGTCCTCATGTCAGATTGCCCTTGAGTAGTGAACTACTGATGCTAATTCAGTGGTATCTTTCTGTCACAACTACTAGCCTGCAATGCAACGTACAACCTTTATTGAGTTGCAGATCACATAATATATGTTGCCTACTGATGTTGGAATGTTGGAGCCAGAATATAAGGATAAAAATAAGTAAATTTCACAACTTGATAATCAAACACCCATAGGAGTATAATTCTCCCTTATTTTCCTTTTAGGTGATATAGAGAACATTGCAAATCAAAATTCGCATAAACCCATGAAAGAGTCGGTTCGAATCATCACAGCCAATAAATTCTGGAGCTACCCATGATCTAGAAGCACATCCCTTGCTTTCCTGGTGCCTTCATGCCTTGCACACACCCCACCATCTTGTTGCTACCTTCCCATCCTGCAAAATTCCATGATACAGAGCATGATTTAGTAATGGTGTTTGCCTCATGTTCTTGAACAAGCATTCTCAGTGAGAAGCTGAGAGACCTTTGGACATGTTGAAGCCACTATTTTCCAGCTCCTTGTACTCTTGGCACAGAGCACAGCTCTCGCAACAGAAGTGGACGCAGCAGTCCATGCAGGGCGACTCTTTCAAGCTGTACTGCGACCGCATCGCTGAGCGTTTGGTACAAGAGTACAGCCAGTTGCAGCCTATGCACGCCAGGCAAACATACAGGGTTCCATTCATACAGCACGCTGGAAACATGTGGAGTCAGCCAAGAATGTCAATGATTTTTTTTATGGGTTACCCAAGCGGAAATTCCAAGTGAAACACCTACATGTGGAGCCTTTGTCCACTATCTCAGCGATTCGTCCAAAGGTAACACACGGGCACCAGAGAGTCAAGCAACCTGCAATTTTGGGAAATAGAATGAAACATAGACGAATGTTTTTGCTTACATTGCTTTATCAAACCCATACATGCATAATAGGTGTTGCAAGAAAATGGATTCTAGCTTTGCATACAGGTGCCGAAATCTCCAAAGCAGTCGAAAAGGCCAACGGACCACTCCCCAACCATGGCGCTGGTTAGTTGGGTAGATCGTGAAACTGTGGTTGGTGGAGTATGTGAATAGAGGGTGTGTAGCTGTGCCTTTTGTGCAATCTTTGATGCTGTTAATGCTTATATACTAGTAGTAATAACACCATCTGTATGAAGATCTGACAAAGTCAATTTACTTGGATGACCGTTTCCAGTGCAGCATTCTTGTTGTTTTGTGGGCTTCATCTTGGTACTTGCGCCGTGTGTTGTTTGTTGATGTCCAGGTTTGGGTTTGAATCGGTCCTTTGAAGGACTGGCGTGTTCTGCGTTGTGCCATTCTCTCTGTAAATCCCATGCTCAACCAGCATTTTGGTGCTTCCAGTTTTGGCGCGTCTGAAGTTATCACAGTCCGCAATCCTTTTGAAGTGTGTCAGTTAACTCTACAGCCAACACATCGCTTCTTATGGAGATTGAAAGTGTGTGGCGGCTCATCGGCAATCATGATCCATACTTGGGAAGTGGTGCTTGCTCAAAAACCTTCCGGTCACCGACGAGGAACTGGTTCTCCATGTTCCCAGCTGTAGTTACAGCACTCCAGGTTGCAGCTGCTATTTCCTGCCGCTCCTGTTAAATCCTACTGACAGGCTATTATATGCTTGCTGAAGTTAAAAAATTCTGTAACATCTGAAAGGAATTTGGATCACATCGACCTCTAATGCAACAAAGACATACATCCAAACAAGCTGGCCAGGTCGTGGCCCCTAGTCATGCAAAATAAACCGTTTTCATCTGCTGCCTTCTTTCTGTATGCTCTTGTGTGGAAGGAGACAAACTTACCTATCGCTGCCATATTTATATACTGCAGATGAAAGGCTGTCATCAAGTTATTGACATTGCCCTGTGTATTAATAATAATACACTGAACGCTATGACCTCCTTTTCGTAGGTAAACTGAAGCATCACTTCGTGTTGGATACTGAAGCATGTGGCGGCACATGGGTCGTCATGCTTGGTGCTGGGTGAAGTGGTGCTTGCTCAAACTCGCTGGTCGCTGGCGGGGAACCATGTTGGCAGCTGGAGGTACAGCACAGGTGCTATTTTGTGTTACTTCACACTCACCCCTGGCATCCCAGACTCTATCACCTGGACTCTGAACCCTAGCGGCTGCTACACAGCCGGTTTCGCCTACCACGCCCAGTTCCTAGGCTCTATTCCCTGTAGCTTTCAGCACATTGTCTGGAAGACCTGGGCCCCTCCCAAATGTCGATTCTTCGCTTGGTTGGTGGTGCAGAACAGGTTGTTGACTTCAGATCGCCTGGCCATTAGGGGTTGGCCGCACAACCCTCTCTGCCAGCTCTGTAGATCGCAGGGCGAAACGGCAAAGCACATCCTTTTTTAGTGTCGTTTCTCTCGATGGATTTGGCAGACAGCGGCATCCTGGCTGTCCTGCCCAAATTTAATGCAAGACTTGGGAAGTGGCCGCCAAACTGTCCTCGAGTACTGGAAGGCCATCACCAGGACCCCAACGGCTCACCCCAAGGGCTTACGATCGGCTATCATTCTGGTGACCTGGGAGATATGGAAAGAAAGAAACGCCCGCGTTTTCAACAACCGTTTCTCAATGCCTTCGGTCCTGGCACAGAAGATTAAGGACGAAGGAAGAACCTGGATCCTGGCGGGGAATAAGCATTTGGCTAAGATTGTCATCTGATGTCGCTTTAAACTTTTTAGTTTGGGCCTAGGCCTCCTTGTTTACTCCTTCTATATCAATATAATAGGCAAAGCTTTTGCCTCGTTTCAAAAAAAAATAATCCCACTAATAGGCTACTGTGTGCTTGCCAAGGTTGAATTTTTTTCTAACATCTGGGAGAAATTTTTGTGAGAAGTTGACCATTCGGACTTCGGAGGAGATAATAGCATAAAACTACCACTTTTGGCGTTAAAATTCGGAAAACTACCAGGAGACGTTTCAATCGCAAAAAACTACCGGATTTTGCCGAGACATTCGCAATAAACTCTAATCAAGTTCTGATGACAAATTGACACTGGAACTGACGGTGGGTCCCACTTGACAGGCAAATAAAAAAATAAAAAAATTATTGCAGCCGGAGCTTCTTGGCTTCGACGGGAGCAGCCGGGCAGCCAAGCCCAACCGGCCATGCGGGAGGCGGCGGAGCCTACCAACCGGGACGGTGCGGACGAGGAGGTCCGGACGGAGGCAGCCGGGAGGCAGGTCGAGTCGGCGAGGCGGAGAAGGTCGGCCACGGCGAGCCGGGCACAACAGGCGGAAGCTCCGGGGCGGAGACGAACGGGACCCGACCGGGCGGGCGAGCATCTGGAGCGGCATGGGCCTGCCGGCATTAGGGGCAGCCGGCGCGGGGAGCCAGCCGACAAGGCGGCCATCCGGACAGGCCGGCCGGGCACAGGCGACGAGCAGCCGGCCAGAGGGCGCCAGCCGGGCGAGGCGGTGCAGCCGGCCACGGCAGCCGGAGACGCCGGGGCGCAGCCGAACGGCAGTCGGGGAAGGCCGGAGCCGACAGCGCCGGAGACGGGGCGTGCGGGAACGGCGGGGCGATGAGGGAGGCGGCCAAACGGCGGCGGACTAGGGGAGTCGAGGGAGGCGGCCATACGACGGTCGACTAGGGGCGTGCGGGCACGGCCGCGGAACGCGCCCAGGAGGAGGGCCGGCGCGAAGGCGGCCGAGACGGCAGCCCGGCGCGGCGAGGGCGCGCGGGAGCCAAAGCGCGTAGACGGTGTTGGAATATATGTCGAATATGTGTACGAGTAGGGCTACGCTAGGACTTGTAATTAGACGGAAGGTTAGGTGTTTGAGTCGGACACGTGTAACCTGGCCTAATATATAAAGGCACCGGGAGTAGCCCAAATAGACAAGACGAAAGCTGGTAGGCTAGACACAAGATCACAAGGGGGCGGTCCGGCGCCCGTGGCAGGGGCAGCCGGACCGACGTGGCGTTGAGATCTGGTGCGTCTGTATTGCCTCGGCGGGCTTGTCGTCGACGGTACTTTGACTAGTACATGGGGAGGAGCGCCCGTAGTCATGCCCCGCAGATGTAGGCGTTAAGCGCCGAACTGCGTTACCAAATCTCGGTGTCATGTTTGCTGTGATTGCTTGGCCTCGGTAGATCGATTAAGCGCCTCGGATTTGTAACAAGTGGTATCAGAGCAAGGTCGAAGGTCGCGGAAATTGATCCGGGGAGGAATCGTCGGCATGGGATTGCTGTTCGCACGAACAAGTGGCCGGCTTGTATGGGGAGAAAAGCGATCGGAAGTAGTCGACGAGTCCATGAAGCAATCAAAGATCGGATCCGATACGCATTGGCGTGCAGCAGCAGATCGGTCGGTGAAGGCGGAAACGCCGCATACAGGCAAGACTGCCAGGCAGTTGCGCTGTCCAGGATTTGCAATGCGGGGACGTCACGGTATGCACACGAGCGAGCAGACCCAGTCCATGCAAGGGAGGCGGGCTGCAGGCTGAAAACGCCCATGGGGTAAAGCCGAGTTGAACGGCCGTTGGACAAACGCACGATGGAAAGGGACAGGGGACACTAGGCTCAGGATCGATCAGGAACCAGAGTGAGATTTGTTACACGTGAAAAAAAAGGGTGATCTGCAACCATGGTTTACGTGCATGTGCTTGGTGAGGGGTGACAATGTGAAGAAAATAAGTTTTGGGAGTTTGGGCACACGCTAGGTACACCCATGGAAGCTACCAGGGAAGCTATTTTTCTTTTGGATTAGTTGCTAATTGCACACGAGATTCTACCAGGTGGTTGTCAGATTGGCGACGTACGCATAAGGCGTCGCGGAGGATCATGCATATACAGGGCGCCGGACAGTGCACGACAATTTGTCGGATGTACAAGGTGCGAGGTGGAGCATGGTTGCAGTCGGATACGCTCGGCTGGGTCGGACTGGACAGTCTGACGAACAGAATACGGTGAAGATCGGCGATGACGACGTATGAGCGTGACGGCTGATGGTGTCCGAATTCTGTGGCGTGGCAACGCGCGGCGCATGGGTATGCGCGCTTCGACATGTGGCGGCGCGGGGTTGATTCAAGATAGTGTACACATGATATCTTGAGGTCGACGTGGCGCGGGGTGGACAGATCATCTACCATGGAGTCATGTCGAAGGTGGGGCTGGAGTCTGCGGCAGATTCCACTCGGCTGATGGAGGGGCTACGGCGTAAGAGCTCGGAGAGTCGAAGCCTATTTCAGCGGGAAGGCGAGAAGCACGTTGTTTCGGACTGGAGCTCAGGGTTCGGAGAGATGCGTGGAACTCGGCATTGATCAGGTATGACCGATGGTTATCTGCAGTGGGGCCTGAGATGGTGTGGGTTAGCATCCATTGAGATCTTGGACAAGATTGTGGATGCTCGACGCGGTAATAGTGGCGAGGTGTGCGGTAAGCACGGGACACGGCGATGGACCAGGGCACAGACGGTCGGACATTGAGGTTTGACATGTGTGCACGGGTTCTGAAGCAGTGTTGGCGAGTACCAGGTTCGAGTTGGTGACTGGGTCTATCGGGATTGACATCAAGTGATGGACATGAGTCGGCCATGGAGAATCCGCGAAAGCGCTGATGAGACGGTTGTGAATTTGACTGGAGATGACTTAAGGCAACGGCGAAATTTCTTCAAGGTTTCAGAGATGCAGTCAACAATAGCGAGAATGATGAGTTCAGGTAAATTCTTATTTGTGACACCTAATATGTGAGTTGTTCAGTTTCACATGGATTAAGGACGAGGCTACCAAGGTGACGATGCAACGGCGTTGTCGATATGGTGACTTTATGATCGTTGTGTGATGGCGGTGGACGGATACTCCGGAGAGTTGGGAGCACAAGACAAGAGTGAGGAAGAACTTAATTTTCGTGGGAGCATTGACTGTGGTGAAACAAGGAAGAAAATACGGTTGCAGGTGGAGTCATATAGAGTCAACGGAGTAGCAGCTGAGCTCATGATTAATGGTTCAAGTCCAGGTATACAAAGATTCGGCATGACGGCTTCAAGATGGCGAAGGGCATATTCGCCAAGGTGGAGTTTGTTGGAATATATGTCGAATATGTGTACGAGTAGGGTTACGCTAGGACTTGTAATTAGACGGAAGGTTAGGTGTTTGAGTCGAACACGTGTAACCTGGCCTAATATATAAAGGCACCGGGAGTAGCCCAAATAGACAAGACGAAAGCTGGTAGGCTAGACACAAGATCACGAGGGGACGGTCCGGCGCCCGTGGCAGGGGCAGCCGGACCGACGTGGCGTTGAGATCTGGTGCGGTATTGCCTCGGCGGGCTTGTCGTCGACGGTACTTTGACTAGTACATGGGGAGGAGCGCCCGTAGTCTTGCCCCGCAGATGTAGGCGTTAAGCGCCGAACTGCGTTACCAAATCTCGGTGTCATGTTTGCTGTGATTGCTTGGCCTCGGTAGATCGATTAAGCGCCTCGGATTTGTAATAGACGGCGGCAGACGGCGTGGAGGCGCGGCCAAGGGCAGCCAAGCGAGCCGGGCGAGCGGAGGTCAAGGGACCACTCGTACCAGCTAGCTAGCTTAGCTAGCCACAGGCCGGAGCTCGCTTGCTGCGCGGCCGCCGGCGCGGGGCGCGAGCCGCCTCCGCTCGTAGACAGGAGACTGGCTTGCCTCCGCTCGAAGCTGCTGGGTGCGGGCGCGTGGGCGCGGGCAGCAGCGGGGCCGCGCCGGCACGGCGGCAAGGGCGGAAGCTCGCGCGCGCAGAAGCTGCGGCACGGCGGCGCCGGCTGTAGGACGCGGGCGGCAGCAGCGGGGCCGCGCGGGCTGCCGGATGCAGTTGACTTTTTCTTTTTGTAGATATTTTCCTTTTTGTTTTATTTTTATTTTATTAGCTAGGCTGACAAGTGGGCCCCACCTGTCATTTTGCGTGTCAATTCGCGCTCAGAGACAGATTTGTGTGTTCTGCGACAATCAGCGAAAAATGTGGTAGTTTTTTGCGATTGAAACGTCTCCTGGTAGTTTTCCGAATTTTAACGCCAAAAGTGGTAGTTTTATGTTATTATCTCACTTCGGAAACTGTAAAGGCCAATGAGACTGCTCTGAATAGTTGTGGGGTTCAAATTTCAGCGTTGGGTTGCGGCGGCAAACTCGCTCCCCACGAATAGTCAGACATAATTTAGGTGCAGTTTGTCTTGTCAATTCATCACATCCACCACCTGTAATGCAGCAAAGACATAACATCCGAACACTGCACCAATATATCCCAACCGGTGAGCAACAACAACGGCGATACGTGCGACAAGACACGACGGAGGACTCACCGAGCACGTCGCAGGTGTAGAAGGTCTTCCCTGGCAGCCACGTGGCCTCGAGGTCCTTGCCCCACCCTTTGACGCCGACCACATTGTCCAAACTAGCCTTGTTGAAAGGAGTGCGTTCATGCAGCTCGTGACCCGGTAGATCCGGTGCTTGATCTCCAACTCTTACTTCAAATTTCTGTCTTCCCTTCTCTCGTAGTTTTCTTAATTTTTCCATAAAGTTCAGGTAGGCCGACCCAAAAGGAATCTTATTTAGATAAAGAAGGCCGGCCCATTATGGTTAGGCAGGCCAGCCGACTAATTTAGCTGGCAGGGGGGACCACGATGGCCCGTTTTTGCCCATGGGGCATTTTTCCGGCCACCGTATATTTGTTTGGGCCCATTTGCTGTCCCCGCTTAGACTGATTTAATAAGCCCATTAAATGACCCACTAACGAGCGAAATTGTTTATCCGTGGCCCGAGAATATCTGGTTGGTAGATTGCCTAAATAAATTCTGGAAACATCAGCTTCTATTATTATATAATGTCGACCAAATCTAAATTACATTCGAGTTCATTTAGCACAACACATTTTGCACGCAAATTTCCTCAATCTATACTAAAAATAATCTTAATTCTTTCTTCTCCTCTGACAGGTGAGACCCACATGGGTAGGGCAGAAGTAAAGGCCACATGTGCTAGGTAAAAGTATATATAGGGTTGTTTTCGCAAACAAGAGCCGCCACGTGCCTACACTAGAATCGTTTGGACTATTTTAAAACTAGTGGGGGCTAGTTTGCACATGTAGACACAACACAACTAGTAGCACCGCTGCAGCTGTATATAGTATATACGAAGTATCCCGCTGTCACTTTCTCAATTACTTTGACAGCTAAAAGCATCACTTCATATGGAGATTGAAGTGTGTGGCGACTTATGGAGATTGAAGTAAAACTTTCTGGTACTTGATCGAGTGTTCAGAGTTTTCACTTGATATATAGATTGAACTAGTAGTGCGGCTAGTGTGTGGCGACTTATGGAGATTTTGCTTTAAAAAATTGCGACATTATCACCTTCTTTGCAATTTCGCAAGTCATCACTGTTAGAAATAATCTTGCCTTAATCATCTATGTGTCTAATTAGGAAAGTTTTATAGCTGGTCCAACTAGTAGCACGTGTTAGATGGTAGTAGTAGTTTGGATAGTTTGGAGTAGTACTAGTTGGTATAGGAGTGCATGTACAGTGGTGTTAGGAGTTGGTATACGAGTAGGTTATGGTTTCACTACGGGAGGCGCCAGGGACGCCGACAGGCGCTAGGGACGCCGATGGCAAAACATCGACCCCGTCGGCGTAGCTTCGAGGGGCGGGAGCCGGGCCACGTCGCCGTCGGCGTTGGCAGGCCGTCGGCGTAGACGCTGCGTAAGCCGACGGGGGCCGTCGGCATATGCCACCCCGTCGGCGTATTCCTCAATTTCCGTGCCAGCCCAACCCGAGATCGCCCCGTTGGCGTTGACTAAAGAAAAAAAACGCGTTCGACCCCGTTCCCGAGCCCGAGCCCCCCGACCGCCGCTGCGCCCCGGCCCCGCCCGCCCGCGCAGGCGAACCCACTTCCTGCCGTCCTCCCCCCGCCTCCATTCCCTCGCGCCGCCATCTACCCCGTCGCCGCGAGCTCCGCGCTGCTGCCGGTCCCTCGCCTCCCTCCGCTCCCGTGCCCGGCCCGGCCGAGCTCCTCCTCCCCCCTCGGGACACTCCATCTTCAGCGGGTGAGGTGAGGCTCTTGAGCCATTTTTTCTGTTTAAATCAACTAGTAATTTTACTTGTTTTTAGGTTAGAAAAATTATAGGTTAAAAAAATTTAGTTTAGAAAATTTGACGTGTTAGTTGATTAGTAATTTTAGGTGTTAGGTGATTAGTAATTTTTCTAACACCTAAAATTTAGGTGTTAGGTGATTAGTAATTTTTCTAACCCCTAAAAATTTTTAGGTTAGAAAATTTTAGGTGTTAGAAAAAAATTTAGTTGCTAATTTTCTATCCGATATATTCTTATTGTGCGACTGTTTTTGTTATAGGAGAGCAACGCCGTCCGTCGACCCTGACCCGGCCACGCCACGCCCTCGACCCGGTCGTCACACCAACGTTCGACTACTTCTCTACCGCCGAGGGTGAGCTAAAATTTCGTCTCCTCCCTCGCATTTATTTATGTCACGTCATCTAGATGTCATTTCCCGTGCGAAAGCGTTACGAAGATAAATATGCATTAGAGGCAGACATATTTTGAACCGTAACGCTTGCGGCATTTACGGGACAGTCAGTGGATGCGTAGTTGGGTACGTTCTCCATGTTCTGCTTCGGTCTGGGTCAGGATTTCGGTAGCGCCTCCTCGTTGTTCTCCTTATGCACATCCTCTCGGCTTTTTGCCGAGACATGTATCGGGAGAGAAGCGGGCGAGACGAGAGGTTTTATGCCACTGGAGAGCGCGTTCCGTTACCAATTGCACGACCACCTAGGCCTGGGCTGCCGCCACCGTTTTCATCGAAGGAGGACTTCACTCGCATAGGCTACCCGATGACACCGGTAAGTTATATGCCAAATCAGTTGTTACCGTTGTCATGTGCCTGCCAAGTCGCTAACTTCCGCTAAAAAATGCATGTAGGGATCGGGACACACCGGGGCTACTCCCTTTGGCCATGCTGATGGCTCGCCAAGTCGCACGATCACACCGTTTCATCACGCTGCTGGTGCATCGCCGAGTCCGTCACGCGATGCCGATGCCCGTGCTACTCTGTGACGCCCCGAGATCGGGCACTATGCAGATTTCAGCATTCCCGCCAAATCCGCATAATAACCGATTCCAGGTTGCCACTTATGATAACATTACAACAGTTCACGAATATTCCACAGTTACAACAGAAACAGATAGATACAAGATGACTCAAACGAGCCAGGGATACAACTGATACAATACAAAGATCCAAATAACAGCGGAAGAAACAACATAGCGTCCGACTACGGACAAGATACAAATTGGACTAAGAGTCCTGAAGATAACCGATGGCGTCCAATCCCTGCCCAGGCCAAGCCGGAGGGATTCCCAAGCTAACGTCGTCAGACTTCAAACCTGTTGACTGCAATATTGAATATGCAGCCACGAAAAAGATTCGTGGGTCAGTACGGTTAAGTACTGGCAAGTGGATAAACCCATACTCACAAGATACCGGCGTAGCCAGTCATCACAAGATACAAATACTTTGGGATCAACGAGAGGAAGGGATTATTGCAAATAAGCGGCAGCGGGCTGCACTAACCAACTACAGAGAGACACTACAACTTCCGGCTAACAGAAAGAAGATAAGATCGCGTATCGTAACCAACTACAACTACTCACCAAACAATACCCATCCAATGTCACCCCCTACTAAGGAAGCAACCCAAGGATAACTCACACGGTTGAATTAATGATGGATCAAGTTATTGTGTCAATAAGACTATTACTAGTCAAGTTATTATCATTAGGTGTAAGTTGTCTGAGTACTTGTTAGCCAGTACTTTCACCAAGTAATCCATAACCGCGGAAAACACGGCTTCTCGAGAAGATTTATCCCTGCAGGGTGTGCTCCAGTACCCGTACACACTCAAGCCACCAACTAAAACTCAGGTTGGCTCGACACGACCCAAACCATCTCTACAACCCATCCTAGGAGCCACGGAGCTATAAGGTCCCAGCCACGCAGCCGAATACTCAGCGCAGGTGTGCAAAACTCCCGCAGGACACAACACCCCGGCACTACAGGCCTCGCCCTATATGCATCACCATCATCATAACCATCACCAGTAACCATGGGGGGCCCTCCCATTATGCAAAGGAGCAAATGGAACACCCGAACTAAGTGTGGCTCTTCGGACAAGCTGCAGATCAGGTCTAAGTCGAGGGGGGTCCCATACTACCACCCGGATGCGGTGAGCACGCTCGTCATGGATCAGTAGACAAGACTCTTTTCCTAGTTTCGACACTAGCAGGCTTCAAAACCCTAACCCGGGCCTCCTGCCGGTGCCTTATCATCAAATTATTATTACCCAAAACATTAACAAGTTGTTGATTGAATTGAAACCCAACTATCAACTAAACAGGTGATAAGATAAATGACAACAAGACTCGAGCACAAACAAACCTAAGCATGCAACTACGACACGGGGCCAACAGGGTAAACAAACAACAGTTGATAGGAAGTGGAAGGGAAAACTATATCATGGCTGCAAGGTAAACATATAATAGGATCGAGACTCAAGCATCGAACAACAGGCTAGAATAAGAACAACGGAAAGAATCGGTAACAAGTGATGAAAGGTAGCCATATGGCAGCAAGTGAGTATACTTGCCTGAGATCCCGCAAGGTAGCAGAACTTGTCGTTGCTCACGTCATCTCAACGTCCTATCCGGGAAGAAGCAACGAACCTCGAACAAACAACGGAATGCAACAATTACTACTACGGCAAAAGATCCAGCATGATCCTATTTTATATGCATGACATGGCAAGATGCAGCAGGGGAAACAACTTAAACAATTTAATCGGAACCGGAGTCCGGAGAAATAGGAATTGGTTCAAGTTGTTTATCTAACCATCAAGTTAAATGTTTTTTAGCATGGAAAACAATAAAGTAGATGAGTTAGGCAATTTAAATGGAATGGGGCAACAGTTGGAAATTATTAGCCCCCACATTCCATATGTTGTCATATAGTTGAACATGCATAACAAAACCTAAAATGCACAAGATATGATGCAAACAGAGATATGGATGGCATGAACATGTTAAAGATATGAAACTGATTGGAAAACATATTTTATTTGTTTGATTTGGAATTAAAATGAATTAGTTATGAATTTTGGCAATTTAAATTGCATTAAATAAGAGGTGAAACAATTATTCAAATTAATTGTTGCAAACCAGAAAACAAAGTTGATATCCAAGTGTGGCAGGTGATTTTGGATGAAAAACATGTTTTGAGTATTTAATTTGGAGCAACCATTTGAAAGTTATTAATTAGGCCATTTAATTAACCAATTTAAGGATTATTAAATAACATTAATTTTAATTGCCCAAATTGCAAAACAAAGTTGATAAACAGAAAGTTCATTGAATTTGGACTGAAAAACATATTTGATTTGTGTGATTTGAATTAATTATGAATTAACCAAATTGGAAAAGAATTGTTTGAATTTGAAATTTGAAACAATTTGAATTGTGCAAAACAGAAAACAAATTGCATATTTGAAGAGTTCATGAAATTTTGATGGGGATGCATATAAAGTTTGTATTATTTGGATTTATGGTTTGAAAGTTATGAGCAAAGAAGTGTTAGGGTCTATTTTGCAAAAGGGCACGGATGTGGTTGTGAGGGAAAAACAGCAGAGAGGGGCTCCGGGGTAAAAAAAAGGAAAGCCAGGGGCCTAGGTGCAAACCGCCAGATCCAGATCTGGATCTGGGGTCGTTTCTCACCGGGAGTGACCCCAGCCGCTGCCGCTGACGCGCGGGCCCGAGGGCCACGCGGGCGCTGACGAGGCGCGGGTGCGCAGGTGACTGGGCAGGGGGGTCAATGACGGGTGGGCCGCGCGCGCGAATTAATTCACAAAAAAGCTGGCTTCTGCGCGGCCAAGGGGTTTCGAACCCGGGATCTGCCCACTGCGCGCAAGGAACAGGCCAGTGCGGCTATGCTGTGGCTTGGTGATAGGTATCGTGCGTGGGGGTTAAGAGGTGGTCTTTCGCCTGTTAACTGAATTCGATTCAGTTAACTGAACCATGTCGAGGGCCGCGATCGGAACTGGGTCGATGGCTCGCCGGAGAACCACGTCGAGGCCGAGCGGGATGGCCAGCGCGAAGGCTGGCCACAGAGCAAGAAGGGAGGAGGAGCCCTAAGGCGAGAGGTGGGGCCTCACCTCGATCTGCTGTCGAGGAGGCGCTGCTGCTGCCGATGGCGAGGAAGCGGTGGCGACAGGGCTCGGCGGCGGAGGAAAAACCTTGACGGCGTCGCCGCCTCGGGCCTCCTCTCGCTTCTGCGCCTTCACGAAACTTGACGAGGAACCCACCATGGTTCCATTCCCGTTGATAGCTTGGCTTGAGGAGGAACGTGGCGATCGGGGCTAGCCTCTGACGGCAGGGTTTCGGTGTGGTGCGGGTTTCTGAGAGTCTTACAGAGAGGAAAAGCAGAGGGTGGAAGAGAGGGAATCGAGGGGAGAGGCAGGGTGGCGGCGGTGGCGTGGAGTAGAGAGGGTTGGTTAGGGTTTGATGCCTCCTCGGTAGCTTCTTGTAGAGGGGAAGGAGCAGGTGGGGGGTGCTGTCGTCTTTTCTGCAGAGAAAACGACAGAGAGGGGGATCGTACGGAGGTTGGGGGTGACTGGCGTGGGCTTGATGGGGTGGGCTGGTTGTAGGTGGGCTTGGCCTGCCTCTCAGCTCACCCCTCTCTTCTATTTTTTTCCCTCAAAAACATTCTTTTTTTTGTAAAGGAATAGAAAGGAAAGAGAGATGGAAAGAAATAGGGGGGGGGGTTTATTTTATAATTAAATGTTGTTGATTTGCAAAACAGCACATAGAAGTAATGTTAATATTAACTTCAAAATTTAGAATATTAATTTGATTTTTAATGTGTTAGTTGAATTCCAATTAAGGTTTAATTTGGAGTTTTTGGAAATAACATATTATATCAAATAAGTTCAAGCAATTATGAAAACATTATTAGCTTTAATTTATTTGTAAGATTTTAATTTTAAAACTCCCATTTGAAATATTGCCAAGTAGGAGTTGATTTGATTTGAATGTGTTGTTTGCATTTACCATTAGGGTTTTGAACAATTTAAATTGTTTTGGATTTTTGAGTGGTTTGGAAAACATGATGCAATGCTTATGTGATGCATGTGATTGCAATGCAAAAAGAAACAACCAATCTACTAAGGGGTAACACCCCAGGTGTTACATACTCCCTCGCCGAGTTCCGGGCATGGTTCGACGGCGGGTACCCAGCGCAGAGCGTCGCCTATTCTCACTCGGTCCGAGATGGGGACAACGAGCTCTCGCGAGATCTAGCTAGGACGATTGAACTTTGTATGCACTATTGATATTGCTCGGATGATGTTCGGATGATTTTGTACTTTGTACGATGTTTGGATCATATGGATATGATGTTTGGATGTTCTTTGTGTGATTTCAATCTTGGTTTTCATTTTTCTGCAATTAAATTCGTACGAAAACGTGCCCTAAAAAAACAGCACGACAAAAAAGGAAAAAAAGAACCGACAGAACGCGGCCTCTTCGCGCCAAATGGCCCAGCCCATACGGCGACGGGTCCCGTCGGCGTCTCTTCGCGCGTGGCCCACATGGCACGGGGCGCGCATGGCCCATACGGCGACGGGAATACCGTCGGCGTCCCACGACGGGCCGGCCCAGCAGCGCCCACGTGGCCCAAGAGCCCGACGGGCCGGCCGTCGGCGTTCAGATCGATTACGTCGATCCGTTACGATGCGGTGGGGCCCACTGTAAGGGATACGCCGACCGGGATTTTATACGCCGACCGGGATCATCCTACGCCGACGGCTACCGTCGGCCGCTGGAGACGCCGACGGGCGCCGGCCGTCGGCCTCTTCGCGCGGTCCCGTAGTGTTTAGGTCTGGCCGTGCATGTATTTATGTCCTGTACCACAATATTGTACCGAGAGTTGACAAGAGAAAATAAAGAGGAAAAACACGGGTGCGACAGGCGCCCTTGGCAAAAGGATTTTTCGTGGGCGTGTTTGTTTAGTTTGATGTAATCGATCCTGTGGGAATCCCAACAATTGGTATCAGAGCGAGGTAAAATATTTGAGGGCACGCTTGCACCTGGGAGGCAACCCGTACGAGCGCCTCGGGGCGGGCGATCGTCGTTTGATGGAATGACACGGAGTAGATGGCGAGGAGCTATCATCGGGAAGGTGGGGGAGGTGGTGCGAGGTGTGGTGCCTAGAGTTTCGTCAAGATCGTCAATCGAGTGTTAGATGAGTCGAAGTGTGTGCATGTTTGCACGTGTGGTCGGCGTCGTGTCAGTGAGTCGTCGTTGTTTCCAAGTGCTCGTCTCTGTGAGGATCCGTTGCAGTTGAAGCGCGTCACGGTTGAGGTGTGGATGGTGTATTCCGTGAGGTGTGTCCATGTCCTCGTAGAGCGTCCTGGTTGCGACCAGTGTGATTCGGTGTGATGCCGAAGGCGGACGGTGGTAAGAAGAGCTACCGTAAAGCGAGTAGGTGCGCGACCAGTAGAAGGCTACTGCAAGCGAGTACAGAGAAATATGGTGCGAACCGAGTGCGCGGATGCCTAGCAATGGCGGTGGCACAAGAGGTGCGAACCGAGTGCAAGGCAGGGACCAAGCAATGGCGGTGGCAAAGCATAGCAGGGTGAGGTGCACTGCATGTTTCCTGCGTGGTCATACTTAATGTACTTAATGTACAGACATGACGGTGAAAGGTTAATCTCCAAGGAGCAAATACGTGAGACATCATAGTCGAGAACTCCATTGAGGTGTGTCACCGAGGGGCGAGGGAAGTGTGCGCAAACAAAGGAGTCTCGGCGAGAGAAATCGTCGTGAATATGTCAGGAGTCAAGATCAGGGGAGCGCGAGGAGATGACAAGGCAAAATTAGGGAGAGATTGTTAGAAATAATCTTGCCTTAATCATCTACTAGACCATAATAGGGCGCGTTGCCACGCCCGTCCATTCTAAGGATAGAAAAATAAAATAAACAAAAACCTGAAAAACACCAAGTCACGACATCTTATTCACGTACATATGAGTGTGCATCATAGTTTACGCTTTGATTTATACTGGCCACCGGACTATTAACATACTCCAAGCAAAAATGAAAATTTAGTCTGTCTCAAGGTGCAACAGCTAGCCTTCACTCGGTGGACAAATGAAAGTTACCTGAGATAAGAAAGGCACAAGATGTAAGTTGTTCTTGTCGAGCTGCCTCTGCCGATGTAAGTTGTTCTCTCATTCTCATCATATTTTCTGACATTTCCCTTCTGCATTGCTAAGTAGTCTATATTCATTGTTTTCTTAAATTGTAGCCTGAGTTCGATGCGGCCTATGCTGCCGCTTATGCGAAGTACAAGCTGGACCTACAGGAGTGGACGCAGAGGAGTGAAACCTCCGATGCGTACACTAAGGAGTTCAAGACTGTAAGTTTTCAATCTACATTTCTGCAAAATATGACAAGTAACACTACTACTAGTTTGAATGTTTATTTTGGCAACACATGACATCTAAACCATCTTGTAGGCGATGATGAGGTGGATGACCACCGGAGAGCGAGGGCCACCTCTAGGAGAGCGTCCTGATGGGCCAGGGCCGATCCCGGTATTCACATCGAAGGAAGAGTTTTCTCTCACCTACTACTCAGAGACCCTAGTATGTTCTTTGCCACACCACCTTACAGATTTACTTTGCCTCTCAAGTGGCTAACTCGTGCTCGAACATGTAGGGGATTGGAGCTTCGGAGAACGTGCATTTTGGCCGGGCTTCTCCTAGTGGCTCCCCGGGTTCGCGCCAGACCACGCCGATTCACGGCCGTGCTTCTACCACTCCTGGTTCCTCGCCTGGTGGCTCCGGAGCTGGTCCGACGGACGCGGCGCACGGTCGGGCTTCTCCTGTTTTCACGAGGGGAGACTTGGGCTACACCCCATCTCCTCTGTACCGTCTGTAGCTAGCCAGGGGTAGCTAAGGATGTATCGGGATCCATGTATCACATTAAACGATGTTTGTATGGATGTTTTGATGGTTAATAATGATGGTACTGTGCTTCTTCGTGTTTTTAATGCATTGAATTATTATTTGTGCCATTTCTGTGGTTTTTGGAACCAAAACAACAAAAAAAACCTGGGCATAGGCTATGCCGACGGCAATGCTGTTGGCACAGGCCCTGCGGTGACCAAATGGTCAGGCCTGTGCCGACGGCATTGCCGTCGGCATAGCCCCTGCGCATCAGTCGACGCGCGCTTACCTCAGCTCGCCGCGTGTCCAACCAGCTTACCCTGACGTCGTGGCTGTGCTTGTCAGAGCCAAGTGGGCCCCACCAGCGCGCTGTGCCGACGGCTTTAGAGTGTGCCGACGGCAATTGGGCTGTGCCTACGCGGGCATAGGCCGACGGCAGTGTGCCGACGGGAATTAGTCTTGTGCCGACGGCTGCTGGCCGTCGGCGTACAGACAGATTCCTGTAGTGAGGGGTCAATTAATCAACGGGGGACACTACCAGCATAAAGACGAAGCCGGAGATTGAGTCGGCTACCGCCTCCAGGCACTAATTTGATCTAAAATACATAAGAAATTAACAACAAGAAGACGACAGCACTTCGTCGCCTCTCATAAGCTGCAGGGGCGCCGAGATCACGTCCCCTCGTAGCCACGTGGGCCACGACTTGCTCAGCATAAAGCGTCAAAACGGTCTGCCGACCAGCAGCCCGTTTACGTCAGCCAGACCCTTCCTAGCGCGGGCTCACGTGAGGAGGCTTTGCGGGAGTTTCTTAGCCCGATTAACGAGAGGCCTTCCCGGTCAATCTCCAGAGGAGCAACCTTGTGACGTTTGGGCCTAAGGCTCGTGCCAGTGCACCGCCCGTGACAGCGAGGCCACGTCAGATTTTACCCCCACTCTCACCACACTCTCACCCCACGGTGCCTGTGCACGGGCTGTAGTGCCAGCTCTCACTTCTCTCTCCTCCACTCTCACCACACTCTCACCACACTCTCACCCCACGGTCCCCGCTCTCGCCTCCCTCTCGCCTCCAACGCGGGCGACAGCGGGGCGGTAGCGCCCGCTACCGCTGGGCGGTGGATCCGTCGCCCGCCGCTGCCGTCCCGTCCCCCTCTCGCCCGCCTCTCGCCTCGCCTCGGGCGGTAACGCCCGCGATACCGCCCCACTGGCACCAGCCTAACTGTAACGGGTAGCGTACGTGTGAAAGAGTCGTGCGGTAAAACGTAGCAACAATCTAGTACGTCCGTTTGCCGGATCCGACTGTTACTAGTGGAAACAGGGGCTTTAGTCCCGGTTCGTAGGCCCCCATTTGTCCCGGTTGTGCAACCGGGACGGGGCATCCGGGACAAATACCCCTCCCCATTGGTCCCGGTTGTGGCAGGACCCGGGACAAATGGGGCTGACCACGTGGCCCGTGCGCTGGAACCTGGCCAGGGCTATTAGTCCTGGTTCTCAATACGACCCGAGATGCATGCCCCTTCTGCCGCGGCAGGGCTTTTGCCCTTTTCTCTGCCGCGGCAGAAATTTACAATTTCCGTTTTTTGGTCCCCGAGACCTCCTGGCGGCCCCTCCCCGGACCTCGAGAAGAGAGGAGCCTCGGTGGACCCTCCACGGAGCCCCCGGATCGCACGAGTGAATAAGTATATAAAGCAGAATAAGAAACACTTATATTACAGAAGCAAAGTATATCGAGCATATTACATGACCGATGGAGTGTATACAAAATCAAACTTAGTTCCAACCGGAGGCATGGTACTCTCCATCTACTTTTATGACCTCTGCATCTAAGAAGCCCGCAATTTCCTCCTGAATTGCTCGTATGCGGTCCCTGGTAGAAGACCGTCCCGAAGCCGTTCGATCTAATATAAAGAAGAGTGGTCACTAAAATATAGGAAACTAAGTAACTAAAATAGATAGTAATAAGAAGAATTGACGACTAACGTACATGAAGTTGCTTTAAATTTCTGCCCTTGGGAGATGTGGTCTGACGAATGAACTCGCAAACGTAGTATCCACACAAGTTATTCCCGTCTCCTTGTTGCAAGCACTATACGAGAAGATTGTTTCAATCAAAATATAATCAACCAGGCATGATAATGGTATCGACACTAGAATCAAGGAGATGGGCACGGATCTAGATAGAACTTACTTGCACAACATCAAATGTAAGCTGTTTTTCCCATTCACCGAGAGACTTCTTTATGAACCTCTTCCAAACCCTACCCGAGAAAGGAAAGAATAAAAGAGTTATAATTACTTGATATCCGAAAATGAAACAAAGTAGTCGATATATTGCCATATAAAATACTGAAATTAATAAAGATTGAAATTACCGCTGGATCATTTCCTGCATGTCAGCCCACATTGGGAGGGGTTTACGTTTTGAGTCCATTACAATTACTTTTCCTTTGTCAATTTGGAAGATTAGCAGAATATAGTGAAGCTACGCACGCAGAACTCATCAATTATACAGTGAACATCGAGTAAGGAAAACAGAATGTTTACAACAGAGTAACACACTTACTTGAAGTTGTAAGGAAATAGTATTTCCCGCCGGTGTTGGTTAAATATTATTGCCCTCAGAATATTATTTTCTGTATCCTTGGGAGATTGCCGAAGAGTCTTTTCAAAAATAATACTTGGATCAATGAACCCATATATCATAGATTCCACCTCTTTTACATTCGAGAATCTTCATTCTGCAATTATAATATATGAGTGTACTATAATATATAATATATATATATATATATATATATATAATATGCAATGAATGAGGTGAGCTAGAGAAATAAGTGCTTACAGACAATAGCACTAAGGATAGATTTGTCGAGGGCCTGCTGCTGGTATAACTGAAACAATTCCTCAAATTGTATCATAACATATCCATTTCCATTTCCATAGTGCTCGTCCTTAACGTTGAGACATATCCAGTCCGTACATTCCTCAACGGCTTCCAAATACCAACTATGCACTCTTCGCATTTTCGTTGGTAGATCCTTTATCTCCTCTGGGTTTGACAAGAGGCTTCCCGTACTGGTATTTGTAACGCACATTCAGCTGCGGGGAAGTAGTTCACTGTTTGCATACTCAGCAATGGACAAACCCGCATCAGCTGCCTTGTCTGCGTACAGCGTTATAAACTCCGGATCAATATGCTCGTCAGCAATATTAGTGCTCGGCCCCCCTGGGTATTGGAAATCACTTTGAGCGGGGACGTGGATTGTTTTTTCTGCTCTCCGAGCTGAGCAACTGATTTTCCCTTTTTCCCGCTTGCGCTACTACTCTTCGTCGACCGCACCATTTCCTGGTGTGATTTCATAATAGAGCGGTCATAGTCAGATGACAGACTCGCTCGGGTTGATGAAGAGTCTTCACCATTTTCCAAGCTCGTTCTATCTCTCTTCGTCTCGGGGAAATCTGGCTTTTGCTTCTCCTTCCGCTTTGATTTCCACGCCTCGTATTGTCCTTTGCGATTTTCTGGTTTTCTCGGGAGTATAGTCGTAAGGTAACTTGGTACCTCTTTTGGTACCTTCGGGAGGGGTGACCGTTGACGTTTCGGTGATTTTTACGTTTCGGCAGAAACTTAGTGGGCGGAGAAGGCTGACGCGGCGGTAGGCGAACGCGCTGGAGACGTGCACGGCGTAGGCGACCGCGCCGGAGACGGCATGCGTTGCGAAGACGACCGCGCTGGAGACTTTTGCGCTGGAGAAAGGCGAGGATCGATGGCTTTGCCGTCTGATTTGTGAGCACAATGCATTCCTTTAGCCATAAAACGGTCAAGTTCTTGGCTTCTCCGAGTTCAGTCAACTCTTCGTCTTCACCTTCAGGAAAATCAAGCTTTTACCCGCTCGAATCCGTTGACAACTTCATCGACCCCAACAACAGCGTAGCCCCGTGGAACCGGAAGAGTATGGTGAGTTGGTTCGTTACCAATTGGTAAGACATAGCCGGCCGCCGCCTTGATGGTTATATTGACGACCTTCACAGTGGAGCTCACAGGATGTCAGTTCCGTGATCTCATCCACCGGTGAATCATCGGCGTGCATCATCACCCGTAGCTGCGTGGACGCAACACTGCTTTTGCAATGAGAATGTGCGGCGTCGGGAGCCTCGACTTCAACTTCTACCATGTGTACTGATGCGCCGGTAGACACTATCTGCTGGCTAAGTGTGTTAATTTGGTCCTGCTGCTTCTTTGCTACATCCTGTGTCAGCTTTACCATTTCTTCAAGTTGACGCCTCCAGTTTGCCTGATTCTCTGCTTCAGCTGCCTCCTTGTCCTTTGTACGTTGACGGCTTCTATCTGGATATAACTTTCTGGTGGAGTCGAACGCAACACTCCACGGAGGAGTGCCTTTTGTGCCTCGTGTACGCCCTGCGTGTTCCTTATTCCCGAGGGCTCGTGTGAGCTCGTCGTTCTCTCTATCTGGCACGAACTTCCCATCTTTAACGTCCTTTATTGCGTCTCTCAGCTTCTCTATGGGTAAGGACGACTCTCTTTATGTCTTAGTTATATATTGCTTTTCCTTCGGCGTCCAACGTGCCCCATGCCCGTAGAACCATGACCTTGTCCGCTCGACCCACAAGAACGGCTCGGGAGTGATCCCCTGCTGAAGCAGGTTGTTCTCCCATGTCTCCACTTGGGACTGGAACCCTTGTAGCCACCTTACCCCATAACATGGTGATATACCTTTTGGCGGCGTTTTTCTCATTTGTTTTTGTCCTTTCCAGTTCATTCTCTGCCAGCTTGTACTTCACGAAGTCTGCCCATACGGGTTTTATTTTCTCATACCCTTGAGTGAAATCAGGAGTCTTGTTCTTCTTAACATAATCAAGGTTCAATCTTTTCTTCCAGTTTTTGAATTGCTCGGCCATCTTTTTCAGGGTCCACGCTTTGACCTTTTCCCGTATCTCATGTTTCATTTTAGTAACATCGGCCTCATTCACCCCACTTCATTCTCGTCCACCTCCGGCATGGTAAGTTTGAAATTAGCCAAAATCTTTGAGAAAAGATGATCTTTGGCTATTTGCCGACATATGAAATTCCTTGTTTCCGCGGATCTTTTGGCTTATTCCACTCATTACAGTCGGTATGTGATCTCTAACTAGCACTCCGCATTGCTTCACAAATTTTTGGGCAACATCAGCGGGAAGCTCGGGTGCGCCGTCTGCGCGATCGTGTCGATCCTGTATCTTTCTGTATCTTTCAACTTCCTTGTTGCGCCTCGTTTAGTCTTTTTTTTCCGGTTGATATACTTGACCGGATGGCTAAAAATATAAAGACTGTTAATACATGTATATAGACAACGGATGCTTCATTAATTAACATATCTATATATGCACCTCGGAGCCGTGTTTGTAATTTGTATGGTTCCACCGGAGCCGTCGGCTGCTCCCCTATCGGAGCCGTCGGCTTCTCCCTCATCGGAGTCGTCTCCCTGGGTGAGCACCGGATCTCCCTCACCGGAGTCGTTCATCCACTAGCTCACATCGTTCTCTACGTCGGGCCCGCGGATTAAACCCTCGATCATATTTCGGCATCTTCGTCTCTTGGCTCCATACTATACAAAAAGAGTAAGTATATATTTCAGATCAATTTCATTAAAATTGCTTATACATAATAATTAACTAATGATCAATTATTTTCATCCAAATTGTTTATAGATAATACACAAAAATAGCAACATATTCATGAAATATTTAAACGTACGATAACATTTCTAGCATTCTTAAATTTATAACACTATCTTAATTAAATTTTCTAACATTTATAATTAATAATTCTAAACATACAAATCTAAAATTTCAAACATTCTTAAATTTCCTATATCAATTCTAACGTACAAATCTAAAATTTCTAACATTCATAACTAATAATTCTAACATTCTTAAATTTCCTATATCAATTCTAAACGTACAAATCTAAAATTTCTAAACGTACAACTAATAATTCTAACATTTTGTAACACTAATAAAAAACAGTAATTAAGTAAAAAAAAAAAAAACAAAAAGGCCTCGGGCTAGGGCGAGATGGAGGCAGGCCTTACCTCCCCTCGGGGGCAGCGGCGGGCCGGCGGCGCGGGGCACGGCGGCGCGGGGCAGCGGGTGCGCAGAGGAGGACGCCGACGGGGCGAGGGGTGGCGCGACGGGACCGAGGGCGGCGCCGCAAGGAGGACACCGACGGGGGGTGGCGCGGGGGCGAGTGGTGCGCGACCGAGTGGCGGCGCCGCAGAGGAGGACGGGGGCGAGGAGCGGCGCGACCGAGTGGCGGCGCCGCAGAGGAGGCGGAGGGGCGGGGTCGCGGGGGGGGGCGATGCGACGCGAGGGGCGGGAGCGACGGGACCGAGGGGCGGCGCCACAGAGGGGGACGCCGACGGGGGCGAGGGGCGGCGCGGGGGGACGGAAAAAGTGGGCAGCCTGGCGGCGTCGATTTCGTCCCGGCGCGCGGTCTGGAACTAGGAGGGGCGGTGACGTGTATATATCTATCTAACATCCGTCCCGGTTGGTGGCAACAACCGGGACGAAAGGCCCTTCCGTCCCGGTTGGTGGCAACAACCGGGACGAAAGCCCCGGCTGGTCGGGCGCTCCGGGAGCCCGGGACCAGAAGTACTTTTGGGCCGGGAGCGCCAATTGTTTTAGCGCCAAAATTTAAATATCTTAAATATGCACGTGAATAACTTCTATATACTTTCAAATTTGAAAAAAAATACAACATGAAAATTGTTTGAATTTGTATAACTATTTCAAATCCGTTTTCTGTTTACCTAAATAATTATTCTAACTATTCAAATTATTAACTATTTCACTATTTACACTTAATTTAAATATAAATATCTTAGATTGTTTTAAAATTAGTAATAATTACATTAAACAGAAAACAGACGCGCTAGCGCGCCGCAGTGTCGTCGGAATACAAATTCTTTTATTAAAAAGAGAAAACAAAACGAACACCGAGGGGATGCGGTAAACATTCTTCTGCCGTCCTCGGACGCTGCGAAAGCCGTGGTGATGTTTCCCGTGCACATTACTACCCAGCTCAAAGTGAACACTGACCCAAGCATGCATGGATGAATGTGTTAAAGGGGGATGAATGTGTTAAACACTGACCCAAATGCAGGCAGGACGTATGATGTCGAATCCGGATGTTTTGTATTTGCTCGATGAACTGAATATGTGATGTATCAAACCTTAAAGGGAGTGTAGCACAAAACAAACGGTATCGCCATCATACAGCCCAACCGTGGCTACTGGGTGCATATATGCATACCAAATGCACGGCTGGACGTATGATGGCGAATCCGGATGTTTTGTATTTGGGAGATGAACTGACCGGTGTATGAATCTGGGCTATATATAGGGTCCTCTGGCTCACAAAGTGTTGAGCTAGGGTTTTGATCCAACAGTTAAGAAACACCTCATCCAACGGCTCACAGCAGCTCGAAAGAAACACACCGTAGCCCTGATCGGACGGCTCACAACAGCTCGAAAAAAACACACCCGGATCCAACGACTCAAGAGCGCTTGAAAGAAACACACGATCCGTGGGATTCTATCTGATTGGTCCAAACGAAACCCGAATTCCCATTTAGTCCCGGTTGGTGTCCCCAACCGGGACTAAAGGGATGATCCGTTTCCCAATGAAACCCTAACCCATTTAGTCCCGGTTGGGGACACCAACCGGGACTAAAGGGATGTTTTCTTCTCGCTATATATATGTATGCATTGCCACTCCATTGCCATAAACACATACAAACTCACCACTCTCTCATGGCTTCTACCGTACCCACTCTAACATTCATCCAGGCGGAGGCACTTTCCGCCTCGAAGTACCCCTGCCCGTGCGGCTACAACGTTCCCGCCGGTTGGATGCTGAGCGCCGGAGGAGTGCCGGTCCCTCCTCTTCCTCAAGGTGTGGCGCGTCGGGCGGCCATCACGAACCACTACTACCACGAGCTCACGCCGGAGCAGCGGAGGAATCCCAGTTGGCATCCCGATAACCAGCATACTTGGGATGCCTTCTTCATCAATCGACGTGAGAGGGCGCTCGCCAGGTATCACTACACCATGGTATAAACTTGCCGACAGAAGCATCTGTAGGGATATGGTACCTTTGCCGACAGATTTACAGTTGGAAAGACCTATGCCGACATAAGATAAAGAGTCGGGGGAAAAGCAGTCGGCCTATGTTTTGCCAACACATAGATCCGTTGCCGACACTTGTTCTGTTGTTGCTCCTATACCAATGCCGACATGTGGTCTGTTGACATACCCAGGACCTTTGCCGACACTTATCCTGTAGCCATTCATACTACTTTTGCCTACACTTATTTTGTAGCCGTTTGTACTATATTTGCCAACAATTGTCTTGTAGGCATACCTTTACCGACACTTATGTTTCAAAACACAATTACATATATAATGCTCAGTTATTATCATCAGTAGTTTATACAATCCATATACCATAAACACTTGAGAAATACTCGTTGTCATCTATAAAACACTTGAGAAATACTCATTGCTTTAACAAACATATACTGCACAAGGACAAGTATGTCCACATATATCAATACATTTATCAAAAGTACAGCTTGACATGGATACCATTTCTGGCCAACTCATCATATACACTAGTGGAAACAGGGCCTTTTGTCCCGGGTCGTAAGGGCCATTTGTCCCGGTTGCGCAACCGGGATGGGCTAGCCGGGACAAATGGCCCTCCCCATTGGTCCCGGTTGTGCCAGGATCCGGGATGGTAAGGCTGGCCCACGTGGCGACTCTGGGCCAGGGACCGCGAGGGAGTTCGTCCCGGTTCGTTTTAGGGACCGGGATGGATGCCTTCTTAAAAAAAGAATAAAGTCCGCCCATATTCCCTGCCGCGGCAGGTTTTTTTTGTTCGTTTTTTTTCTCCTGCCTCGCAATCGCCAACCGGCCTCCCCTTCCCCAACCGCTCCAGGCCCACGTCTTTAATTAAGCCCACTGACACATTTTTTAGTCAAAAAGGCCCACTGGCCCGCGTCTTTTATTATGGACAGTCAACGGTTCGAAGGGCCCACTGGCCCGCGTCTGTTATTATGGCCAGTCAACAGGGGCCACTGGCCAGCGGCCTGGTGGCTGGTTCGCCTGGTCCCTTAAACTAAGACCGAAGGACGGTCAAAGGGCCGCTGTCCGCCTCGTCTTCCCGCCCCGCCTCGGCTTCCCGCGCCCCACTCCCCACGCGCCACGCCTCGGCTCCCCGCATTCATGGCCGCCTGCAACCGCCGCCACGTTCAGGCCGCCGGTTGGCATGCCAGCCCACCCCGGGTCCTTTTTAAAGGCCCCCCGCCGCCCGTACAACCCACCCACCCCGGACGCGTCCCTGGCAAAGCAACCCTAGCCGCCACCATGTCCCGCTGGTTCTCGAACTCCGGCAAGCGCCCAAGGAACGACGACGGAGGCTCGTCGAGTGGCGCCGGCCGCATCCCGCCCCCGCCGGCGGAGGCCTTCGGCTACGGCCCTGGAGGTGTCCGCCTCGGCGGGGTGCCGCGCGTCCCCGCGCCACCACCGGCTGCACGCCCGCCGCCCCGCGCCGCGCCCCCGGGCAAGCGGTTCCGCCGGTACGTCCGGGTGGACGAGGCGGAGTGGCACTGGAACAATGCCACTCCGGTGTTCTACAACGACGTGCACCTCCCGGACGGCTGGCACCTGAATCCCCAGCGGATCCCAGTGCCGCCGGCCCCGACCGGCGCGGCGCTGCTCGAGGAGATCGAGCGCCGGCGCGAGCTCCTGCCGGCCCCCGTCCGCAGGGAGCGGATGTACGCGCGCGGCTCCCCCTACTGGGCCGCCTGGCTCGAGCAGGAGCACGAGCAGCGCCGCCGCTCCTTCATCCCCGCCCCCCTCGAGGCCAACGTGGACGACTACCCCCCGCCAGCGCCCGGCCGGAGAGGGAGCTATGGCTCCTCGTGGACGAGCCGGAGGACTTCTCCGGGGAGGAGGACCCCGAGCTCCGGGCCGCCATGGAGAAGGCCTGCGAGGCCTCCCGCCGCTCCCTCATCGACGACGAGATCAAGAGGTGGGAGCGTGTCGTGGCCGCCGCCGCCGCCGACGCCGCCGCCATGCCGCCGCCGCCGCCACCCCCTAACGAGCCTGCCATCCCCTGGTGGCAGGCGATGAACGCCGAGCTGGAGGCGTCCGAGGACATGCCGGAGCCGCAGCCGCTCCCACCAGGCCTGGAGTATGGCATGAGCTGGGCCTGGACCGGCGGCGTTTGGGCGCCGGGGTCGCCGGAGCAGGAGGAGGAGCTGCCCCCGCCGCCGCCGCTGCCGCAGGAGGTGCTGCCCCCGCCGCCGCCGTACGCTCCCCCGATGCCCCCGATGTCTCCAGCCCCGGCGAGCCCGGCCCAGCCGCCTGCCCACCTGTGGCAGCCACCCGCCTATGTAAGCCTCTCCGACGACGAGGACGACTAGATTGGTGCCGGTCGCCTGTGGCCGCGCCCCCGCCCCCTATTCTATATAGACAACGCCCCTAGCTACCCCCCCAAGAAACGGCCGGCCGCCTGTGGCCGCGCCGCCGCCCCTTATGCAAGTACGGCCGGCCGCCTGTGGCCGCGCCGCCCCTATGTAAGCAAGGCCCATGGCCTTATTTTAATAGAAGTTGTGTTCCCCTAATCTACTGTGTCCCTAGTCCATCCCCGCCGGCGGAACGCCGGCGGATCCTGTCCACTCGTTCCCGCCGCCGGCAGGGCTTCGCCCAGCCATATCCACTCGTACCCGCCCCTGGGGTGTCCGCTCGGCCTGGAGAGAGGGCCGCGCTTTTTATACACTTGGGCCTTTAGTCCCGGCCCGTGCCACCAACCGGGACTAGAGCCCCTTTGGTCCCGGTTGGTACCACGGCCCGACCAAAAACAAATTTCGAATTTCGGTGGCACCCCTGCGCGCCCAAAATTTTTTAGCGCCAAAATTTGAAAAGTGTTAAGTTTGCACATTAACAACTTTTATATACTTCCAAATTTGACAAAAATTCCAACATGAAAAATGCTAGAATTTGCAAAACTAATTTAAATCCATTTTTCGTTTAACTAAATAATTATTCTAACTATTGAAACTATTAATTATTTTTCATTTGTGTATAATTTGAATATAAATTATGGAAGTTATGGATGTAGCCTCTTTCTTGAGCAGCTGCACAGAAGTGCTTAGAATCCACAAACTCCGGCTCTGTGTCATACAAATTTCTGGAAATTTCCACCCATACACTTTTTGGAGCTAGGGCCTCATTTTCATAGTAGAAGTAGGGTGGCTTGTTCATCCTCTAGAGTCGATGTCAGTCCTGGCTGCTTGTCCATCCTCTAGAGTCTGCTCTGCTCTGCTCTACTGCTCCTTGCGGCTCAGGTTGGTAACGGTCAATGTTTGCGTATGCTTTGTGAACTTATGGTTTGATTTGAGAATTTCAAAACTTTGATTTGATAATCTTTGGCCGGAAGCACCTAGCAATATCTTTTAAACCTTGTTTCTCTCCATATGCTATTTGTACTTCTCATCGGCTCTAATGTTTCTCTACCTGATTCTACTTCTCCTCTGCCTAGTTTACAGATGTTTGCTCTTTTCTGTAGATGTTTCTACACTGTAAAATGGGCATGTCCTGCGAAACATGCAGACAAGGCGCTGAGCACCACTACTGGGATCTTGGACGATCAAGGCAAAGGTTTTTTCAAGATTATGCAATTCTATCATTAGTGAGAGACTTCACGTCGGCAATCTCAATTAAAGTGCCAGTTTGTGTCTGATCCCACCAACCCCTTAGAATCCTCCTATTAACTTCACCTATCTCAACTCAAATCACTGTCTTCATGTGGATGCCAAGCCTGTGCAAAGCTATCTCTCCTCCTCCAATACCGGAGAATAAGGACACCACATTAACACCATTGGGAAACATGTTCTTCAACACCGACAAGTGGCAACCCACAGTATCAATTTGGAATGAATTGCCTTCCGTGTACGCTATCATTAGTGAGAGACTTCACGTCGGCAATCTCAATTAAAGTGCCAGTTTGTGTCTGATCCCACCAACCCCTCAAAATCCTCCTATTAACTTCACCTATCTCAACTCAAATCACTGTCTTCATGTGGATGCCAAGCCTGTGCAAAGCTATCTCTCCTCCTCCAATACCGGAGAATAAGGACACCACATTAACACCATTGGGAAACATGTTCTTCAACACCGACAAGTGGCAACCCACAGTATCAATTTGGAATGAATTGCCTTCCGTGCACGCTATCATTAGTGAGAGACTTCACGTCGGCAATCTCAATTAAAGTGCCAGTTTGTGTCTGATCCCACCAACCCCTCAAAATCCTCCTATTAACTTCACCTATCTCAACTCAAATCACTGTCTTCATGTGTCTTCTCCTCCAATGCCTCAAATTAATATGGTGTGCCTGCAATGTGTGCGCGGAATATATCGCTTGTTCTATACCGTGTGTCAACAGATACTACATATTAAAAGTAGTTATAATCCTGCAATATCTGTCAGGATGTTATCCGTACTATCACTTCGAAATGTATTCGGAGATGGGTCATAGTTGTCAGCTATTTACCGGTCAATACAAAATACTAATCAAACAGAACTATATGATCATGTATTCCATGCTTATTATTACACATCACCAACATACGGAGGAGAGAGAACAGAAAAGTGGGATGGTGGAACAATAATGCTTGCCAGCTTTTCTTCGTGTCCCTTGCTTATGATCGCTTCGGCCGTAACCATGGAGCATCTTCATTATTTAACGGGATGGTGGGGTCAGATTTCACTGTGAAGGGTGGAATTTCAACAAACTTATTAAATCTTCTGACATGTCTGTCGTGTCCTCGATTCCCACGATGTTTCTTTTCCCTGAGAGAACTATGTGACGCTTCGGCTCATCGTATGATGAAATTGTTCCCTTATTTTTTCTTTTCTTCGGTCTGGAAGACATGTCCTTCACATAGAAGACCTGAGCCACATCATTGGCTAGAACGAATGGTTCGTCATTGTAACCAATACAGTTGAGATCCACTGTTGTCATTCCATAAAGCGGGTCTACCTTTACCCCTTCTCCATTCAGGTTGACCCATTTGCACTTGAACAAAGGGACCTTAAAAGAAGGTCCATAGTCAAGTTCCCATATCTCCTCTATGTAACCATAGTATGTGTCAGTTTTTCCATTCTCGTTTGTTGTATCAAAGCGGACACCACTGTTTTGGTTGGTGCTCTTCTTATCTTGGGAGCTCGTGTAAAATGTATTTCCATTTATCTCGTACCCTTGAAAACTCCCAATAGTCGAAGATGGTGACCCTGCCAACATGTATAGCTGATCTTCAACAGTGGTGTCATTTATAAGACGTGTTTGCAACCAACTTCCGAAAGTCTCCATGTGTTCGCGTTTAATCCATGAGTCATCCTTCCCCGGGTTTGCAGACCGTACAATATTCTTGTGTTCCTCGACATACGTAGCCATGAACAAAGAATTTTGTAGAACTGTGTAGTGTGCTTTGGTCAAAGAATGCCCGTCCCTAGGTATCATTGTTTTCTTTCCCAGCGTTCCTTTTCCCCTCAGTCTCCCCTCATGCCGCGATTCAGGAACACCAATTGTCTTAAGGTCAGGAATAAAGTCAACACAGAACCCAATGACCAATGCCCCTCATGCACACGGAACCTTGATACTGTAAAGGACTTCAAAGAATATTTCCTTCTCTGCTTTAGTAAGAGCGTAGCTGCTTAAGGAATGGCGCCCTGTATCTGTGTGCTTGTTGCTTGGGTCTTTCATACGTTGTTGGTCCTCCCGTGCTTCAGGCGTATCTTTTGACTTCCCATACACGCCCAGGAAGCATAGCAGATTGACACATAGATTCTTTGTCACGTGCATCACGTCGATCGAAGACCGGACATCTAAAACTTTCCAATAGGGTAGCTCCCAAAATATAGATTTCTTCTTCCACATGGGTGCCCGCTTATCAGGGCCGTACGGAACTGGTTGGCTGCCAGCAGCCTTACCAAAGATTACTTCTAGGTCCTTGACCATATCGAATATATCATTACCACTACGGAGCTCAGGCTTCTTTCGGTTATCTGCCTCACCTCTGAAATGCTTCCCTCCTTTTTTCCTTAAGGGATGCTTGATCGGAAGAAATCTACGATGCCCCAGGTATACAACATTTTTACATTTATCCAAAAAAACAATGTCAGTCTTATCTAAACAGTGTGTGCATGCATTGTATCCCTTGTTTGTATGACCGGAAATGTTACTAAGAGCTGGCCAATCATTGATGGTCACGAAAAGCAACGCCCGTAGGTCAAATGGCTTTTGTTCGTTCTCATCCCACACACGTACACCTGGTTGCCCCACAGTTCTAAGAGTTCTTCCACTAATGGCCTTAGATACACATCAATGTCGTTGCCAGGTTGCCTCGGGCCTTGGATGAGAACTGGCATCATAATGAACTTGCGCTTCATGCACAACCAAGGAGGAAGGTTGTACATACATAGAGTTACAGGCCAAGTGCTATGACTGGAGCTCTGCTCCCCAAAAGGATTAAAGCCATCTGTACTTAGACCAAACCATAAGTTTCTCGCCTCTCCTGCAAAGTCTGGAAAGTCTCTCTCGATCTTTCTCCACTGCGATCCATCGGCGGGGTGCCTCAACTTTCCATCTTTCTTACGGTCTTCTTTGTGCCATCGCAACAACCTAGCATGCTCTTTGTTTCTAAACAGACGTTTCAGCCGTGGTATTATAGGAGCATACCACATCACCTTAGCAGGAACCCTCTTACGGGGGGGGCTCGCCGTCAACATCACCAGGATCATCTGCTCTGATCTTATACCGCAGTGCAGTGCATATCGGACATTCATCCAAATTCTCGTACTTCTCACCGCGGAAGAGAATGCAGTCATTGATGCATGCATGTATCTTCTGCACATCTAATCCTAGAGGGCAGAGAGCTTTCTTTGCTTCGTACGTACTCTCAGGCAATTCGTTATCCTTTGAAAGTTTTGGCTTCATTAGTTGAAGTAAAGTCTCAAATGCCTTGTCAGTCACACCGTTTTGTGCCTTCCATTTCAGCAACTCCAGTGTGTACCGAGCTTTGTGCTACCATCTTCGCAATTTGGGTATAACAATTTTTTGTGATCCTGTAACATGTTGTCCAGTTTCAACCTCTCCAATCTATTTCACAGTCTTCCCTTGCATCAGCAATAACTCGGCCAAGATCATCATCGGGCTCTTCTGATGCCTGTTCTTGATCACCTCCTTCTTCTGCATTCTCTTCCATTGCAGTATCGTCGTATTCAGGGAACAAAGGATCTTCTTCTTCTTCTTCTTCGTCTTCCATCACAACCCCTCTTTCTCCATGCTTGGTCCAGCAATTATAGCTGGGCATGAAACCTCTCCGAAGTAGATGGCCGTGAAGGATTCTTTCGGAAGAATGTTCTCTGACGTTCCGACAATCAACACATGGGCAACACATGAAGCCATTATCTTTGTTCGCCTAAGCTACAGCAAGAAATGCATTCAGGCCTGCCATATACTCGGAGGTGCGTCGGTCACCGTACATCCATCGCTGCCGTGCATCCATCTGCATCATATAATTAAGTTTATCAAAATACATATTAATACAGAGATAACCACAGTACATCGACAAATAATACTTTTTTATGTATCAGTTACAGATGAAAAAGATAATTTGTTAACCTCGGTCGAAGAAACCATTTTCAGTGAGCTTGTGTGCGTCTCGGGAATTTCGTCGAACACCTCGTGTGCATAGTAAAAAAAAACAGCAACACCACACTCTCTCACACCTCCAAGCAAAAAAAAATATGGAAGGAGGGGGGCTGGGCAGTATATATAGAGGAAGGGGGCATTGGTCCCGGTTCGTGGACTGAACCGGGACAACAGGTCATGCGCGTGCCACGTGGCCTGTGGCTAGGCATTGGTCCCGGTCCGTGGCACGAGCCGGGACCGATATGCCCCCCACGAACCGGGACCAATGCGCCCAGGCGATTCCTGTTGCCCCGGGCGCACGAACCGGGACCAATGCAGGGCATTTGTCCCGGATTTGGTTGCAACCGGGACAGCTGCCCCCCGGCCCCCTGGACGAGAGGGGTTGTTTCCACTAGTGATATGTAGCTACATAGTTTGGTTAACCGATCAGAAAAAAGTTGCTGCTCCCCACATCCAGGAGAACAAGCATGCTGGACTAAGTCTTCAAACACCCGATGGTCAAAAGCGCTTCAGAGTCATCATGTGCACAAGGTGGCTAAGTATCTGAAATTTTGTCAAATAAAAGTTGTCATGCTCTGAATTTTTCAAGATGGCAGGCAACCAATAAGATTATAGTTGACACACTATCATATAGTTAATGTGATCTGTAAATTACTACAGCTGAGTCGATGCTTTGTGGGAATTGCAACAATAGGGCGCATTTAGATAGCTAAATTTAAGCAAAGCACAAGAATCGAAAAGAAACAAAAGTGGCTCCTTTGAATGTCATGTATTCTTAAGTATCAAGCTGTAGTAATAGAAAAATCATCCATCATGGTTACCAAGAGAAACCATTATGAAGTGGTCATACAAGGCAGCTTGAATGTAAGGTGTAGTTATCAACTCTGAGTTGACTGTCAAAGAGGAGCTATAAAATTAGAGGATGCACCTTTTCTACTATTCAGTTAAGTTACATGAGTATTTAAAAGTAGGGGGTGGTATCTGTACAACTGAAACTGTAGAAAAGGAAGCAAACACGCTTGTGCAGGAAACAACTACTCATGCATATGGATAGAACAGATCAAGGTTAGTTAGCCGAACCTATGCCAGCAGCATGAAGTCACGGATAACTTTACGATGACCTTCACGGGTAGCCTTTGTCTGTGAAGCTGCGATTAAAACACCAGGAAATATAGGCTCTCAAGTAACATATATTGAAAAAAATAAAAAGTTCTCATATGTCAATATACCAAATGGGCGTATCGCATGAAAAATAATTACACCATAAATCAATATACCAAATGTCAATCGGCTGCAATGAGCATGACAGGATAATGAAGGACCACTAATATCATGTAAAATTACAAGTCGCCATATACAGTAGCGTCCTCACGGAACCTCTTCAAAATGCAGACCAGGACCAGAATTTAAGCATTGTACTGGCTACAGGCAAAGCTACATAGGGTTATATTATAGGTCAGCACGAATTACATTAAGAGAAGGTTTATTAGTACTGCATCATTGGTTTGCCGTACATCCACATTCAACAAAAATAAAAAGACAAGACATGTGGTAACATTTGAAAAGTTTACTAGCATGCTTCTCTCATTTAAAAAAATGCCAGGAGATTTTCCTACCACTAAGAGCTCACATTTCCCTTTGCTCTAGCTCTTACATGACCTGAAGACTGAACTCGTCAATAATAACCACCCCAGGAACCATATCATCAAGCAATTCCCATCACAGCGACACAAAGTTGATATATGGACAGACTACAAGAAATGAGAGAGCCAAGTGAAATACCTGAAAATTGCTTTCCTCCATCAATGTCTCTTTATCTTTCTCGCACAAATGCTTGCACCTGCTCAATGAGATTTTATAAGGTGATAATGCAACCTGAGTACCTCAAAGTAAATCGGATCTGTCACTATCCTTATTCAATACATCGCACTCATATAGATAACAAATACAATATGTCTGTAGTATAAATCAAGAACATATCTAGGATAAAAAGAAACTACACTAAATACTTATTAATAGATAAACTACACTAAATCCTTATTAAAAAGAAACTACTCTAAATCCTTATTAATAGAGATGAACCAACATCATCCCATCACAGAGGACATCCCAAATCTCAGATCCAGTCCTTCAGGCAAGGACTTCCCCTTCTCGTGCTGAGGTCGAGTATTCCATCCTGCGATCCGCCCTCCATTGGGTTTCTAGATTTGGTCGGTAGGGGGAAAATAGGAGGGGAGTGGAGGACTGGTCCCTAGAAGAACAGCTGCTTTGAACAACAAACCATTACACGCAACAAAATGTCAAATCGGCTATGATAGGCAGCTCACCTAACCGAAATACTTTGGTTGCTCAGGATGAAAATCTTGTTGCTGGCCGAGGAGATGCAGAACTCTGTCGCACTTGGAAGCAACACGGACAAGCTTCCGTGGCGCCGTGCGGCGCCGGTGGTGGCGGCCCGGCTGAGCGAAGCTGAGATGGATCCTTTAAAAAGGCTCGTTGAAGGCGCCGGTGGCCGCAACACAAAGGAAGGTGTGCGGTGCATGGGGTACGGTTGCTCAAGGGTATGTGTACCGTCCGCGGCAGGGGCTAGGTGGATGAAGTCCTGGCGGCGCCAGTGGAGGGGAACAGGCAGCAACGGTGGCGGTTTGATGCGGAGGGCGGAGGCGTAGGTGGAAGGCGGCGGCGGTGGACGGGGAAGCCGGCGCCGACGGCGGCTTCATGCGGCGGGCGAGTGGGGAGGCTGCTAGGGTTAACCAGAGGCCTGGTCGTGTACTCGTGTGGAAAATTTGGGGATTTTTCGCTGTGGGGGGGACGGGAGAGGGTTAGACAGGCGGGGATTTTTTTTTTTGGCCTCGCGCCTCTATTTTCACCTTGGCGCCTTAATTTTCGGGGTACACTTTCTCGCCACGTGTAGAGCTACGCCGACGGAACACATGTTGTGTTTACACTCGGGCCAACTGATTTTTCTGTCGTAGACGCCGACACATTTTTGGATGCTACGTGAACGCCTACAGTTTATGTGTCTCTATTGGCTAACCTATGCCGACAGATGATTTGTTGCAAAAGCTTATTAGCTATACCGACACATGACTTGTTGGGCTTATTGCACATTTGCCTACACAATTGTGTCGGCAAGTATCTACCGTGGTGTAGTGTATGAGGACGACGGTCTGCCTCCTGGGAACTATCACGAGGCCGGTCGTCGGCTATGGTGGTCCGGCCGGACTCTACAGAGCGTCATGGACTACATCAGGGCCGGCGATATCCCTCGCCTGCGCTACCCTCAGGCCCAGCCCTGGAGTCGTGATCATCCGAGGGAGTGCAGAGCACCGTCAGACGATAGTGACGACGACGGCGGCGGCGACTACGACGACTACGAGTACATGTACTATAGGCCTAGGCAGGAGTATGACTAGTAGATCGATGCACTTTTGCCATTATGTACTGCCTTGTTTATTTAGATCTATGCTCTCTGTTTAGATTTAGATCCAATCTTGCCATTATGTGTACTGTTCCTTGTTTATCTATCGAAATGCATGTCCCCCTCTTTTTAACGTCTATCGAAATGCCATTAGATCTGAATCCAACAAATCAGGAAAAATCACACGGAAAACAGAAAACAGACGAGCTAGAGGGCCACTGTTTGCCGGAATACAACAAATTATTTTACTAAACAGCCAACAGAAAACAGACGCGCTAGCGCGCTACTCCTCGTCCTCGTCGTCGTCGGTGACCTCCTCGTCGTCGGAGGAGGTGCATGATGGTATTTCCGAGATAGGCCAACACCTCGGATCGTCGGAGGCCCAGACTTCGCCGGCGTGGTCGGCCCGACGGAGCTCTTGCAGCGCCTTCGTCCTTGCCTCCCGAGCGGCATCTAACTCGAGGTGGCGTTCGAGGCGCCGCTCCGCCCGCTCAGCCGCGCGGGTCTGCCATAGCTCCCCGTCGGCGCTCTCCTCACCCGGATTGTTCCGGTAATACTCGCGGACCACGCGGTCGTCCCTGGCGTCGACTAGGCCCTGAAACGCGCGGTGACTGAGGTGGCGGTGGTCGGCGGCAGTGACGGTCTGCGGCGTCGGCGCCCTGGCCTCCGCTTCCCAGAGGGTGTGGCAGTCGTTAAAATTCATCAACGGACGCGGGCGGCTGAGGCGCCAGGCCGCCGCGTCCCAAGCGCGGGCGGCCTCCGACGCCGTCGCAAAGGAGCCGAGGGGGATGCGGTCGTCCCCGAATCGGATAGTCGCGGTGAACATTCCGTTCTGCCGCGATCGGACGCCGCGGAAACCGGTAGTGTTGTTCCTCCTCGGAGGCATGGTGGTGGCACGACGGTGCGTGGAGTGGAGGTGCGGCAGTTTATAACGCGCATTCATGGCCACGCGTTACAACTCCCGCGCCACGCGGCAGGACTCCCGCGCCACGAGGTACAATACACACTACCACCCACACCTCTCTCTCACTCCCCCAAGCTAAAAAAAAAGGGATGGTGGCTGTGGCCGCATTTGTAGGGGAAGGGACATTGGTCCCGGTTTGGGGGATGATCCCCCCAAACCGGGACCAATGCCCATGCGCGCGCCACGTGGCCTGTGGCTAGGGATTCGTCCCGGGTCGTGCCACGAACCGGGACCATTGGCTCCCCACGAACCGGGACAGATGCCCCAGGTGGTTTCTGCTGCCTCGGGCACACGAACCGGGACCAATGCATGGCACTTGTCCCGGATTTTGGTGCAACCGGGACAGATGCCCCTGCCCCCCTGGACGAAAGGGGTTGTTTCCACTAGTGTGTATAGGATGTCAAATCGCCGTGAGGGGTTCTAGCTAGTTGTGTTTTACTGTTTCTTAATATGTCTAATTAGGAAAGTTTTATAGCTGGTCCAACTAGTAGTACGTGTTAGATGGTAGTAGTAGTTTGGATAGTTTGGATTAGTACTAATTGGTATAGGAGTGCATGTATGTCGTGGTGGTGTCACGGCAGATGCCATGGGATGGCTAAAGATGTGGGGACGAAGGACGCTGGAGGTGCTCGGGGAGGGATCACGCGACGAGTAGCCGCGTGAGGTACGAAGTAAACACTGCAAACAACACGATCTACCCAGGTTCAGGGCCCTCGTGAGGAGGTAAAACCCCTACTCCTGCCTTTCTTTGTGTATTTTGGTATCTCACCGAGTAGCCACAGTACAAAGTTCTTGTTACCGAGTAGCCACTCTCCTCTCTAGATGATGAACTAGGTCAAGAACTAGGGTTTCCTCTAGGTCAAGATGTATTCCCCCCTCACGCAGGAGGCGGCGGGGCACCTTATATACATGGTGCCCAGCCGGATACGTCCAAACATGGACAAGTGTCGACATAGTGTGCATATCGTCCTTCTTCCGGGTTCCCGCTGACAGCTTTGGTTCCTAACCTTGGCTGCATCTGGAAAGTCGTTGGGCAAAACAAGGGGACAGACTGGTATCACTGTACCTAAACACAGAGTAGGCCCCCCTTATCCTGCCACGGCCTGCTTCCATGCTGTCACTGTCAGGCAGGCCGGTCCCAGATGAACAGTAGTTCGAATGCTGCCAAGTACGGACCCAGGATACGCGGGATCCTGTGTCAGAACGGCTCCTTTGACTTTCTGGCCCGAGTAGGTTCCCGCCAATTGTTCCCGCCAATTGTACTCGGGCCAACTCTTCTACTCGAAAGGACAGAACTTGATTGGTATCTCCTCCTAGTTATCTTGGGGTGAGACCGAGTAGCAGTCGACCGGGTAGCGAGTACCGGGTAGTCGGCTACTCGACCAAACCTCTCTTCTGTAAGACGCCTTTACCACTTGCCTTTACCCTACTCGGGGGTAACCCCCCGACAGCAGTCCCCGAAGCTGGTTGAGTCTTGCGAACTCGTTCACTAGGCTCTGCCAGCTTAAAACCAATCTTTGCCTCATAGCCCTTGAACCTCAAGATGCCGAGTAGAGCCTCCGAGTAGCTCCCTGAATAGTACCTTTAATTTTCCTCTCCTCTGCGCAGCAGATGACTTCTACTCTGCGACCGAGTAAAAAGACTTGGAGAATTTTCTTGAATTGAGCCTCTGCGGCGCAGAGCACGATCCAGCCCTTCGCACAGCAACTGAACACGTGTCAAGCATCCAGGCCCCCGTCGTCTCGTTGCCCAGGGCACGACGTGCCACGCGCCTGGTTTCCAGGCAGTGGGCCCACCACGCGTCACGTCCCATCAAGAGTAATAATAGGCCACGATCTGGTGGTGGGATCAATTGCGGCCGTTACGCGCGCATCCCGCGCTTGTGTGCGTTTCCAGCCGGCCACAGATCCCACCACACGCCACGATCGATCCCACTTCCCCGATAGTAACGGTAGCCTGAGGCGAGGGTATAAATACCCCCCGCCGGTAACTTCCTTTTCCCCTTCCTCGCACTTTTCCTCTTTCATCTCTCTCTGTTCTTCTCCGCCGCCGAGCTCTCCGCCGCCGCGCAATCTTTTGCGCCGCCGCGGATCCAATCCAACCAATCGAAACCTTCCGATTCTTTCCACCCCTCCTACTCGCAACCATGTCTCGCGCCGGCTGGGCTGGCTCACACGTCACCGCCGAGGACTGCGCCTGGCTTGTGAACACTAGGAGAGTTCCTCCTGGTGTTCAATGCCGGCCACCCAGGGGCGAGCTCGTGCCTGCCCGGAGGAGGGCGAGCACGTTGTGTTCTTGGCGCATTTCGAGCGCGGCTTCGGCCTGCCGGCCTCCGACTTCCTCCGCCGCTTCCTCGACCACTTCGGCCTTCAAATGCATCACCTGCCGCCCAACGCCGTCGTCTTCCTCGCCTACCACGCCGTGGTGTGCGAGGCCTTCCTCGGCATCCATCCGACAACGGCCACCTGGCTCAGGTACTTCCACCTCCGCCAGCAGACCACCGGGAAGAAGGAAGGCACGGGGGCCACGGGCAACCGACACCGGCTACGCCATGATGGTGCAGCGGTCGGGGACCAATCACCCCCGTATCAAGGGGCTGGAGTCCGTTCGGATGTGGCAGAAGACGTTCCTCTACGTCAAGAACATCCCCGCCACCGAAGGAGGACAGGTAACTGACAGAATCAACCTTCCCGCTTGGAGCCTCCGTGCTCCTACCCAGAAGAATTGGAAGGAGAAGCCCTCCAACGACCTCAACGCGAAGGAGATTGAGGCGCGGCTCGGCGCTCTAATCGACGAAGGCCTCAAAAGTGATGATCCAGTGGCGTGCTGGATTCAGAGACGCGTCCTGCCTCTGCAAGAACGCTGCCACCTGATGTGTTACATGGGAGGCCCCCGTGACTGCACCAGGACGACCACCATCGAGCTCGACAACGCTGACGTTCCCGAGCACGCCAGGGCCATCCTCACGACGAGCCTCGCCGAGCATTGGCAGTATGGGTTCATCCCATACAGCCGTACCAAACCGATTACGCGGGTACGTTCTTCTTTCCCTGCTTTCTATATATGGATTCCGAGTAGAAAGCTTCCTGTTCTCGTCGCGACTAGCGATCGTAGTCTGTACCGAGTAGAGTACTTAGTAGAATTGTGTAGGCTTAGTGTGCTTTGTGCCTGCACGCCTCTCCGAGTAGGATACTCGGTAAAAGTACTTAGGCTTAGTGTGCTTTGTGTTTGCACGCCTACCCGAGTAGGGTACCATCCTGCTACTCGGCTAACTTGTGACACTTCTCCGCTCTTCAGGTCCTCACTCGCCAGCTTATCGAGAGCTGTGAACGTTTTGAAGGCAACTGGTCTCCTGACCGTGAGGAGGACGACAAGGCCTCTTTTGAGAACGCTGACCAGATCAACCTCCCTCGTTCCCCCACCATGGAGAAGCAGCACGCGGAAACGTCTCTCCGCGACTGGCCTGAGGACGAATCTGAAGGTAACTGCGCACTTGCTTTGCTTGTTCACGAGAAGCACCAATCCCCTGCTTGTTGTTTCTGATTTGCTCCTCTTCTTTTCCTGAATCCGCAGATGTTGCTGAAGAGAACGAGGATGAGGACGAAGACGAGAACGAGAACGAGGGCGATAAAGCCCTTGTCGTCAACCCTCTTTCTGTCGCTGCACCCGCTACTCGCAAGCGGACCGGCAGCGATGCTGTAGAGCCCCCTGCCAAGAAGAAGAAGCTGATCGAGAAGGCGACCAAGAAGGTCGTGAAGAGACCAAGGCGAAAACTCGCCTCCACCAGCGCGTAAGTTTCTTTTCTGTTGTCTCCCATCTCGTACTGTGTTATCTTTCCCAATCCTCCTCTAATTTCTGAGTTTCTTTTTCTCTGCAGTCCTCCCATGGATGCGAACGCTGCTCTCGCGCCCGATCAGGCTAAGAAGCCAGCAGCGCCACTTATCAACCTCGACGACGACGAGGACGACACCGCCAATGCACAGAGCACTGATGCTCAAGGAGCAGATTCAGAGAAGCAGCCCCGTGCGGAGTCAGCAGCACAGGACACTGCCGCCCACCAGGAGAGACCCCCTTCTCCTCCGGCCAACACTGCCGAGGAGACCCAAGACGAAGAGATGCAGGATAACACTGCCCTCGAGCGGCCAGAGGCTGAACAGGAGCAGCCAACCACAGACGCTGCAAGCCAAGCGAATCCCGCTGCCGAGCAGCGGGTGGAAGATGCCGCCATGACGGATGCCACCATGACAAGCCATTACCCACTGAGTGATGCGCCAACGGGCGCCGCACCGAGTAGCGCCCAGCCGATTGGCGCACCGGATAGCGCGCCCCTGGCGCCGCCAACTGACCAAGCCAGGCGACAAGCCCTAGATGCTTTGAAGGAGGAGGTCGAGAAGAGGGCAGCCGAGAAAGAAGCTGCTGAGAAGGCAGAGGCTGAGAAGAAGGCATCCGAGGAGGAGGCCACCGAGAAGGCGAAGACCAAGATTGAGGGGAAGAAGCCCGAGAAGCAGAAGGGCGAGAAGTCAACTGCTCAGAAAGAGAAGGCGATGAAGCGAGCTACAGAGCGGATGCCGCCGCCGACGTCGACTGGTCCGTCCAAGCAGTTGATCATCCGCAACCCCAGTGCAATTCCTGCCGCCGCCACTATAGCCGATCAGGCCCTCTACCCGGATTACATGGTGAGGGTCAGCCAACAGCGCCAGATTGGCCTCTCCGTTGAGGACCGGAAGATTGCTCTCACAACAGGAAGGAAGGCCGTTGCGACAGACTCCAGGCCCCCGCCCCCTGTCTCCATTGCTTCTCGGGGAGCTCAAGATCAGGTGATATCATCTTAGAGCCTCGAGAAGGTACTCGACTTGGTGGGTTTCATCGATGCCAAGTGGGACAGCAAGCTTCTCGGCACTGAGAAATGGCACGGCCTCGGCCTGGGCGACATCGACCATATGCGGGTCGACTGGAACAAGGTGGACTTGGGCTACCAACCCATGACCGTCTCCTCCAGCACCGCTACTCTTGCTGCCAAGATGTTCGTGCACCGCAAGAATGCAGAAGATCTGGAGCAGTCTTATGCGGTAAGTCTCAACTTGTCCTCTCCGAGTAGCATTTTTCTTTTCTCCTATCCGTCTTCATCTTCCTTTACCCTCACCCAGTCCCCGAGATTCTGGCCGAGTAGTCGGATGCTCTCCCGAGTAGCCGCCTTCTCGGGTTGAATCTTCACTTCTCTGTTTAACTTGCTTTCTTTTCGCTTCTCAGGATAGCGTTCTGAAGCGTACCAGTCTGCATCGCCAGCTTCTCTGGAATCATGCTATCGCCAGGAGGCGAATTGCTGCACTGGAAAGAGAGAAAGCAGCTGCGGAGGCAGCCGGTAAGGATGCCAAGGATAGCACCCTGAAGCTGTCTGAGGTGGAAGGTACGCTCCTAGCCGCGCGGTTCTTGCGTTTTTTGTTTACGCCCGCCATTGCTTTCCTGCGCTAACCTTTTCTACTCTGCAGGAAAACTGAAGGCCCTGGCTGACGAGCACGAGAACTGTCGCACCTTTGTTGCGAATGCCGAGAACACCATCAAGAAGCTGGAAGGTAAACCTCCGTCTACTCGGTTTGCCCTTGTGCCTGTTTCCTTTGCTTCTCTGCTAACCGTGCTTTGCTCTTTTCAGAAGATCATAAATTGTTTGTTGAGGAACACCAAGACTGCGTGAAACCTGAAGAAATGGAGGTGCGGCTAATAAGCCAGTATGCAGCTCTGCAAAGTACACATACTTCCGAGATGGAGACGCTGCAACTCCAGCTGCGGGAGGCACTCCAGGATGCTGTCAAGCTTGGTGACGAGAGGGACAGAGCCATCGCCGCGAAGGCAAAAGCCGAGACAACCCTCAATGCCAAGATAAAGGCCCTCGAGCAGGAGCGCGAAACGCTGAAAAAGGCCAATGCTGGGTACTGCACTCAATTGGACGGATTTCGCTCGCTCGTGGAGAGGCACATTTCCAATGAGGAGCAATGGAAAACCCAGTTGCAGCAGCTGCGCCAAGAGCTTCACAGTAAGTTCCCTCCTTTCTGCATCTTTCCTTCTCGATTCTGCCTCTTCTCGGTTCCCGTGACTGAATTCCGTCCTTGCCTCTATGCAGAAATCTTCCCTGATCTCGTGTCCGCCTGCGCGCCAGCCTTGGCCAAGGCTCAAGCGGCTCGCCTTGAGAAGGGCGAGGCCTCAGACACCAGAGCCGAGATCGAGGACAGCTTGCTGGTGATGAAGGGGCACTTCGAACGCCTAGCCGGCGTGGGCACCGACTTGGTGCGCGTCGGCTTCGCGCTCCACAAGCTGTTCTGGCCTGAAGATGCCGCGCCGACAACGATTGGTGGCCTTGCTCTGAAGCTGCAGAATGTGAAGGCCGAGCTGAAGAAATGGCGCGCCTCGGGAGCTCGGGCGGGTGCTGACTTGATGCTTCTCTGCATCGCCTCCTGGTACGAGAATCTTAACATGGATATCATCCGCGGGAAGCGCAACGATTCCAAGTGGGAGACGGACCCCAGCTGCGTGGCCATGCGCAAGCTGATCGCGTACGAAGTCGCGGAGTGCGCGGAGACGGACGTCTTCATCGACGGCCTCCCCGAGCCCGACACCGAAGTGGAGGAAGACGAGGAAGCGGATGAAGACACAGAGTCCGACTTGGACGGCTTCTTCGATTCGCCTAGAGGCAAGGCCGGGAAGGGGAAGAAAGTCGCCGTCGTGAGTAGCGATGAGGAGGCCGAGCACATCAACACCGCCGCACTCGGATTCGGCACCTCCTCAGGAGCCGCTCTCGACGACACGGTATTCACTCCTGGTCAAGCCTCTGGTGCTTCTTCAACCCCAGGGCCTATCTCGGTGGCCACGGCTACTTCCGACCAGGTAGCCACCGAGCGCGACGTCGAGATGGAAGAGTCCGCCACCGTCCAGTCGGAGGCGGATGCCACCCATGCCAGCGCCGAAGAAGAACCCGCAAGGACAACTGCCACCAACTCGGAGGCAGAGGCAACCAAGACCACCACAGAAGATGCAGCAGCCAAGGCCAGCGCCGACTGCCTCCTCCACATGATTTTACCTGCACACTTTTTACTTGAACACTTATCAGATCCCCGGGATGCCGGGAGCAGATGTATCAGACTTATTTATGCTTTTCTTGCTACTCAATTTTATTTCCACTTGTTATCTTCAATTTAATCATTTTGAGCAGCCCTGGCTCAATGCCGGGTTGCGTTTCCATGCGAGTCCCCGAGTTGCATTTCTTATTCACCCTATCTTCTCATCTCTGCTCTACCCGCAACTTGTTGCTTTTTTGGTATTCGAGTCACAAGAATCGAAGAGTAGAGCTGCAATACTTAGCCGCTTAGAAACAATCATAGTAACGCAGCCCACCACTTAGCCGAAAAGACGAAACAGAGAACAAAAGTAACAAACACTCTACTCGGTTCCTGCACTTTTTCTTCCTTAGCGATTTTCGTGTGCTCATTGACCTTTTGCTTGTTCTCTTGCTTGCCATGAAGCCGGGTTTCGGACAGCAGCAGAGTCGAAGAGTTGGCATATAGGTTTAAACACAATACTCAATACGCTTATGAGTTCTGAAGTGGAGCAACCGAATAGACAAAAGGTAAAGCCGAGTAAAAACACTTAGAACAATTTTGGACGAGGGCAGTCCCCGAGAACAATTTCAGATTGCAGAGTAGAATTTCAACTCGGATAAGAGGGTACATACACATCTTTGCTTACGAATGAAAACGACGGAGTAGAGCTACATTCCAAGGGCGCTTGGTTTCCTCTCCAGATTTATCTGCCCTGTTCGCCTGTGTGGGCGCATCTACAAGATAGTAAGCATCGTTGTGCAGCGCTTTGCTCACAATGAAGGGCCCTTCCCATGGAGGAGACAACTTGTGCATCCCGGCTGTGCGCTGCACAAGCCTAAGGACCATGTCTCCTTCTCGGAAAACCCTTGGGTTCACCTTTCGGCTATGATAACGCCGCAGGTTTTGCTGGTAGATAGCCGAGCGTGACAGAGTCAGCTCTCTTGCTTCTTCAAGCAGGTCAACGTCGTTTTCTCGAGCTTCTCTCGCCTCCACCTCAGTGTAGAGGGCTACTCGGGGGGAGTCATGCTCTAAGTCTATTGGCAACACGGCCTCAGCCCCGTATACCAAGAAGAATGGCGTGTAGCCGGTTGACCGGTTAGGGGTAGTCCTTAGACTCCACAACACCGCTGGCAACTCGTCTAACCAACACCCAGGTGTTTTCAGCAGCGGCTCCATCAGCCTTGGCTTGATGCCTGCCAATACCATACCATTTGCTCTTTCAACTTGTCCATTGGAAGCAGGGTCTGCGACTGACGCAACGTCTAGTCGGATATGCTTGTCTCTGCAGAACCGCACCATTGCTCCCTCAGCAAAGTTTGTGCCGTTGTCGGTGATGATACTGTGCGGGTAGCCATATCTCAGGATTATATCCTTCACGAATTTCACAGCTGTGGCCCCATCACACTTCCGAATAGGTTTCACTTCAATCCACTTGGTGAACTTGTCCACCATGACCAAGATGTGATTCATGTTGCCTCTAGCCGGCTGGAAAGGCCCAACCATGTCCAAACACCAAACAGCAAATGGCCAGGTGATAGGAATTGTTTTCAACTCGGAAGCAGGCATGTGAATCTTACTTGCGAACATCTGGCAGCCAGTGCATTTCCTCACGATATCCTCAGCTTGCTGCAGTGCTGTGAGCCAATAGAACCCATGCCGGAAAGCTTTCTGGACCAGCGCCCGAGAAGAGGCGTGGTGCCCGCATTCTCCTTGGTGTATCTCTATCAGGATCTCTTCTCCTTCTGCTGGATCCACACAACGTTGCAGCACGCCAGTGGCACTTCTCTTGTGCAGGACATCTCGGACAATGGTGTAGCCCTTGGATCTTCTCTGAATCTGCCTCGCAGTCACCTCATCTTCAGGTAGAGTGCCGTCCCTTAGAAAGGATAATATGGGCATAGCCCAACTCGGTGTCTCCCGTATGGGAAACACTGGTTCGTCCAGTTCCATTGGGACAGGCTCTTGTGGTTGCTCAGGAGGAGTGGGAGCGCTTCTTTGCAGCCCAGATCGATTGGCGAGAACTTCCTTAATGAATGCGACAGCCTCCGGGTTGAGGGCGGCAGTCCCCGAGTAAGGAGTGGCAGTCCCCGGGTAGGGAGTGGCAGTCCCCGAGTAAGGAGTGGCAGTCCCCGGGTAGGGAGTGGCAGTCCCCGAGTAAGGAGTGGCAGTCCCCGGGTAGGGTGGCAGTCCCCGAGTAGGGAACGGCAGTCCCCGAGTAGGGAACGGCAGTCCCGGTTTCCTGCAGCACTCTCCCAGTCAATCTCCATTGGATCAGATTCTTCACTTGGCAGAGAAGGGACAAATATAGACTCCGAGTTGGGAGAAGGCTTGATGGATGGCTTCCTCAAATGCTCCAAGGCGATTCCCGCCGGGATGGATTGCCGAGAAGATCCCAACTTGGACAACTCATCTGCTGCTTCGTTCTCTGCTCGGTGAATGTGTTGGAACTCACAACCCTCGAAGAACCCAGTCATAGACTGCACCAGGAAGCGATACGATGCCATGTTGGCATCCAAAGCATCCCAGGTGCCCGAGACTTGCTGCACCACCAGATCTGAATCACCATAGCATATGATGCGCTGCACGCCAACCTCCTTTGCTACTCGCAAACCATGCACCACTGCCTCGTACTCTGCAACATTGTTGGATGCCTTGAAATGAATTTGCAGCACATACTTGAGTTGATCTCGTTTGGGTGACGTAAGCACAACACCAGCACCAAGGCCTTCTTTCACCTTTGAGCCATCAAAGTGCATCTTCCAGTAATTGGAAACTGGAGCAGGAGGCTCATACTGCACCTCGGCCCAGTCCACAAGAAACTCCGCCAGGATCTGAGACTTGATGGCATCTCTTCTCGCATACGCGGGAGCGTACGCGGCTAGCTCAATCGCCCACTTGGATACTCTGCCACTCGCCTCCTTGTTGCCCATGATATCCGAGATGGGAGCTGAGCTCACAACTGTGATAGGGTGCTCCTGGAAATAATGCTTCAGCTTCCTAGCGCCCAGGTACACGCCGTAGGTCATCTTCTGGTAATGTAGTTTTGCTTGGAGCTGGACAACACCTCACTGAGATAATATACTGGGCGCTGCACACTCTTGCCTTCTTCTTCTCGTTCCACCACAATCACCACGCTGACTACTCGGTTAGTCGCAGCAATGTACAACAGCATTGGCTCCTTGGGTAGCGGACTAGCCAAGATGGGAGCACTTGCCAGCATTGCTTTTAGCTCATTGAATGCCACATCCGCTTGCGGAGTCCAGACAAACTTGTCACTTTTCTTCATCAGTTGGTACAGAGGCAAGGCCTTCTCGCCCATTCGACCCAGAAAACGGCTCAGAGATGCCAAACAACCTGTGAACTTCTGCACATCTTTCAGTGATCTCGGTAAAGACATGCTCTCAATAGCTTTTATCTTAGAAGGATTAGCTTCAATGCCCCGACTAGAAACCAGAAAACCGAGTAGCTTTCCAGCCGGTACACCAAAGGTGCACTTACTCGGATTCAGTTTCATTTTGTACTTGCGTAGGTTAGCAAAGGTTTCCTCCAGGTCGGCAAGCAGAGTATGTGTTTTATTCGTTTTGATGACAATGTCATCTACGTACACCTGCACATTCTTGCCGAGCTGGTCGTGCAAGCATTTCTGCATGCATCTCTGATAGGTTGCACCCGCATTCCTCAAGCCAAAACACATGACGCGATAGCAATAAGCCCCGTACGGGGTAATGAAAGCAGTCTTTATTTGATCAGCAGGGTTGAGTGCAATCTGGTGAAAACCAGAGTAGGCATCTATGAAGGACAGCAGTTCACAACCAGCAGTGGAATCGATCACCTGATCGATGCGAGGTAGCGGGAAGGATCCTTGGGCATGCCTTGTTCAAGTCGGTGTAGTCGACGCACATGCGCCATGCAGTGGCAGCCTTGGGATCCTCCTTCTTCTTCTCGACCATGACCGGGTTGGCTAGCCAATCCGGATGCAGCACCTCCATGATGAAATTGCTTATCAGTAACTTGGTGATCTGGTCACCAATGGCCTTCCTTCTCTCATCTCCGAAACGGCGCATAGCCTGCTTCACTGGTTTGGCGTCAGGACGCACATGTAAAGAGTGCTCAACCAACTCCCTCGGGACTCCTGGTAGATCTTCATTGGACCAGGCGAATACATCCCGATTCTCACGGAGGAAGTGGATGAGCTCGCTTTCCTATTTCTCCGCCAACCCGGAGCCAATGATGGCTACGCGGTCGGGGAACTCGGGGTCGACCTGGACCTTCTTTGTCTCCTTGGCAGCTTGGAAAGCAGTACCGTGCTGGGTACTCGGCACACCTTGTGCGCCAGCTTGTGCGGACTGAGCCATGGCCACCACCTCGTACATCTTCTTCTTCTCGGCAGCAATCACCATCGACTCCGCCAACTGGGAGCTAGCAGAGGCACACTCCATGGACTTCTTGTAATCTCCAGAGATGGTGATGATGCCATTGGGACCAGGATCTTCATCTTCAGATAAGCCACATGTGTAGAGGCCATGAACTTGCTCAGAGCGGGCCTGCCGAGTAGAGCATGATAGGGGCTCTGATGATCCACCACCTCAAACTGCAGGCGCTCTGTGCGGCAGTTCTCCCGGGTACCGAATAGCACATCGATCCACACTCGGCCAATCGGGTTGCATGAGATCCCGGGCACAATGCCATGGAAAGTGGTCTTGCTAGGCAGCATCATGTTCTCGGCCAGGCCAAGCTTCTCAAGTGTGTCCTTGTACACAATGTTGATGCTGCTGCCGTTGTCGATTAGCACCTTGCTGAACCTCACGTTCTTCTCGGGACCCAGGAAGGTAGGATCCAGCACCAAGGCATAGCTACCCGGATTGGGAATCACCTTGGGATGATCTGCTCGGGTCCACCTGATCTCCTGGTCACACCAATACATGTAGTGAGGGACAGCAGGAATCACTGCATTGACCTCCATGGCCCGCCTGTGCTGTGATTGCTTGTCGACTGGCTCAGAAGTGAAGATCATGTAGCTCTCATGGTGCTCTTGGTACTGATTGGAGCCATTGCCCCCATTGTTGCCATTGTTGTTGTTGCCCTGATAGTTGCTGTTGTTGCCTCTGTTGCTGTTGTTGCGGTTGTAGTTGTTGTTGTTGTTGCGGTATCTCTCATTGTTGAAGTTCTGGTTGGCTCCTAAAGCCACCTGGTTCACATTCTCTCTTCTCGGGTACACTGGCGGCCGAGCTGCGGGTGCGCGAGTGGGCTGCACATTGGCATTGGCTGCTGGCAGGGGAGGAGGAGGAGGCAAGCCATCACTCTTGATTGCCTCCCACCACTCGCACTGCCGAGTAGTGTGGTTAGCAGGCCTCGAGGGGTGGTGAGTGTGAAAGCTGCATGGGCCATCCTTCATGTCATCGAAGACAAACTTCTTCGGCTGCTCGGAGTTCCCGCTACCCGACTGAGAGGTGCGAAATGGCTTCTTGTTGCCTTGGCCCTGGTTCTGGTTTTGCCCGTAGGCTCCAGCAGGTTTCTGCCTCTGGCTGCCACCAGCTCCAACAGTCACTGCATTCACCTCCTCGGGATCATACCGATTGTCTACTCGGCGCTTGTTGCGGAACTCGTTGCGCTTGCTGTTGCTGAAGTTTCTTCTCGGCTCAGAGGAGTCCATCAATGGCTGAGTAGGATCACCAAGTGCGTACTGATCCGCAATCTTGATGGTCTCCGCGAGAGTGTTCGGCATCTCCCTCTGCAATCTCTGCCACAACATACTGCCATGCCTGCATCCTGCGCAAACCAAGTGATGGCCTGTGCTTCATTCACACCCTCACAGGTGTTCCTCAATGTGCTCCACCGAGTAAGATACTCGCGGTCCGTCTCGTCTTCTCGCTGCCTGCAAGCTGACAGCTGCTGTGGCCTATTCGGCCTCTTGTATGTGCTCGTGAAGTTGCTGATGAAGGCGTCCGAGAAGTCCAGCCAGCAATTAATGCTGTTCTTGGGCAAGTTGTTGAGACAAGTGCGAGCTGGACCCTCTAGCATCTGCGGCACATAGCGCACAGCCCATCTTCTGTTGCCATTCGCGATATGGACCGCGGTGACATAGTCATTGAGCCAATCTTCAGGCTTGGTGCTGCCATTGTAGCTCTTGGTGCCTCTTGCAAGCTGGAAGTTCTTCACGGACGGCTCGTTCATGATGCGTGGGCCAAAGCACTCGGGGCCAGGAGGACCCGTGCTCTCCAGCCGCGCCGACAAGCTGATCCGGTCCAACTGATGCCTCGCATCTCCAGGCGCCAGCACGCACTCACCAACACGGTCATGAATATCATAGCCCGCCATCTCCATAGCCGAGTAGCCATCATCATACCTGTCCACCTGCACAGCTGCAGGCTGCTCCACCGGGTTGACGACTGGCGCCACTGCGCGCGGCTGCTGCCTCTGCCGAGTAGGCTGAGCTACGGGTTGCCGAGAAGGACCTGGACGAGCAGCTTCTCGGGCACGGCTTTGAGCTTGATGGGCTTGAGAGCCTGCTCTTGCAGCGTTGTGTTCCTGCCCGTGCTGCTGCGGCACAGCAAGCTGTTTCGCGGCAGCAGCCGGGTCATACACCTGCATTTGCCTGTCTCTGCCCGAGCGCCCGCTGCGGCTCTTCTCGCGGCTAGGATGCGGAGACGAGGCCTGATCGTTAGATCTAGCCGCGTGCGAGTTAACCACCTGCGAAGCCCCAGCACCCGGGTTGGCCTTCCGGAACTCCTCGTTCTGCCTCGCAGCCTCCAACACCAACTCGTTGAGCCTTTCCTGCTGCCTAAGACGCGCATCGCCATCCAGGCGAGGCAACTCGGCAGCCACGGCCTCTGCAGCCCTAAGTGTCTTGGCGGGTGTGCTGTACCTTGGCCTTGTGAAGGTGTTCGCGGTGGCGGACTGAGCGGGCACCTCCGCAACCGTTGCCATCTCGACACCCAAGTTGCGCCGCGTAGCGCCTACTCTGCTGGGCCTCCTGGCGACTGGCGTGAAGCCGTGAGCCTTGTTGTACTCGAGCTGATCCAGACTCAGCTCAAGCCTGATCTTGTCCAACTCCGCCTGCTCGGCAAGCAGCTCCTGGCGCTGCCGCTCGAGCTGCTCCCTCACGGCTAGGAGCTCGATGTCGGTGGGAGTGGGCATGCCAGGTCACGTAGCTGACGCGGGAATGACCATAGACGTGGAAGGCGGCAAGTTGCTCTCCTTCTCGTAGGGCCGGTGAACCCTGCCACCAGCCGGTGCATCAGTCTCCTCGACGACGGCCGCAGCGCCAGTAGCGGCTGCGCCAGTGTTTGCCGCCAAGCCCGTCACCATCACCTCAGCGCAGTTCGCAGAGCGGCACGCGGGCCTTCCGCGAGCAGCGATCACCGCGGGAGGATCCTCCGCGTCCTGCACCAGCTCGGGGTACGCGCGGTTGGCGATGGTGGCGACGTAGACGAGGTGAGAGCCGAAGGAGATCACCGAGCCGCCCTCAGGCACGGCCATGCCGCCGAAACAGCCGGCGTTGTCGGTGACGAAGTCGAAGGAGCCGAATCTGTGGACAAGGCCACAGACCACGCGCTCTACTGAAGAAGATCCCGTCCGAACAGAAACTCCAGCCAGCGCCGCTGGTTGCCCCACGGTGGGCGCCAACTGTCGTGGTGGTGTCACGGCAGATGCCATGGGATGGCTAAAGATGTGGGGACGAAGGACGCTGGAGGTGCTCGGGGAGGGATCACGCGACGAGTAGCCGCGTGAGGTACGAAGTAAACACTGCAAACAACACGATCTACCCAGGTTCAGGGCCCTCGTGAGGAGGTAAAACCCCTACTCCTGCCTTTCTTTGTGTATTTTGGTATCTCACCGAGTAGCCACAGTACAAGTTCTTGCTACCGAGTAGCCACTCTCCTCTAGATGATGAACTAGGTCAAGAACTAGGGTTTCCTCTAGGTCAAGATGTATTCCCCCCTCACGCAGGAGGCGGCGGGGCACCTTATATACATGGTACCCAGCCGGATACGTCCAAACATGGACAAGTGTCGACATAGTGTGCATATCGTCCTTCTTCCGGGTTCCCGCTGACAGCTTTGGTACCTAACCTTGGCTGCATCTGGAAAGTCGTTGGGCAAAACAAGGGGACAGACTGGTATCACTGTACCTAAACACAGAGTAGGCCCCCCTTATCCTGCCACGGCCTGCTTCCATGCTGTCACTGTCAGGCAGGCCGGTCCCAGATGAACAGTAGTTCGAATGCTGCCAAGTACGGACCCAGGATACGCGGGATCCTGTGTCAGAACGGCTCCTTTGACTTTCTGGCCCGAGTAGGTTCCCGCCAATTGTACTCGGGCCAACTCTTCTACTCGAAAGGACAGAACTTGATTGGTATCTCCTCCTGGTTATCTTGGGGTGAGACCGAGTAGCAGTCGACCGGGTAGCGAGTACCGGGTAGTCGGCTACTCGACCAAACCTCTCTTCTGTAAGACGCCTTTACCACTTGCCTTTACCCTACTCGGGGGTAACCCCCCGACAATGTACGGTGGTGTTAGGAGTTGGTATACGAGTAGGTTATGGTTTATGTCTGGCCGTGCATGCATATATGCACAGGTCCTGTACCACAATAATGTACCGAGAGTTAACAATAGAAAATAAAGAGGAAAAACACGGATGCTACAAGTGCCCTGGCAAAAGGATTTTTTTTTTGACTTTTCACCGGGGGGGCAAAGCCACCTGAATCTGTCACTTTGTATTTCAATGAATCAGGCCTCAAGCCAGGGTTTTGGAGTTACAGGGGGGTTTGCAGTTCCATCAGAGGAGGGGGGAGTCAGGCACGCCAAGGGCGGCGCCTAAACAGCTGAGCCAGGAGTCAGCTTCTGCCTCGAGTCGGGGAGGGAGACGCCCGCGCCAGAGATGAGCGTCGTCGCGGCAAGCGCGGAGGAGGAGAGGAAGGCACGGGCGTTGGTCGCGGAAGACCACGGCGTTTCTGTGTTTCCACAGATTCCAGCAACAGAGGATGGTGAAAGTCGACGCCGTGCTGCGCCCGATCGACGTGGGAGTATCGTAACTTGGGAGGAGACGAACGCGGGCACCAGCGGGGAAGGTGAAGCCGAGCGCCCTCCAGAAGCTGTTGGCGAAGGTGCACTCGAACAGGAGGTGCTCGGCGGTCTCCAGAGAGGAGCTGCAGATGGGGCAGCCCGCTTCCGCCGCGGAGAGGACGTGCTTGACCAGCAGGGACTCGCGGGTGAGGATCTGCCGCTTGACCAACAGCCAGGCAAAGAAACGGACCTTTGGCGGGGAGAAATTCCCCCAGACGAACGGGACGGCGGGGTCATTGATGCCCCCCACATCCTGAGCTTGTATAAAGCCGCGGTGTCGAGGGCGCCGGAGGGTTTCTTGCACCTGTTCAGCAAACGGGCGTCCACCGACGGCGTGAGCACCACCCCATCAATGGCGGCGACGAGGGCAGGGAGCTGTCGAGCCCCCGCGTTGTTGAGCCGGGGGACAAGGGCGGCGTGGATCCCTGTGGAGAGGACCGAGCGCACGGTGGCCTCGCGGTCCAGGGCGTGGGAGAAGAGCGCGGGCCACCGGACAGCGAACGCGGCGTCACCGCGCCAGACGTCAAGCCAGAACGCCGCACGGCGTCCATCGCCGACGGACACCGTGGTGATCCCACGGTAGAGCGGCATGAGCGCCGCAAGGCGGGACCAGTGGTGTCCGGCCGCCCGCTCTCCCACGACCGCGGACCACGCCCAGCTCGCCCACGGCGAGTCTTCGGAGTGGAGACGATGGACCAGCTTGATCTGCAGGCACTCGTTCATGGTGGCGAGACACCGAATCCCCAGCCCCCCCTCCACCTTGGGCCTGCAAGCTTTGTCCCAGGCGACCAAACACTTGGCTCCAGAGGCTCTCCCTGCGGTGTTCCAGAGGAAAGCGCGCCGCAGGCCATCGATCGCCCGGAGGAAGCCAGCAGGGAGCTCAATTGCGCACATCGCGAAGGTGGGGAGGGCATCGAGGACTGCGTTGAGCAGCACCACTCTCCCCCCGGCAGAGAGCAGGAGCGCGCTCCAGCCCGAGAGGTACTTATCCACTCTAGCGATCAACGGAGCGAACGCCGAGAGGGGGAGCTTGCCGTTTGAGAGAGGCAACCCCAGGTAGGTTTGTGGAAACCCTTCCACGCGACAGCCAAGGATCTCCTGGATATCCTGCAGCTCCGACGCGGGGACATGGATGGGGACGAGCGTGCTTTTGTGAAAATTGATGACCAGCCCGGTGGCCGCCGCGAAGTCATCCAGCAGCTGGCGTAGCCGCCGCGCCGCCCCCACACCCGCCCGGACAATGACGAGAGTGTCGTCGGCGTATTGGAGGACGGGGCACGGGGCGCTGTCGACAAGCGGGTGCAGAAGGAGGGGGTCCCGCCGGATGAATCGCTGCAGAACATCGGCGACGAGCAGGAAAAGGTAAGGGGACAGCGGGTCCCCTTGCCGCAGACCCCGCTTGCAGTCGATCCATCTCCCAGGTATCCCGTTGAGGAGCACCGCCGATCGCGAGGAGCTCAGAACCAGGTCCATCCAATCGCACCAGAGCGCGGGAAAGCCCCTAGCCAGCATGATCTTCCTCAGGATCAACCAATTGATGGAGTCAAAGGCTTTGGCGAAGTCGAGCTTCAGGACGATGGCGGGGGCGGAGCGCTTGAAGCAACACTGCACCAGCTCCGTGGCGTAGACAAAGGTTTCGGAGATGCTCCGCCCAGTGAGGAACCCCGATTGGTTGCCGTCGATCAGCCCCCCGATTTGAGCTTGGAGGCGCGTGGTGAGGACCTTGCAAAGGATCTTCACCGAGCAGTTCTGTAGGGAGACCGGGCGGTAGGCGCCGCGGGCGAGGATTCCGTCGGCCTTGGGGAGGAGTACGATGTGCGCACGATTGATCGCACCGAGGACTGCCCTCCCGGAGTGGACGGCGGAGAACGCCCGCAGCAAGCTGTCAGAGACAGCCGGCCACGCAGCCCGGTAGAACCCCGGCCCCAGCCCGTCAGGACCGGGAGCGCTGCAGCGGTCCAGGCCAAAAACAGCGGTTTTGATTTCCTCGAGTTTGAATCTTCCGACCAGCGCCGGGCCGGAGGCACGCTCCACACCGTAGTACAAGGAGTCGAGGTCGAAAGCCCACCGAGGGGGCCTTTCCTGCCCCAGGAGGTTGGCGTAGAAGGACCGGAGCGCTTCCGCTTTCCCCGCGTGATCAACGACGATCTCGCCGTCGACGAGGAGGGAGCGGATGTGGTTTCGGCGGAGACGATAGGACGCCCGCGCGTGGAAGTAGCGGGTATTTTCGTCCCCTTCTTGCACCGCCCTGAACTTCCCCCGCTGTTTCCAGCGGGCAGCGGCGCGGGCCACCGACAAGGCCAGCTGCGCCCTAGCTTCTACGCGAAGCTCGATCTCCGGACCTGAAAGGCAACGGGATTCTTCGAGGAAATCGAAGAGGTTAATAATGAAGCGGCAGTTGTTGTCAAGGAGGGGGACGTACCGGTGGCTAACCCGCCACCGCTTCGCGGCGGTGCGGAAGCGTTTAACACCGGCGGCAAGGTCGAGCACGGCATCGCGAGCGGGTACCCGAGGTGACCAGGAGGGGATGGTGGTGGGGAGGAAGAGAGGGTCGAGCAACCAGGAATTTTCGAAGCGGAAGCGGGAGGGGTTCGGGATAGAGGTAGCGGCGGTGACTAGAAGTGGGTGGTGGTCGGACGTGGGGCGGTGGAAGGAGGCAAGCGAGGAGTTGGGGAAGGCTGAATCCCACTCGTGGTTGAAGAAGGCCCTGTCAAGCTTGGCGAGGGTGGGCGGCACCTGGCCGTTTGTTCACGTATAGAGGCGATCCTGGAGCGGAAGCTCGAACCAGGCCATCTGTCTGACGAGTGCGTTGAACTTATCCGCAAGCATCTGACAGAAATTCGCGTTGTTCTTGTCCTCGGGGTAGCGCAAGAGGTTAAAGTCACCGACGATCAGCCAAGGCCCAGCGACTGTCGGGGCGACGGAGAGCATGTCGACCACGAACTCGTCAGTACGCGAGTGATCAGAGGGGGCATAAACGTTTGTGATCGTCAGGGAGGCATCCGTGGTAGTGGAGACGAAGGTGGTAGTGAGGCTGAAGGTGGAGTGGGCGGAGGCGTGCAGGGAGAGCAAGCGCGAATCCCAGGCGGTGATCATGCCGCCCCTGCTCCCATCCGCATCGACATGGGCCGTATCCGAGAGGTTGGGAGGGAGGAAGGAGAGGCTTTTGCAGCGATCCAGAGAGGCGAGTTTGGACTCCTGGATACAGATGACGGCGGGGGCGACGGTGGACAGATTATCGCGGACCACAGCACACTTGGCATCGTCTCCTAACCCGCGAACGTTCCACGAGACGATGAGAAGGTTGCGAAAAGCGAAATTATCCATTACAGAGGGGGGCTCCTAACGAGAGAACATACAGGGCGAGGAGCGGCGAACACCACCGCACCATTTTGTTAACAGGGGGGAGAACAACGACACGGAAGAAGAAAGGGGGACGGGGGGGGAGGGGCGCACAGCGCCACCAACATCGCAACACCAGAGGTCGCTACACATCCGGAACAGGTAGCTCCTTCCCTTTTGGCTTGCTGGCGGCGTGTCCGAAAGCGGCGGTCTTGATATCGGACACAACCTTCATTCCCAGCGGGGGCGCGGACCTCTTCAGCACCTGGCACTGCACAATCTGGTTGCGGAGGCCCTCAGAGCAGCTCTTAAGCGAGTCCCGGAGCTCACGGCGTTTGACAGCCTTGGTGGTCATGTCCTCGAACAGCTCCGGTTCGAGCCCGGCAATGCGGTCGCTCTTGCGCGTAGCGTACCCAGCGGGCTTGGCCTTCCCACGCGTCTTACGCGGCCGGCGAGCAGAGCCCACCACAGTCCAGGCTGCGTCGGTGTCGGAGACCGGCAGCGGCTCAGGGTCCAGCTCGGTGATCACCACCGTGCTCGAGCGTTGGCATGCCGACGACGAAGCAGAGGTGCAGGAGGGCCCGTCCTCGGGGCTCCAGAGGCCCGAAGAGGGAGGCGAGGACGACGCGGAGACCGCGACAGACCCCGTAGAGGCCGAGGGGGACGGCGGCGGCGCAGCGAGGCTGGGCAAGCCGGGGAGACCCAACAGCCCAAGGAGCAGGTGTCCAGGGTGACGGGTGCGGCCCACAGCACCATCTCCAAAAGCCGAGCTCGGCGTTCCCCCCGCGGCGGCGCTCCGGGTGGGTGGGGGGCCAAGGAGCGGGAGGGAGTGACGGAAAGGTGGCGGTGGAGCAGGCCGGAAATAGCGGCGGTACTCTCCATCAGAGAAGCGGTCGCTGTATGGCCAGACCTGGACCACCTCCACACGCACCACCCTGGTGCCCCAAGGCCCGCGCTTGGGCTAGACGTCGCAGGCAATGAGACTGGCGTGGCCGCAGAGGACCACGGCTTTGACGCACGACATGTCGCGCCCCAGGAGGCAGACAGGGTCGACCTCCAGGACTTCCCCGAAACCGGCGAACAGAGCCGTGATCCCCGCGGGCGTGACATGCTCAGCAGCCAGAGGTGAGGCCCAAAGGAGAGCGCAGACGTCGTCCGCAACCGGGACCCTCTGGGCGTCCTCTTCACGCTCCAGGGAGATGCGAACATCATCGTGCATGATGGGGGCCAGCAAGAGGGCCATCTCCCTCGCAGCGTGGCTCTGGAAGCGCACGTAGGAGGCTCCCACCCCCGAGTGCACCAGCTCAAACTGGAGGTGCGGCATGGCCCTGAACAGCGCCTCCGCAATGGCCTGACCGTTGTTGACGAAACCGGAGGCTGGCTCGAGCCAAACCACCGCAAGACGCCGTGCAGCCTCCAGGTCACCAGGCGGCATCCAAATTTCCATGGCGTCCGGGCGGTCGTCCGTAGCAGGCACGGACGGAGCCGACAGCGGAGAGCTGACGACGGAGCTATCCTCCCCGGACAGGGCCGACGAGGGATCACCGGGGGAGGCGGCGCGAGGCCCCGAGGAGACGGGGGATCGTGGCACCGCCCGCACACTGGCGGGAGGCAACATTGGCACGTCGACCACCCGAGGAGGGCTTGGCGGCGAGCAGCGCATGTGGAGGCAAAGGGACGGCGGGGAGGGGGACTCTTCATCGTCCACCGCGGCCGAGCGCTCCGGCGACTGGCTCGGCCCTGAGCCACGGGGGAGACGGATGGGGGTGAGGTCGTGCATGGGAACCGCGGTGGTGGCAGGGCGGGAGGGGCGGAGCGAGGGGGACCCCATCGCGGAGGGGAACGGAGCTGCGCGGGGTGGCGAGGCGGGGTGGTTTGTGACGGCGGCGAGGGGAGTAGGTTGCGGAGGGGGGAGGACCGTGGGAAGGGGCCGCGGCATGGTGCACTCGGCAAGGATGTGCCCAGAGTGGCCACACCTCTTGCAACAAATAGGATCACGGCAGTTGACCACGCTGTGGTGTTTCAGCAACGCCAGACAGCGAAGACACCGCCCGACGGGGCTCATAACTGCTGGAGATTTGGGGGCAGAGGGCATGGGGGGGGGGGCGAGCAACGCCTGCAAGTACGAGGGGTGGGTGGGGGAGGCCGGAGCAGTGAACGCGGTCGGCGCCTCGCGCCCCGAGCCCGGTACGGCGGCAGCAGGGGAGGATTGCGAATCCCTCCCTTCCCGGGCGGACGCGACGGGCGCTTCTAATGCCATAACGGGAAGGCAGGGGAGGACGCCAGGGGATGGATTGATGGCAGGGACTTTCTTTCCCGATGCCGAGCCACGCACCCCTGCTTTAAAGCGCCTGACAGGCAGTGGGGCCCTTTCTTCAACCTCAGCGGCGGCAGCCAAGGCGCAACTGAGCCTGGGGTGAAACTTGAACTCGAAACCGGCCATCTGAAACGGCCCCCAAACAGCGACGTAGCGGGCGACGTCGAGGCTGGAGAACTGAATATGGAAGACATTGGCGGCGGCGAGGGACACCCGCAGGAGTTCAGGCGGGGCGCAGAGGAAAAAATTGACAATCTTTTCCACGCACGGCACGGAGAAAACGGGGGAAAGGAACGGCGGCGTGATCCACACGTCGCCGGGGGCCGCCGCGCAGAGAGGCTCGAGGCGGCAGAAGGAAACTTGGGACTGAAACTGCGAGAGGATGTGGGACTGAAATCTTTCACCTGGGGTACCCGTCGCGATGGAGACGCGTCCTCGATCTTCACGCCGGGCAGCAGCATCCGGACCAGTGCTGGCGGCGAGCGGGGAGCCACCGGCGGCAAGGGGCGCGAGGGGATGGGCTGTGGGGTGGGCGCTGCGTCCCGGAGCGGGGCGCGGCGCGGGGTCGCCCGCGTCGCCAAGGGCGTCGCGAGAGCTCATCCTCAACATCTTATCCGCAGAATTAGTTTGACTCCATTCCGCAAAAGGATTTTTCGTGGGCGTGTTTGTCTAGTTTAATGTAATCGACCCCGTGGAAATCCCAACAATCACATCCAGTCATCCACCTGTAATGCAGCAAAGACATAGGCCCAAACAAGGCGGCTATGCCTAGCCGGGCCAAAGCCAAGCATGCAAATTATGCCGTTTTGTCAGCTCCTCTCGTCTTTTATGTTCTTCACCGGGAAAAGATGGTATCTGTCGCTGCTGTTTTTGTACACTGCAGATAAGCCGACCTTAGAGAGATGCAAAAGGAGATTTTATTTTTTATTTTTTTTGGCAGTGCTCTGTTCTATAATATACTGAACCCTCTCTCGGGTCGTCCACTTTGGATGCACGAGGACAGCCACAGTGTGGCCAAATGCCAAATTAGCCAGGTAGACTTATTTAGCTATGGCTTTGCATGTCTAGTTTTCCTCAAGCGTAAGAAGTTTCCAAATGCATGGAAAGTGGAACCCACATCCCGCCACATCCCGCATGTCTCCTCCAAAAGGGCTGACACTCATCAGTTTTTTAATCAATTTCGTTGCCACGTGAGAAAAATCGTTGCATGCAGACGTGGGCCATCAATTTTTTATTAGTTCAAAGAATTTGGCATCAGCTCTTCTACATGGCCGATGTCCAAAGTTTTGCCTTTGGCACAACCTCCACAATATAGGGAACCACTCCAAATAGCCAAATTTGCAATTTGGCATACACTGTGGATGCCCTGATGCACTACCAGTTCAAATTAATAAAGAAAGGAACATGCTAATTTGGTCCAAACCGATTGGATACAGAAAAGTGAACATGCAGAAATGACATCATGCATGAGAGAAACCCATATATAATGGCAGAGAAAACACCGAAGTTTGCTCAAATCATTACATGGTATGAACGCAGAATTAAGTTAAGTTATGACAAGCTCGCAACTGACAGCCGCACGCGATACGAACACAACAAGCTTGACCGACGAGCGCCACATGCATGCATTGGATGCATCGATGATCTAGATGGCCTTGACGGCGAGCTTCATCCCGTTCTTGCAGTGCATGGGCTGGCCGCAGATGAAGTAGTTGTTTCCCCTGCGCAGCGTGACGGCGTCGTCCCCGGTGCGCAGCACCCGGCTGACGGTGCTGTGCCTGGGCACCTGGCAGCGCGCGTACCCTTTGCCGCCCAGCACCGTCACGTCGTGGTACTCCTTGTCGTACTTGAACACTGCACCCGGCCATGAAGCGTGCGCAGTGAGGAACAATGGCCATATATCTGATATACGGCCAGCTAGCTTGCTATACTTTCTAGCTCATGGAAGACGGCAGCAAGGTTATATACGATGGACAGGCTTACCGAGCACGTCGCCGGCGTAGAAGGTCTTGCCGCCCAGCCACGTGGCCTCGAGGTTCTTGGTCCACCCGGCGGCGTCGCCCACCATGTATGTCTTGGCGGCGGCGGTTGTGGTGGCCGGAAGGAGCGCGCAGAGGAGCAGGGCGCCGACGATGAGAGCTGCACCGCCTCTTGCCTGAGCTGCCGCCATTGTTCCAAACCCAGTGGAACCAAAAACTAGAGACGCGCGCGCGCACAACACGCGATCGACGGGATGATCAATAAGCTGGAAAGGAAAGGAGAGCGAGCAGAGTACGTCCTGCTCGTCAGCTCGTGCGGTCTTGTCTTTATAACCATGGAACGTGCCGGCGGTGTGTGTCAGTGTGGGCGTGGGACTGAGATCGACACCGTACCGCACACGCCTGGCGCCTGTTGCGTGCGTTGGATTTCACGACACTTGCGCTGCACGTACGGATGTGCATGCGTGCAGGCACGTCCACCGACCCTTACGTCACACGATGTTGAGAATTAAGCTAATTCTTAGCTCCCTGACGTCACACCATGTTGATCTCTACAATGATTTCCCTTCACCTACCCCTGTGGATCCGTCGGTATCGCAGACCCTATCCCGTGGAAATTTTTAGGCGGGCCGACCCATTAAGGGAAATGAAATGGGAAAATAAGCGCAAGTCGGAGGAATCGAACCTTTTTTTTTTTGAACAAAGAGAGGGGTCAAAGACCCCGAAGCTGCGTGTTCACTGAAAGGGGTGGGTACAAATTACAAGTCCTTGACAAGTCTTGCACTAAAGACCCTAACATTCGACGAAAGGACTGGAAAATTACAGTGCAGACCCTGGAAAAAAAAAAAGCAATCCAGTCCACGGTATTCTCCACCACCGCATCGCCGGCGTCCTCCAGGTCCAGAGCACCGAGGACGGAGCACTTGCTCGAGGCTCTCCCAAACCAGCGATGGAACTCAGCCGCCAGCAGTCGGCCTAAGTGCGGGGACGAACCACTTGCACGAAGAGCGACGTCGAGCCCTGACAACTGAGCCAGCAGGCCTCCAAGACGGAGGTTGTAAGCAGGCCACTCACCTGGCCTTGATACGCGGAAGCAACTCAGGCTTCGCGTGGTGAGCTCATCGGTGCAGCAACGAACCAAGCTCCCATCGACGAATATAGAAGCAGCAACAGCATCAGCCTTCCGTCGCTCACCGCCACGGCCGGCCAACGGAAGAACAGCAGCTGCAACTTCAGGAATCGCAGAGCGGAACTGAGAGCGCTCCAGATTCAGAGCACCTCCATCGACCTTATGAGAGAAAGAGGACTCCGCCGCCGTTTTCTCCAGATCCCACCCCCACCACGGGAGCCTGAGAGCAGAGAGCGGAAGCAGCAACACCACGCAGTCGAGGGCCGGACTCACCTGCGCAGAAATCCTCAACGGCAAGACGCCGACAGCTGAACACAAAGTCAAACAACGAAATCGAAACCCTACACTACTGCTATACAAACAGAGAAGGGGCCGGCACCCTACATCATCACCACGCCAGCTAGCGCGAGCACTAGCAGCGGGGATGGCCGGGAAACGGGGGCGGCGACGGCGGACTCTCAAAACACTGTAGCGAGGAGAGGAGAGAGCACTAGGATGAGGAATCGAACCTGGCACCTGAGCTTCAGCTAAACGGGGCAGAGCAAGTTTGTGTCCAATATTGACTTTTACGCCTTTTAATGTTTCTTTTTTCCTATTTTCAGTTTCTTTTCTGTTTTATTCTTTTCTTTTTTTGATTTTTTTGTTCAAACTTTAAAATGTTTAAATTTATATTTTTTTGAAATCGAAATTTTTCGGATAAAAAACCTGTTTCAAATTTAAAATTTGTTCAAACGAAAAATCGTTCAGAAAAAAAATTGTTCATATGTAACATTTGTTCAGTATTAGTTCTGGTTCACCAAAATTTTTGGTTCACTATTATTTTGGTTCAACATTATTTTTGGCGCATCCGCATTCCCCGTCCACTATTATTTATTGTTCACTTGAAATTTTGGATCGCTATTATTTTTGATTCACGGGTATTTTCTAATCACTATTATTTTCCGTTCATATGTATTTTTAGTTCGCTGTCATTGTCGGTTCACCGGCATTTTCTTTGCCATTTTCAATTTACTATTATTTTTTGGTTCACAAACATTTTTTGTTCACCATTATTTTCTGTTCAGCGGCATTTTCGTTTCTATATATTTCTTGCGCTTCAGCTATATTAGAAATTTCCAACCAAACTCGTAAGGGATTTTTTCAGCTGTAAACTGTATTCGTACTAGCTAGCCAACAATACTAGCGCTGGGTGCATGCATGCATTCAAAAGCAAAATGTACTAGTAGGGAATACTAGGCTTGATCGATCAGGCAAGCTAGTGTATGCTCTTGTACGCGATGCATGCCTGGACTTGTTGAGACAAGCCTGCACCTAGGCCCCAAGCACAGGCAGTACTAGTATAATGAAATTTTAAAGTATGGCAAGGAGATCGAAATATTGAGTACAGCGTGAGATGCACGACGGGCATGCATGATAGGGTGATGTCAGTGATGAGACAACGAGACAGGTCAACCCGTAGCCGTACTATACAGCTAATGGTAGTCTTCAAGGAAATTTGTTTAACTGGGAAGTGACGTACGCTAGCTAGTAGTACGAAGAAAGAAGAAACAGACTAGGACGCAGCAAATTGTTTTTTTGCTTCACTAAACGCTAAATGGGCCTCTCCTGCAAAATGGGCCTGCGGAAGAAGAAGAATATACGGGCGAGTCGAACGATAGGGCTCGCTAAGAGCGATGTATAGGGGGGGCCGTCGGTATAGCCACTAATTGTGTTTTAGGGATGGGCTTTGGGCTTTCACGAGTTTGGCGGATCTACATGTTGGCGCTGGGTCGGCAACCCCACGGCTTTTGAGCAAAACAGCCTAAAAACATCGTACAGTTACTGTTTATTGAGAAGGAAAAAAAATCAGAATATTACCAATCATCCCACAGACTTTTTTTTTTTAAATTAAACATGACTATATTAAGGAAGAAAGTCGCTTCATTAAATACAATCTTTTCTGATACAGGCGTCAAGAAAGGTCGGTGTGTAGTTTATCCAGAGGCATCTCATAGAGGGGTAACATGTGATACTCTCACTCTGCTGGATCCAAAAGGTGGGATACGGGAAATCGTCAACAGTCTCACCGCTAGGCTTACCCGTGGGACTCTTCATCAGGCTTCACCGACATCGTCATCGATACCACTTCTATGCTTCATGTCGATAACGAATCAGTTATACACACAACTTTACTTGCATAGTAGATCTTGTGTGCTATGTAGGATGGAAAATTTTAAATTCTGCTACATACACCAACAGGAAAACCAAGAGGGGATAGAGAGAAAGCTGAAGGAAGAAGCAAAGGGAGTTACTCCCCAAGGTTGTGAAGCCCAGATGCAGAACCTTATTTCCTTCAAGTTGTGATTCCACTCGAATTGGTGAGATTATTCTAATCTCTAACTATTATGTCCTAAATTTTGTTGCTGCCATCTAAGATTTGTGATTACTTTTTTGAAACAAAAGCAAAAAAGTTTTGCCTTTTATATTGATTTAGGAGGACAAAGACACACAAGTCCTAGGCCGAAATAAAACAAATCACATGATAGAAAAACCATATCAGCCGGTGATTTTTGCCAACTTCTTGGCCCGAGGTAGGACGCAATTTTTTCCTTCGCAGACATGCTGAAAAACTATGGATGTCATCGTGAATTTGTTGTTGAAATCAGTGCTTTCCTTTCCTTCCAAATTTTCCATGAGATCAGTATGGTTGCCGTCTTGAGTTCTTTGGTCGATGGTGATGGCGTGCCCGCTAAAGCCTTCTAGCAGTCGAAGACCGTAGGCTTAGTGGATCCAAGGCATTGCATGAGGGTGGGGCAGCGAAGCCAAAGCGCTGCATCCTCCCAGATCCTTTTGGAGTAACAACATTTGAACAAGATGAATTTTTCATATATGAGAGTCTCTACTGTTTACTAACGAAGAATTTTTGTATCCCACGCCTCATAATAGTGGAAGAATTAGTTGTTCTGCGAATTTTCAAATGACTACTACAAATTTTGCACAGCAAAAATTGTTCTGCTTGATGGATCTAGCTAGGCCGAGCCTGGTGTCACTTTATAAGTCACACATATATAGCCTGATTTAAAAAAGAATATATTTGATGAAGAAATTCTCATATTCAGGATCTTCGGCAGCGCGGATTTATTCCAAAAATATAATAATTGCGGATTTGCTCCAAACCGGTTGGATTCAGCTAAGTCAACGTTCATACAATAGCATGCGCGCGGCATCACGGACGAGAGAAACCACAAGAGGCGATGATGCGTGTATATTCCATCGCAGAGAAAACATCAAAGTTTACTCTATCATCATGCATGTGGTACAAGAGATTACTATGTATAAACTCCGAGACTTAAGTTACTGACGGCCGCAAGCAACACAAGCTTAATTGAGAGAACGGGATCTCAAAAAGAAAAAGAAAAAGTGAGAGAGAAGACGGCACGGATCTCAGCACGGACTTGGACGACGGATCTCCGGTTCACGCATGCATCTACCAGGCCTTGACGGCGAGCTTCATGCCGTTGTCGCAGTGCTTGGGCAGGCCGCAGATGAAGAAGTTGTTGCCCCTGCGCAGCGTGACGGTGTCGTAGCCGGTGCGCATCACCCGGGTGACCCTGCTGTGCCTGGCCGCCTTGCAGCGGCGGTAGCCCTTGCTGCCGACCACCGTGAGGTCGTGGCGCTCCTTGTCGTACTTGAACACTGCGCCAATTCAGATGTTCAGGGTGTGAGTGACGCGTCCTATGCACTAGGCTACATACAAGCGACGGTCGAGGGCTTACCGAGCACGTCGCCGGCGTAGAAGGTCTTGCCGCGCGGCCAGGAGGGCTGGAGGTTCTTGGTCCAGCCGGCGGCGTCGCCGACCATGTACGTCTTGGCGGCTGCTTCGGCGGCCGGAAGGAGCACGCAGAGGCAGATGAGCAGCACGCCGGCGGCGAGAGCTGCCGCACCGCCTCTTCGCTGAGCTGCTGCCGCCATTGCGCGCTGGTGGTACCTCCAAACCTTGATTAACCGAAGAAAACTATATTTTGCCGCCCAAAACACGGTGCGATGCTTGGGCCTTGGATGGCGAATAACTTGCGATGTCCTGCTCGTCAGCTCGCGCGCTCTATATAGTAGCTAGCCCAGGCGTGCGAACGCATTGAATCCAGGTAGCGCCTGGCCTGGCCAGGTGCGCGTACGTCGCGGCGCCCTTTGCGGTGCGCAACGTGGCAGGCCATGTGAGCGCGATCGATAATGCATGTGTGCGGCCGGCACCGCTCGCTCCGGCGACTAACCGACGCCGGATCTCGCGGCACGTCCACCGACAGGCAGAGGCCGTCGGTGGAGAGAAGCCGGAAGAGCTAGCGAGCGTACGTAGCGTGCCCCGTTTTCCTCACGTTCGACGGGCACGTCGGTGCCTGGTTGACTTTCAGCTCCCTCGCCACCGGTTGCTGCGTGCCGCCGCGGCATTGGTTGGCTAGTCAAAACCGACCGACAGTCTCCGGCTTGATCTATCCGTGGGTTCGGCAGGCCGACCCGATCCGTCATCTGCGCGCGCCTACCGATCGCGACATGAACGGGAGCTACCGATTTACCCTCCTAGAGTAGTATATATCTGCAGTACACACTCTTCGTCATGTACGTACCCCATTAGTTTACCAAGGTTCACGCTCCTAGTATCTGCAGCAGGGTACACTTTTTTTTCATGTTTGGGCACTCTTCTTTCAAAAGCGTTTCGATCTTCCGGAACGGCCGGCCTTTCGTTTTCGCCGCGCGCTGCCTCGATCAACCACATGCACGTGCGTGCGTGTGTATGGAGGGAATGTAATGGTTGGAATCGGCAAGGTTTCTCGATGCATGGAGCACGTTGAGACCACGGACTGTTCCTGCTGTGTCCTCGATGAGCAACAAGGCGAGGACTTCTCCTACGGACTGCTTAATTACTTCGCCCGGGCCGGCCCGATTTGAGCAGGCGGGTCGAAAATCATGCCCTACGGCGCTTCTTAAACGGACCGCGGTCGGTTTTTTTGTCCGGGACAGCTCATATCCGGTCCAAATTGTGAAGATCTCACGATCGTAATGCGTGGAACGATGACCTTGCCCTCGGTCTCGTTACGTGTTAAGTAGGCCACAATGGCGATGATTACATGGAGATGTTACAGCTGAATTCAGGATAGAGAGGAATCGTACCAACCCTTATACAGATGGATTGGTACGGAATACAATACGTGGGATAAGTTTAAACCTCCTAGAATCTATCTCTAACACCCCTCCTCAATCAGAACCTTTTCCAAGGTTAAGATTGTGTCTGAATTCTTCAAGCTGCCGCACAGGTAAGGCTTTTGTAAAGCCACCTGCCACCTGATCTTGAGATGAAATAAACCTGATCTCAAGCTGTTTGTTTGCCACACGTTCTCTAACAAAATGGAAGTCTATTTCTATATGTTTTGTTCTTGCATGAAAAAACAGGATTGGCTGACAGGTATGTGGCTCCCATATTATCACACCACAAACATCGCTACTACTTGATTGAGTGCCAGCACGTAGCTATGCTTTCAGCAAGAGACTATTTTCCGAGTGATGCCTAGTTCCTTTAGCATGGATTCAACCCAGATAATTTCGGCAGTAGCATTTGCCACTGCCTTGTACTCAGCCTCTGTGCTAGACCTTTAGACTGTTGCCTGTTTTTTAGCACTCCAAGAAATTAAATTTGGTCCAAAATAGACAGCAAATCCACCTGTAGACCTCCTGTCATCTACACATCCTGCCCAGTCAGCATCAGAAAATGCACTCACCAATGTGGAGGGAGATTTCCTGAATGTCAGTCCAATACTTGGAGTTCCCTTAATATACCTCAAAATTCTTTTGACACGTGTCCAATGAATAGTGGTGGGTGCATGCAAGTATTGGCATACCTTGTTGACTGAGAATGCAATGCCAGGTCTTGTGAGAGTAAGATATTGGAGTGCTCCAACTATCCTCCTATATCATGTACTGTCCTCGGGTCCAAGTATGTTTCCTTGGACTGCAGAGAGTTTCTCTGAGGTTGACAATGGTGTGGGAGCTATTTTGGAGTCCTTCATACCGACCCTGTTCAACAAATCTAAGGCATATTTTTCTTGTGTTAGAATAATGCCACTATTACACTTCTTGACTTCTATCCCCAAGAAGTAATGTAAATCACCTAGATCTTTTAATGCAAATGCCATACTTAGATCTTCAAGAAGTGTAGAGATAGCCTTGCTTGATGAGATGGTAACTATGATGTCATCAACATATACAAGAACAAATATGATGATACCTGACTTGTTATAAATAAACAATGAAGTATCAGCCTTGGATGGTGAGAAACCCAGTTCTTGCAACTTGGAACTCAGCTTGGCAAACCATGCTCTTGGAGCTTGCTTGAGACCATATAGTGATTTATCCAACTTGCACACAAAATTTGGTGCCTTGGGATCTTCATATCCTGGTGGCTGCCTCATATAAACCTCTTCTTCCAGAACACCATGAAGAAATGCGTTCTTCACATCTAGCTGCCTTAAACTCCATCCTTTTGAAACTGAAATAGCTAGAACAAGTCTAATAGTAGCAGATTTAACAACAGGACTAAAAGTGTCCTCATAGTCTATCACATATCTTTGCTTAAACCCTTTTGCCACTAGCCTAGCTTTATATCTATCAATAGTGCCATCAGCTTTCTTCTTAATTTTATAAACCCACTTGCAATCTATAAGATTTATGCCTTGCTTGTGAGTTACTAGATGCCATGTTTTATTTTTGACTAATGCCTCATACTCATCATTCATGGCATTTCTCTAATGTTTATTTTCCAAAGCTACTTCTAGATTTTCAGGTTCACTAGATGTAGCTAATAAACCTTGTTTAAAGTTTTTCTTATAAGTAATTGTCCCATCTTTAAAAACCTTGGGCTTACTGTTACCCGTGGATGCTCTTGTGCGATGTGGCGGTGCCTCAGGTGGTTCTGCAGATGACCCAGGCGCAGAAGATCCCGCCACGGTGTCAGTTGACGCAGCAGGTCCGGTCCGCTACACCGCGCGCGTTGGTTCGCCCCGTACAACCGATCGACCGCGCGCGATTAGTCCACCTGGCGCTGCGCTCCTCCACCTGGTCGGCTTCCCGCGCGTGGGAGCAGCAGATGAGGGTCCACGTTGTCGGATGGACCCGCTTGTCGCATCGGATGCGCTCGGCTCCGATTGGTTCGCCCCTTGGCGCTGCGAAGAGCCAGATGTCGTGGCGCCTGGTGATTGGCTGCTTGACGACGCGGAGGACGATGGAGGGGACGACACGGAACCTGATCCCAACGCAGATTCTTCCGAAATATGGCGCGATCCTGAGGAAGATTGCTCAGGAGAATCTGTATCGTGTCCAGTGCTTCTGTTCTCTTGTGAAAAATCTTCACTTTACTCATTTGCACTCATTTGGGCACCGTTTTGCACCAAATTTTCTTCTGTATTCTGCTGCTGCACCTGAGAATCATGTGAGGGTACAAAAACAGGAGTAGAGACATTAGGTGTTAGGTCATTGCATTGTTGCCCCCCTTGAGCTAATACCGGGTTTTGGAGCGATTCAGGCAAGAGGAGAATTTCTTTGCGAAGGAGGGCTCCGGCATTGGGATGAAGTTTGGAGAAGGGAAAAACAGCTTCATCGAAAACAACGTATCGTGAAATGTAGACTCGTACAGTGGATACATCTAGACATTGTACTCCTTTGTGCATATGGCTATAACCGAGAAAAACACATTGTTTTGATCTAAACGCCAATTTGCGTTTGTTATAAGGACGAAGGTTAGGCCAGCACGCACACCCAAACACTCTAAGGGAGGAGTAATCAGGAGATTCTTTGAGGAGACGTTCCATGGGGATTTCATTATTGATGACAGATGAAGGAAGCATATTGATAAGATATGTAGCAGTTAAGAAAGCTTCATCCAAAATTTTAGTGGCATAGATGCATTAGCTAGAAGAGCGAGTCCAACTTCAACTCTATGCCTATGTTTTCTTTCGGCAGAGCCGTTTTGTTGATGGGCATGTGGACAAGAAACTGTTGGGAATATGCCCTAGAGGCAATCATGGATGATGTAATTACCAATGTATTCATAAAGTTATTAAGTTGTCCTTGTTTTGAACATCTGATATATGTCATTGAATATGTGATTCGATTGTGGAACTATATATTCATGTTGTTCATACTAGATTGTCCTTGGTCATTAAGTTTGTGCTGGACACACACCCTAGACTAATGTGAGTGTTGGCTGATGACATGGTTCCACTTGTCATGGGCATGGTGATGCCATTCCAACGATCCCGAACTTGGCTAAAGAGTTTAGCAAGTTGGACTGACCCACATTGAGATGCAACGAGCAAGTCGTCATTTGCATGTCTCAATCAATGTAATCCTTAGACCTGAGGTTGTCGCACAATCCGAGTTGTGGATCACCGACTTAGGTTCTGTTAAACGCTGCTCTGTGACAAGGCAGTTATAAAGGCAAAATTCGGGTCGAATGAGAAACAAGCTGCGTGATGTGGATAATCAAGATGAGATTTTGCCCCTCCGAATGGATAGATATTCTCTGGGCCCTCTCGAGTGATATGATTCAGGAAGCATGGACATGCACGACTCAGTTAAGTGTTAACTGTGCCTGTTGACTAAGAGTTAGTCAGATGAATCACATATCATGGATCGAGAAGAGAGTTGAACTATTAAAGGGATGACGATACATCGCCTATAGTTCGACAAGGTATATCGTGAGGCAAAAGGGACTAAGATGAATATCACATTGAAAGGTATGTCTTCATGACTCAATGGAACTTGGGAGTCCGCACGTTCTGCTAGGAGCCGCTACCGATTGATCGATTAGGAGTTGGACTCCAATCGTGTCCAAGTCGCCATGAGTCTGCAGGGTCACACACTTAAGAGCAGGAGCAAATGTATTGGTTGGGTTGGACCCGAACCGGAAATGGACTGATTTTGTGAGTCGGACTCACAGAGGGAATGGGCCACAAGTGTTGTGAAGCCCATTACCATACGCTATATAAAGAGGGGCGCAGGTTGCCCAGCGGGCACGTTAGTACTCTCTCCCATGCGTTGGGAACCCTAGCCCCACTCAGTCCAGCCGTCGCACCGGACCTAGCAGTCCGCCGTCGGAGCTCCTCCTCGTACGTGTGGATACCAGCAGAGGTGCTGTACGTTCAACACTTCGACGTTCGCGGGATTGGATCGGCTGGATCGGATCGTGGGACTGCACTGCCCCGACGCGCTTCATCGATAATCCGCAACCGCTCGTCTAGTGGTAATCATCGTGGCCTTCTACCTCGGCTAGATCCTGGAAGTACCGCGTAGGAAATTTTTTTGTTTATCGCTACGCGTTCCAACAGTGGTATCAGAGCTGTAGCTTCTGGTTTTAGGCCCGAGATCCGCACATATGTGATATGTAGTTAGCGTTAGATGTGATCTAATTGCTGTTTTGGTGGTCGTTCTATGAGATAGATCGGTTTTGTACAAGGTTGATTGGATCAATCGTACTCGGGGTAATGGATGATCTGGTTTTCGTGATCATACTGCTAAGGTCGTGGAACAACTTACCCCTACCGATCGGTTTCCGCCATCGGGGTATACCGTGACACATAAATCCAGTTGCGGTGATCGAAGATCAAAGAGTTTGATCGAATCGGAATACGGATCAGATTTGAGTAGAACTATTTTATCCGATGAAGAAATCCATATTCGGAATGCATATGAGACCGCCGACTTCGCCCTGTCGTAGAGCCTTAGATGTCGTTACGAGTTTCACAATGCCGGTAGATATCGTGTCTATGCATAACTCGTTTTGGCAGGAAGTTGTGAATAGTATGGGTTATGTGCATGTGATGTGTGTAATCCATACATGATCTGCGTATCATGTTCTTGTCAGCCGGCTGGAGCCTAGGTGCTGTCATTTTATTGTATAACAACCTGCGTGTCGGATTCTCTATGTAAATTTTCATTTACTAGCTAGTGTAGCTTCTTGGACAACCCGGATGATATGCAAGTCGATGTATAAGTCGGCTACATGGAGTAAGATGGCACATGACAAGAGTTGGCACGAGTCGACTTACAAGCTTCGTGGAGATGGAGATCACCATGAAGAGAGCCATACCATGTCACATTATAATTGCTTTATTTGTATTATTGTTATGTCTCTTTTTACCTCTATTTAGATAGTTGGTAGATTTTAATCCCTCAAAGAAGGTCTAGTCGGTCGCCCCGCCAGTGCTGCACCATCACAAGTCGGACATTCTTGGTAGTGGGCTCATAAAATTCAGGTGCTACCAATTCTTTCCGATTAGCTGGGTTTGAGTCGGACTCTTACAGCGGAAGCACTTGGTAATCTAGACGAGTCCATCACAACGGTTGTGGGGCTCGGGGCGAGGTAGGTTGGGAGCCGGGGCATGTGATGCCACCCAACTAACAGGACGATTGGCAAGGTGTTGCCTACCTAGATCACTTGACGGCTAGACGTTATGCTAAAGCTCACTAGTCGGCTTGCTTATTTAGGATCTTGAATCACTTAGCAACCATCGCAGGGGTGTTGGTTCTAGTGGGAGCATAAGTATTAAAACGTTTAATATGCCTGCTCTTTTATGAATACATGTCTTAAGTGTTTTGCATATTTTCCGTTGTAGATCAATGGCACCTAGCAACCTTCCTCAGTTGTCCACTTTTGCGTTAAGGTCAATCCTAGGGAAAGATAAACTTAATGGAACTAATTTCACCAACTGGTACCGTAATCTGAGGATAGTCCTCAAGCATGACAAGAAAGAACATGTTCTAGAAACTCCACTTCCAGAAGAGCCATATGATGATGCGACTGTCGTAGTCATGAATGCCTACCGTAAGACTAGAGATGAGTCTACAAAAATTAGCTGTCTTAGGCTTGCACACATGGAACCGGACTTGCAGCAGCAGTTCGAGAATGTTGAGGACAAAGCCTCAAAAGTATGTTCCAGGCTCAGGCAAAGACCGAGAGGTATCAAGTCTCTCAAGCTTTGCTGTGCTGTAAGCTTAAAGATGGTGATCCACTGAGTCCGCATGTAATCAAGATGACTGGTTACGTGCAGTCTCTGGATCGGCTGGGCTTCCCAATTAACGAAGAGTTCGCTACTGATATAATTCTGAACTCTCTTCCTAGTGCTTATGGTCCGTTCATTTCGAACTACCATATGCATGGTATGGATAAAAAGATCACTGAATTACATGGTATGCTCAAAACGGCAGAGGCTGATCTTAAGAAAGGCGCCAGTCAAGTGTTGATGGTGTAGAATAAGGCTAAGTTCAAAAAGAGTTCTTGGACTAAGAAGAAGAAGGATAAGTCAGGAGGCAACGCCCATGGCCCTGTCCAGAGCGCTTCCTCAAAGACTAAGCCTTCTCCTACAGCCGGAGCCAATTGCTTCTATTGCAAGAAGGATGGCCACTCAAAGAGGAACTGCACCAAGTATTTAGCTGACAGAGCCAAGAGTGGATGTGTGACTTCCAACTCAGGTACGCTTGTGTGCAATGTTATAGACATTTATCTTACTGATGCACCTAACAGTTCTTGGGTATATGATACCGGATCAGTTATTCACATATGTAACTCGTTGCAGGGACTGGTAAGAACTAGGAGCGTGGCAAGAGGAGAGATTGATATTCGGGTCGGCAACAAGGCGAGAGTCGCTGCGTTGGAAGTCGGCACGATGCAACTTCATTTACCTTCAGGATTTTTAATGGAACTGAATAATTGTTATTATGTTCCAGTGCTTAGTCGAAACATTATTTCCGCCTCATGTTTGATGAGACAAGGTTATGAGTCGAATATTAAGAATAATGGTTGTTCTTTATATTTGAAAGATATGTTTCATGGCTTTGCACCCGTTCAGAACGGGTTATTTATTTTGAATCTTGATGGTGAATCGGTCTATAACATAAATGTTAAAAGGTTGAAACCAAATGATCTGAATATGACTTACTTTTGGCATTGTCGGCTTGGTCATATAAGTTGGAAGCGCATGAAGAAACTCCATGATGATGGACTTCTAACTTCGTTCGACTTAGAGTCGTTCGAGACATGTGAATCATGCCTACTAGTCAAAATGACCAAGACACCTTTTGCAAGGAGTTGTCAAAGGGCGTCCGACTTGTTGGAATTAATACATAGTGATGTATGTGGTGTTGGAACGCGTAGAGATAAACGAAAACTTTTTCCTACGCGGTACTTCCAAGATCTAGCCGAGGTAGAAGGCCACGAGTATTACCACTAGACGCGCAGGTGAGGATTATCGATGCAGCGCGTCGGGCAGTGCAGTCCTACGATCCGATCCAGCCGATCCGATCCCTCGAACGTCGAAGTGCTGAACGTACATCACCTCTGTCGGTATTCACACGTACGAGGAGGAGCTCCGATGGCGGACTGCTAGGTCCGGTGCGACGGCTGGACTGAGTGGGGCTAGGGTTCCCAACGCATGAGAGAGTGGACTAACGTGCCCGCTGGGCAACCTGCGCCCCTCTTTATATAGCGAATGGTAGTGGGCTTCACAACACTTGTGGCCCATTTCCTCTGTGAGTCCGACTCACAAAATCAGTCCATTTCCGGTTCGGGTCCAACCCAACCAATACTTGCTCCCGCTCTTAACTGTGCGACCTTGCAGACTCATGGCGACTTGGACACGATTGGAGTCCGACTCTCAATCGATCAATCGGTAGCGGCTCCTAGCAGAACGTGCCGACTCCCAAGTTCCATTGAGTCATGACGACATACCTTTCAATGTGATATTCATCTTAGTCCCTTTTGCCTCACGATATACCTTGTCGAACTATAGGCGATTTATCGTCATCCCTTAAATAGTTCGACTCTCTTCTCGATCTGTGATATGTGATTCATCTGACTAACTCTTAGTCAACCGACACAGTTAACATTTAACTGATTCGCGCATGGCCATGCTTCCTGAATCATATCACTCGAGAGGGCCCAGAGAATATCTCTCCATTCGGAGGGGCAAAATCTCATCTTGATTATCCACATCACGCAGCTTGCTTCTCATTCGACCCGAACTCTGCCTTTATAGTTGCCTTGTCACAGAATAACGTTTGACAGAACCTAAGTCGGTGATCCACAACTCGTATTGTGCGACAACCTCAGGTCTAAGGATTACATTGATTGAGACATGCAAATGACGACTTGCTCGTTGCATCTCAATGTGGGTCAGTCCGACTTGCTAAACTCTTTAGCCAAGTCCGTGAACGTTGGAATGGCATCACCATGCCCTTGACAAGTGGAACCGTGTCATCAGCCCATACTCACATTAGTCTAGGGTGTGTGTCCAGCACAACCTAAATGACCAAGGACAATCTAGTATGAACAACATGAATATATAGTTCCACAATCGACTCACATATTCAATGACATATATCAGATGTTCAAAACAAGGACAACTTAATAACTTTATGAATACAGTGGGAATTACATCATACATGATTGCCTCTAGGGCATATTCCCAACATGTGGTCCAATGAGCACGACAGCCAGAGGTGGTTATGAGTACTTCATTACCTTCACTGATGATTTGAGTAGGTATGGATATATCTATTTAATGAAACACAAGTCGGAAGCCTTTGAGAAATTTAAGGAATTCCAGAGTGAGGTACAAAATCAACTCGGTAAGAAAATAAAATTTCTACGGTCGGACTGTGGAGGCGAGTACATGAGCCATGAGTTTGAAGACCATCTAAAGAGCCGTGGAATAGTTCCTCAACTCACTCCGCCGGGTACACCGCAGAGAAACGGTGTATCGGAACGGAGAAATCGGACCTTGTTGGACATGGTACGATCAATGATGAGTCGGACAGATCTACCTTTATCATTTTGGGGTTATTGTCTAAAAACTGCAGCGTTCACACTAAACAGAGTGCCATCAAAGTCAGTAGAGAAGACACAGCATGAGATGTGGACTGGCAAAAGGCCAAGTTTGTCTTTTCTTAAGATTTGGGGTTGTGAAGCATTTGTCAAGCGACTTCAGTCGGACAAGCGCACGCCCAAGTCGGATAAGTGTATTTTCGTGGGATATCCGAGGGAAATCTTGGGTTACTACTTCTACAACCGAGAAGAGGGCAAAGTGTTTGTCGCTCGGAATGGTGTCTTCCTTGAGAAAGAGTTTCTCAGTTGGGGAGTCAGTGGGAGCACAGTGCAACTCGAAGAAATTCGAGAGGAACCAGCTAGGGGCGAGTCGGCAATGGCCTTGGAGGCTGAGCCAGTCGTGGTACCTACGCCGGTAACAGCACATGAACCACGGAGATCTGCTAGATTACAAAATGCTCGTGATGTTTTACTGTTAGACAGTAATGAGCCGGCAACTTATTCGGAAGCGATGGTGGGATCTGATTCCGAGTCATGGCTTGGAGCCATGAGATCCGAGTTAAAGTCCATGGATGAAAACCAAGTTTGGAATTTGGTTGATCTGCCTGACGGTGCAAGACCCGTCGAGTGCAAATGGGTTTTTAAGAAGAAAATTGATATGGATGAAAATATTTCCGTCTATAAAGCACGACATGTCGCGAAGGAGTTACGACAGTTCAAGGAGTTGACTACGACGAGACCTTCTCGCCCGTAGCGATGCTTAAATCAATTCGGATCATGTTAGCCATAGCAGACTATTTCGACTATGAGATATGGCAAATGGATGTCAAGACGGCTTTCCTTAATGGAAATTTAACTGAGTACGTGTATATGATACAGCCCGAAGGTTTTGTCGATCCAGCTAACGCTGACAAAGTATGCAAAATTCAAAAATCCATTTATGGGTTGAAGCAAGCATCTCGGAGTTGTAACATTCGTTTTGATGAGGTAGTCAAATCGTTTGGCTTCATCAAGAGCGATCATGATTCTTGTTTATACAAGAAGTTTAGTGGGAGCAAAGTAAATTTTCTAATCTTATATGTGGACGACATATTACTGATTGGAAATGATGTCATGATGTTGAAAGAAACCAAAGAGTCATTGGAAAGGAGTTTCTCAATTAAGGATTTGGGTGAGGCGACTTACATATTAGGAATCGGGATCTATAGAGATAGATCAAGGCGGCTCATTGGATTGAGTCAGAGTACATATCTGGACAAAGTTTTGAAGAAATTCAAAATGGAAGAGTCCAAGAAGGGATTCTTGCCGATGTCCCATGGCATAAAACTTAGCAAGACTCAGTGTCCTTCGACGACTGATGAGCGAAGTCGGATGAGTGTGATCCCGTATGCTTCGGCAATCGGATCCATCATGTATGCCATGATTTGTACTAGGCCAGATGTTTCCTATGCTCTAAGTGTTACGAGCAGATATCAGGCTGACCCTGGCGAAGCCCACTGGGCAGCGGTTAAAAACATGCTTAAGTACTTGAGAATGACTAAGGAAATCTTCCTAATTTATGGAGGTGATGAGGAATTCAGTGTAAAGGGTTACACTGATGCAAGTTATCTCACCGACTCAGATGATTCTCGTTCACAATCTGGATACGTGTTCGTAATGAACGAAGGGGCTGTGAGCTGGAAGAGTTCCAAGCAAGATACGGTGTCTGCATCTACAACAGAGGCAGAGTATATTGCTGCCTTAGAGGCGGCAAAGGAAGCTGTTTGGATCAGGAACCTCCTGATAGATCTTGGTGTGGTTCAGGGCGCGTCCAATCCTTTGGACGTATATTGTGACAACAATGGTGCTATCGCACAAGCCAAGGAACCTAGACAACACCAGAAGAACAAACATATACTCATGCGGTACCACCTCATTCGCCAGTTTGTCGAACAAGGTGATATCAAGTTATGCAAAGTACGCACGGATGCAAAGATTGCAGATCCGTTGACAAAGGCGCTACCACAGCCTAAGCATGAGGCGCACACGAGAGGTATGGGCATTAGATGCCTAGGCATATGATGCCAAGATGATTGACTCTAGTGCAAGTGGGAGACTGTTGGGAATATGCCCTAGAGGCAATCATGGATGATGTAATTCCCAATGTATTCATAAAGTTATTAAGTTGTCCTTGTTTTGAACATCCGATATATGTCATTGAATATGTGATTCGATTGTGGAACTATATATTAATATTGTTCATACTAGATTGTCCTTGGTCATTAAGGTTGTGCTGGACACACACCCTAGACTAATGTGAGTGTTGGCTGATGACATGGTTCCACTTGTCATGGCCATGGTGATGCCATTCCAACGATCACGGACTTGGCTAAAGAGTTTAGCAAGTTGGACTGACCCACATTGAGATGCAACGAGCAAGTCGTCATTTGCATGTCTCAATCAATGTAATCCTTAGACCTGAGGTTGTCGCACAATCCGAGTTGTGGATCACCGACTTAGGTTCTGTTAAACGCTGCTCTGTGACAAGGCAGTTATAAAGGCAGAGTTCGTGTCGAATGAGAAACAAGCTGCGTGATGTGGATAATCAAGATGGGATTTTGCCCCTCCGAATAGAGAGATATTCTCTGGGCCCTCTCGAGTGATATGATTCAGGAAGCATGGCCATGCGCGACTCAGTTAAGTGTTAACTGTGTCAGTTGACTAAGAGTTAGTCAGATGAATCACATATCACGGATCGAGAAGAGAGTTGAACTATTAAAGGGATGACGATACATCGCCTATAGTTCGACAAGGTATATCGTGAGGCAAAAGGGACTAAGATGAATATCACATTGAAAGGTATGTCGTCATGACTCAATGGGACTTGGGAGTCGGCACGTTCTGCTAGGAGCCGCTACCGATTGATCGATTAGGAGTTGGACTCCAATCGTATCCAAGACGCCATGAGCCTGCAGGGTCGCACACTTAAGAGCGGGAGCAAATGTATTGGTTGGGTTGGACCCGAACCGGAAATGGACTGATTTTGTGAGTCGGACTCACAGAGGGAATGGGTCACAAGTGTTGTGAAGGCCACTACCATTCGCTATATAAAGAGGGGCGCAGGTTGCCCAGCGGGAAAGTGAGTTCACTCCCATGCGTTGGGAACCCTAGCCCGACTCAGTCCAGCCGCCGCACCGGACCTAGCAGTTCGCCGTCGGAGCTCCTCCTCGTCCGTGTGGATACCGGCAGAGGTGCTGTACGTTCAGCACTTCGACGTTCGCGGGATTGGATCGGCTGGATCGGATCGTGGGACTGCACTGCCCCGACGCGCTTCATCCATAATCCGCAACCGCGCGTCTAGTGGTAATCATCGTGGCCTTCTACCTCGGCTAGATCTTGGAAGTACCGCGTAGGAAAAAGTTTTGTTTATCTCTACGCGTTCCAACAGAAACATGATGGGAAATTCCTACTCTTTTGAAGAAGGGATTTAATTTCTCATATTCCCCTCCCCAGTCAGTTTGCATGGCAATAATTTTCCTATCAAATTTGCGTTCAACGAGATTTTGAAAATTCTGAAAGACTTGAAAAACTTCATACTTCTTTTTGAGAAGATAGATCCATGAAAATTTACTAAAATCATCTATGAAGCTTACATATAGTAGGAGAATCTACCAACAGGTGTTGGTGCTGCCCCCCACACATCAGAGAACACGAGCTCTAATGGAGCACTAGAAACACTAGTAGAACGTGTGTATGGGAGTTGATGACTTTTTGCACGCTGACATGAATCACAAACAGACTCAATACTAGAATTATTGGAATATGGGAGATTAAAATTCCTAAGAACTCGTTGAACTATTTTGGAGGAAGGATGACCCAATCTATCATGCCACCGTGAAGCTGAAGGCTTGGTGACGCTAAATACTTGCTTATTGTTTATTGTTGAGGAAGACACCAACGGGTAGAGGCCCTTCACACATCTACCTTTGAGAAGAATTTTCTTCGTTGCCTGATCCTTCACATAAAATGTCCACGGGTGAAATTTAACAAAGACATGATTATCTTTAGTGAAACGATGAATGGAGACTAGGTTTTTCGTGGCTTGTGGAACATGAAGGATATTACGAAGGAGAAATTGTTTGGATGGGGAGGCAACGGTTGCATGACCTATATGCCCAATGTCCATACCTGTTCCATTGGCCGCATGGATCTTCTCGCGGCCTTGGTACTTCTCCTTCATGGTGAGCTTGTCAAGCTCGCCGGTGATGTGGTCGGTAGCACCGGTGTCGGAGTACGAATTCGGATCTACCTCATAGGAGGCAGCATGGGCACCTTTCTCCTCTTCCTCTTCTTCGTCGTCGGAGTAGCGGTGCCAGCACTTCCAGGCGGGGTGACCAGGCTTTTGGCAGATCTGGCATACAACCCTGTCGCCATTGCTGCCGCTGCTCTTCCTGTGGGATCCTCCACGACGGTTGTTGCCCCCTCCTTGCTGGCGTCCTTGACCACGGCCGTAGCCGCGACCGCCTCCACCACGTCCACGGTGTACTCCTCGGCCACCTCGACGTGATCCACCGCGTCCTCGCGCGGCGGCGTTTGCAGATGAGCCGCTGCCATCTCCTCCGATGCCGAGCAGTAGCTCCATCCGGTGATCGTATGCCATGACCTGGGCATACAGCTCGCTCACCGTGATCTTGGCGTTGGGGTTGGCGCCGATGGCGGGGAAGAGAGGGTTGTAGGGGTCATCAAGCCCCGCGAGCAGGTACTCCACCAGCTCGTCATCCTCGATCGGCCTGCCCACGGCCGCGAGTTCATCGGCGATGCCCTTGACTTGGGCGAAGTATTGCGCCGTGGTTTTACCCTCCTTTTTGGTGTTGGCGAGCCTGATCCGAAGATTGGCGATGCGGGTGCGAGACTGCGCGGCGAACATCGCCGTGATCGCTGCCCAGACGGTCGCTGTCGTCCTCATGCCGATGCAGGAGATCATGATGTCTCTCGTCAGGGAGTTGTGCTGGTATGTGAGTACCTGCTGGTCCGTCGCCACCCATGCCTCGTAGGCTGGATTGGACACCTGGGTGGAGGTCTTGTCACTTGCCTCAACGGTGATCGTCTTCGCGGGGGCGACACTGGTTCCATCGAGAAATCCCATTAGGCGTGCCCCGCGGACTGCCGGTAGAACTTGAGTTTCCCACAGCAGGTAGTTGTCCCGCGTTAGCTTCTCCGCCGTACCTTGGCTTGGGAGTGGGCTGGTCATGCTGGTGCTTGGGAGTGGGCTGGTCATGGTGGTGGCGGCGGCGGGGAAGGGCGATGGGGTTTTGGCTAGATGTATTTTTGGAAGATTGGCTCTGATACCATGTGAAGATCTCACGATCGTAATGCGTGGAACGATGACCTTGGCCTCGGTCTCGTTACGGGTTAAGTAGGCCACAATGGCGGTGATTACATGGAGAGGTTACAACTGAATTCAGGATAGAGAGGAATCGTACCAACCCTTACACAGATGGATTGGTACGGAATACAATACGTGGGATAAGTTTAAACCTCCTAGACTCTATCTCTGACACAAATTTGATCCAGATTTGATCACCAACTGGACACGTCGGGACAGCGTTCGTGTCCCGATTTCTCCTAAACGTGTCCGTCCAAGGAATATGCATGTGTATGTGACATCTGTATATGTGTAGAACAGATCAGAACATTTTCCTTTCCTTTCTCTGACACCCGCGGCTAACTAGGTACATTCTCCCTTCTTTTTTTCTCAGTACGTGGATTGGAACACAGCTGACTTTTTTATCTTTTGTAGTCTACATTAGGATGTGGCGTGAGAGGCTAGGACCGATCTAGCTAAAGAAAGAAAATACAGTGACGTACGTACACTTTCCTGCTCCTCGTCGGGGTAGAGGCAAATTAACCTATGCGGTTTCAAAATTGTAACAAGGTGCAAGTGTGCGGCCAGGTGTCTTGATCGAAAAAACGTGGTCCTCGTGGAAACATCTTCCGTTGGGTACCCGTATCCCCCATGCTATCGCCAGAGGAAAAGTTGCCGACTGACAGCGATATATAGGCAAGGTTTTCTCCTTCCATCGATATATTGCGGCATAGAATATGCCTTGTGGTGGGATGAGGCGATTGTATTTGTTCCTGATAGCTTGTGTCCGAGTTGGCCCAAGACATCTTGCTTCAGCTCCAGCCTACATGCATGCTGGCGTAGAATTTAGTGATGGCTAAAACTGCAGGTAATATTTGGCCGCAGCCTTGAGGTCCTCCTGATCAATTCGGATTCGTAATGATTAGCACACTGAAATTCCGATTCGTAATGAATAGTTCGTGTACTCCCACTTGATAGGTAACTAACTTGTGGACAATGTTGTCATTGGGTGTCACTGTCATGAAGCATCAATTCTTTGATGGGCAACCAATTATAAAGGATTCTGCATGCACGGTGGGCTTTCAGAACGTATTTAGATGGTGTGCAACATGATGCGTGTTGAACGGCTGGTAGAGAGTTAGAGTGGTGGTGTTGTCAGCTTGAAAATTATCAGATGAAGAAGCTAAACTTGAATACAATGTAGTAGCCCTCTAATTGAGTCGAACTATAGTAAGTGAGTTTTTATGGATTGCCTGGTGCACAGGTAATAAATTTGAAAATCTGTAACAATTCTTGTCAAAGATAAAACCAAACTTTACAGCCTAATTCAAGACACCTCGCTCACGAATTGAGAATAAAATCGTGTCGTACGAAAGCAAGATTAATAATTACTAGCACTACTGTACTTATGTATATCGGATGCATAGTGTTATATCAAGCGGCTGACTGTCCACCATTGTTGCCAACTAGTACTAGAGACATAGCCAATTGCCAGACCTACATATGATTTCAAGAAAAGTTAGGTATATGTGTTCCATATGTCTTCTCTTACAATTTGATGCACGAGCGAACCCTAATTGAATACTTAATATGGAACTGATATATGCGATTCTGTAACATTTGGTATATATCCTCTTATCGCAAGAAATAGAGTTGATTCTAAAAACATTACCAACACAACGAAATATGTTCTAAAAATGCTATCAAACAAGTAGAAGAGCATCTTATGGGAAAGGAATATCAATGTCGTTCTATTCCAATTATTAGAACGAGAATAACACGTGTCCATGTGTGATATCCTAGGTCCATCTCGAAAATTATAAATAACCCTGAAACCTTTGCAATCTCCCAAGCTTTTGTCGCCTGATAGGGTATAGACTGCGCTCAGACTCACATATACCATGACTAATGACTCCTTGACAAGGGCGCACATAGTTGGTGATGTTCTAGATCCATTTGTTAGCTCAGTGCCTCTAGCTCTGATTTATGATGGGAGGCCTGTGTTTAACGGGATGGAGCTTCGCTCGGCGGAGATCACTCTGAAACCTAGAGTTGAGATTGGAGGTTATGATTTTCGAGTGGCCTATACCCTAGTAAGCCCACCACTTTTCACCTAGAAAAGGTAGTTCATTGATGGTTGACCATATGTGATGGCGATGGTGTGAACTCTAGTGATCTTCGCAAATAAATGGCTCAACCAGCAAAGCTATACTGGGCCTAGCTCGTCGATACCTCTTTGCCTGAATTTTTTTTGTTAGGATGCCTGCCCAAAATGTAACCATGTTAATTTTTATCTCCTAACGTGTACTTTTGTAATTGCAAATCAATTAGGTTATGATGGATCCTGATGCGCCTAATCCCAGCAATCCAATGTTGAGGGAGTACTTGCATTGGTAGGTCGCTCTAGCACAACTTGTCATTTCTACATATTCCTTCTTTCTTCTCCACTATATTAACTATATTGGTGAATTTTTCTAAATACTTTATATTTATTTGATATCTAGGATGGTAACTGATGTCCCAGCATCAACAGACGTTAGCTTTGGTGAGTATATATCCCCATAATGTGAAATCATACACAACTATAATAACTTGCATTCATATAAATCTAAATAAAAAACTAACATGGAGTGTTCCCTCCCTGTGATGAGTACATGAAGATTAATTTGCAGAATCAGGTTCATATTAGATACTATTTCTGCCAATATATCATATGCATGCACCAACTTATACTTATTTCCTAATTTGGGACCTATTTTTTCTAAGAATATATCATATTCCACTACATGTCCAATATTTTAAATTGTAATATATGTTAATTATTTACAAAATTTCAGGACGAGAAATTGTGCCATATGAGAGCCCAAGCCCCAACATGGGCATCCACCGGATCGTGCTAGTGATGTATCAACAATTGGGACGTGGAACAGTGTTTGCGCCGCAAGCGCGCCAGAACTTCAACTCGCGCAGTTTCGCACGCCGCTTTAACCTCGGCAAGCCCGTTGCCGCAATGTACTTTAACTGCCAACGCCCGACGGGTAATGGTGGGAGAAGGTTCACCTGATACGTCTAATTGACCGATCAGCCGTGTTCCACTTTCCCACTACAAGGGGAAGCTTGAGCCTATGTTACTACTCATATGTGTTGATCACATGCCACATATACCTACCAAGAAAATCTAGAATAAATGTACTGCAAGGGTTCGGCTCGTCTATCTAACTGGTGGGTCAGCCATGAGCCATGTTCACCTCGAAAGGCAGTTAAGATCGAGATTACCAGTACTCATGGATGCGTCCTTAAGAATGCGCCACATTACACTGTACTAAGCTCGAAATATTATAATAGTGCACATGTCGTGTACTTGTAGGCTCCTTAAGTAAAGGGCCTTCACAAGCATGTGTTGCTGCTGTTCAATAATGGGTGGCGTTTTGTCACACTGTAGTAATGAGATATGTATGTGGCTGTTCTTAAGTTTGTCCAAAGTATTCAGCCTTTTGAGATTCTTCTCGGTAATTACTATTTTTTTGTCGATATAGGAACAAATGGGGGTGCTATCTGTGTGAGAAATCACTCGAGATGTACCTAACAACATATAGCCCAACAAGGGATCCTCCCCAGTTGTTCAATATTTTCTTAGTCGACATAGGAATAGATACTTCTGAATTGACATTGTTCATGGCCGTGTGCTAATGATTCTTGTACCCTTTTAACTATCACTCAGAAATAATAAAACCATTGGGAAATATAATTGTGCACTGCTCATGCATTAGATTAAGACAAAATTGTTCCAAGTGGAAAGTTTTGTGCTACAATACTGGTGACATTGGAACAATATCCATCTACAACACCACAAAAGTACATATCGGAACACACTGTCAATATTAACACAATATGATATTGGTCACACCTAATCTGAACATGGTGATATTAGATGCATAGTTTCTTTCTTTCTTGACATGTGTATCAAAGTTGTTTCTATTCCTAATGGAAACGCTTCCTCAATACTTCACACACTAATCATACGTTGATCTTCAAAACATGATTGTGTAGGAACCGTCGATTTGGAATATGTACATGTATCTCATATTTTGGAAACAGAAGACAACCTAGAAGACGTTGCGAAATACAATGGAAAATGTATCAGGAAGTTGTCATTAATTACACATGTGATATATGTATATACTTGGTATGCATCAATGTCTAAAATGTCGCAAAAAAATCACCAAGACGTGTCTAGGTTATAAATATTTTGTGCCAAATAAATAGCTAATATACATAACTTTAGTACTCTCACATTCCAAAATAATTTTAAATCCCCTCTATAGATTTTTTCTCTATGTGAGATTCACTCGGTTATCCTCGGGGTCAATATTATATTGTGCAGCTCCTTTGGTTTAGAAGTTTAGATAGAGAAAAATTAACCTTTGCGGTTACAAAATTGTAATAAGGGTGTAAGTGTTTGCCGAGATGTCTTCACTAAAGAAAAAGTTATCCTCATGGAAACATCTTCCGTTGGTATTCCTAATGACACACCGTATCCCCTATGCTATCGCCAATGGAAAAGGGGCAAACTGACAGCGATATGCAAGGTCTTCTCCCTCTATATATTGCGGCACAGGATATGCCTTTGTCGATTAGGCGATTTATATTTGTCCGTGACAGCTTGTGTTCGAGTTGGACCAAGGCATCTTGCTGCAGCAGCAGCCTGCACCCATGCTGTATCTTTGACTGCATAGAAAGTTGTGACGGCTACAACATGTAATATTTGGCTGCAGCCTTCAGATTGCTCCTCCCGGTCAATTTTGATTCCTCATGTTGCGAGTTGATCTTTTTTTTTAGTTTTTAGTTTTTTAATCGGTGTTATCACAACCTCTACGTCAGAACGATATGCATACGCTCTAGTGTTGCGAGTTGATCTTTTTTTTTTTTCGTTTTTTGTTTTTTAATCGGTGTTATCACAACCTCTACGTCAGAACGCGCGATATGCATACGCTCTAGTGTTGCTAGTTGATTAGCACACTGAAATTGGAGATGAATATATGCACTTTTGAACGGTTCGTGTACTCCCACTTGATGGATAACTTGTGGACAATGTTGTCATTGGCTGTCACTGTCACCAGGAATCACTTTTTTGGTGGGCAAGAAATTATAAAGCACGAGTTGTACGTGTGATTCTGCATGGTGGATGATGTGCAACAAGATGCATGGCTGGTAGAGCCGTATATGGCAGTGGATGTCAGTTTAGATTTTCAGATGAAGCTAAAACCTGATTTGTTGAAGCTAGTTGTGCGAGAAAAGACTGCTAATAGGGCCAATGGAGGTGTTGTTATTTATTTTTCATTGTTCCTGCATAGGTTCATCGTGATAGAAGCAAGTCATCTCGACTTTGATTCTTTTTCTTGTTCTTTTGGATCGATCCAAGGAGATCACGTACAAGCAGCTAGTATTAGTTACCGAAAATGCTTGTGTAATCAATTCTGCACCACTTAGAGTTGTGGACTATTCTGTTTTTCTCTACTTCACGTAACGTGATGTTTTGTTTTTGTCTGTTGCAGTGAGCTTGGTGCTGGCTGTTGTGCCACTGGTGGGCTGCAGGTTGAGTGCCCAATATTTAATTGCTCCCTAAAGGTTTTGCCTTATTACAAGATGCAACTTAGCATTTAGAGATAATGCACCTTCCCTATCTTCTAGTTGTGATGAACGTACGTAACATGATTCTTGAATCACTTTCTAAACTATTAATGGTGCTTTGCTCTAATTATAATTCCGAAAGTGATGTAAACTACATTACCAATCATTGTAGTAATGGTTTTTGTAATTTTACCGTGGCCTTCTCTTTCCCGTTTCCATAGAGAAGTGCACTTAGCATCGTTCTATACCAGTGAAATGTTTTGTGTTCATCATAGTTCACTTTATACTCCCTCCGTATCGAAATATAAGATGTTTTTAGCATTTTCTAGACAATATGTATCTAGACATGTTTTAGTGTAAGATGCATAAGAATCTACACACTAAAACATGTCTAGATACATTATATCCACCAAATGGTAAAACATCTTATATTTTGATACGGAGGGAGTAGTATTTTTCGTGCACATACTGGACATATATAGCATCATGCATAATACTTATTGCAGAATAGTCATATATAGGAAAGAACACTCTGATCCCCCGTCACGCCCCAGGGAGACCCGCGCATGCCGCCAGCAATCTCCCAACACCGGCTTCCCTCGCCACCACTGTCATTGGTGTTGCGAATATGCCCTAGAGGCAATCATGTATGATGTAATTTCCAATGTATTCATAAAGTTATTAAGTTGTCCTTTGGTTTGAACATCTGATATATGTCATTGAATATGTGATTCGATTGTGGAACTATGTATTCATGTTGTTCATACTAATTGTCCTTGGTCGTTAAGGTTGTGCTGGACACACACCCTAGACTAATGTGAGTGTTGGCTGATGACACGGTTCCACTTGTCATAGGCATGGTGATGCCATTCCAAAGTTCACGGACTTGGCTAAAGAGTTTAGCAAATCGGACTGACCCACATTGAGATGCAACGATCAAGTCGTCATTTGCATGTCTCGATCAATGTAATCCTTAGACCTGAGGTTGTCGCACAATCCGAGTTGTGGATCACCGACTTAGGTTCTGTCAAACGTTGTTCTGTGACAAGGCAATTATAAAAGCAGAGTTAGGGTCGAATGAGAAGCAAACTGCGTGATGTGGATAATCAAGATTGGATTTTGCCCCTCCGAATGGAGAGATATTCTCTGGGCCCTCTCGAGTGATATGATTCAGGAAGCATGGCCATGCGTGACTCAGTTAAGTGTTAACTGTGTCTGTTGACTAAGAGTTAGTCAGATGAATCACATATCACGGATCGAGAAGAGAGTTGAACTATTAAAGGGATGACGATACATCGCCTATAGTTCGACAAGGTATATCGTGAGGCAAAAGAGACTAAGATGAATATCACGTTGAAAGGTATATCGTCGTGACTCAATGGGACTTGGGAGTCGGCACGTTCTGCTAGGAGCCGCTACCGATTGATCGATTGGGAGTCGGACTCCAATCGTGTCCAAGTCGCCATGAGCCTACAGGGTCGCACACTTAAGAGCGGGAGCAAATGTATTGGTCGGGTTGGACCCGAACGGGAAATGGACTGAGTTTGTGAGTCGGACTCACAGAGGGAATGGGCCACAAGTGTTGTGAAGCCCATTACCATTCACTATATAAAGAGGGGCGCAGGTTGCCCAGCGGGCACGTTAGTCCACTCCCATGCGTTGGGAACCCTAGCCTCACTCAGTCCAGCCGTCGCACCGGACCTAGCAGTCCCCCGTCGGAGCTCCTCCTCGTACGTGTGGATACCGGCAGAGGTGATGTACGTTCAGCACTTCGGTTCGCGGGATTGGATCGGCCGGATCGGATCGTGGGACTCCACTGCACCGACGTGCTTCATCGATAATCCGCAACCGCGCGTCTAGTGGTAATCATCGTGGCCTTCTACCTCGGCTAGATCTTGGAAGTACCGCGTAGGAAAAAGTTTTTGTTTATCTCTACGCGTTCCCACAATTGGCCCTCACCAATCACCGGCTCACGGGTATGCTCGACATGTTGGGAATATGCCCTAGAGGCAATCATGTATGATGTAATTCCCACTGTATTCATAAAGTTATTAAGTTGTCCTTGTTTTGAACATCTGATATATGTCATTGAATATGTGATTCGATTGTGGAACCATATATTCACGTTGTTCATACTAATTGTCCTTGGTCGTTAAGGTTGTGCTGGACATACATCCTAGACTAATGTGAGTGTTGGCTGATGACACGGTTCCACTTGTCATGGGCATGGTGATGCCATTCCAACGTTCACGGACTTGGCTAAAGAGTTTAGCAAGTCGGACTGACCCACATTGAGATGCAACGATCAAGTCGTCATTTGCATGTCTCAATCAATGTAATCCTTAGACCTGAGGTTGCGCACAATCCGAGTTGTGGATCACCGACTTAGGTTCTGTCAAACGTTGTTCTGTGACAAGGCAACTATAAAGGCAGAGTTCGGGTCGAATGAGAAGCAAGCTGCGTGATGTGGATAATCAAGATGGGATTTTGCCCCTCCGATTGGAGAGATATTCTCTGGGCCCTCTCGAGTGATATGATTCAGGAAGCATGGCCATGCGCGACTCAGTTAAGTGTTAACTGTGTCTATTGACTAAAGAGTTAGTCAGATGAATCACATATCACGGATCGAGAAGAGAGTTGAGCTATTTAAGGGATGACGATAAATCGCCTATAGCTCGACAAGGTATATCGTGAGGCAAAAGGGACTAAGATGAATATCGCATTGAAAGGTATGTCGTCATGACTCAATGGGACTTGGGAGTCGGCACGTTCTGCTAGGAGCCGCTACCGATTGATCGATTGGGAGTAGGACTCCAATCGTGTCCATGTCGCCATGAGCCTGCAGGGTCGCACACTTAAGAGCGGGAGCAAGCATTGGTTGGGTTGGACCCGAACCGGAAATGGACTGAGTTAGTGAGTCGGACTCACGGAGGGAATGGGCCACAAGTGTTGTGAAGCCCATTACCATACGCTATATAAAGAGGGGCGCAGGTTGCCCAGCGGGCACGTTAGTCCACTCTCCCATGCGTTGGGAACCCTAGCCCCACTCAGTCCAGCCGCCGCACCGGACCTAGCAGTCCGCCGTCGGAGCTCCTCCTCGTACGTGTGGATACCGGCAGAGGTGTTGTACGTTCAGCACTTCGACGTTCGAGGGATTGGATCGGCCGGACCGGATCGTGGGACTGCACTGCCCCGACCCGACGCGCTACATCGATAATCCGCACCTGCGCGTCTAGTGGTAATACTCGTGGCCTTCTACTCGGCTAGATCTTGGTAGTATCGCGTAGGAAAAAGTTTTCGTTTATCTCTACGCGTGCCAACAGTGGTATCAGAGCGGTAGCTTCTGGTATTAGGCCCGAGATCCGTACATATGTGATATGTAGTTAGCGTTAGATGTGATCTAATTGCTGTTTTGGTGGTCGGTCTATGGGATAGATCGGTTTTGTACAAGGTTGATTGGATCAATCGTACTCGGGGTTAATGGATGATCTGGTTTCCGTGATCTACTAAGGTCGTGGAACAACTTACCCCTACCGGTCGGTTTCCGCCATCGGGTATACCGTGACACATAAATCCAGTTGCGGTGATCGAAGATCAAAGAGTTTGGTCGAGTCGGAATACGGATCAGATTCGGGTAAAATCGTTCTGTCGTAGCGCCTTAGATGTCGTTGCGAGTTTCATAACGCCGGTAGATATCGTATCTATGCATAACTTGTTTTTGCAGGAAGTTGTGAATGGTATGGCTTGTGCATGTGATGTGTAATCCATACATGATCTGCGTATCATGTTTTTTTGTCAGCGGCTGGAGCCTAGGTGCTGTCATTTTATTGTATACCGGCCTGCGTGTCGGATTCTCTATGTAAATTTCATTTACTTAGCTAGTGTAGCTTGTTGGAGAACCCGGATGGCATGCAATCGATGTACAAGTCGGCTACATGGAGTAAGATGGCACGTGACAAGAGTTGGCACGAGTCGACTTACAAGCTTCGTGGAGATGGAGATCACCATGAAGAGAGCCATACCATTTCACATATAATTGCTTTATTTGTGTTATTGTTATGCCTCTATTTACCTCTATTTAGATAGTTGGTAGATTCTTTAATCCCTCAAAGAAGGTCTAGTCGGTCGCCCCACCAGTGCTGCACCATCACAAGTCGGACATTCTTGGTAGTGGGCTCATAAAATTGAGGTGCTACCAATTCTTTCCGGTTAGGTGGGTTTGAGTCGGACTCTTACACGCAGAAGCACTTGGTAATCTAGACGAGTCCATCACAACGGTTGTGGGGCTCGGGGCGAGGTAGGTTGGGAGCCGGAGCATGTGATGTCACCCAACTAACAGGAGTCGTATAGAGATACGATTGGCAAGGTGTTGCCTACCTAGATCACTTGACGGCTAGCGGTGATGCTAAAGCTCACTAGTCGGCTTGCTTATTTAGGGTCCTGAATCACTTAGCAACCATCGGAGGGATGTTGGTTCTAGTGGGAGCATAAGTATTAAAACGTTTAATATGCCTGCTCTTTTATGAATACATGTCTTAAGTGTTTTTGCGTATTTTCTGTTGTAGATCAATGGCACCTAGCAACCTTCCTCAGTTGTCCACTTTTGCGTTGAGGTCAATCCTAGAGAAAGATAAGCTTAATGGAATTAATTTCACCAACTGGTATCGTAATCTGAGGATAGTCCTCAAGCATGACAAGAAAGAACATGTTCTAGAAACTCCACTTCCAGAAGAGCCTGATGATGATGCGACTGTCGCGTCACAAATGCTACCGTAAGACTAGAGAGTCTACGGAGATTAGCTGTCTTATGCTTGCACACATGGAACCGGACTTGCAGCAGCAGTTCGAAATGTTGAGGCCTACGATATGATCGAAAGCCTCAAAAGTATGTTCCAGGCTCAAGCAGGACTGAGAGGTATCAAGTCTCTCAAGCTTTGCTTGGCTGTAAGCTGAAAGACGGCGATCCACTGAGTCCGCATGTAATCAAGATGATTGGTTACTCAGTCTTTGGATCGCTTGGGCTTCTCAATTAAAGAAGAGATCGCCACTGATATAATTCTGAACTCTCTTCCTAGTGCGTATGGTCCGTTCATCTCGAACTATCATATGCATGGTATGGATAAGAGTATCACTGAATTACATGGGATGCTCAAAACGGCAGAGGTGATATCAAGAAAGGCGCCAGTCAAGTGTTGATGGTGCAGATAAGGCTAAGTTCAAGAAGAGTTCTTGGACTAAGAAGAAGAAGGATAAGTCAGGAGGTAGCGCCCATGGCCCTGTCCAGAGTGCTTCCTCAAAGACTAAGCCTTCTCCTACAGCCGGAGCCAATTGCTTCTATTGCAAGCAGGATGGCCACTGGAAGAGGAACTGCACCAAGTATTTGGCTGACAAGGCCAAGAGTGGAGGTATGACTTCCGACTCAGGTACACTTGTGTGCAATGTTATAGACATTTATCTTGCTGATGCACCTAATAGTTCTTGGGTATATGATACCGGATCAGTCATTCACATTTGCAACTCGTTGCAGGGGCTGGTAATAACTAGGAGCGTGGCAGAGGAGAGGTTGACATTCGGGTCGGCAACAAGGCGAGAGTCGCTGCGTTGGAAGTCGCACGATGCAACTTCATTTACCTTCAGGATTTATTTTGGAACTAAATAATTGTTATTATGTTCCAGCGCTTAGTCGAAACATTATTTCCGCCTCATGTTTGATGAGACAAGGTTATGAGTCGAATATTAAGAATAATGGTTGTTCTTTATATTTGAAAGATATGTTTCATGGCTTTGCACCCGTTCAGAACGGGTTATTTATTTTAAATCTTGATAGTGTATCGGTCTATAACATAAATGTTAAAAGGTTGAAACCAAATGATCTGAATATGACTTACTTTTGGCACTGTCGGCTTGGTCATATAAGTTGGAAGCGCATGAAGAAGCTCCATGATGATGGACTTCTAACTTCGTTTGACTTAGAGTCATTCGAGACATGCGAATCATGCCTACTAGGCAAGATGTCCAAGACACCTTTTGCAAGGAGTTGTGAAAGGGCGTCCGACTTGTTGGAACTAATACATAGTGATGTATGTGGACCAATGAGCACGACAGCCAGAGGTGGTTATGAGTACTTCATTACCTTCACTGATGATTTGAGTAGGTATGGATATATCTATTTAATGAAACACAAGTCGGAAGCCTTTGAAAAGTTCAAGGAATTCCAGAATGAGGTACAAAATCAGCTCGGCAAGAAAATAAAGTTTCTACGGTCGGACCGTGGAGGCGAGTACATGAGCCATGATTTTGATGACCATCTAAAGAGTTGTGGAATAGTTCCTCAACTCACTCCGCCGGGTACACCGCAGAGAAACGGTGTATCGAACGGAGAAATCGGACCTTGTTGGACATGGTACGATCAATGATGAGTCGGACAGATCTACCTTTATCATTTTGGTTATTGTCTAGAAACTGCAGCTTTCACACTAAACAGAGTACCATCAAAGTCAGTAGAGAAGACACCACATGAGATGTGGACTGGTAAAAAGCCAAGTTTGTCTTTTCTAAAGATTTGGGTTGTGAAGCATTTGTCAAGCGACTTCAGTCGGACAAGCTCACGCCCAAGTCGGATAAGTGTATTTTCGTGGGTATCCGAGGGAAACCTTGGGGTACTACTTCTACCACCGGAAGAGGGCAAAGTGTTTGTCGCTCGGAATGGTGTCTTCCTTGAGAAAGAGTTTCTCAGTCGGGAAGTCAGTGGGAGCACAGTGCAACTCGAAGAAATTCGAGAGGAACCGGCTAGGGGCGAGTCGGCGACGCCTTGGAGGCTGAGCCGGTCGTGGTACCTACACCGGTAACAGCACCTGAACCACGGAGATCTGCCAGATTACAGAGTGCTCGAGATGTTTTACTGTTAGACAGTAATGAGCCGGCAACTTATTCGGAAGCGATGGTGGGATCTGATTCCGAGTCATGGCTTGGAGCCATGAGATCCGAGTTAAAGTCCATGGATGAAAACCAAGCTTGGAATTTGGTTGATCTGCCTGACGGTGCAAGACCCGTCGAGTGCAAATGGGTCTTTAAGAAGAAAATTGATATGGATGGAAATATTTCCGTCTATAAAGCACGACTTGTCGCGAAGGGGTTCCGACAGGTTCAAGGAGTTGACTACGACGAGACATTCTCGCCTGTAGTGATGCTTAAATCAATTCGGATCATGTTAGCTATAGCAGCCTATTTCGACTATGAGATATGGCAGATGGATGTCAAGACGGCTTTCCTTAATGGAAATTTAACTGAGGACGTGTATATGATACAGCCCGAAGGTTTTGTCGATCCAGCTAATGCTGACAAGGTATGCAAACTTCAGAAATCCATTTATGGGTTGAAGCAAGCATCTCGGAGTTGGAACATTCGCTTTGATGAGGTAGTCAAATCGTTTGGCTTCATCAAGAGCGATCATGATTCTTGTTATACAAGAAGTTTAGTGGGAGCAAAGTAAACTTCTAATCTTGTATGTGGATGACATATTGCTGATTGGAAATGATGTCATGATGTTGCAAGAAACCAAAGAGTCATTGGAAAGGAGTTTCTCAATGAAGGATTTGGGTGAGGCAACTTACATATTAGGAATCAGGATCTATAGAGATAGATCCAGGCGGCTCATTGGATTGAGTCAGAGTACTTATCTGGACAAGGTTTTGAAGAAATTCAAAATGGAAGAGTCCAAGAAGGGATTCTTACCGATGTCCCATGGCATAAAACTTAGCAAGACTCAGTGTCCTTCGACAACTGATGAGCGAAGTCGGATGAGTGTGATCCCGTATGCTTCGGCAATCGGATCCATCATGTATGCCATGATTTGTACTAGGCCAGATGTTTCCTATGCTCTAAGTGTTACGAGCAGATACCAGGCTGACCCTGGCGAAGCCCACTGGGCAGCGGTTAAAAACATCCTTAAGTATTTGAGAAATACTAAGGAAATGTTCCTAGTTTATGGAGGTGATGAGGAATTCAGTGTAAAGGGTTACACGGATGCGAGTTATCTCACCGACTCAGATGATTCTCGTTCGCAATCGGATACGTTTCGTAATGAACGGAGGAGCTGTGAGCTGGAAGAGTTCCAACAAGATACGGTGTCTGCATCTACAACAGAGGCTGAGTATATTGCTGCCTCAGAGGCGGCACAGGAAGCTGTTTGGATCAGGAACCTCCTGATTGATCTTGGTGTGGTTCAGGGCGCGTCCAATCCTTTGGACGTATATTGTGACAACAATGGTGCTATCGCACAGGCCAAGGAACCTAGACAACACCAGAAGAACAAACATATACTCATGCGGTACCACCTCATTCGCCAGTTTGTCGAACAAGGTGATATCAAGTTATGCAAAGTACACACGGATGCAAACATTGCAGATCCATTGACAAAGGCGCTACCACAACCTAAGCATGAGGCGCACACGAGAGGTATGGGCATTAGATGCCTAGGCATATGATGCCAGGATGATTGACTCTAGTGCAAGTGGGAGACTGTTGGGAATATGCCCTAGAGGCAATCATGTATGATGTAATTCCCACTGTATTCATAAAGTTATTAAGTTGTCCTTGTTTTGAACATCTGATATATGTCATTGAATATGTGATTCGATTGTGGAACCATATATTCACGTTGTTCATACTAATTGTCCTTGGTCGTTAAGGTTGTGCTGGACATACATCCTAGACTAATGTGAGTGTTTGGCTGATGACACGGTTCCACTTGTCATGGGCATGGTGATGCCATCCAACGTTCACGGACTTGGCTAAAGAGTTTAGCAAGTCGGACTGACCCACATTGAGATGCAACGATCAAGTCGTCATTTGCATGTCTCAATCAATGTAATCCTTAGACCTGAGGTTTCGCACAATCCGAGTTGTGGATCACCGACTTAGGTTCTGTCAAACGTTGTTCTGTGACAAGGCAACTATAAAGGCAGAGTTCGGGTCGAATGAGAAGCAAGCTGCGTGATGTGGATAATCAAGATGGGATTTTGCCCCTCCGATTGGAGAGATATTCTCTGGGCCCTCTCGAGATATGATTCAGGAAGCATGGCCATGCGCGACTCAGTTAAGTGTTAACTGTGTCTATTGACTAAAGAGTTAGTCAGATGAATCACATATCACGGATCGAGAAGAGAGTTGAGCTATTTAAGGGATGACGATAAATCGCCTATAGCTCGACAAGGTATATCGTGAGGCAAAAGGGACTAAGATGAATATCGCATTGAAAGGTATCGTCATGACTCAATGGGACTTGGGAGTCGGCACGTTCTGCTAGGAGCCGCTACCGATTGATCGATTGGAGTAGGACTCCAATCGTGTCCATGTCGCCCATGAGCCTGCAGGGTCGCACACTTAAGAGCGGGAGCAAGCATTGGTTGGGTTGGACCCGAACCGGAAATGGACTGAGTTAGTGAGTCGGACTCACGGAGGGAATGGGCCACAAGTGTTGTGAAGCCCATTACCATACGCTATATAAAGAGGGGCGCAGGTTGCCCAGCGGGCACGTTAGTCCACTCTCCCATGCGTTGGGAACCCTAGCCCCACTCAGTCCAGCCGCCGCACCGGACCTAGCAGTCCGCCGTCGGAGCTCCTCCTCGTACGTGTGGATACCGGCAGAGGTGCTGTACGTTCAGCACTTCGACGTTCGAGGGATTGGATCGGCCGGACCGGATCGTGGGACTGCACTGCCCCGACCCACCGCTACATCGATAATCCGCACCTGCGCGTCTAGTGGTAATACTCGTGGCCTTCTACCTCGGCTAGATCTTGGTAGTATCGCGTAGGAAAAAGTTTTCGTTTATCTCTACGCGTGCCAACACGACATGCTTGTCCGCTGCAGGTGACTAAGAGTTGGTTTTTCACGGTCCTAGTTTCCTTGTCACCAGGATCATGGGTGATGACCGGGACCCTAGGAACTGTTTTGTTGAATAAATCTCTCTGAATCGAGCAAAAAAAGAGTACTACTTCCGATCTGATTTAAGTGTCGTGTAAATAATACTAGCATAGTAAAAAATCATTATACAACCGGAGATGCTAATTACGGATCTGAGGGAGGACTTATTTTCAGAAATCAAGCGAGTATGTGGGCTTGGACCAACCAAGCTGGGCGTTGAGTGATGATAGTATTTCCATCGGGGGTGCCACTAGATAGAGGGAAACCTTCTCATAAGGAAGCCGACACTTGGCATGACCCCAGAGCGCGCATCTTCCATTCGAGAAGGTTTTCGTTTTTCTAGCGATTAACTTCCGTTGAAAATACAGTGCAGGCAAGAGCGACAACACGCTTACAAGCTCATTCTCGCTCTAAATGACATCTCATTCTTACTCTACTATAATGACAGACAGACCGTTCTCATCATCACATCTCCTCCTTCGTCCCCGTGCATGACATCGGTGCCCCCAAAAATTTGTGACCGTCCAAAACCTTAGCCTCCTCCACCGGCCATGCAGGTGGCACTCCGGTCGACCTCCTCGAGGACATCTTACTCCGCCTCCCGCCGAACGAGCCGGAGTAGTGGCTGTGCGAGCATCACTGGAGGCTGCCATAACCAACCTCTACCAGCTCGGCGTCGTGCTATGGCCAACCTTGACGTTGTACTTCGTCAAGAATATGCCGATCGCACCCCGACAAACTGTTGCGGCCCCACACGGCCGCTCCTACTTCGCCCACACCTTGTCGTTTCTACGCGGGAAAGGGATGGACCCACATGTCATGTATCCGTTGGGTTCGAAAGCTCGCTGAGCTGCACCAAGCTATGAGAAAGCTCAGGCTGAGCCTTGTTTTGCAGCTCGCCGGAGCAACGAGCCGAGTCGGGCTCCAGCCCGAAAATGACGAGCTTTTTCGGCCCGCGCAGAGCTCTGTTTGGTCTGGCTCGCATCCAACATTAGCGGGCCTGAAAGAGACCTCCATGAAATTTTCTAACAAAGATTTTTTTTTTTAAGGAGTAACATACATTAATGTTTCACCAATAGGAGGAACAGGCAAAGTGTAAAAATCACTAGAATGGATGATGGCAGGAGCGAAAGAGTACGACCAACCAGCGTACGGCTCAGCTTGTGGAGGTGTACGTGCTGGACAAGAGTACGACCAACCAGCGCTCGGCTCGTTAGTTGGGCCTGATGGGCCAAAAAATATGTGCGGCCCAATTGAGAGGATAAACGGAAAAAAAAATGAAGATTAAGTATAGATTTCACAAGTCAGAAAAAATATAGATTTCACCCTGAAATCTATCAAATTGGAGACAAAACCCTCTGAAAGTTTGATTTGGTATTGCTACGAAAATTAGCATGTTTTGATAAGTATTGCAACGGGAGAAAAACAAATAACCTTTGGATGAAAATCATCGGCACGATCGACCATCAACCCGTGTAACCCAATGCTTAGTTCACCCCTTTGTACATTATATCCTCCAACAGAGTTTGACTGACGGTGAAGTCAAAAGCATCAAATCTAACACTGTATAAACTTGGAGAGCTCTCTAAACAGATTTATGTTTGGTTTGCCTTGTCCTTCCGATGGACTCTCGAATTATCACTCTCCAAAGTTCATCAATCTGTGTTTATTGATTTCTTGTAACCATCAAAACGACATAACACAACTTTGCACACACACATGATAATAATGCATACACTTGATTGCTTGAACTATACACTCCTTGGCTCTGCCGACACTAACTATGTTCTACAGCTGTATCTTCGGCCGTAAATTTCTGGTAGAAATGTGTAAACACAGGATATTTTATTCATGTTCACAAAACCACAACACCGTGAAATTCTTTTAACGACGGTATCAATCTTGGTAAATATGAACAATTTAGTTACGAACCTTTCAAAATATTATCACTTAATAAATAAATAAATTCATATACGTATATATGCATGATAATGGCTTTTGTACATGTTTCAGAAATACTCTAAACGAATCTCACTTTAGGTACAAAATTTAATCCTCAATTATTATAGGTATGTTAACAGATATTACTGTGTTAGAAAACGATATTAATTGGTTACTTGGCAGCTTGAATTGCTCTCAGAAAATCACGCATACGTAAATTAACCACAAGAACTTGAAACTTGGCATGTTAATAATTTGAAGCTCGGTGTAACATAATGAATTTCGTCAATTCACCCATTTTAAAACATGGGTACTCGTAAATATACAGATTGGTGATTACAGCTTGTTCCTCATCATGAATTAAAAAAAATCTAGGCACATACCAGGAAAGAGTTCACGGTTTCTTGTCCAATAAATGTGGATTCAATAATGTAACACTGCTAGCAGAATGGAGTAAGCCAGCTATCAGTAATAGAGTTGTAGCTCTTTCACAACCATTTACCATCTTCATAAGAAACCAAACAAATACACAATCAATAGTTCAATAGCATGATAATGATATGAAAAAAGTAAAATAGCTGCTCAGCCGTTTTACATGGTTTCGCAGTTCATCTGTTATAAAGAAGAAATTACTTCCACAACATAGCATATTTCACATCAAAATGTTTATTGAACTGAACATCTACATGCTGCCGTTGCAGGTTAATTAGCATCTGCATTTTGATAACATAAGTCATAACATAACTTAATGCCAGCACATTCATAGCTTCAGTACATTGAATTGCACCTTGCGGACTGGCTTGAAGCAAACAGCACAGGCGTTAACATTCAGCATAATGGAGTAGAGGTGCCCATTCTCTCGGTATATTCTGTCCTCCCTCTTGCACTCTCCAATCCCCATTCTCGAACCTAGCCCACGACGCTGCCGCAAACTGCCATCTCTCCACGGCTGCACCAGTTGCCCCAGTACACACGAGACCACCACCACTACGCCCAGTTAAAATTAGCCAGCGCCTCTGACGCTGGAGTTGTCACCTACTCTGCCTACCCCCTCGTGCTTCCTCTCGCCAATGTTAACCATATCTTCAGCCAGAGTACGGGTCTGTTGGTGCCAGGCTTCAGCTCTAGAGAAGGCCGACTGCGAGTGTACTGCAAAACTGAAATCTGTAGGCAACAATGCACATGAAACATTAATGGACATGGAAGAAGTTGAACAATAATCAGTTATATGTTCAGGCCTAAACATCAACGAATACACAACTGACTAGATATTAGGGCTAAATTGTTGCACTACAGGAATAACTAAAGACGCCGACAGCCTAGATATACGCCGATGGCCAAATATCAGTGCCGTCGGCGTAGAACCAGAGGAGGCAAACCGAAATTGCAAAAAAAAAGACTTTGAACTACGCCGACGGCAATGCCGTTGGCCTATCCTAGCCCTATTTTGTTTTTTTGACTTAATCACCGTTTTTAACATAACTTTTGCGTTCGAATTCGGATTTCGACGTTTTTAGCTCATTTCAAAAAGGAGAAACAGATCTACATCATCATGCATATTGTTCAATCTGTATTTTACAAAAAAAATCCATGATCAAAGACGGAGCCAACAATAAAGGTGAAGGGTTAGGACCGGAGAGGGGCTCCGGAGCGTCAGAATCCAACCAAAATCTAGGTGATGCCATACCAAGCGGGTACAGGTGTGTTTTGGATTTTAGATGTCCAAAATTACACTCTGAAATGTTAGTCGGTTCACTGTCATCTATTTCTCTCTAGTGATCGAGTTTCTGGACTTATAGGTGAAAACTCCCACTTTGGTTGAATTAGAGGGTACCTTGTGAAGACTTGGGGGTATAACTTTGTTTCTCGTGTTCCCAGGGGCTACCGTAACACAACCAAGAAAACATTTTCATTTTGCTACCCCCATTTGGCGCATGTAACGGGTGTATTCGTATAAGTCGGTCTTTTCTCCAGAAGGGCTAGGGTTTCGCCAGAGAGGTGCTCCGGAGCATCCGGATCCCACCACAAGCTAAGGGTTTCATACCATGTGTGTATAAGTGTGTTAGGTGTTTTGTATGGAAAATAATTCAATACAGGGTGTGACCTGCTTCACCGCTATCCACTTCTCTCTAGGAAGTTTACATGCACTTATAGCCTGAAAGTCCCGAAGCGGACAAACCGGAGGGAAACTTGCCAAGAGTTGGGTTATACCTTCGTATTGCGACTTCCTAGGGCCTACCCTAACACAACCAAGCAAACATTTCCACTTTGCTACCCCATTTGGACGCCGGTACCAGCTGTAATCGTATAAGTGTAGTTTTTTTAAAGCGGAATAGGGTTTCACCGGAGAGGGGCTCCGGAGCGTCGGGATCCCAGCACAAGCTAGGGGTGTCATACCATGTGTGTCCAAGTGTGTTATGAGTTTTGGATGGAAAAGATTGCACTCCGGGGTGTGACCTGCTTCACTGGCATCCACTTCTCTCTACTGAGTTTACATACTCTTATAGCCTAAAAGTCCTGAAGCGGACAAATCAGAGGGAAAATTGTCAAAATTTGGGTTATAACATTGTCTTGTGACTTCCTAGGGTCTACCCTAACACAACTAAGCAACAAGTTACACTTTGCTACCCCATTTGGGCGTACCGAGTGTAGTCATATAACTGTGGTTTTCTCCAGCGGTGCTAGGGTTTCACCAGAGAGGGGCTCCGGAGCGCCGGGGTCCCACCACAATCTAGGGGTGCCATACCATGTGTACAAGTATGTTATGGGTTTTTTATGGCAAATGATTCAGTCCGGGGTGTGACCTACTTCACCGGCATCCACTTCTCTCTAGGGAGTTTACATGCACTCGCTAGTAGAAAACGGGCCTTCAATCCCGGGCCGTATAAGGGGCTCTAGTCCTGGATGGCCATCCGGGAGTACTTATGCGGGACTAGAGGCCCACGAACCGGGACCCACGGGGAGCTCCCGGGGCGCTCTCGGGGAAGGACTCGACTTTTTTCTATTTTTTATTTTTTTTATTTCCGATTTTCCTTTTCATTTGGTCTATATTATTTCTATCTCTAATCATTCTCGCGTAATCTCAAATATTTTTAACTCTTATCGCTCTTCTTTCACTCTGAACTGACACTTCCCAGGAGATCACTCATCCTCAGACTACTCCACTCTCAGCACGCTTAACTTCTGGGTTCCTTCACTCTCAGCTTCCAAGAATCAAATATTGTTATACTTTGCTACCTCATTTGGGCTCCGGTACCGAGTGTAGTCATATAACTGTGGTTTTCTCCAGCGCTGCTAGGGTTTCACCAGAGAGGGGCTCCGGAGCGCCGGGGTCCCACCACAATCTAGGGGTGCCATACCATGTGTACAAGTATGTTATGGGTTTTTTATGGCAAATGATTCAGTCCGGGGTGTGACCTACTTCACCGGCATCCACTTCTCTCTAGGGAGTTTACATGCACTCGCTAGTAGAAAACGGGCCTCCAGTCCCGGGCCGTAAGGGGCTCTAGTCCCGGATGGCCATCCGGGAGTACTTATGTGGGACTAGAGGCCCACGAACCGGGACCCACGGGGAGCTCCCGGGGCGCTCTCGGGGCAGGACTCGACTTTTTTCTATTTTTTCTTTTTTTTATTTCCGATTTTCCTTTTCATTTAGTCTCTATTATTTCTATCTCTAATCATTCTCGCGTAATCTCAATTATTTTTAACTCTTATCGCTCTTCTTTCACTCTGAACTGACACTTCCCAGGAGATCACTCATCCTCAGACTACTCCACTCTCAGCACGCTTAACTTCTGGGTTCCTTCACTCTCAGCTTCGAAGAATCAAATATTGTTATACTAACAAGAGTATGGTGTCAATCATGTTAACCTTTGAGATATGATGTCGCATATCTTTATTTTCTGAATCCAAAAATTATTTTGTTAAATATAAATAAATAAGTAATAAATAGTCTTGAATTAAAAAAATGATTAATTAATGTAAATAATAGTTAATTAATTAATTAATTTGAATAATAATTATTTACTTCAAATAGTTAGTCATTTCAACATATTATATTATCTTTAGATAGATATTTTTTCTCTTACTCCAAAATTTCATCACATATATATACATCAATTGCTTAATTAAGCGTGCTCAGATCGATCATGCATATATATAATTAAACAAGGACATTTAAAATAGATATAAATAATTACACAAGGACGGAGTAATCACGAATGCCACAGTTGTGTCATTTCAAGCGCCTCCTCCTCACGCCCGAGGCCACGCTCCTTCCACCATCATCGTCGTGGTCATGGCCGCCGCCATGCTGACGTCGACGTGCCTCCCACGGCTCTGCCATAAGCAGGAGTTGGCTGTCGCTTCGTTGGCCGTCGGCCTACGCGCGCCGTCGAGAGCGTTTATCGAACGCCTTGAGCCTGCCTAGCGCCTCCTCGAATTCCATCGTCTCCACGTTGCAGAACTGTTCGATCCTGGCCACCGCGGGTTACAGCCAGGCGGGCACGGTGTCGAGAAGCTTCTTCACCATGTCGGCATCGCCGAGCGTCAAGCCAAGACTGGCGAACCTCGCCGTCATACCGATGGTCTTGCCGACGCGGTGTTTGACTAGTTTTGACGTGATTTATCCAGAGTGGGACGACGACACGACCTTGATGCGGACGGTCTAGCGACGGGATGCAGGAAGGTTGGTGACTTCTTGCCCAAAAAGATCGACCTGCTGCTAGAGATGAGGAGGAGCTGGGCCTCAACTCCCCATCCTTGCTTGTCGTACCATGACCGTGTGCACGGGAGAGGCCCGCTGATTTTGGACCAAGCAGGATGCTAGGAAGGTTGGAGCGCCACAGACATGGGACGCATGGGAAGCCGCCATCGGCGTTGGAAGGTGGGAAAGCTGGCGGCGGCGCACGGGGTAGCCGGTGGGTGGTGAAAATAATTTCACGAGACATGGTCTACAAATTGAGAGAAAGAAAAAAAGAAATTTGAATGTCTATTTTTAGATTTAAACCGTCATGCATGTCACGTGTCAATTGTTGGAGTTGGTCCACGGGGCTAAATTTGTAGACCGTAGAGGGGCACTCGAGATCCAGTTGAGCGGGAGGCCAGCGGCGGTACGGCCGCGCTGGTGTGGTTGTTTGTGCAAAGTGTGAACCGGTACGAAACTAAGAAAATGACCGCGGGTTTATTCCCAGATTTCAGCGAGGGGGAAACACAAAAAATATGGATGGACCAGAAGAACCCTTTCTCTTTTTATTATTATATATAACATATATATATATATAATAATATATAGGCAGAGAGTAGAGATTTCAACTTTCAAATCCTCAATACTATTTAAATCACCCCCTAATACTAGTTTTACAAAATTTTGGCGGGTTTGCTAGAATTAGACTGTTTTGGCGCGTTGATTATGTCGCTGACGTGGCAACTAGCCGTTATGGTGATTGCTTCTGCTCAATGTCACCTTGGACGCCAGGGTCGCCGAGGCCGTGTCCCACATGCTACGTGACCACATCCAACAATGCCAGCAAATGCGGGGCTCGACTTGGCATGTTCGATCGCGGGCGGAGTACGCGTGGTGACGTGCTGCAACCACGAGTCCACTCCCGCTGCATCAGCTGATGCCTTGCCCCTCGGCTGACGTGCACGCAACCATCGTTTAACGAGCCTGATAACGGTCGACGCCCTTTGACGCGGTGGTGCGAGTGACAGTATAAGGTGGCGCATGTAAGAGATGTGTGGAGACGTGATGCTAAGGGCATGTACAATGGGTGATGTCAGCCTTCTCTTAGTCTTGCCCGTCAGATTTTTGCTTAGTTGGAGGAGAGAGAATTATGAGAATGAAGTTTGTCTTTTCGTAACTAAGGGATGATCTCTTAGAAATTAGGCTATTCTCTCCATTGCACAGTATGCCTTCCCTTAGACACATAATTTCCTACCAAAATAATTAATTCTCATTAATTGTTAGGGATGACAATAAGAGTTAATGCATTGTATAAATTATATGTTTTGTCTTCTCTAGATGATATGAATAGCTAAGAGAAGGTATGTCTTCTCTACCATTGTATATGCCTTAAGTCAATTGTACAGTACGTACATTGCTGGGCTTGTTCTTTTCCGCACAGGAGGAGTAAATTACAAAAAGCTATCACAATTGGAGCCAGTTTTGAGTCCTTACCGATCTTGATGACTTCTTAAAAAATCTACGATTCGTGTTACTTGACTCGCAAAATCCCTCTCTAATTTTTTTTAAAAAACAGCCCAACTCTAGCAAAACATCCCAAATATGACAAAAACCAGTGTTAAGGGTGATTTAGAAGTTATTGGTGATTTGTTGGTTGAAATCATTCGAAAATAAGTTTAGGAGGGTTTTGTCTGCAGTTTGATAGATTTCAGGGTGAAATCTATACTTAATCCAAAGAGGAAAGACAAATGGAGCTTGGGCCGGTGAGAGACAGGGGAGATATGGGCTAGATTAGACCCAGAGGAATTTATGAAATTCTGAACTCATATCTATTTAACAAGATCACAAATGATTGTGGCGTATTTAATTGTCCAATACTTTAAGCTCCGATTGCAGTATTATATCCAAAATAAAAATAAATATGAACACCCATGCCTAGATCTAGCATTTAAATCCGATTGGTTTGGTTACATTACCCCACAAGGAATGTCGGCCAATGAGACAAATTTGGGCTCGGAAGGATCTCCAGACTTTAGCGGCATCCACAATGTTCCACACTGCACCAACTTGTTGTTGTAAACTGAAGTTTTATACGGAGCACGCAATCATACACCGAACCTACTACTACTAATGCCACAACTTCACAATCGACAACTTGCAACCGTAGTTTAAAACATGCATCACCCACCGACGCACCCACAGCCCACAGGGCCGCCCCCATGCAGTTTAAAACATGCATCACCCACTGTGATCGATGGAGCTAGCTACCTAGTTCAGGATTTGCTCTTTCACTTGGCCAGGCGACCACCCTCCTAGTTCAGGACTCCAGGTTCGGCGCGGCAGGGTTTTCCATGGCGAGCTCAAAAGCAGCTGCAGGGGCCGCTTCATCCGTCCACCCGGCACATTGCCCGCGAGCGGGCCAACGAAGCCGTCACACCCTCCAGCTCGTCTCAAGGATTTGCTCGCGCCATCACCCAAACAAAATTCTCCGTGTCGCCTCCGCGCGTACCACAGAGCAGGCTTCTACCGAAGCACGCCGCCGAGAGTTTTTCTCCCGCGGCTGCCATCCTCCTCTTCCTCCGTCCCTGAGGACTCCGGCGGTGACATCTCCTTCTTGTCTAGGTAAGCATAATATTTACTCAACTTACAGATATTTGTCCTGTTTCATGATATGTATCTCTCCTACATATATATGACTGATTTACATATTACATTATTTTGCACCACAGGTTTTCTTAAATTGCATTATTCAAAAAAATGGTTTGGTATACAAATAATTACGGTTGACAAAAAAAAATCGACATATGAAATGCAGTACATGAGTCATAACAGCATAGAAACCACACACACCAAAAAAAAAGTGTACCTTAGGCCATATCTTTGTGCTTTAAGTAAAGAAAAAAAGGCCATGTCTATATTTTTTTAACATTCTTCTTGACTTCGGAAGTAAGATAAAATTTATGTGATGTAAAAAAATCATGTACACTTGCGAAGAAACAGGGTGGACATACAAATATATATAGAGAGAGTGATAATTATTTAATCTTTAGTATGTTACGCGTTGCAATAATGACATTCTTAGGGAGCGGCTACATCTCGGCTCGCCTGTCAATTTTCGAAAAAATTCATATAAATCTACAATATGTCTGTCTTGTAAAAGGATTGTTCTTCTAGTATGACAATATGGTAAGACATGATAGATCTAAATTATTATCGCAATATGGTGTCCGTCTAATTTTATTCTCAAAGTGAAGAAGAATGCAAAGTAACTTTAAGTTGATTCAGAATTAGTAAACCCGATATTACAGTTCGGATATAACCATAAGGGAAAAGTGTGATAAAATCCGGTGCGAGCCAGCATAAGTTTTATTTTTCTAATGTGTAAGCCGCCATTGTACCTAGGTTGTGCATGCGGTTTTTGAGGTATAATTTTGATCATCAGTTTGACTAACGGTGCACATATAATATATAACAAAATTTATATCATTGGATTTGTTTTCAAAGTTGTTAATGGTATGATTTCTATAAAAAAAACAAATGGCACGTGTTTTATTGTTCAAAATAGGGCTCCAACTCAAAACACCAAAAAACAAGGATGTGCGTGCATTGGGACCGAGAGAGTATTTATTGTCTTTGCGAATGAATTAGCTAGTCCTCTCTCTTACTTAGATACCAGCAATCTGTGGCCAACTTTGTCCTTGCTGCCGGTACCAAAGCATCTCCTCTCTAGGATGGTAGCTCAAGATTTCTTTCATCCTGCCGTCCGTGAAGAGGACTATCGCGTGCCTTTTGGTACCACAGAGACAGAGAGGCAGAATATACCATTGTAAAACTTCATCAAGAGGATGTCTGAGAGTAGAACCAATCATAGACTAGTGGCTACATGAGCAATCTCTCAATTTTCTCATACAATATGTTTTTCAAGCTAGTTATGTGCTAATTAATTTTTTGCACATCTCTCCTATCTACAAAACAGAAAATGTTGAGAGGGGCTTCGTGGGAGAAAATGCCAGCCCACAAAACTTTTCTATGGTATGTACATCACGGCTGATCCTTCTTTTTAGTTAACTGTTTGAGGCTCATATCACATCATTACTGTCTCAGCTAAATCAGGAACGGATGGCTAGAATAAGGAAGCAGCTCTTGGAACCCGAATTGTCACCATCTTCGTATGACACCGCATGGGTGGCTATGGTGCCCAAGCCGGGCTCCAGTCAGGTTCCATGCTTCCCGCTGTGTGTTGAATGGATACTGCAAAACCAGCGGGCCAATGGATCTTGGGGTCTTAGGAACATAGCCTCCTTGGTCAACAAGGATGTCCTCTCATCCACATTGGCGTGTGTGCTTGCACTTAAGAGATGGAATGTTGGCACTGAGCACATAAGTAGAGGTATGGACAAATATGCATTTAGGCCTTGTTTACTCCTGGGGTTTTTTGGGGGTGGGAGATTTGGGGATGGGAGGGGATTTGGTGAATCCCTCCCGATCACCCAATCCCTACATTTCCCCTCTTTTCCCCTAGAATCTCAATTCCCTCTGTTTACTTCTATTTTTGGGGATGGGAGGGGATTGTGGTGTATATACGCAATCAAGTAAGAAACGAAATACAATTTTTGCCTATAATAAAAACGGGAACTTTGCCTATACATGGACATACACACTCAAGTAAGAACTCCAATCTTTGCACCAAATATACAAATATCTACTGAAAAATCAATTCACAAGAATATAAGTTCAAATTTTGCACGACATATGACAAAGAAATACAAAACATCAGCTCGACACACGCAATGTTCGATGGAAAAATAGATACGGATATCTATCGAACATCTCATCAGATACAACTCCTTCCGTCTCAATTTAACTTTCGCAGGCATCCATTCCCGTATGCACAAATATCATTTTACACATAAATTCAAATCTTTGGAAAACGTTCCAAATAAGTCCCTATGATTCAAAAACTGAACGCCGTCGTCTTCTCCGTCGAATCAGTACCCCGCCCGTCGCCAGCGCGCGCAGATGCTTGTTAACCGCAACAAACTCGCCACTTCAAAAAATGTACAAAAAATAAATGATATGCACATGGAAGTTCAGAGTGTGGGCACTAGGACTGTATTTACAAACCTTAGAACCTGGCGTCTGTATATGTTAGATGTGTAGGGTTCAAAGCACTCATTGTTGCCAAGAATCTGACTAGTGGAAGCTCTGGGCATTGGAGCAACAAGAAGGGAGTTTCTTACTCCAACTTTAGAAATAGTATACCTTAAAGCTGGCCAGTTCCATCTGCTCGATGGCACTACATTCCACATGTCAGGTTGGGTAATGCCCTGCAAGGAAGTTGGCAGAGACAAAAAATAGAAAGACTACTTTTAACTTTCCCGCCAGTGATTCAAAACCAGGGTAAGTGAATACAAATTAAAAAGGATTCGGCGGCGGATTAGAAATACTAATTTTAACGTTCTTGTACAATCGGTTCTGAAAGAGCATGAGAATATTGTAAGAAAATTAAATTGTGTATGAATATCTACGCCCACTAATAATCGTTTTATTATCCACTTGATTAACTACAATCAAGTTGTTCTTCAAGGTACAACTACTAGTTTATTCTCCACTTGATTAAGTACAATCAAGTTGTTCTCCACTTGATTAACTATTAGTTTTGTTTTGACACTGTGAGCATTTTTCTTATCGCCGTCGATGGCAGCGCTGCCATCTCCTGATCACCCCTGATGACACTGATGAAACTAACCGGGCTGCACACTTTTTGTGGCCGAAGGCTGAGAAAAATTATCACCTCAGTTCAGGTACTCACAGGTCACCACTTCAACTCACAGAAGCTTCAGCATAAAGTTTCACCATGAGACAATATGGTGAAAACTTATTGGTGTTGGGATGTTGATCGTTAAAGTCAACATGTTCACATCTAACCATGTTCTGATCAGGAACATTGGCACACTAAAGTCAACATGGTGGGTCCCCCTGGTGCATTGTACTATAAAGAAAAGAGAGAGGGGTGTGAGAGGGATAACGATGTGAGCTGCTGCTCTCGCAGCTTCCTCCTCTCCATTCCCTGAAACTCTAGGCTACTGATCAAGCTAGTACAGGAGCACCGGGAAGGACTCATCTCAGCCACCTGAACATTTCTGGATGTTTATCTAGGTGGTTCTGGATCAAGATCAAGATACTGGTAGTATCTATTGAGCAAGAACTAATCAAGGCCAAGCTCAAGAATGGCTTCTTCATCTACAGATCAAGGTATGATCCTTTCATCTCTCTCTGTGGCTCAAGCTTATGCTAGTTGATTCTGTGAGATTCATAACATTGGTATCAGAGCACCTAGCTGTAAGCTTGAGCTCATCTAGCTCAAGATCATGCTTGATCTGTTAGGTTCCTGCTAAAGTTTTTTTGTCTAGGCCCTGTATTATGATTGTGCCCTGTTTCCTTCTAAAGATCAAGCCCTAATAATGTTGTTAGAGGCCTAGGGTTTCAAGTTTAAGTGCTTATGGTGGGGATTGATGCAACAGAACATGTTCCATATGATAAAATCCCCAATTTCTGGAAACCCTAGACCACTAATCTCTAACGAATCCCCTCTGATGTGATCATTTTGGTCCAATTAAGCAAAAGATCGAAAGGGGAGCAACATCACTATTAAAATCCCCAATTTTCGGAGCCCTAGTTCATCCAAAATCCCCAATTTTTGATGAACCCTAAAGCTAATGTTTCTAAAGGCAGTGGTGCATACCTTACGGGCATCTCCGCCGTCGCTGGCCACGGCGGCGTTGAAGCCACCTTCTAATGAAGGCAGAGGAGCTCGGGCTCGGCCCCGAGTATCCACGCCGCCCACTGCGCCGGGCCGTGGTGATGTTTCCTCGCGCGCTCGTCGTCGTGGAGAGTCACCGCGGTACCGGGCCGGTGTTGGACGTCGTCGCCGTTGCGGGGACGCCCGCTCGCGCGCCGTCGTCTGCACAGGGCGCCGCCCAGCGCCGCTCGACGGAGGTGCGCGCTAGCCAAAGCCGCACGCAGCTCCGGCGAGGGGGGCTGGACGTCGCCGTTCCTCTCCTCCGTGTGTGGCGCTCGGCGCCGCCGTTGTTTCCTCGCCGGCGCGCGGGTCGCGGGAGGCAGAGGAGGAGGTGGGGAAGAGGATTAGGGTTCGGGGAGAGAGAACGGGGGGCGGCGGCGAAGCGGTGCGACGCGGTGGTTTTGTCCCACGCGCGCACGCGACCCTGCCCGTTGGATGCGAATCCAACGGCTCGTGTCTTCCCCAGCCGTGGTGGACCGGGCCACAGCCCAGTAAGGGACCCGGGAGCTTCAGTGGGCGAAAGCCTTTGCGAATCAGAGGGGAGCGGACCGGGCTGGGCTATTTTTAGCCCAGTTCTGGCCGAATAAATGTTTTCTCCTTTGGGCTAAAAAAAAGGGAAGGAGGGGGCTAGTTCTGTGGGCTGGACTGGGCCGTTTTTAGCCCAGTTTCGGTCAAATTAATGTTTTGGGCTTATTTTATATTAGTTAAGTTTTAGTTATGTCATTAGTTGCTATGTTTTATACTTAGCTGTTTTAAATGCTTTAGCATGTTAAATTTTATTAGTCATGCTTGATTATGATATTTATTATGACAATTATGTTATGATGTTTTCCGCTGCGAAATAAAGTTCAATGAATCCTCAAATAAAGTGTGGTTTTTATGCTTTGTCATTCTGACCAAAGTTGATTGACGGGCATTTAAACCACAAAGATCTTTTATTAGCTTGTTTCACTTCTGGCCAAAGCTGATGTGAATCAGGTTAATGGAAGAAAATTAATGATGAGGATTAATAATGTGTGGCTTTTATTTGTCAATTTGGCCAAAGCTAATTGACGAATATCTGTTCACAAAATTTTATTGTTCATATTCATTTCTGGCCAAAGCTGATTTGAATTTGATCAATAAAGTTTGATAATGATGATGCTGCTTACTAAGGCAATTTTTTAATTCTTTTTGCAGCACCTAATGTCTCTCATATTGCTGGGATGCTTAATGGCATAGAACAACTTAATGGTAGCAACTATGCTACATGGAAGGAGAAGCTTGAAATAACGATGGCCTTACTGAATATTGATTATGCTCTCCTTAATGATCTTCCTGAGGCACCTAAAGAGAATGTTGAAAATTATGAGGGCCTCAAGAAGGAATATGATGTTATCAAGGCTAAGTGGGATGACTCTAATCGCAAGTGCCTTATGATGATAAAGGGCTCCATTACACAAAGTATGAGGGGAGCCCTTCCTGACTGTGAGACAGCTAAAGGGTACTTTGCGAAAATTGAACATCAGTTCAAAGGGTCTTCTAAAGTTTATGCAACAAGTCTTATTAGAAGGCTGATTGATGAAAAATATGATCACGCTGGAAGCCTTCGAGAGCATATTATGAAGAAATGCAACATGGCTGCCAAACTTAAGACTATGGAAATGGAAATTTCTAATGGTTTCCTTGTCCATTTTATTATGTCATCTTTGCCTCCTGAATTCTCTCCATTTATGATCAACTATAATGCAATGGATGTGAAATGGGAGATTGATGAAATGATGGCGCGATGTGTGCAAGAAGAAGAAAGGCTTAAGGCTGAAAGAATTGACCACATTAATCAGGTCAAGCATTCACAAAAGAAGAGGTATAAGAAATTTGTGAATGAATATATGAAGCCTAAGCCTAATCAGTTTAAAGATAAAGGCCAATCTTCAAAGGGCTCTCACCAAAAGAAGCCTGAAAAGGCGACTGATGGAGAAGCAAAAGATCCTAATGCTTGTCGCCATTGTGGAAAACTTGGGCATATTCGAAAGAATTGTTTTGCCTTTAAGAAATGGCTTCAAGATAGAGGTACTGATGTTATTACTTTTGTTGAGGAATCCCTTTATGTTAATTATGCCACCAATACATGGTGGATTGATTCAGGAGCAACAATTCATATTGCAAATTCGTTGCAAGGATTCAATATGAGGAGGACCCTAAAAAGAGGGGAAAGAACCATTAGAGTTGCTAATGGTGTTGAGACTGATGCTGAAGCACTTGGAGATCTTACTCTTACGCTCTATACGGGCTTCAAGCTTAGGTTGAATAATGTTTTATATGTACCCTCGATGAAACGGAATTTAATTTCCGTTTCATGCCTAGATGATGATGCTTATGAATGTCACTTTGGGAACAAGCGTTGTATAATTATGTATGACAATAATAATTTTGGTCTTGCCTTCCGGCAAGATAAGCTTTATGTTATTTCCCTTTGTGATGATATAAATAATGTGGGTTCTACCTCAAATATGAATGTCAGTACCAAACGCAAGCATAATGATAATGAGACTTCTTCGAAATTATGGCACTATCGTTTAGGCCACATTTCGAGGGGGAGAATTGAGCGTCTCATTAAAGATCAAGTTCTTCCTTCCCTTGATTTTACGGATGCGGATATCGATCATTGTATTGATTGCATCAAAGGAAAATATGCCAAGAAAATTAAGAAAGGTGCAAACCGAAGCACGGGAGTTTTGGAAATAATCCATACGGATATATGTGGTCCGTTTAATGTAAAGACGGTGGATGGTTTTAATTCATTTATTACATTCACCGATGACTTCTCCCGTTATGGATATATTTATCCCATTAAGGAAAGATCAGAGGCATTGAACAAGTTTAAGATTTTCAAAGCTGAGGTTGAAAATCAATGTGATAAAAAGATTAAGGTTGTGAGATCTGATCGTGGTGGTGAATACTACGGCAGACACACTTCTTATGGCCAAATTCCTGGACCATTTGCAAAATTCTTACAGGAAAATGGTATTATGGCCCAATACTCAGCGCCGGGCGAACCTCAGCAAAATGGGGTGGCTGAAAGAAGAAACCGCACTCTCATGGATATGGTGCGGAGTATGTTGAGCCACTCCACTATGCCGGTAAATTTATGGATGGAGGCCCTTAAGACAGTGGCATATATCCTTAACAGGGTTCCCAGTAAATCGGTGCCTAAAACACCGTATGAATTATGGACTGGGAGAAAACCGACTGTGAATTATTTTCATGTATGGGGCTGTCCTGCTGAAGCAAGGATTTTTAATCCAGTTATGGGAAAATTAGACCCCAAGACAGTCAGTTGCCGTTTTATTGGTTATCCTGACAAATCTAAAGCATATCGGTTTTATTGTCCAAATAAAGCAACAAAGTTTGTTGAAACAAGACACGCTGTGTTCTTGGAAAATGAAATGATGAGGGGGAGTATGACACCTCGGGAAATAATATTGGAAGAAAGCCGGGAATTTTTCCCAGTTCCAATAATTCAAGAACCTGTTCTCCCGGTGTCTACTGAAGTTGCACCTCCTGTTGAGAGGGATATTAGAGCAACTCCTGCTGAAAGTCCTGTGGCTATTTCAGATGTCACACCTGATGATGTTATTGTTGAAGACGTTCAGCAGCCTCAAATTATTGATGAAGTGCCAAATAATGAACCTCTCAGAAGGTCACTACGGACTAGGAAGTCTGCTATTCCTGATGATTATGTCACCTATATGAGTGAGGATATGAATGAATCAATGTTGAATAATGATCCTACCTCATTTAAAGAAGCCATGCAAAGCGAATTTTCGTCTGAATGGCTTAATGCTATGAAAGATGAAATGAAGTCCATGAGCACTAATGAAGTATGGGACTTAGTAGAAATCCCTAAAGGAGCTAAAGTTGTTGGATGTAAATGGGTCTATAAGACCAAACGTAACTCCAAGGGTGATATCGAAAGGTTCAAGGAAAGATTGGTGGCAAAAGGTTTTACTCAAAGAGAAGGGATTGATTATAATGAGACTTTTTCACCTGTCTCTTCTAAATATTCCTTCAGAATTATAATGGCACTTGTGGCTCATTATGATTTAGAGCTGCATCAGATGGATGTTAAAACAGCATTCCTAAATGGAGACTTATATGAAGATGTTCTCATGGCACAACCGGAAGGTTTTGTTGTGGAAGGAAAAGAACATTTGGGATGTCATCTTAAGAAATCCATCTATGGCTTGAAGCAAGCATCACGACAGTGGTACTTTAAGTTTGATCAAGTCATAAGGAAATTTGGTTTTGAAGAGAACAAAGTGGACAATTGTGTTTATGTTAAGTTCAGGGGGAATAAGTTTATCTTCCTGATACTGTATGTTGATGACATACTTCTAGCCAGCAGTGATAAAAATATGTTGCTGGAAACTAAGAGGTTCCTATCCTCTAGTTTTGATATGAAGGATCTCGGTGAAGCAGCATGTCTTAGGAATTGAAATTCACCGAGATAGATCCAGAGGGATCTTGGGGCTATGTCAGAGAGCATATATTGAGAAGGTACTGAAAAAGTACAACATGTATAAGTGCTCAGCCTCGCCTGCTCCTATTGTTAAGGGCGATAAATTTGGGACTTTTCAGTGTCCTAGAAATGATTATGAATCTGCGCAGATGAAGTCAATTCCTTATGCATCCATTGTTGGAAGCATTATGTATGCACAAGTGTGCACTCGCCCTGATTTAGCATTCGTGACCGGGATGCTTGGCAGATATCAGTCTAATCCAGGTTTGGATCACTGGAAGGCTGCTAAAAAGGTCTTGCGTTATTTGCAAGGAACTAAAGGCCTCATGCTTACGTATAAGAAATCTGATAACCTCGAAGTGGTGGGTTATTCAGATGCTGATTTTGCGGGGTGTGTTGACACTAAGAAATCCACTTCAGGATATTTTCACCCTCGCAAAAGGAGCCATTTCATGGAAAAGCTCCAAACAGACTGTCACTGCATCGTCAACAATGCAGGCAGAATTTGTGGCATGTTATGAGGCTACCGGGCAGGCAGTATGGCTGAAGTTTATCCCGGGACTCAGAGTGATTGATAGCATTTCCAAGCCACTCACTCTTTACTGCGATAATCAACCCGCAGTAATCTATTCGAGTAACAACAAATCAAGTGGTGCTGCCAAACACATTGATATAAAGTATCATGTTGTGAAAGATAGAATCCAGGATCAGACAATCGACGTCAAGTACATAAGTACTAGGTTGATGTTAGCGGATCCGCTCACGAAAGGCTTACCACCCAGTGTTTTTAAAGTGCATGTTGCCGGCATGGGTTTGGTTGAAAGCTTTTGATCCTGGTAATGTTGGGACCAATGAAAACACAATCTCCCCAAAAGACTCATTCCGAGATTAGATGGGAACCATAGCCAATTGGTTCAGCAGTACTTAATTGACTGTTGTAATCTATTGTCTTGGTGTACTGTTTCATCAAAAGGATGAGTCTGTAATGTTTATGATGTTTATGTAAAGTATTATGTAAATTAATGTAATGTATGATGAGAATAAAGTTTATGGAGCTCATAAAGTTTAAGGAGTTTCATTTCGATATGGGGTGATGTATTATAGTCACTAGGTTCAGTGGCATCTCTTTTAGCCATTGAAATCTTTTCGTCTTAATGCATTACCTTGTTGAAAAGTGGACTTATAAAGTTTAATGTTTTACGATCAAGGGGGAGAATGTTGGGATGTTGATCGTTAAAGTCAACATGTTCACATCTAACCATGTTCTGATCAGGAACATTGGCACACTAAAGTCAACATGGTGGGTCCCCCTGGTGCACTGTACTATAAAGAAAAGAGAGAGGGGTGTGAGAGGGATAACGATGTGAGCTGCTGCTCTCGCAGCTTCCTCCTCTCCATTCCCTGAAACTCTAGGCTACTGATCAAGCTAGTACAGGAGCACCGGGAAGGACTCATCTCAGCCACCTGAACATTTCTGGATGTTTATCTAGGTGGTTCTGGATCAAGATCAAGATACTGGTAGTATCTATTGAGCAAGAACTAATCAAGGCCAAGCTCAAGAATGGCTTCTTCATCTACAGATCAAGGTATGATCCTTTCATCTCTCTCTGTGGCTCAAGCTTATGCTAGTTGATTCTGTGAGATTCATAACAATTGGATCGATGAAGCATGCATTTGTCTACTTCATTAGAATGAAATATTAAATATAGAATATGGATAAATAAAAACAATATATAAACATGGTGCATTTTGGTTTGGACAGAGAATGTGTATATGAGTGTGCATTCAGCCCAAACTATTTAACAAAGAAAACAGATGTACTCTCAGCTATCAAGAATAGGAACATACATGTATTCATACTAATGGATGAGGAGCTAAAATTAAGTTAACTAAGGAGTGGGTAGAGTCTGGTTCAGATGGGCTTCTCCGATAAGTTAGATTAGCAACAAGGGACATGCTGAGACAATGTTTAAGCAAAAGTCCTACCACTGGAAAAACCATCCCTAAAACTAGAATAACTACGGGGGAAATCATAAGCATGCTAATCTTCAAGATTTAACGAATACAGATCACACTAGGACTTGATAGAGCCATGACCAGAAAAGTACCAATCAAATGCAATGTAGCAAAGGAAAAGGAAAGTGTTCATTTCTTGCAACTACTTAACATGACAAGATTCACATCTATGATCAATTGACCATGCCCAAACATAGGACAAATTAGGGATCAGGATTAGTCATCTGAGGAGCTAGAGGGAGAAATGGTTCTGTGCCTCTATCTATCTTAGATTCTTACTCAACATGGAAAATGGGCTACAAGTCACTGATCATTGCCACCTGTTTACTGTATTTGTAATGCCAGTTAGTTACATTTCTGACTCTGATTTTGCTTAGCCCGTTCGGGTGTCTGCTGTTGAGAGACATTTGATTCGTTGAAAATTGAAGGCTCCAACAGACGCGTCAATTAATAATATATAAAAGACCGAATCTAGTGCTAACCATCTATAGCTTATAATCACTGATTTTAGAGAAATCCAACATGCACATCCATGAGTGATTTGCACATGTGTTGTATGCACATGCTCAAACTATCAAATGTGTTGACTGGTTGTGCAAACTTACAATAAGACTGTCTCAATTTTCATCTGCAAAATCTTTGCAAGAGAAGAACACATCTAGTACAGAGGGGAAGAACATCAGTACATATAAGAGAAGGTAGCTAAGTAAACGCACGATGAAGGCATCTCTGTATCTTCTCCTCCATCTGCTATGTATTCTTTTCTGAATATTTACCCTCTGCCGACGAGACCATCAGGCACCAGCAAAGCCACCCAACCTGCTCCGTCGCTCGCTAGCACGAGCAGCGCCTCCCTCTCTTCCCTAGAACGACGCCCGTCCCTGCCGCCCACTCCCAGCCGCGCCTCAGTTCCGTCCAATTCCACACAGAAATCCCAACCAGCCCACACAGAAATTCCAGCTGCCCGTTGTCTGCGTTGCCGACGACAGATACCACAGGTGGCGGCGGCGACCAAGAACCCTAGGTCAGGGACGAGGGCTAGAGGAGAGGAGAGGGAAGAGATACGAGGGCTGGAGGATAGGAGAGGGGAAAAATCACCGGAGAGAAGGTGGCGTCCGTCGTAGGCGTCCACGCCGGAGTTTTGGGGCGGCGCCGTCGCCTCCTTCCTGGAGGAGAGGAAGAGATTTTTTTTCCCCTGAGAAACGCGAGCCTTCCCTCGCGTGTGGAGAACGTGTGAGAGGCAGAGGGATGTTTCGGGATGGGCCGGTATGTTCCTCGGAGATACGCGAGAAGTAAACGGACTCGCGGGGATGTTTCGGGATCGGCGGGTGGGCCGGGAATTTCCCCTTCGAACCCCACGAAAACCAGAGAAGTAAACAGGCCCTTAGCCGTTAGTTGTTTGATTTTTTTCCTTTCAAAGACATGAACATAAAAATGATACTGGCAGGACTACATTTTATTGGGATACATTTCTCCATTGTTATGGAGGATCATACACCTGCTCCGGTAGGCTTTAGTATCACTTTTCCTGGTATGGTTCGCCTTGCCATTGTGATGGGTTTGGAGCTTCCTATTAGGAAAACTGATGTTGATGCCATCCTTCACCTCCAAGAGAGAGAATTGAAAAGGTTTGACAATGAAACTCCCTCCATGAACAATTATGTTCTATTTTCTCTCCATTACCTCAAGGACGTCGGGTAGATAAAGTTCATATTTTGCAATGGACTACTTAATTATATAGTTATATGAAGGGAAATGTGTGTCTGCTTCGCTTATAATTTTCCCAATAATGGAAAAGGTTTTGGAGAACCTTTCGGAGTTTAGGTGTCCGCACCACTACTCTAGCTACTGCGAGTCTTTGGTTGCTTCGGCGATGAATTTGTTTTTATTTTTCTTCTTTCGGCTGTGTGCATCCGTGATGTTTCTTTTGGACATTACGTTGTTACAGAGGCTGGATGTAATTGGTATCATTTTGATATTATATATTCCCTTCATCAAAAAAAATCAAGGGAAATTTGTGTCTGCTTCGCGTCTAATTTTCCCAATAATGGAAAAAGTTTTTTTTGGTATCCGATATTATAGTTTCCTTTTCTCAATACCATAAATTTCACGAATTTGCTAGGAAAATAGGATAACGGTGCATTCATATGGACATTATTTTTACTTAGATGTATCACTTGTGAGTACATTTTTAATCATTGAATTGATTTATGTCAGACTTACTGCGGATAAATCCTGTGGAAGTGAAGGCTATATGGCTTTTGTGGCTGAAGTATTAGGAAACGTGTTGGACTGTGTCAAAGCTGGGCGGAAACGATGGCCGGATTAGGGCCTCGTGCTTCATGTTATATAGGTGGAAAACAGCCCCCACGTAGGCAGTACAAGGTTTGTATAATACCGGTTGGTATACTATACCATACAGGTATCATACGATACAAATAGGTTTAACACTCCCCCTTAATCTAAACATCAGAGAGGTTTAGATTACGTCTAAACTCACACAAGTTTCTAATAGGGAGTGCTTTGGTAAAACCATCAGCAACCTGATCTTTGCTAGACACAAATTTAATAGCTAATCTCTTTGCAGCAACACGCTCACGAACAAAGTGAAAATCTATCTCAATATGTTTAGTGCGAGCATGAAATATGGGATTTGCAGAAAGATATGTAGCACCCAAGTTGTCACACCATAGGCATGGCATTTCCTTCAAGATAACACCAAGTTCTCCAAGAAGAGCTTCAACCCATATGATTTCAGCAGTAGCATTGGCAAGTGCTTTATACTCAGCTTCTGTACTAGAACGAGAAACAGTGGCTTGTTTACGTGCACTCCAGGAGACCAAATTAGGTCCAAAGAATATGGCAAAGCCACCAGTAGAGCGGCGATCATCAGAACATCCTGCCCAATCTGCATCTGAAAAGGCACTGAGAAGAGTTGAGGATGACTGTGAAAATGTGAGCCCAATTTTAAGAGTGCCTGCAATATATCTCAAAATTCTTTTGGCAGCTGCCCAATGAACTGTAGTAGGAGCATGCAGAAACTGACAAATCTTATTAACTGAGAAAGCCAAATCAGGACGTGTCAGTGTAAGATACTGAAGGGCTCCAACAATACTTCTATATTGAGTACAATCCTGTGGACCAAGTGGAGATCCCTCTGTCAAGGATAACTGCTCAGAAGAAGACAGTGGTGTAGGGGCAGGTTTGCAATGTGTCATACCAACTCTAGCAAGTAATTCTGTTGCATATTTCTCTTGTGTCAAAAGTAAACCATTTGATAGTTTTGTAACCTCAATACCAAGGAAGAAATGTAAATCACCCAAATCCTTGATAGCAAAGGCACTGCTGAGATCCTTAAGAAGAGCTGTAATTGCTTCATCTGAAGAACTGGTTACTATAATGTCATCAACATAAATCAAGACAAATATAGTAATATGTGCTCTGTTATAGAGAAACAGAGATGTATCAGCTTTAGAAGCAATAAACCCATAAGCCTGCAACTTAGAACTGAGTTTAGAGAACCAAGCTCTAGGTGCCTGTTTTAATCCATATAATGCTTTATCCAATCTGCATATGTAATCAGGAGTGTTAGGATTTTCAAAACCAGGTGGTTGTCTCATGTAGACCTCCTCTTCCAGAACACCATGCAAAAACGCGTTCTTGACATCTAGCTGCCGCAAACTCCAGCCTCGAGAAACTGAAATAGCCAGAACAGTCCTGATAGTAGCAGCTTTAACAACAGGACTAAATGTGTCCTCATAATCTATGCCATATCGTTGTTTAAAACCTTTGGCAACAAGACGTGCCTTATACCTGTCAATAGTACCATCTGCATGTTTCTTAATACGATATACCCACTTACAGTCAATGATGTTCCTATGTGATCCTGGAGGAACAAGATGCCAGGTCTTGTTATGTGTCAATGCATCAAACTCTTCTTCCATTTCCTTTCTCCAATTTTCATTTGACAGAGCCTCTGAAAGCGTTTGTGGTTCACCTGTGGAAGCAAGCATACCATAGCGTACACAACCATCTTTATAGACACGTGGTTTTTTAATACCTTTCATGAGCCGAGTGCGAACCCCAAGAGAGGGAACAGAAGTGGTTTGTCGTGGACGTCGCGCGTATACACGAAGCGGCTGTGCAGTTTGGCCTTCACCCTCCGCATGCACAGAAGATCCGGGGGCAGCACCAGGAGGCGCAGCAGCAGTGGCCACACCCGAACCGGATGCAGCGGATCCGGAAGATGCTGTCGGGGCGGAGGAAGCCGAGGGTGATGTCGTGGCATCCTCCGGTTGGCTGCGCGCAGCACGCACAGCTGGGCGCACGCGGGCCGCAGGCAGGGTCGGAGACGTGGCGCGTCCCAGTTGGCGCGGCTCGTTGCGCACGGACGGGGAGGCGCTGCCACCTGCAGGGCCTGACGCGGAGGCAGGGGAGCCAGGCGGATCTGGCTCGGGATCCGTGAGCTCACGATCCGAAGCGGATCCAGGGACAGAATCAGCATCGGGATTGCCCCCAGGTGAACTATGTCCAGTTTCGTCACTTTGCGCAGAAACTTCAGAAGCACTTTCCGAAGCGGTTTTTTCACGGTTTTCATCCAAATTTTCACCATGATGCTCCAAATTCTGTAGAGAGTCAGTAATAGGCACAATAACCGGCATATGATCATGAGTATTTGCATCCCCATTAAGTGATGATGTGGATGGATCAGAAAATGGAAGCAACAACATTTCATGTTTAAGCCTAGCACCGGCATTTGGATGCATGGATGCAAAGGGAAAAACATGCTCATCGAAAATGACATCTCGAGATATATAAACACGGCCTGTGGACACATCTAGGCATTTGACACCTTTATGTAGAGGACTATAGCCTAGAAAAACGCATCTTTTGGAACGGAAAGCAAGCTTGCGTTTGTTGTAGGGACGTAGGTTGGGCCAACACGCACAACCAAAGATACGTAGTGCATCATAATTAGGAGCAACTTGAAGGAGGCGTTGGGTGGGAGTTTCAAAGTTAAGAACTTTGCTAGGAAGTAAATTTATGAGAAAAGTGGCAGTGAGGAATGCTTCGTCCCAATATTTAAGTGGCATAGAGGATTGAGCAAGCAAGGCTAGACCAACCTCAACAATGTGTCTATGCTTACGCTCAGCTGAGCCATTTTGTTGATGAGCATGTGGACAAGAGACATGATGAGTAATACCCACTTTTCTAAAGAAACTATTTAATTTCTCATACTCTCCACCCCAATCAGTTTGCATAGTAATGATTTTGCGAGAGAATTTGCGTTCAACAAGTTGCTGAAAATCAAGAAACACTTGATACACTTCAGAACGTTTCTTAAGCAAATAGATCCATGTAAATTTGCTATAATCATCAATGAAACTTACATAATATGAATGTCTACCAACAGACTCTGGGGCAGGACCCCAAACATCAGAGAATATTTGCTCCAAAGGAGCAGTGGACACACTGGTAGAGATGGGGTATGGTAACTGATGACTTTTTGCTAACTGACATGAATCACACACATAGGGATTTATTTGTGGTGAATGAGATAACTTGTGCTTCCTAATGATTTGTTGCACTACAAAAGATGATGGGTGTCCTAGACGACTATGCCATGTGGATGAGGATGGCTTTATTGATGAAAAAGCATGCTTCGAGAATCCTGAAGAAATTGACTCTAGAGGGTAGAGACCACCTCGACAGGGACCTTTAATCAGAGTTCTTCTGGTGGCCTGATCCTTTATCAAAAAGAAAGTGGGGTGAAACTCAAAGAACACATCATTATCAAGTGTAAGTTTATGAACTGATAGCAAGTTTTTAGATGCACTAGGAACATGCAAGATGTTTTTGAGATGCAAGGAATCATCATGTGGGGTATGCAAGACAGAATGACCAATATGGGTTATGCGCATACCATTACCATCGGCCGTGTGGACGCAGTCGTGCCCTTGATACTTCTCACGAGTTGAGAGCTTGCTCAATTCCCCCGTGATATGGTCGGTGGCGCCAGTGTCGGGGTACCAAGTGGTGTCAACCCCATAAGCAGCAATGTTGGCTCCCTTCTCTCTGCGATCACCTCTGCGGTCACCACCTTCATCATCGGAATCATCGTGCTTGTAACGCCACCAACAGTCAGAAGCGGGGTGGCCGTGGATTTTGCATATCTGACACGTGGTGTCGACGTAGGGTGTGGGGGTGCGGCGACGACGACGGCCACCGCGATTGTCATCACGGTAGCGGCCCCGATCATCACCACGGTCATCATTGCGACGAGGGCGGCGAGTGTCCTCGTAGCGGCGCGGCTCGTCACGACGTCCATCCTCGCGGTGATCGCGATCACCGCGATCGCCGCGGTCACCGCGGCGTCCATCATCGTAACGGCGTCCGTCGTCGCGGCGCTCGTAGCCGCGCTCGCGCTCACGGTCGCCACGGGCGCGGTCACCACCGCGTCCTCCATCATCAGTTCGGCCGCGATCACCGCGGTCGCCTTTTTGCTTGTCACGTCCGCGGCGCGCAACGTTCGCGGAGTAGGTTCCGGTGTCTTGCCCGCTCTCGGCGAGCATATCTTGCCGCATATCATGCGCGCTGACTTGGCCAAAGAGATCGTCAAGCGATGTCCCTGGATTTGCATTGACTGAAGCGACGAGGGCGTTGTAGGATCCGTCGAGCCCGTTGAGGATGTACCCGACCAACTCGTCCTCATCTACAGGTTTCCCGATCGCGGCGAGCTCAGAGGCAAGGCCCTTCATCTTCGCAAAGTACTGAGCCGTGCCGAGTTCACCTTTCTTGGTATTGTTGAGTGCACCACGTAGGTGCTGGATCTTGGATCGGGAGGGCGCCGAGAACATGGACATCACAACAGCCCACACCTCAGCGCTCGTTTCCAGGCCAAGTACATGCGCAAGCACTTCCGGCGACAGGGTATTCACGAGGAATCCGAGCACCGTGGCGTCCCTAGCCACCCAGGCCGAGTAGGCGGGGTTTGGGACGGTTGTTTTCTTCTGGTTTTCATCAAGCCCATCGATGGTTTTTGCCGGTGGAGCTTCGACGCCGGACAGCAGATCCATGACCTGCGCAGCTCGAAGGGGCGGGTATACGAGGGTCTTCCAAAAAAGGAAGTTACTCCTCGTGAGTTTTTGCGAGGGCGGTGTTCCCAGGGCAGCAGCGAGGGCAGAGGTCGATGAAGATCCCGCCATGGTGCCGAGGGGCTTTGGTTTTCGAGGTTTTGGTTTCTAGGGTTTTGGTTTTTCGCTGGAGATCGTGTGGCGGCTAGGTCATGGGAGAGGCAGGCTCTGATACCATGTCAAAGCTGGGCGGAAACGATGGCCGGATTAGGGCCTCGTGCTTCATGTTATATAGGTGGAAAACAGCCCCCACGTAGGCAGTACAAGGTTTGTATAATACCGGTTGGTATACTATACCATACAGGTATCATACGATACAAATAGGTTTAACAGACTGGAGCGAAAATGTGAAGTTTCAGAGGAAAAATGGATCATTTTTCAATTCTCCTTCCACAACAGCTGCTGCATTAATCCACAACTACGATGATAAAGCCCAGCAGTACCTAAATCTACTTGTTAGTGAATGTAGCGGTGCAGGTGACTGTTGCCACATACTTAATGGAAATAGCAAGGGTGTAGACTGTTGACACATGCCTAACGTAAAATATACTTTTGCAGTACCAACAGTCTACCCACTAAACATATACTGTCAGCTTTCAATGGTGGATTCACTTGAAAAGATCGGAGTATCTCGGCATTTCTCTAGTGAGATAAAGAGCATCCTCGACATGACATACGGGTAATAAACACTAGTAAAGATCTGGTATGTATCTTTCGGAGCTTGTAAACTTGACGGCTTTCATTTTTCAGTTTATGGTTAAGAAGAGATGAGGAAATCATGTTGGATGTAGCAGCCTGCGCAATGGCGTTTCGTATTTTACGAATGAATGGATATGATGTTTCATCAGGTATTTATTTTGCTGGAATGTGCTGCTGATGTCATATTTTGTCTTCGTTAGCTCACAAGTTCTAGTTTGACGCAGATGAACTATCGCATGTTGCCGAAGCCTCTGCTTTCCAAAATTCACTTCAGGGTTATGTAGATGATATGAAAGCTTTGTTGGAACTATACAAGGCTTCAACAACTAGTGTATCAGAAAATGAACCGGTCCTAGATAGCATAGGCTGCTGGTCAAGAACCTTATTAACGAATAAGTTGTGCTCCGGTGGGCTACAGAGAGTGTCGATCTTTGAGGAGGTGCTTGCATGAAATATATAATTCATTATATCGAACCTATATTTGAATAAGGGTTCGGATTACGCTTAATTCTATGCTTCCGTAATTTCAGGTGGAGTATGCTCTTAAGGTTCCCTTTTATGCTACAATGGAACGACTAGATCATAGGTGGAACATTGAACATTTCGATGCTATGGGTTATCAGATGTTGAAAACATCATACTTGTAAGATACTCATTTCCCACAATGAATTGTTCATCATATGATAGTATAGTTATCCAGAAATTTAAATCATGTTGTTGAATCAGGCCATGTCGAGTAAAAAAAGACCATCTTACTTTTGCTGTTGAAGATTTCACATTTTCTCAATCAGTTTACCAGGATGAACTCGTAGATCTTGAAAGGTAATCCGTTAATTATGATCCTTATCTTGGTAACTCCTTTTCTAAGAGGATTTACGAAGGTTTGTTGCAACAGTTGGTTCAAAGAGGACAGGCTGGATCAGCTACAGTTTGCACGGTTGAAGCTGACATATAGCTATCTCTCTGGTTGTGCTACTATATTCCCACCTGAACTGTCTGATGCTCGCATCTTATGGACCAAAAATTGTGTACTCACACCTATTTGCGATGACTTCTTCGATTATGCGGGATCAAAAGAAGAGTTACAAAACCTTCTAGACTTAGTTGAAAAGTACAAATTTCTACTCTTGTCTGTTTTTGTTAACTGCCTATACACACTTGCTAACAAGTTATCTGCCCTGCTTTGTCTTAGGTGGGATGAGCACGACAAACTTCAGTTTTACTCCGAGAGAGTAAAAATATTATTTTACTCTATGTATTCTACGGTGAATCAGTTTGGAGAAAAGGCTTCTGTGGTACAAAATCGTGATGTTAGGAAGCACATGATAGAACTTGTGAGTTTCTTGTCAGCTCCCCAGAATTGCATCGTGTTTAGCATTACAAGTTGAATTCAACTTTTTCTTTTAATAATGAGTGAAATCCATTTGCAGTGGTTAAATACATTAAGATCTATGATGACTGAAGCAGAATGGGCAAGGAGCCAATATGTGCCGACTATTGATGAGTACATGATGAATGCAAACATCTCATATGCATTGGGGCCTATCGTTCCCACGTCATTGTACTTTCTCGGGCAAGAGCTCTCGGAGTCGGTTGTCAAAGATCAAGAGTACAATGAGTTGTTCAGACTAATGAACACTTGTTGTCGTCTCCTGAATGACGTTCAAACATTTGAGGTGACATTTATGTCCCTTTGTGAAAACTAGTGTGCGTGTTTATAAATTTCACTCTCGCACATGAAGATCTGTATAGATTGAAATAAATACTTGTCTTAAATTTTGTATTATATGATTTCACATCTCACATTTATTCACATGTCACATTTATGCTTCCTAATATATGGAATTAATTGGTTATTTTAGTGGTACCAATTAATGCCATGTTCAAATCTGATGGACTATAAGTTCTCATAAAAAATGATTATTTTTAGTCATCTGATATATGTACAAATGGTGTCAAGTATCATAATGACCTGCGTGTAGCTCTGCTTACACTAGTTTCTATGTATAAGCCTTTGGCTTGCTCTTTTGTTTGTGTGTGTATGTGTTTGTAAGTTGGTTCAGCACTTTGTATCTTTCGCCATTGCCGTCATTAATTTAACGCTGGGATGTGGCCTTATGTCTAAGAGACTACGAAGAAACTGCAAATTAATTGCGGAACAAGGAGATCCACACAGCTTATGTTTGCAAGCATTGAAGCATGTAAAGGGGAAATATATATCCAGATTTGTAGCACCTACTGAAACATATATGTATTATGATAACTAGTCACATGAACTGGGCATCTGGACCAGGTCGCCATGTTTTTTGAACACGGTGGTTTTGTGTACATATTCTAACATTTTTTATCTACCCATGCAGAGAGAGGGCAGCCAGGGAAAAGTAAATAGTGTTTTGCTACTTGTTCATTATAGTGGTGGTTCCATGTCCACGGAAGAAGCTGTAAAGACAATAGAGGAGTCTATAGCTTCGTGTCGGCGGGACTTGCTAAGGTTGGTCCTTAAGGAAGATGGTGTTGTTCCTAGGCCATGCAAGGAGCTGTTTTGGAAGATGTGCAAGATAAATCACTTGTTCTACTCTCAGTCTGATGGGTACAGCTCGCCGACAGAAATGGTGAGCGCGGCAAATGCTGTTATCTATGAGCCTCTCCGACTCCAAATTAGCGACCCATCTTTAGATGTTAAATCAGAGCAATAGAAGATTTCCCAAAGGATCTTGTGCTTTTTTTTTCTCAAAATAAAAAGATAAGGGGATTTGGGTGGTGCAAAACAGTGACAATGTGAAGTCTTGCTGTGGTGGACGGTCGGTCTCTTACTAGTTTCAGTTTTATGTGTAAATAAAGGTTGTGCTATATATGGAGCAGCAAACTTTTCATATTGTAACCATGCTCTGACTCTCCCACTCTAGTCGTAGCTGCTTCAGCTTCAGGCAAGCAAATTCTTGATATTCCGAAGTCCTAGAAAACACAAGAAAAATATGATGGGTTGGGGACTTTTCTTTACGGAAGAAGAAAATATTAATCTTTTGTGTGTGTAGGTTGGTGGGGGGGGGGGGGGTGGGGGGGGGAGTGATTTGAAGAAGAAACTATTAATCCAGACATAGTTGTTTTACAAAATACTTTTGGTAAACCTCCAGTATTATCCATCTGGGTGTTAATGTTATATGAGCTTGTTTCGATGGAAAACTGGTATCATCACCCGTGGAACTGACCCATTAGGAGAAATCTACAAGACAGAGGTAATCTATAAGTGATGCTAGAGATGCTCAGGAGGCAATGTAATACTCCCTCCGTCTCAGAATAATCGGCATTGAATTGGATGTATCTAGATGCAGTTTAGTGTTAGATACATCTATTTTAAATCGTTTTAACAATAATTATTTTGTGACGGGGTAGTTAATCAGATGATCTTGCTTTTGGCCATGTGCAAAAGGCTGACCTGATGGTCATGGAGGATTGACTTAAAAAGAGTCGCAAATGTTGCGACAAAAGAACGGGCAGGAGAATATGGTCGCTGAGAAACCAACAACCTGCCACTGGGCCTGTGATCCAGCTCACTGCAGCAGTACACAGAACCCGGTAATAATGATTACAATATTTACATATACACGTCCAAAGCAAGAGAACCAACTCGTATCATCGGCGGTTTAGCGGGCCGATAAACATACTAGCAATCGAAAGAGAGCAGCTATTTACATATGCACCGCTTAGAAAGCAACCAAACTATATGTACAAATTTATCCTCGATCCCCTCCCTCAACCTTAGGTCAGACGCCTAGGCTGGGAGTTCGCAAAACTTCCACCCAAGGTGGAGCAGGTATGGTGACTACAACCATGGTGTGTATTAACTTACAAACTATATATAGAAGGGCTTTTGATGCCGCATATAACCTACGCTACAAGCTGTACACCTGCACCGACGTATTAGAAACTTCGTTAAGAACACAAGGCAGATGATGATGCTGTCACAGGCGTGGGATCTCTAGCATTAGGGGAACACGGAACCATCACTTACACTGTACAAGTTTTTTTGCCTGCCGCCATTTGATGGAGCCAAAACGGTTGCTCTTCAACCAGGACTTCTTCCATGGAGACGATAGGAATGGGACCACCAATCTCCTTGGCAGTGAAGCCTACGATGATGAAGGCCCCGAATATTTGTACGCGGATTCTTTCTTGCGTTCAGGATCAAGGCTGTGAAAATTTAAGTTTAGTACACAAAGTAAGAACCATGTGCCAAGAATGGTGAAAGGTGGACTAAACTGTGATGTGATATGAAGGTAAAACATGTTTTAAGCATATCAGTCCTGTAGATGACCTCAGATTCACTAATGCACTGACCACTTGACCAGCAGAAAACTACATCATGCTATATCAAAACAGAACTAAAGGGTAATAACAGGATTTAGTCAGATTACTTAGCAAGAGATAAGTTATAAAACACTAGGAGTTCCCTTAAAAACCTGTCAACTTCTCTAAAAAGAATAACACTACATATGGAGTGTCAAATATATTACAAGATTGCTTATAATATTTAAGTGCCAACTGCCCAGTGCAAGCTGTTGAGCACTGGTAACACATGTGACAAAAGAGGAAATTGCATAATTAACCACTTGACCTACTACACAGATTAAAATTGACAGTTCAGTTGAGGACATACATGAACAAAGTTAAGAATTCAGGAAGACAGGAAGCAATTTGAATAGTTCCTTATGACCTACTACACAGATTAAAATTGACAGTTCAGTTGAAGACAGACATGAACAAAGTTAAGAATTCAGGAAGACATGAAGCAATTTGAATAGTCCCTTATGATGATTGTAACCAATGCTGTATCCATAAACTGTTTTCCATCGATATTTGAGTATGAGCAAAAAACCTCACCTGTTCCTTAGCCCAAGAAGTGCATAATGTACAGCACGAGCAGAAGCTGATACTGGAGCTACTGCAGCAGCTGGAGCTCCACAGATCGCAGTAGCCAGTACTGATCCAGCACCGCCCCCACGATTATAAACCTTGATAGGATTACCAATCAAAGCAGAAGCTGTCCTTCCAAGCCCGTCAGTCAAACTTTCATAGGCCTGGACAAATTTCAGGTTAATCTTGATAAAACTCGGCAAGAAATGAAACAAATGAAGGTGTATGTCAGCGCTAGATACAGTTCAGAGAAATGAGCAGTTTCAAGGTCTATTCCAAACAAAACAAAACAAAATAGAAACAAGAGAATTAGCAACGAAAGTGCTTCCTGAAGATTCAATTATCTTTTTATTGGTAGAACAAGAGATGCTTCAATCAATCAGTTCAGACCAATTCAATACCTGCTTCAACCCTTGATGTGCACCTTCAGGCTGGTTAGCTCTTATATTATCTTTGGGTTTCTTTGCTTCTCGCGAGGTTGAAGGCGGTGGAGCAGCTGTAAGCGCACGCTCTGTCTTCAAAAGCATATCATGAGCTCCCGCTGCCAAATGGACACCAAGCCCTACAGCTTCGATGGATACACTTCTGACGAAAGCAACAGCACCTGTCAACAGCACCGTGTAAGAATCATCATTTTTTGTGGCAATGAAATAGCATCATTTCTCAATTATTAACACTTCAACATAAAAAAATGTGGCCAACGGGGGAATGATCCCTCCCTTGGTTTTACGTTGTTAGGTAGATGAGACTCCCGGTTTATTCGAGCGCACGCAGCCGAAACTGGGACTCGAACCCGGGCGGCTTGGTGCGCACTCGCAGCCTCTAGCCCCTGAGCTAGCACTCAGTTCTCAAACACTTCAACATAGCCGTTAGCTAATTGTTGATATCAGTGTCATGGTATAATATATATCTAACTTACCTCTTTGCATTCCCTTGAGCAACTTCCGGTCCTTCTTGTAGCTTTTGATTGGTAAGGACACCAATTTCTTAGTGCCTGAACCAACAGCGACTAATGATTTTATAGGCGGAAGCCCTTTCAACAATTTATGGACCTACACAAGCAGCATGTTTGTCAATTCAGGTGAGAACAATTCTTTTGCAAGACAAAACAGATTTACTATTATCTCTTCGTTTTGCAGAAGTATGTGTGCTTTCACATGGAGCACCGCATATACCCTGTTTCTTTATGATATTGATATTGCTTGTATTAAGTATGTATATGTGCATGTATAGAACAATAAGCATGTCTAAATGTACAGTTGTCCATGGGGAAATCAGGACCTGATTTTTGGAGATGTCCTCCAGCCACTCTGCAGCTACTGTTTCACATATACTATTCCACCCATAAATACCCATTGCGGAAACATTCTTAAGCTTCAAATCAATTCCCTGGACACAAAAAACATTGTCAGGCTTGACTGTTGATATATACAGATAATCATCAGTGAACTGACTGCTCTAAAATACTCCCTCCGTCTCATATTAATTGTCTCAAAGTTGGACAAAATTAGATGTATCTAACACTAAAATATGTCTAGATAGTCCAACTTTAAGACAACTAATATGAGACGGAGGGAGTACTTCTTTATAAACAACAAATTACCTTCCACGGGAGGATGTTCAGAAGTTCTGCATAATTTCCTTTGCCTAGTGCAATAGGATCAAACTGGCGAGGAATGTAATTAATATGCAGAACCAGAGGCTTCACGTCAAATTTCTGGCAACACAGAAAAATGATCAGATTGCAATACTGAAGACAAACAGAGCCTAGCTGGCTGCTGTGTACCAATGCGAAAATAAAATAAAAAGCAAGAGAATTCCGTGACTTGTTTGGCGCCCATATGCACACAAGTTTTGAATGTCAGGTTAATTAGGTGCAAAGGGTTCTCATGTGGTTCCTATCAAGTCCCGCGATTAAGAGGGAAATAAATATTGGTAAGTTCAAAATACCTGAAAGAAAGGAAGTAATGCCTCGTCCACAATTGTAGTACTTCCAAAGGTTGTGTTGTCCATACAAACAATCTCAGTTTCGCTTGGCAAATGAGGGTTGCTGTTACTCGAGTCATTCTGGAAGAAACTGATGAGGAAGTTCAGTTGCCCTTGATCGAGATGTAATTGAAGAGGCAAAATCTCAAGGCATAACCTGAAGAAAGATGCAAGAGAAGAGGGTCAATAGACAAACTGAGAGGGCATAAAAGGTGTCAGAAAGGAGAAGTTGCAAAAATAGCCAGCGTTATTCTTGAGGACTACAATTTAGAATTCAAGTATGGCAGAGGCACAAATTAGTGATAAGGACAAAAGTCTAAAGAGCAACAATGCTGTGCCATAAACAACCAACCTATATAGATGAAGAATTGGATCGGCTATATAAAACTGTACTCAGAACTTCCATACCACTAACAATATGCGTGAGTGACCCTACCACTGGAATTGGTTAAAACTTAAAACAACAATTGCAGCAGATTAGATTCCATTGCTAAATAAATTATGTCTGCTATTTAATTGTGAAAATGACATGTTCCATATACCCTTGAAACTGAGGCAAAGAGATATATTAGCCAGGTACATCAGGACTTAGTCTCACATATGTTCTGCAAACAACATATACATTATTTTACTAATCTACCAGTTTAAAGGATATTATATGGATGATGTACATAGGATTACCCTTACAACAATCTTTATCTTTAATCATTTCAATATATATAGTATCAAGCAAACACAGTACAGTGATAGAAACAAGAAGATCTATTTTCCAATAGATTAATCCATTGTGTATGCGACGTTGTGAACTTAGTGCTGCATATATACCTGTAGTCTTCCAAAGGAGCTTGTGGTTCAGGCCTTACAGACTCCAGTTCTAACTTGAATGCAGTGGAGCAAGATTCTCTTGGGTAGTCCTTTGAGTCGTAGCATCCAAGAACCTTTTAAATGGACAACAGGAGTTAAAAAGCATTACTTCATAAAAAAAAATTGCTCAATGAAATTTAGCCAAAAAAAATGTACCATTTTCCATGGAGCATGCATATTCTGGTCACAAAGATTCAGATCTTGAGCAGAGATGGATAACTTAGAAACAGAAACATCACCATCTGGATACATATCAAAGTGCATACTGAGCCCTGACACGATAAATTCTAAAGAAGAGCTCCTATCTCTTCCATTTGAGCATGGGCGGCTAGTTGAATCATTCTGAGCTAACGACCAGTCATCTCCAGCATACATTCGCCACTTTACATCTATATCATGAATAAGAATCTTGCCTTTCAGATTGCAAGATTCATCAGAACTCAAGCTGCTAACAGCAAGACTGCCTTCTTGTTGAAACATATGCTCTCCATGTGGGTTCTTCCTTTTTGGGACATGGTTTTCAACTATCGTCAAGGGAGTACTGCTGTACCATCCACCATCATCACAATCCACGGCTTTACGAGCATCATTACCAAATGCACACTGATGGTTTATATTAGAAGGAGACAATGATGCTGAACTTAGAAGATCAGGCATATAATAAGAATCAATGAGTTGCTCAGGACAGGAGTTCTGCTTTAGTGGTATTTGAGCACTATTGTCTTCTGGATTGACTAATAATGATCCAAGCGAAATGTGTGGAACACAGGCATCAGTTGTCTCGAAGTGAGTCATAGGCATCTCATCCTCAACATTCACTTCACTGCTACTCAATGAGTTATGACAATTTCTGTCCCAAAAACTGTAGGTTGTGTAGGCCTGGTCACTGTAAAAAGCATTCTCAATTACGTCATCGAGCAGACCATCAGACTTGCACTCTACAGAATCTGCCAAGTTGTCAGTGCTGCTCTCTGAAATATCTGATGCATCACTGGCTATATTTTGTGTGTTTGCCTGTTGGACAATACTCCACCTAGATTGTAGATGAACTAAAGCATCTCGCATATCCGGAGCATATAGCTTCTGTAGTTGGGAAACCAAACTAACAAGACCATTTGTTGTATCACGACAGGTACCAATATCAAATTGTGACTCGGATATTTCAAGCTTCCAAAAGGAAGTATCAATTCGTAGAGCAGCTTCAATGAATGTGTTATGGCCAATCTTAGCATAGCCCATTTGACGGAGGTAATCCACATCATAACCACAGGTGACATTTTTGGAATCAGATGATCCACAAATTAGAAGCCCCAGATCTCGTAGTTGGATATCAAAATCAGTAGCTGCAGAATCTGATGCAGTTTTGTTATGAAGTTTAAATGATGAGGCGGCTAAAAGGCATGAAAAAAACTTGCAGTCTGGAGCTTCAGCATTGAGTGTAGAATTTTTCAGGTGAGGTTCATAGCTCAGAGCAACATCAGCCAACTCAAGAAAAAAAGATGACCAGAAAGGTTCGCCAGCCTGTAAATTGTTTGTGCTACTACTATTATTGGATTGTTCAGTTCCGTTTGAACCTGAACTGAACAGCAAAGATATTGCACTGATCCAATCCATTCGTCCACCAGGTGCCACAAGTGTCCCAGAACGAACATTGACAGAAGTATAATTCTCTTGTAGCTTTGGGTTCCTGATGTGGGTCACGGAACAGCCAGCAGTTCCGAAAGACAAGACATTGTTGCCTTCACCATCACCCCGCCGACTAGCGGAGTCCTTGCAAATAACTAGAAGAAAATCTTTGCTTTCTTCAAAGGTTTTATCATCTGTACCACTAACAGAACCCCAAAGCTCACCTTCACCATGATTCACCCAAAGAAAACTGGAATTATTGACCCCACCAACATTAGAAAATGAGCACAGAGACAACTTTGAAACGGACAACTTGAGGCGATTCCATGAACCTTCTAGTTCTGTCTGCAACGAAGGACCAGCTTCCACAGTTTCATCCAACTCAGTGCAAATATCCAACATACTGCATTCAAAGATGACAGATGTTTGAACGGCAATTTCGCTGTTTTTGTCCTTGCCATTTTCAGAACTGCCTGTTGCTACATCTGAGAGCCCATCAAGTATGAGATGTAGCAGCTGATTTAGTTGTCCACAATCCTTCTTATTGAGATGAACTGAAACATGAGGAAGTTGAACATGCAGCAAGAATTCAGTACTCTGAATGAGTTCCTGGCGTATAGTAAAACATGACTCTACAAGATCTTGTGAAGTTGTAGAAGAGGCAACGCCGACCCATTTGTTATTCTCTTTCTGAATAATCTTCTGGTCATGTAGGTTTGGCAAACTCCATGCTTTGTTCATCATCTCAGGGCAAGTTACAGGGTGGCTTTTCCGGATCACTCTGATGCTGGAGTCATGATAATCGGATCTAGTCACAGAAAATATCTTCAGAGCAGAGAAAGTTTGTCTACTCAAAGAGCCGATCCTACCATCCACTACACCGACGGGTTTAACAAAGTAGATGTCAAAGTTCTCGGTAGTCAAATGGAGTGAAGTAGATGGTGTGCTCGGATTAACATCATTGGACCTTTCATTTCGAAGTGGGGAGGAGGCTTTCTGAAAAGATGTGTGGTCGACAACAAGGAACTTATCCAAGATGGACGGGCGACTTAAATCCCATGAGGACTCATAAGGAAAGCAAAGGATGATTCTTGCATGCGATAGGGCCACCTGAACTTTCAGACTGTCGCTTGGGGAAGTATTAGTCAATTTGCTGTTTTTTCCGTCATTGTTGCTATACAGTTTATCTGCTCCATGAAACACATCAGACTCGAATTTACTGATAAAATTCAGTATCATGTATACTGTATGGAAGTGCACCCACAGAATCAAAGGAGCCAAATAGATTGACAGTGAAGTTGAGCTTCCTGAGTTGTCATCTTGATCCGTGCTACTGACATCATAATGGAATGTGCACTCACCAAATGTTTTTAGCAGCTCAACCTTAATGAATTTATCTGAATTATGGGGAAAGTGTCCAGCTGTTTCCACCCAGCAATCTTGAGCAACAAATGGGAATTGAGGGAGAGCAGCTTGAACTTCTCTACAGAAATTATTATTTAAGAAAGCAGTGCCAAGGTGTGAGTGATTTGAATTATGTTTTCCAGTACTGTAGTATTCATCAAGCTTCATGTGGGCAATCGATGCCTTGAAACCTAAGTTTCTGGGATACGTCTGCGAACAACAGAATAAAATATTCAGTATGAAGCTTAATAACACTTCAACAATGCATGAACTTAGACAAAGTGCTGAAGGAGGGAAACAATACCTCAAGTTCAAGATGAATGTTCTGACACTTGGCTTCAAGATGATGCATCTTTAAGCTGGAAGCAGTAGCAGGAGACATCATTGATTGTTCCAACTGCCCAGAGGAGAGGCAGCTCGAAAACATTTCAGAATTTCTCATATCACTGAAGAGACTGGCAGAAACACTGGAATCGCCCGCATCCATTTCATCATTTAACAAAAGAATAACAGATACCTCAGCGATGGATGCTCGTAAGGTTTTCTCAATCGGTGGTTCTGTTAGGAAGGAAGAAAAAAGTAAGTCCTGATATATATAAGTTCAGATGATTTAATTGAAAAAAAGAAGTAAAACGCCAAGCCACTTGGTATGATTTGATACCGGAATACATGCGATGGTTACGGGCTTGCAATGCTAACCAATAACCATGGTAACTGAGCAAGAGAATACATAGAAGCTATTATTCGAAGTTGCATCTATTGTGGAACTCAAAGATCTGGATACCAGCTGGGCACACTCTCAGCCTGCTGTTATTAATAAGTCAACATAAAGTACCCATGTTTTTACCAGATAGTAGGTCGGCATTTAGTGGATGTCAATCATTGAGTTCACTGAATTTGGGTTTTAATTCAACTTCGGATTCCAATTTACCACATTAGTTGACAAACTGAAAGACTAAACACTCTTTTTAGTTAGTTCAAAATATTATTGCTAAACAACACCATTACATTGCAGTGGCATTCACGAGTAAACAGCCAAGTTACTCTACAAAGCTGAATTCCCTAGGAAGTATGTCACAAGAAAAACTCAATTATGGATGTCAAATGCATTTATTGCTACTGCAGTGTTCATACGGGACAAACAAATATAATATGAATCATAAATGCATACGAAAAATAAACATCATATACCTTTAGGAATTTGATCTGATCCAGAAGCTAAAGTGGATGCAAAAGTAATTGCGTTGAACACTGAACACGTCCAGTCCCATATGCCACTATTCCCTACATTTGTCTGGGAGTTCCTCAGTTCTTCAAAACATTCAAAGAACTGATCAATGCTGTCAAAGATAACAACAATCAGCAATCCAATTAGGCTAATCCAAATATCGTTTCCTTTCTCTTTTGCTTAAATGACCTACTTCTCTTGATAATGGTAAATGCAAACAGACACAGCAAGAGATGTTATAGACACATGGGTACAGGAAGAACATAACTAGAGAAAAAATGGGAGAAGGAAAGGAAAATTATGCTAATATCAAGACAGAGGTCTAGAATATTTGGTCACTGAAACCCCAGGAAACATACTGATGCCAGCGGTAGAGAACTATTCTAGCAACTGATGCCAGCGGGCAGTAAGATTGGAATTTTAAAAAGATAGCTGAAATAAAGTACAGGACAAGAGGAACAAGAGCATGCTGCAATGACTACTAAGAAAGGGAATGGAAGAAAGAATTAGCTGTAACCCCCAAAACATGTACTACAATATAGTGTGAAATTGGGGAGCAAAACTTCCGTAAATCATATATCTGGTCAAACATTCATAAACCATACAAATGGATGCAATGTGGCATAGCAACATCTTTTAATCTTTTCTACAATGATCTGATAACAGCTATCTGAAAAATATAGTTGTTTAAGCGTTTAATCATGTGAGCTAAGGTAAACTGGAAGATGGTATAGACACATGGGTACAATGAATGTCATGAGGAAGATCGAGGGATTAAAAAAATACAGAAACAAACCTTTCGTCACAATCTGAATCAGGGTCGAATTGATCCTCATGGACAACTAGCTCCGGGATCCAATCCTGAATTACATGTGCCTTAGTTAGGAAAGAATCCTGATACCTGTCTTGCCTGTATTGTGAAAGTGCGATCTGGTCCAAATTTTCCCTGCTGGCCATCACTGATTTTGAAACGCTCAAGGCAGATCTGGAGGTGTTCAAGGACATGTCTGCCGTAGTATGGGCACAATTATGTTCACCTTGATTGGAATGGAGAGAATCCAACACATGCATGAACCACTGGATACTGCTCATTTGTAACAGCAATTCTAATGAATCAACAGATACATCTGCATCAATTTTCTTGAGGTTCAAGCATCCATTACTCCATGGTATGCTTAAGTTCAATGTCCCTGAGAATCCACCGATAGGGCCTGTCAAGACCGAGGTTGTACTATGGCGTGGTGAGATGTCAGCTGTTGCTCTATCCAAATCATTCTGGAGCAGTAGATCGACATCATCCATCTTCAAGAACTCAATCACCGCCTCATGGAATGTTACAAAATTATTCAGCTTGACAAGACCATCTGTTGAAAGATTGGTTCCAAATTCTATCTCTTTAACCCGGAAAACTAGTGATCGATTAAAATCTGGGACCTTGTTATCCAAAACGGCGTGGGGATCAAATACAATGTATGTATTTTTAAACTTGATTTTGAAGTTTGTCAGAAACCACTTGACAGCATTGGCTATTCTCTTGACGCCATCATCCACATCTCGAGATGCAGACGTAGAACAGTGTTTATCAGATTCACTTCTTTTGCTGTTGGCCGATGTCTGTGTGCCACTATCATTACCAGAAACAGAGCATTCAGAATCTGCAGGTGGAACTTCTTCGCTAGGAACAGATGGAGCGAGGACAAGCTCCAAATCTTCCACCACAATCTCACAACTCTTCAGCTGTAGAGGAAATTTGACCAGCAGTGATTTTATCGACCCTTCTTTCACCATGAAAGGAAATCTCGATAGCTGAAATAGGAAAAACGAAATTGTAACACAAGTGGGCAATTGAACAGTTCGAAATCTAACAAACAACAAGTATGGATATGTAAGTTTCTACTCGACACCTTTGAATGAGCAAATATAGCGTACTGACAGCTTTTCTTTTTTCACAGTGCAGCACTAAAATTTGCAAAGGCAGTATCACAGAAAAATCAGGTGTCAGGATTGAACACTGAACTGTGGAAGCTAGAAGAACATCATCCAGCTTCATGCTCTAACCAGCAGTTACAACATCTATATCCATGGCTAGTGCTCAGCGTGTTGATCGCAAACGCTCCATTGTAGCAATATTTAAGCTAGTCCTATTCAAATGAAGGAACTGCATCTTAATCTATGAGCTCCACTCTAAGAATCCTACAAAACTACAACGAGACTGCGGCTGCCGCTCCGTCGCAAACTTGCAATGGACAGACACCTGAGGTCGGTGACCGGTTTACTAAAGAAAAACAAATAATTTTGCCATCCTGATTACTGATTAGTGAAATCAACGGCTTCCTCCTCGCCCTGATATTCTCACAAAAACCTTGTCCCAAATTCTACCAACGTTCATTAGTGAAATCAACTGCAACCAGAATCAGACGCTACGGTCAACCTGTCAGTTTACCGCCACAATAATCCGATTCTCCTCCGCAGTCAGCACGCAAGGGGGACCGATCGCGACGGGTTGAGCCCGAGACCGCAGCCCGCCGCGTCTAATCGAGGACGGAAATCAGCGCCCTAAACCCACGCGGGAGAGGGGAGAGAGATAGGGAGGGAGGGGAAATCGGGAGGAGGCGCACCTGGGCGTTGATGAATTCGGCGTTGAGGGCGAGGTCGGTGAGCTGGAGCGTGCCTTGGGTGAGCTGGAGGTCGAGCTGGTCGAGATCGAGGTCGCCGAGGAAGAGGTCGCCGAGCCCCTTCTTGAGCACGGCCTTGCACATCCGCTTCATCACGGCCCCCACCGAGAACCCCCGCAGCAGCCCCATCGCCGGCGAAACCGGGGAGGCGGGCGGCGGGGGAGGGGGGAAGTCGCCGGAGACGGCGGGGAGGAGGGGGTTGCTTCGACGGTGGGGCAAGTTTTTTCCGAATTAAACCTTTGCGGGGACGGAGTGTTTGCGTCCGGAACCCCGGGAAGGTTGAGTAATTGCGATTTTATACGCCCGCCGCCGACGGTTGCTTCGTGTCCCGCTCGGTTTTATTCGAACTAGTAGTCCGTATCGTGCGTGTTTTTTTTGCTTAAAGTTTGTTCTTCGTTGTTTTATTTACTACCCCTCCGTTTCCTAAATGTAAAATGTTTTAGCCCTTTTTCATATACTCACATATCTACATCTATCTAGACAACTTCTAATACACATGTTCACTCATATTAGCATGTATCTAGACAATATAAACAATAGCTATGATATCTTATATTTAGGAACGGAGGGAGTACTGTAGAAGGGTTGCTGCGGGATCGTTTTAGAAATTAAGTATATTATAAACTACAGTATATTATAGATATATTTTAAATTGTGAATATGAGTAATTAGATGATTTAAGAAATTAATGATGTGTAACTTGCATGCAATAATCAATAAATATGAGTGGAGATGACATGAACAATTGATTGGTTAAGACAGTGGATGATGTGGATAGCTTGCATGTTGAGATAGAAAAATCATTAATGCATGTTAGTGTGGTTTTACTTTATACCCCTCCGTTACTAAATGTAAGATATTTTAGCATTTTTTCACATACATGTCTACATGTATCTAGACTACTTTTAGTGTATATGTTTACTCAATTTAGTCCGCATGTAGACAACATGAGCAATAGCTAGAACATCTTATATTTTAGAACGGAGGGAGTAAGAAGTATAGATTTGTTTGTTTTTGTTTATACTTTATTAAATTTATTATTTATAAACATACTACCATGTCACGATGCATAGTAAAATTAACCAATTTCCAGTTATGCATGCGAAATTAGGTACCCAATTTGGTGAACAAAGTACTCGCGTCAAAGATTTGTACAGCCGACTACGACTGAACATAACATTTCCACTCTAAAGTTCAAGATCGGTTCCTGAAAAATATCCATCAAATCGAAGTCATTGTGTACCATCGACCGAGAACAGCGATGCCTCATGGCGAAAGTCCAATAGTATGTCTATCTTTTATCTCGGTTTTTTTGGGTTAATTTCTTGTCTGTGTGGTATTTTTCTTTCATTTTTTAATCGAAATCTTATAATCTGGTCGGCGTCTCACTCAACTAAGAAATCAACTCCCGATATATGAGAAGAAACAGAAGGGCATGTACGATAGAGAAGATCCGTCTTCTCTTAAAACTTCACGTCATCGGAACAGGCATATAAAATATTAGTGATACAGTGTCATATCTCTTATTAACGTCTCTAATAATTAATTTAATGTGAAATTGCGTTAATAAGGAAAGACATATAGCACAATGAAGATAACTAATTGTCATTCTGTAGCTAAGTGAGGACAACATTCTATTTCTTAATTCTTTCTTCTCAAATTAGGTAAAAAAAATATGTGACAGACTAAAAAGAATATCTGAAATTAAGTACACATTTTGCTGTCGCATTGCGGTTGACGTACAAAACGGCCACCCTTTTTTTATTTGAGGCGTACCCGACGCACCAAGTATTCCGGGGTGCCCCTATGCCTCTCTTGTAGCGAGCGGAAGCTGATACGTCCATTTTGCATCACTATTTTATATTAATTTTTTGTTTTTCATCGTTATTTCATGTTATGATGCATCCCTTATGTTATTTTATTTTATTTTGCATGTTTTATAATTTTTGGAGAATAAACACCGGACCAGATATCTGATGGAAAAAGCACCGTCAGGATACCACATTTCAGAAGATCGGAAGAAGAATGGGGACATCCGGGGTGTCTTAGAAGTCCAGATGAGGATTCCAGCCAGAAGGAGAGCCAGAGCGGGCCACCAGGGTCCCCCACCATGAGGTGGCGTGGCCAGGTGGTGGCCACCCTGGCCCACCCTTGGTGGATATTTTTGGCGTACTTGGCCCCCAGGGAACCCTAAGCCTCCTACCATCGTCGAAGTATTATGCCGCCGCCTCCTCGGGCGGAAAACACCCGAGAGAGAAAAGCTCTCTGGCAGGGAGAAATCTGCCGGGGAAATTCCACTCCGGAGAGGGAAAATCACCGCCATCGTCACCATCATCACTCCGGGCATCATCAAGATCGTCATCATCATCACCATCATCATCATCATCACCATCACCCTCATCATCCACCGTCATCCCGATGTAACAATTAGGGGCCTCTATTGTTGTTTTTCATTAGATCTCTCTCCCGGTCTGGATTACTTGTTAGTAGTCGATGCTTGCGAGATTTATCGGTGTTTGCACTTTATGACCAGATTGCTACCATCCATTATATCACCTCTGATCATGATCTATATGATGTCTTATGAGTAGTTCGTGCTGTTCTTGACGACATGGGAGAACTCAAGTTGTTAGTAGTGAAGTAATGTTGAGTAATATTTAAGTTGTGGTATTATTCTCCTAGTGGTGTCATGTGAACGTCGACTACATGATACTTCACCATTTATGGGCCTAGGGGAATGCATCATGTATTTGGCTACTAATTATGGGGTTGCCGGAGTGACAGAAACCTAAACCCCGTTAGGAAACCATTACACGAGGGAGCGTAGGATCCTGGAGTTTAAAGTTGTGGTTAGATTTATTTTTTAATTACTTTCTTGTAGTTGCGGATGCTTACAAGGGGTATAATCACAAATATGTATTAGTATTAGATGGGACGGTACATTAGTATAGGTTCACCCACACAACACTTATCAAAACACCTAAGATTTTTCAGATGCATGGAACAAAAGCACTTGACAAAAACCCCCCGTGTGTCCTTGAGAACGTTTGTTAATCATAAGTAAACCCACCGGCTTGTCCTTTGCTGAAGAAAGGATTGGGCCACATGTTGCAATTATTATTACTGCATTATATTTATTCGCACTTTATTTATCTGCAATATCAAAAACCCCTACAAATCTATCTTTCAGTATTTACAGTTATTCCTTCATCGAAACTGCTTGTCAACACCTTTTGCTCCTCGTTGTGTTCGACACTCTTATTTATCGAAAGTACTACGATACACCCCATATACTTGTGGGTCATCAAGACTATTTTCTGGCGCCGTTTCCGGGGAGTGAAGCGCTATTAGGAAGTGGAATTGATAAAGGAAACTTCTGCTGTAAGTGTTGTTTTTATTACTGTGTACTGCTTTATTACACTATGTTTGGATCTCCTTTTGAGTCCTTATTTGCGGGCACTGCTGCCACTGCTAGGGTAGTAAGTGACTCACCGCCTGATGATTTGGATCCTTATAAAATACCTATAAAGATTGTTAAACATGTTAGGAATAACTACTATTCAGGTGATGGAACTGTCCATCCTGGTGATCATTTGCTCTTTTTACGTGAATTATGCGAGTTGTTCAAGTGTGCAGGTATTACAATGGGCCAAGTGAAGAGAAAATTATTCTCTATATCATTGACAGGCCAAGCCGCTAAATGGTTCAAATTGCTGAAAAATAGCCAGACTATTGGATGGGAGGAAATTGTGCCTCTCTTTTATTCTAAACTAGAAGAATACCCCGCGCGTTGCTGCGGGGATCATTTTAGGAACTACAGTACATTATAAAGTTTATAAGAGATGTGATACAATTGATCATAATATATATTTTTAAAATTATTAATATGAATAATTGAATGGTTTAAGAAATAGATGATGTGTAATTTGCATGTAGTAATTCATAAATATTAGTGGATATGACATGGACAATTGATTGGCTAGGAGGATGGATGATGTGGATAACTTGCATGTTGAGATAGAAAAATCATTAATGCATGTTAGTGGGGTTTTGCTTTATAAGAAGTATAGATAGATTCTATCCTCCCAGTGAAATTCATAGAGATCTAAGTTATATATATAATTTTTGGCATCATGATGGAGAGATTATTGCCCAAGAATGGGGGAGATTGAAGTTACTAACGCTCAAATGCCCCATTCATGAGCTCCCTAGTAATATTGTTATTAATAATTTCTATGCAAGGCTTCCTCTTCATGATAGGATTTATTGGATGCTTCTTGTTCTGGATCATTTACACGTATGAAGGATGAAGCTAAATGGGATCTTCTTGACCGTATTCAAGAAAACACTGAAGGATGGGAGAATGACAAAGGTAGAAAGTCAGGTATAAAATATGATTATGATGCATTAAAACTTTTATGTCATCCGACGATTTCATAATGTTAGTATTGTTTATGGTCTTGATTTCAAGTTGTTGCAAACTATATTAAGTCTTTTGTTCTTTATTGATATTACTAAAAAGGAATGGGACAAGTACCATGCACCTTATAAAGATACTGTTAATTGTTTTCCTGCTAGAGATATAGAAGTTTCATACTGTTGATTCTATTGTGCCTGAACCTTATATGAGAAAATGCCTTTTCCTAACGTAAAAGAACATTCTATGTTAGTAGTGTGGTTAATTAAAAGTGAAAGGAAACTGTAGAACGAGGAACAAATAACTGTAGAACCTACAGTAGCAATAGTAAAGACCTTGTTTCTGAAAATGTAGAAGAGGGACACATTTATTTTGTGAAATGCTTCTAATATTGTCTCTCATCCTAGTAAATCTAGGAAACCTAGTGTTCATGTGCTATCTTAGGATAGGTGATCATTGCTATTATGGTTTGTGTTGATATTGGTGCTAGTTTAGTGCTTTCCTTTGAGCTTTATAGAGAAATCATGCATGAAATTGGTTCTTGTGAACTTGAAGACATTGATGTGATTATTCAACTTGCTAATAGGGAAATTATTTCTCCAATTGGTATTGTTAGAGATGTGGAGGTCTTATTTGGTAAAACTAAATATCCTGCTGATTTTTAGTACTAGGCACTTTGCTAGTGAGACTTGTCTATTATATTGGTAGACCTTTCTTAAACACTTGTGGTGCTGTTATTGATTGTAAAAAGGAGAAAATCCTTACAAAGTTTAATGGAGAGTCTTATGAATTTAATTTCTCTAAATTTGCTAAAGCGCCTTATGAAGCTGAATTGCCTAATGAGAATTATAGAGTTGAACAATTGGGTGTCATTGCTCTTGCTCCTAACAATCCTTTGCAACAATACGTGGAAGATCACGAAAGTGATGTCTTTATGGAAGAAAGGAATGAAATTGACAAGATTTTTCTACATCAGCCAGCGATGCTGAAACATAATTTACCGGTGGAAGACTTGGGTCCACATTACCACCCAAGGAGGATCTTGTTTTTGATTTAAAGCCTTTGCCTGACAATCTTAAATATGCTCATATTGATGATAAGAAATTATATCCTGTTATTATTAGTTCTAAACTTTTTGGTGAAGAAGAGGAGAGATTATTGGGAATATTGAAGAAACACATAGGTGATATTGGTTATACTCTTGATGATTTGAAGGGGATTTCTCCTGCTATATGTCAGCATGCTATTAATATTGAACCTGATGCAAAGCCAGTTGTTGAGCATCAACGCCGTTTAAATCCTAAGATGAAGGATGTGGTAAGAAACGAGGTATTGAAACTCCTTGATGATGTTGGTATTATTTATCCTATTGCTGATAGTAGATGGGTTAGTCATGTGCATTGTGTCCCTAAGAAAGGAGGGATGACTGTTGTGCCAAATGAAAATAATGAACTTATTCCTCAAAGAGTAGTGGTTGGTTATAGGATGTGTATTGATTTTAGGAAAGTTCACAAAGTTACTAAGAAAGATCATTATCCTTTGCCTTTATTGATCAAATGTTAGAGAGGTTGTCTAAGAAAACTTATTTCTGCTTTCTTGATGGTTAATCTGGGTTCTCTCAAATTGTTGTTAGGAAGCCTGATCAAGAGAACCTATGCTTATAGACGTATGCCTTTTGGTTTAGGTAATGCTCCTGGTACTTTTCAAAGATGCATGTCTGCTATCTTTCATGGTTTTTGTGAAGAAATTGTGGAAATCTTCATGGATGATTTCTCCATCTATTGAACTTCTTTTGATAATTGTTTGCAGAATCTTGATAAAGTTTTGCAGAGATGTGAGGAGACTAATCTTTTTCTTAATTGGGAGAAATTCCACTTTATGGTTAATGAAGGAATTGTTCTTGGACATAAAATTTCTGAAAGAGGTATTGAAGTTGATAGAGCTAAAGTTGAAGCTATTGAGAAAATGCCATGTCCCATGGGATATCAAAGGTATTCGTAGTATTCTTGGTCATGCTGGTTTCTATAGAAGGTTTACTAAAGATTTCTCTAAAATATCAAAGCCTCTTACTAATCTTCTTCAAAAGGATGTACCTTTTGTTTTTGATGAAGATTGTAAAGAAGCTTTTGAAATTTTAAAGAAGGCTTTAATATCTGCCCCTATTGTTCAACCCCTGATTGGAATTTACCTTTTAAAATTATGTGTGATGCTAGTGATTATGCTGTAGGTGCCGTTCTTGGACAACGGAAAGATAAGAAGTTAAATGTTATTCATTATGCTAGTAGAACTCTTGACGATGCTCAAAAGAAAATGCTACCACTGAGAAAGAGTTCCTAGCTATAGTTTTTGCTTGTGATAAATTTACGCAGTATACTGTTGATTCTGAAGTTACTATTCATACTGATCATGCTGCTATTAAGTACCTTATGGAAAAGAAAGATGTTAAGCCTAGGCTTATTAGATGGGTGCTTATTTTACAAGAGTTTGATTTACATATTTTGGATAGGAAGGGTGCTGAAAATCTTGTTGCTGATAATTTGTCTAGATTAGAAAATATCTCTGATGACCCTATTCCTGTTAATGATAGTTTTCCTAATGAGAAGTTAGCTTCAATAAAAGTGAGCTCTCAGGAGAGTCCATGGTATGCTGATTATGCTAACTTTTTTGTTTCCAAGTATTTGCCTCCTACCTTTATAGCTCAGCAAAGAAGAAAATTCTTCTATGATTTGAGACATTATTTTTGGGATGACCCACACTTATATAAAGAAGGTATTGATGGTATTATGCGAAGATGTGTTCCTGAAACTGAACAACGAGAGATATTGAGAAAATGTCATAGTAGTGCTTATGGAGGACATCACGCTGGAGATAGAACTGCACATAAGGTTCTACAATGAGGTTTTTATTGGCCTACTCTTTTTAAAGATGCTAGAAAGTTTGTTTTATCTTGTGATAAATGTCAAAGGGTTGGAAATATTTCTAGACGTAATGAAATTCCTATGAATTATTCTCTTGTTATTGAACCGTTTGATTGTTGGGGTTTTGACTTTATGGGTCCTTTCCCTCCTTCAAAAGGCTACACTCATATTCTTGTTGCTGTTGATTATGTTACTAAATGGGTAGAAGCTATACCTACTAAAAGTGTTGATGGTGAAACCTCATTAAAAATGTTTAAAGACATTATTTTCCCTAGATATCTTATGACTTATGGGGGTTCATGGTGGTTTTAGAAAGACTCTTGCTAAATATGATCTTAATCATAGAATTGCCTCACCCTATCATCCTCAAACTAGTGGGCAAGTAGAATTATCAAATAGAGAAGTCAAATCTATCTTGGAAAACATTGTTAACAAATCTAGAAAAAATTGGTTAAGAAATTAAATGATGCTCTGTGGGCCTATAGAACTGCTTATAAAAATCCCATGAGCATGTCTCCTTATAAAATGGTTTATGGAAAAGCTTGTCACTTGCCCCTAGAGTTAGAACACAAAGCTTATTGGGCAGTGAGAGACCTAAATAGAGATTTTAAACTTGCTGGTGAGAAAAGGTTGCTTGATTTAAGTTCTTTAGATGAATGGAGGAGTGAAGCATATGAAAATGATAAGCTCTTTAAAGAGAAACTTAAAAGGTGGCACGATAAGACAATTATTAAAAGAGAATTTCATATTGGTGAGAAAGTGCTATTGTATAGGTCTCGTCTTAGATTTTTTGCAGGAAAATTACTCTCGAGATGGGAAGGACCTTTTGTTATCAAAGAGGTATATCGTTCGGGGGCATTTAAAATTGTTTCCCTTGAAGACAACTCTTCACAAGTGGTGAATGGCCAAAGACTCAAGCATTATATTTCTGGAGATCCTTATAACGAAAATATTAATTGTATTCGAGCCATGATCCCGGAGGAATTTATTAAGAAGCATATTTCAGAAACTGCAGAGCCAGTTTACAAATAGGTATTAGTTTTGTTAAGAAAACGTTCACGAAACATCTTCCAACTTTTATTTTTACTGTTTTTGGAAAATATGAAAAATGATGAGCCGGAAACGAGGGGGAGACAGAGCCCGGAGGCTCCACACCATGGGGTGGCGCGGTCCCACCCCTGGCCGCGCCAGCCCATGGTGTGGGCGCCCCAGAGCCCCTCTTCGACTCGTTTTTGACCTGGACTTTCCTTTCGTTATGAAACTTTTTGCTATATAATCCCCCGGACCCCCCGAGGTCCGTATATCGTTTTCTCGTCGTGTTTTTGTTTCAAACTGTTTCTGCCAGGATCTGTTTTTAGTTTTAGAAGCATCATGGTCTCCGCCAACGACAACAAGGGGAAGGGACAAAAGGAAGATGATATCCAAAACCGGGAGCCGAAGAAGGAGATTGATAGTGAAGTTGAAGGAGATGTAGAAGAAAACCCACGAGTGTGTCCACGCGCCACCATCGCGAGCATTGGAGTGGTTGCAAAACGTCCCAAGCAAAAGGCAAGGACGAACACTGGATGGAGGTCCCGATGTCACTTTTTATCCACAGATATTCCACTTTCAAGTATTAAGAGACCTTTCCATACTTTAATTCATGAATATCAATATATTAGGGTACCCGAGTCAAGGTTGCCTTCTTGTTGGGATATGGACCGTTCTAACTGTGCAGATAGAGAGAGCTCTCAACCTAAGGAAGTGTGGGCGAAAAATCCGGATGGCTGGAATGCATCGATTGACAAGCATGCAAACCGTATTGAGTACAACACTGATGTGATGCGTATGCTTATGTTTGCAATTGAAGATCTGAAGAAATCATTTGATAAGCTCATCAAGAAGGATTCACCACCACCACCAAAGAAATAATTTGTCATTGGTATTGTCATCCACTTGGCTTGTTCCAAGCTTGGGGGGAGTGTCGCGGTATCACATCACTATCTTTCATCTTTTTACCTTTTCAGTAGAGTCGTATCATGAGTAGAGAGGTTATATATAGGATGGTTTGCAGTATGGAAGTGTCTCTCTTAGGTGGTTATCGTTGTATCGTTGTGTGAGTTGCCGGTTTGAAATATTAATGAGAAGTTTCATCATTTACTTTATGCACACATTATTTTAGTTTTCAATTTCTGTCATATGGTTGAGCTTGTTGTTAGTATTTGGTATCACTCTGGAGATCATCAAGTTAATCTTGTTGGTTTTGGCAAACTTAGCTTGGGTCAGTAGAAATAATAATTTGAGATGCTAGTATAAGAAAGAGGAATTGGCCTATTAGCTCATAAACTTAGTATTCACAAGTTAAAATCGCTTGGGATTTTAATGAAGATTGCATGATTGGTTCTTCATATGTATATTTTATTTGTTTTCCTCAACTCTTATGCTTGTACAGCCAGCCTTGCTAGCCAAAAACCCTGTACTGTGTATGAGCTCTACTCGTGCATCCAAACCTGAACCAAACCTTGCCATTTGTGTCCACCATACCTTCCTACATGTGGTATTTCACCGCCACTCCAAGTAAATTGCTCATGTGCTACCTTTAGAACTTTCAAATAACTCATGTTTTGTGTTCCTGTTTTAGCTCACGAGGATGCAAATAGAGAATCTTTATCTCACTTGTTGATTGGACTCACACACCTGGACTAGTGGCTTCATCCGCTTATCCGAATGTTAGAAGAGCTGGCAGCGGGGTTCCTAGCCCCAAATAATAATACAAATTCTCTTCACTCTTTTTGCCCTTGATTTATTAGTCAAAGCATAATTGTGTAAAGAAAAGAGAAAGAGGGATGACCTTCTATACCAGTTGCGTCCTTCTATGAGAGCCGCTCTTGTGAGTCTAGTTGGCTTGTGACGTACTGCATTTTCTGTTTGCCATTCGATGACATAAGCATACACCTCTCTCAAAATTTAGACACTCCTCCACGGTGTGTGATTGTTGGCAGGCACCCGAGGATTCGGTTAGCCATGGTTTGTGTAACATGGATGGGAGGAGTGTCATGCATTTTATACCTCTGTTTATTAAAATAAAAGCTCTAGCACATGAGTGATCAATGCTTCCCTCTGCGAAGGCCTATCTTTTACTTTTATGTTGAATAAGTAAACCCACTTCCTTCTGTCTCCAGCAAGCATTTGAGTTTTTGCGATCTCACCATCTACATGTTGATTTATTCAATCATGTTTTCTATCCTTCTTTGTTTAGCACATGTTTTATTATCTGAATGAATATTACTTTGAAAGCTATGAATCACTGTAAAAGAGTTGTTATAATTAAACATGTTAAGCTCAATAATAAAAGCCTTGTTATAAAGACTTCACCTAAGATAAGTATGATATCATTAAATGTTCTCTGGCCAAGGACAAGGTTTGCCATCACCAATTTTGATTCTCTCTTTTGCATCTTTGTTTGTGACTCACATTACTCGTTTCAAGTTAAGTTATATGAGGGGAAGTTGCTGTCTATAATGATTGGTGTATAGATAAATGTGATGCTTCTTGTCCGTATTTTATTTATCGACTCTTCACTCCAACATCCTGTGGTCATGTTTACTGAGTTCAGTTTCGCTTGGGGACAAGCGAGGTCTAAGCTTGGGGGGAGTTGATATGTCCATTTTGCATCACTATTTTATATCATAATTTTTTGTTATTCATCGATATATTTTATGTTATGGTGCATCCCTTATGTTATTTTTATCTTATTTTGCATGTTTTATAATTTTTGGAGAATAAACACCGGGACCAGAAATCTGATGGAAAAAAGCACCATCAAGATACCATATTTCAGAAGATCAAAAAAAGAAGGGGGACATCCGGGATGTCTTAGAAGTCCAGAGGAGGAGTCTAGCCAGAAGGAGAGCCAGAGGGGGCCACAAGGGGCCCACACCATGAGGTGGCGCGCCCCCTGGCCGCGCCACCAGGTGGTGTGGCCACCCTGACCCACCCCTGGTGGATATTTTTGGCATACTTGGCCCCCAGGGAACCCTAAGACTCATACCATCGTCGAAGAATTATTCCGCCGCCGCCTCGGGGCGGAAAACTGTTGGAACGCGTAGAGATAAACAAAAACTTTTTCCTACGCCGTACTTCCAAGATCTAGCTGAGGTAGAAGGCCACGAGTATTACCACTAGACGCGCAGGTGCGGATTATCGATGCAGCGCGTCGGGGAAGTGCAGTCCTACGATCCGATCCAGCCGATCCGATCCCTCGAACGTCGAAGTGCTGAACGTACAACACCTCTGCCGGTATCCACACGTACGAGGAGGAGCTCCGACGGCGGACTGCTAGGTCCGGTGCGACGGCTGGACTGAGTGGGGCTAGGGTTCCCAACGCATGGGAGAGAGTACTAACGTGCCCGCTGGGCAACCTGCGCCCCTCTTTATATAGCGTATGGTAATGGGCTTCACAACACTTGTGGCCCATTCCCTCTGTGAGTCCGACTCAAAAAACCAGTCCATTTCCGGTTCGGGTCCAACCCGACCAATACTTGCTCCCGCTCTTAAGTGTGCGACGCTGCAGGCTCATGGCGACTTGGACACGATTGGAGTCCAACTCCCAATCGATCAATCGGTAGCGGCTCCTAGCAGAACGTGCCGACTCCCAAGTACCATTGAGTCATGACGACATACCTTTCAATGTGATATTCATCTTAGTCCCTTTTGCCTCACGATATACCTTGTCGAGCTATAGGCGATTTATCGTCATCCCTTAAATAGCTCAACTCTCTTCTCGATCTGTGACATGTGATTCATCTGAGTAACTTTTAGTCAACCGACACAGTTAACACTTAACTGAGTCGCGCATGGCCATGCTTCCTGAATCATATCACTCGAGAGGGTCCAGAGAATATCTCTCCATTCGGAGGGGCAAAATCCCATCTTGATTATCCACATCACGCAACTTGCTTCGCATTCGACCCGAACTCTGCCTTTATAGTTGCCTTGTCACAGAACAACGTTTGACAGAACCTAAGTCGGTGATCCACAACTCGGATTGTGCGACAACCTCAGGTCTAAGGATTACATTGATTGAGACATGCAAATGACGACTTGATCGTTGCATCTCAATGTGGGTCAGTCCGACTTGCTAAACTCTTTAGCCAAGTCCGTGAACGTTGGAATGGCATCACCATGCCCATGACAAGTGGAACCGTGTCATCAGCCAACACTCACATTAGTCTAGGGTGTGTGTCCAGCACAACCTAAATGACCAAGGACAATCTAGTATGAACAACATGAATATATAGTTCCACAATCGAATCACATATTCAATGACATATATCAGATGTTCAAAACAAGGAAAACTTCATAACTTTATGAATACATTGGGAATTACATCATACATGATTGCCTCTAGGGCATTTTCCCAACAGTCTCCCACTTGCACTAGAGTCAATCATCCAGGCATCATATGCCTAGGAATCGAATGCCAATGCCTCTCGTGTGCACCTCATGCTTAGGCTGTGGTAGCGCCTTTGTCAACGGATCTGCAATGTTTGCATCCGTGTGTACTTTGCATAACTTGATATCACCTTGTTCGATAAACTGGCGAATGAGGTGGTACCGCATGAGTATATGTTTGTTCTTCTGGTGTTGTCTAGGTTCCTTCGCCTGTGCGATAGCACCATTGTTGTCACAATATACGTCCAAAGGATTGGACGCGCCCTGAACCACACCAAGATCAATCAGGAGGTTCCTGATCCAAACAGCTTCCTTTGCCGCCTCTGAGGCAGCAATATACTCAGCCTCTGTTGTAGATGCAGACACCGTATCTTGCTTGGAACTTCCAGCTCACCCTCCGTTCATCACGAACACGTATCCAGATTGCGAACGAGAATCATCTGAGTCGGTGAGATAACTCGCATCCGTGTAACCCTTTACACTGAATTCCTCATCACCTCCATAAACTAGGAACATTTTCTTAGTATTTCTCAAGTACTTAAGGATGTTTTTAACCGCTGCCCAGTGGGCTTCGCCAGGGTCAGCCTGGTATCTGCTCGTAACACTTAGAGCATAGGAAACATCTGGCCTAGTAAAAATCATGGCATACATGATGGATCCGATTGCCGAAGCATACGGGATCACACTCATCCGACTTCTCTCATCAGTCGTCGAAGGACACTGAGTCTTGCTAAGTTTTATGCCATGGGACATTGGTAAGAATCCCTTCTTGGACTCTTCCATTTTGAATTTCTTCAAAACCTTGTCCAGACATGTACTCTGACTCAATCCAATTAGCTGCCTGGACCTATCTCTATAGATCCTGATTCCTAATATGTAAGTCGCCTCACCCAAATCCTTCATCGAGAAACTCCTTTCCAATGACTCTTTGGTTTCTTGCAACATCATGACATCATTTCCAATCAGTAATATGTCATCCACATATAAGATTAGAAAGTTTACTTTACTCCCACTAAACTTCTTGTATAAACAAGAATCATGATCACTCTTGATGAAGCCAAACGATTTGACTACCTCATCAAAGCGAATGTTCCAACTCCGAGATGCTTGCTTCAACCCATAAATGGATTTCTGAAGTTTGCATACCTTGTCAGCATTAGCTGGATCGACAAGACCTTCGGGCTGTATAATATACACGTCCTCAGTTAAATTTCCATTAAGGAAACCTGTCTTGACATCCATCTGCCATATCTCATAGTCGAAATAGGCTGCTATGGCTAACATGATACGAATTGATTTAAGCATCGCTACGGGCGAGAAGGTCTCGTCGTAGTCAACACCTTGAACTTGTCGGAACCCCTTCGCGACAAGTCGTGCTTTATAGACGGAAATATTTCCATCCATATCAATTTTCTTCTTAAAGACCCATTTGCACTCGACGGGTCTTGCACCGTCAGGCAGATCAACCAAATTCCAAACTTGGTTTTCATCCATGGACTTTAACTCGGATCTCATGGCTCCAAGCCATGACTCGGAATCAGATCCCACCATCGCTTCCGAATAAGTTGCCGGCTCATTACTGTCTAACAGTAAAACATCTCGAGCACTCTGTAATCTGGCAGATCTCCGAGGTTCAGGTGCTGTAACCGGTGTAGGTACCACGACCGGCTCAGCCTCCAAGGCCATTGCCGACTCGCCCCTAGCTGGTTCTTCTCGAATTTCTTCGAGTTGCACCGTGCTCCCACTGACTTCCCGACTGAGAAACTCTTTCTCAAAGAAGACACCATTCCGAGCGACAAACACTTTGCCCTCTTCCCGGTTGTAGAAGTAGTACCCCAAGGTTTCCCTCGGATACCCCACGAAAATACACTTATCCGACTTGGGCGTGAGCTTGTCCGACTGAAGTCGCTTGACAAATGCTTCACAACCCCAAATCTTAAGAAAAGACAAACTTGGCCTTTTATGAGTCCACATCTCATGTGGTGTCTTCTCTACTGACTTTGATGGTACTCTGTTTAGTGTGAAAGCTGCAGTTTCTAGACAATAACCCCAAAATGATAAAGGTAGATCTGTCCGACTCATCATTGATCGTACCATGTCCAACAAGGTCCGATTTCTCCGTTCCGATACACCGTTTCTCTGCGGTGTACCCGGCGGAGTGAGTTGAGGAACTATTGCACAACTCTTTAGATGGTCATCAAACTCATGGCTCATGTACTCGCCTCCACGGTCCGTCCGTGGAAACTTTATTTTCCTGCCGAGTTGGTTTTGTACCTCACTCTGGAATTCCTTGAACTTTTTAAAGGCTTCCGACTTGTGTTTCATTAAATAGATATATCCATACCTACTCAAATCATCAGTGAAGGTAATGAAGTACTCATAACCACCTCTGACTGTCGTGCTCATTGGACCACATACATCACTATGTATTAGTTCTAACAAGTCAGACGCCCTTTCACAACTCCTTGCAAAAGGTGTCTTGGTCATTTTGCCTAGTAGGCATGATTCGCATGTCTCGAATGACTCTAAGTCCAACGAAGTTAGAAGTCCATCATCATGGAGCTTCTTCATGCGTTTCCAACTTATATGACCAAGCCGACAGTGCCAAAAGTAAGTCATATTCAGATCATTTGGTTTCAACCTTTTAACATTTATGTTATATACCGATTCACTATCAAGATTTAAAATAAATAACCTGTTCTGAACGGATGCAAAGCCATGAAACATATCTTTCAAATATAAAGAAGAACCATTATTCTTAATATTCGACTCATAACCTTGTCTCATCAAACATGAGGCGGAAATAATGTTTCGACTAAGCGCTGGAACATAATAACAATTATTTAGTTCCAAAATAAATCCTGAAGGTAAATGAAGTTGCATCGTGCCGACTTCCAACGCAGCGACTCTCGCCTTGTTGCCGACCCGAATATAAACCTCTCCTCTTGCCACGCTCCTAGTTCTTACCAGTCCCTGCAACGAGTTGCATATGTGAATAACTGATCCGGTATCATATACCCAAGAACTATTAGGCGCATCAGCAAGATAAATGTCTATAACATTGCACACAAGCGTACCTGAGTTGGAAGTCACACCTCCACTCTTGGCTTTGTCAGCCAAATACTTGGTGCAGTTCCTCTTCCAGTGGCCATCCTGCTTGCAGTAGAAGCAATTGGCTCCGGCTGTAGGAGAAGTCTTAGTCTTTGAGGAAGCACTCTGGACAGGGCATGGGCGCTACCTCCTGACTTATCCTTGTTCTTCTTAGTCCAAGAACTCTTCTTGAACTTAGCCTTATTCTGCACCATCAACACTTGACTGGCGCCTTTCTTGATATCAGCCTCTGCCGTTTTGAGCATCCCATGTAATTCAGTGATACTCTTATCCATACCATGCATATGGTAGTTCGAGATGAACGAACCATACGCACTAGGAAGAGAGTTCAGAATTATATCAGTAGCGAACTCTTCGTTAATTGGGACGCCCAGCCGATCCAGAGACTGAATGTAACCAATCATCTTGATTACATGCGGACTCAGTGGATCGCCATCTTTCAGCTTACAGCCCAGCAAAGCTTGAGAGACTTGATACCTCTCGGTCTTTGCCTGAGCCTGGAACATACTTTTGAGGCTTTCGATCATATCGTATGCCTCAACATTTTCGAACTGCTGCTGCAAGTCCGGTTCCATGTGTGCAAGCATAAGACAGCTAATTTCCGTAGACTCATCTCTAGTCTTACGGTAGGCATTCATGACATCGACAGTCGCATCGTCATCTGGCTCTTCTGGAAGTGGAGTTTCTAGAACATGTTCTTTCTTGTCATGCTTGAGGACTATCCTCAGATTACGATACCAGTTGGTGAAATTAGTTTCATTAAGCTTATCTTTCTCTAGGATTGACCTCAACGCAAACGCGGACAACTGAGGAAGGTTGCTAGGTGGCATTGATCTACAACAGAAAATACGCAAAAACACTTAAGACATGTATTCATAAAGGAGCAGGCATATTAAACGCTTTAATACTTATGCTCCCACTAGAACCAACACCCCTCCGATGGTTGCTAAGTGATTCAAGATCCTAAATAAGCAAGTCGGCTAGTGAGCTTTAGCATCACCGCTAGCCGTCAAGTGATCTAGGTAGGCAACACCTTGCCAATCGTATCCAATACGACTCCTGTTAGTTGGGTGACATCACATGCCCCGGCTCCCAACCTACCTCGCCCCGAGCCCCACAACCGTTGTGATGGACTCGTCTAGATTACCAAGTGCTTCTGCTTGTAAGAGTCCGACTCAAACCCACCTAACCGGAAAGAATTGGTAGCACCTCAATTTTATGAGCCCACTACCAAGAATGTCCGACTTGTGATGGTGCAGCACTGGCGGGGCGACCGACTAGACCTTCTTTGAGGGATTAAAGAATCTACCAACTATCTAAATAGAGGTAAATAGAGACATAACAATAACACAAATAAAGCAATTATAATGTGAAATGTTATGGCTCTCTTCATGGTGATCTCCATCTCCACAAAGCTTGTAAGTCGACTCGTGCCAACTCTTGTCACGTGCCATCTTACTCCATGTAGCCGATTTGTACATCGACTTGCATGCCACCGGGTTCTCCAACAAGCTACACTAGCTAGTAAATGAAAATTTACATAGAGAATCCGACACGCAGGTCGTTATACAATAAAATGACAGCACCTAGGCTCCAGCCGGCTGACAAGAACATGATACGCAGATCATGTATGGATTACACACATCACATGCACATAAGCCATACCATTCACAACTTCTTGCAAAAACAAGTTATGCATAGATACGATATCTACCGGCGTTGTGAAACTCGTAACGACATCTCATCTGCATTCCGATCATGGATTTCTTCATCGGATAAAACAATTTTACCCCAATCTGATCCGTATTCCGATTCGACCAAACTCTTTGATCTTCGATCACCGCAACTGGATTTATGTGTCACGGTATACCCCGATGGCGGAAACCGACCGGTAGGGGTATGTTGTTTCACGACCTTAGCAGTATGATCACGGAAACCTGATCATCCATTAACCCCGAGTACGCTTGATCCAATCAACCTTTTACAAAACCGATCTATCTCATAGAACGACCACCAAAACAACAATTAGATCACATATAACGCTAACTACATATCACATATGTACGGATCTCGGGCCTAATACCAGAAGCTACCGCTCTGATACCACTGTTGGAACGCGTAGAGATAAACGAAAACTTTTTCCTACGCGGTACTTCCAAGATCTAGCCGAGGTAGAAGGCCACGAGTATTACCACTAGACGCGCAGGTGCGGATTATCGATGCAGCGCGTCGAGGCAGTGCAGTCCTACGATCCGATCCCTCGAACGTCGAAGTGCTGAACGTACAACACCTCTGCCGGTATCCACACGTACGAGGAGGAGCTCCGACGGCGGACTGCTAGGTCCGGTGCGACGGCTGGACTGAGTGGGGCTAGGGTTCCCAACGCATGGGAGAGAGTACTAACGTGCCCGCTGGGCAACCTGCGCCCCTCTTTATATAGCGTATGGTAATGGGCTTCACAACACTTGTGGCCCATTCCCTCTGTGAGTCCGACTCAAAAAACCAGTCCATTTCCGGTTCGGGTCCAACCCGACCAATACTTGCTCCCGCTCTTAAGTGTGCGACGCTGCAGGCTCATGGCGACTTGGACACGATTGGAGTCCAACTCCCAATCGATCAATCGGTAGCGGCTCCTAGCAGAACGTGCCGACTCCCAAGTACCATTGAGTCATGACGACATACCTTTCAATGTGATATTCATCTTAGTCCCTTTTGCCTCACGATATACCTTGTCGAGCTATAGGCGATTTATCGTCATCCCTTAAATAGCTCAACTCTCTTCTCGATCTGTGACATATGATTCATCTGACTAACTCTTAGTCAACCGACACAGTTAACACTTAACTGAGTCGCGCATGGCCATGCTTCCTGAATCATATCACTCGAGAGGGCCCAGAGAAAATCTCTCCATTCGGAGGGGCAAAATCCCATCTTGATTATCCACATCACGCAGTTTGCTTCTCATTCGACCCGAACTCTGCCTTTATAGTTGCCTTGTCGCAGAACAATGTTTGACAGAACCTAAGTCGGTGATCCACAACTCGGATTGTGCGACAACCTCAGGTCTAAGGATTACATTGATTGAGACATGCAAATGACGACTTGATCGTTGCATCTCAATGTGGGTCAGTCCGACTTGCTAAACTCTTTAGCCAAGTCCGTGAACGTTGGAATGGCATCATCATGCCCATGACAAGTGGAACCGTGTCATCAGCCAACACTCACATTAGTCTAGGGTGTGTGTCCAGCACAACCTAAATGACCAAGGACAATCTAGTATGAACAACATGAATATATAGTTCCACAATCGAATCACATATTCAATGACATATATCAGATGTTCAAAACAAGGACAACTTAATAACTTTATGAATACAGTGGGAATTACATCATACATGATTGCCTCTAGGGCATATTCCCAACAAAAACACCCGAGAGAGGAAAGCTCTCTGGCAGGGAGTAATCTGTCGAGGAAATTCCTCTCCGGAGAAGGGAAATCACTGCCATCGTCACCGTCATCACTCCGGGCATCATCAAGATCGTCATCATCATCACCATCATCACCATCATCATCACCCTCATCATCCACGATCATCCCGCTGTAACAATTAGGGGCCTCTATTGTATTTTTTACATTAGATCTCTCTCCCGATGTGGATTACTTGTTAGTAGTCGATGCTTGCGAGATTTATCGGTGTTTGCACTTTATGACCAGATTGCTACCATCCATTATATCACCTTTGATCATGATCTATATGATGTCTTATGAGTAGTTCGTGTTGTTCTTGAGGACATGGGAGAACTCAAGTTGTTAGTAGTGAAGTAATGTTGAGTATTATTTAATGTTTGATATTTAAGTTGTTGTGTTATTCTCCTAGTGGTGTCATGTGAACGTCGACTACATGATACTTCACCATTTATGGGCCTAGGGGAATGCATCATGTATTTGGCTACTAATTGTGGGGTTGTCGGAGTGACAGAAACCTAAACCCCCGTTAGGAAACCATTACACGAGGGAGCGTAGGATCCCGGAGATTAAAGCTGTGGTTAGATTTATTTCTTAATTACTTTCTTGTAGCTGCGGATGCTTGCAAGGGGTATAAACACAAGTATGTATTAGTCTTGGATGGGACGGTACATTATCATAGGTTCACCCACACAACAGTTATCAAAACACCTAAGATTATTCAGCTGCATGGAACAAAAACACTTGACAGAAACCTCCCGTGTGTCCTTGAGAACGTTTGTTAATCATAAGTAAACCCACCGGGTTGTCCTTTGTTGAAGAAAGGATTGGGCCACTTGCTGCAATTATTATTACTGCATTTTATTTACTCGCAGTTTATTTACCTGCAATATCAAAAACCCCTACAAATCTATCTATCAGTATTTACAGTTATTCCTTCATCAAAACTGTTTGTCAACACCTTCTGCTTCTCGTTGGGTTCGACACTCTTATTTATCGAAAGTACTATGATACACTCCCTATACTTGTGGGTCATCAGGAGCGAGGGCTCGCTCTCCATCCACGCTACCTGGGCCGGCCCAATTATAGAGCGCAGCAAGCAGCTTCAGCATGTCTTGGTCCAGTGAGCGCAGCGCAGCGAAGGAACATCCAGTGAGCGAAGCCCAGCAAATCGCTGGAGTGGCTCGCGCTAGCCAGGGGAATCGCTAGAGTGGCGGGAGAAAAATAAAACTAAATATTTTCAAACACTGAAAGGCTAAAAAAATAGAAAAGTGAACCATTTTCGAAAATGAACAAAATATTAAATCATTTCAAGACATGAACAAAATTTACATATAAAAATTGAACAAATTTTAATTCGAACGTTTTTACTTGAACAATTTTTAAATTTGACCAATTTTTATCCGAACAAATTTCGAATTTGAATAATTTATAAACTTGAACATTTTTAAGTTTGAATATTTTTCAGTTTTGAACAGTATTTAGAAAACATCGCTGAACCACAAAAAAAGTGAACAGAAAATATGGACACACCAATAATAATGGTGAACCAAAAACAGTAGTGAACCAAAAGTTCCGGTGAACGAAAACTAACGGTGAACCAAAAAAATTGGTGAACTGGAAATAATAGTAAACCAAAATTTAATTTGAACATTTTAAATTTGAACATTTTTTTATTTGAACAAATTTAAAATTAAACATTTTTATCCGAATATTTTTCAAATTTGAACAATTTTAAATTCGGAAAAAAATATCCAAACAATTTTCGAATTTGAATAATTTAAATTTGAATATTTTTTAGTTTAAAGGGACAAAAGAAACAAAAAGAAAGAATAAAACGTAAAATAAAAACATAAAAGGAAATGGAAAAAAGAAAACAAAAAAAGTCAATAAAAAAGATTTAAAACGAAGTGTTAACACGAACCAACTCTAGCCCATTGGTTGTGCTTCTACCAACACTAAGACTACGTCCCCGGTTCGATCCCTCCTCTCTCAGTACTATTTTCTCTTCAACTATTGGGCCGGCCCAAGAGGAAGAAAAACAACAGACGAGTTGGAATAAGACTCTCTATAAGCGACCTATAGTGCTCGCGGTATTCCGCGTCGCAGCGGCAGCCGCCCCGCGGTACACGGCCCTGGCAGTTCGAGACGTGCATCGTCATGGGTCGCTCCGCGTGGGCCCCACCTGATCGCCCGCGTTCATTTTTTTTGTCTACACCTATGCGCCACGCGACAGGAGCCGGCCGCAGGATCTATCCATCCGTAGACATGAATAGGATGATCGGTTCAGCAACCGACGAAAAAAACGGTGTCCAATTCTGGAATATTTTAAAGGTGATTTGTGTCGGCTGGCTGCTGGTACATAGTGATGTGTCCTTAATAAGACATTTTTTTAGATAAAGAGCATTTATTAATATCCAGAAGATACCAATTATATCCGGTCTCTGCAACAACAACGCATTGTCCTAGTGACCTTACGGATGCACACCGGTGAACCTAGACAAAAGAATTACTAGACAAAAGAATTACATGAAAGAAGAAAAGTCCCGCTAAAGTGATCGAAACTTCGGAACAACAGTACTAACACCACCAAGACAACACCAAAAATCCAGCTTCTCCAAAAGCGGTGCCTTCAAGAAGGAATAGTGCACAAGCGTTGTCGTCGCCCGATCATAGATCTCGGGTTTTCACTGCGAAGACAATCCATTCTCTCAAAATAATGCCATCACGTGGACATTGCCAGCTACAACCAATTAGGGCCAGACCTTGGATTTTCACCCTGAAAGATAGGACATAGGACTTCTCCTGTGCAGTCGCCCCCACATACATGCCGCTGCCCGAAGTCACGAAACACCTAGCCAATTCTTCGTCGCCACAAAGCTTCAAACAACCATTACTAATCCTCAGATCCTGCCTTTCATGACATTCTCTCCCAACACCATGGAACGAGAAAACGTGCTCCATGAAAATAAGAGCCAGCAAAGCTTCGAAGCGCTCCCTCTGAAACCAAACGGTCAAAGAAAAATGTGGGTGCGCACGATCGAATACCATTTGATCCAGCAATCTCCATGCATGAGTTCCCAATGGAGTTCGTCCGCAGAGTCTTCCAAAACACGACTGTCCAGCCAGATCGATGGGGATAAGCATCCGGCCAATTGAAGCCTTCATGCGACAAGAACCCTAGGACCGCCACCTTTATTCGCAAGACTCGCAGGCCCCCACGCCACCAGTCCACTCCTTGCAGGAATGACCGATGATGGTCAGCCTAGCGCACGGCTGCGAGATCCATGGCTTGAACCCCAGATCCCACGCAGCAGATACCCTGGCTGACCCTCGGGCCTAGATCGGAGCCGGCAGCCCAGATCGTGGCCCGGAGATCCCGGCGACACCCTGCAGTAGGCCAAGACGGCCACGCCTGCAGCACACCACCACCTCCTCGTCGCCCTACCGGAGTGCCTCAGGGGCCGACAAAAAGCCGCGCCGCCCCATGTCCTCAGCCGGCGCCCCACCGCCTCCCATGAAGCGTCGCCGGGGACACCTCTCCTGCCCACCGTCATGGACGGGATGGGCGCCGCCGCCACCACAGTGAACAGCAGCAGCGGCGGCCGGAAGCTTTCAGATGAGGGGGGCTAGTGTTCGGGGGTGGAGGTCCTCGGGAGCCGCCGGGAGAGGAGCGTCTCGGGAGAAAAAAAAGAGTATTTTCTAAGTTAGGGAGCAGCTGCTGCCATGCCATGTGCTTTCTTAATAAGAGATAGAGAACCACATGTTTAGATTGATGTTGAACGCACATGGTCACGTATGGCTCATGTATTTCTGATGTAGTAACTTTTTTTATAAAAGATAGTTCAATACTCATAGCATATAAAGAATATGATGTAGTACGTACTTGTAGACTTCTCTTTGTACATTTCCTACGGGACTGTTGTTCCTCGTGGTGCGAGGTTTGGGTAGTGGCAACGACATCCTCACGAATAAATCTATTTCAGCTCCGCTTCTACACTGGCGATGTCCTTCATGATGGCGTCTCGGAGTTGATTGCACCGTGTGTTCGAGTCTCCGTTAGGGTTCATGGATTGTGTCGGCGAGGAGGCGGTGGCGATCCCATCTGGCGTGTCTCTCCTTCTACTCTGTCCGCGTTGCTGCGGCGTTGTCTCCGACGTCATGATGAAGTAGGGAGGATTTGTCGTCCGGGGGTACGTGCAGATGGTTGTACGCGCAGTTAACAGCTGTAAGATGGTGCATCATGTGATGGGTTTGTTTGTTGGAAGCTAGCGGTGCTGGTTTCCTCCTCCGACGTCGTAGTCGTGCGGGGGTGTCAGTTCTAGAGTTCGATGGCGTGTCCGAGAACACGTTGTTCCGGTGTGATTCTTTCAATGGCAATGGTTTTGCTTCTAACAAACTATTTTAGAGGTCCGTAAATCTGCAGATCAGCGATGGAGACGGCCGAGCTTGTGTGAAGAGGTATTTTGTCTTCTTTCACTTGGTGATTGATACGTTCAAAACGTATTTATAATTTTTGATGGTTTCATGCTACTTTAATGCTTTTCATAATTGTTTTTATATTAAGTTTATGATTTATCTGGACTAACCTACTAATAGTTGAAAAATTGCACAATATTTTTGTTGGGAATATGCCCTAGAGGCAATCATGTATGAAGTAATTCCCAATGTATTCATAAAGTTATTAAGTTGTCCTTGTTTTGAACATCTGATATATGTCATTGAATATGTGATTCGATTGTGGAACTATGTATTCATGTTGTTCATACTAGATTGTCCTTGGTCATTTAGGTTGTGCTGGACACACACCCTAGACTAATGTGAGTGTTGGCTGATGACACGGTTCCACTTGTCATGGGCATGGTGATGCCATTCCAACGTTCACGGACTTGGCTAAAGAGTTTAGCAAGTTGGACTGACCCACATTGAGATGCAACGATCAAGTCGTCATTTGCATGTCTCAATCAATGTAATCCTTAGACCTGAGGTTGTCGCACAATCCGAGTTGTGGATCACCGACTTAGGTTCTGTTAAACGCTGCTTTATGACAAGGCAACTATAAAGGCAGAGTTCGGGTCGAATGAGAAGCAAGCTGCGTGATGTGGATAATCAAGATGGGATTTTGCCCCTCCGAATGGAGAGATATTCTCTGGGCCCTCTCGAGTGATATGATTCAGGAAGCATGGTCATGCGCGACTCAGTTAACTGATAACTGTGTCTGTTGACTAAGAGTTAGTCAGATGAGTCACATATCACAGATCGAGAAGAGAGTCAAACTATTTAAGGGATGACGTTAAATCGCCTATAGTTCGACCAGGTATATCGTGAGGCAAAAGGGACTAAGATGTAAATCACATTGGAAGGTATGTCGTCATGACTCAATGGGACTTGGGAGTCGGCACATTCTCCTAGGAGCCGCTACCGATTGATCGATTGAGAGTCGGACTCTAATCGTGTCCAAGTCGCCATGAGCCTGCAGGGTCGCACACTTAAGAGCGGGAGCAAGTATTGGTCGGGTTGGACCCGAACCGGAAATGGACTGAGTTTGTGAGTTAGACTCACAGAGGGAATGGGCCACAAGTGTTGTGAAGCCCATTACCATTCGTTATATAAAGAGGGGCGCAGGTTGCCCAGCGGGCACGTTACTCCTCTCCCATGCGTTCTGAACCCTAGTCCACTCAGTCCAGCTGTCGCACCGGACCTAGCAGTCCGCCGTCGGAGCTCCTCTTCGTATGTGTGGATACCGGCAGAGGTGCTGTACGTTCAGCACTTCGACGTTCGCGGGATCGGATCGGCTGGATCGGATCGTGAACTGCACTGCCCCGACGCGCTTCATCGATAATCCGCAACCGCGCGTCTAGTGGTAATCATCGTGGCCTTCTACCTCGGCTAGATCTTGGAAGCATCGCGTAGGAAAAGTTTTTGTTTATCTCTACGCGTTCCAACAATTTTTGTTTTACACTTTGATGTGTAGGAATTACCAAAAATAGAAGAAGAAACCTTGTCGGAGTCGAATTGGGACTTTCCTGAAATCTGTCTGAAACACTTTTTAAACATTGCTACATTACGGGTCGAAGACAATGTCAAACGGAAATCTCACATAAGACAAAGTTGTGGGGAATTTCGCGGCGTACGTTCTAGAGTTAAAAGTCGCTTGATTCCGACTCCGGACGGCCGAGAAACGCCCGATTTACCGCAGCCCTAGATGGGATAACGGAAATTCGTGAGACTATATAAAGGGAGAAAACCTAGGTCGTGCAAGAGACCCCATACCACGAATTTCTAGCCACCAAAGCCACGTTTTAGGCTCCCCCATGGATCTCATCTCCATGGGGAGGGCTCCCAAGTCCGATGAGGGCTAAGGGGCGGCGCTCCCCCACTACTACAGAAAAGATTATAGGAGGCGCATTTTTTTTATGCGAGGCACATATAGAATGCGCCTCCAGCGCCAAGCCTCGTGTATTCGGGTTATGCGAGGCGCATTTCAAAATGCGCCTCCTATACCTGCATATAGGAGGCGCAGGCGCATTTTGAAATGCGCCTCCTATATGTTATAGGAGGCGCATTTAAGAATGCGCCTCGCATATGCATATAAATGCGCCTCCTATATATCCTCATATGCGCCTCCTATAGTTCTCAATATGCGCCTCCTATAACATTTTCGATTTTTAAAATTTGCAGAATTACTGCATATTCCAGAATACACATATACATGATTTCCAGAAACTAGAATCACCATGAATACCATCAACTTGAATCAATCGCGACATATATATATATGCAAATTCATTTATACGAAGTACATCACACAACACAAGTGTTTGTGTCTCTGATCGAGTACAAGTTCACAATCACGTTACAAGATCTTCCCCGAGCCTCCCTCCTCGTGCGCTTCTTCCCGAGACATATCCTGGACCTCCCCTTGCCAAGATCGTGGCCTCGCCAGCGCGCAGCTGACGCCTCCCAGAATTTCGCCGCCCAGATCAACTCCCAGCGACAGATCAACTCCAGCGCTCGAGGTCCCTCCTCCCCGATCAACTCCAGCCGCAGATCAACTCCAGCGCGGTGCCCTGGTCAACTCCCAGAGAGACTCGCCCGCCTGATCCAGCGCCAAGCACCAGCGCCTCGCGAGTTCCTGCTCCCTGGAGCATCGCTTGATCGATAGTCACTAGTGTACAAGTTCCTGCTCCCTGGAGCATCAACAATAGCAGCAAAATCAGTGCAGAGCATCAACAACAGCAGCCAGTGGCAAAGTTCTTACTCCCTACCAGAAAAATCAGTGCAGTCTGCGGCAAAATCAGCCGCATGTGCAGCAGTATAATGATCGTCGCTATGATGCTCGTCACCTCACTGTGATTCTCCTCCAGCCCTGCAACATATTAAAGAAGTTGCTGCCAGTGGGTATCGATTATTCATGTTAAAGAAGTTAAGATGCAAGGCCAAAATGCACCCGCTGGTTTGCACTACTGCTGCACAAACAAACACTACCCACTGGTAGAAAAAAGGCCTTCCATACGCCCTCATTAGTCCCCAAACTTCGCGCCCCGTGACTAAAGGGGTTTTAGTCCCGGGTTGGGAGGAGACCCGCGACAGAAGGTCATGCGTCGTGGGTTGGGAAGCGCGTGGAGGCGCATGGAGGGCTTTAATTCCGGTTGGCGTCGCCACCCGCGACTAATGATCCAGTCCGCTGGCCTCCCTGCCTTTAGTCAAACTGCTTGCCTCCCGCGCGGCGGTTTTATTCGCGAGCGAGAGGCAGAAGGGCGCCATTGCTACAGTGCGCACCCGAGTCTCTGTTTCTTCTTCTCTCTTCTCTTCTCTTCCTCTCTTCGATCTTCCTCCACCAAGCACCCATGGATGAAGTTTGGGAGACTGTCCGTGTGGCCACACCATGCGGCAAGAGTCTCGATGTGGCGTACACCAATAATTGCGAGAGGCTCCCCGGTCTTTTTGAGCATTTCGGCTATCTCTATGAACAAGCCGATGAACACCATAGGTTCTTCGGGCTTGATCTAGAGTATACAGCGGATCAACGGGATGTTGCCGTCATCCAGATTGCGCTCAAGGAGTTCGCTTTGGTCTTTCAATGGTCAAGGTAACGCACATGTACAATCTTGCATTTTCGATTTGTTTGTTGCATCTGAAGAATACATGTGTTGCAACATATCTAACACGTTCTATTTTTGTTGTTGTAGTAGTTCAAAGGATTCTACGGCCCTTGTTGATTTTCTTGTCAACATGGGGTACGACTTCTGCAGTGTTGACATCACTCAAAACCGGCAGAAGTTGATGCGATTGGGTATTGTGATACCTGAAGATCACTACATTGATCTTCAGGATCTTATCCATTTTGATGATTTGTTCGGTCACAAGACCGGGATGGCTTCGATGGCAACCGCCTTCATCCACGCCGACTACAAAACCATGAAGTCTGGTTTCCCCTCCAAGAATCACAGGCGTTCACTACAAGAAATATGCTGATACATGACGCTCTATTTTCGTCACTAAATCGTCGCTATATGCCGTCCATGACGATCCTATGACGAAAATCAAATCGTTGAAAACCGAGCGTCAGTAATGAACCACAACGACGTTTTTTGGGGAATCGTCATGGATATCCACGACAATTTTGGAACGTCACAAATTTACGACGATCCAAAATCGTCATGCACAGTCTGGCCAGGCCAGATCAGCTCCCACGTGGCCAGTCCTACGTGGCAAAATCATGACGAAATAAAATCGTCGTGGATTAAAATCAGCCCGGTCCATTTAGGTAATCTTCATGGGCCTAGCCCAATAGTTATGGTCCTTTTCTTTTCTAGTTCGCAACCTTTTATGGTCCATTTATCATTTGGGCTTTAGCCTACTTGGGTTTATGGGCCGTGTCATTTTTACTCTGCGATCTAATTATGTGCCTAGGAATTTACGATACACTGCTAGTTTGGGCCGCAGGCTTATTTCAATGCTTTTCGAATTTATTTTAGGCATTTTCTATACTTCTATAGAATTTTTTTCTGATTATTCTAAGCTTTGTGTCCCACTCATCAGGTTTCAACGTTTTTATTTGAGTTGATAATCAATATAGGATCAGAAAAGGAGAAAACACATGAAACTCTTGAGGTATAGAACAGAGTCACAGACAGAAATAGTCTCACAGAGACAGAACAGTCTCACAGACAGAAAGTCTCACAGAGACAGCTACAGATATCACAGAGACTCCACTCGGAACACATGAAACAGATATATTACCAATACATACACAAACAGATGGCTACTATCTCACAAATAAAACGACGTGCAACATAATAGCTACTCTTTTATATTCTCGAGTTTCTTCAGTCTTTAACTTCTTCAGTTTTCTTGACCGACAGCACATAACCTGACATCAAAAAATTATGTGAAGATAAAAGAAAATAAAAACCTGGAATGGCAAGCGAGAAAAAAATGGCTGATGATAATGAAACAGGAATAAGACGACAAAAAATGGCTGATGATCAGGAAACAAGAATAAGAAGACAACTTAATCAGGCACCCTTCCTTGATAACTCCAATCGTTGCTATTGCAATGATTTGTCAGAGCAACCTAAAGCACACAGAAGTTCTTTAGCTACTGTTTTAGACTAACCTTGTAGTTCCCTAGCATCTCTAGATGTGCCTGGCAATCATTTTGAAATGGATGGGGAACATATTCTTACAATGACACGAGTGCATACTAATTTCATCTATGTTAGCACAACTGCACAAGCTTATACAAACCATGGAAAGGGAGTCCAGTTATGAAGTAGACAAAAATATAAACCAATCATCATCTGACAATCTACCAAATTTATGCATTAATAGAACTACAAGCATGGAACATTATGAATTGAACAAAATGCACAAGCCAGTCAAGGATTCGTACATTAAACAATATGAGCAGTGCAGTTTTAGATCGATGGACAAGGATCAGAGAGAGAACGGTGTTGTTACCTTGTTGAAGTCAGGAGACTTTGGTCACCGGATCCAACAACTTGATGAGCACGACTGCTACAGATGCAAAATCAACCATCCCATTTAAGCACCTAAAAAATAACAGCCCAGTTAATTGTTGGTTAAAGGTAATGCAAGCAAATTAATATTTTTAGCAGCTGAGCAAATACAAACAAATTATTATAACCGGTTAACTAGCACATGATCCATAACAGTGTACGTCATCGACTAACATTAACTTTACACAGATAGTACTAACACTTGCATCACAGAGGCTCCTAATGGAAAGTAACTCAATCAAAACTATACTTCAGTGGATAATAATCTTACCACGTAATTCATTTGGTGACAGCGAAGCCTACTGGCTATTAGTATCAGAATAAGCAAATTATAAAATACATGACAGTGGCTTAATGGCTTAAGGATACTTCTAAATTCTGATGGTTACATCGCTAAAATACTGTAAATCACAAGTACAAATACATCTATATCTAAACAAACAAATATGCCATATTTAGACATGAGTATCTATATCTAGACAAATAGGGGTCATGCATTTTTGCACAGACGGAGCCTGGAATTTTTGAACAAACGGAGTACTATATTAACTTATTTAAACACATTTCATATGAATGTGGACTGCTGTTATTTACCATTCTGCAAAAACTAGTTGGAACAGTTTTCATTGAAAACGGACTATTTCTTATGCATAAGATTATCAGGAGAACATGCATGCTGACAGTTACCAAACACACTTGACAAACAGACAATACAAATATCACGACGGCTAAGTGCAGCTGAAGAAATGTGGATGCATGTTAAATATAACAGACACAATTTGACAAACCAAAAATGGTTTATAAGAATCTCCTGAGTGAACATAGAAAATTTGGTCTCTTGTCCATCTAACCAGCTCCAACTCAAAAGCGTTACATAAAATCGATGATAATATCTAGAACAAGACCAAATCCTGCAGCAGGTAAGGGCACAGCAGATGAAGAGCTCTCCTAGGCCACCAGAGTGCTGGCTGTGGTAGATTCACTGCAGATAACCAAGGTTAGATCATCAGATTGAACACTATTAACTGGGAAGACAAAAACATGATGTACAGAATGTAAAGCTATTGAGCAAACACAGGAACAACTGGAGATTGCCTAATATTCAGATTAAAATGCAGGAATCATAAACTTGCCATCCACAAATGTCGGAAATAATTCCTAACAAGCAATGGGACAAACTTAGTTTTCAAACTGTTTGTGAAGTGCTCAGTCACTAATGATTTTTAACAAAATTTTGTTACTCAACGTGGATTGAGCAACACACGTTTTCTATAGATCAAATACTGACAGTTGTAGAGCAATATTAGAGAGCAATATTAGTAATGTAACTGAAGGGGACTGAAGTAGTACGTGGACTGAAATCAGAAAGTGCAGGCGCCCTGGACAGAAACCCAACCCCATTAACTGTTAAAGCCGGATAGGAGAGATAGTTGAGTAGGAGGAGGAAGGAGGCCGAACCGGGAAGCGAAGTCGTGGGCGCATACGAAGGTTATGGTGTCCAGCGTCGTCCGCGAGGAGAGTCTGCGCGAGGCGGAACTCGTGCTGGACCGATCTTGCAGTGTAGAGGCCCGGGGCTGCCAGATCCGACTAACGCGAGGGCAGCGACGGCCAGATGAGGGAGGTGGAATCGATAGCGAGATCTGCGCGCCTGCAACACAAAAGAGGGAGGTGGAATCGATAGCGGGGAGCGATGGAGGTCGACTCGCAGCTGATCTGCTGTTGTCGGGCGCGACCTTGGCGTCCACAAACCGCGGCAGCGAACCTAGGGAAGGCGGGAGGCGGAGCCCAGGGTGGAGGTTCATGGGAGCGCGCTAGGGGAGGCGGGATCGTGGGGAAGGTGGCGTCGAAGGTCTCGATCTGGATCTTGCTGTGCAGGGATCGTGGGGAAGGTGGGGATGCTAGAGAGGGGCCAGGGTTTGTGTGTGCCGACAGAGATAAGAGAGGTAGGGTTTGACGCGAAGGAGGCGGCGACGCGCTGCCTTTATTCTAGAAGCGCGCGCTCCTGACCGTCAGATCGACATCCAACGCCTCAACGTGGTCTAGCGGTATCCAAACGGGCTGACATCTGGAGATCTCGGGGTAAGACTTGTGCTGGGCCAGTTTGGCCCATTTTGATAGAACAGTTGTTACCGAAAAAAAACAATTTCCACTAAAAAAAGCAAAAAAGAACTATTGGCTGAAATAAGAAAGTTTGAAGGCTTAATTTTGCATAAATTATTGTGCTTATCAATAGCAGATTATACTTAATTTTGCAAAAATATTGTGATTCTACACAATAATGCCCATGATCAGAAACTAATCATCGGTTATGTCTAGTAATATGACAACATATATGGTATAGTTTGTTGAAATGCACTCATATTCTACACAAGCATGCATAATGGAACAACTAACAATGTTCACGAAGAAAGTTTTATTTTTCCTTAAATAAAAAATCATTTTTCATTTTCGGAGTGTCAAAAAAGGTTTTTTTTGTGAAGCACCTACCAAAAATATGTTACAAAATTATACAAAGTAAAATTCTAAATATATTATGTCATATTTTATCTACAAATAACAAATTTACTAACTCTCAATAGATTTTCATACACCTCTTTTGAAAAAGACAAATGTTTGCCGATTCCGCTGAAATCGGGCCAATTTTGAACTACAGGTGCGTGATAGTTTGCTCATGATTTTTGCAAAAATAATTTTTAGGTACCCAAGTACCTATTTAAACATAGATACACCAATATATCATCAAGATTCAACACCTAGTTACGAACGGTCATGTCCCCCGTTTTGACCGTTTTCCGAAACCGGCTTTGAAAATTCCAGAAAATTCAAAAACTATCAAAATGACGCAAGACCTTCGCGTGGTGTTGTTATATATGTTCTAGTATCCACCAAAAATAATAAACTTCGAATAAGACAATTTGGTGGGAAATGTGTTCACAGAAATGAGCTATCTCGTACGAAGATTCATGACTTTCGGGCAAAATGACGGATGTTTTGGCCACATCCATGGCATAGTTTGTTACAATGTGACCATATTCCACACAAACATGCATATTGGTACAACTAACAATGTTCACGAAGAAACTTTTATTTTTCGTTGAATAAAAATACCATTTTCCATCTCCGGAGTGTCAAAAGTGGGTTTTTTTGTGAAGCACATACACAAAATATGTTGCAAAAATGTACAAAGTAAAATTCTAAATATATTATGTCATATGTTATCTACAAATAACAAACTTAATATCTCTAAATATCTCAAAATACACCTCTTTCGAAAAAGACAAATTTCAGCCGATTCCGCTGAAACCGGGCCAAATTTGAACTACAAGTGCCTCGTAGTTTTCTCTTTATTTTTTGAAAAAATCATTTTTAAGTACCCAAGTGCCTATTTCAACATAGATACACCAAGAGTTCATCAATATTCAACACCTAGGTACGAACGGTCATGTCCCCCGTTTTGACCGTTTTCCGAAACCGGCTTTGAAAAATCCAGAAAATTCAAAAAAACTCGAAACGATGCAAGATCTTCGCGTGGTGTTGTTATATATGTCCTAGTATCTACCAAAAATAATAAAATTGTAATACGACAATTTGGTGGGAAATGTGTTCACAAAAATGAGCTATCTCGTACGAAGATTCATGGCTTTCGGGCGAAATGACGGATGTTTTGGCCACATCCATGGCATAGTTTGTTGAAATGTGACCATATTCCACACAAACATGCATATTGGTACAACTAACAATGTTTACGAAGAAACTTTTATTTTTCGTTGAATAAAAATACCATTTTCCATCTCCGGAGTGTCAAAAGTGGGTTTTTTTGTGAAGCACATACACAAAATATGTTGCAAAAATGTACAAAGTAAAATTCTAAATATATTATGTCATATGTTATCTACAAATAACAAACTTAATATCTCTAAATATCTCAAAATACACCTCTTTCGAAAAAGACAAATTTCAGCCGATTCCGCTGAAACCGGGCCAAATTTGAACTACAGGTGCCTCGTAGTTTTCTCTTTATTTTTTGAAAAAATCATTTTTAAGTACCCAAGTGCCTATTTCAACATAGATACACCAAGAGTTCATCAATATTCAACACCTAGGTACGAACGGTCATGTCCCCCGTTTTGACCGTTTTCCGAAACCGGCTTTGAAAAATCCAGAAAATTCAAAAAAAACTCGAAACGATGCAAGATCTTAGCGTGGTGTTGTTATATATGTCCTAGTATCTACCAAAAATAATAAAATTGTAATACGACAATTTGGTGGGAAATGTGTTCACAAAAATGAGCTATCTCGTACGAAGATTCATGGCTTTCGGGCGAAATGACGGATGTTTTGGCCACATCCATGGCATAGTTTGTTGAAATGTGACCATATTCCACACAAAGATGAATATTGGTACAACTAACAATGTTTACGAAGAAACTTTTATTTTTCGTTGACTAAAAATACCATTTTCCATCTCCGGAGTGTCAAAAGTGGGTTTTTTTGTGAAGCACATACACAAAATATGTTGCAAAAATGTACAAAGTAAAATTCTAAATATATCATGTCATATTTGATCTACAAATAACAAACTTACTACCTCTCAATAGCTCAAAATACACCTCTTTCGAAAAAGACAAATTTCAGCTGATTCCGCTGAAACCGGGCCAAATTTGAACTACAGGTGCCTCGTAGTTTTCTCTTTATTTTTTGAAAAAATCATTTTTAAGTACCCAAGTACCTATTTCAACATAGATACACCAAGAGTTCATCAATATTCAACACCTAGGTACGAACGGTCATGTCCCCCCTTTTGACCGTTTTCCGAAACCGGCCTTGAAAATTCCAGAAAATTCGAAAAAACTCGAAACGATGCAAGACCTTCGCGTGGTGTTGTTATATATGTCCTAGTATCCACCAAAAATAATAAACTTGGAATAAGACAATTTGGTGGGAAATGTGTTCACATAAATGAGCTATCTCGTACGAAGATTCATGGCTTTCGGGCAAAATGACGGATGTTTTGGCCACATCCATGGCATAGTTTGTTGCAATGTGACCATATTCCACACAAACATGCATATTGGTACAACTAACAATGTTCACGAAGAAACTTTTATTTTTCGTTGAATAAAAATACCATTTTCCATCTCCGGAGTGTCAAAAGTGGGTTTTTTTGTGAAGCACATACACAAAATATGTTGCAAAAATGTACAAAGTAAAATTCTAAATATATCATGTCATATTTGATCGACAAATAACAAACTTACTACCTCTCAATAGCTCAAAATACACCTCTTTCGAAAAAGACAAATTTCTGCCGATTCCGCTGAAACCGGGCCAAATTTGAACTACAGGTGCCTCGTAGTTTTCTCTTTATTTTTTGAAAAAATCATTTTTAAGTACCCAAGTACCTATTTCAACATAGATACACCAAGAGTTCATCAATATTCAACACCTAGGTACGAACGGTCATGTCCCCCCTTTTGACCGTTTTCCGAAACCGGCCTTGAAAATTCCAGAAAATTCGAAAAAACTCGAAACGATGCAAGACCTTCGCGTGGTGTTGTTATATATGTCCTAGTATCCACCAAAAATAATAAACTTGGAATAAGACAATTTGGTGGGAAATGTGTTCACATAAATGAGCTATCTCGTACGAAGATTCATGGCTTTCGGGCAAAATGACGGATGTTTTGGCCACATCCATGGCATAGTTTGTTGCAATGTGACCATATTCCACACAAACATGCATATTGGTACAACTAACAATGTTCACGAAGAAACTTTTATTTTTCGTTGAATAAAAATACCATTTTCCATCTCCGGAGTGTCAAAAGTGGGTTTTTTTGTGAAGCACATACACAAAATATGTTGCAAAAATGTACAAAGTAAAATTCTAAATATATCATGTCATATTTGATCGACAAATAACAAACTTACTACCTCTCAATAGCTCAAAATACACCTCTTTCGAAAAAGACAAATTTCTGCCGATTCCGCTGAAACCGGGCTAATTTTGAACTACAGGTGCATGATAGTTTGCTCATGATTTTTTGAAAAAATAATTTTAAGGTACCCAAGTACCTATTTCTTCAGAGATATAGCAATATTTTTACAAAATTTCACAATTAGATAACCACGGTCTTGCCCACCATTTTGACTCAAAAACCGTAATTCAAAATCTCCTAAAGTCTCAAGAAATATATGCTCATGGAATGATTGTATTATATTTAAAAAATGGTTTGAAATGGTCTATAATTACCACAAATAATTTTACAATTTTTTTAAAATTGGTTACGGTTATTTTGGAGGTGGAATTCAAATTATAGAATGAAAACAGAAAAAAAAAACGAAAAAACAATCGACCAAGCACAGCACAGTGGCCTGTTCTGTCGCGCTAGCAGCCCAACACTCTCTTCCCTGCCTTATTCGGCCCATACCAAGTAGGATGCTTCCCTGCCGAATTCCCCCTCCCATGGGCCTTGGCCCAAAGTCGCAGCGGTAAAGATGAAAAGAAGTGAACACGTAGTTACAACACGAACCATGTGGTGGCCTGGTGGTTAGGTTAGGCAACGGTTGTGGGTGAGGTTCATGGTTCGAACCCCCTAGCAGACCTATTTTGGCGATTTATTATTTATCACGGCATTTCTACATCGCATAGGTAAAGATAAAAAGTGTGAACACATGGTTTGTACAGCGACCGTGCGGGTGCCTGGTGGTTTGGCGAGGCAACAGTGGAGCGTGAGATGTGTGGTTCGATCCCCAGCGAACCAATATTTTTGCGATTTATCCTTTAATCATGGCAGTTCTACATCGCATCGGTAAATCAAAATATGTGAACACATCGTTCTAACAGCAACCGTGCAGTGGCCTGGTGGTGTGTTGAGGCTAGAGTTGAGCGTGCGATTCAAGGTTCGAATCCCAAGCGAACCTATTTTTGCGATTTATCCTATATAATGGCAGTTATCCAGTAGACATGCCACGTAGACGAGGTTGATGATGTGTCTATCCAACAGGTATGCCACGTAGACGGAGTCCGTCCAATCGTACCGACGCATCCACATTTACAATGTCATGACGATTTAAATTCGTCGTTATCGGTTAAAAACAAGGCCACGATCGTTCGTGACGATATCACTTTACAAAATCACGACGTTTTTTAACCAAATCGTCATGAAAAATCAACATTTTGATCCCCTTCAGCGGCTAACGACGATATGGCAACAAATCGTCGTAACTTTATGACGATTTCGTCCATCGTCGTTGCGAGAACGTCATGTATCAACACATTTCTTGTAGTGGTTGGGGGAAGACCCCACTGGAGCGGACCAACCTCAACTATGCAGCCATAGATGCATACGTTTCCTACGAGTTGTTCCGCATCTACTCGACAGAGCTCGAGTAGATGGTGTTTGTACCGCATGTCTTGCGTTCGATATCTTGCGTTCGATATATGCATGTAATGGATATATATTAGTATGTAATGGATATTATTTCTATATTAATTCGTAGCTATATTATTTCTATATTATGTCAAACACACATTTCAAAACAAAACAAACAAAAACACATCAAGAAAACAAACAATAACACATCAATAAGACAAAACAGGAAAACTACCGTTTCTAAATTAATCTAAGCCATAGATGCATACGTTTCCTACGAGTTGTTCCGGTAGATGGTGTTTGTGTACCGCATCTTGCGTTCGATATATTCATGTAATGGATATATTAGTATGTAATGGATATATATTATTATGTAATGGATATTATTTCTATATTAATTCCTAGCTATACTATTTCTATATTATGTCAAACACACATTTCAAAACAAACAAACAAAAACACATCAAGAAAACATATATCTAGTCAATACCGAACTCATCCAGTTGGATTTACTTCAAAATACATTTTTGAACTCATTCTAAAAATAATAGAAGAGCCTACTGGTCTTTTTAAGATTTTAAAATGAATTGGTTTTATTTTTCTTTATTTTTTGCTATATTATTTGTATTTTTAAGTTTTTAAAATGAATTGGTTTTATTTTTCTTTATTTTTTGATATATTATTTATATTTTTAAGATTTTAAAATGAATTAGTTTTATTTTTCTTTATTTTTTGATATATTATTTGTATTTTTAAGATTTTAAAATGAATTAGTTTTATTTTTCTTTATTTTTTGATATAGATTTAAAAATGAATTAGTTTTATTTCTCTGAATATTTTGATATATTAATAGTATTTTTAGAAATAATAGAAATTAAAAAGTTAATATTTATTTATTTATTCAAAATTATTAATTACATCATTACTTTTGTTTATTAAAAGATTTATTTGAAATTCAAACAATAAAGAAATGTGGCATCGACCAACATGTTAATAGGATTGATATGATACTACTATCACATACATGCGTGCGAAACATTTGGATGCGGGACGGGATGGAACTCGGAAGTTAAGCGTGCTAGTGCTAAAGTAGTGGGAGGATGAGTGACCGAGCGGGAAGTTTAACCACGAGTAAGTAATTTGACTAGAGATAATTGTAGTTAGACACTAAGCAAATAATATAAATTCTGAAAAAAAAAGAGTGAAAAATTGGAGTGAAAAAAGGGAATGAAAAATAATTAGAAACCCAAATAAATTAAAGAAATTACGAAATAAAGTTTAGTCCCGGTTCGTGTGGCCAACCGGGACTAAAGGTCCTCCGCCCCTCGGCTCACGCCACCCGCTCACGTGGCCGGGCCTTTAGCCGCGGTTCGTAAGAGGCGCGACTAAAGGGGGCCCTTTAGTCGCCCTTATTTAGTCCCGGTTGCGCGGCCAGGATTAATGGGCCTGGCGAACCGGGACTGTAGGCCTATTTTCTACCAGTTACTGCTTTCAAGTTTCATGGAACTACTGGTTTGCACTACTGCTGCACAAACAAGCACTAATTGCTACTCTGAACACGGATAAACCCTACAGTACTTACTGCAGTACTTTGATCAACAAAATAGGATAATTTCGTTGTACCTGGCCTAGTTCTGAATCCTGGACTACAATATCATTACAGCAGAACTCTTTTTTGAGTTCCTTGAGAATCTTGTTGTAGATGTACTCTTTCTTTAATCCCTGAACAGTTGTCAGACTCTTTCTTCCGTTGCTTTGCTGAACACGCACATGCACAGAGTTGTTTGATCTGGCACCAGCGCCAGAGTCCTCAGCAAACGGATATCATCAGTTTCTAGATAGAGGTCTGTGAACACACATCTTAAGAAGCACATATAAATATGTATCAGTATCACCTCTAGGACAGGTTAGCAAAAGCCTCCAACGTAGTTTTAGTTCTAGCCCAGGCCTCCCCCTTTTTTCTTTCTTTCTTTCTTTCTTTCTTTCTTTATTTCTTTCCCTTCTCCTCTCCCCCAAGTTGATGATAGTGCTAGCATATTATTGAACCACGAGAGGAGAAGTTCTTTTTTTAAAAAGCAACCCCAAGTCTTTAAAAATACAGTGTCAGGTACAGTAGGGATCCTCCTATTATTACCATAATGCATTAGTTACGGTTAGTTAATTACTACTACTAGTACCACCATGTACTCCTGATAAACCACCACCACCACACAGGCACTAGCCATGTAGCAGCAGCACATTAGGTGTGATGTTTAGCCCCAACTACAAGGAAGGATACTATCTAGTCTCTACAAATGTGACAACAGCAGCATACGCTAGCACTTGGCTCGCTGTATTGCAAGACGAGATGCACAGGCTGAATGTGTTGTGTCGATGTATGTATAATTCCACAGCCTGAATGAATGAAGATATGAACGAGTCACTAGTACTGTAGGTCAGTTCGTTCTATGTTGGTCGTGTCCAAGGGAAAATGGGAAGGAAGGACCACTGACAACGCTACGCTACACCACACCGAAAGAATATATACGGAATATGCAAAGAACAAGCAATATAGCAGAAGGCATGCAATGCCCTTGAAACAACACTCAAAACAAATGCAGAGCTGTGTTCTTGGCATACCTTGGCAGCGCCATTGCTGCTTGGAATGATGTTGACTCACTGAAAAATTTTGAGAGAATTTCAATAATTTACAAGACCATAGCCAGGCCTCATAGGGGCGTCTTTGCTGGGGCTGAGATGACCACCTTCTTGTCCTCATTGACACCAACAAAAAACATAGGGGCATCTTTGCCGGGGGCTGAGATGACCACCTTCTTGGCTCCTCCCTACAATTCAAAGAAACATCATAAGTTTTCAGTACATGTCTAGTGTTGAAATTGCATTGCAAATGCCAAGACAAAGGCACTTCAATGCAACTAGCATAAAAAAAACTGGAACAATGCTAATATAAACTGCTAAAATAAGAACCAAGTCTTTGTGTCGAATAAACATAACTCTGTTAGTCAGACATTGAATAGACAACATGAATGGTGAAGCCAATACTTGCTAAGTTACTCCAGAATACAAAAGGCAAATTAGTCCAGCAGATAGAGAATTTGGGGGCAAACTGCTCTCTCACTCTTAATTTAAGGGTGTTCTTTGGACATGCTTTTGCAAAAGAAAATAGAAATAGAAAATTTGAGTATTTTCTAATGATGACTAGTCATTCATTTAGCTGTGAAGAACTCGCCGAGGCTGAGAAGGGAGGCGCCCAGCCATGACGACATGAACATGCCGACGAGGAAAATGAAGGTGATGGAAGTGGCAAGATAGTTACCGAAGACATTTATGCCGAAATGGATGTAGATCGGCGAGAAGAAGCCGTCGACGAATCGGATGAACCACCAGGTCGTGTAGAATGTGATGGCTATCGGGAGCAAGATGACACTACAGAGCATGGAGAAATTAAGAATTTGCGGAACACATAAGTTCAGTTCGGGCTGCAAGCAGTCTCTGAATGTACAACACATGTTGTACCTGTGGCTGTGAGGCCAAATCCAAAGTGTAGCAGTGTACCATCCAGTCATAGACTTCTTCCACGTCCAGCTCCGAATCACTCTTGAGAAGGCCTGCACGCAGGGTGTGTATAAATTAATCATCAAGACTGAAAGTAGAATCATCTGTTTGACGAAAAATTAATCCTAGACCCAGAATTGAATTTCAGAATTGCATCTCCCAAAGACTGTTTTGACATGGGCGATTTTATGAGGGTATTCATTAGAGTTGTTCCTGTGAAAGTTAAGAATGATGAGTTACCTTGATGCCGGTGGAGGGGTCAGAGTCATCGTCGCCGTCGTCGGACATTCCATCTCAAGAGTTGCAGCATGTATATCACTCAAGGGACAGAAAAAGGTTTTTCTCTTGTACAAATAGCTAAACATCGACTCAGAATAGTAATTTGTAGTTAGATAACCATACTTCAATTCAGACGGTGCTAAACATTAGCTCTCATGTCATAGCACTCAAGGATAAAAAAGAAATATCTTGTACACAAAGTTAAACATCAGTTTGGAATAGACATCTGTAGCTAGATAAGTCTTACTTTAGTCCAGACAAAGCTAAACATCAGCAGTCACAAAGCTAATCTTCGGTTCAGAAAGTGCAAACTCAAGTTCGTATGGCATATCAATCAAGGGATACAAACAAGAAATATATTTTGTACACCAAAGCTAAACATCGGTCAAAAATAATTATCTGCAGTTATGCAGCTAGACAATCTTACTCTGGTTCAGCTCTTTTGTACACTCTCTTCATTGGCACCTTTTTTTTGATTTCTAGGTTGGAAGGGAAAGAAGTAATTAATTTGGTCGAAATAAACATATCAAGTGGACTAACACACGACAGCAACACCAAAGATACGCAGACGAAATTGGCGTTTGGTAAAGCATATTCTTAGGCAAACGTGTGCTATGGTGCTGGTTCGGTGTAGAACGTGTATCCGTTGATATCGTATGCCTGATAGGTCATCACGCTGCGCGAGGCGCCCTGTGACAAGGCTAAAATAAGGTGGGGAGGAGGTTGAGGAAGAGCAGATCTAGGTTTGGTGAGGAGGAACAAGTGAGGCACGTGAGTGGGGTGGTAGTGGCTCCCATGTGCCAAAAAGCAGCAAAAATCGTGCTGCATATTATAGGAGGCGCATTATAAATGCGCCTCCTATACCTTCAAATATAGGAGGCGCATTTCCAAAATATGCGCCTCGCCTTCTCTGCCACTGACGTCACCCGGGCCCACATAAAATATAGGAGGCGCATATTATAGAAGTGCGCCTCCTATACATACATTATAGGAGGCGCATATGGCCACATGCGCCTCGCATAACCTGAGGCCAGGAGGTTGTGGTCCCCACATGAAGTATGCGAGGCGCATATTTTGGAAATGCGCCTCCTATATATGTATTATAGGAGGCACATCTTGGAAATGCGCCTCACATAATATATAGGAGGCGCATTTTGCCAATATAGTCATTTTGTGTACTTTATTGTTGCAACAACTAACTTTACTTTCATGTATTTATTATCCTGCAAAACTATCTTGTTTACCCGTATTGTTGCTCTAGTATTATTTCGTAGGTAAAGTAAACGTTTAGTGTGCGTAGAGTTGTATCAATGGTTGATAAAACTTGAGAGAGTACTTATCCTACCTTTAGCTTCTCGTTGGGTTCGACACTCTTACTTATCAAAAAGGCTACACTGGTAGAAAATAGGCCTACAGTCCCGGTTCGCCAGGACCATTAATCCCGTCCGGGCAACCGGGACTAGCTATGCGCGACTAAATGCCCCCCCTATAGTCCCGCCACTTACGGACCGGGACTAAAAGCCCGTCCACGTGGGCGCTAGGGGTCCGTTGCGGCGGAGGACCTTTAGTCCCGGTTCTTGTGGTTAACCGGGACTGAAAACCTGCGCAGGTTTAGGGTTTTAGGCCCCCTAAACCTGTTTCCTTTTTAATTTGTTTGTTTTAATTTCAGTACATATACATGCATATATATATATGAAATATCAAACAAGGAGAATTCAATAGGAATATATAATATATATTCAATATCGGGTGACCATATATACAACCTCGAACAAGTTTCCATATTACACAATTAAGATGGACGAGCATACACAAATTCGCAGAAGTTTCAAAGTACTTAGGGCTTATACATGCGGATAAAAGTCATCGTCGGTGGACGCATGGAACTCTCCTTTCTTCTGGATGACATGCCTAAGGAAAAATCCTGCTATTTCCTCTGAATTGGTCGGAAGCGAGCTTCTGGAGTAAGCGCCCTCCGCAAGTTATTGAGACCCTTCCGCGTTTCCTCGTCCTTCTTCCTCTCAGATATTTCTTTCCGTATGTTCTCACAGACATAGTATCCACATAGACCGGTCCCCGGTGGCTGCTTATCCACACCTTTGACCACATTTTTAAATCGTAGCGCATCTTTGAATTCACCGACATGTTGAAGTGTGAGCCGTCTCCAAACTCTACAATGCAAATAAAATTAAATGAACAAGGGAGTTATTAGCTTAGAAAATGAACAAAAGAGACCGATCGATATAGAGCGCAAATGATTGAAAAATAATTACTTTTGCATCATTTTTCTCATGTTGACCCAAAGATCTGTATTTGAATTCATAGAGTCAATGATGAAAACTATGGACTTGTGAAGATCAATTTTTAGCAGAATCCAGTGGTACCTGCGGACACATTAGATGCAGAGTCATGCATAATTTATCGATTGGACATACCATGCATGGAGTAAACAAAAGAGAATGGGACATGAGAGAAACACTCACCCAAAATGGTAAGGAAATAGAATATATCTTTTGGATTCATGCTTTTTAAAAAAATTGTACAAGTCTTTCTCCACGTCTATGGGGTGACGTTCTAAACATAGTTCCATTAATGATTTGTGGGTCAATGAACCCAATCATGGATGAGTCTTACTTTGCATTCCCAAATCTTCAATCTGCATAATAGCGTACGGAACAATATAGTTAGGACAATATATATATAGTGTAGGCAATGAAGAACGAGATGAGGTAGAAATAAATCACTTACAGAAGTAGCAACTCAGGATAGATTTGTCGAGCTCACGCATATTGAACAGCTGGAACAATCACTCAACTCAACTGTTAAGAGTACTTTTTGGTGTGATGCTCCTCTGTATAATCCACATACCACATATCTTTGTCGGTAATGCTATGAAATCTTTTGTACCAACGTAGCAGACTTTGCATTAGTGGTGGTAGATCCTTTTCCTTCGCAGGCTCGACGAGAGGCCCTTTCTTCACATTTTAATGCTACATCAGCCATTGGCATATCGTCCATGTCTAAAAAGGCACGAAGAGACATAGGCCTCGGACGCATTTTGCATGGCAGTAGCTACAGTCAATCCATTGCTGTCACAGCATTATGACCTCGGGGTCCTGTTCCGGAGCGGCTTTCACTATGGGGGGGGGATCGATTGTTTACTCTGCATCCCGAGCTGGGCAACTTGTTTCCCGCTTTGTATCATTTTTGCTTTTTTTTTCTCCTCCTCCAATATTCCTGCTTGCTTACGAAGTTCAATATCATAGTCTTTAGGCAAATTCTTCACGGATTGGGACACGTCGATAAAAAATCCGTAGCCCAATAGTCTACAATCGGAGGGAATATTCCTTGGGCTCAGGCTCCTTTAGCGCCTTCAGTTTGCCCTTCCATTTCTCAACGTCAGCCTTCACGACCAATTTGGTTTCAGCATCACTAAGTTCCCAAGGCCTTGGGGTGAGAGGCTTCAGTGATGGCTCGGTACCGTGTGGTCTTAGGTACATAAGGGTCCGGGTTAATAGACCAAGAGCGGGTTCCCTTGCTGGCCGCCTGCTTCTGTTTCTTCGCTGGAGGAGGAATGGGGGGCGACGTCTGATCCTCCGGAGGAGGAATGGGGGGCGACGTCCGCTTATCCTCCGGAGGAGGAATGGGGGGCGACGACGTCTGCTTTTCTCCGGAGGAGGAATAGTGGGAGAGTCTGCTTTTCCTCGGAGGAGGAATCGTGGGCGACGGCTGCTTAACCGCCGGAGGAGAAAGATCGGGGGACGGCGTCGAAATGGCGTGAAGGAGGCGTAGGTGAACCAGCACTAGCACCACCACCACCACCACCAGCACCTGCACCATCGTAGGGGTGGACTTGTTAGCCTTGGCGTCTCGCCTGGAAACACTATGTACTTCTTTTTCCATAGAATGAACTGGCGCTTGACATCTCCAAGTCTTCTCTCCCCTTCGGGTGTAGCTATGTCAATCTCCAGGTCCTCAAACGCTTGGACTATGTCTTCCACCGTGACACGAGCATAGCCATATGGAATGGGGTTGTTGTGATGGAGTGCTCCAGGTGTATAGGGTAAAGCACTGCCGGTAGCCACCTTCATGGAAATGTTCCCCACGGGATAATGCAGATCACATTCTTTCATCTCCTTTACGTCATCCACGGGGTAGTGAGGCTCCGGTGCACGACTCTCGATCATCGGTGCATTAGCACCTGCAGTCGGGGCCTCCGTGGAAGCCACGCTGCTTCTCCGCTGCTGGCTTCCGAGATCCATTGCATGTTCTTGATGCGGCCCTGCAGCCGACGCTTTTTCTTTCTCAAGTATTCCCGCCACGACCTTCTTCAGGTCAGAAACTTCCATTGCAAGATTCGCCAGTTCATCTGCAGCCCGGTCCGTACCTCTCCTACGGCTTCTGTAACAGTACGGGTCACCCCCTGGGAAAACCCTACTTTCCACGGCAATCTGCCTTTGCCTCGTATATGTCCTCCGTGTTCAGGATTTCCGAGGGCAACTGTCAGTTGGTCTCTCTCTCTGTTGAACGTGATCTTGCCCTGTTGAGCTTTGGTCATTGCGTCAACAAGGTCTTTTGTGGGAGCAAACTTTTTCTGCCGGTGAACACACTCCCCTGTCTCCGGGTCTAGCGATCCCCCATGCCCGTACCACCACATTTTGGCTCTTTCGTCCCATCCCTCTGTACCTAGACGGATTCCTCTTGCCCTTAGGCCGTCCTCCATTGCCTGCCACTTAGGCGCCGAAACGCGGTATCCTCCTGGCCCCATAACATGATGGTACTGTTTCTTTTCCGCATTAGCCTTATTTTTTGCCGACATTTCCTTGAAATGCTCCGATTTATGTTGCGTCACAAATTCTGTCCAATCATCTCTCAGTTTCTCATATTGTCCAGTGAAAATCGGAGTCTTGCCCTGGCTGACATATTCACGGAACAATTTTTTCTTGAAGTTCCGGAATGCTTCGGCCATCTTCTGAAGAGCGAACTCTTTGACTATCCTCGTCCTCACGTCCACCCGGAACGTCCTGACCGAATTCATCTTTTTTGTTGTATTCCGGAGGTAGAATGAAATGTGCAATAAGCTTTCTAAACATAATCTTTTTCGTTCTCTTGTCGACATAACTGAAACCAATACGTGCTTTCTTTGGCTCCTTCCATTCCTGGACGGTGATCGGGACGATGTCTCTAACAATGACTCCGCATTGGTTGATAAACTTTGTGGTGTGCTGTAGGGGCTTGCCGATTTCACTGACTGATTCGATGGTATATATTCGGAATCTTTCATCGCCTTGGATTTGCCACGCTTTGTCATACTAGAACCGACCGAGGGCTAAAATAAGAAAGAGAGTCGCGCGCGTTAGTCTTTGCAATTGGACCGAGGGCTAAAATAAGACCGAGGGCTAAAATATATACCTCGCCGGAGGTGGTTGTTCTTTGCAATTGGAGATCGTCGTTTGTCGACGGTTGACCTCCGTCATCAATGTCCATTCCTTCACCTCCTTGATCATCGACAATGTTTGTTCCTTCTTCACCTCCTTGATCATCGACAATGTCTGTTCCTCCTTCACCTTCTTGATCCTCAAGGTTCAGATAAGAAGAGATTACATCATCGACAATGTCTGTTCCTCCTCCGGCTATGATATCTAATATATAACCTTCAGCCACCTGTTCCGCCGTCAGGTCTCTATTGTCTGCCATATGTCACTCCTGCAGACATGCATGTAGTAAAAATTAATTAAGTATATAGGAGACTTAGCAAATATTGTCGTAGAAAGAGGGAAAACAGATTGGTAGGGTCGCTCAAATGACTTGGAGAACCCCATAGCTAGGTTGCATTTGCTTTTCTGGTCATTTTGGTATATTACACTTAATATTCTGAATTTATTGAATTAAAACTTACTTTCATTATTTTAATGAATTTAACTCAAATTCAAATATGGTCTCATTTTAAACTTTGTCAAACATGAATGATAATGATATAAACAGATAGCTTACATTTTTGTGAACATTTTGCATATTTTTCCATAATTTTTGGAATTATAAATTAAAAGTTATTTAATTTAGAAGATTTAATTATGTTCTGTAATTCCATATACAGTGGGCCCCACGTGTCATGATGACGTCATTAAAAAAAACTCGTCAACACGTGGCCAGGTGACGTCATGATGACGTCACCCCTGGCGTCACACGGTGGCCGGCGGTGGCAGTTCAGGCTCTCGGGTCTCCGGCGATTCCGACGATTCCGGCCACGGGGGAGGGAACGGAGATGGGGAGGAGGCCACTGTGGTGCTCGCCACGGGGGAGGGGACGGAGATGGGGACGAGGCCACGGCCACTGTTGTCTCGCCGGCGGCGAATCTGGCCGCGGTAGCGAGCGCGAGGGCGGCGCGTTCTCAGTTCGTGGTCGTCGTTCGAGGGCGGCGCGTTCGCGCGTGAATCGTGGTCTCCGTTCGATGGCATTGGATCTAGGGCGACGGCGACGGCCCGCGGGGAACCTACCGGAGAGACGGCGACGGGACGGGGGCGGAGCAGGGTGGAGGCGGTGGAGAGAAGGGCTCGACGACGGCGACGGCGATGGAGACGGCGCGGTCCTCTGCGCGGGCGACGGCGACGGGGCAGAAGACGAGCAGGCGCCGGCGCGAGGGAAGAAGAGGGTTTGTGACTTAGAAAATTTTGGGGCAGGAAGGCATCGCACATATATAGGTCCAGCCTTTAGTCCCGGTTCGTGACAGCAACCGGGACTAAAGGTCCCCTGGGGTACCCTCCGCGGGCCTTTAGTCCCGGTTGGTGTCACGAACCGGGACTAAAGGTGAAAATTTTCGCGGCGTTCTCGTTCCCGCGCGAAACGAGCCTTTAGTCCCGGTTCGTGACACCAACCGCGACTAAAGGTGTTATTCGAATAGAAATAATAGATGCGTGCAACCTTAAAAATACAAATAATATATCAGAAAATTCAGAAAAATAAAACTAATTCTTTTTCCAATCTTAAAAATACAAATAATATATCAGAAAATTCAGAAAAATAGAACTAATTCTTTTTCCAATCTTAAAAATTCCCATAGATAAAAAAGACAGTACATAATGGCAAGAGTGGATCTAAACCTAAACGGAGAGCATAGATGCATGCATGATCTGATATCTGCTGCTAGTCATACTCCTGCCTAGGCCTACGACATGAGAAAATTCAGAGCCCAGGACTGGGCCTGAGGGTAGCGCAGGCGGGGGTTATCGCCGGCCCTGATGTAGTCCATGACGCTCTGTAGAGTCCGGCCGGACCACCATAGCCGACGACCGGCCTCGTGAAAGTTCCCAGGAGGCAGGCCGTCCTCCTCATACCTGGCGAGCGCCCTCTCACGCCGATTGATGAAGAAGGCATCCCAAGTATGTTGGTTATCGGCATGCCAGCTGGGATCTCTCCGCTGCTCCGGCGTGAGCTCGTGGTAGTAATGGTTCATGATGGCCGCCCGACGTGCCACACCTTGAGGAAGAGGAGGGACCGGCACTCCTCCGGCGCTCAGCATCCAACCGGCGGGAACACTGTAGCCGGGCGGGCAGGGGTAGTTCGAGGCGGAAAGTGCCTCGGCCTGGTTGAATGTTAGAGTGGGTACGGTAGAAGCCATGAGAGAGTGGTGAGTTTGTATGTGTTTATGCCAATGGTGTGGCAATGCACATATATATAGCGAGAAGAAAACATCCCTTTAGTCCCGGTTGGGGACACCAACCGGGACTAAATGGGTTAGGGTTTCGTTTGGACCAATCAGATAGAATCACACGGATCGTGTGTTTCTTTAAAGCGCTTGTGAGTCGTTGGATCCGGGGTGTGTTTCTTTTGAGCTGTTGTGAGCCGTTCGATCAGGGCTACGGTGTGTTTCTTTCGAGTTGTTGTGAGCCGTGGATGAGGTGGTTTCTTAACCGTTGGATCAAAACCCTAGCACAACACTTTGTGAGCCAGAGGACCCTATATATAGCCCACCTTCATACACCGGTCAGTTCATCGAGCAAATACAAAACATCCGGATTCGCCATCATACGTCCTACCGTGCATTTGGTATGCATATTTGCTTGGGTCAGTGTTCACTTTGAGCTCGGGTAGTAATGTGCAACTATTTGCTTGGTTGTGTTAGGGTGGCGCGTGGCGCGGGAATTGTGACGCGTGGCGCGGGAGTTGCGACGTGTGGCGCGGTAGTTTGTGACGCGTGGCCAGGAGGGCGCGGTATAAACTGTCGCGCCTCGAGCGCGTCTTCTCCTCTCCACGCACCGTCGCGCTTCCACCATGCCTCCGAGGAGGAACAGCACCACCGGCTTCCGCGGCGTCCGAGCACGGCAGAACGGAATGTTCAGCGCAGATATCCGCTGGGGGGACGACCGCATCCCCCTCGGCACCTTTGCGACGGCGGCGGAGGCAGCCCGCGCCTGGGACGCGGCGGCCTGGCGCCTCAACCGCCCGCGGTCGCTAATGAACTTCAACGACTGCCACACCGTCTGGGAAGCGGAGGCCAGGGCGCCGAAGCCGCAGATCATCACTGCCGCCGACCACCTCCACCTCCGCCACCGCGCGTTTCAGGGCCTAGTCGACGCCAGGGAAGACCGCGTCGTCCGCGAGTATTACCGGAACAACCCGGGGGAGGAGAGCGCCGACGAGGAGCTCTGGCAGACCCGCGCGGCTCAGCGGGCGGAGCGCCGCCTCGAACGCCACCTCGCGTTAGATGCCGCTCGGGAGGCGAGGACGAGGGCGCTGCAGGAGCTTCGTCGGGCCGACCGCGCCGGCGAAGTCTGGGCCTCCGACGATCCGAGGTGGGGGCCTATCTCGGACATACCATCATGCACCTCCGACGACGACGAGGAGGTCACGGACGAGTTCGGCGACGATGATGACCCGGAGGAGGTCACCGACGAGTTCCCCGACGACGACGGCGAGGAGTAGTCGTCGGTTTTCTCTTTTTAATAAAAGAATTTGCATTCCGGCGACACTGCGGCGCGCTAGCGCGTCTGTTTTCTGTTTTTAGTAAAAGTTTGGTACATTAATAAATTAATTAGAGATAATATAATTCAAAATGATGCATTAAACATGATCCATTCAACAAAGTTTGGTACAATAAATTATTACACATCAATTCTTCCCTTGTGTCCCCGCTTTCTTATGATTTGGACGTATCCATGGAGCATCCTCATCATTTAACTTAATGCTTGGGTCAGAGTTCACTTTGAAGGGCGGAATTTCACCAAACATATTATAATCTTCTGACATGTCTGTCTTGTCCTCCACTCCCACGATATTTCTTTTCCCTGAAAGAACAATGTGACGCTTTGGATCATCGCATGATGCACTGATCGTTTTCTTATCTTTCCGTTTCCTCGGTTTGCTACTCATGTCCTTCAAATAGAAAACCTGAGCGACATCTTTGGCTAGGACGAATGGTTCGTCAAGGTAACCAAGATTGTCGAAATCCACCATTGTCATTCCGTATTGCTCGTCCACCTTTACCCCACCTCCTGTTAGCTTGAACCATTTGCACCGGAACAAAGGGACCTTAAAATAGGGTCCATAGTCAAGTTCCCATATCTCCTCTATGTAACCATAATATGTGACCTTTTGCCCAATCTCGGTTGCTGCATCAAAGCGGACACCACTGTTTTGGTTGGTGCTCTTTTTATCATGGGAGATCGTGTAAAATGTATTCCCATTAATCTCGTACCCTTGGAAAGTCGTGATAGTCGAAGATGGTGTCTTGGCCAACATGTACAGCTGATCTTCAACATCATTGTCATTCATTAAATGTTTTCGCAACCAACTGCCGAAAGTCTCCATGTGGGCCTTTCTAATCCATGATTCAGGCTTCCCCGGGTTGTTCGAGCGTAAAATATTCTTGTGTTGCTCGAAGTACGGAGCCACCAAGCTCGAATTTTGCAGAACTGTGTAGTGTTCTTCCGTCATAGAATGACCGTCCATACATATCGTTGATTTCCTTCCGATCGTGCCTCTTCCACTTAGTATCCCCTCGTGCCGCGATTGAGGAATACCAATCGGCTTAAGGTCAGGAACATAGTCAATACAGAACTCAATTACCTCCTCATTTCCATAACCCTTTACGATGCTTCCTTCTGGCCTAGCACGATTACGAACATATTTCTTTAATACTCCCATAAACCTCTCGAAGGGGAACATATTGTGTAGAAATACAGGACCGAGAATGGAAATCTCTTCGACTAGGTGGACCAGGAGGTGCGTCATAATATCGAAGAAGGATGGTGGAAACAGCAACTCAAAACTGACAAGACATTGGACCACATCTTCTGTAACCGTGGTAGATCTTCTGGACTGATTACCTTCTGAGAGATTGCATTGAGGAATGCACACAGCTTCACAATGGCTACTCGAACATTTTCCTGTAGGAGGCCCCTCAAAGCAATCGGAAGCAATTGCGTCATAATCACGTGGCAGTCGTGAGACTTCAGGTTTTGGAACTTTTTGTCCGTCATGTTTATTATTCCCTTTATATTCGACGAGAAGCCAGACGGGACCTTCATACTGCTCAGGCATTCAAAAAAAATGACCTTCTCTTCTTTCGTAAGAGCGTAGCTGGCACGACCTTGAAACCATTCCGGATGCCGGTCATCTGGGTCTTTCAAAAGTTGTTGATCCCGCCGTGCTTCCTTTGTATCCTTTGTCTTCCATACACGCCCAAGAAGCTTAGCAGGTTCACGCAAACATTCTTCGTAACATGCATCACGTCGATTGCAGAGCGGACATCTAGGACTTTCCAATACTGTAGCTCCCAAAATATCGATTTCTTTTTCCACATGGGTACGTGCCCGTCAACTCCCTGCGGAACTGATTGTCCGCCAGGACCCTTTCCAAAGATGACATTCAAATCCTTGACCATATCAAATATCTCAGCTCCAGTACGTTCCGCAGGCTTCGGCCGGTGATCTGCCTTGCCGTTGAAATGCTTGCCTTTCTTTCTTACGTTATGATTTCGGGGAAGAAATCGACGATGACCCAGGTACACGTTCTTCCTGCAGTTATCCAAAAATACACTTTCAGTCTCATGTAAGCAGTGTGTGCATGCTTTGTATCCCTTATTTGACTGTCCAGAAAGGTTACTGAGAGCAGGCCAATCGTTGATGGTTACAAAAAGCAACGCTCGTAGGTTAAATTCCTCTTCTTTGTGCTCATCCCACACAGGTACACCAGGTTTGCCCCACAATTGTAAAAGTTCATCAACTAATGGCCTTAGGTACACATCGATGTCGTTGCCGGGTTGCTTCGGACCTTGGATGAGCACTGGCATCATAATGAACTTCCGCTTCATGCACAACCAAGGAGGAAGGTTGATGCATAGAGTCACGGGCCAGGTGCTATGGCTGGAGCTCTGCTCGCCAAAAGGATTCATGCCATCAGTACTTAGACCAAATCTTATGTTCCTTGCGTCAGCTGCAAAATCTTTGAACTCTCTGTCGATCTTTCTCCATTGCGTTCCATCAGCGGGGTGTCTCAACTCCCCGTCGGACTTACGATCCTCTTTGTGCCATCGCAACAACTTGGCATGATCTTTGTTCCTGAACAGGCGTTTCAACCGAGGTATTATAGGAGCATACCACATCACCTTGGCGGGAACCCTCTTCCTGGGTTTCTCGCCCTCAACATCGTCACCAGGGTCATCGCCTCTGATCTTATAACGCAATGTAGTGCATATAGGGCATTCATTCAAATCCTCGTATGCACCGCGGTAGAGGACGCAGTCGTTAATGCATGCATGTATCTTCAGAATCTCTAAACCTAGAGGGCACACAACCTTCTTTGCTTCGTACGTACTGGTGGGCAACTCGTTATTCTTCGGAAACATATTCTTCAACATTTTCAGCAAATTTTCAAATGATGAGTCAGCTACACCTTCCCGTGCCTTCCATTTCAGCAAATCCAGTGTGCAGCCCAGCTTTTTCAGACTATTGTCGCATCCTGGGTACAGTGACTTCGTGTGATCCTCTAACATGCGATCCAAATTCTCCCTCTCCTTGTCAGTTTCGCAGCGTCTCCGTGCATCAGCAATGGTCCGACCAAGATCATCAGCGGGCTCATCATGTGCCTCTTCTTCACCTTCACCAAACCCTTCCCCACCTTCAGCATCATCCTCCATGAAAGTATCACCGAAAAGGTCATATGATTTGAAATCGATATCATCCTCTTCTTCATCTTCTTCCATTCTAACCCCTCTTTCTCCATGCTTGGTCCAACAATTATAGCTTGGCATGAAACCGTGCCGAAGCAGGTGCATGTGAACGACTCTTGAGGAGGAGTGACCCTTCTCATTCTTACATTCAGCACATGGACACATAATAAAACCTCGCTGTTTGTTCGCATTTGCCACTACGAGGAAATCTTTCAAACCCGTAGTGAACTCACCGGAGAGTCGGTTACCGTACATCCATTGCCGATTCATCTGCATTATTATTATATAAAGTATATAATTAACCATCATGCATCTGTTAAACTAACTAGCTAGCTGGAAATAATACAAATCATGAAAGGTTCAAGTTGCTAACCGCGATCACGGAGGTAAAATAAATGAAAACGCTTAAGTGTGTTTCATGCTATGGGGCATTTCATCGAACACCTTGTGTGCATAGTAGGAACCAAAAGCATACCCACCACCCCCTTGTGAATATTGTGAGCAAATGTGGCCAAGTGCAGCGAGGTGAGTCCTATATATAGGGATGGGCCTTTAGTCCCGGTTCACCTGGACAACCGCGGCTAAAGGCCGTGGGGCCGGCCCGAGGACCTATTAGTCCCCGTTGGTCTGGCCAACCGGGACTAAAGCCCCTCCCCTCCGCCAGCTGTGGGCCGAGCGCGCTGGGCCCAGACTATTGGTCGCGGGTCTCGTCCCGAACCGTGACTAAAGACCCCTATGGTCGCGGGTCCATTATTTTGGGGACTAATGGGGGCGTACCGAAGGCCTATTTTCTACCAGTGCTACACACGACCCCCTATACTTGTGGGATATCCGTGATCGCTTTGGTGTTGTCGAAGAAGATGGACATGTGTTGGTTTTTTGCATAGGATTAATGGTACTAGTTTCAATGGGGAATCACTTCTGCCCAGGTACCTCTTCCACATTAGGTCGTCTAACTGTCGAATTGACTATAAGAAAAAAATCAAAATGATCATACCTTTTTAATAGGAAAGAGGAGACGAAATATGACGTTCTTGTGTGTGCTGCGTATAGACGCGCACTGGATGTGCTCCTCGGTTCCCCTCGCCGACATTGAGCTAGGAAAGGTGTGGCACTCGTGCACTACAAGAATTCCGGTGTATTGCAACAAAATCTATTGCAGTGATACTATTTTGTTGCAATAAATTGCAATATTACCACATAATTTCTATTTGTGGTAATAGGGAGTAGGTACTACCACGAATTTAGTTTGTTGCTTTAAGTAACCATTTCGTTGCGATAGTGGCTAGCTAACGCAACGAAATGTGAAATCGTAGCAATAATGTAGATGTATTTCCACGATTTTGTTCCATTGCCATAAGTAATTCTCTTGTTGCAATAGAGAATGGATACTGCAACAAAATATATACACGAGGTAATATTTTGCGGTATTGCCACAATAATTTGTTGTTGTGAAATAGGATGTGGTATTGCAACAATTTTGAAAGGCTCCATATGTTAGACTAGTTTTCCGGGTTTTATAATATTAATATTAAAAATGGGTCATAAAATCTAATTCGGCAGTTCTATGTTTGCTGCTATTTTTTTTAACAAAATCCTAAAATTATTTCACCTGGGAGGCAGCTTCCCACCAAAAAAATTGTTATTTTGGCGCGTACGGACCCACGAGTACACGATCCCTCCAAAAGTAATCGAGATTAAACTTCTCTCGGAAACAAATCTAGTCTTTGACCTTTCTTCCCTCCGTCTTCACGGCGTCAGTGCGGAGATCGAAGAAAGTAATCCAGGGAAATACTCTAGCATCTTTGGCATCGCCGTGTAAATACCCATTAATTTTGGACTATTCAAGTGCGGAGAAGGCAGAGGCGGACTTTTCCTCGCCTGCGGGCTCGCTGGCGGCGGAAGTTCTTTTCTGGCCAGCGTGTTCACTGGCGGGGGCGGTGGATTATTCGTGTCATCCGCGCTCGCTGGTTGCGGAGTTATTTTCTTGCCGGCGTGCTCACCAGCGGCGGCGGCGGCGGATTTTTCCTGGCCTCTGCGCTTGCTGGCGGCGGAAGTTCTTTTTTCTGGCCGGCGTGTTCACCGGCGGCGGTAGATTTTTCTCCCCACACCATGAAACACAATCCGACCTCCCCCACCACTGTGCCAACAACCCATGCCCCATCCTCTCGATCTCATCCTATTCCTCTACCTAAACCAATCTATCAGTCCAATTTGCTTCCCCAACTGGTTGCGGCGCGAGGAGTTGGGCAGCGACTGGCCGCGGAGGAAAGGCAGAGCAAGGCGACCTGATTCCCCGCGCCTGGCACCGTCACCAGCAGCAGTCGGCCCCTCTTCGTACTCCCAAGAGATCCTGCGGCTTGGGCAGTCGCTCTATAACCTCGATCTCGCCCTGCCAAGGATGCGCACCCTACCCGCCCCCCACGCCGGCCTTCTCGCCGGGCCGGCTCAGGGCCGTGTTGGCCAGAGCGTTGGTGCTCTTCTACCCGCTGGCCGGCCGGTTCGGTGTCAGCGAGGGCGGCCGGCTCCGGATCGACCGCAACAGCGAGGATGCACTCTTCGTCGTTGTAAGTGCGGAGTGCGCCGGGGAGGGCATCCTCGGGATCTACGAGCCCTCGCCGGATGTCAGGTGAATGTTGGTGCCCTTCGCGCCGTTCGGCGATCCGCCACCACAACTGCCGCCTGTAGAACCACCCGCACTACCTGCACAATCCCGCACCCCCAGCTCATGGAGTTGAAGCCGTACCAATTCAATTCTACTAGTCCAATTGTTAGCAACAAATCAGGCTGAAATTTCAGGTTTTGCCTACCATGAATCAATCAGCTAACCTAATCCTAGGCACCATTCTCGTCTCCTCTACCAACGATTCACCTAGTTTGTGTCAATCTCAACACTGATCCCTGCAAGCCAATTGTTCTGTTGTGTTGTTAATACTGGTGATCAATTGGCAAATCTTATTTAATGTTGTTTATACTCTTAACCTATATATGCTGTTTTAATATACGACAATTCTATCGTTTTACCATTATCCTGACCATGAACGGCATTGTTGCTGGAATGCAGAACATAGGATAGGCCAATTTGCTTATTTGCATATCATCTACTGTCAGATGGTGAATATGTGTAGCTAGTTCGCCAACGCTAGTGAACTCTGGAGGAATTAGCCACTTATGTGCATTTTCTCTATATACTGAATGGAAATGTAAAGGTTGTTCAAGCCTGATCCAAATAAAATATGGAACAATAGTATTCAGCTGTACCTTATAATATAGTTGTCTCCTGTATACTAAGTAGTATATCGTTAGCTGATTCATTCTTTTTTTAATGACTATGTCCTGGTCTTTGTTTCTCGTACTTGTCAGGATATAACCATTCTGGAATCTGTATTTTTATTTTATTTTTTCTCTGAGTTATGTTACTTATTTTGAAACTGAATTCTGGCAATACTGAAACTGGACTATCATTGGTTTTTCCCCTAGTTAAGCAAGTTGCATGTTTTCAGCCATCCTCGATGATTTACTTTTATCTTTGAAAATCTCTTCAGTTATCCGTGACTATTTGCTTAGTTATCCTTATTTGCTGTAGAAATCAATCACAATCTTGTTCCAAATGGTTTCTTGTGTATGCTTTATTTACTTAATCTCCTGTGCTATGTATGTGTATGAAACTGCTTTCTTTTGACGTATCATGTGGTATCCTGACTTCTCTGCAATATAAAATGTTTGACATGCCGTCTTGTAGGAATAAGCTTTGGGCTGTGCTGTGAAGAAAATAAATTGTTTTAAATGCAAACGTTGGGCAGCGCATCTTGTAATTAGGTAATCTTCAGCCATATTATTTCTTCTTGTGTCATATCAGATTATATAATTGCCATAGCAAATTTGCATGTTATTATTACGGTTAGCCCTATGTACGACAATGACTTCTCGGCTATACGACTATGTTATTTTAAATTACAGAAAACTATCAGTTTGTGTTCATATGCGTAAAATTATTTTGAACTACTATTTATATGTTTGTTTATTTTCAAGCCAGATATATAAATTTTCTCATTCAAATATCAAGCTAGATGGCAAGTGATAGGAGTTGGATGGATAGGGATAGGGATTCTGTAGAGTGGCAAAAAGGCATGAAGGAGTTCCTGGATTTTGCTTTTCAGGGTGCCGATGGGAACACTACTGTCCCATGCCCATGTAGAAAATGCCTCAATATTTGTCCCAAAAAAAGGAGGGACATTCACCTTGACTTGCTACACCATGGTATGGATCCAAGTTATACTCGTTGGATATACCATGGTGAAGAATGTGACGAGGGAAGCGTGTCCGGAGGATCTGCTAATGAAGAGGTTGGACATGATGATTCTGGGGTGCATGATATGCTCAATGTGCTTATAAGGGGAAGCAAACTAGGAAGTAACACAACTAATGCTGAGGAGGTTGCTGATGTTAATCCTGGAGATGCTTCAGCCAGTGGTGCACGTAACCTGGAGCCAAACGCATGTGCTAAGGCCTTCTTTAACTTACTAAAGGATGCCGAGAAAGAGTTGTACCATGGCTGCAAGGAAGTCACGAAGCTGACTTTCATTGTGAAGCTCTACCAAATCAAGTGCTTGTGTGGGTTGAGTAATAAAGCATGCGATTTAATATTGCAGCTTTTCTCCGAGGTGCTTCCGAAGGGCCACTGCATTCCTAACACTTTAGCAAAAGTACAGAAGGTTATCCGAGATCTTGGGCTTGACTACCAGAGGATACATGCATGCATTAATGATTGTGTGCTATTCCGCAAGGAGTATGCTGACTTGGATAAATGTCCGGTCTGTGATTCATCTAGATGGAAAACTACTCCATGTAATGACCCCAACGAGGCAACACCAGGTAGTAAGGTCAAGAAGCCGGTGCCTCAGAAAGTTCTTCGTTACTTTCCCCTTACTCCACGATATGTGTCCAGTAGATGATTGGCCATCTCATGCTCGCCGCAACCGTGTGCAAATAGTTAATGGTACTAGTTTTGGCGACATCACTCTCTTGTTTTCTTAGTCAATAGGTGATTACTTCATGAATGCTTTGATTTGTAGAATCTGATGGACAACAGAAGAGCACTCGGGGTGTTCTTAAAGGTTTAGAAGTATCCAAGAAGCGCTTTGCGAATGGATCTTCAAAGCTGAATGTTCAATTCTCAGATAGGTTGGGTGGTTCAACCGAAATGAATTATCGTTCATTTGTAGACGACGTGGTAGTCTTTATGAAAAGAAAGATGCCACTCATTGGTGTGAGGAAGTGGTCAGACATTCATTGTTCTATCCATCGACTCATAGTTGCTGACATTCTTGTGCGTACTACCTTTCTCGTGTCTCCATTTCTATCTATTGCCAATATTGTGGTAATCATTTTCTGGATATTTTTCAGGAAAGATGGGACCTGGAAGATACAGCCGACATAGAGGAGAAAGTTCTCAAAATTGCTAAAGAGCGTTACAGAGGTTGGCGGTCAACTCTTCACTCCACCTACAAGGCCTACAATACAAATGCTGCTCGAATGGCTAATGTGCCAGAGGAACTACAACCAGAAGAGTGGGAATGGCTGATCGAATACTTTGGCACAGATTCCAAATTTCAGGTTTTCTATAAGTTCATTTATTTGTTTTCTTTGTACTTAGTTGAAATGGTTTGGTCTACATGGTTCTAATTTGTTTATGCATGACCAGGAAATCAGCCAAAAGAACTCTGATAATCGCAAAAAACAGAAGGGAAAACACAGAGTTGGCTCTAAATCTTACTCGCAGCTCAGTTTTGAGAAGGTACGAGTATACACTAAATGATGTTGCTTTAGTGCCAAAATCTATGTATATTGTCTCAGGGTCCATCTTTATACTACTTGTAGAGAAACTTGGAAACCGGTGAAGAACCAGATTCTATAGAACTTTGGGAATTGACCCACAGGAAGACTGGAATATGGTCTAACAAAGAATCTCAGGATGTTTACGTGAGTTAATCACTTATGTTTATTTCACAGATCTATTTTCACCATGTATTATCTTATTTATTTCAGTTTTAGCATTGTGGCTGCAATTATAAATTCATTAATGTTATCTAGGACAAAGCATGTGAAAATGTACTCCTGAAGGAAGGCGAAACTGAAGGTCCAGTTTCTACTGAAGAAAGAAACAATATTTTCCAGAGTACCTATAAAACAACACTGGGCTGCAAATCATCACAACCTCGTGGGTTTGGGTACATGGCCAAACCTCCTACTGCTGCTGAAAGGTTTCGTTCCCAGCTCGAAGAGAAAGCCCACGCTACAACAGAATTCAAAAGGAAAAATGTTAAACTCAGCCAACAGGTTAGTGAATTACAGGATCAACTAGAAGCTGAGCGTGCAAGCACACAAGAAAAAATAGATTTTGAGCGCACTGAAAGAGCAAGACTTGAGGAGAGGTTAAAAGAAGAACGTCAAGAAAGGGAAAAACTTTTAGAAGAGGAGCGAAGATCGAGACAGCTAGAACTACATGCACTTGAGAAATCTTTCATGGAAAGGTTTAATGAAATGACAAAAATGATGGGAACCCAACGGACATCTATGCAAGAGGTAAGCAAAGTCATTTTCTATAAAATTGTGACTATCTGAGTTGTGTGCTCACATTATACTTCTTAGCAGATTGTTCATAGAAGGACGGGAAAAGAAAATGCCAATCCAAATGTGTCAAGGTCACTTTTTCAAACCCCGAGTACTGGTGGTGCGGCTCTAGGTACAAACAATATGATTGCTCCAAACCAGCTCGCTCAAGCTGCTAAACTGAACCCGCGAATTTTCCGAGCTATGGTGAGTTACATGCTCCCCAGAAAACTAATTTAACAAAACAAAGTCTTATACTAGGTTACCAGTTAGCAAAATTGAACATTTCGTCTTCTATTCTAAATATGCATACTTGACATGGTTGTGAGCCTGCAAATAATCCCGGTTTATACATGGTAACTCTAGAAAATCAAATTACCTCAAGGGTAGGCGTTCTCCAGGGTAGTTAGGGAATCATATAAAATTTGTAGTTGTTGAGGCAAATTAAGTAATTGTACTAATTAGAGACAAAACTTTGTGGTTCCTATAATGTTTTGCAGATTGTAGAGATATATCAAAAACTTAGGATTGCTAAACCAAAGATAAAATTGCATGTTAGTCACAATGATAATCTGATGTACACAAAAAGAAAATGTACTGTTGTTGTATCTTTAGAGCACATGGTGTGGGCTGCCAATAATCATAGCACATCCATCAGCGTCTCCTTACCTTGAAATGTTCCACACCCTGTAGCTATGCATTGGAGACGTGAATATTGAAAACAATGTTTTGTTTTCTTCTAACATTTAGAAGAGTTAACCAAGCATTCTGATTTGTGTAGAAGAGTTAACTAAGCATTCTGATTTGTCTCTTGCAGGATGGAAATAAAGGCGCAAAGTGAAGACAAATGGAGTTTAGTTCTGCCATTTTGGATGGTAGCTTTCAATTTAGAATGATACTGCAATCAAATTTGCCTTTTTTATGGATATTTTTATGTAATAGTGACCTTATTTCTTATTAGTGCTACTCATTGTCATTTTTAACTTACATTCGAATATTTGTGGTCTAAATTATATTATATATTTATGATTTGATTCCTGGACGCCTTACCAATGTGATATTTGATATATATAGCTGCATATAGTAGTTTTATTGCACGGCATGCAAATCTGTGCGCAATTAAAGTGGCTGCAATAGGCTATTGCCACGAATAAACTTTTGATGCAAAACCCTGTAGCAACGGCCATCATACTTGTTGCAAAAACCTATTGTCATGAAATAACTTCCGTTGCAGCAAGCTCTTGCCACTGACTTGTTTTTTGTTGCGAGAAGCTACAGCCACAATTCAATTTCTGTTGTGGTACGAACTTATTGCCGCGAAAGAAATTTTGTTGCAGTAGGATAGCGCCACAAAACCATGTTTTGTTGTAGTAGGGTGATGCCACGAACATGTAGACGTTGCGGAAAGATATTGCAACAATTTCATATTTTGTTGTGATAGGGTGTCACAACGGTTTCGAGCAACGTTGCGGAAACCTAGTGCACCGACTAGGACTGTGGTGAAAGAGGTAACTTGCCACGGGGAAAGTTGTGGCATTAAAGTCGGAAGTCGTTGCAATATGATCATGTATTACAACAAATTGAAAATTGTGGTGTCAACTTATTACCATGCAGGTTATTGCAACGACTCGCAACGAAACCGATTTCGTTGCAACAAGTACATATTACAACGAATTCTACCGTATTGCCACAATTTTTTTGGTTGCAATATACCAGAATCCTTGTAGTGGTGTCGTGGTTGGGGCTTGTATTTGGCCGGTTGGGTCGGATCTTTCTTGGCTGGAGGCCTGGAGTGATGGCTCGACACCGATGGCCTCCTAATGGTACGATGATGTCTACGCACACTTCTATTCTTGTAGACAGTGTTGGGCCTTTAAGTGCAGAGGTTTGTAGAACATCAGCAAGTTTCCCTTAAGTGGATCATCCAAGGTTTATCGAACTCATGGAGGTAAAGGTCAAAGGTATCCCTCTGAAGCAACCTTGAAATTACGATACAAGAAGTCTCTTGTGTCCCAACACACATAATACAATTGTCAGTTGTATAGGTGCACTAGTGCGGAAAAGAGATAGTGAAATAAAGTAATATGGATGATTATAAGTGATAATAGCAATCTGAAATAAAACTGGCAGCAAGCAAACATGTTGTAGAACTGATTGTAAACGGTGTTTCAATGCTTAGAAATAAGGCCTAGGGATCATACTTTCACTAGTGGACACTCTCAACAATAATAACATAATTGAATGCATAAATATCATCTGTTCACTAAGCTACTCCGAACCACTCTCCGTTAGGATAACAGACATCAATCATTGTGAAGGGTTGTAAAAGCACTCCTCAGAGTTGCATGTCCCCATCTAGGTAACCTCCAAGATATCACCATGAGACCTAGATGGTTCTAGACAACACCACAATTTCATAGGGTCATCCAACACAAACATATAAATCATTCACACGGTTCACACACTGTCACCTTTACACCGTGATCAGAGTGTCTACGGAGATCTCATAACAAAAACCACTTGAGTAGCATAATAGATGAAGAGTAACATCTACTTATTCAACTAGACTACAAAGCTCATGATCACATAAAGATCACACCATGGGAGAGAGATGAGACACATAGATACCGGTAGAGCCCTCAGCCCCGGGGGAGAACTACTCCCTCCTCACCATGGGAGTCAGCAACGGCGATGAAGATGGCATTGGTGTCGATGGAGATGCCTCCGGGGGCACTTCCCCGTCCCGGCAGGGCGCCAGAACAGAGATTTCCGTCCCCCAAAACTTGTCGGCGATGGTGAAGGAGCGATGGAAGTTTTCGTGGACGGAGGCTTGATGATTTAGGTTTTATGCCTCAGGGGGGAATAAATAGGCGAAAGGGCGATGTCGGTGGGATCCCGAGAGTCCCACACCATGTGGTGGCGCGGCTAGAGGGGGGCGCGCCACCAGGTGGTGTGGCCACCTCATGGCCCCCTCCGGGTCTCCTATGGACTCCGTTGACGTGCCGGGAATTCTAAGACTCTAGGATTTTGTTTCGTCCAATTCCGAGAATATTTCCAGAACAACTTTTCTGAAACCAAAAATAACAGAAAACATGAACATGCTCTGTGGCATCTTGTCAATAGGTTAGTCCAGAAAACATCCGGAAAACGAAGTAAAACATGTGAAAACATAAAGGTATTGGATAGAAAACAAGTATGGAGCATCAAAAATTATAGATACGTTTGAGACGTATAAGGCATCCCCAAGCTTAACTTCTTCTTGTCCTCGAGTAGGTAAGTGGTAACAAAATAATTTTTGAGGTGACATGCAGCCAACACAATCTTGATCAACATAATTGTAAAAGCATTTTGTAAGCTGAGATCATAGTACTCTAAACATAGGCATGGTAGATATAATTCTAACAATGAAACTTAGCAATCACTTTGCATCATGAAAAGTAACACAAATAAAAGATCATGAATAATAATGCACTTGAAAGTTATATGTTTGTTTCGAGCATAACAAAAACATAGCAAAGTGATATTTCGCTTGTCCTTAAAAGTGGGTGAAACGTCATAAACGTATCCTTAATTTCTGATGTTCCATGTTGTTTTCTTATTGTTTCTTACATGTTTGCTATACACTTTATGTCATTTTTATTGATTTTCCGGACTAACCTATTGACAAGATGCCACAGAGCCAGTTCCCTGTTTTCTGTTGTTTTTAGTTTCAGAAAAGTTGTTCTGGAAATATTCTTGGAATTGGAAAATTAGAACCTCGGAAGTCTTAGAATTCTCGAAGGTTCCACGGAGTCCAAAAGAGAACCGAAGGGGGGGCCTCAGGGGGCCTAGACCATAGGGCGGCGCGCCCCTGGCCGCACCATGGGGTGGTGTGCCCCCCCGGCCTCCACCGCCTTTGCCCTTTCGCCTATTTATACCCCCCGAAACGTAAACCCTAAAGATATACCACTTCTTCCCGAAAAACACCCGCGGCCGCCGTCATCGTCATCCCGAGATCGGGAGGGTTCTGGAGCTCTCCCCAGCACTCTGCCGGGAGGGGAATTCATCACCGGAGGGGTCAACACCACCATGCCCTCCTCCGAAGTGATGCGTGAGTAGTTCATCCCTGGACTATGGGTCCATAGAAGTAGCTAGATTGTTGTTCTCTCCACTTTGTACCTCATGTTTAGATCTCGTGAGCTGCCTCACATGATCGAGATCATCTTTATGTAATGTTACATGTTGCGTTTGCTGGGATCTTATGAATGTTGAATGCTATGTCGTCTGATTATCAATCTATCATGTTATCTTCATGCTTATGTTATTTATGATCTTGCATGCTCTCCGTTATTAGTAGATGCTCTGGCCAAGTAGAGGCTAGTAACTCCAAGAGGGAGTATTTATGCTCGATAGTGGGTTCATGTCTCCTTTGCATCTGTGCTCGAGTGACAAAAACGTGACGGGTGGAGGATGTGATGTTGCCATTAGGGAGAAAACAACGCTGTTTACTTAGTTTACATTACACACTTTGCTTACGAAGATAATCTGTTGCTTGCAACTTAATACCCAACGTTTGTTTGGATGATATTCTGAGGGTGGATTACTAGACATATATGCAGTTGGATGAAGGTCTATGTATTTTGTTGTAATGCCCACATGAATCACATAGTAATCTTTATGACTTGCATATGCACTATGGTGCAGCCTTCATTTCTGTCAATTGCCCAGCTGTAATTTTTTCACCACACATGTTATTTATCTTTCACGGAGAGACACCACTAGTGAACTGTGGAACCCGGTCCATTTTCCTCATACTAATAAAACACCTACTGTTTTCATACTATTCCTACTGTTTTCCACACCATACGTTTAACCTCTTCGTGTTCAGAAAAACCGGTGAGATTGACAACCTCATTGCTACGTTGGGAAAAAGTGATTTGATTGTGTTGTGTAGGTTCCACGTTGTTGCTGAACCGGTATTGCTCCCTGCCACCTTGGCTGCATCAACCTTCATAGATTGCTTGTCCTCCTACTGGTCGATTCAACCATGGTTTCTTTTCTGAGGGAAAACTTGCCGCTGCACTTTTCATAACCTTCCACTTGGGGTTTACCAACGTTTGCATCAAGAGTTTTCTGGCGCCGTTGCCGGGGAGGAAGATAATTTTTGCAAGGGGAGTCTCTCACTTCCAATCTCTTTTCTTTGTTTTAGTTTTTCTTAGTTTATTTTATTTTGTCTTGTTTGCTTCTCTTTATCAAAAACACACAAAAAAATAGTTCTTATTCTAGTTGTTATTTTTCCTTTATCATGATTGCTATCAATGTTTGATGCCTTTGAAACTAGATCTTATAGGCAAGGTGGGTTCAAAGATGAACAACAAAAATATTATAAGGAACACCGCTTGTCACAAAAAGGAATACACTTATGGGAGCAAATTAATAAAAAATGACTATGCTAAAAACTTGTGCTCTACTTATAATGTTACTTATTGCTTTGATAAATCTTGATGCTATAGGAGGTATAAACACCTCCCTTTTCAATGTGAGTATAATGATGATGTTACCATATCTTCTTATTCTAAGGGAAATTATGAATTATATGATGTGGAACAAATTGAAGAATTTATTGCTTGAAAGGGTGCATTCGAAATTGCCTATTTACTTGAAAGTACTGATGATGCACCTTATAAATACGAGATTTATGCTATACTTGAATATTTCTTTGATAATTACAAGGATCGTAATTACTACATAATGGAATATCTTAATAAATCCTCTCAACCTTAGGAAGAGACTAATGCCTTGAAGCAACCTATGGAAGAAGAAACTAAATCTGGAAGCTCATTGGATGAAAAAGATGAGGAGAGTGATGATCAAGAGGTGCAAGAATGGAGCTACCCATGTGTACCTCCCAATGGTAGTAACTCTTTAACTCATACATTATTTGATGAAATTGATACTTTCTATACTTGTGACCTTGATACTACTATGAATGAAACTTGTGAGAATGATATTGCTACTGTTATTTATGATAATCCATGTTACTTGGATAAATCTTATGATAATGCTCTTGATGATGGTCCTATGTTACTTGATGTTATAAATTATAATGCTACTGAAAATAAGATTGCTATAATGTGTCCTATACCTTTTATGAGTGATCAATCATCTTGTTTTGCTATTACTAAAAGTGGGAAGAAAGAGGAGAAGATTTTAAATTTTGATCCTACTATTTTTGAGCTTGATATGAATTGTGTGCTTTTAGACCATGACAAACATGCTTCATGTGATAATTATGTTGTTGAGTTTGTTCATGATGCTACTGAAAAGTATTATGAGAGAGGAAAATATGGTTGTAGGAATTTTCATGTTACTAAAACTCCTCTATTTTTGTTAAAAGTTTTGAAGTTGCTCTCTTTCTACCTTCCCATGATTTCTAGTTTGAGCTTCTTTAATTTATTTGTTTAAAATATTCCTATGCATAGTAAGTGGGTTAGAATTAAGTTTTTTTCATACTTGCTTCTTGATGCTTCTTCACTTGAAAACACTTGATTTCACTTTCTGGGCCTAGCTAAAAGGCGTTAAAGAAAAGCACTTCTTGGGAGATAACCCATGGTTTTATTTTTGCTTCGTTTTTCTCTGTTTTCTTTGAGTAAAGGGGTTTTATACTTCTGTAGGAACTCCTTTGTATCTTTCTTTTCAAGTTTTAGTAGTGCCAAGTAAGGTTTCTTATGAGAGTTGGAGTTGGTTTTCAGATTTCTACAAAGGAAACAGATTTCTGCTGTCCACCGTAAAAAATCGTATAAATCTTAGGAAAATCAGAATAACCTGAAATTTCTTGTGCTTATTCCTAGGATAATTCCTCAACCTTTTTGTTCTTTAAGTTTTTCGATATGAGCAACGTAAGTGCCTCGAAAAAATTCTTCTTTACAGACTGTTCAGGTTTTGACAGATTCTGCCATTTTTCTTGCATTTGCTCTTTTGCGATGTCAAGTGGATTTCTTCGCTTCACGAAATATTAGTGGATGTATATTATGTTTAAAAGTATCAATAACACTTGTTCCATAAAGAACCAATGGATCTTTAATTTTTGCACTAACCCTCTAATGCGAATTGCTCTTTGAGTGTGGTGTGAAGGAAGTTTTGAAGGGTCAAGAGAAGAGGGTGATATATGTGATCAAGAAGAGTGCAAGGTCAAAGCTTGGGGATTCCCCCTGTGGTTCATCCAAGCATATTTTTAGAATACTCAAGCATCTAAGCTTGGGGATTCCCAAGGCATCCCCTTCTTCATCAACTATCTATCAGGTCACTTCTAGTGAAACTATATTTTTATTCGGTCACATCATATGAAGTTTACTTGGAGCGTCTGTTTGTTTTTATTTTGTTTTCTGTTGTTTTCCTTTGTTTTATTTTGTTTTCCTTTCTTCAATAATATATTTGGACCCTATCATTCTTTTTTTGGGAGAGAGACACACTCCGCTTTTTCGTTTGAATACTTGCTATGCTAGCATTCCTAGTTTTTCTTCTAGTTGCTGCAAAAATTCACGTTTAGCTCTTGTTTTCATTGCATCTCTTATTCAGAGCTGTTAGTTTTAATAGTGTTATGTGAGTCCTCTCATGTTTGCTTTATATAGCATTTATAGAGTTTTTTTTAAAGCATGTTTTGTATGGTGCTTGTTGGGAAAAGAAACTGCTGCTTGAGGTAGAATTTTTAACGGTGCAAGTAGAAGCTTGTATAGACCGTGGCTAGACTTTTTCATATCATGCTAGATGTTATTTTAGTTCTAAAGCCTTGTAGTTATTTAGCAGCATGATTAGACTCAAATAGCTGAGAGTGTTTAATGTGCCATTGAAAGAATCATGAGTTGTTCTTGCCATATTGAAGCATAAATTTGTGGTGTTCTCCTTTGAATGTTTTATTTGGTTGACTTGGCGCATGCTCACACCATGTTTATGACTATGAACTAGTCACTAATAGCCTCCATGATCATTTAGTTTTTGAACTTGTGGTACCACTTATGCTTTGATTAATGATGTTTATGTTGCTATGCATGATTATGGCTCTTATGCTCTCTTGATTTGTTGCTCCCAGTCTTTTGCTAGCCTCCACCTGTACTGAGTATGAGCTCTACTCGTGCATCAAACTCCCAAAAACCAAAGGTTTCCCATTGTGTCCACCATACCTACCTACATGTGGTATTTAACCGCCACTCCAAAGTAAATTGCTCATGTGTTACCTTTAAAACTTTCAAAATTACTCCTGTTGTGTGCTCCTGTTTTAGCTCATGAGGACGTAAATAGAGCATCTTTATCTCACTTGCTGATTGGAGTTTCACACCCTGGACTAGTGGCTTCATCCGCTTATCCAATGATAGAAGAGCTGGCAGCAGGGTGCCCAGCCCCAAATTAATAACAAAAATTCTCTTCACTATTTTCCCCCCTGATTTATCAGTCAGAGCATAATTGTGTAAACAAAAGAGAAAGAGGGATGACCTTCTACCCAGATGCGTCCTTCTATGGGAGCCGCTCTTGTGAAGTCTAGTTGGCTTGTGACGTAATGTATTTTCTGTTTACCATTCGTTTACCTAAGCATACACCTCTCTTAAAATATAGACACTACTCCACGGTATGTGATTGTTGGCAGACACCCAAGGATTCGGTTAGCCATGGTTTGTGAAAGATGGTTTGGAGGAGTGTCAAGCTTTTATACCTCTATTTAATAAAATAAAAGCTCTAGCACATGAGTGATCCATGCTTCCCTCTGCGAAGGGCCTTTCTTTTACTTTTATGTTGAGTCTCCATCTTGTAACTTTATGCACAGTTGAGAGAGCATAGTTGCCATTCTAAGTTTTATGTGCATTTTTCCCAGAAACATTATTAATTGATTCATGATGTGTTATTCTTGTTCTCTAATTATTTGTTCTAGTATTCCTCATGAACTTTAAAGGTGTCCTGGCATTTATGTTTTGCCCAATGATACGTCGAAAACGTATCTCCTTTTCCGAACACTTTTATTATTGTTTTCCTCTAAACTTGTGAGTTTTGGATACCACTAACACGGACTAACTCTGTTTTCCGCAGAATTACTTTGGTATCTTGTTTTTGTGCAGAAAAAATCAACTTTCGGGAAAATGCCCAGAAAAAACCCCATTGGTATTAAAGCATCAAAAGACCCCGGAAGACAGAAGGGGGCCAGGAGAGGGGCCAGAGGGGGGAAACACCACCCCCGGCGCCCCCTAGACCGCGCCACCTGGTGGTGTGGGCCACTCCCACACCCCTCGTACTACCCTTTCGACTACATATTGACTTCAACCCTATAACGCGAGGGGGTTCGTCATATTCTACAGAAACACAACAGAGCACCGCCGCCACCCCGAACCTCGATTTAGGGATCAGAAGTTCCTGTTCTGGCGCCCTGCCGGGACAGGGATTCAAACGAGATCATCGCCATCGACACCGCCACTCTTTCTCCATCAACCATCCATGTTTCTCCCGTCCATGTGTGAGTAAACACCGTTGTTGTAACAGCCCAAGTATGAAAACCATCCCCTTAGAATGTTTGTTTCATGCTTGTTAAAGTATTGCATCATGTCATCATGTTTATTCCCTTGTTTGCATTTGTTACTATTTGTTTTGCTTCTGTTTTTATTCTGTTTTCATAATGAAATCCAAACAAATTCAACTTTGTTTTCATACTTGTTCTGTTACAACCTTTTAAATACAAATCACAAACAAAAACAACCACATTGTTTTCTTTTTATTCCATGTTGATCACTTATTAAAATGTTGGGTTTAATCAATCAATTGTTTCCAAATCACATTCAAAAAATTCAAATACAAATCTCAAACAGCACTCAATTGGAATTAAAATTGCCCACAACAATCTAACCTTTGTTCTAAGCTAAAATAGGGTTCACCCTATTGAAGGTTGGTTTCATTTATAAGCACCTAATAATCAATTTTAACCCCAATTTGAATTAGCTACAAAAGTATTTTAAAATTTGAACTTTTGGAAAATAAAAGTTTAGCATTTTGTTTGCTATTAACCTAACTAACTTAACCTAATTTTTCTAACATTTTTACTAACTCAACAACTTATCTTTTCCTTCCTTTTGGTTTTCTACAAAAAAAAAAAAACAAACAGAAATTGTAAAAAGAAAAACTGTTTAGAGGGGGGAGAAAACTAAGCCCAGCCCAATTCTGCCTTTGGCCCGATACCCCTTCGAGGTGGGTCATCCCCTACCTCCTGCCGACGTCATCGATGTACGTCTCCACCCCCGCCGTGCGATCCTTCCCCCTCGCTCCGATGGCTCGCCGTACAGCTCGAGGCCACCCTATAAACGCCGCCTCCACCCACCTGCTAACCCTAACCTCTCACCGTCCCTCTTCCCGAGCCACCGCCGCCATCTCTCCCTCACCATCTCTGAACTCAACTCCACTGCACCCTCTCTGAACCCGGTCGCCGCCTTCCCTGTAACTCCGGCGATCGCCGTTGAGGGGACCCTCCTCCTCGCGGGCTCACATCGTGAATGGGAACCCCGTGACTGCCCCTTCGACGTCGACGCCGCGGCAGAGGCAAGGAATCAGCGAGTCGCCGCCGCCGTCTGGTTTTTCGTCGCCGGCCACTCACCACCGCGCCACCATCCGCCTCCGATTCCCCACCGTGAGCATCCACTCCCCTCGCCTCTCTCTCCCTCCAGCTGGCCCTCTCCGCTACCCTCGCTGTAGACGCGTTGCACCGCACCACGCCGCAGCCGCCGTCGCCCCGGCCGCCGCGAGCGAGCGTCTGGTTCCGGCCACCGAGCGATCGAACAAAGTTCAGTCGAACTGCACTTCGGGTTCAGTTAAAGTTTAGTAAAATTCCCCACGGTCACAGCATAACCCCCCCGCCTGTTTCCCTTCTGTCACCAACACAAACACAGAGCAGTGGCAGCGCACCGCACGCCCAGCCCGGAGGGCGCGGGTTCGACCCCCCTCTGGCGCAAATTTCTTTTCCAAGTTTTTAGCCTAGCTGCGACCCCACCCGTCATCGGCTCCCTCTGCCACGCCAGCGCACAGTGGCCACGCTGGCCCCCTGGCCCACGGGCAGCGGCTAGGGGTAGACCACAGTGCGGTGCACGTTGTTTTTCCTGCACATTTCTTTTAACTCTAAGTCCTTAAAAATAACAGATTAGTCCCTAAACTTGAAAACCTAATAACTTTTGTTTTATGACCCCAAATAAAGAAAATAAAATATGTGTGCTGGTCTAAATTAAATTCTCCATCTTTTGGTAACATTTGTTTACTGTTTTGGAATTCCCAAATGCATTTAAAATTCAAATTTGAATAATTCAAATACAACTTTCTAAATTCCATAACTAATTTATTATTAATCCAATAAATACAAATAAAATACGATTTCCATACAATTTTGAATAACCTATTCAAATATAAATTTTGTGTCATGGTTTGAATAATTTAAATTGCCTAAATAATTTACTCCTTGTTTAATTCAATTAAATTTGATAAAATCATAACTTGCTCAAATTAAATTATTTTTGAACATGCAAAATATGTTTTCAAACCATCAAAGTGTGAACTTTTCAAATGTGAGTTTGAATTTATGTTTGAAAAAATAAAAATTCAATTAAATTCAAACTTGTTTTAAATTCAATTAAAACCTGTTTAATATTGTTTAATTCATAATAAATTCATCCTAATTCAAATTTCAATATTTGAAACATGTAATCCAACTAAAATTTGATGTTCTTTTCAAATATAAATTTTGTTAATTGTTTTGCACACTTTAAATTGATGAAAACAATAATTGTTTGTGTGACATGTTTAAGTAACCAAACTTTCCAACCTTAATAAATGATTTCCAAAACTTGTTAAATCCCTTTTAACACTTGCATCTATCATTGTTATTTATTTTTATTTTGTTATTATCATCATGCATGCATCATGCTAACAACTTTCACATAATAATAAATTGTAAATCATTTGTTCCACTTAATTCATGGACCCTTTCCCATATGCAACCCAAAATTGCATAGGGGTCCATTTAAATTTTGTTATCATGTTAGCTAGTTTATTTTGATGCAACCATTAACTTGTCATGCATCATCTTGATTGTGCACAATGCCATGATAATGATTGTTTACATTCCTGTTTTGTTTGTTTGCTTCTTCTCGAATAGACGACGACGTTGAGACAGACGATCTTTACAGCACCCCTTCTGAGGATCTAGCTCAGTACCAGGCTGCTGAGTTCGCAGGAAAGTTATCACTCACATGAACCATTGTGTTCCTTTCAACCCTGGTTACCGATACTTTTCCGTTGTCTATTCCTGCTAGCCTTAGTGGTAGTTGTTTCTGTTACGAACCTATCACATGATTCCCTGAGCCTTGATATTGCCTCACCACCACTCCTACACCCTTTTGTTTGAGCCAGTGTCTTACTAGCATGCTTAGGTTGTTTTGCTCGAGTCTGTTACCCGTTGCTGTCAGTTACTACATCTTTATTATATTCTGGGGGCTCGATGTTTAATCAATCAATCAATCATGCTAATGTTATTACTTAATAATAATTTGATGATAAGGCACCGGTAGGAGGCCCTGTGTGGTTTTGAGGCCTGCTAGTGTCGACCCTAATAGGAAAAGGGTCTTGTCTACTGATCCATGATGAGCGCACTACCCGCATGTGGGAAGCGAGTATTGGCGCCCCCCTCAATTTGATTCGATTCGCATCTCGTCCAAATCATCTCATTTAGTTCGTGATTTCTATTTGCCGCATGCATGTTTTTGCGAGCCCAGCGCAGGGTGGAACTTTCGTAGTCGGCATATAGGGGGACACGGTCTTAGAGTGCTATGAGGGTCCCTTTTCTTCGGGGCTTTATTAGCCGTGCGCCCAAGGTGCTTTGGGCTTGATGCGAAGAAGAGTTGAGTTGTGTTGAGTGCCCCGCTTGGTGGGAGGCATCCCATCTGGCGGGTTATTCATACGTGTACGGCCAAATTGGTGCAACCCTGCAGGGATAATCTTCTCGAGAAGCCGTGTTTTCCGCGGTGGTTAACTTGGTGAAAGTACTGGCTAACAAGTACTCAGGACAACTTAAACCTAATGATTCATAATCTCACACCCCATGATTATCAATTTGACTAGTAATAGGATTATTGTCACAATAACTTGTTTCATCTTTAATCCAACTGTGTGAGTTATCCTCGGATTGCTTCTTTGGATAAGGGGCGAGATCCAGGATGGGTTTGTTTGAAGTTATCTTTCAGTTGGTTACAACACTCGATCTTATCCCCTTTCTGATAGTTGGAAGTGATAGAATCTCTGTAGTTGGTTAGTGCAGCCAGTTGCAGCATCTTATATATCCCCTTCCTTCCGTTGAACCCAAGTCATCTGTACTTGTGTTGAAGGGTTATACTTTGGTGAACTGTGAGTCTTGCTTGCCAGTACGTCTATGTACTGACCCCTTTGGGGCTGTGGTTTCCGCAGACTACGATTACGAGGATCCAGGTGACGGCTACTACGTGGAGTTTGACGAGGCTGCTGACGAGTGGTTAGCGGACCCGGGCAGGATCCGAGACATCGTGGATGGGCTCCGTCTTTATTTCAGTTTCCGGCTTCTTAAGCCTATTTGGATTTTGTCTGTACTCAGACCCCTTGAATGCTTCCGCTGAGATGTAATGATGCTATGTTGGGACATGTGTCCTCTGGATGATTGTATTTGCTATCTCTGCCCTAGTGAGGGCCATTTGCAACTTATTTCAATCTTTTGTGTCGTAGAGGCATGTTGTGTTATCCTTTTGTTCAAAGCCGTTGACGTACCATGTGTGTATGGTATGAAGTACGTCAATGGTAGTGTCCTGATTTCTACAGGATAGTTTACATCGACGGTGAACAGTAGCGATGGGTTGTCACACTTAAGTGTTGGCCTACTCGTAAGAGGACGCGGGTGCCGGAAAGCCCCGTAATCCCATCAGAATACTGTTCAGTTCGTACGGTGAGTATCCTATAGAAGTCCGGGTGCGACAGTTGTAGGCTGAGATGGATGGAAGGGATTGGATGAGATTGATCATGTAATAATGCCAGATTGTTAGGGCATAGTTCCTAGTATCCATTGTTAGTGTTTTCTACCGTTGTTGCAACTTGTTATGCTTAATTCTTGTCACTGGGTCCCGAGTGCCATGATTTCAGATCTGAACATGTTATTGTTTCATGAGTATAATATTGTTTCTTGATCATACCTGCAAGTTGTTTTACACATATCATTGTCCGGAACCCGAGGCCCCAAAGTGACAGAAATTGGGACAGCCGGAGGGGATGGCTGTGATGTGAGGATCACATGTGTTCACGGAGTGCTAATTCTTTGCTTCGGTGCTTTCTTAAAAGGAGCACCTTAATTACCAGTAGTTTCCCTAGAGGCCCCGCTGCCACGGGCTGGTAGGACAAAAGATGTTGTGCAAGTTTCTCATTGCGAGAACGTATGTCTATATTGGAACACATGCCTATGGTTTTCCAACATGTTTGATGCTTTATATTATTATCTGCAATGCCCATGTTACATTATTATATGACCTATGTTATCCATGCAACGCCCGTCCATCCATTCCTTCTATGCCTACGGTACCTCCCATGCAGCTGTTTTCCGCGATTGCTACTGCTGTTACTATTTTCCTACTGCTGTTATTTTATTTCTACTACTGCTATAAAACTGTTGCCACTGATAAAAATTGTTGCGAGCAAGTCTACTTTCAGGTGCAGCTGAATTGACAACTCAGTTGTTGAGGCATATAAATATTCTTTGGCTCCCCTTGTGTCGAATCAATAAATTTGGGTTTTACTTCCCTCGAAGACTGGTGCGATCCCCTATACTTGTGGGTCATCAAGACTATTTTCTGACGCCGTTGCCGGGGAGCATAGATTTATTATTTGCTCACTTGATCGTGATATTGTTTGCTGCAAGCCATTCATCATGGGCAAGACTCGTGATAGAAAAGTTCTTATATTACCATCGACTACAAGAAGAGGTACAACTCTGCACACCTCTGCTGCTCTTGATTCACCGTCTGTCATGAGTAAGCTTCTTACTCCACCACGTGTTACACGTACTGTTACTTCTGCTGAGTCTGAGAATGTTTCTGATACTTTTGATGATGCTTCTACTGTGCTTGATGATACTGGTTCTCTAGGTCCTTTCCTAGACGCTACTATTGCTAGATCCAAACAAATGAAAAATGCTGAAATTTCTGTTGAAAATATTGGTACACCTATAATTCAACTTAGCTTATAGATGATCTTGATGAAACCTATATTGAACTGAGTGATGATTTTATTGAAGAAGCTCGTGCTACTACTGGTGCAAGTACTCTTAAGAGTCTTCTTGCAAGACATGCTGTGAAATATAACTCTTCTCTTGATGTTAAGTTTGCCACATCTCCCATACACATATTAGACAAGGATTATGATTTCTCTTTAGATTTATCTTATATATCTATTGTTGAGAAGGAACCTTTTTGTGGAACTGAAAGTAAAAGTGCTATGGAACACATGAATGAGCTTACATCTTTGGGTAGTTTATTTTCTGATGATACTAAGCTGCGTACTTATTTTGTTACCAAGATCTTCCCTATCTCATTGAAAGATGAAGCTAAAATTTGGTTTAACAATCTGTCACCTGGGTGTATTACTGATCCTATGGATTTAGTTAATGCTTTCTTTCAAAAATATTTTCCTGCTAGTGCTCAACATGCTGCTGTGCAGGACATCTTTAACTTTAAGCAAATTGAAGGAGAAAAATTGCCTGAATCTTGGACAAGGTTTTGTTCTTTGATAAGAGCTAGCCCTGGATACCCATTATCTAAAAATGAGCTCCTAGATATATTTTATAATCGACTAACTGTTGAATCTAGGACATACCTGGATAGTTGTGCTGGTTGTGTTTTTAGGAAAAGAACTCCAGAAGAAGCTGAGGAATTAATGGCTAAAATAGCCAAGAATAATGATGATTGGAATATACCTGATCCTACATCTACACCATAGCCAACACCAATATCAACACCCATGAAGAGATGGGTGATTGAATTAAATGATGAAGTGATGAAGGAAGCCAAGAAATCTCTTAAAGAGACAGGTATTAAATCTGAAGATGTGAACAATTTACCTCCTATAGAAGAATTATGTAAGCCTATTCCTCATCCATCAACTATTGAGGTACACTCTCTCCAATACTTTGATAATAGAGATATTCATTACTCTAAACCACCTGATCAAAGCTTAGACGAATTTGATAATTATGTTGTTAAGCAAGACAACATTAATAGGAGAGTGCAAAATCACCTTATGGAAAACTCTAGAGCTATTGATAATTTGCATGGTATTATTGAGAGAACCTCTAGTGATGTTAAAATGCTTGTTAAACATTTTCAAATGGTTCAAACTCAAATTGATCAACTTACTAAAGTGCAAAAAGACATGCTAGCTAATGCTTCTAGAGATAAACATGTTTGTGAAATAATTACTAGAAGTGGTGTTTCTACCCAGGACCCCTTGTATCCCGAAGGACATCCTAAAAGAATTGAACAAGATTCTCAGCAACCTAAAAACAATAGTTCCCTTTCTAAGAAAAAGAAGAAGAGGCATAAAAATGTTGTAGAATCTCCTGAACCTGCTAAAGATCCTAATAGTATATCTATTTCTGATGCTGAAACTTAAAGTGGTAATGATAAAAGTGATGCTTCTGATAAAGAAGAACCTGTAGCTGAACCTGAAAAGCAAACTAAAAGTGCAAAGTAAACTAAGGAGGATTTCATTGCAACTAAACATGGAAAAGAAAGAGAGCTTTGGGTACAAAAAGAAATGCCTTTTCCTAATAAGAAACACAAATCTGAGGAAGAAGAACATTATAACAAGTTTTGTGAGTGGATGAAACCTCTGTTTTTGCAAATTCCTTTGACTGATGCTATTAAACTGCCTCATTATTCTAAATATATGAAAGATATTGTCTCCAACAAAAGGAAAATTCCTAATGATGAAAACTCTACTATGCTTGCTAATTACTCTTTCAATGGCAAGGTTCCAAAGAAGCTTGGAGATCCTGGTATTCCTACTATCCCTTGTTCTATTAAAAATAACTATGTTAGAACTGCTTTATGTGACTTGGGAGCTGGAGTTAGTGTTATGTCTTTCTCTATTTATAAGAGACTCTCTCTTGGAAAATTGATACACACTGATATATCTTTGAAAATGGCTGATAAAATCCACTGCTACTCCTGTTGGTATATGTGAGAATGTTCCTGTGCAAGTTGCCACTAATTGTTTGATATTAACTGACTTTGTTGTGATGGAAATGCCTGAAGATGATAATATGTCTATTATTCTTGGGAGACCTTTTCTTAATACTGCAGGGGCTGTTATTGATTGCAATCAAGGAAAAGTAACTTTAATGTTAATGATAAAGAGCATACTGTTTATTTTCCCAAGAAGATTGATAGAAGATATGGTTTAAATTCAATTGAAAATATTGAGACCATAAAGATTGGATAATTTTATTGTCCCATTCCAGTATCACCAAGAATATGAAATCATTATGATTGGGACTATGTCTATCAAGGTTGAGGTAACATAATTGTGTAGTGATTAGTAGAGTTTTGCTTCATATGAAAATTATTCTGGTAACAAGACTTGATCACCCTTGTTAACAAAATGATTTTGAATGAAGAGGACAATGTTTTCACTATGTTTTCACCTTCCCCATTATGTTTCACCTTGTTTACTTCTGTTATCACATTGCTACTTTAGTACAATCATGTTTTCCACCATCCTTATGCATGTTTTCCTGATGTTTTCACCATGATTACTGTGGTTATGCATGTTTTCACCATCCATACTTTTGTTTTCACCACTATCACACTATCACCTTTGTTTTCTTTGGATATTTTTCCATTAGAGTGTCATAGAACCTCTATAGTCACTACCAAATTCCACGCGATCAGGGACCTTTCAATAACGTTCCGGATGGGCTCCAAACCGTCGCTAAGGGCAATCCGCGACGGTTTACACGACGGAATGAAAACTTATCAGATCGACTGTCACGGACGATTCCGCGACGTTTATATGAACACTAAACCGTTAAGGCTATCCGCAACGTACAACAAATCTTCGCCATCAGTTGGGCCGTCCGGACTAGGCCCAATGAGCATTAACGTTTTTATTTCGTCGCTATGAGGTGACACGTGGCAAACGAGTTTTTAACGGCCGTTATCGTAATCAGCTGACGTGGCTAAACGTTTAGTCACCATAAGCAAAATGTGGGAACGTTTGTTTACGTCACCAGTCTTGACCATTGAGGCGAAACCATGTGGACCAATCGAAATACGCCACATGGAAACAATATGGTGCCACGTTGCCTTCTTCTAGGACGAAATCTGTTCGTCTCGGGCTACCCAACGACGTTTTTTTCCGTCGCGAGTCTCGACCAATCAGGCGAAAGCATGTGGACCAATCAAAATAGGCCACATGGAAACAAAATAGCGCCACGTCACCTTCTTCTAGGACGAAATCTGCTTGTGGCGGGCTACCCAACGACTTTTTTTCCGTTGCTAAACTCGTGGCACGTGCACCAACCAAATGATGCCATGCAACGTCTTTTCCATGACTTTTTTTCCGTCTCGGATTTGAGTGATGTCATCACCGTGCCGGGGACGTTATTTTTACGTCGTCTAATCGCCCACTCATAGTAGGCCACGTGGGCTGGGCATAGATCGCCACGTGTCGGTATTTGCCTTGACGGATTTTTACGTTACGTTACTATGATGTCGGTTTTCGTACTATTTTGGTGGTTACATCATCGTTATAATTTCCAATTGCACACATGCAGAAAAAAAACCACATAACATGCATCAAATACTTAGTTTTTGCTACAGAATAACAAACAAACATACAGAACCACAGTTTCAAGGACCACGCATCTGCTCAGCCAGCATCTCAAGTAGGGCAACTACTTCTAGTTGAGATTTCTTTAGCGCAACTTGTTGCTTCCGAATGTCTTCCATATCAACTACAAACTTCAGCCTCAGGTGCTCAGATTCTGCTTTCGCCGTCCTCATATCAGCAATTGTTCTGCGTACATTCACATGAAGCTGTGGTTCAGGCTCAGACTGTGAAAGACATGATTCCACACGGACCTTCTTTGAGAAAGTATGCTTTCCACTCTTCGGCATGACAACTTCACTATCATCCTCGTCCTCAACCTCTAAAGCAGGTCGAGACATTACCCTTTTCTTGCTTGCCTATCAAGCATGCAAAGAAAATAGATGAAAATAACAGATGACAAGAATGTACAGAACATAGATGAAACTAGCAGATGACAAGCATGTACAAAAAATTGATGAAAACAAGCAGATTATAGTCAAACAACGGTGTGTCATGAACTAGCTGATGAGAAGCATAGATGAAACAACAGGTTTCAAGCATGTGAGGAAGATAGATGAAAATAGCAGATGAAAAGCATGTACAAAAAATTGATGAAACTAGCAGATTATAGTCAAACAATGGTGTGTGTCATAAACTAGCTGATGAGAAGTATAGATGAAACAACATGTGTCAAGCATGTGAAGAAGATAGATGAAAATAGCAGATGACAAGCATGTACAAAAAATTGAAGAAAACTAGCATATTATAATCAACCAACTGTGTGTGTAATTAACTAGTAGATGAGAAGCATAGATGGAATAGCAGGTGTCAAGCATGTGAGGAAGATATATGGAAACCATTTTGAAATGACAACGACAGCCTTAATTACTATAAGTGGGTTTCACGGCCTTAATTAGCTTGCCAAAACTTCTTATAGTATGGAATAGAGAAAGTAGCACAAAATATATGGCGCCACATTGATCAAACAGTTCAACACAAGATAAGAAAGTTGCACCCTAGTTGTTGCGATATCATGAAAGAAGGTTGAGCTACCGGGTTAGGGAATAACCTGCAGCTCATTGTCCACGCTGGATTGTGATTGATATGACACGACTCCTTCAGTGTCATCTGATTCCTCTTCAACATCATACATAGGCATGTACTGAGATCCAGAGTCTTGCTTCTTTGTCTTTTTTGGGGGGAGGGGGTACAGTAGGACATGAAAGAAAACTTGCTGGCTTGACGCCCAGTTCATGCATCTTTGCAATATTTTCCATGATAGTTCTGGCACGCTCTTCTTCAATAGGGTGTAGTGGCGATCCTAACATGAATAAAGAACTAAAAGTAAAGTACAAATATAACGCTTCATAAGAACCTAATACAACATAAATAATTAAGGCACTCATCTTGTAAGAACAGTCCAGTGCAAGTAATATAAATTCTGATCCTAACTAAGACTGATAGGATCACATGCAAAGTGAAATTAAACCTAATACGTAGTATACAAGCTAGATTGCTGCAAATGAGCAAAGTTTTACCAAGCAAGAAGGCCCTCCTTCCTATTTCCGTTACAAGAAACAATTTAGAGAGATTTATTGCATTAAACATTAGCAGTATAATTAGGATAGTAATGAAGTATCGAACATACGATTAAACAGACAATCAATTTAGAAAGATTAACTGCATCGAACATAAGCAGGATAATAAGGAAGATCAAACATACAATTAAATAGACAAAAGCAATTTAGAGAGAATAGTTGCCTGCATCTTTAGGATCTTCTGTCTTGTTGCGTTTCTCGCCTTCAATCTTCACTCGTTTCAGTGTGCTTGCAGACGTTGATGGTGATGTTGCGGCGAGGTTGGAGACGAGGTGGAAGATCTGGATATACGGAGAGGTCGGTGGCGAGATGGCTGACCGGCGAGCACGGCGCGAGGTGGAAGATAACGTACGGCGAGGTTGGAGACGATGTGGCAGACAGACGAGCACAACGGCGAGGTGGCGGATATGGACGGTGAAAAGGCCGGTGATGTGGCAGATCTGGAGGGTGATCTCGATGGCGACGAGGGAGTTCTGGCAAGCGAGCTATACGGCGAGGTGTGAGACCGGGGGAATAGAGGATCTGTTTTGGGAGGACAAGGGGGAGTGGATATTTCGAAATAGTGGCTTTCTCTCTCGGCGAGAGGGCCGATCGAGCGGATAAGGCAAGGTTTCAGAATGATTACAGAAATGCCCTCCAGGCTAAAGGTTGCCAGTTGTGTGTGGGAGGGCTGAGTAGTAAATTATCCTTGCACAAAAAAATTTGGGCGGGCTGTCCTGGCGCGAATTTTTTGGAGCGACGCGAAATTTTGGCAGAACTGCGGGAAACTTTGCTAGCCGTCCGATGCTGATGGGTGGCTTACAAAAATTGAGCATTTATGCAATTATTTAGTACTAAAGATTATGAAAAAATCCCGAAATTATTTTACCTAAAATCGCGGAAAGGGTCAATTATGTGGAATACTACTACATGTTGATTGGTGGCTTGAACTTTGCTAGCCGTTGGATGCTAGTCAACTTTTTTGTCTACGCCTATCACCGGTGTCGGAAGGGGGTAGACCATTGTTCTTTTTTGCTTGGTTCTGTTAAGTTAGGCCATAGTTACATGGATAACCCAAATCTAGATCTACTTGTCATAAGATTCCCTCTAGTTCTCCTGAAGAAACCATAGCCATGACGGGGGAAAAGACGGAACTGCCGTTCTGGACCCTCTACATGAGTCGGAAGGGGGTTGAAAATTGGAATCAATTTCTTGGTTTTGTCAGGTTAGGCACAAGGAACACCCAAGACAATGGTAGCGCCCACCTCTTGGCAAGATTTCCCCAGTTCCGTCAGATCATGGACTTTCGGGCTCTAAGTAGTCCTCGCACATGCTGAGAGAATCCGACGATGGTGAAGTGCGCCCTAACACAGAGAGCGAGGGAATCTTGCGCATCCAAGACCCATGACACACTCTAACACACATGGTATGGCATACGCTGGGATTTGGTGGCATTCAGATGATCCGGAGCCCCCTCTCCGGAGAAACCATAGCCCCGCTGTGAAAAAAGAAGAAATTGTCGTTCTGCCCCCTCTACGTGAGCCGGAAGGGGATAGCAAAGTTGCACCAATTGCTTGGTTGTGTTAGGCCCAATGAACACCCAAGACAATTGTAGGTCCTACCTCTTGGTAAGATTCCCCCAGTTCCGTCAGATCTGGGAGTTTCGGGCTTTAAGTAGTCCTCGAACTCGCGAGAGAGAATCCGACGCCGGTGAATCCCTAACACTGGGAGCGAGGGAATCTTGGGCATCCAAGACCCATTCCACACTATAACACACGTGGTATGACATACCATGGGTTTGGTGGCATTCAAATGATCTTGAGCCCCCGTCTCCGGAGAAACCATAGCCCCGATGAGGAAAAAGACGAGACTGTCGTTCTGGCCCATCTACGTGAGCCGGAAGGGGGTAGCAAAGTGTAAACAATTGCTTGGTTGTGTTAGTTTAGGCCCAAGGAACACCCAAGACAATGGTTGGGCCCACCGTTTGGCAAGATTCCCCCAGTTCCGCCAGTTCCGGGAGTTCGGTGTAACATCCCAAGTCTGAAAAATAGCCTTTAGAATGTTTTGCTCTATGTTATTTTATGTTTTGCATCATGGCATCATGTTGATTGCAATTGTTTTGTTTGTTTTCCATTTGTTTTTCTCTGTTTTCATTTGTTTTCCAACTGTTTTCATCTGTTTTCCTTTGTTTTCTATTTGAATTTCAACTCAAATTTCAAACCTTTTATTTCATCCTTGTGATGTTACAATTTCTAAAAAGATATTTCAAAATAAAACAATTATTTGTTTCCATTAAAGTGTGATTCCAAACTATTGTTTCATTTCTATAAAAATGCATCCAATAATCAAACCCTTTTCAAATTCAATTTGTTTTCCATTTGAAATTCCAAACCAACATCCAAATAGTTGTTTCCAAATTCAAAGCAAAATCATCAACACCTCATTTGGAAATTATAAAATATCAAACCATTCCAATAATTCTAATCCAACTAATAATAGGGTTCACCCTATTAAATTGTTGTTCCTATATTAATTAACAAAATATTCCAATTCAAATCAAATATTTTCAAACAAAACCAATTTGAAACTATAAAAATAATAACCAAAACTTTCCCTCATCCCTTGTTTTCCAATTAATTCTTTTGGGTCACTTTATTAAAAGGTTGATTTCATTAATCATTTCAAATCTTCAAAATAATCTAATTTTGGTTTATTTCCAAACAGCACCAAAAACTTAAACATTTTTGGAAATCCAATTGGTTAGATGTTTGAAATTAACATGACAAGTTCACCCTGTTTTTCCTAGAATTTTTGCTAACCCACAAAGCACCTCTTTTTACTTCCAATTGGTTTTCAGCAAAAAAAAAACTAATAATAAATAATAAAACTAAGGGAGAGAGGCCCATCCCACCAATTCTTCCCCTCAGCCCAACTCCCTCTCCCTCAGCCCACTCCCTGTCGTCCCCCACCTCCGTACGATGACGAACGCAATGGAGACAGCGACGTGCTGCTGTCCCACTGCTCCACCCCATCCCCTCCCTCCTTTTATCTACTCCCAATCCCGTGGCAAACCCTAACCCTAACCCTAACCCGCACCCTTTCCCTCTTCCTTCCCCAGCCGCCGCCAACCCTCCTCTCCCTCTGCTTCTCTGTTCTGCAAACCACCATGGCCGGCGTTGGTCGTGGGTGTCGCGGTGGGTGTGGTCGCCGCCAGGGCCTCGCGGGCGCGGGAATGGATTCACCACACCGTCCTCTTCCGATTCTGCTCCCAGGGAGGAGCCCTGGGGCCTCGAGTCGACGCCGGCGAGCGCCGTTTCCGCCACCGGCTCCCTTCTCTGTACTGCCTCGAGCGGTCGCTCGCCTGCTCCCCCTCGCAACGACGACAACCGCGGTGAGCGCCCTCCTATCGCCTCTCCCCCTCGTCCCTCCACCCACTCTGCACGCACTCATCACACGCCGCACCAGCACAGCACCCCACGACCGCACCTCCCTGGCGAGCGCATCGCTGCCAGGAGACCATCGTTTCCATCGATCTCTGTCCGTGATGTTTCGGTCAGGTTCAGTTAGTTCAGATACCACCCCGCAAATTCCACTTCAAAACGCGTGGGAGTCCTAGTCTAACACCAACCCGAGCCCAGCCCCACTGGTTTGGTTGCCCCAGCGCAAGCAGGAGGTGGGGGGATCGAATCCCACCTCCTGCAGTAAACCACCTCTTTTTATTTTACATGTTTTTGGTCACAAAACTTTCTGGTATTCACAGCTAGGCCCCTGGTACTTAAAATCTAGCCCCTGAAAAATATTTTCTAAGTCCCTAGTGCAGTAAAAATGGCAGATTTGCACCCAATTTTGGAAATTGCATAAATAAATCATCCTAACTCCAAATTCAACATTTTTAATATGTTTTCTGTACCAAATTAAATACTCTACCCAAATATAAAATTTGTTTACTGTTTTGAATATTTTAAATTGGTGCAATATTTGAAAACTTGTCAAATTCACTTAAAATTGCAAAGTTCATAACTTGTTCATAAAAATTCCAAATTCCACAAACTAAATATGTTTTCCAATCAACTTTTCATGTACTTTCCTAATATAAATTTTGTTTGCTGTTTTGAATAATTTAAATTGCTGAAAACAACTGTTTCTTGTTTATTGCATTTAAAATTGCCAAAATAATAACTTGCTCATTTTAAATCCAATTTCCACAAATGAAATATGTTTTCCATGCAAAATTAAACCCTCTTTCCAAATATAAAATTTGTTTCATGATTTGAATAATTAAACTTGGTTAAATAATTTAAATCTTATTTAATTCATTTAATATTGCTAAATTTATAACTTGATCAAAACAAATTCTTTTGGGACATATAAAATATGTTTTCAAACCATAAAAACATAACCTTGTCAAATATGAACTTCACTTCATGTTTTGAACAAATAAAAATTCAAATAAGTTCATGTTTGAATTAAATTCATTTAATTCTTGCTTACACTTGTTTAATTCATCAATAAATCATTTGAAATCCTTTTTCAACAGTGAAACATGTATTCCAACTAAAATCTTGTTTTCTTTTCAATTATAAACTTTGTTATCTATTTTGAACATTTAAAATTGGTGAAAAAAACAAATGCTTGTGTGGCACCTTTAAGTAACCAAAATTTCCTAAATTAATAAATGAATTTCCAAACTTGTTAAACCTTATTTCTATTTGGTGCTATTGTTGTTATTTTGCTGATTTCCTCATCCATGCATCATGCTAATCCACTTTCATATGATGATTAGTTGTAAAACAATGAATTCAACCATAATTCATGGGCTTTCCATATGCAATCCAATTGCATATGGGTCCATTTAATCCTGTTTCTATCTTGTCAACTAGTTTATTTTGATGCACCCATTAACTTGACATGCATAATCTTTGATTGTGCACAATGCCATGATAATGATTGTTTATTTCTGCCTTGTTTGTTTGCTTCTTCTCGGATAAACGACGACGTTGAGACCGACGATACTTACGACATCCCTTCTAAGGATTTAGCTCAGTACCAGGCTACTGGGTTTTGCAGGCAAGTTATCACTCACATGAACCACTGTGTTCCTTTCAACATTGATTACCGATACTTTCCGTTGTTCTTTCCTGCTAGCCTTAGTAGTAGTTGTTTCTGTTACGAACCTATCACATGAATCCCTTAAACCTGATATTGCCTCATCTCCCTTCCTACAACCCATTGTTTGAGCCAGTGCCTTACTAGCATGCTTAGGTTGTTTTGCTCGAGCCTGTTATCCGTTACTTTCTGTTACTATATCTATTACGTTGTGGGGGCTCGATGTTTAATCAATCAATCATGCTAATGTTGCTATTAATAATAAATTTGATGATAAGGCACCGGCAGGAGGCCCATGAGAGGTTTTGAAGCCTGCTAGTGTCGACCCTAATAGGAAAAGGGTCTTGTCTACTGATCCATGATGAGCGCACTAACCGCATGTGGGAAGCGAGTATGGGCGCCCCCCTCAACTTGACCTGACTCGCATCTCGTCCAAATCGCCTCATTTAGTTCGTGTTTTCCATTTGCCGCATGCATGTTTTTGCGAGCCCAGGCCAGGGTGGAACTTTCGTAGTCGGCATATAGGGGGACACATTCTTAGAGTGCTATGAGGGTCCATTTTCTTCTGGGCTCGATTAGCCGTGCGCCCAAGGTGCTTTGGGCTTGATGCGAAGAATGGTTGGTTGTGTTGAGTGCCCCGCTTGGTGGGGTGATCTCCCATCTGGCGGGCCATTCATGTGTGTACGGCCAAATTGGTGCAACCCTGCAGGGATAATCTTCTCGAGAAGCCGTGTTTTCCGCGGTTATGGATTACTTGGTGAAAGTACTGGCTAACAAGTACTCAGGACAACTTAAACATAATGATCAAACATGTTACACCCAATGGTTAATAACTTGACTAGTAATAGGTCGATGACACAATAACTTGATTCAC